>OX454526.1:180061163-181311163 GCA_949715645.1 Portevinia maculata
ATCAACGAAAAAGACATACCAAAAGAATTTATTAGAATTAGAGAAAAACCATTGACTATAAATACCGTAGGTAACCCAGTACAAATAACAAAGGAAGCATTACTTCCAAAAGAAAAATTTATATACAAAGTGAATGAAGATTGCATATTTCAACTAATGACATTTAGTCCTCGCTTTAACGGCATTATTGGTAACAATATCCTTTTACCAAATAAAGGCAAGATCGATTACGAAACAAAGACACTTGAATTAAATGAAATAAAAATCCCAAAATTTTTTGATGAAACCGAAGAGCAAGAATATGCTCTGGAAATTCATTACCTGAATAACTTAACGCCACATGACATCATATTCGACGAGTTCGAATCTAAGAACACCGATCACACGAATAAAGAAGAAAAACAAATACTTTTGAAAACCTTAAAAGAATACCAAGCTGAAGAATACAGCTTGGAGGTGACCTCTCCTTTACTTCTCATGTCAAACACAAACTCCCTTTGACTGATAAATCACCAATCTTCACAAGAATATATCGTTATCCTGAGGTTCATAAGAATGAAGTGAACAAACAAATCCAAGAATTATTAGATCAGGGAATAATTAGACACTCTTCTTCTCCTTATAACGCACCTATTTGGGTAGTCCCAAAGAAAGAAGACAAAATGGGAAACAAAGAATGGAGAATCGTTATAGATTATAGGAAATTGAATAAAATCACTAAAGAGGATAAATACCCAATACCTCTTATCGATGACATTACCGTATAAAGTCCAGTCCGTGCATCAGCTGCTGCCTGTCGACCGCCAAACGCGCATAACTTATGCCCAAGCCATCCTCAATCTCGAGGACGAAGTGGACGATTTTTTGACCAAAATCATAATGAGCGATGAGGCTCATTTCCACCTCAGCGGGTACGTGAACAAGCAAAACTATCGCTTCTGGAGCACCGAAAATCCACGAGTAATGCACGAGGAGCCATTACACCCGCCCAAAGTTACGGTGCGCTGTTCACGCTGCAGGAGTCATCGGGCCATTTTTTTTCGAGAACGCCGCTGGTTAAACGACAACAGTGGACGGTGCGCGCTATAGGGCCATGTTAACCGAGTTTTTTCTGCCGCAATTGGACGAATTAGGACTGGAGGACATGTGGTTCCAACAGGACGGAGCTACGGCACACACTGCGCGAGCCACAACCGATATTCTGAAGGCGGCGTTCCCGGGTCGCCTCATCTCTCGTTTTGGCGATTTGCACTGGCCCACCAGATCGCCCGATTTAACCGTTCCAGACTTTTTTGTGGGGTTTTTTGAAGTCCCGTGCTTACATGAACAAGCCCGAGACCCTAGAAGGCCTCCAGGACAACATTCGACACGAGTGCGAGAATCTGTCGCCCGAAGTTCTCGCCGAAGTGATGAAAAATGCCATAAAACGAGCCCGTATGGCAATCAATTGTGACGGCGCCCATTTGGCCGATATCATCTTCTCGACTTGACCAATAAAATTCTAAAGGTTCAGATAAACATAATCAAAAAACAGAATCGAAGTTTTTCATTTAGAAAAAAAATGAGAGCCAAACAACATCGGATGACTTCTTTTGGCCCACCTTGTAGATAGATTTAAGTGATCGTTTTATAAATTATTTATTCGATTTTTATTATAGAGTAGTATAGTTTTGTTCTTGTGGTTCTTTTAAAATTTCGATTTTTTTCTTTTTTTTTAAATTAGTTTTTTTGTAAAAAGTTAAGTTTCCGATGCGTCTTCTCGGGTAGTCTTTCGTGATCGCGTTTAGCCTTTTAATGTACCCCTTATAGAGAGCTCCTTATAGGTAGTCTTACCGATTATTTAAGCGTAGGATATACCGCGTCAGTGAAATAAAAGTCCTGTACTACCGTCCCCCTTGTCTGCACGTATTGGAGACAAAACTTAATGTAATACTCGTATATTCTGTTATTTGTAATTATTTGTATTTTAAGCTTTTTTTTGTTTCTTTCATTTATATATTCATGTTTGTATAATTAAGGTAAAATCAACCCTAATAAATTGTATATACTGCTTTGTTCAGATGAATCGGAGGTTTTTTAAATTTTGTTGTTGAGCCATAACGGCTTAATGGAGGAGTAATTTCATTCTCAGGGGGTGGAGTAAGGTGCGCTAAAGCACTTCGGTGGATGGCTTGATCCGGCGGAGGCATCCGCTTCTTTGGGGAAGTTCTTATATGGCCAAGGAACTTCCAGGTAGGGTGGGTAATGGCCGCGCTGGTTCCATCGTCAGCGCCCCCTCAATGGGACAACGTCCGTCTGCTGTTAGTAAAAACAACCTGTAAGTCTTGGCACGATATATGTTTTTGTGCATAGGTACTCGTTGTTGTGCGGGGACAAGAATCCCCCCAGTCCGGCGAGCTCGGCCGAGCAACGCAAGCGTGCCATGCTCCTCGTACACAACACCTTCCTTCCCATCACGATTCCATTCCAATAGTCCCATCCCCATCCGGTCTCCTGTCATTTTCAAATCCCAATCGTCCAAACTCCTGCAACCTACATATCACAATATCATCGGCGTAAAAATGTTTTGATGAATTTAGTATCACGGTTTGTATATCATTGATATAGAGTGAGAATAAAAGTGGTCCCAAAATTGACCCCTGGGGAACGCCCCGCACTAAAGGAAGTAATTCTGATAGGACACCCTCCAAAGACACAGCCTGTTTTCTTTCACTTAAATACGACGAAAGTAGCTTTACAGCAGAAGGAGACATATTAAAACGGTAACGTAGTTTATCAATTAGAATATAGTGGTCAACCATATCAAAAGCTTTGGAGAAGTCCAGAAGGATCAGGAAGGTAACATGGTTTTTATCAAGTTTTTCTCTGATATCTTCTACAACGTTCGTTCGAGCAATGGTACAAATGGTACATAAGGTTATTACGTAAAATATACTCATTTATTTGCTTATGCATAATTCTTTCACAAACTTTGGAAAGAAAAGGTAGAATAGATATAGGTCTAAATTCATTACCTGTTGAATTCTTAGCAACAGGGATTATTTTGGCCATCTTCCAATGGCAGGGAAATATGCCAGTCATAACAATAGCGTTAATCACATGGATAATATACGGAAGTAATAAGGGCAATATGGCTTTAATAAAAACGGTATGAATTCCATCCATACCTACAGTATTTTATTTCACAGACAAGAAACTTTCGACTACATTCGTGTTTTCTATTCTTGTGAAGAAAAATTGTGAGACTGTTGAAAAATTGGGACCACAGTAAGTACTGCTTTCATCCGCTACTGAGGCTATAGGATGTGGATTTGATAGGAACCTCCGATTCAGTTTTGCCTACCAATCCCCAATTCACGGAGGTTACTCCAAAGTTTTCGGCCATCTAAGTTAGTGTTCAGGTGATTGGAATAAAACTGCGTCTTAGCGCTTCTGATTTCACGAACAACAATATTTCTTAGATGCTTGTAGACTTGGTGGAGCTCGTCTACCCGAAAGCGTTTCCATCGTTGATATGCCTGATCACGTTGTACCATTAACAGTCGAATTTCATTCGTTAACCAAGCCCTAGTTTTATCCCGTACCATTGCAGTTTTTATTTGGACGTGCGTATCAAAGAGATGATTGATGTTATGATGATGTTATGGATAAAATCAGCTTGCTCATCGGGTGAGGGCATGTCGTATACAAGGTGCCATAGAATACCATTTATATGGCGTTCGAGAGCAGACCTGTCTATATTTTTTAAAATCTCTAAATGTATAACTTTTCGATCTTGTGCAGCTGTTAATATCAAAATCATATGTAAGAAAAATTAGGTCTTGCTTTGAAAATGCTGGCGAACAAATCTGATCATAAAGTAGTACCCTGTCAGTGTTATTTACAAAAAAACAAATCCAACAAGGTGCTGGAGGTGTTCGTGAAATGAGTGGGAACCTGCGTATTTACTGGATGTAGATCGAAAGCATTCATACTTTTAGTAAGATGAGTTCCCACCAAAAGATTACTGTTAAAGTCACCGCAGACAATAACATTACTTGCAGTGGTTGACATTTCATCCAGTAATTCATATAAAGTCGTTAAATTTATATTCTGGTTTGATCTGTATATATTTCCTAAACGAACAGTATTTTCTCCGCAAACAATGTCTATAAAAAGATACTCAATAGTGCATCCAATTGGTGAAAAACATTTCTGTTTAAAAGTTAGATCCGCTCTAACATAAATTGCTACGCCGCCACCAATGCGATTACTTCTATCACAACGGTATAGTTTGTAACCACTCAAAGCATATACGGCATCCTTGACATCTCGGGAAAACCAAGTTGTCGACACACAGATTGCACCAAGTTTGGAATCTACAAAAATTTCTCTAAATTCATCTATTTTAGGGAGCAAACTTTGTACATTTAGATGACAAATTTTGAGTCCTTGTCTATGACGACAAAGCACTCTTACCATTGTTCGCAATATAGCATCATTATTATTATTACTGACGTCACCAATGGAACTCACGTCGCTTTTATTCAATTCTATTTTTAGAAGAAAACGAAAAAACTAAAAATAATATAAGAGAACCGAACGGCACACAAGAATCGATGGCAAGTGCCACATCTCTTTTCTCAAAACAACATAGACAAAAAAGAAAAGGGGGAAAGGTATAAGAAATGAAATCAAGCAAAAACAAACCCAAAAGAAATTTTAATAAAGTGTCAACAAAACGAAAAAATACTGATAAACATAATACTTGTTGAACTGCAACTTCGGTCATCATCATTGCTGTTGTTGTTTTTAAACTGCTTGTCTGGTCTGACAGGTGGCTGCCATGGCATTCATCATTCCGTCATTCTCCACCAGTATTCCTTCAGCGTGTTGACTCTCCCTTACGTATACGGAACCGAGGCGTGTGAAGACAGAAAACAGCTGCTTGCTGCGCTTTAGCCGCACAGCTCCGTGGTAAGGGAGCGACTTTTCCTGGTCATACTCCCGTATATGCGGATGTTTTTGTTAATTTCTGCTTAGATGCCCACGTCTTGAAAATTTAGCTGTCTTTGGTTTTTGCAAAAGAGAGCAACTGATCGCAGTACGGTGTTTCTTTCGTGGGGAGAGCTGAATTTGACGATGATGGGTGTGTCTACGATGGACGGGCCGTTGCTACGTCGTTGTCGCTGGCAACGAAAAACTGCTTTTAAGTGTTGGCGGCATACAATCGATGCTATGGCAAAGGTGGTGTCGTTAAGTTTTCGTTGGGCAACTGCGGTATACCAAAAATAATGGCATCGGCTGCTACTTCACGTTGTTCAAGTACATCACATTGTTTTTGAAGGCCAGCTACTTCTCCTTCGAGTGTCTGCGATTCAGCCCAGTGCGTTTTCACCTCTTCTACTTGCTCTTGCAGATTTTGAAAGGACTTTTCTAGCTCTTCATTCTTCAGCTCAGTTTTTTCTTGACGACTTTGTAGCTTTTTAAAGAGATGCTTCAATATGTTTTTCGTGTGTAGCTAGTCGATCTGTTTGGAAATATATCTTTGATGCAGATCACAGCCAGGCGATCACATATCGGCTTGAAGGCAAATACTTTTGCCCTAAGTCGATTTCTTACGACAAATAAGCACCCTAATATATGGAATTTTTTATGGCAGCTGTAATAAATTTCGCAATATCTTTTTACGACAACCAAAAAATAATTGTAGGGCCCTATAAAGGGCACCACGTGTGGGGCCGTGGGGGCGAGGACCGTTTGGTGTATGATTCCAAGTTATGTCCATTGTTTTGTTTTCTTTCTTCAGAAATGCGTAGCGGGACATCCAAGTACTGTTTAATTCACCTTAAATTTGAGTTTAAATTAAGTAAAATCTATATTAATAATGCATTTTTCAATTTCTAAAAATTGAACAGAGCTTTATTTTTTCGAGATATTTTCCCAAAACCCTTTTTTTCATAATCATACCCTAAATGATTATTAAATTTAAAAATTAGAGGTACTTTTATAGATGCATCTGGTTTATTGCACTGATTCGAGTTTTTTAGTAATCTATAGCTTGCTTAATAGCTGCCAAACATCTATACTTATCAGGCAAATAGAAGGGTTCGAAAATATGGGGAAATGGTGTATCCCACCCGGCGACCCTTTGAACAGGCGCTTCCAGATGTAGAAAACATGTTTCCTGAATGTGTGCTGCTATCTCAGCTCCAAAGCCTTGAGTGATGGGAGCTTCATGTGCTACTAAGGCTCTCCCATTTTTTTTCACAGACTGCAAATACAAAAATAAAAGTATTAATAAACCAATAAGGATTGTGTGAATACAAATTCAAAAAAAAAAAAGAAAAAAAAAAAAAGGAAGACGGCAGTATTGCCATGTCCTTATTCTTAAGTATACCAATTTGTAAACTTTATGATGAAAAATAAAGAATCTATCTATCTATCCATCATCTCTACAAAAATAAAAATGAAATTGATATACATTCGACTTAAATTTAAATATAAAAACACTTCAAAATTCAAAATTGAACAATGAAATATTTTATAAATGCTGAAATTTGTGACACATACTCTGCCCGACATAATCAAACGTAAGAATTTTTCAAATCCGCCCCCTGACACAGCCACAATTCCCTTGCCCTTAGTAAACTTCCAATAGACACTAAATGGCCAAATTTACTTTCATGACTTAACTGTTTTTTTTTTTTTTTTTTTTTATAATTTGCTTACGCTAAAGGGATTTTTTCTGTTGTTTCAGTACCCTTATAATGCTAAGAACACAGTGTAAGCTAGTTGGTATTAGAAAGAATAGAGAGATAGGAAAGAAGTGTTTGGGTGCAGTTGTAGGGTTTTTCTCCACGGGTGGTGTCTAAGTTACTTAGGGAGATTACGATTTCATGTATTCGGTATAAAGTAATGGACTTGGCCGGGATTCGAACGCACTTGCTTGTTTATTTTGAAAAACAAAACTTTTAAACAGTATTTTCGGCAATGTCTTTTCTTCTTGTTTCCTTTTTTTACCGATACAAGAACTGTACGGCACCTAGTCGGATACCAAGAGATTATCCGGCGATATGTTTGTATCAAAAAATGGCCGGACAGAACGGATATCGGATACTAACAGGATATTCGTTACATCTCTCCCTATCATACTCATAATTTTACTTATATCTAAAATAAATTCTTACTAAAGGGTGTTCAAATTTGAGGTATCATTTTAAATTTTGAATGAAAGACATAAATTGTTTGAAATCGTCGAATCCTGTTACTCCAAATAGCTGGTAAGGGACCGGTGTATGGCTATTATAGCTGCATATGTTAAGGAGTGACTAGTGCGGTCGCGCTCAACCCTATTCCAGAGACCATGCGTTAGGATCCGAATGGGGTGACGATTATCAGCCGGCATGAGACGG
Source organism: Portevinia maculata (assembly GCA_949715645.1). NCBI lineage: Eukaryota > Metazoa > Arthropoda > Insecta > Diptera > Syrphidae > Portevinia > Portevinia maculata. The sequence goes on from OX454526.1 coordinate 180,068,558, forward strand.
CTGCAAATTGGAATTTTGGTTCTTGAGGATACTGGCTGATACGAACATCGTGATGACTTGAGATGACTGTTGCAGTATGAACCTCAAGCCGCGCTGGTCCACGGAAAGGGGACATTGAGCCACAGACGAAGGGGGATTCAACCTCACGTTATTTTAACCATTTGGATTTTGTGATGAATTCGTTTAGGCAGCAAACATCTGTTTCGCTAATATCGCTTAGATATTCAAAGAAATAGCTGCCAAGGATTTGTTTCCTTGTTTCGTTGTATTTCTATACGATCACGCAGTTAAAAAGCTGACTTTTAAAAACCGGTATGGATACCCGCGTAAGTAAGAACGAATTGAAAGCGCGCGTCGAACGATGCGAAATCGTTCACGCATAACCGCGATTATACGAGACGGTCGACGAAGTCCTATTTGTGGTTGCGAGTGACGAGAGTAACATATGCAACGTTAGCAATAACTCCAATGCTAAAAACACACCCAACAGCAACTTTCGCAACACATTCAACAGACAAGGTGAAACCAACTATAGCAACATCAGTAATATTCTCATCAGCTATAATAGGTCAATCATCAAGTGTAACGCTCAGTGTCGCAAAGCGACGTACCATGAACGCGCCCTTGGGGAATAAATAGTTTGAACGCACCCAGTTTCGACTTCTGTCAAACGGCTTGCCTTTTTTAAACATTATGAATTAACTGCCGGACAGGAGCCGAGACCGAAGTATTTTTCCTTTCTTTAATTTATATTAAACCATGTACTTTACTTTTAATATCCGTTTGTTTTAGATAATAAAATTTATCCATACATCGATATATTTATCCATATATCGCATTAAAATCTGAGTGCATGTGTTTTAACACCAGAGGAATATTTATATACAGGGTGTCCCTTAATTCGTTAGCAATATTTTAGGGCATGATTTATGGGTATATTCTAAGGAAAAAATTGTTCTACAGTAAGGGCCTATCTCTAATTTTTATATCATTTATTTAGAACTTAAGAAAATGCTTACTTGGGTGTACCCTGATCCATGTTAACGGTAATTGCGCTGTTAGTACTAATGATAGAAATTTCGTTTAGGCCTCTATTTTTAGAAGAAATATTAGCCTTTGTAATTGCATTTAAATAAATTTTATATCTTAACTCAGTTTTAAGATATCCAATTTTTAACCTGTTCCATTTTTCCTGCCCATGCTAATTTTTTGACTTTCGATTCAATTTTCTCCAGAAAATGCGTAACAAACATAACGTTTTAATATTTTTTTTGAATGAACGTAACAATAATAAAAATAAAAGCTTACGACAAGTTTGTAGAAAAACCCATAGATTTTATGATACTTGGGAAAATATGGAACAGGTAAAATTTAAAAAAAGGGATTTTTTGCACGATTACAGATTTTCTCCATGCACGACATCAGAAATTTTATGTCTTTAAACATTGAATTGCAAAGCTAAGCATCTGATGCTGATTGATGGCTCATTTGTAACAGCTTCCAGTATTCTCTGATCAGTCGAAGTTCTTCTTACTTGTGGAGCTCCTGCGTTAGGTCGTGTATTTGAAACTGATCGCGTTTCTCGAAGCCTTCGATATGTATTTCCAAATACATTTCTACTAGGAAGTCGTCGGTTTGGATAAAGTTCATGGTATCTTTGTCGCGCACTATTTGAAATTCCATTGCACAGCCCAAAAACGTAAATAATATCTGCGTATTCTTCGTTTGTAAATGAAGACATTTTAAAAAAAACTTTCTTATCAACTAACGGCTTGCCTTGGCGTTTAAGATTAAACTTGATTTTAATTTTGATTTTAAATCATTTATACCATTTTTTTTAGGTAAGTCCTGACAGGTACTCAAATAAACCAACGGAAAACCGCTCTTATTGTCAACTGTTGTTAGAAATGTAAGTACAAAATCAGAAACCCCTTTTTTACCTGCTGCAGGATTTCCTAAGTATGATAAAATCTATGGATTTTTCCTGTTAAAGTACACACATTAAAACAAAAATTACCTAAACCGGAAAAAAATCGTTTTCATTCATAACTTTTGCAACTTAAAGCAATAAACCATTTTTCCCATTTTTACCTGTTCCATGTTTTCCCAAGTATCATAAAATCTATGGGTTTTTCTACAAACTTGTCGTAAGCTTTTATTTTCATTATTGTTACCTTCATTCAAAAAAAATATTAAAACGTTATGTTTATTACGCATTTTCTGGAGAAAATTGAACCGAAAGTCAAAAAATTAGCATGGGCAGGAAAAATGGAACAGGTTAAAAATTGGATATCTTAAAACTGAGTTAAGATATAAAATTATTTAAATGCAATTACAAAGGCTAATATTTCTTCTAAAAATAGAGGCCTAAACGAAATTTCTATCATTTGTACCAACAGCGTAATTACCGTTAACATGGGTCAGGGTACACCCAAATAAGCCTTTTCTTAAATAGTCAATAAATGATATAAAAATTAGAGATAGGCCCTTACTGTAGAACAATTTTTTCCTTAGAATATACCCATAAATCATGCCCTAAAATATTGCCAACGAATTAAGGGACACCCTGTATATAGCCAGTGGGTCCTGTCCTAAGAATAAGAAGTACAGGAAAGAGTGTATGTGCCGCAAGATATGAAAAAAAAATAGAGAAATTGAAACTCATCTGTCATTTTGAAACGGCTGAAATTTGCGGTGTTAGAAATTTGAAAACGTTAAACGTATTTAACTTAATAAAACAGTGAAACAACACTGAATACAGTGAATAAATACAATACTTTACTAAAAAAAACATTTAAAACAACATGCGGTGCTGTGTTAAATTCTGCAAAAACCACTATAATAAGGAGAGTAACAATTTTTCATTTTACAGGCAAGTTTTATCTCATATTGCACATAAAATAATGTTGTTAGGTATTTTCTTAGGTAGATATATTATCGTAGAACACTTTCCAATTGGTATTTCATAGCATTTAGTTGCAAAAAAGGAAATTTGGTTGAAAAGAAAAATATACTTTATTTTTGTGATAGCATTTGATTTAGCTGAAACTCATCTGTCAAAATCGGAAACTTTCGTTCAGGGGCGAACTATTTTTTTGTTGGTGAGGGCAAGGCGCTTAACTCTGTTGAGCGCCCTAGTGCAGTTTTCTTGTTATAAATAGAAAATAATATGTTTAAAGGTATTTCTTCTGTTGTCCTGTAATCGTGTCGATTGGTATCTTTGTCATGAAGTGTTTATGTCGTGTCGGTTGGTATCTTCGTCAAGAAGTGTTGTGTAACGTTGAGTTTGTGTACGTGAGAGAAAAAAAACTCAAATAACTAGGTATACTCTACTAATTTTCAAGATTTCCAAAAGCTGAAAGACAAAAGGGGATGGAAATCCTTGAGTTGGATGAAATAAAGACTTCGTTCGTCTGTTCAAATCATTTTCATGGATGTGATTTTATAAATAATTCTCCAGGAAAAAAATGCCTTTTCCTTCTGCAATGCCATTTTTATCTAAACATTTTGGAGAATCTCAGAAAGTTAATATAAATAGTTCTAAAATTTGTTAATTCTAAAAATGTTAAAATGTGACAGCTGTAAAAATGATCTTTAGGGTGATGAAAACCCTCAATCTTTAACAGCCTTTAAGACGAAGGGATTTTTAAAAACATCTTCGAAAGATGTAGAAGACATATGTCTTATAACGGAAAAACAACTAAGAATCCAATCAAAACTAATGGACAAAAAAAATATTTTTTTTTAAAAAACAGATGTATGACCGAATTATTATCAATTCTCAAAATGAACTTATTGGAAAAACAATCTTCGAGGGACACACTAAAAACTCGGGTCATTTCGGAAATATTTCAAAAATGATAATTGAAATATTTTTAAAGGCAAGATATTTTAATATTGCTCCAAGAAGTAACGAAAAGTTATCAATTAGAAAAAAAAATTAACAAAAGCAGTTCATTTCAGAGGAATGTAGGTAAAATGTTACTAAAATTTATTTGACTAAAGAAAATATCTGTGATAGATGCGTTTTTTCATTAAAATTAAACCTAAAACTAAAAACTGATAACGGAATTTTATTTATACGTTTAAAATTTGTATGTTCCTGTAAAAGGTAAGTTCTATTTATTAATAATAGCTGTGTTTCTTTGAAGGTGCCGAATGACTTCTGAGAAAATAATAACCTAGTACTACCTACTAGCTCAGCTACATATTTTCCTACTTTATCACTTTCAAAGAAACAGCTAAGAAATACATTCGGCGCCCCAGCATTTTGCCGTCCTAACTCTACGCCGGCCGGCCCTGTGTCAATGCATTTGTGTTAGTGTAACCCACACTATTTTGAAAAAAGCCTCACTGTTTCCTCGATATGCCCCTTCCTGTACTTCTTATTCTTAGGTCCTGTCTTGCATCTGAAAAGCAATTCACAGCTGCAGCCGCAGCAACAACAAAACTTATTATTATCGCAGTGCGCAAATCTACTGAATTGCGCATGCCGAGGAAAAGTGGGCGAAGGAATAAAGGAGAGTCTTCGAAGTACACTAACTTTGCGACAAACATGGATTTCGACGACGCAAATCGTTGCGATGAATTGGATATTACAATGATGGATAAGAATGCTGCATTGCAAAGGCAACTCGAAGAGATGAGATCTCAACTTAAGCAGTTGCGAGCAGAGGCCAAGATGACAAAGACCTCGGCAGAAGCCGAACGTGCTTTACGCATGGACCAGGAGAAAGAGCGAGCAGCCACTGCCGCAGCTGCGCCCGCGCCGGCACTATGAGTGCCACGTTCTTACTAATTCCATTGCCATGTCCATCAGAGTCCTCTACCGTTCCTGACAGTTGTATCCGGAATGCAATCCAATCCAAATCATAAAGATTCTAGGCCATTTTGTGTAACGTCACAGGTTGCTGCCGCAGCCACAAAGCGGACATCTGCCGATGTATATGCACCGACGCCAAATTTAGTGACAGCTGCTGCCGCAGTGAGATGTCACACATCTGCGGATGCTAGGAATTGCCTTCCTAATTTGCTGTCTTCGTCAGGAAGAGTTTCTGGTTCTTTCAATGACCTGTATGTGCCGCAATCATTGTTCACGATGTCGTCAGCCGCCGCCGCCACGTCGGTCGCCAGTGGGAGCATTTGCCAATGCAACGTTTGCAAAAAACATACAGCCGTCGTTTGGTAGTTTAGCGACACATGGTATTCGTTATCAGCCAGATATCATACCAGCCGGTATGAATGTCAAACGGAGTATGCCATATAGTCTGGGCGTAAGTTCGATGCAGCCAGCACCGGCTTTCGGTCAACATATGGCTCCACCTGGTGCAAACCGATATTTTGATGGAAATTGTTACGTGTCAGGTTCAGAAGGGCATGTGTCTAAGCCCCATCGCAAGCTCTATGATCTGCCAGAGTTCGATGGCAGCCCGGAGGATTGGCCAATGTTCTCAACAGCGATGACTGAGTCAACAGCCGTCTATGAATATTCCAATTTCGAAAACAGTCTTCGGCTACAGCGTTACCTTAAAGGAGTGGCAAAGGAAATAGTTCAATCACTGTTGATTCACCCGGATTGCGTTTGGGAAGCATATGGACAGTTGCAGAAATGCTTCAGACGCCATGATATCCTAACCAAAAGCCAGATAAATAAGGTTAAGGACATATCTCCCATAACCGAAGACAACATTGAACAGATAGTGCCATTTTTTGTAAAAGCAAGGAACTTGGCAACGTTTCTGCAAGTTGCACACGGACAACAACATATCGACAATCCTACATTGATTGAGGATCTGGTATCGAAGCTGCCAATGTCAAGATGCTTTGAATGGGCCCAACATCCATACAATAGGTGTGTTTCTTTGGGAAATGTTTCCCAAGAAGGGCTCGAATTTACACGTTAAACAACAACAACATTGTATAGTCAACAGCACTGGGGCTTTGTATATACACTCTATAGTACTATCATTGTATACAGACTCTATAGTATTCTCACTTTGTGTATACGACGATACGCCATCTGTGCGCTCCGGGCCAAAACAAATGGTGATAGTTTATGCACATTATGTGGGTTTATTTTTGTTTTCGTCCAATCTCCTGATATGGATGGGTAATTGAGAATGAGGATCATTCAGGTAGCGGCTTCTGATGCCGATGGTGGCTGATGTTTGACGTAGCGGACATTCTCATCGGGTAGTTTTATCCTATGTTATTTTATTTTATTTGTTGGCTCTGATGGAAGTATCAGCAGAATCTTTTTATTAGGTTTTGCGCAAACAGCTGATTGTTTGATCTCCTTCATGCTCGTGACTAGGCATATGAGAAGGAAGACGACACAGGTAGCGTTGGTGGTTGTTGGTAGGGCGGAAAGGTGAAGGAATTATTATCGGGTAGAATTATGCCATATTATTTGTTTGCTCTGATGGAAGTTTGGGGTAGGTTATGTTTTCTGGTATTTAATACAATTGGTATGTGTGTGTATGATCGTTGAAGGAGATTCGCATTGCAGCTACTGTGAGGATTCTCAAATGATTTTCTTTATAATTCATATTTGCAAGTGAAAAATGGATATTCATATTTAAAGGTAGGGGCGATGGTGGATAAAGAAAGGTGGAAGAATTGTCATCGAGTAGATTGATGATATATTATTTGTTGGCTGTAACTTGTTTCTTTGTATTGAATACAATTGGTGTGTTTGTTCAGATCGCTGAAGGGAAATCGTATTTCAGCACTGAGGATTCCCAAATGCTTTATAAACCATATTTGCATGTGAAAAAATATTAATGGAAGCAGAGATAAAATAAGATCAGACAAGTTATAGTGTGTATATTGTGTAGTGTGAAATTGGTTTATATATTAATGGTTCATCAAATAAAAGCGGCATTCATTCATAATCGGTATTAAAAATCATATTAGATACATATTTCGTTTGAATTAGGTTACACAATGGAATCTCCGAATATAAGCACAATTTTTTCATTTGGTTTTGCACAGACAGCTTAGTTATGTTGATCAGTTTGGAAGCTAAAACAAACTGCTAGGAGTGTCAGCAGAAAAGCCTTACTTCGACGTTGGGAATGGAAGGATTTTCAAGCTGTACCATTATCCGCATCTCTTCAAGAGCGTGCGGAATATATTGTTAAAGCACAAAATCATAATTTCGGGAGAAATTATAGATTGGAACATACATACTTGTTAAGCTGTATGAAGAAGACTCAAAATGAATTTTTCAAGTCCTCTTCAAGCTAACAAAGAGTCATGTTTGCCCAAATGGTTTTGAAAAACTATCGGTAAAACTGGCAACACAAATATTTAGCGCTAATGTAGCTGCTGGAATTTTGTACGCATTGAATGCAAACTGCTACAAAACAGATGAGGAAAAGAAGGTTGCCGAATTAACAGCAACTTTCATACAACAAATGAATGACTTGTTCGACAACCTGAATAGCGATAGACTGAGTTCTAGGAATCCAAGTCGACAACCAATTTCAGATTCGACGGAACACTTAATTCGATACGAAATGCACGCCAGTGGATAACAACGTGGGAATATACTGGAAGAATGCAAAAACCTCCTTGCTTTTCCTGCTTGGAGCAGACACTGCTAGGAATTGAGATGATGTGGACACATCTTAGGAGCACTGAGCAGAATTTTCTCCTGACTGCGCATTTTAATACAGATCCAGCAGAGAACTTATTTTCTATGGCGGGCACAAATAGGGGATCGTATGAAAAAACCCCTCGGCTTACAGATTCATAAGAAATCTTAAGCAGAAAATTTTTAAAATTTAAAATCTTCAGATCAGTCGGGCTATGAAAATTCAGATCGCGAAGAACTAGATATGGAGCGGGCAGCGAATGAAGAATTTTTAGTTGATGTCCCAGTAGAAGACCGCATCATAGAGACCGACATTTTAAACAATATCGAGTACGATGACGCAGATGAAGACTTCGCGAGGAGTAACACTATAGAAACAGTTATAATGAAAGGATGTTCAGAGAAGCTGCAGGAAGGAGCTTTTACGTTATACGCAGGATTTGCAGCGTTTAAGTTCCGGAACAAGATTAATTGCGAAACCTGCACGCAATTTATGATCGATAAGACAAATTCTTGTCTAGAACAAGCCTTGCTAATACGTCTCAAGGCTTATGAGACCACACAAACTCTGTCAGAGTTTGGGAAGCTTACGGTGCCAACTATAAGCTTCGAAAATGTCATAAAAAGAATAAAGGAAATATTCGAAAAAGTTTTTCCAGAGGACCGAAAACAAGAAAACTTGGTTGAAAACCTCTTGAGTCAGATGATAACCCAGTTGGAAGTGACAAAAACTATGACGTGTAGCAATTATGGAGACAATGAAGTTATCGTTAAATTTATTTTAATCGGACTGATTAAATTTACACTGAAAAAAAAACAACAAGGATTTAAGGCTGCCAAAGCATAAGTATAAGCATTATGTAAATAAATTTCTATAAACAAAGTTATATTTTTTTAAATGATGTAATGGGTGTGTTTATACCCTATTCTAGGGGTATATTAATTTTGACGCATAGTTTGTAACATACCTTAATATTGCCCGTAGACCCCTAAAAGTTACTATATTTATGATCAGCATCGATAGTAATGTCGATCTAGCCATGTCCGTCCGTCCGTCCGTCCGTCCGTCGGCAAAAATTAGGCCTTTAAACTGGACCTAGAGAGCTGAAATTTTAACCATATACTCTCTAGGGTCCCGAAATAATCAAGTTTAAGAATTTTTGAAATCCGCCCACAGACACGCCCACAAACTCAAAAAAACAAAATTTTGGAAAAAATCGAATTTTGAGCTAGAGAGCTGAAATTTTTTATATATGATCTATGGCCCATAAAACTGATTGGGACATAAAATTTTCAAAATCCGCCCACTGACACGCCCACAATTAAATAAAACAAATTTTGGGAAAAATTGAATTTTGAGCTAGAAAGCTGAAATTTTTTATATATGATCTTTGGTCCATAAAACTGCTTGGGACATAAAATTTTCGAAATCCGCCCACTGACACGCCCACAATTAAATAAAATATTTTTTTTGAAAAACCAAAATTTGAGCTAGGGAGCTGAAATTTTTAATATATACTCTCTAGGGGCCCTTTATGCTCATGTGTAAATATTTTCAAAATCCGCCTACTGACACGCCCACAATTATTTTTTTTTTATTTTTGAAAGTCCAAAGTTTGAGCTAGGGAGCTGAAATTTATAGTATATACTCTCTAGCTGCCCTTTATGCTCATACTTAAATTTTTTTTAAATCCGCCTACTGAAACGCCCACAATTAAATAAAACAATTTTATTGAAAAACCAAAGTTTGAGCTAGGGATCGTTTTTATTTACAAAAGCTTAGTTTTTTCGATAAAATCCTTTAAATTTTTGTCACGCCCACTTATGAGATATAGGAATAAGAATAGGGTATCCAACAGTTCGCCCAAGCGGACTGTAGCCCGCCCCTATGTTTTTCTGATTTTTTACACATAACTATTCATATTAATATTTATTTTTATTTGTTTTTAATTATGGTAGATAATGTTGATATATAGTTTAATTATTTTGTATGTACGATAGGTATGCGCTAGGTATGCGTTGTTATGTAAGGTAATATTTTATTTTTTTTATTTATGAGCTATGTGCGAGGAGTAGGCCTAATGGGGATACCTCGGTGGAAAAAAAACGCATCTAATGTTCCACCTCTTGGGTGATGCGGAAGAAGTAACAAGAAGTGGTGGTGCGGCATGGCACAATACTGACAAAAAAAATTATGTCATTGCTTTATAAATTAGATCGAATATTTCTAAATCAATTACAAAAATTATAGAAATCGGTACGTTTTGCGACAAAATATAGCCGAAACAATCAGAGTCCAAAATGCGACAAACTCATAATACCTCATTTGCTGAAAAATACCGAAATCAAATTTTATTCAATTTTTCCTTTCAAACGAATCGCCTCTTCCATCATTTCTACTCGCAGACGAAGAAGTCAGATTTATTATTTGTCCATCTTCTCCCTCGCATCAAACATACTACTTGCCGAAGCGAAGGCAACATTGCAAATCATCAATTACACAGAAAAATAAATACATACTTATACTTACACTTCCATACAATTGAAAATCATATGGCATGACCAGATCCATTATCCATACAAATTAACTTACTTGCAAATCCTACATGCTACCTGTGCTGCAAAACAACAAAAATGCCTATGCTCCTTCTTACAAAGAAAAAAAATACAACATACCTGGGAATGCAATTATGATTTATGAAAGGTTCGATAAGGTCCGTTCGCGTACTTTATGTGTAGAAAAATGAATAGTGTCAAATCTCCAAAATCGAGAGAGAATCCTCTCATTTCTAAGAAAAGTACGCGAACGCTTTTGTGTAAAAACTTCTTAGTTTGGCTTGAAAAGAAGCAACAGCTGTTTTTTTTTGCTGGCAAACTCATAGGATTTCATCATTTGACAGTTTTCATTTTCTTAGCATTTTCTGTGTGAAGAAAAATTAACGAAAGTACATTTTTCTTTCGTTCATCTTTTTTACATTTTCTCAGTACGCGAACGCGTTTGTGTAGTTTTGCACGAAAGTTTATATAAATTTACGTTTGCATATTAGTTCGCGAACGGACCTAAAGAGAGATAAAGGAGTTTATTTGGTTTTCTTTCGTCGTTTTGAAAGTGTGTAAAAAAAATGGTGACAGCAAAATTTAAGACACAAACCTTCAAAACGCCATCTACCAACGTGAGGCCAAAATAAAAAAACTCGCTGTTATGATAATACTATAAACTCTATCATTGTATATACACTTTATAGTATTCTCACTTCGTGTATACGACGATACGCCACCATACGACGTAAGGCCAAAACAAGTTATATTAGTTTATGCACATTATAGGCGTTTTTCTTTTTTAGCTCCGAGCGGGGCACTGAGCTGTCAAAAAAAGAACTGTGTTACTTTTTTAGCTCGGAGCGCTCTGAGCACAAAATTTGTATTTCTTTTTTATCTCTGAGCTAGCTCAGGGCTCGCTCGATGAGCTCGATTTAAAATGACCGAGCACATAGAGCGAAAAGCTGAGCGCGGCTGACTTCATTCATTATTTGTGCTTTTTCCATAGTTTATTTACTAGAAATTATAATTTAAATGGAACAATCCTTGACAAACATCAATTTCAGAAGCAATCCTGACTATTTTGAAAATTAATAGAAAAAAAATTATCTAATGACAGTTCAGTGCCCAATTCTGTTTCTTAATTAGCTCGGAGCGCTCAGATTATGGTCAGCTCGGACCGAGCTCTGATCGCTCGGGCCCCGCTCTGTTCCCCGCTCGGGGCTAAAAAAGAAAAACGCCTTATGTGGGTTTATTTTTGTTTTCCTCCAATCTCCTGAATGGGAATATGAGATTGAAGATCATTAAGGTAGCGACTACCGATGCCGATGGTGGCTGATGTTTGACGTAGCGGACATTCTCATCGGGTAGTTTTATCGTATTTTATTTTATTTTATTTGTTGGCTCTGATGGAAGTATCAGCAGAATATTTTTATTTGGTTATGCGCAAACAGCAGATTTTTTGTTCTCCTTCATGCTCGTTACTAGGCATATGAGAAGGAAGAAGACACAGGTAGTGTTGGTAGTTGATGGTAGGTCGGAAAGGTGAAGGAATTATTATCGGGTAGACTTATGCCATATTATTTGTTTGCTCTGATGGAAGTTTGGGGTAGGTTATGTTTTCTGGTATTTAATACAATTGGTATGTGTTTGTATGATCGTTGAAGGAGAGTCGCGGTGAGGATTCTCAAATGATTTTCTTTATAATTCATATTTGCAAGTGAAAAATGGATATTCATATTTAAAAGCAGGGGCGATGGTGGGTAAATAAAGGTGGGAGAATTGTCATCGAGTAGATTGATGGTATATTATTTGTTGACTTTGATGAAAGTTTGGAGTAGGTTATGGCATATTGCAATTAGACGTCACCTGTAACTTATTTCTTTGTATTCAATACAATTGGTGTCTTTGTTCACATCGGTGAAGGAGATTCGCATTTCAGCAATGAGGATTCCCAAATGGTTTATAAACCATGTTTGCATGTGAAAAAATATTAATTGAGGCAGAGATAAAAAAAGATAAGACAAGTTATAGTGTATTCCCAGCTACATTGCGAACGATCCTTAAGGGTTTCCACTTTAAAAAGAAAATCGTGGATATTTTCGGACCCGTCGAATGCAATTTGCCACTTTTCAATTTTACAAACTGAACTTACTAAAGAAGTTTGTTGACTTATTGGTGGTGTTTGTCTGCGTTGCACAGTGTGACGAATCGCTGATTTAGCTTGGTTTAATAAGGAAAATGACATGCACAAAATTAAACAAAAACCGGTTAAGCCTCCTACGTAATGACTGTGCAATTTTTTTGTTGTTGCTTAGTGCAACAAAAAAAATTATTTCAAACTCCAAATTGTATATAATTTTTTTTATAAGAAGGTCAATTTGAAGAGAAAGTGTTTATATCGGTTTTAATTGGTTCGCGTATATTTTATAGCTTTTTTTTATCTTTTCTCAATAATTTAAAGTTAAGATTTGACGAGACATGGGCCAAAAGTGGTCGGCATAGAGAGCGCTTCGAAAATTCAAATTCTCTGTGGCTAAATGAAAATCCAACATTACCACAACATATCTGAGATGAAATACCTTCTTCATCTAGAGTAGGAAAACCGAAAAAAGCTTATAGATTAGATGTCAAGTTGCGGCAGGTAAAAGACCAAGGCAGTAAAGAAAAAGTCAAAGCCAGAAAATAACTAATACAAAAAAAATTTACAAGAGAAACAGGGTTATTGGCAGATATGCCAACTCAACAGTCTGTCAATCCTAATGACGGGAACAAGGCTAGACGATTTTTTTAGAGATAATGAAAAGACTGCCCAAATTACAGTGATAGATAAAGAAATTATCAAAAAGTTTCATATCATCTTAGAAGCTCTTGGGTCTGGGTTCCCAATAGATGCAGATGCTTTTGAAAATTATGCATGGTATTTTAAGCCAGTAAGTGTGCATAAGGTATTCTTTCATGGAAAACAAATAATTTCTACTTGTATACTTCCAATCGGACAACTTTCAGAAGAAGCGCAAGAGGCAAGAAACAAGGAAAATAGAAGGTTTAGGGAACTTCTTACCAGAAAAATATCACGTGTAGATACAAATACTGAACTCTTAAATCGATTGCTTATAACATCAGATCCAATTCTTAGCAAGTCTAAGATACTTTCCGAGAAGAAAGAAAAGCGTCATGGAACATGAATACTTGCAACTTTTATATGTACCAAATAATTAAAAAAATTAAAATAAGCTGGTTTGTATGTATTGTTTTGTCTTGAAATTTGTAGTCATATGTTAAAAAAATTTGTTATAGGTATACTATTCTGTGAACAGTTTCAATTAAAAAAAAAAAAAACAAAAAAATTTATTTTAATTTAATTCCGCTAAATCAGCGATTCGTCACACCGTTGGGTCGAAAACGAAGCGTTATTTAAAAAATGTTCCAAGTAAGAACGAGCGTTCGAAGGTCCCGTAGGATTCACATTGGGAGTATTTAAATTCAAATTTTCCAATCTTCCAACTAATTTATCTCTAATAGACTGCATTTCACAAATATATACTCGTTGGTTTGTCCTGAGTATTCGTCGAAATGCTAACGTAATAGCTCTAATGTCTGTGGCCTCTTCTTGAACAGGTGGAGGATGTTCATTAATATCTCGTCGCTCATTATTGTCATCACTATTGTGGTTACTTGCCTGACCGGATTGCATTGCTGCAGGAGGGTTATCTACCAGTTGTTGTAAAATCTTATCCTGGCTTAAGCCTACACTAGCCCCAGGTGGAGTACGACTAACTATTGGCCTGGATTCCATTGCTCCTGAACGGGGAGTTATATAAGTGGACGAATTTCTCAAATTACTTGATCTTCCTCTAGATAGAACGTGTATTTGGAACTCTTTTATCCATAATATGAAATTTCAGACTTTTAACCCTATTCCTGCCACGCTGTGACTGTAAGTCACTATTTTATTTTAAACTAATATAAATTTTTTTTTTAATTTTTTTACGCAAAATCAGTGTAATGTATTTTATTATTGGTCACAACGTTACTGTTATATACAATTTTTGTTTTTTTATGTTTCGATATTGTTTACGTATTATATAAAATATTTAAAAATAACATAAACTGCTACGTAGTGACTCTAAGACACTTCAACGATTTTAAATTTATAGTTCGTTTACAGCTAAATAAATGGAACTGTATATTGTTTATTCATGTAAGAACTTGATCTCTTGCAAAATAGAATATTTACTGTAAGAAGAACGTGAAGGTCGTGAAAGTCGTAACAAAACTGCTGAATTATTCATAGGACAAGATGGAACTTCAATACCACCAAACTAGCAAGGCCGACCTTCAGCTCGTAAAATCATCCGAGGCAAAGTAAATGAAGTTGTGTTACTGCTTTTAAAACATATTGATCATCCTGTGGATGCATTTCCGCTGTTTTTTACTGACGTAGTAGAACTTATTGTAAAATACACTAACTTAGACGGAATGAACACAGTAAGCAACAAATGGAAGATGACCGATATGGTGGAAATTCGAGCTTTCGTAGGAATATTGATCGAAGCTGGATTACGCATGCAAGGTGGCACGTCCTATGAAGAATTTTGGAATCGGAAGTCCATTTTACTGTTACTGCTGCCCTTATGAAAAAGGACGATCTTCTAAACAATACTGTGGTATTTGTCAGAAACCCGTGTGTAATGAGCATTCACAGAAAACTTTTTTTTGCCTTACATGTCAAAATAAATAGTTAAATAAGTTAAATAATAGATCCCTAAATTATTTGTATTTAATTTCCTTTTTTCCAATAAAATAAATGAATTCTCTATGTATTTTGTATTAGTGTCTCCAACTCACTCCCTGGCAGCTAACGTTAGTCAAATGACATGGCAGTAATAGGGTTAAATAAAACTTAAAAGTTTTTAGCTTCCAATATCTTTTAATTAATCTGTGTTACAAAAAAAATAATATATGAATAATTTGGGGTCAGCGCGGTCGGTGCTAAATTTGATATTAAATTTGATAAGATAAATACATATGCTAAAGAGCAAGTTATCAATCTTCGTAAACAGACGGACTGTGCAAATCAAGGCACACAATACGAACAAGACTGTATATAATTGGCAACTATAGGTAACAAAGGAGCAACATAGTCCAGTGTAATAACTCCCAGACAATGGACTACTATACTATAAAATTATATTATTATTATATTTCCATCATCTCCCTCTCATCAAACATACTACTTGCCGAAGCGAAGGCAACATTGCAAATCATCAATTACACAGAAAAATAAATACATACTTACATTTCCATACAAATGAAAATCATATGACCACAGAATCGATAATGCGAGATCCATTATCCATACAAATTAACTTACTTGGAAATCCTACATGCTACCTGTGCTGCTAAACAACAAAAATGCCTGTGCTCCTTCTTACAAAGAAAAAAAATACAACATACATGGGAATGCAATTATGAAAGGTTCGATAAAGAGAGATAAACCAGTTTATTTGGTTTTCTTTCTTCGTTTTCAAAATGTGTAAAAACATAGGGACGGGCTACAGTCCGCTTGGGCGAACTGTTGGATACCCTATTCTTATTCCTATCCCTCATAAGTGGGCGTGACAAAAGTCTAAGTATGGTTAAATTGTTAAGAACGCTCTACATATTTTGTTATATAACATTTAAAGGATTTTATCAAAAAAAACGCTCCCTAGCTCAAACTTGGGTGTTTCAATAAAATTGTTTTATTTAATTGTGGGCGTGTCAGTAGGCGGATTTAAAAAAAAATTAACACATGAGCATAAAGGGCCCCTAGAGAGTATATATTATAAATTTCAGCTCCCTAGCTCAAACTTTGGATTTTCAAAAAAATTGTTTTATTTATTTGTGGGCGTGTCAGTGGGCGGATTTTGAAAATATTTATACATGAGCTTAAAGGGCCCCTAGAGAGTATATATTATAAATTTCAGCTCCCTAGCTCAAACTTTGGATTTTCAAAAAAATTGTTTTATTTATTTGTGGGCGTGTCAGTGGGCGGATTTTGAAAATATTTATACATGAGCTTAAAGGGCCCCTAGAGAGTATATATTATAAATTTCAGCTCCCTAGCTCAAATTTTGGCTTTTCAATAAAATTGTTTTATTTTTTTGTGGGCGTGGCAGTGGGCGGATTTTGAAAATTTTATATCCCGAGCAGTTTTAGGAGTCATAGATCATATATAAAAAATTTCAGCTTCCTAGCTCAAAATTCGATTTTTTCCAAAATTTTGTTTTTTTGAGTTTGTGGGCGTGTCTGTGGGCGGATTTCAAAAATTCGTAAACTTGATTATTTCGGGACCCTAGAAAGTATATGGTTAAAATTTCAGCTCTCTAGGTCCAGTTTAAAGGCCTAATTTTTGCCGACGGACGGACGGACGGACGGACGGACGGACGGACATGGCTAGATCGACATTACTATCGATGCTGATCATAAATATAGTAACTTTTAGGGGTCTACGGGCAATATTAAGGTATGTTACAAACTATGCGTCAAAATTAATATACCCCTAGAATAGGGTATAAAAACTGGTGACAGCAAAATTTAAGACACAAACCTTTAATACGCCATCTACCTACGTGAGGCCAAAATAAAAAACTCGCTGTTATGATAATACTATAAAGTGTATATACAATGGTAGTATGTTTTATGAGAGCGAGATGATGGAAAAATAAGAAATCTGACTTCTTCGTCTGCGAGTAGAGATGATGGAAGAGGCGATTCGTTTGAAAGGGAAAATTGAATAAAATTTGATTTCGGTATTTTTCATCAAATGAGATATTATGAGTGTCGCATTTTAGACTCTCACTGTTTCGGCTATATCTTTTCGCAAAAGGTACCGATTTCTATAATTATACCCTATTCTAAGGGTATATTAATTTTGACGCATAGTTTGTAACATACCTTAATATTGCCCGTAGACCCCTAAAAGTTACTATATTTATGATCAGCATCGATAGTAATGTCGATCTAGCCATGTCCGTCCGTCCGTCCGTCCGTCTGTAGCCAAAAATTAGGCCTTTAAACTGGACCTAGAGAGCTGAAATTTTAACCATATACTCTCTAGGGTCCCGAAATAATCAAGTTTACGAATTTTTGAAATCCGCCCACAGACACGCCCACAAACTCAAAAAAAAACAAATTTTGGAAAAAATCGAATTTTGAGCTAGAAAGCTGAAATTTTTTATATATGATCTATGACTCCTAAAACTGCTCGGGATAAAAAATTTTCAAAATCCGCCCACTGACACGCCCACAAATAAATAAAATAATTTTTTATACCCTATTCTAAGGGTATATTAATTTTTGAAAATCCAAAGTTTCAGCTAGGGAGCTGAAATTTATAGTATATACTCTCTATGGGCCCTTTATGCTCATGTGTAAATATTTTCAAAATCCGCCCACTGACACGCCCACAATTAATTTTTTTTTTTTGAAAATTCAAAGTTTGAGCTAGGGAGCTGAAATTTATAATACATACTCTCTAGGGGCTCTTTATTCTCATGTGTTAATTTTTTTTAAATCCGCCTACTGACACGCCCACAATTAAATAAAACAATTTTATTGAAATACCCAAGTTTGAGCTAGGGAGTGTTTTTTTTTGATAAAATCCTTTAAATGTTATATAACAAAATACTCGTATGTAGAGCGTTCTTAACAATTCAACCATACTTAGACTTTTGTCACGCCCACTTATGAGGGATAGGAATAAGAATAGGGTATCCAACAGTTCGCCCAAGCGGACTGTAGCCCGTCCCTATGTTTTTTTTTTGTAGTTGATTTAGAAATATTCGATCTAAGTTATAAAGCAATGACATAATTTATTTTTTGTCAGTATTGTGCCACCACTTGGTCAATAGGTACCTATACGATGAATATTTATATGGATAATAAGAATTGTCGTTGTTTTGCGTAGAGCTAGATTGCTAAATTGGAGTATTGCGCAAGTTTATTTATCTTTAATCAACAATTGAAATTGTTGGTATATATTTTAAAATCCATGTAGCTTTTCAATGAAGCATTGAGGAAAGTCACTTGTTGGTATTTTTTGATTAATGGAGGCTGCTTGCTTGTTTCTCTTTTGCATTAAACATGTTCTAACAATAGATATACTTCGAGGCATTAAGAACGTCACTACGAAGATTATACTGGCTAACTCTAGAGCTTTTAGCTAAGCTCCAGCAAGTGTAGATTGTTCTATTGTGTCTCTTGGCGGTTCAAGTTGGGTATGACTTTCATTAGTATAGTCCCAGTATATTCATAGTTTTAATTGTAATCTGCGTTGCGACTATTGGATATCAGAAAGAGTTGAACTGCTTTTTGTATTCATATTGGTCAAATTTTTTTCTTGAAATAATAAGTTGTGCATAGTATAGTCCTTTGTCTGGTAGTTATAACATTGGACTATGTTGCTACTATATTACCTATAGTTGCCTATTATATACAGTATTGTTCGTATTGTGTGCATTGATTTGCACAGTCCGTCTGTTTACCAAGATAGATATCTTGCTCTTAAGCATATTGTATCTAATCTTATAAAATTTAATATCTAATTTAATATCGAATTTAGCACGGACCGCGCTGACCCCAAATTATGCATGTATTATATTTTTAATACAGATTTATTAAAAGATATTGAAGGTTAAAAACTTTTGAAGTTGTATTTAAAATCCGAAATTTCCTATTATGGATAATAGAGTTCCACATACACGTTCTAGAGGAAGACCAAGTAATTTGAAAAATTAGCAATGGAATCCAGACCAATAGTTAGTCGTACTCCACCTGGGGCTAGTGTAGGCTTAAGCCAGGATAAGATTTTACAACAACTGGTAGATAACCCTCCTGCAGCAATGCAATCCAGTCAGGCAAGTAACCACAATAGTGATGACAATAATGAGCGACGAGATATTAATGAACATCCTCCACCTGTTCAAGAAGAGGCCACAGACATTAGAGCTATTTCGTTAGCATTTCAACGAATACTCAAGACAAACAAACGAGTATATATTTGTGAAATGCAGTCTATTAAAGATAAATTAGTTGGAAGATTGGACAATTTGAATTTAAATACTCCCAATGTGAATCCTACGAGACCTTCGTTCTGACTTCGAACATTTTTTAAATAACGTTTCGTGACGAATCGCTGATTTAGCGGAATTAAATTAAAATTAAAATTTTTGTTTTTTTTTAATTGAAATTGTTCACAGAATATAATATAACAACATTTTTTTAACATATGACTACAAATTTCAATATAAAACAATACATACAAACCAGCTTATTTTAATTTTTTTAATTATTTGGTATGTTATGTACATCTAAAAGTTGCAAGACTTCATGTTCCATTACACTTTTATTTCTTCTCGTAAAGTATCTTAGACTTGCTAAGAATGGATCTGAGATTATAGGCAATCGATTTAAAAGGGTCAGTATTTGTACGTGATATTTTTCTGGTAAGAAGTTATCTAAACCTTCTATTTTCCTTGTTTCTTGCCTCTTGCGCTTCTTCTGAAAGTTGTCCGATTGGAAGTATACAAGTAGAAATTATTTGTTTTCAATGAAAGAAGACCTTATGCACACTTACACAAAAGCATCTGCATCTATTGGGAATCCAGACCCAAGAGCTTCTAAGATGATATGAAACTTTTTGATAATTTTTTTATCTATCCATGTAATTTTGGCAGTCTTTTCCTCATCTCTAAAAAATCTTTTAGTCTTGTTCAAGACATTAGGATTGCCAGACTGTTCAGTTGGCATATCTACCAATAACCCTGTCTCTCTTGTAAATTTTTCTTGGATTAGTTTTTTTCTGGCTTTGACTTTTTCTTTACTGCCTTGATCTTTTACCTGCCGCGCCTTGACATCTAATCTATAAGCTTGTTCTTGGTCTTCCTACTCTAGATAAAGAAGGTATTTCATCTAAGATATGTTGTGGTAATGTTAGATTTTCATTTATCCACAGAGAATTTTAATTTTCGAAGCGCTCTCTATGCCGACCAATTTGGGGCCATCTCTCGTCAAATCTTAAACATAAAGTTTTTAAGGTTAATTTGATTGACTTTGTTGCAGCCTCAGAAAATAGTATATGGCTAAAGTAACCCATAACAAAAGCAAAAACATAGGGGCGGGCTACAGTCCGCTTGGGCGAACTGTTGGATACCCTATTCTTATTCCTATATCTCATAAGTGGGCGTGACAAAAATTTAAAGGATTTTATCGAAAAAACTAAGCTTTTGTAAATAAAAACGCTCCCTAGCTCAAACTTTGGTTTTTCAATAAAATTGTTTTATTTAATTGTGGGCGTGTCAGTAGGCGGATTTAAAAAAATTTAAGTATGAGCATAAAGGGCACCTAGAGAGTATATACTATAAATTTCAGCTCCCTAGCTCAAACTTTAGACTTTCAAAAATAAAAAAAAAAAAAATTGTGGGCGTGTCAGTGGGCGGATTTTGAAAATATTTACACATGAGCATAAAGGGCCCCTAGAGAGTATATATTAAAAATTTCAGCTCCCTAGCTCAAATTTTGGTTTTTCAAAAAAAATATTTTATTTAATTGTGGGCGTGTCAGTGGGCGGATTTTGAAAATTTTATGTCCCAAGCAGTTTTATGGGCCAAAGATCATATATAAAAAATTTCAGCTTTCTAGCTCAAAATTCAATTTTTCCCAAAATTTGTTTTATTTAATTGTGGGCGTGTCAGTGGGCGGATTTTGAAAATTTTATGTCCCAATCAGTTTTATGGGCCATAGATCATATATAAAAAATTTCAGCTCTCTAGCTCAAAATTCGATTTTTTCCAAAATTTTGTTTTTTTGAGTTTGTGGGCGTGTCTGTGGGCGGATTTCAAAAATTCTTAAACTTGATTATTTCGGGACCCTAGAGAGTATATGGTTAAAATTTCAGCTCTCTAGGTCCAGTTTAAAGGCCTAATTTTTGCCGACGGACGGACGGACGGACGGACGGACGGACGGACGGACATGGCTAGATCGACATTACTATCGATGCTGATCATAAAT
The DNA here is from genome assembly GCA_949715645.1 of Portevinia maculata. Taxonomy (NCBI): domain Eukaryota; kingdom Metazoa; phylum Arthropoda; class Insecta; order Diptera; family Syrphidae; genus Portevinia; species Portevinia maculata. The sequence continues at coordinate 180,089,748 of OX454526.1, forward strand.
ATAGTAACTTTTAGGGGTCTACGGGCAATATTAAGGTATGTTACAAACTATGCGTCAAAATTAATATACCCCTAGAATAGGGTATAAACAGCATCTTAGCGATTAATTTTGACTTAAGAAACCAAACAACAAAAATTAGCTTTTTCGTGATTTCCATGGGCATCCTAAAAAACGAAAAATTTAGTATGAGTGTCGCACCTGTGCGCAAGAAGTTTGTGAAGGGATCGCACTAGCGGCCACTTACCAAACAAAGTATGAAGCAATTAAAACACCACATGTATTGTAAAGTGATCGCACTACCGACCACTTATCCAACAATGTGTCTAAATATTAATAATCATTTAATTGCTCACATACAAATGTTTGTACTTAAGTAATCGAATACTTTGAATGCCACGTCGTGCATATGCTGAACAACAGGAAGCGACAGCCGCATGGGCAATTCATAGTAACACAAAGTAATTAAACACTTTGAATGAAAGTTCTTGCTTGAAACATTGTAATCGAACATTGTGTGGAATGACGGCGGTCATCCACGGGATATGCCGAATGGGCAATTATCGATCAATGGATTTGGGGTTCGAGATACGACGTGGATACTTTTTGCCGCGACAGCATCTGGAAAATTAGTAGAGTAAGTGTCCCAAATATGGCCCACCACAATATTTCACAACAGGAAAAGCATACATACCGCTATGCATTCATTTCATTCATTTTCAAACCGGTTTGTGGTCATTGAAACGTGTTCAGTCTGGCTCAACAGATGTGTGCAGTAAAGCACGTGGCAGATTTTTAATTATTTTATTATAATTTTTGGGTAAGTTTTGCTAAGCGGTTTTGTATAAAATTTTGTGAAAACAGTTAAATGCTTTTATAACATTGCGTAGTGCTCAAGTTGAAATATCATTATTTGAAATCAAAATGATTCAATAGTTTATGAAGTGTGTGATAATTCAAAAAATAGTGAAAAAGCCCGATGTTGGTAATATGGCCCACCATAGGTGTTCCTATTATGGCACAGTGGGATATATTTAACACACTATTATGCATAACAATAACATAATTGTTTTATTTTTTTTAAAGAATTAATGGCTTCGAGAGCTACACAGCCGCCAAAAAAACGGCAGGCGTGGACGAAGACGACATGAAAGCAGCATTAGTTGCCATTAAAGAGAAGAGGATGGGGTTCCTGAAGGCATCGAAACAATTTAAGGTGCCTAAAACTACCTTGAGGCGTTTGGTTGCGCAAACACAAAAACCAGTGCAAGATTTGGTGTCTACTAAGTTGGGCAGAAAACCCATCTTCCCTCTAGAGCTCGAGGACTCTTTAGTGGAATATGCGCTGTTGATGGACTAGCTATTAAAAACAATATACCGAACCCTTTTTCATTGCAACAAGAAGCTGCAGGTAGAGTTTGGCTTCGGCTATTCCTTAAACGCCATCCATCACTGTGATTCCGTCAACCGACTGGAACGTCTATAGCTCGAGCAAAAGGATTTTCCAAGGAAAACGTCGCTATTTTCTTCGACCTTCTAGAAACAGAAATGAAAACGTACGACTTTTCTCCAAACAACATATATAATGTCGATGAAACGGGACTTTCGGTTGTCCCAGCTAAAATGCCAAAAGTCTTAGCTATGAAAGGCCGAAAGCAGATAGGAGGACTCACTTCAGCTGAAAGAGGATCTTTAATAACGTCAATTTTATGTATGAGCGCAGGAGGATCGTTTGTGCCACCGACGTTTATCTTCCCTAGGAAGAGGGACAATCCTCTTCTTATGAAAGGTGCACCGCCTGGATCAATTCATGCCAATCATTCCTCTGGATGGGTTCAAACCAATTTGTTTACAAGATGGTTCAAGCACTTTCTTGCAACGGTGAAACCTACTGAGTCGTCTCCAGTATTGCTTATAATGGACGGACATGCCAGCCACACAAGGAACATCGAACTCATAGAATTGGCTAGAAATAATCATGTTCGAATTCTTTCCATTCCCCCGCACTCTAGTCATAAAATCCAACCTCTCGACAAAACATTCATGGGACCGTTAAAAAAATATCTGACAGAGGAAATCAGGCGATGGGTCATAAACAACACGAGAGCCTTGACACATTTTGAGATAATTGAGTTATTTGGAAGAGCATATTTGAAAACTCAGACTGGAAAAATAGCAGTTAAAGGGTTTGCATCCACTGGAATTTGTCCTTTCGATAAGCACATCTTCAAGGACCACAATTTCCTTGCAGCAGAGGAAGTTGATGAAGCTCTAACGAAAGTAAGCGATCTACGTTCACTTGATGCAGTTACTGTTCCAACTGATGAGACTATGATACTGCAACCAAATCCAGTTGAACCTCAACTGCGCTTCTCAGAACCTTGCTCTTCTCCTAATATAAATTTGGTTTCCGAGACAAACCAAATAGAGGGAAACTCGTATGAAACAGAAGCTCACATCTCAGAACCTTCTACTTCTACTGGTATAAGATCATCTTCGTATACATTTTCTCATGAAATTTCTCCTGTTCCTATCCGAGTTAAAAAGATTTCAACTCGAGGAAGAAAACCAGGAAAGGCAGAACTTATTTCATCATCACCATAAAAACAGGCTCTCGAAGAATCATTAAAAAATAAACACGAACGAGAATTGAAGAAGCAAACGACTGGACATGGACATGGAAAAGAAATCAGCAAAGTAGAAAAAAAGGTAGATACAAATTTAAGATTCTTAAGGTACTCAAGAACTTACATTTTGGGGACATGAAGCGAAGCAAAATTCCCCACAGAAAGAAAAACCAACGTACAGAAAAATCTACTTCATCAGAAAGTGAAAACGATTTTATTCCGGACGATTTATCTGATGAAAGCCCTGATCGAACAAATCAAGAAGATGCTAAATGCATTTATTGCTCTAGTCTGTTTTCTGAAGACAAGGCAGGAGAAAAATGGGTTCAATGTGTTGCCTGTACCATGTGGGTACATGAAGATTGTTCAGGCAACGAAAAAAAATATTTCATCTGTGAATTTTGCTCTGCATAATAAGTTGTATCAATTATGGACCACCCAGATCCATATTTAACACAAGGTGTTCCATATTAGCAGCACTTTATTTAAAAGTGTTAAAAAGACTTTCTTTAGTTTTTTAATTATTTATTTTTTGTGAAGCTGTTTTTTATGTTTTATGTGTATGAAGGCTGATAGTGAAATAATTTCTTTATCTATTAAAAAAAAACAAAGTGAATTTACGTAACACTGGCTGTTTTATTTACAAAAAAGTTAAGGGTGGGCCATATTTGGGACACTTACTCTATATAAGCTCAATGAATTTTGAATAAAGTGCCTCTCACTTTTCGGAAGTCAAACAACCCACTTGTATTTTATTAAGCAACTCGCTGGAATACAGTAGGTAGTTCTGCCTCTGAAAAACTGACGCCTACAAGGAGCAGTGCTCTGCTTCGAAGGTATCCCACTCGTTAATACAGCCACTCGCTGGACGAGGTGAGTACCCAACATTGCAAGTAACCAAACTTTGCAAGTTGAATCACATTTTAGCAGAACATATGCAAGGCTTTAGAACAAACACGGTCTCCAACTTGGACAACACTGAACAACTATACTTTTCGTCTAATGAATACAAAAAACACATATTTCATCTATAAATTTTACTTTCATTTACCCCTTATATTAAACAAAATCTTTAATTATTTAAGAAAAACTTACTTTTATATCAATTGACTGTTAACTTATTGAGAAAAGATAGCAAAAAGATATAAAATGTACGCGAACCAATTAAAAACGATATAAACACTTTCTCTTCAAATTGACCTTCTTATAAAAAAAATTATACACAATTTGGAGCTTGAGATGAATTTTTTTGTTGCACTAAGCAACACAAAAAAAATGCACAGTCATTACGTAGGAGGCTTAACCGGTTTTTGTTTAATTTTGTGCATGTCATTTTCCTTACTAAATCAAGCTAAATCAGCGATTCGTCACACTGTGCAACGCAGACAAGCACCACCAGTAAGCAAACAAACTTCTTCAGTAAGTTCAGTTTGTAAGATTGAAAAGTGGCAAATTACATTTGACGGGTCCGAAAATATCCACGATTTTCTTTTTAAAGTGGAAACCCTTAAGGATCGTTCGCAATGTAGCTGGGAATACACTATAACTTGTCTTATCTTTTTTTATCACTGCCTCAATTAATATTTTTTCACATGCAAATATGGTTTATAAACCATTTGGGAATCCTCATTGTTGAAATGCGAATCTCCTTCACCGATGTGAACACAGACACCAATTGTATTGAATACAAAGAAACAAGTTACAGGTGACTGTAATGGTCTAATTGCAATATGCCATAACCTACCCCAAACATCCATCAAAGCCAACAAATAATATACATACCTACCATCAATCTACTCGATGACAATTCTTCAACCTTTCTTTATCCACCATCGCCCCTACCTTTAAATATGAATATCCATTTTTCACTTGCAAATATGAATTATAAAGAAAATCATTTGAGAATCGTCACAGTAGCTGAGTGCGACTCTCCTTCAACGATCATACACACACATACCAATTGTATTAAATACCAGAAAACAAAACCTACCCCAAACTTCCATCAGAACAAACAAATAATATGGCATAAGTCTACCCGATAATAATTCCTTCACCTTTCCTTTCCGCCCTATAGTGCGTACCAAAACAGTTGGTCATTCTACTGCGCAGGTCTCTTAAAATGTGTTTTACAATCTCTTAAATTGCAAAAACAAGCATAAAGAGACGAAAATGGGCGGAGCCATAATAAAAAACGACGTATACCCTGCCTTGTGTTCAAGATCGCTGTCGCGATCTCACTGAGGGTGGTTTCTTCATTTTCCTTCTTTTATACTGAAATTAGGAGCGGAGGAAAAATATAGACCATTATATGTCAACTTTACTTGGAGGCAAATATATTGTTTCGTTTTTTGTCTTGTCGGTTCTTTGTAGGAGTATGATGTGATCACGATCGGATAGATTAAGCAAAACATTGCACATGAATTGATTGTGTGACTGTGTCTGTATGAAGGTGTACGGTTTTAGATTTAAACCCTATTTGCTCATTCCCTCGTTGATCATTATTAATTGTGTCGTGCATATTGATCATGTAGGTACTGATATTGGCACGCAAAGTAAAGTAAATTGCAGTGTCACACCAAATTTTTTTTGTTTATATCATTGAATTTGGGCGAGGTAGGTAAATTTAATAAAAAATTTACAATTTGGGAATTTTTTGGAAACGTAAACGATTTTATGCCCAATAACAATAGGCACGATTTTCTGTCACAAAAAAGAGGATGGGGTATTAAACGGTTCGTTAAGGACAAAATGGTGAACGTTCTTGATTCTTCAATAATTTTTTTTAAGAAATGCAGTTTTTAAAACTTATTGAACTACCCACCACTTTTAAATTTGTAACCTTGATTAAAAGTGTAAATTATAGCGAGATAAAATTGACGATGAATTGCAAATATAAAACAGATTTACAGCGAGCAGCAAAACAAAACACCAGTATACCAAATGGGTGGTTCGGTTTGGTTTGAATTAAGAAGTAAAAACACACACGTTTTAGTACTAAGATAAAAATATTTATTGATTTTGCTACCTATATATGAAATAGTTAATATTAATGTATATTAAATTGAATTCGAAGAACTGTCAGTTTCATAATCGGTTGAAGAATCATCTCCTGGATTGATAATTATTGCATCCGACATTGTGTCCCACATCTGCTCGTGTGAAAAGTATTCCTCCTCTGTCCTTATAATTTTTTCACAAACTTTGCCGGAAAGCCATTCTAACATCTCCGATTTAACGGAAGCAGAAGTGATTTGCTTGTGTTCCCATTTGTTGTGATATGATGCGTTGTCCATTACAATAACCGATGGTTCCTCTAGGTTATTTAAAACTTGATCCTTCATCCATTTGGAGAAATTTTCAAAATTCATCTCATCGTGATAATCTCCTGTTTTCGACCCAGATTTAAATAAAAGCAAGGCATTATTCACGAAGCCCTTCGCTCCACCTGCATGCGCCATTATCAGCCTTTGGCCTTTTGAAATTGGCGCCTTTAAACCTTGACTGGTGCCGTCAGTCCATGCCCTTGGCCTTGTGTGAGAGCTGTGAATATAGCTCTCGTTCAAATAAATAATCTCATATCCTTCTGACCTGTACTCCCGCACCTTCCTCAGATATTTCACTCGTAAAAGTTTGATTTCATTTCTTTCGCAAAGAAATTTACGGTTGTTCTCCGTTTTCCTATAAGAAAATCCATTTCTTTTTAAAATCCTATGTAGCGACATATTGCTTAGGTTCAGCTCCAAATCTTCCTGCACCCGTTGTCTTAACATTTTTAATGTTATCATCATTTTTTCTTCAATGTGGAAGTTGTATATAATTCGCCGAACAGCTGTGATACCAAATTCGTCCAATCCAGTTTTCCATTTTGTATGTGGTACTCTTTTAGTTGGAGATTCAATAGCGCCTTTCTTCTCATATTCTTTAATTATCCTTCTTATTGTTCGGGCCGAAATTCCCGTAAACTCCTCTGTCTGTGAATTTGCGTATGTGATGGGATTATCTATACATAAATTCCTAGCTTCTTCAATTTTTTTGTAATATATCCTAACAACGATCTTACGTCCTAGACTTCCTATTGGTTTTCCTTTTCTTGAAAGATCCATGACAATTTATTTTATTTTAATAAACTTATGTCCTAGCAATGCTTTTGTTTTCGTGAAAGTGAATTCCAAATAGGAAATCCTAATATATATGCGTTATCTTAAAATAAAAAAACTCTAAAAACCAAGCAACAAATTTATTCCTTGCCCCTACAGGTAACCAAATGCAAACACTAATCATGTCGTAAAACTTTTACACTTAAGTCAAACAGGTAGAATCAAACATCATAAAATTTATGCTAACCAAGCACACCACCCATACAGGTACCTCGCGCTAAACCACGAAATGTTCAACCATAAAAAGGGTTGGGAACCCTTTCAAATACAATCGGACTTCTAGGTAGAAATGTATAAAAGTCGACCTCATAATAAAAAATTAAGTTTATTTAGATATTCAACAGCATTTTAGTTCTAAGCACTGTAAAGTTGGGTTACGCATTGTAAATTACAGGCAAAAACGCTTAGTGATTAAATCTCTTTCGCGTCATTTTTGTTCTCTTAAATCCTCTCTCTGCGCAATCGACCGTTGGCCAACTGTTTTGGTACGGACTATACCATCAATCACCAACGCTACCCGAGTCATCTTCCTTCTCATATACTTAGTCACGAGCATGAAGGAGAACAAAAAATCTGCTGTTTGCGCATAACCAAATAAAAATATTCTGCTGATACTTCCATCAGAGCCAACAAATAAAATACGATAAATCTACCCGATGAGAATTTCCTGCTCCGTCAAACATCAGCCACCATCGGTAGTCGCTACCTGAATTAGTGTTGGGTAACTCATACATGAGGTGGTACAAATGTCCCATACAAAAGATCTAAATGTCCCAACACCTCAAAAATAATGTTTGTACCACCTCTCAAATGTGCTACAAACTCACATCGAAGAGCACAAAATAAAATGTCATGTCAATAATACAAGCACACGGAAAATTACTCACGACTTCACACATTCACATTATTTCCTGCAGTAGCAGTTAAACTCGTTTAAAAAAGGGTACACACATATATCCAAAAGCGTCTCTTTCTCTTTTCCTTTCATTTGAGTTTTGAGGGTGGATATAGATACATACAATATAGGTAACACTTCAATTGAGTTGGGGTATTTGGGCTGTGACATTGAGGTAAAAGTAATGAATAGAGTGAATCCTCATACCTCATTCTCATTGCCTCATTTGTATGGGACATGGGACTTTTGAGGTAAAGGTAAGCAATAACTCATTGCCTCATTTGTTTGGGACATGGGACTTTTGAGGTAAAGGTAAGCAATAACTCATTGCCTCATTTGTGTGGAACATGGGACTTTTGAGGTAAAGGTAAGCAATAACTCATTGCCTCATTTGTGTGGGACATGGGACTTTTGAGGTAAAAGTAAGGAATAACTCATTGCCTCATTTGTTTGGGACATGGTACTTTTGAGGTAAAGGTAAGCAATAACTCATTGACTCATTTGTGTGGGACATGGGACTTTTGAGGTAAAAGTAAGGAATAACGCATGGCCTCATTTGTAGTGCGATAGCAGAACTGAGGCAATGAGGTGAGTGTGACAAAGTGAGAAAAAGTATGGTCTATTGTCTGGTCACTCTCTCTACATCATTTATAAATTTTGTGGCGCGACTGCGGGTATGGATTTACATTACATACACTTTGTGAAATTGCAAATGTAGATTCTATCATTTTGTTTTAACTTTTAAATGAATTTTTAGGCAATTTGGACTGGACCATACAATTAGTTCACTTAAATACATAGATATACTTCATACGAATAAAATTTTCTTGAGGTATGTAAACTTACCTACCTAAATAATACCTAATATGTTATTTTTTTGTACCTACTACATTATATGAGCACAAACCTCAATTGAGGTGAGTACCTCATTTGAGGTGGGACATTGTACCACCTCATATTCCAAAATGAGCACCTCATACAAACTCATAAAAAAAACGTGTCCTACCCAACACTAACCTGAATGATCTTCATATTCCTCCTCATATTCACGAGAATGGAAGATAATAGAAGACAACAAAGGTGTAGAAAAGGTTCTTCAATATGCTAGCATTATATATACACTTTATAGTAGTGCCATCATGTCGAATTGTTTGTTTTAGCCGACTAAATGCAGATGGCGTTATGAATTCAGCTAGAATGTTTGTGTCTAAACTTTTGCTGTCATCTTCATTTTAAATACACACTTTGAAAACGAAGAAAGAAAACCAAATAAACTGGTTTATCTCTCTTTATCGAACCTTTCATAATTGCATTCCCATGTATGTTGTATTTTTTTTCTTTGTAAGAAGGAGCACAGGCATTTTTGTTGTTTAGCAGCAAAGGTAGCATGTAGGATTTCCAAGTAAGTTAATTTGTATGGATAATGGATCTCGCATTATCGATTCTGTGGTCATATAATTTTCATTTGTATGGAAATGTAAGTATGTATTTATTTTTCTGTGTAATTGATGATTTGCAATGTTGCCTTCGCTTCGGCAAGTAGTATGTTTGATGAGAGGGAGATGATGGAAATATAATAAATCTGACTTCTTCGTCTGCGAGTAGAAATGATGGAAGAGGCGATTCGTTTGAAGGGAAAAATTGAATAAAATTTGATTTCGGTATTTTTCAGCAAATGAGGTATTATGAGTTTGTCGCATTTTGGACTCTCACTGTTTCGGCTATATCTTGTCGGAAAAGGTACCGATTTCTATAATTTTTTTTGTAATTGATTTAGAAATATTCGATCTAATTTATAAAGCAATGATATAATTTTTTTTGTCAGTATTGTGCCATGCCGCACCACCACTTCTTGTTCAATAAGTATCTATAAGATGAATATTTATATGGATAGTAAGAATTTTCGTTGTTTTGCGTAGAGCTAGATTGCTAAATTGGAGTATTGCACAAGTTTATTTATCTTTAATCAACATGTGAAATTGTTGGTATATATTTTAAAGTCCATGTACCTTTTCAATGAAGCATTGAGGAAGGTCACTTGTTGGTATTTTTTGCTTAATGGAGGTTGCTTGATTGTTTCTCTTTTGCATTAAACGTGTTCTAACATTAGATATACTTCGAGGGATTAAGAACGTCACTACAAATATTATGCTGGCTAACTCTAGAGCTAAGCTGCAGCAATTGAAGAGTGTTGTATTGCGTCTCTTGGCGGTTCAAGTTGAGTATGGCTTTCATTAGTATAGCCCCGGTATATTCATAGTTTTAATTGTAATCCGCGTTGCGACTATTGGATATCAGAAAGAGTTGAACTGCTTTTTGTATTCATATTGGTCTAATTTTATTCGTGAAAGGATAAGTTGTGCATATGAATATTTTTATAATATATAGATCCTAATTCTTTTATAGTATAGTCCATTGTCTGGTAGTTATAACAGTGGACTATGTTGCTACTAATTAACTATAGTTGTCAATTATATACAGTGTTTTTCGTATTGTGTGCATTGATTTGCACAGTCCGTCTGTTTACCAAGATAGATACTCGTATCTTGCTCTTAAGCATAATGTATCTAATCTTATCAAATTTAATATCTAATTTAATATCTAATTTAGCACCGACCGAGCTGACCCCAAATTATGCATGTATTAACGTATTTTTCAATTGAGGTTTATTAAAAGATATTGAAAGTTGAAAGTTTTGAATTTATATTTAAAATCCGAAATTTTCCATTATGGATAATAGAGTTCCAAATACACGTTCTTGAGGAAGAATAAGTAATATGAGAAATTCATCTAGTTTTAGAAATGCAACTGCCCGCTCAGGACCAATAGATGTCAGATGTTTTTTTTTTAATTGAAATTGTTCACAGAATAGAATATGACAATTTTTTTTAACATATGACTACAAATTTCAAGACAAAACAATATCTACATAAAAACCAGCTTATTTTAATTTTTTTAATTATTTGGTAAAAGTTGCAAGACTTCATGTTCCATGACACTTTTCTTTCTTCTCGGAAAGTACTTAGACTTGCTAAGAATGGATCTGAGGTTATAAGCAATCGATTTAAGAGGTTAGTATTTGTATCTACACGTGATATTTTTCTGGTAAGATGTTCCCTAAACCTTCTATTTTCCTTGTTTCTTGCCTCTTGCGCTTCTTCTGAAAGTTGTCCGATTGGAAGTATACAAGTAGAAATTATTTGTTTTCGATGAAAGAAGACCTTATGCACACTTACTGGCTTAAAATACCAGGCATATTTTTTATAGTTCCCTTGTTTCCTTTGCATACTTCTCAAAAGCATCTGCATCTATTGGGAGCCCAGACCCAAGAGCTTCTAAGATGATATGAAACTTTTTTATAATTTTTGTTATCTATCCCTGTAATTTGGGCAGTCTTTTCCTCATCTCTAAAAAATCTTTTAGCCTTGTTTAAGTCATTAGGATTGCCAGACTGTTCAGTTGGCATATCTACCAATAACCCTGTTTCTCTTGTAAATTTTTCTTGGATTAGCTATTTTCTGGCTTTGACTTTTTCTTTACTGCCTTGGTCTTTTACCTGCCGCAACTTGACATCTAATCTATAAGCTTTTTTCGGTCTTCCTACTCTAGATGAAGAAGGTATTTCATCTAATATATGTTGTGGTAATGTTAGACTTTCATTTAGCCACGGAGAATTTGAATTTTCGAAGCGCTCTCTATGCCGACCACTTTTGGCCCATGTCTCGTCAAATCTTAAACATAAAGTTTAAAAGGTTAATTTGATTGACTTTGTTGCAGCCTCAGAAAATATTACTTGGCTAAAGTAACCCACAACAAAAGCAGAAACAGCATCTAAGCGCTTAATTTTAAATTAAGAAATCCAAACATAAAAAATTTGCTTTTTCGTGATTTCCATGGGCATCCTAAAAAACGAAAAATTTTGTTGAAACACATTTTAGCAGTGCATATGCAAGGCTTTAGAACAGACACGGTCTCCAACTTGGACAACACTGAACAACTAGGTATACTTTTCGGTTAATGAATACAAAAAACACATATTTTATCTATAAATTTTACTTTCATTTACCCCTTATACCTATTAAACAAAATCTTTAATTATTTAAGAAAAACTTACTTTTATATCAATTGACTTTTAACTTATTGATAAAAGATAAAAAAAAGCTATAAAATATACGCGAACCAATTAAAACCGATATAAACACTTTCTCTTCAAATTGACCTTCTTATAAAAAAAATTATATACAATTTGGAGTTTGAGATGATTTTTTTTTGTTGCACTAAGCAACAACAAAAAAATTGCACAGTCATTACGTAGGAGGCTTAAGTGGGTTTTGTTTAATTTTGTGCATGTCATTTTCCTTATTCCAAGCTAAATCAGCGATTCGTCACACTGTGCAACGCAGACAAGCACCACCAATAAGTCAACAAACTTCTTCAGTAGGTAAGTTCAGTTTGTAAAATTGAAAAGTGGCAAATTGCATTCGACGGGTCCAAAAATATCCACGATTTGCTTTTTAAAGTGGAAGCCCTTAAGGATCGTTCGCAATGTAGCTGAGAATACACTATAACTTGTCTTATCTTTTTTTATCTCTGCCTCAATTAATATTTTTTCACATGCAAATATGATTTATAAACCATTTGGGAATCCTCAGTGCTGAAATGCGAATCTCCTTCACCGATGTGAACATACACACCAATTGTATTAAAAACAAAGAAAACAAGTTACAGGTGACTGTGATGGTCTAATTGCAATATGCCATAACCTACCCCAAACATCCATCAAAGCCAACAAATAATATACCATCAATCTACTTGATGACAATTCTCCCACCTTTCTTTATCTACCATCGCCCCTACCTTTCAATATGAATATCCATTTTTCACTTGCAAATATGAATTACAAAGAAAATCATTTGAGAATCCTCGCAGTAGCTGAAATGCGACTCTCCTTCAACGATCATACACACACATACCAATTGTATTAAAATCCAGAAAACATAACATACCCCTTCCATCAAAGCAAACAAAAAATATGCCATAAATCTACACGAAACCTGCTTTGCCAACCACCACCACTACCTGCATCATCCTCCTACTCATATTCCCAGCACGAGAATGGTGTAGAACTAGACTATCATGATTTGTTGCGGGCGAATGCGCACTGGTGGCGTATCGTCGTTTACGCACGGTTGCACTACTATAAGGTTTATAAACAATGATGCTAGTATGGATATAGTTTTTTTTAATAGGTGTGTTTTTTTGGGAAATGTTTCCCCAGCAGTGCTCGTATTTAAACGTTAAACAACAACAACATTGTATAGCTAACACCACTGGGGATAACATCATTGTATATAAACCTTATAGTACTGCTCATGATAGTCTAGTTCTACACCATTCTCGTGCTGGGAATATGAGTAGGAAGATGATGCAGGTAGTGGTAGTGGTTTGCAAAGCAGGTTTCGTGTTAGTGTTGGGTAGGACACGTTTTTTTTATGAGTTTGTATGAGGTGCTCATTTTGGAATATGAGGTGGTACAATGTCCCACCTCAAATGAGGTACTCACCTCAATTGAGGTTTGTGCTCATATAATGTAGTAGGTACAAAAAAATAACATATTAGGTATTATGTAGGTAGGTAAGTTTACATACCTCAAGAAAATTTTATTCGTATGAAGTATATCTATTTATTTAAGTAAATTGTATGGTCCAGTCCAAATTGCCTAAAAATTCCTTTAAAAGTTAAAACAAAATGATAGAATCTACATTTGCAATTTCACAAAGTGTATGTAATGTAAATCCATACCCGCAGTCGCGCCACAAAATTTATAAATGATGTAGAGAGAGTGACCAGACAATAGACCATACTTTTTCTCACTTTGTCACACTCACCTCATTGCCTCAGTTCTGCTATCGCACTACAAATAAGGCAATGAGTTATTCCTTACTTTTACCTCAAAAGTCCCATGTCCCACACAAATGAGTCAATGAGTTATTGCTTACCTTTACCTCAAAAGTACCATGTCCCAAACAAATGAGGCAATGATTTATTCCTTACTTTTACCTCAAAAGTCCCATGTCCCACACAAATGAGGCAATGAGTTATTGCTTACCTTTACCTCAAAAGTCCCATGTTCCACACAAATGAGGCAATGAGTTATTGCTTACCTTTACCTCAAAAGTCCCATGTCCCACACAAATGAGGCAATGAGTTATTGCTTACCTTTACCTCAAAAGTCCCATGTCCCATCCAAATGAGGCAATGAGAATGAGCTATGAGGATTCACTCTATTCATTACTTTTACCTCAATGTCACAGTCCAAATACCCCAACTCAATTGAAGTGTTACCTATATTGTATGTCATCTATATCCACCCTCAAAACTCAAATGAAAGGAAAAGAGAAAGAGACGCTTTTGGATATATGTGTGTACCCTTTTTTAAACGAGTTTAACTGCTACTGCAGGAAATAATGTGAATGTGTGAAGTCGTGAGTAATTTTCCGTGTGCTTGTATTATTGACATGACATTTTATTTTGTGCTCTTCGATGTGAGTTTGTAGCACATTTGAGAGGTGGTACAAAAATTATTTTTGAGGTGTTGGGACATTTAGATCTTTTGTATGGGACATTTGTACCACCTCATGTATGAGTTACCCAACACTATTTCGTGTAGATTTATGGTATATTTTTTGTTTGCTTTGATGGAAGGGGTATGTTATGTTTTCTGGATTTTAACACAATTGGTATGTGTGTGTATGATCGTTGAAGGAGAGTCGCATTTCAGCTAATGTGAGGATTCTCAAATGATTTTCTTTATAATTCGTATTTGAGAGTGAAAAATCGATATTCATATTTAAAGGCAGGGGCGATGGTGGATAAAGAAAGGTGGGAGAATTGTCGTCGAGTAGTTGATGGTATATTATTTGTTGGCTTTGATGAATGTTTGCGGTAGGTTATGGCATATTGCAATTAGACCATCACAGTCACCTGTAACTTGTTTTCTTTGTTTTTAATACAATTGGTGTGTATGTTCACATCGGTGAAGGAGATTCGCATTTCAGCACTGAGGATTCCCAAATGGTTTATAAATCATATTTGCATGTGAAAAAATATTAATTGAGGCAGAGATAAAAAAAGATAAGACAAGTTATAGTGTATTCTCAGCTACATTGCGAACGATCCTTAAGGGCTTCCACTTTAAAAAGCAAATCGTGGATATTTTTGGACCCGTCGAATGCAATTTGCCACTTTTCAATTTTACAAACTGAACTTACCTACTGAAGAAGTTTGTTGACTTATTGGTGGTGCTTGTCTGCGTTGCACAGTGTGACGAATCGCTGATTTAGCTTGGTTTAATAAGGAAAATGACATGCACAAAATTAAACAAAAACCGGTTAAGCCTCCTACGTAATGACTGTGCAATTTTTTTGTTGTTGCTTAGTGCAACAAAAAAAAATTATCTCAAACTCCAAGTTGTATATAATTTTTTTTATAAGAAGGTCAATTTGAAGAGAAAGTGTTTATATCGGTTTTAATTGGTTCGCGTATATTTTATAGCTTTTTTTTATCTTTTCTCAATAAGTTAAAAGTCAATTGATATAAAAGTAAGTTTTTCTTACATAATTAAAGATTTTGTTTAAAAGGTATAAGGGCTAAATGAAAGTAAAATGTATAGATAAAATATGTGTTTTTTGTATTCATTGGATGAAAAGTATACCTAGTTGTTCAGTGTTGTCCAAGTTGGAGACCGTGTTTGTTCTAAAGCCTTGCATATGCACTGCTAAAATTTGTTTCAACAAAATTTTTCGTTTTTTAGGATGCCCATGGAAATCACGAAAAAGCAAATTTTTTATGTTTGGATTTCTTAATTTAAAATTAAGCGCTTAGATGCTGTTTCTGCTTTTGTTGTGGGTTACTTTAGCCATGTAATATTTTCTGAGGCTGCAACAAAGTCAATCAAATTAACCTTTAAAACTTTATGTTTAAGATTTGACGAGACATGGGCCAAAAGTGGTCGGCATAGAGAGCGCTTCGAAAATTCAAATTCTCTGTGGCTAAATGAAAATCTAACATTACCACAACATATCTTAGATGAAATACCTTCTTCATCTAGAGTAGGAAGACCGAAAAAAAGCTTATATATTAGATGTCAAGTTGCGGCAGGTAAAAGACCAAGGCAGTAAAGAAAAAGTCAAAGCCAGAAAATAACTAATCCAAGGAAAATTTACAAGGGAAACAGGGTTATTGGTAGATATGCCAATTCAACAGTCTGGCAATCCTAATGACGGGAACAAGGCTAGACGATTTTTTAGAGATGATGAAAAGACTGCCCAAATTACAGTGATAGTTAAAGAAATTATCAAAAAGTTTCATATCATCTTAGAAGCTCTTGGGTCTGGGTTCCCAATAGATGCAGATGCTGTTGAAAATTATGCCTGCTATTTTAAGCCAGTAAGTGTGCATAAGGTCTTCTTTCATGGAAACAAATAATTTCGACTTGTATACTTCCAATCGGACAACTTTCAGAAGAAGCGCAAGAGGCAAGAAACAAGGAAAATAGAAGGTTTAGGGAACTTCTTACCAGAAAAATATCACGTGTAGATACAAATACTGAACTCTTAAATCGATTGCTTATAACCTCAGATCCAATTCTTAGCAAGTCTAAGATACTTTCCGAGAAGAAAGAAAAGCGTCATGGAACATGAATACTTGCAACTTTTATATGTACCAAATAATTTAAAAAATTAAAATAAGCTGGTTTGTATGTATTGTTTTGTCTTGAAATTTGTAGTCATATGTTAAAAAAATTTGTTTTGTTCTATTCTGTGAACAATTTCAATTAAAAAAAAAACAAAAAAATTAATTTTAATTTAATTCCGCTAAATCAGCGATTCGTCACACCGTTGGGTCGAAAACGAAGCGTTATTTAAAAAATGTTCGAAGTCGGAACGAGCGTTCGAAGGTCTCGTAGGATTCACATTGGGAGTATTTAAGGTATCTCTAATAGACTGCATTTCACGAATGAAAAGTCGTTGGTTTGCCTTGAGTCTGTGGCTTCTTCTTGAACAGGTGGACGTTCATTAATATCTCATCGCTCATTATTATCATC
This sequence comes from Portevinia maculata, assembly GCA_949715645.1. NCBI lineage: Eukaryota > Metazoa > Arthropoda > Insecta > Diptera > Syrphidae > Portevinia > Portevinia maculata. The sequence continues at coordinate 180,106,530 of OX454526.1, forward strand.
ACTATTGTGGTTATCTACCAGTTGTGGTGAAATCTGATCCTGGCGTAAGCCTACACTAGCCCCAGGTGGAGTACGACTAACTATTGGCCTGGATTCCATTGCTCCTGAACGGGGAATTATTTCGAAAAGTGGACGAATTTCTCAAATTACTTGGTCTTCCTCTAGAACGCGTATTTGGAACTCTATTATCCATAATAGGAAATTTCGGATTTTAAATAAAACTTCAAAAGTTTTTAAATTTCAATATCTTTTAATAAATCTGTATTAAAAAAAATTAATACATGCATAATTTGGGGTCAGCGCGGTCGGTGCTGAATTCGATATTAAATCAGATATTAAATTTGATAAGATTAGATACAATATGCTTAAGAGCAAGATATCTATCTTGGTAAACAGACGGACTGTGCAAACAATGAACACAAAACGAACAAGACTGTATATAATTGGCAACTATAGGCAACATAGTAGCAACATAGTCCAGTGTAATAACTACCAGACAATGGATTACCTATACTAGGTATAAAAGAATTAGGATTTATATATTATAAAAATATTCATATGCACAACTTATCCTTTCACGAATGAAATTAGACCAATATGAATACAAAAAGCAGTTCAACTCTTTCTGATATCCAATAGTCGCAACGCGGATTACAATTAAAACTATGAATATACTGGGACTACTATACTAATGAAAGTCATACTCAACTTGAACCGCGAAGAGACACAATAGAACACTCTACAATTGCTGGAACTTAGCTAAAAGCTCTAAAGTTAGGCAGTATAATCTTTGTAGTGACGTTCTTAATGCCTCGAAGTACATCTAATGTTAGAACACGTTTAATGCAAAAGAGAAACAATCAAGCAACCTCCATTAAGCAAAAAATACCAACAAGTGACCTTCCTCAATGCTTCATTGAAAAGGTACATGGACTTTAAAATATATACCAACAATTTCACGTGTTGATTAAAGATAAATAAACTTGTGCAATACTCCAATTTAGCAATCTAGCTCTACGCAAAATAACGAAAATTCTTATTATCCATGTAAATATTCATCGTATAGGTACCTATTGACCAAAAAGTGGTGGTGCTGCATGGCACAATACTGACAAAAAATAAATTATGTCATTGTTTTAAATATTAGATCGAATATTTCTAAATCAATCCCAAAAATAATGATAGAAATCGGTACCTTTTGCGACAAGATATAGCCGAAACAGTGAGAGTCTAAAATGCGACAAACTCATAATAATCTCATTTGATGAAAAATACCGAAATCAAATTTTATTCAATTTTTCCTTTCTTTGTTTGCATTTCTTAAGTCAAAATTAAGCGCTTAGATGCTGTTTTTGCTTTTGCTATGGGTTACTTTAGCCATATACTATTTTCTGAGGCTGCAACAAAGTCAATCAAATTAACCTTTAAAACTTTATGTTTAAGAGAGATGGGCCATAAGTGGTCGGCATAGAGAGCGCTTCGAAAATTCAAATTCTGTGTGGCTAAATGAAAATCTAACATATCCACAACATATCTTAGATGAAATACCTTCTTCATCTAGAGTAGGAAGACCGAGAAAAAGCTTAAAGATTAGATGTCAAGGTGCGGCAGGTCAAAGACCAAGGCAGTAAAGAAAAATTCAAAGCCAGAAAATAACTAATCCAAGAAAAATTTACAAGAGAAACAGGCTTATTGGTAGATATGCCAACTCAACAGTCTGGCAATAGGTACTAATGACGGGAACAAGGCTGAACTATTTTTTACAGATGAGGAAAAGACTGCCCAAATTACTGGAGTAGATAAAGAAATTATCAAAAAGTTTCATATCATCTTAGAAGCTCTTGGGTCTGGGTTCCCAATAGATGCAGATGCAAGGGAAACAAGGGAACTATATTTTAAAAATTATGCCTGGTATTGTAAGCCAGTAAGTGTGCATAAGGTCTTCTTTCATGGAAAACAAATAATTTCTACTTGTATACTTTCAATCGGACAACTTTCAGAAGAAGCGCAAGAGGCAAGAAACAAGGAAAATAGAAGGGAACTTCTTACCAGAAAAATATCACGTGTAGATACAAATACTGACCCCTTAAATCGATTGCTTATAACCTCAGATCCATTCTTAGCAAGTCTAAGATACTTTTAGAGAAGAATGAAAAGTGTCATGGAACATGAAGTCTTGCAACTTTTAGAAGTACCAAATAATTAAAAAAATTAAAATAAGCTGGTGTTTATGTATTGTTTTGTCTTGAAATTTGTAGTCATAATGGTAAATAAAATTTGTTATATTCTATTCTGTGAACAATTTCAATTAAAAAAAAAAACAAAAAAAAATAATTCTAATTTAATTCCGCTAAATCAGCGATTCGTCACAATGTGCGTTGGGTCGAAAACGAAACGTTATTTAAAAAACGTTCGAAGTCAGAACGAGCGTTCGAAGGTCTCGTAGGATTCACATTGGGAGTATTTAAATTCAAATTGTCCAATCTTCCAACTAAGGTATCTCTAATAGATTGCATTTCACGAATGAAAACTCGTTGGTTTGCCTCGAGTATTCGTTGAAATTCTGACGTAATAGCTCTAATGTCAGTGGCCTCTTCTTGAACAGGTGGAGGATGTCCATTAATATCTCGTCGCTCATTATTGTCTTCACTATTGTGGTTACTTGCCTGACCGGATTGCATTGCTGCAGAACCCTCCTGCTACCGTTGTTGTAAAATCTTATCCTGGCTTAAGCCTACACTAGCCCCAGGTGGAGTACGACTAACTATTGGCCTGGATTCCATTGCTGCGGAACGGAGAGTTATATTTCGAAAAGTGGACGAATTTCTCAAATTACTCGGTCTTCCTCTAGAACGTGAATGTGGAACTCTATTATCCATAATAGGAAATTTCGGATTTTAAATACAACTTCAAAAGTTTTTAAATTTCAATATCTTAATAAATCTGTATTAAAAAAATAATACATGCATAATTTGGGGTCAGCGCGGTCGTTGCTAGATTCGATATTAAATTAGATATTAAATTTGATAAGATTAGATACAATATGCTTAAGAGCAAGATATCTATCTTGGTCAGACGGACTATGCAAATCAATGCACACAATACGAACAACACTGTATATAATTGGCAACTATAGGTAACATATTAGCAACAAAGCCCAGTGTGATAACTACAGACAATGGACTATACTATAAAAGAATTAGGATTTATATATTATAAAAATATTCATATGCACAATGTAATAATCCCTGAAAATGTAGACAATTCCAATGAAACACAATTACCAATATTGTGAATATATAATATTTATTCATCCGCTCGCGTCAGGTTACTTGGATAGAATGAATAGAATCAATGAGAAGTAAATACAATAACAGGGTTATCTAGTTATTATGTGAGGACAATGACTGCCAGATATGTTATACATTTAGTGAGGAACAACATGTTTAATGCAAAAGAGAAACAAGCAAGCTGCCTCCAACAATTTCACATTTTGATTAAAGATAAATAAACTTGCGCAATACTCCCTTAAAATATGACGTTCATTGAATATAGCAATCTAGCTCCACGCAAAACAATAAAAATTCTTACTATCCATATAAATATTCATCGTATAGGTACCTATTGACCAAGAAGTGGTGGTGCGGCAAGGCACAATACTGATAAAAAATAAATTATGTCATTGATTTATAAATTAGATCGAATATTTCTAAACCAATTACAAAAAAATGATAGAAATCGGTACATTTTGCGACAAGATATAGCCGAAACAGTGAGAGTCTAAAATGCGACAAACTAATAATATCTCATTTGATGAAAAATACCGAAATCAAGTTTTATTCAATTTTTCCATTCAAACGAATCGCCTCTTCCATCATACATTCTACTCGCAGAGGAAGAAGTCAGATTTCTTATTTTTCCATCATCTCCCTCTCATCAAACATACTACTTGCCAAAGCGAAAGCAACATTGCAAATCATCAAAAATATTCTGCTGATACTTCCATCAGAGCCAACAAATAAAATAAAATAAAATACGATAAATCTACCGGATGAGAATGTCCGCTACGTCAGACATCAGCCACCATCGGCATCGGTAGTCGCTACCTGAATGATCTTCATTCTCAATTACCCATTCAGGAGATTGGACGAAAACAAAAATAAACCCACATAATGTGCATAAACTATCACCATTTGTTTTGGCCCGGAGCGCACAGATGGCGTATCGTCGTATACACGAAGTGAGAATACTGTTGCATGTTTGCTCAAACTGTGTCATTGAGCAGCAATTAGTCAAGTTGCGCCATCTAGTAGAAAGTAGCCATATTACCGATTTTGGCAGCATTTGAATATCAGTTTGAGTAGCTGTGGAATAACAAGTACATACCTACATAATTAGGTTGTTCTTGAACCTTCTAAACGAACCTTCTCTGCGAATCTGGAAATTTCGAGAGGTGTCACTAGGAGATATAAATAGATGTCGCAGGAGCACCCAAGACATTCTAGTTGTGAACCGCGATAAAGAAGTGCGATAGATGACAGTAGTGAAAAGTAGAGCGAAAAAGTATAAGTATTGAGTAACCCTTGCGGGGTCAGTCACCTTGACGTGTGTACCATCATGGAACGCAAATTCGATGGTGCCGGTGCAGAGGCTTACGGCGCAAAGAGTCATCGGGCCTTTCTGATAAGGGACAGACCGTCTGATGAGCGTCAACTAAGAACTGACCAGGACTACACGTCCGCTACCCTTCCCCTCTTTCCTTTCAACTTTCAATTACCCATATCCCCCCTCCATCAAATCCCTAAATCCTATTTCCCCAATAAACCCCTAATCTAAGGTGGCAAGCGCCGAGAGATGCATGGCTAAGAGGGTGCTTAGTCGTTAGTTTGCAAACTTCGGATACCAGGCGACCTCCGATTTTAAGACAGCCTTCCTGTGGTTAGACGGGTAGACCACGGGCGAAACCATATCCCGAATACTCGTGGGTTTCAAAATAAACCAAACAACAAAACAAACAATAGAGAATGATGCCTCTAAAATTGCATCATCAAATAGGGATGTTTTAGAACACCCTGTCGATGACGACACGACATCTGCCAAAGGGATAGAGTCGGTAATCATCGACTCTGAAATGGGGGAACCTGAAGAGAACTTGTCTCAACTCAGTGACTCTTATTCAGAATCCAGCACCATATGCAACAGCATATTATCGGATGAAAGACATCCCGATATAGAGGACGTACCTAAGACAGTCGGCAATGTGGCACGGACTGAGTCTGAGTACGTTAGGTTCACACCATCTGAACAGCGCAGATTTAAGCGCGCGCAGAAGAAGGGGAGCACCATTGAGCAGGCCCGTCTCTATGCGATCCAAAAGATGGTAAACAAGGGTCCCGAGGTGAAGCGAATGCGATCCGAGGATAATACCCCGCCTCAATCCGAAGCGAAGCGAGGTCGCACTGGGAAGACAACCGTCGACAAAGTCTCGTATAGCAATATAACGAGCTATGTAAGACTGGGTGTTGTACCGGTGGACATCGATCGTAATCCTCTCTCCAACGAACAAATGGGTTCGATACAGGAGAGGATTATGGATATCACGATCGAACAGCGTGACGAGGAGGTTAAACCAGCCTTCCGCGGTACTACGTTCAAAGCCGGATGGCTCATGATCGTATGTGCAGACGCCACCACTGCAGAGTGGATGAAGGCAACCTTCGCCAAGCTAAAAGAGAAATGCGGGTTAGAGGTGATGCTTGTGGGAGAGGAAAATTTTCCAAAACCACATGTCATCAGAGGGTTCTTCCCGCAGAGTACCGGCGTAGCTAGCGAAAGGATCCTAGCCCTATTAGATGGCCAAAACAAAGAACTGAACACGAGAACGTGGAGGGTTCTGCAAAGATCGGATGAGCGAGACATCGCACATATGGTCTTTGCCATAAACGACAGCACCATGAGGAGACTCGTGGAGCTAAAGGGTATGGTCTCTTTCCGATTCGGACAGACCAAACTTATCATAAAAAGTGCTGACAAGACTGCCACACAGGGCCCTAAAGATCAAAAACAGCACGTTTTGGATAAGAAGGATGTCACAGCTCACGGCAGCACCGCAACTGACCCAAGTGGGGCCAGCACCAGCGCTGCCGCTAAGGCTGCAGCTTCAAGTACGGCAACAACTGTGCCAGAAAAAGAAGCTACAAGCGCGAAGTCAAGCGCAGCCAGAGAAAGCCAAACACGATTCAGGCCTAAGTTAGGTATGTATCGTAAGAAAGCACTGGCACAAGAAGGACATAAAAACAAAAGTCCTAGAGGCAGACAAAGTGGTACTCCTCAACAGGGTATCGTACGTAGGAGAGGTGATAACAAGCCCAATAGAGTGCGAAACCCTGAATACAGACGCAAATGACCACCCGTCTCAGCGTTTTGCAGGCCAACCTGCACAGGGCTATGGGTGCATCGGACACCTTTAGCCAGCGATGTTCCGAAGGGAACATTGCTATTGGACTAATCCAGGAACCTTGGGCAACCAATGGTAAGATATCCGGATTAAATTGTAAACACAGAGAGCTAATTTTCGCCAAAGGTCCTTTCAGACCAAGGGCGGCTATCTCTATTAAGAAAGATATAAAATTTTCTCTCATTCCAGGTTTCACAACTAGGGACCTGGTGGCGGTTCTAATAGAGCGCCACAAAGGCCGAGAGCTGCATAAATTTGTATGCGCATCGGCGTACTTTCCTGGAGACACGGATGCAGTGCCTCCCTTACCAGTACAGGAACTTGTCCGGTACTGTGAGGACCAGAAAGTACATATACTTTTTTTTTGCCAAAAGGGCAAATCCACGGAAGGCGCTCTGTTAAGACTAACTACAGAGATAAAAAACGCCTACCGTTGCAAAGAGATCGCACTTTGTGCCTTTCTGGACATAGAGGGTGCTTTCGACAACACTGGATATGAATCCATATCAAATGCTTTGTACCATAGAAATATAGATAAACCAACTATTAAATGGATCAAAGCGATGCTGGAAAGTCGCAAAATAACTTCCTCGTCAGGAACGACCTCAGTATCAGTAACAGCCGTAAGGGGCTGCCCACAAGGGGGAGTACTCTCACCCCTTATGTGGTCATTGGTCATCGATGACCTGCTACACAAGATGAGCAGTTTGGGCTACACCACAATTGGGTACGCCGATGATATTGTCATCATAGTTAGGGGCAAAGACTCAATAGGAGTCACATCAAAAATGAAAAATGCTCTAAAGACAGCCATAGACTGGTGCATTAAGGAAAATCTTTCCATAAATCCCAGTAAAGCCGTCATCGTTCCTTTCACTAAAAGGAGGAAATTAGACCTAGGCCTAATCACAATAAACGACACGGTCGTAGAGTATTCCGACGAAGTCAAGTATCTTGGAGTAATCCTGGACAAGAGACTTAACTGGAACTCTCACATAAACAACAAAATCAGTAAAGCTAATAGAGCTTTATGGGCCTGTCGTCGCACATATGGTAGAACCTGGGGAATCTCTCCAAAGATCGTCCACTGGATCTACACAGTGATGATAAGACCCATCATAACATACGCCTCCATAGTATGGTGGACAAAATCCACACAAAAGGTCGCAATAGAGAAGCTCAAAAAGGTACAACGGCTTGCGTGCCTTGGTATCTCCGGAGCCATGTGTACCTGTCCAACAGCTGCCATAGAGCCAATAACAGGAATTATACCCCTCCACATATACGTCCAAAAAGTGGCGATCCGCAGTGCAATAAGTCTAATACAGCTAAACGAGATAAGTCTTAATGATCATCCGGAACTTAAGACCCTTCTCGATGAACTGCCAGAACTTAACATGAACTGCGCGGTCACAGACCGCATTCAAAAAACACTATGCTTCAACAAACGGTTCTCCACGGAGATACCCAAAAGAGAACCATGGGTTAGCAATAACCCACCAAACAGCCATAACGGCATAAAGTGGTATAGGGATGGTTCTAAAATGGAAACGTGGGTAGGAGCGGGAATATACGGACCACACAAACGCTTTACGATACCCATGGGAAAAAGTCCCAGCGTATTTCAAGCGGAGCTCCACGCCATTCAAGAATGCGCCAGCCACATTATCTTATCTGGCATAAAAGGTGCAACCATCCATATTTTCACGGACAGTCAAGCAGCTATAAACGCCCTTAGCTCGTATACCATTGACTCCAAATCAGTCGTGTACTGCTTCAATACCCTACAATTACTCGGAGCAAGAAACAAGACCAAATTATGGTGGGTTCCGGGTCATGTTGGGGTAGAAGGTAACGAAAAGGCCGACGAACTGGCCAGAAAAGGTTCAGAAACACCTTTCATAGGTCCCGAACCTTTCTGCTGCACCCCTAGATCAGCAGCAACGGCAGCAATTAAAAGCTGGGAACATAGAAAATGTATCTATCATTGGGATAACATCCCAGGTCTAAGGCAGGCCAAACGAGCCATTCGGCCCTTCAATCATAATGCCAGCAAATGTCTAAACCTAAGCAGGCATGATATCAAAAACCTAGTAGGTTACCTTACTGGTCACCACGGTTTAAGATATCATCTACACAAAATGAGAATAGCAGATTCTCCTGAGTGCTGACTCTGTCTTGAAGAGGACGAGTCAGCTGAACACATTTTATGTGAATGCCCAGCCCTTAATGGAATTAGAAAGAAGATCTTTCTCAGGGAACAATTGAGCCCCGAGGACATAAAGAATTCTTCTACTGGTAAAATTGTCCGCTTTACACGGAAAGTGGAAATTTTACTAGTTTAAAATTTTTCTGGCCCATACGGTACAAAAGATCTTTTAGGTCGAAGTACCCCCCCTTTTATAAATCGCCTTGGCGAGCCAGAATTTAAAAAAAAAAAAAAAAAAAAAAAAAAAAAAAAAGAGAAAAGTGATTAATTGTGAAAGTGAATTGTTAGAATTATTAGAATAATAATCAAGAATTACATTGAAAGAGAACTAATAAAGATTAATTAAATAGAATTACGTTTTATCTTTTCGAATCCCAGCCTGGATGTAACATTGGTGTCAGAAGTGGGATAAAACGTATTCAGTGTGAAATTAAAGTGAAGTGAATTAGTGGAAAAAAAGGAAAGCAAAAATGGGCAGCACATTGAAATTACTACAGCTCAGTATACCGCAGTTAAAAGCTGAGCTAGAAAAGCGGAATCTCTCCACAGCTGGAGGAAAAAGTGATCTTGTGCTTCGACTGCAGGAATCTGTTGAAAACGAAGGAGAAAACCCCAAGTCCATTTTGTTCGACGTAGCAGAAGAACAAGTAAGTACAAGCGTTGATATGACTGCTATGATGGAATTACTTCTTTCCAAGTTAGATGAACAGAAGAATTCTATGGACTCTCAGTTCAATGAACAAAAGAATTCGTCGCCCGAGAATTGTTTTGTCGTAAACGCCAAAATTCACTTTTTTAAAGTGAGTATGCAGTAACAGGTTTTCGAAGGTGCTCTTTCCATTTCTGTAATCAGATCTAGCCTATCATTTACTGTTACTGAGATAATTAGTGTGTATTTTGTAGTACATCCACAAAATTACGCATCCTTTAGTTTTGTTTTGTCGTAAACGCCATATTTTGGCATATACGACAAAAAGTCAATATATTTTTGCCATTTTTTTTGTTTAGTTTTGTTTTATCGTATGTGTATAGGCCTAATAGATACGACCACAAATTTCAAAATAAACCTTAGAATTGTGTTGTCGTATGTGTATGTGATTCGGGAGGTTATGAAACCGACCGTATACCTACACATACAACACAAACGCAAAAAAACAATTGCATCTTGGTTTGTTGCACGTGCATACAGATTTCAACAGAAATGTGGAAAGGATACAAATCAGTTTAACTGTGCCTTTAACTTAGCATTTTATAAAACGAAAAAAGATCAGTGCGACCGTTGCTTGATTTTTAAGACAAAAACGAGTCCTACAGTGGCCGAAATAAGTTAGTTTAACAAACACAAAACTGAAAAGACATCCATGAAGGCAGAGAGAGATATTAATCGTCTAAACATTGACCAAAAACATGCAATAGTATGTTTTGACCTTCAAAGTGTCTTTTCTCTGCCAAAAGGTAATGCCTCCTCATTTTTTTATAAAAGAAAACTAAATGTTTTTAATATGACGGCAACACTTTGCCTACCGCATACACCAAAAGTGACATACTGTGCAATTTGGAATGAAGTGAATAGCGGACGATCTGGTGGCGATATGGCAAGCTCAGTTTCAAAAATTGTAAGCCAAATCTTATCTGATTACCCTGATATTGAGACCTTAACACTTTGGAGTGACTCATGTGTCCCCCAAAATAGGAACAAGGTGATGTCAACTGCGTTATTGTTTCTTCTAGAAAGTGCTACTTCATTGAAGGTAATAGAGCAAAAATGTTCGGAACCTGGACATTCCTTAATTCAGGAAGTAGATTCTGTCCATAGCTCCATTGACGGATATCTAAAAAAATTAGAAATATACAGCCAATTATCACTTATAAGACATCTAAAAAATATGAATTTTAAAAATGTGAAGCTTAAACTTATTCAAATGCAGCCAAAAGATTTTAAGGCATTTTCTTCCAGAGCGGGTCAGTTAAATTTTTCAATAGTTCCATTTACAAAAATTAAGTTTCTCAGATTTAAAAAAACGATTTATTCACTTTGTATTTTAAAACAAGTGGCAGAGCACTTGATTATAAGAAGATCTCAATTATACTTAAGAGATCTAACAAAACAAATTTATCCACACCAAAAAATATATTCAGCCATAATCTTAGTGTTATAAGCAACTTCAAATCTATATCTAAAGAAAAAATTAATGAATTAAAAAGCTTGTTTCCTTTTATGCCTAAGACAGACCAAACATATTACGAGGCATTATTTAATCGGTCAAAATAGGAATTGACCGCATTCGTTTCATTTTATATTTTAATTTTTGTTTATTTTTTAATTAATAATTTTCGTTTTCGAAAATGAATGAATAATTTTTGTTAATTGTTAATGGTCATAGAATGAACTCTTCCTACTTAGTTTTTATGACACAAAATGTTGACTTTTATATTTTAGTGTACTAGTTTTATATTTTATGGTCATAGGATGACTTTTGTTATGTTTCTTTTATTTTTTATTTACTTTACCTACAGGAATTAATTTTAAGTTTTTTTCAATTTTTTAAGACTGTTGCTAAAAATTGAAAAGACTGTTTTTATAAGAATATATGAATTTTCAAATATTTATTTAATAAATAAAATTGTTAACCTACGAAAAAGTGACTTCATTTATTAGACTTAAATGATTTATTGCAAGTTATATTAAAACATAGGGGCGGGCTACAGCCCGCTTGGGCGAACTGTTGGATACCCTATTCTTATTCCTATATCTCATAAGTGGGCGTGACAAAAATTTAAAGGATTTTATCGAAAAAACTAAGCTTTTGTAAATAAAAACGCTCCCTAGCTCAAACTTTGGTTTTTCAATAAAATTGTTTTATTTAATTGTGGGCGTGTCAGTAGGCGGATTTAAAAAAAATGTAAGTATGAGCATAAAGGGCACCTAGAGAGTATATACTATAAATTTGAGCTCCCTAGCTCAAACTTTGGACTTTCAAAAATAAAATAAAAATAATTGTGGGCGTGTCAGTAGGCGGATTTTGAAAATATTTACACATGAGCATAAAGGGCCCCTAGAGAGTATATATTAAAAATTTCAGCTCCCTAGCTCAAATTTTGGTTTTTCAAAAAAAATATTTTATTTAATTGTGGGCGTGTCAGTGGGCGGATTTTGAAAATTTTATGTCCCAAGCAGTTTTATGGGCCAAAGATCATATATAAAAAATTTCAGCTTTCTAGCTCAAAATTCAATTTTTCCCAAAATTTGTTTTATTTAATTGTGGGCGTGTCAGTGGGCGGATTTTGAAAATTTTATGTCCCAATCAGTTTTATGGGCCATAGATCATATATAAAAAATTTCAGCTCTCTAGCTCAAAATTCGATTTTTTCCAAAATTTTGTTTTTTTTGAGTTTGTGGGCGTGTCTGTGGGCGGATTTCAAAAATTCTTAAACTTGATTATTTCGGGACCCTAGAGAGTATATGGTTAAAATTTCAGCTCTCTAGGTCCGGTTTAAAGGCCTAATTTTTGCCGACGGACGGACGGACGGACGGACGGACATGGCTAGATCGACATTACTATCGATGCTGATCATAAATATAGTAACTTTTAGGGGTCTACGGGCAATATTAAGGTATGTTACAAACTATGTGTCAAAATTAATATACCCCTAGAATAGGGTATAAAAAAAAATGTATCATACCACTCAGTATTTGATTCAACCATTGAACTCAGTATTGGAATGTCGTACGTGCGTTTACTTTGTCGTACGTGTATGTAGTGTAAACAACTCTTCATTTTCTCGGCGTATACAACAAACTGATTTTGAGAAAAAACCTTAATAATTTGTAAACTAAAAGCGATTGACGAGTTTGGAGCACCTCAATTGAAAGAAGATTGTCAATATAATATTCTGTTAAAAATATAAAAAATTTCAGCGGTTTGTTTTCTTTTAATTCCAATGCAAACCTTAATATGCGATTTCCCAAAATCGTCTAAATGGCGTATACAACAAAACAATTCTCGGACGACGAATTCTCTAGAACAACAGACAAATTCTCTAGATTCCAAATTAGAATCAATGGACTCTAAATTTGATGAACAGAAGAATTCTCTAGATTCCAAATTGCAAGCAATGGACTCTAAATTCGAAGAACAAAAGAATTCCATAGTTGCCGCCCAAAAGAGCGCTGTGGAAGATTTTAAAAATGTTATCGAAGGAAAACTCGAAGAAATTGACCACAAGTTCGAGAAAGTTGAAACCAAATTCGACGAAATCCATCAGACGTTTTGCAAGCATGAAACAAACTTCGAGAACTTGGCTAAAGAGCTCGAGAAAGTGAAGAAGCAGAAGGCTCGAGAAAATTCTGCGGACTGCCCGAAAAGGAAAGGGATGCAGCCTCCTGTTTTCGATGGTCAAACATCATGGCCAATTTATAAGAAACAGTTTGAAGCAGCTGCAATGGCGAACAGCTGGGACAACGAGGGAAAGTCGATTGCGCTAACGCTCGCACTAAGAGGTACAGCTGCGGAGTTACTCCAAACTGTCTCAGAAGAGAAGCAACACAACTACGACGCCCTGGTCAAGGCTATAGAGATGCGCTTCGGTGATGAGCATATGCAGCAAGTGTACAGGGTCCAGCTACGCAGTAGAGTCCAGAAGCGGGGAGAAACACTTCAACAGCTGCAAGCAGATATCGAACGTCTGGCACATTTGTCATATCCTAATGCTGGTGAGGTTCTCATCAATAAAATGGCTGTGGAGGCGTTTATCCAAGCCATTGAAGATAGACAACTGCAAATGGCCGGAAAGAGAACTCTCGCTGAGGCCCTAGCATTTGCCTTGGCAATGCAAGCTGCTGATCAGGCATCGCATGTGTTCCCCCGCGTAAGGGAAATGACAGCCGTTGAATGCTCCTGTCAAAGAGCAGACATCGTAGACCGGAGCAGAGATAACAGAGGTCAAATGCGCTGCTGGAACTGCAACAAAATAGGGCACCTACAGAGACTATGCAGAGCTCCACCCAGACGAGGCAGTTGTCCACATTGCGGGCCTAGGAGGGGCAACGAAGAAGCATCTGGCAGGGAAAGCAACCATCCTGCAGATATAGCTTCGCAGAACGAGCAGTCGGGAAACGTGTAAGGGCCAGCTTCGCGGGGCAGAAGTTGGTTTCCGGAATCGACGACCCCAGGACCACAATTCAAGTCTCCCAAACCAAACGAGGAAACCAGAGTCTAACAGTGGAAGCCTATATCGGACAAAATAAGTGCGTAGCAACCATCGACACCGGTGCCACCGCTTCCATTATAAGGAGGGACATCGTCCGTCAGTCTTGGCTGCACAACACCAGCAATTACTGTCTGAAAACAGCAACAGGAGCTACAGCGAAAGTGTATGGAGAGGTCATACTTACAATAAATTTGGCAGGATTAGCATTCTCCCACGCTTTCCTAGTAGCTGATATATGTGACGAATGCATCGTTGGAATCGATTTCATGAAGGCGCATTGATGTTGTATTGGACATTGGTATGCAAGTACTCAAGTATCGAAACGTAGAGATTCCGATGGTGTACGGGAACGAGAACGCCGCATCCCTGAGGACAGTCATTAGTAAGGACGAGGTCCTGCCACCTTCTTCAGAGACACTGATTTGGACAAAGCTGGAAGGTGATCCTGGGGCAGACCGATTCTTTCTAGTTGAGCCAGAAGACAACCACTGCCGAAATTGCGTGGTTGGAAAAGTGCTTGTCGAGCCGCAGAACAATATGGTTCCCGTACGAGTTCTTAATACAAAACACAAAAGCGTCAAATTGAAACAAGGTGAGGTGGTTGGAAGGTGTGTACCGGTTACTGCCATCACGAAACTATCACAGGAAGGTGTTGCGAAGCCTCGTTGACCAATGGGAATGACTGAGGTGAAAAGAACTTTATTCCAGCACTGCGATCTGAATCAGGAGCAGCAATCCATGGCAGGGAACCTCATCAACGACTTTGCTGATATATTCGCTTCGCGGGACTGCGAGTATGACCGAACACACCTTGTACAACACCGGATAGTCACTGGAGATGCAATACCGATTCGTCAGCCTCCCAGACGATTACCACTGGCTAAGCAGACGGAGGTTGCAGAGATGGTGTCGACGATGGAGAAGGAAGGAGTAATCGAATGCTCTAAAAGCCCATGGGCATCTCCAATTGTCCTAGTCAAAAAGAAAGATGGCAGCACTCGGTTCTGTGTAGACTATCGCCAACTGAATAATGTCACCAAAGAGGATAGCTATCCTCTACCAAGGATCGACGATACGCTGGATACACTGTCTGGAGCCCGATGTTTTTCCACTCTAGATCTGAAGAGTGGCAGATCCATCCGAAAGATCGTGAGAAAACGGCTTTCACAGCAGGAAACGGGCTCTGGCAATTCACAGTAATGCCATTTGGACTGTGTAACGCGCCGGCAACCTTTGAGCGTCTAATGGAGCGTGTTTTGTTGGGGCTAACATGGAAAACGTGTTTGGTCTACTTGGACGATGTCATCGTTGTTGGAAAAACGTTAGAAGAACATCGAGATAACTTGAAGGAAGTGTTCCAGAGACTACGAAGTGCGCAATTAAAGCTTAACCCGAAAAAGTGTGATCTCTTTAGATCTGAGGTAAAATATCTGGGGCACATCATCTCGTCCGAGGGAGTAAGGACTGACCCAGAGAAGGTCGATGCGGTGAAAAATTGGCCCGTTCCCAAAGACAAACACCAACTGAGAAGCTTCCTGGGACTTGCAACTTACTACAGACGGTTTGTGAAGGACTTTGCAAGGATCGCGAAGAGCTTACATCAACTGACGGAAAAGGGAAAACTATTCAAATGGCCAGGTGAATACGAGTTTCAAGAGTCTCAAACACCAACTGTGTGATGCTTCAATTCTAGCGTACCCTACCCCAGGATAGACATTTATTGTAGATGCCGACACTAGTAATGTTGGGATCGGAGCCGTTCTCTCGCAGATCCATGATGGCCAAGAGAGAGTAGTTTCCTACTTCAGTAAAGTGCTATCCAAGCTGGAGAGGAACTATTGCGTAACTAGGCGGGAACTCCTGGCTTTGATCCTGGCAGCAAAGCACTTCCACAAGTACTTATATCGGCAGAAATTCATCCTGCGTACAGATCAAGCGTCTCTAAAGTGGCTCCTGCAGTTTAAGAACCCTGGAGGACAAGTCGCGAGGTGGATTGAACGGCTGCAGATGTATGACTACGAGATACAGCACCGAAAGGGAACTCTTCACTCCAACGCAGATGCCCTCTCCCGGCGGCCCTGCAAGGCTGATTGTAAAGATTGCGTACGCCAGGAGGAAAAAGATAAAGTATCAGTCCAACGGTTGAGAGCTGAGCCCATTAGTGGCTGGAGTGCACGGGAGATCCGGAATGCTCAACAGGAAGATGCGGATATCGAGCCGATTCTCGCCTGGAAGGAACATGAAGGCAAGCCGGACTGGCAGCAGATCTCCAATAAGAGTCCGGAACTGAAGGCATACTTGGCACAATGGGACTCACTTCATGTTCAGGATGGCATTTTGAAAAGTAAATGGGATAGAACATCAGCCGTGATGTAACTTGTGGTACCCAGAGCAAAAGTCAACGAAGTGCTTAGGGAACTGCATGATGGAGTGTCCGGAGGTCACTTGGGAGTAAATAAGACACTCGAAAAAGTACGAGAACACTTTTACTGGATCCACGCAAGAGACGATGTCGAAAACTGGTGCCGAAAATGGGCCACTTGCGCAGCCAGTAAAGGCCCGAGAGTAAAAATGCAAGGCAAGATGCATCAATACAACGTTTGAAAGGATTGCAGTTGACATCGCAGGACCGTTTCCAGAAACCAACAGTGGAAACCGCTATATCCTCGTAGTGATGGACTACTTCACTAAATGGCCTGAAGCATTTGCTATACCTAACCAAGAAGCTAAAACCGTGGTAGAGCAGATTGTCCACAACTAGGTGAGCAGATTTGGCGTACCAATGGAATTGCACTCGGACCAAGGTCGAAACTTCGAATCGAAGATCTTTCAAGGAGTATGCCAGCTACTAGGGATTAAGAAGACAAGAACAACCCCGCTTCATCCACAATCGGACGGAATGGTGGAACGCTTCAATAGAACCTTAAACGAACACCTTTCTAAGGTTGTTGGCGACTGCCAGCGGGACTGGGACAAGCAGATCCCCATGTTCCTATTAGCTTATCGGAGCGCAGTTCATAACACAACAGGTCATACTACATCCGAAATCCTTTTTGGTCGAACCATCTGGTTACCTAGTGAATTGATGTTTGGATCTCCGACTGATGAAGCAACGAATGAAGATGATTTTGTTGCGGATCTCAGAGAAATCATCAGAAACATTCATCGAAAAACTAGAGATAAGATTCGGATATCCAGCGACCGCATGAAGACGAGGTACGATACAAAAGCAACCACCACAGGATTCCAGGAAGGAGATCTGGTATGGCTACACAACCCTCATCGCCGAAAATGCATTTCACCTAAACTACAGCAGGATTGGGAAGGTCCCTATAAGATAGTGAAGCGCATCAACGATGTTGTCTACCGGATCCAGCGAGGAAGAGGCAAGCTGAAAGTTGTCCATGTGGATCGTCTCCATCGCTACCATGGCGAAAATATTGACGTGCTTGTTTGGGACGAACAAGTTTAAGAGCGGGATATTGTTGCATGTTTGCTCAAACTGTGTCATTGAGCAGCAATTAGTCAAGTTGCGCCATCTAGTAGAAAGTAGCCATATTACCGATTTTGGCAGCATTTGAATATCAGTTTGAGTAGCTGTGGAATAACTAGTACATACATAATTAGGTTGTTCTCGAACCTTCTAAGCGAACCTTCTCTGCGAATCTGGAAATTTCAAGAGGTGTCACTAGGAGATATAAATAGATGTCGCAGGAGCACCCAAGACATTCTAGTTGTGAACCGCGATAAAGAAGTGCGATAGATGACAGTAGTGAAAAGTAGAGAGAAACATAGGGGCGGGCTACAGTCCGCTTGGGCGAACTGTTGGATACCCTATTCTTATTCCTATATCTCATAAGTGGGCGTGACAAAAATTTAAAGGATTTTATCGAAAAAACTAAGCTTTTGTAAATAAAAACGCTCCCTAGCTCAAACTTTGGTTTTTCAATAAAATTGTTTTATTTAATTGTGGGCGTGTCAGTAGGCGGATTTAAAAAAAATTTAAGTATGAGCATAAAGGGCACCTAGAAAGTATATACTATAAATTTCAGCTCCCTAGCTCAAACTTTGGACTTTCAAAAATAAAAAATAAATAATTGTGGGCGTGTCAGTAGGCGGATTTTGAAAATATTTACACATGAGCATAAAGGGCCCCTAGAGAGTATATATTAAAAAAATATATATTTCAGCTCCCTAGCTCAAATTTTGGTTTTTCAAAAAAAATATTTTATTTAATTGTGTGTGGGCGGATTTTGAAACTTTCATGTCCCAAGCAGTTTTATGGGCCATAGATCATATATAAAAAATTTCAGCTTTCTAGCTCAAAATTCAATTTTTCCCAAAATTTGTTTTATTTAATTGTGGGCGTGTCAGTGGGCGGATTTTGAAAATTTTATGTCCCAATCAGTTTTATGGGCCATAGATCATATATAAAAAATTTCAGCTCTCTAGCTCAAAATTCGATTTTTTCCAAAATTTTGTTTTTTTGAGTTTGTGGGCGTGTCTGTGGGCGGATTTCAAAAATTCTTAAACTTGAATATTTCGGGACCCTAGAGAGTATATGGTTAAAATTTCAGCTCTCTAGGTCCAGTTTAAAGGCCTAATTTTTGCCGACGGACGGACGGACGGACGGACGGACATGGCTAGATCGACATTACTATCGATGCTGATCATAAATATAGTAACTTTTAGGGGTCTACGGGCAATATTAAGGTATGTTACAAACTATGCGTCAAAATTAATATACCCCTAGAATAGGGTATAAAAAGTATAAGTATTGAGTAAGAGAAAAGTGATTGTGTATTTAAAGTGATTATTTGTGAAAGTGAATTGTTAGAATTATTAGAATAATAATCAAGAATTACATTGAAAGAGAACTAATAAAGATTAATTAAATAGAATTACGTTTTATCTTTTCGAATCCTAGCCTGAATGTAACAATACTATAGAGTATGTATACAATGATCGTACCATTGTATACAGACTCTATAGTATTCTGACTTCGTGTATACGACAATACGCCATCTGTGCGCTCCGGGCCAAAACAAATGGTGATAGTTTATGCACATTATGTGGGTTTATTTTTGCTTTCCTCCAATCTCCTGAATGGGAATATGAGAATGAAATGAAGATCATTCAGGTAGCGACTACCGATGCCGATGATGGCTGATGTTTGATGTAGCGGAAATTTTCATCGGGTAGATTTATCGTATTTTATATGCTGGCTCTGATGGAAGTATCAGCGGAATATTTTTATTTGGTTTTGCGCAAACAGCTAATTGTTTGTTCTCCTTCATTCTCGGGACTAGGCATATGAGAAGGAAGACGACACAGGTAGCGTTGGTCGTTGTTGGTAGGGCGGAAAGGTGAAGGAATTTATTATCGGGTAGACTTATGCCATATTATTTGTTTGTTCTGATGGAAGTTTGCGGTAGGTTATGTTTTCTGGTATTTAATACCATTGATATGTGTGTGTATGATCGTTGAAGTAGAGTCGCATTTCAGCTACTGTGAGGATTCTCAAATGATTTTCTTTATAATTCATATTTGCAAGTGAAAAATGGATATTCATATTTAAAGGCAGGGGCGATGGTGGATAAAGAAAGGTGGGAGAATTGTCGTGGAGTAGATTGATGGTACATATATTATTTGTTGGCTTCGATGAAAGTTTGGGGTAGGTTACGGCATATTGCAATTAGATCATCACAGTCACCTGTAACTTGTTTTTTTGTATTCAATACAATTGGTGTCTATGTTCACATCGGTGAAGGAGATTCGCATTTCAGCACTGAGGATTCCCAAATGGTTTATAAACCGTATTTGCATGTGAAAAAATTAATTGAGGCAGAGATAACAAAAGATAAGAAAAGTTATAGTGTGTGTACGAGTAAATGCTCAGGTTGTCATAATAACTGCGGGTATTCATGAACAACTATAATTGGTTTATTTATTGGCCTTGTAAAAGGACATGAAAACTTGCGAGTACATGTTCCCAGCTACATTGCGAACGATCCTTAAGAGTTTCCACTTTAAAAAGAAAATCGTGGATATTTTTGGGCCCGTCAAATGAAATTTGCCACTTTTCAATTTTACAAACTGAACTTACTGAAGAAGTTTGTTGACTTATTGGTGATGCTTGTCTGCGTTGAAGCGTTACTTAAAAAATGTTCGAAGACAGAACGAGCGTTCGAAGGTCTCATAGGATTCACATTGGGAGTATTTAAATTCAAATTGTCCAATCTTCCAACTAGGGTATCTCTAATAGACTGCATTTCAAAAAAACTCGTTGGTTTGCCTCGAGTATTCGTGAACAGGTGGAGGATGTTCATTAATATCTCGTCGCTCATTATTGTTATCACTATTGTGGTTACTTGCCTGACCCGATTGCATTGCTGCAGGAGGGTTATCTACCAGTTGTGGTAAAATCTCATCCTGGCTTAAGCCTACACTAGCCCCAGGTGGAATACGACTAACTATTGGCCTGGATTCCATTTCTCCTAAACGGGGAGTTATATAAGTGGACGAATTTCTCAAATTACTTGATCTTCCTCTAGATAGAACGTGTATTTGGAACTCTTTTATCCATAATATGAAATTTCGGACTTTTAACCCTATTCCTGCCACGCTGTGACTGTAAGTCACTATTTTATTTTAAACTAATATAATTTTTTTTTTTAATTTTTTAACGTAAAATCAGTGTAATGTATTTTATTATTGGTCACAACGTTACTGTTATATACAATTTTTGTTTTTTTATGTTTCGATATTGTTTACGTATTACATAAAATATTTAAAAATAACATAAACTGCTACGTAGTGACTCTAAGACACTTCAACGACTTTAAATTTATAGTTCGTTTACAGCTAAATAAATGGAACTGTATATTGTTTATTCATGTAAGAACTTGATCTCTTGCAAAATACAATATTTACTGTAAGAGGAACGTGAAGGTCGTGAAAGTGGTAACAAAACTGCTGAATTATTCATAGGACAAGATGGAACTTCAATACCACCAAACTAGCAAGGCCGACCTTCAGCTCGTAAAATCATCCGAGGCAAAGTAAATGAAGTTGTGTTACTGCTTTTAAAACATATTGATCATCCTGTGGATGCATTTCCGCTGTTTTTTACTGACGTAGTAGAACTTATTGTAAAATACACTAACTTAGACGGAATGAACACAGTAAGCAACAAATGGAAGATGACCGATATGGTGGAAATTCGAGCTTTTATAGGAATATTGATCGATGCTGGATTACGCATGCAAGGTGGCACGTCCTATGAAGAATTTTGGAATCGGAAGTCCATTTTACTGTTACTGCTGGGCAGCATACATAGAGAATTCATTTATTTTATTGGAAAAAAGGAAATTAAATACAAATAATTTAGGGATCTATTATTTAACTTATTTAACTATTTATTTTGACTTTTATTTAACTATTTTTTTGCCTTACATGTCAAAATAAATAGTTAAATAAGTTAAATAATAGATCCCTAAATTATTTGTATTTAATTTCCTTTTTTCCAATAAAATAAATGAATTCTCTATGTATTTTGTATTAGTGTCTCCAACTCACTCCCTGACAGCTAACGTTAGTCAAATGACATGGCAGTAATAGGGTTAAATAAAACTTAAAAGTTTTTAGCTTCCAATATCTTTTAATTAATCTGTGTTACAAAAAAATAATACATGAATAATTTGGGGTCAGCGCGGTCGGTGCTAAATTTGATATTAAATTAGATATTAAATTTGATAAGATAAATACATATGCTAAAGAGCAAGTTATCAATCTTCGTAAACAGACGGACTGTGCACATCAAGGCACACAATACGAACACGACTGTATATAATTGGCAACTATAGGTAACATAGGAGCAACATAGTCCAGTGTAAGAACTACCAGACAATGGACTATACTATAAAAGAATTAGGATTTATATATTATAAAAATATTCATATGCACAACTTGTCCTTTCACGAATAAAATTTGACCAATATGAATACAAAAAGCAGTTCAACTCTTTCTAATATTCAATAGTCGCAACGCGGATTACAATTAAAACTATGAATATACCGGGACTATACTAATGAAAGCCATACTCAACTTGAACCGCCAAGAGACGCAATACAACACTCTTCAATTGCTGCAGCTTAGCTAAAAGCTCTAGAGTTAGCCAGCATAATGTTTGTAGTGACGTTCTTAATGCCTCGAAGTATATCTAATGTTAGAACATGTTTAATGCAGAAGAGAAACAATAAAGCAACCTCTATTAAGCAAAAAATAGTGACCTTCCTCAATGCTTCATTGAAAAGGTACATGGACTTTAAAATATTAGGTACCAGCAATTTCACATGTTGATTAAAGATAAATAAACTTGCGCAATACTCCTATAAAATATGTCGTTCATCGATTACTAAAATCTAGCTCCACGCAAAACAACGAAAATTCTTACTATCCATATAAATATTCATCTTATAGGTACCTATTGAACAAGAAGTGGTGGTGCGGCATGGCACAATTATAGAAATCGGTACGTTTTGCGACAAAATATAGCCGAAACAGTCAGAGTCCAAAATGCGACAAACTCATAATACGAGTACCTCATTTGCTGAAAAATACCGAAATCAAATTTTATTCAATTTTTCCTTTCAAACGAATCGCCTCTTCCATCATTTATACTCGCAGACGAAGAAGTCAGATTTATTATTTTTACATCTTCTCCCTCTCATCAAACATACTACTTGCCGGAGCGAAGGGAACATTAGGCGTTTTTCTTTTTTAGCCCCGAGCGGGGAACAGACGGGGCCCGAGCGATCAGAGCTCGCTCCGAGCTGAACATAACCTGAGCGCTCCGAGCTAATTAAGAAACAGAATTGGGCACTGAACTGTCATTAGATAATTTTTTTTCTATTTATTTTCAAAATAGTCAGGATTGCTTCTGAAATTGATGTTTGTCAAGGATTGTTCCATTTAAATTATAATTTCTAGTAAATAAACTATGGAAAAAGCACAAATAATGAATGAAGTCAGCCGCGCTCAGCTTTTCGCTCTATGTGCTCGGTCATTTTTAATCGAGCTCATCGAGCGAGCCCTGAGCTAGCTCAGAGATAAAAAAGAAATACAAATTTTGTGCTCACAGCGCTCCGAGCTAAAAAAGTAACACAGTTCTTTTTTTGACAGCTCAGTGCTCCGCTCGGAGCTAAAAAAGAAAAACGCCTATTGCAAATCATCAATTACACAGAAAAATAAATACATACTTATACTTACACTTCCATACAATTGAAAATCATATGGCATGACCAGAGAATCGATAATGCGAGATCCATTATCCATACAAATTAACTTACTTGCAAATCCTACATGCTACCTGTGCTGCTAAACAACAAAAATGCCTATGCTCCTTCTTACAAAGAAAAAAAAAATACAACATACATGGGAATGCAATTATGAAAGGTTCGATAAAGAGAGATAAAGCAGTTTATTTGTGTGTAATAAAAAATGGGGTGAGCAGAATTGAAGACACAAACCTTCCAAACCGCGGGTGGCAATGGTGCAGTAGTAGTGTATTCGCTTACGGAATGGAAGGTTGTGCGTTCGAATCCCGGCCAAGTCCATTACTTTATACCGAATACATGAAATCGTAATCTCCCTAAGTAACTTAGACACCACCCGTGGAGAAAAACCCTACAACTGCACCCAAACACTTCTATCTCTCTATTCTTTCTAATACCAAGTAGCTTACACTGTGTTCTTAGCATTATAAGGGTACTGTAACAACAGAAAAAAAAATCCCTTTAGCGTAAGCAAATTATAAAAAAAAAAAAACGCCATCTACCAACGTGAGGCCAAAATAAAAAAACTCGCTGTTATGATAATACTATAGGTGTTTTTCTTTTTTAGCCCCGAGCGGGGAACAGAGTGGGGCCCGAGCGATCAGAGCTCGCTCCGAGCTGAACGTAACCTGAGCGCTCCGAGCTAATTAAGAAACAGAATTGAGCACTGAACTGTCATTAGATAATTTTTTTTATTAATTTTCAAAATAGTCAGGTTTGCTTCTGAAATTGGTGTTTGTCAAGGATTGTTCCATTTAAATTATAATTTCTAGTAAATAAACTATGGAAAAAGCACAAATAATGAATGAAGTCAGCCGGGCTCAGCTTTTCGCTCGATGTGCTGGGTCATTTTTAATCGAGCTCATCGAGCGAGCCCTGAGCTAGCTCAGAGATAAAAAAGAAATACAAATTTTGTGCTCAGAGCGCTCCGAGCTAAAAAAGTAACACAGTTCTTTTTTTGACAGCTCAGTGCCCCACTCGGAGCTAAAAAAGAAAAACGACTTATAAAGTCTATATACAAAAGGCGTTTTTCTTTTTTGGCCCCGAGCGGGGAACAGAGCGGGGCCCGAGCGATCAGAGCTCGCTCCGAGCTGAACATAACCTGAGCGCTCCGACCTAATTAAGAAACAGAATTGCGCACTGAACTGTCATAAGATAATTTTTTTCTATTAATTTTCAAAATAGTCAGGATTGCTTCTGAAATTGGTGTTTGTCAAGGATTGTTCCATTTAAATTATAATTTCTAGTAAATAAACTATGGAAAAAGCACAGATAATGAATGAAGTCAGCCACGCTCAGCTTTTCGCTCTATGTGCTCGGTCATTTTTAATCGAGCTCATCGAGCGAGCCCTGAGCTAACTCAGAGATAAAAAAGAAATACAAATTTTGTGCTCACAGCGCTCCGAGCTAAAAAAGTAACACAGTTCTTTTTTTGACAGCTCAGTGCCCCGCTCGGAGCTAAAAAAGAAAAACGCCTAAAGATAACATCCACAGCAGCTTTGTATATAAACTTTATAGTATTATCATTGTATACAGACTCTATAGTATTCTCACTTCGTGTATACGACGATACGCCATCTGTGCCCTCTGGGCCAAAACAAATGGTGATAGTTTATGCACATTATGTGGGTTTATTTTTGTTTTCGTCCAATCTCCTGAAGATTGAAGATCATTCAGGTAGCGACTACCGATGCCGATGGTGGCTGATGTTTGACGCAGCGGACATTCTCATCGGGTAGATTTATCGTATTTTATTTTATTTTATTTGTTGGCTTTGATGGAAGTATCAGCAGAATATTTTTATTTGGTTTTGAGCAAATAGCTGAGTTTTTGTTCTCCTTCATGCTCGTGACTAGGTATATGAGAACTAAGATGATACAGGTAGCGTTGGTGATTGACTGTAGGTCGGAAAGGTGAAGGAATTATTATCGGGTAGACTTATGCCATATTATTTGTTTGCTTTGATGGAAGTTTGGGGTAGGTTATGTTTTCTGGGTATTTAATACAATTGGTATGTGTGTGTATGATCGTTGAAGGAGAGTCGCGGTGAGGATTCTCAAATGATTTTCTTTATAATTCATATTTGCAAGTGAAAAATGGATATTCATATTTAAAGGCAGGGGCGATGGTGGGTAAAGAAAGGTGGGAAAATTGTCATCGAGTAGATTGATGGTATATTATTTGTTGGCTTCGATGAAAGTTTGGGGTAGGTTATGGCATATTGCAATTAGACCATCACAGTCACCCGTAACTTGTTTCTTTGTATTCAATATAATTGGTGTCTGTGTTCACATCGGTGAAGGAGATTCGCATTTCAGCACTGACGATTCCCAAATTATTTATAAACCATATTTGCATGTGAACAAATATTAATTGATGCAGAGATAAAAAAGATAAGATGAGTTATAGTGTATTCCCAGCTACATTGCGAACGATCCTTAAGGGTTTCCATTTTAAAAAGAAAATCGTGGATATTTTGGGACGCGTCAAATGCAATTTGCCCCTTTTCAATTTTACAAACTGAACTTAGGTTTAGGTTAGGTTTATGTGGCTGTCGGCAGAAACCGACACACTTAGACCAATTAGGTCCATTGTGATACCACGTATGTATTATCTACCTCAACTCTGTAGATGGGACTGGCCAACGACACGCGGTTGTTCTCAAA
The DNA here is from genome assembly GCA_949715645.1 of Portevinia maculata. NCBI lineage: Eukaryota > Metazoa > Arthropoda > Insecta > Diptera > Syrphidae > Portevinia > Portevinia maculata. The sequence goes on from OX454526.1 coordinate 180,132,408, forward strand.
CGGTCCCCCATCTACGTACTAACCGCGCCCAACGTAGTTTAATTGCGGTGATCTGACGAGAACCGATTAACTCGACGTGGTATGTTCGTTGGTTTAACAAACTGAACTTACTGAAGAAGTTTGTTGACTTATTGGTGGTGCTTGTCTGCGTTGGGTCGAAAACGAAGCGTTATTTAAAAAAAAATGTTCGAAGACAGAACGAGCGTTCGAAGGTCTCGTAGGATTCACATTGGGAGTATTTAAATTCAAATTGTCCAATCTTCCAACTAAGGTATCTCTAATAGACTGCATTTCACAAATGTTCGTTGATTTGCCTCGAGTATTCGTGAACAGGTGGAGGATGTTCATTAATATCTCGTCGCTCATTATTGTCATCACTATTGTGGTTACTTGCCTGACTGGATAGCATTGCTGCAGGAGGGTTATCTACCAGTTGTTGTAAAATCGTATCCTGGCTTAAGCCTACACTAGCCCCAGGTGGAGTACGACTAACTATTGGCCTGGATTCCATTGCTGCTGAACGGGGAGTTATATTTCGAAAAGTGGACGAATTTCTCAAATTACTTGGTCTTCCTCTAGAACGTGTATGTGAAACTCTATTACCCATAATAGGAAATTTCGGATTTTAAATACAACTTCAAAAGTTTTTAAATTTCAATATCTTTTAATAAATCTGTATTAAAAAAAATTAATACATGCATAATTTGGGGTCAGCGCGGTCGGCGCTAAATTCGATATTAAATTAGATATTAAATTTGATAAGATTAAATACAATATGCTTAAGAGCAAGATATCTATCTTGGTAAACCGACGATTGGCAAATCAATGCACACAATACGAACAACACTGTATATAATGTTCAACTATAGGTAATATAGTAGCAACATAGTCCAATGTAATAACTCCCAGACAATGGACTACTATACTATAAAAGAATTAGGATTTATTTATTATAAAAATATTCATATGCACAACTTATCCTTTCACGAATAAAATTAGACCAATGTGAATACAAAAAGCAGTTCAACTCTTTCTGATATCCAATAGTCGCAACGCGGATTACAATTAAAACTATGAATATACCGGGACTATACTAATGAAAGTCATACTCAACTTAAACCGCCAAGAGACACAACAGAACACTCTACAATTGCTGGAGCTTAGCTAAAAGCTCTGGAGTTAGCCAGAATAATCTTTGTAGTGACGTTCTTAATGCCTCGAAGTATATCTATTGTTAGAACATGTTTAATGCAAAAGAGAAACAATCAAGCAACCTCCATTAAGCAAAAAATACCAACAAGTGACCTTCCTCAATGCTTCATTGAAAAGGTACATGGACTTTAAAATATATACCAACAATTTCACATGTTGATTAAAGATAAATAAACTTGCGCAATGTCGTTCATCGAATTTAGCAATCTAGCTCCACGCAAAACAATGAAAATTCTTACCATCCCTATATTTAAATATTCATCTTATAGGTACCTATTGACCAAGAAGTGGTGGTGCGACATGGCACAATACTGACAAAAAATAAATTATGTCATTGTCTAAAATGCGACAAACTCATAATACCTCATTTGCTGAAAAATACCGAAATCAAATTTTATTAAATTTTTCCTTTCAAACGAATCGCCTCTTCCATCATTTCTACTCGCAGACGAAGAACTCAGATTTATTATTTTTCCATCTTCTTCCTCTCATCAAACATACTACTTGCCGAAGCGAAGGCAACATTGCAAATCATCAATTACACAGAAAAATAAATACATACTTATACTCACACTTCCATACAATTGAAAATCATATGGCTTGACCACAGAATCGATAATGCGAGATCCATTATCCATACAAATTAACTTACTTGCAAATCCTACATGCTACCTGTTCCGCTAAACAACAAAAATGCCTATGCTCCTTCTAACAAAGAAAAAAAAAATACAACATAGGTACATGGGAATGCAATTATGAAAAGTTCGATAAAGAGAGATAAAGCAGTTTATTTGTGTGTAAAAAAAAATGGTGTGAGCAGAATTTAAGACACAAACCTTCAAAACGCCATCTACCAACGTGAGGCCAAAATAAAAAACTCGCTGTTATGATAATACTATAAAGTCTATATAAAGGGTGATTTTTTTAAGGTTAGGATTTTTATGCATTAGTATTTGACAGATCACGCGGGATTTCAGACATGGTGTCAAAGAGAAAGATGCTCAGTATGCTTTGACATTTCATCATGAATAGACTTACTAACGAGCAACGCTTGAATTTTCAGTGAATGGGCCCTAGAAAAGTTGGCAGAAAATCCGCTTTTTTATCGACAAATTTTGTTCAGCGATGAGGCTCATTTCTGGTTGAATGGCTACGTAAATAAGCACAATTGCCGCATTTGGAGTGAAGAGCAACCAGAAGCCGTTCAAGAACTGCCCATGCATCCCAAAAAATGCACTGTTTGGTGTGGTTTGTACGCTGGTGGAATCATTGGACCGTATTTTTTCAAAGATGCTGTTGGACGCAACGTTACGGTGAATGGCGATCGCTATCGTTCAATGCTAACAAACTTTTTGTTGCCAAAAATGGAAGAACTGAACTTGGTTGACATGTGGTTTCAACAAGATGGCGCTACATGCCACACAGCTCGCGATTCTATGGCCATTTTGAGGGAAAACTTCGGAGAACAATTCATCTCATGCTCGAAAAAGTTACCCAAAATTGGACTTTCCGAATGGACCACCTAAGACGCAGCCGCGGTCAACATTTAAATGAAATTATCTTCAAAAAGTAAATGTCATGGACCAATCTAACGTTTCAAATAAAGAATCGATGAGATTTTGTAAATTTTATGCGTTTTTTTTTTAAAAAAAGTTCTCAAGCTCTTAAAATATCACCCTTTACAATGGTATTATCATTGTATATAAACCTTATAGCATTGTATATAAACCTTATAGTAGTGCAACCGTGCGTAAACGACGATACGCCCTCAGTGCGCATTCGCCCGCAACAAATCATGATAGTCTAGTTCTACACCATTCTCGTGCTGGGAATATGAGTAGTAGGATGATGCAGGTAGTGGTGGTGGTTGGCAAAGCAGGTTTCGTGTAGATTTATGGTATATTTTTTGTTTGCTTTGATGGAAGGGGTATGTTATGTTTTCTGGATTTTAACACAATTGGTATGTGTGTGTATGATCGTTGAAGGAGAGTCGCATTTCAGCTACTGTGAGGATTATCAAATGATTTTCTTTGTAATTAATATTTGCAAGTGAAAAATGGATATTCATATTTAAAGGTAGGGGCGATGGTAGATAAAGAAAGGTGGGAGAATTGTCATCAAGTAGATTGATGGTATATTATTCGTTGGCTTTGATGGATGTTTGGGGTAGGTTATGGCATATTGCAATTAGACCGTCACAGTCACCTGTAACTTGTTTCTTTGTATTCAACACAATTGGTGTCTGTGTTCACATCGGTGAAGGAGATTCGCATTTCAGCAATGAGGATTCCCAAATGGTTTATAAACCATATTTGCATGTGAAAAAAATATTAATTGAGGCAGAGATAAAAAAAGATAAGACAAGTTATAGTGTATTCCCAGCTACATTGCGAACGATCCTTAAGGGTTTCCACTTTAAAAAGAAAATCGTGGATATTTTCGGACCCGTCAAATGCAATTTGCCACTTTTCAATTTTACAAACTGAACTTACCTACTGAAGAAGTTTGTTGACTTATTGGTGGTGCTTGTCTGCTTTGCACAGTGTGACGAATCGCTGATTTAGCTTGATTTAATAAGGAAAATGACATGCACAAAATTAAACAAAAACCGGTTAAGCCTCCAACGTAATGACTGTGCAATTTTTTTTTGTTGGTGCTTAGTGCAACAAAAAAAAAATCATCTCAAACTAAAAATTGTGTATAATTTTTTTTATAAGAAGGTCAATTTGAAAAGAAAGTGTTTATATCGTTTATAATTGGTTCGCGTACATGTTATAGCTTTTTGTTATCTTTTCTCAATAAGTAAACAGTCAATTGATATAAAAATAAGTTTTTCTTAAAAAATTAAAGATTTTGTTTAATATAAGGGGTAAATGAAAGTAAAATTTATAGATAAAATATGTGCTTTTTGTATTCATTAGACGAAAAGTATAGTTGTTCATTGTTGTCCAAGTTGCAGACCGTGTTTGTTCTAAAGCCTTGCATATGCACTGCTAAAATGTGTTTCAACTTGTTGCGCACAGGTGCGACACTCATACTAAATTTTTCGTTTTTTAGGATCCCCATGGAAATCAAGAAAAAGCAAATTTTTGATGTTTGGATTTCTTCTTAAGTCAAAATTAAGCGCTTAGATGCTATTTTTGCTTTTCTTATGGGTTACTTTAGCCATATACTATTTTCTGAGGCTGCAACAAAGTCAATCAAATTAACCTTTAAAACTTTATGTTTAAGATTTGACGAGAGATGGGCCAAAAGTGGTCGGCATAGAGAGCGCTTCGAAAATTCAAATTCTGTGTGGCTAAATGAAAATCTAACATATCCACAACATATCTTAGATGAAATACCTTCTTCATCTAGAGTAGGAAGACCGAGAAAAAGCTTAAAGATTAGATGTCAAGGTGCGGCAGGCAAAAGACCAAGGCAGTAAAGAAAAAGTCAAAGCCAGAAAATAACTAATCCAAGAAAAATTTACAAGAGAAACAGGCTTATTGGTAGATATGCCAACTCAACAGTCTGGCAATAGGTACTAATGACGGGAACAAGGTTGGACGATTTTTTAGAGATGAGGAAAAGACTGCCCAAATTACAGGAGTAGATAACGAAATTATCAAAAAGTTTCATATCATCTTAGAAGCTCTTGGGTCTGGGTTCCCAATAGATGCAGATGCTTTTGAAATGTATGCAAGGGAAACAAGGGAACTATATTTTAAAAATTATGATTGGTATTTTAAGCCAGTAAGTGTGCATAAGGTCTTCTTTCATGGAAAACAAATAATTTCTACTTGTATACTTCCAATCGGACAACTTTCAGAAGAAGCGCAAGAGGCAAGAAACAAGGAAAATAGAAGGGAACTTCTTACCAGAAAAATATCACGTGTAGATACAAATACTGACCCCTTAAATGGGTTGCTTATAACCTCAGATCCATTCTTAGCAAGTCTAAGATACTTTTCGAGAAGAATGAAAAGTGTCATGGATTAAATGGATAATTAAAAAAATTAAAATAAGCTGCTGTTTATGTATTGTTTTGTCTTGAAATTTGTAGTCATAATGTTAAATAAAATTTGTTATATTCTATTCTGTGAACAATTTCAATTAAAAAAAAAACAAAAAAATTAATTTTAATTTAATTCCGCTAAATCAGCGATTCGTCACACTGTGCGTTGGATCGAAAACGAAACGTTATAGAACGTCTAGAACGCGTATTTGGAACTGTATTATCCATAATAGGAAATTTCGAATTTTAAATACAACTTCAAAAGTTTTTAAATTTCAATATCTTTTAATAAATCTGTATTAAAAAAAATTAATACATGCATAATTTGTGGTCAACGGGGTCGGTGCTAAATTCGATATTAAATCAGATATTAAATTTGATAAGATTAGATACAATATGCTTAAGAGCAAGATATCTATCTTGGTAACCAGACGGACTGTGCAAACAATGAACACAATACGAACAAGACTGTATATAATTGGCAACTATAGGTAACATAGTAGCAACATAGTCCAGTGTAATAACTACCAGACAATGGACTACCTATACTAGGTATAAAAGAATTAGGATTTATATATTATAAAAATATTCATATGCACAACTTATCCTTTCACGAATGAAATTAGACCAATTTGAATACAAAAAGCAGTTCAACTCTTTCTGATATCCAATAGTCGCAACGCGGATTACAATTAAAACTATGAACATACTGGGACTATAGTAATGAAATCCATACTCAACTTGAACCGCCAAGAGACGCAATACAACACTCTTCAATTGCTGCAGCTTAGCTCTAGAGTTAGCCAGCATAGTCTTTGTAGTGACATTCTTAATGCCTCGAAGTATATCTAATGTTAGAACATGTTTAATGCAGAAGAGAAACAATCAAGCAACCTCCATTAAGCAAAAAATAGCAACAAGTGACCTTCCTCAATGCTTCATTGAAAAGGTACATGGACTTTAAAATATATACCAACAATTTCACATGTTGATTAAATATAAATAAACTTGCGCAATACTCCAATTTAGCAATCTAGCTCTACGCAAAACAACGAAAATTCTTATTATCATTGTATATACACTTTATAGTAGTGCCATCATGTCGAATTTTTTGTTTTAGCCGACTAAATGCAGATGGCGTTATGAATTGAGCTAGAATGTTTGTGTCTAAACTTTTGCTGTCATCTTCATTTTAAATACACACTTTGAAAACGAAGAAAGCAAGACCAAATAAACCGGTTTGTCTCTCTCGAATCTTTCCGCCGAACGAATTTCATTCCATTGTGTATGCATTTTTTTTTTCATTGTAAGAAGGAGCATAGGCGTAGGCAGCGCAGGTAGCATATTCATGTACGCATGCTTTGCAAGTAGCAGAGGTTGATGATGGAAACCAAGTAAGCTATTATTTGTATGGATAATGGATTTCGCATTATCAACTCTCTGGATGGAAGGGGCGATTCGTTTGAAACGAAAAATTTAATAAAATTTGATTTGGGTATTTTTCTTTCAAATGAGAAATTATGAATTTATCGCATTTTAGATTCTCGCTATTTTGGCTATATCTTGTCGAAAAATGCACCGATTTATATCATTCTTTTTGTAATTGATTTAGAAATATTCAGTCTAATTTATAAAGCAATGACATAATTTATTTTGTGTCGGTATTGTGCCATGCTGCACCACCACTTATTGGTCAATAGGTACCTACACAATGAATATTTATATGGATAATAAGAACTTTCGTTGTTTTGCATTGCTAAATTGGAGTATTGCGCAAGTTTATTTATCTTTATTCAACATTTGAAATTGTTGGTATATATTTTAAAGTCCATGTACATTTTCAATGAAGCATCGAGGAAGGTCACTTGTTGGTATTTTTTGCTTAATTGCATTAAACGTATTTTTTGCTCTTTTGCATTAAACGTGTTCTAACATTAGATACATTTCGAGGCATCAAGACCGTCACTACAAAGATTATGCTGGCTAACTCTAGAGCTAAGCTCCAGCAATTGTAGAGTGTTCTATTGTGTCTCTTGGCGGTTCAAGTTGAGTATGACTTTCATTACTATAGTCCCAGTTTATTCATAGTTTTAATTGTAATCCGCGTCGCGACTATTGGATATCAGAAAGAGTTGAACTGCTTTTTGTATTCATATTGGTCTAATTTTATTCGTGAAAGGATAAGTTGTGCATATGAATATTTTTATAATATATAAATCCTAATTCTTTTATAGTATAGTCCATTGTCTGGCTGGTAGTTATTACACTGGACTATATTGCTACTATTTTACCTATAGTTGCCAATTATATCCAGTCTTGTTCGTATTGTGTGCATTGATTTGCACAGTCCGTCTGTTTACCAAGATAGATATCTTGCTCTTAAGCATTTTGTATCTAATCTTATCAAACTTAATATCTAATTTAATATCAAATTTAGCACCGACCGTGCTGACCCCAAATTATTCATGTATTAATTTTTTTTAAATATAGATTTATTAAAAGATATTGAAAGTTAGAAACTTTTGAAGTTTTATTTAACCCTATTACTGCCATGTCATTTGACTAACGTAGCTGCCAGGGAGTGAGTTGGAGACACTAATACAAAATACATAGAGAATTCATTTATTTTATTGGAAAAAAGGAAATTAAATGCAAATAATTTAGGGATCTATTATTTAACTTATTAAACTATTTATTTTGACATGTAAGGCAAACAAAAGTTTTCTGTGAATGCTCATTACACACGGGTTCTGACAAATACCACAGTATTGTTTAGAAGATCGTCCTTTTTCATAAGAGCAGCAGTAACAGTAAATTGGACTTCCGATTCCAAAATTCTTCATTGGACGTGCCACCTTGCCTCCGTAATCCAGCATCGATCAATATTCCTATGAAAGCTCGAATTTCCACCATATCGGTCATCTTCCATTTGTTGCTTACTGTGTTCATTCCGTCTAAGTTAGTGTATTTTACAATAAGTTCTACCACGTCAGTAAAAAACAGCGTAAATGCATCCACAGGATGATCAATGTGTTTTAAAGGGAGTAACACAACTTCATTTACTTTGCCTCGGATGATTTTACGAGCTGAAGGTCGGCCTTGCTAGTTTGGTGGTATTGAAGTTCCATCTTGTCCTATGAATAATTCAGCAGTTTTGTTACCACTTTCACGCCCTTCACGTTCCTCTTACAGTAAATATTCTATTTTGCAAGAGATCAAGTTCTTACATGAATAAACAATATACAGTTCCATTCATTTAGCTGTAAACGAACTATAAATTTAAAGTCGTTGATTGAAGTGTCTTAGAGTCACTACGTAGCAGTTTATGTTATTTTTAAATATTTTATGTAATACGTAAACAATATCGAAACATAAAAAAACAAAAATTGTATATAACAGTGACGTTGTGACCAATAATAAAATACATTACACTGATTTTGCGTTAAAAAATTTAAAAAAAATGTATATTAGTTTAAAATAAAATAGTGACTTACAGTCACAGCGTGGCAGGAATAGGGTTAAAAGTCCGAAATTTCATATTATGGATAATAGAGTTCCAAATACACGTTCTATCTAGAGGAAGATCTAGTAAATTGAGAAATTCGTCCACTTTTGGAAATATAACTCCCCGTTTAGGAGCAATGGAATCCAGGCCAATAGTTAGTCGTATTGCACCTGGGGCTAGTGTAGGCTTAAGCCAGGATGAGATTTTACCACAACTGGTAGATAACCCTCCTGCAGCAATGGAATCGGGTCACGCAAGTAACCCCAATAGTGATAGCAATAATGAGCGACGAGATATTAATGAACATCCTCCACCTGTTCACGAATTCTCGAGGCAAACCAACGAGTTTTCATTTGTGAAATGCAGTCTATTAGAGAAACCTTAGTTGGAAGATTGGACAATTTGAATTTAAATACTCCCAATGTGAATCCTACGAGACCTTCGAACGCTCGTTCTGTCTTCGAACATTTTTTAAATAACGCTTCGTTTTCAACCCAACGCAGACAAGCACCACCAATAAGTCATCAAACTTCTTCAGTAAGTTCAGTTTGTAAGATTGAAAAGTGGCAAATTGTATTTGACGGGTCCGAAAATATCCACGATTTTCTTTTTAAAGTGGAAACCCTTAAGGATCGTTCGCAATGTAGCTGGGAATACACTATAACTTGTCTTATTTTTCTTTATCTCTGCCTCAATTAATAGTTTTTCACATGCAAATATGGTTTATAAACCATTTGGGAATCCTCATTGCTGAAATGCGAATCTCCTTCACCGATGTTAACACACACACCAATTTATTGTGTTAAATACAAAGAAACAGGTGACTGTGATGGTCTAATTGCAATATGCCATAACCTACCCCAAACTTTCATCGAAGCCAACAAACAATTTACCATCAATCTACTCGATGACAATTCTCCCACCTTTCTTTACCCACCATCGCCCCTGCCATTAAATATGAATATCCATTTTTCACTTGAAAATATGAATTGTAAAGAAAATCATTTGAGAATCCTCACAGTAGCTGAAATGTGACTCTCTTTCAACGATCATACACACACATACCAATTGTGTTAAAATCCAGAAAACATAACATACCCCTTCCATCAAAGCAAACAAAAAATATACCATAAATCTACACGAAACCTGCTTTGCCAACCACCACCACTACCTGCATCATCCTCCTACTCATATTCCCAGCACGAGAATGGTGTAGAACTAGACTATCATGATTTGTTGCGGGCGAATGCGCACTGGTGGCGTATCGTCGTTTACGCACGGTTGCACTACTATAAGGTTTATATACAATGCTAATAGCGTTTAAATCATTAATTTGGTTGCGAATTGTAAATGTTTGTGTTTCTATGATGGGTAGTTTAGCGAAATGAAACTGGGTGAGGTTTGGAGTAGATATAGGAACGGCAGATGAGATAAAGTTTAATTTTGTATCTGTTTCATAATTAGTTTTGGAGATAAGGGACTGGTATTTTGTGTTTGCTATGCAAGTAGAGTCAATTTTTAGTATTCCAGTTGAATTGATAGTTAGTTTGGAATTAAATTTTTGGCATTTGATTATAAGATTTTCGGGGTTTGGGGACACTAATAGCCAAGAATTTGAATCTGCCAGTTGAAAGAATATTGGGTGAAAAATTTGCATGATTTGGGTTTTGCAACTATTGGAAGTGCTTGGTAATGTTGAAAGCAAATTAAGTTCACAAGCATTACTGAGATGTGTAAATAGAATTGGTCCATTCTGTTCGCAAATGTAATTATTTTTATGGGTATTGAAACATTTTTCTAGATTTTGTTCTTCGTAAAGGAAGTAAGATTGTTTTTCAGAATCAATAACGAGTAAGGGCTTTTCGGGAATTATTATGAAATATGAGTTGTTTCCAACAAGATTAGGGATACTGGTCATTTTGTAAATACTATAGCTTTTAGATGTGGTTAGTGGGATTTTTAATAGAAAATGTATATTGTCGTTGGAAAAATATATATGTGTTTCTAAGATATTAAAAAGTTTATCTATGAATTGTTCCCGTAGGGGAAATGGGAGACGATTGTCTTCAGGGAGGTAAGATTGAATTTTTCTAATTTCTTCGGTTAATTTGGATGGGTCTATAAGATATGGATGTAGTAGAATAAAATTCTTGCATATTCAGATAAAAAAATTAATGCAAAACTTCCACTTCTATATTCAACATTAAACCCAGAAACTAATTCTGATTCTCCTTCAGCAAAATCAAAAGGAGTACGATTTGTTTCTGCTAAAGAAATAATTAATCAAACAAAAGCTAAAGGATACAAAATAATAAAAAATCATAAATTATCTTGATAATAATAAAAATTTAATATATTATAATTATTAATTAAAAAACAAAAGATAATAAAACTAAAGCTAAACTAACTTCATAAGAAATTGTTTGAGCAACAGAACGTAAACCTCCTAATAAAGAATAATTTGAATAAGAAGATCATCCAGCAATTATTACTGTATAAACACCTAAACTAGTACAACATATAAAAAATAATAACCCTAAATTAAAAGAGAATAATTTAATAAAAAAAGGTATACATATTCATAATATTAAAGATAGAAATAAAGAAAAAATTGGAGAAAAATAATAAGAAATATAATTTGACAATAAAGGATAAGTTTGTTCTTTTGTAAATAATTTAATTGCATCACAAAAAGGTTGAACAATTCCTATTAATCCTACTTTATTAGGTCCTTTACGAATTTGAATATATCCTAAAACTTTACGTTCTAATAAAGTTAAAAAAGCAACTCTTACTAAAACACAAATAATTAATACTAAAATTATATTTAAAAACAAAATAAATTCTATATAAAACAAGTACTATTTGTAATATAAATTACATATATAAATTCTAAATTTATTACATTAATCTGCCAAAATAGTTATAAATAAATTAATTATATTCTTATATAAAAATATATTTATTTTTATATTTAATCCTTTCGTACTAAAATATAAAATATTATAAAAGATAGAAACCAACCTGGCTTACGCCGGTTTGAACTCAGATCATGTAAGATTTTAAAAGTCTAACAGACTTTAAATTTAAACAGCTACACCTAAAATTATATCTTAATCCAACATCGAGGTCGCAATCTTTTTTATCAATATGAACTCTCCAAAAAAATTACGCTGTTATCCCTAAAGTAACTTAATTTTTTAATCATTAATAATGGATCAATTAATCATAAATTTATGATTTTAAATTTAAAAATTTATTAAATTTTACTATCACCCCAATAAAATATTTAACTATTATAATAATTAACTTAATCTTTAAAATTAAAATATAAATAAATATAAAGATTTATAGGGTCTTCTCGTCTTTTAAAAAAAATTTAGCTTTTTAACTAAAAAATAAAATTTTAATTTAAATTTAAATGAAACAGTTAATATTTCGTCCAACCATTCATTCCAGCCTTCAATTAAAAGACTAATGATTATGCTACCTTTGCACAGTTAAAATACTGCGGCCATTTGATTAAATCAGTGGGCAGGTTAGACTTTAAATTAAATTCTAAAAGACATGTTTTTGTTAAACAGGCGAACATTATTTTTGCCGAATTCTTTATTTAAACTTTTCATTAATAAATTATTTTACATATATTATATACTAATTATATCATTATTAATTTATTTTATAAACTTAAATAAATATTTTTATAAAAAATTAAAATAAAATAAATAATTTAATTTCAAAATTAATTTATAACAAATTTTAAATTAATTGCTAATTCTAAACATATAAAATTATAAATTTTATCTATTATTTATAATAATTTATTTTATAGCTTATCCCATAAAATATTATTTTTAAAAAATTATTTAATTAAAATAAATAAATAAATAAATTTTAAAAAATTAAATTAAATTTATTTCTAAAAAAAACTAGATACCTTTAAAAACGAATAACATTTCATTTCTTATAAATTATTTAAAATAATTTTATAACATTAACTTTAATAATTTATTAAATCTTTTAAAATCGAGATAAATAACTTTTATTATTTATTATTTAATATACTCTGATACACAAGATACAATAAATTAAATTTTCTTTTTAAATAAAAATTTTTCAATTTATTTCAATTTTATTTTACAATACTAATAAACTATAATTAATATTATTTTTTCTATAAAATATACTAAAACATTTATATTATATAATTATTTTTAATAATTTAATTTTTATAAATAATACAAATATTAATAAATAAAATATAATTTTATTTATTTACAATTTATATTGATTTGCACAAAAATCTTTTTAATGTAAATAAAATACTCTTCTTTATAAGCTTTAAATTGATTTCGTCTCCTACATCGTTTACTACATCGTTTACTAATTCGTCTACTACATCGTCTTCAAATTCGTCTCCTATATCGTGTACCAATTCTTGTATTAACTCGCCTACTACATCATGTACCAACTCTCTTACAAATTCATTTACTAACTTATCTACTAATTCGCGTACTAATTCTTCCAAATCGTCTACTAGTTCCTCTACCAATTCAACTCCTATATTGTCTCCCAATTCGTCTACCATCTCTTGTCCCAATCCGTCTACAAGCTCGTCTCTTACTAATTCGTCTCCTACTTCGTCGCCAAACCCGTTTACTACCTCGTCTCAGGATCCTGCTACCTCTTCTTCAGTCTCTAATCCATTAACCAACTCTTCCCGTACTCGTGAACTATCTCGTGAAGAAATTCTTACTATATTAAAAGAATTCCACTTGAACCCTATCGGAGGACACTGTGGAGTCAACCGAACTTTTAAACGTATAAAATTGTATCACAATTGGAAAAACATGTTCCAAGATATAAAAGCATACATAAAAAAATGCGAACTTTGCCAGAAAAACAAAGTTACCAAATACACAATGGAACCTATGGTAATAACTTCTACCTCTAAACATCACTTTGAAAAGATTTCCATCGACATCGTTGGCCCATACCCAACAACTTCCAACCACAACAAATACCTCCTTACTTTCATCGATGATCTAACAAAATACTCAGACGCTATTCCATTACCAAATCAAGAAGCCAATACTATCGCTGAAGCATTTGTCAAGGAAATAATCTTTCGCTTCGGTACCCCTAAATATGTTTTATCCGATCAAGGTCAAAACTTCCTTAGTGACATATTTAAAAGTGTTTGTAAACTTTTAAACTTTTAGTTTCTGGAAGACAAGTTGAACTTCCTACTAGCTTAACTAAAAACCCTGAAATATGTTATAATTATGACTTGTATGCGAATGAGCTGAAATCAAAGTTACAACATTCTCACCATATTGCCAGGGAAAATTTAGTTAAAAGCAAAGAATCTTCCAAGATTCAATATGACAAAAAGCAAAACCATGTAACTTTCACAGAAGGAGACCATGTTTTACTTAAAAACCAAAACTGTCCTAAAAACAAAAATAAGAAGTTACTTCCCATATGGAATGGTCCATATGAAATCATTTCCTCCTCTGGAGTTAATTCCATAATTAAATACAAAAATCGAACTCTTAAAGTACACAACAATAGACTCAAACTGTTCTCTTCCTAATAAATAAATAAATTATTCCTATATCTTTCTAGAAATAGACGGAATTTTTGTAAAACTCCTCATCCTAAGCACCTTCGTATATTTTACCTCTCCAATGGCCCTATATAACCAACCCGCAACCTCTTACGAAATCATCGATCTACAAAACAAAACCGGACTCTACTACGAAAACATCGGTAACCTTAAGCTCTTCTCAAATCATTGGAATCTAATAATTTTCTAGTCTAAGTGAATTTGACACCCAATACAAAAATATCTTATTATATCATCAAAAAACAATTTCTATCCACCCAAGAATCCCTAAATCAATGTACTACCCTTCCCATTCAATCATCCATGATTCTGGACAGATTTAATGAACAGGATCTCATAATAAACAAATATCTTGGCACGACTGTAAAACCCCGCTTACTAATACGAGGACTTCTAAATGTTGTCGGGACTATTTCTAAACAATTGTTTGGAACCCTTGATGACAACGATGCCGAAATGTTCTCCGAATACATACAAAATTTAGACCAACAACAAAGTCACGCATTCAATCTCTATGAAAAACAAATATCCGTTTCAAAAAATATCATACATCAACTAAATCTTACTAATGAACAATTAATTACCCTAGAAGAAAAACTAGAAAAAGCTAGCTTAAACATGGAGAAAATCCAACTTAATCAGAACAACCATGACATAAATCTTACTAATGTACAATTAATTACCCTAGAAGAAAAACTAGAAAAAGCTAGCTTAAACATGGAGAAAATCCAACTTAATCAGAACAACCATGACTACTTAACCGAATCATTTTTTCAATTAACAGAACTCTTCACTATGTTTAATTCTTTATCTGAATATTACTATTCAGCAAAAACCCATCTTTTAGAAGCCATTTATTCTACTACATCCATATCTTATAGACCCATCCAAATTAACCGAAGAAATTAGAAAAATTCAATCTAACCTCCCTGAAGACAATCGTCTCCCATTTCCCCTACGGGAACAATTCATAGATAAACTTTTTAATATCTTAGAAACACATATATATTTTTCCAACGACAATATACATTTTCTATTAAAAATCCCACTAACCACATCTAAAAGCTATAGTATTTACAAAATGACCAGTATCCCTAATCTTGTTGGAAACAACTCATATTTCATAATAATTCCCGAAAAGCCCTTACTCGTTATTGATTCTGAAAAACAATCTTACTTCCTTTACGAAGAACAAAATCTAGAAAAATGTTTCAATACCCATAAAAATAATTACATTTGCGAACAGAATGGACCAATTCTATTTACACATCTCAGTAATGCTTGTGAACTTAATTTGCTTTCAACATTACCAAGCACTTCCAATAGTTGCAAAACCCAAATCATGCAAATTTTTCACCCAATATTCATTCAACTGGCAGATTCAAATTCTTGGCTATTCGTGTCCCCAAACCCCGAAAATCTTATAATCAAATGCCAAAAATTTAATTCCCAACTAACTATCAATTCAACTGGAATACTAAAAATTGACTCTACTTGCATAGCAAACACAAAATACCAGTCCCTTATCTCCAAAACTAATTATGAAACAGATACAAAATTAAACTTTATCTCATCTGCCGTTCCTATATCTACTCCAAACCTCACCCAGTTTCATTTCGCTAAACTACCCATCATAGAAACACAAACATTTACAATTCGCAACCAAATTAATGATTTAAACGCTATTAGCATTGTATATAAACCTTATAGTAGTGCAACCGTGCGTAAACGACGATACGCCACCAGTGCGCATTCGCCCGCAACAAATCATGATAGTCTAGTTCTACACCATTCTCGTGCTGGGAATATGAGTAGGAGGATGATGCAGGTAGTGGTGGTGGTTGGCAAAGCAGGTTTCGTGTAGATTTATGGTATATTTATACCCTATTCTAGGGGTATATTAATTTTGACGCATAGTTTGTAACATACCTTAATATTGCCCGTAGACCCCTAAAAGTTACTATATTTATGATCAGCATCGATAGTAATGTCGATCTAGCCATGTCCGTCCGTCCGTCCGTCCGTCCGTCCGTCCGTCCGTCCGTCCGTCCGTCGGCAAAAATTAGGCCTTTAAACTGGACCTAGAGAGCTGAAATTTTAACCATATACTCTCTAGGGTCCCGAAATAATCAAGTTTAAGAATTTTTGAAATCCGCCCACAGACACGCCCACAAACTCAAAAAAACAAAATTTTGGAAAAAATCGAATTTTGAGCTAGAGAGCTGAAATTTTTTATATATGATCTATGGCCCATAAAACTGATTGGGACATAAAATTTTCAAAATCCGCCCACTGACACGCCCACAATTAAATAAAACAAATTTTGGGAAAAATTGAATTTTGAGCTAGAAAGCTGAAATTTTTTATATATGATCTTTGGCCCATAAAACTGCTTGGGACATAAAATTTTCAAAATCCGCCAACTGACACGCCCACAATTAAATAAATTTTTTTTTTTGAAAAACCAAAATTTGAGCTAGGGAGCTGAAATTTTTAATATATACTCTCTAGGTGCCCTTTATGCTCATACTTAAATTTTTTTTAAATCCGCCTACTGACACGCCCACAATTAAATAAAACAATTTTATTGAAAAACCAAAGTTTGAGCTAGGGAGCGTTTTTATTTACAAAAGCTTAGTTTTTTCGATAAAATCCTTTAAATTTTTGTCACGCCCACTTATGAGATATAAGAATAAGAATAGGGTATCCAACAGTTCGCCCAAGCGGACTGTAGCCCGCCCCTATGTTTTTTGTTTGCTTTGATGGAAGGGGTATGTTATGTTTTCTGGATTTTAACACAATTGGTATGTGTGTGTATGATCGTAGAAGGAGAGTCGCATTTCAGCAGTGAAGATTCTCAAATGTTTTTTTTTTATAATTCATACGAGTATTTGCAAGTGAAAAGCAGATATTCATATTTAATGGTAGGGGCGATGGTGGATGAAGAGGTGGGATAATTGTAGTTGGGTAGATTGATGGTATATTATTTGTTTGCTCTGATCAAAGTTTTTGGGGTAGGTTATGGCATATTGCAATTAGAACAAAACCGTCACCTGGAACTTATTTTGTTGTATTTTATACAATTGGTGTGTATATGTTAAGATCGGCGAAGGAGATTCGCATTTCAGCAGTGAGGCATATCATATTTGCATGTGAAAAAAATTAATTGAGGCAGAGATAAGATAAGACAAGTTAGAGTGTGTGTACGAGCGCGTGCCCTGCTTGTAATAATAGCAGCCGTAGGTTATTCATGAACAACTCAAATTGGCTTATTTATTGGTTTATCAAATAAAAAGGGCATTCATTCATAATCGGTATTCAAAATCATATTAGGTTCATATTTTGTTTGCATTATGTTACACAATCGAATCTCCGAATATAAACAGAATTTTTTCATTTGGTTTTGCACAAGCACCTGAGTGCCTCAGTTTGGGCAGCTAAATATCATTGATTTAGGTATTCTTTTTGATACCTACTTCTTTTGATACCGTCATAACGACCACTAGCGGCCGATATACTTAATGCAAATTTCGGTTTCAGGATGTCCCAGTAGGTACTAAAGAAATGAAGTATAGTTTAAATTTATCTTTTGAAGTAGGTAGGTACAATTATGAAATTTTATAGGTAGGTACCCAAATGCATTAAAATATTGAACTCCATCAAACGCATGGTTAGACGTATCGCATGTTATAGAAACCCACATTTTTTATTCTAGCCTCGTTAATACCTCAGCCAGAAAAAATATAAGTTTCATATGTATGTACATACAGTGAAATCTTCCTTGAGGGGACATTAATGGTGCACATTTTTGTCCGCTTAAGAGAGTTTACCGTTTAAGGAAAATTAAAACAACTTATCCATCTTTAAGCTAAAGAGAAAAGTCTTCATATACACTTATGTATGTATATACAAAGATGGTATATTAATTGTTGGCTCTAATGGAAATTTGGGGTAGGTTATGGCATATTGCGAGGAGGCCGTAGGATGTTTGCTGGTATTTAATACAATTGGTATGTACCTCCGTCTCACCTGATTACGAACAGGTAGTTTCTTGATTTAATTTTACGAAATTTTTGAACTCCTTCGATAATATGGGAAAAACCAAATGCAATATGAAAGAAGGCTATATTAAGTTTATGTTGTAAAGGTGAGCTGCCTCTAACAGATATACGTATCCAACAACGTGTTAGCTTATAAATATCTGATAAAAAACAAATCGAATATTTCTGAATCAATTACAAAAGAAATGATAGAAATCGGTGAATTTTTGGACGAGATATACCCAAAATAGCAAGAGTCTAAAAAACCATACACTAATAATTTCTTTACTTCTTACATGTTCAGTAGGTAAAGTAGGTTTTGAAGGCAACGAAAAGGCCGACGACGGGTTGCGATATCACCTAAACATAATGAAAATAGTTGACTCTGCAGAATGCCGGCTATGTCTTGAGGAAGACGAAACAGCTGAACACATTCTAGGTGAATGTCCGGCCTCAGAGAACAACTGAGTTCCGAAGATATAAAGAAGTGGTCTGCTGGTAGCATTATCCGCTTTATACGGAAAGAAGAAATACTACTAGCTTAACATATTTCTGGCCCAGACGGTACAAACGACCTCATAGGTCGCAGTACCTTTTTCTTCGCCTTGGCGAACCAGAAGAAAAAAAAAATATATTGCGAATTTCAGCAGAACCATTTACCACAGGGCATGACAACTAATAACAGAACGAAACGAGGAGTAGGCCGTCTGATTAAAGCTCGGTGATTAAAAACACGTATATCTAATGTTACAACATGGGTAATGCGAAAGAGAACCAATCAAACAACCTTCATTAGAAGCAAAAAACACAAACAAGTAACCTTCCTCAATGCTTTATTGCAAAGGTGCAGGGACTTTAAACAATGAAAATTCGAATTATCCATATAAATATTCATCGTGTAGGTACCTATTGACCAATAAGTGGTGGTGCAGCATGGCACAATACCGACACAAAATAAATTATGTCATTGCTTTATAAATTAGACTGAATATTTCTAAATCAATTACAAAAAGAATGATATAAATCGGTACATTTTTCGTCAAGGTATAGCCAAAATAGCGAGAATCTAAAATGCGATAAATTCATAATTTCTCATTTGAAAGAAAAATACCCAAATCAAATTTTATTAAATTTTTCGTTTCAAACGAATCGCCCCTTCCATCCAGAGAGTCGATAATGCGAAATCCATTATCCATACAAATAATAACTTACTTGGTTTCCATCATCAACCTCTGCTACTTGCAAAGCATACGTACATGAACATGCTACCTGCGCTGCCTACGCCTATGCTCCTTCTTACAATGAAAAAAAATGCATACACAATGGAATGAAATTCGTTCGGCAGAAAGATTCGAGAGAGACAAACCGGTTTATTTGGTCTTGCTTTCTTCGTTTTCAAAGTGTGTATTTAAAATGAAGATGACAGCAAAAGTTTAGACACAAACATTCTAGCTCAATTCATAACGCCATCTGCATTTAGTCGGCTAAAACAAAAAATTCGACATGATGGCACCATTGTATATACACTTTATAGTAGTGCCATCATGTCGAATTTTTTGTTTTAGCCGACTAAATGCAGATGGCGTTATGAATTCAGCTAGAATGTTTGTGTCTAAACTTTTGCTGTCATCTTCATTTTAAATACACACTTTGAAAACGAAGAAAGAAAACCAAATAAACTGGTTTATCTCTCTTTATCGAACATTTCATAATTGCATTCCCATGTATGTTGTATTTTTTTTCTTTGTAAGAAGGAGCACAGGCATTTTTGTTGTTTAGCAGCACAGGTAGCATGTAGGATTTCCAAGTAAGTTAATTTGTATGGACAATGAATCTCGCATTATCGATTCTGTGGTCAAGCCATATGATTTTCAATTGTATGGAAATGTAAGTATGTATTTATTTTTCTGTGTAATTGATGATTTGCGATGTTGCCTTCGCTTCGGCAAGTAGTATGTTTGATGAGAGGGAGATGATGGAAATATAATAAATCTGACTTCTTCGTCTGCGAGTAGAAATGATGGAAGAGGCGATTCGTTTGAAGGGAAAAATTGAATAAAATTTGATTTCGGTATTTTTCAGCAAATGAGGTATTATGAGTTTGTCGCATTTTGGACTCTCACTGTTTCGGCTATATCTTGTCGCAAAAGGTACCGATTTCTATAATTTTTTTTGTAATTGATTTAGAAATATTCGATCTAATTTATAAAGCAATGACATAATTTTTTTGGTCAGTATTGTGCCATGCCGCACCACCACTTCTTGTTCAATAGGTACCTATAAGATGAATATTTATATGGATAGTAAGAATTTTTGTTGTTTTGCGTAGAGCTAGATTGCTAAATTGGAGTATTGCACAAGTTTATTTATCTTTAATCAACATGTGAAATTGTTGGTATATATTTTAAAGTCCATGTACCTTTTCAATGAAGCATTGAGGAAGGTCACTTGTTGGTATTTTTTGCTTAATGGAGGTTGCTTGATTGTTTCTCTTTTGCATTAAACGTGTTCTAACATTAGATGTACTTCGAGGCATTAAGAACGTCACTACAAAGATTATACTGGCTAACTTTAGAGTTTTTAGCTAAGCTCCAGCAATTGTAGAGTGTTCTATTGTGTCTCTTGGCGGTTCAAGTTGAGTATGACTTTCATTAGTATAGTCCCAGTATATTCATAGTTTTAATTGTAATCCGTGTTGCGACTATTGGATATTAGAACGAGTTGAACTGCTTTTTGTATTCATATTGGTCTAATTTCATTCGTGAAAGGATAAGTTGTGCATATGAATATTTTTATAATATATAAATCCTAATTCGTTTATACCTAGTATAGGTAATCCATTGTCTGGTAGTTATTACACTGGACTATGTTGCTACTATGTTACCTATAGTTGCCAATTATATACAGTCTTGTTCGTATTGTGTTCATTGTTTGCACAGTCCGTCTGTTTACCAAGACATATATCTTGCTCTTAAGCATATTGTATCTAATCTTATCAAATTTAATATCTGATTTAATATCGAATTTAGCACCGACCGCGCTGACCCCAAATTATGTTAATATATAAGCGAAAAATATTAGTTGGCAACACAACATATTTGTGTTTGCATTGTCCTTTTTGTTTTGTTTCTGTGTCATCCCTCTCACACACTTATTTCTTCTTTGTATGTACATAGATACCATTCTTTTCTTTACTCTTAATAAAACTGCAAGCGCGAACAGATGTGTTTTATTTTTGTGCCTACGATCGATAAAGATTTACAACAGGTTATGGGCCCAGGTCACTGAATAAGAGTTTAAGAAAGAAAAAACAAAGAGTCTAAAATTTATTCAATCGGTTCGGTTTTTTTTTAGTAAAAAATTTTTGTGAAAATGAGTGCCTCGGGTTTGTACACCATAGAGAAGCTGGACGATACAAATTACGCGTCGTGGTCAGTGTTAATGAAAAGTGTCCTTGTCCACTCCGAGTCGAGGCCGATAGTTAGCGGAAAGCTTGTAAAAGCTGAAGACGGAACGGCAGCGGAGACGGCAGCGTTTGTCGCAAAGGACGAGAAGGCGTTGGCAAGTATAATGCTTTGCATTAAACCATCGCAAATAAATCACGTAAGGCACTGTGAAACGTCGTCGATGGCCTGGAACAAATTACGAGAGATATATCAGCCGCGTGGGCCAGCTCGGAAAATTACTTTATTTAAGAAGCTCTTGGCACTTAAATTGTATGAGGATGCCAACGTGACAGAGCATGTGAACATTTTTAGTGATTTTCTCGAGAAACTTAGTGAAATCGAAATTGAATTGCCGGAAGAGATGGCAGTTATAATTTTGTTATCAAGTCTGCCACAGTCATTTGAAAATTTCGTTGTGGCTATAGAAACACGCGATGCCTTACCGCCTTTAAAAATGCTTAAGGTTAAGCTACTTGAAGAAGGAGCGAGACGACAAGAAAAAGGAGACAAGTCAGAGAGTGGCGACGGCAATCAAGCATTTTTGGTTCGCACAAACACACACAAATATTCGGCCACCAGAAAAACTAGCAGTAGCGGCAACGACAACAAAAACTACAGTTCAGGTAGCAGCAAAAAGGACAATTCAAAATGTTACAATTGCGGGCGAAGAGGTCATATTGCTGCAAAATGTAGAGACCCAAAGAAAGCAAAACAAAAGGAACACACAACCGAGCAATCCTTTTCCATCCTCGCTACCTCTTCCACACATAAGCTGACAAGAGACGCCTGGTGCTTAGACAGTGGCGCGACGTCGCATATGTGTTGTGAGCGAAATTTGTTCTTCACATACAAAGAAGGAAAGGAAAAAATTTCGTTAGCAGGCAACAATTTTCTAGAGGCGTATGGAAGAGGAGAGGTTAAAATTGAATGTGGTGGTGTTGTTGTGAAATTAAAAAACGTGCTGTATGTACCTGAATTGCAGAGTAATTTTATTTCAGTGAGCAGAGCAGTGGAAAACGGTCTTTTAGTGTTGTTTGGAAACGATTGCGCAGTTATTAGCAACCTAAGTGGTAGCGTTATCCTGGAAGCACCAAAAAGGGGTGGATTATTTACGATTGAAAACAAACATATGTGCTTGTATGCGAAGTGCGCGATCGATGATGCAATGCTATGGCATAATCGCTATGGACATCTGAATTTTCAAAGCCTTAAGGAAATGACAAACAAAAAATTAGTACACGGACTTAGATTGAAACAAGTGCCTATTAGAAATGAATGCGTTACTTGCGCTAAAAGCAAAATTTGTGTAAAACCATTCCCTAATGCTTCCAAAAATCGTTCAAAAGAACTGTTAGGAATTGTGCACAGCGATATATGCGGTCCAATTAACAAAACTTCTATCGGTGGATCTCGGTATTTCGCCACATTTATTGACGACAAGTCACGGTATGTTAGTATATTTTTCCTTAAATCAAAAGACGAAGTGTTTGAGGCCTTCAAATCCTTTAAAAGGATGGCGGAGAAGCAAACCGGAAAGGTCGTAAAAATATTACGTAGCGATAATGGTGGCGAATATGTGTCCAAACAGTTCAGTGATTTTTTGGATGAAAATGGTATAAGCCGTCAACTAACTGTCCCACATTCACCACAGCAGAATGGTGTAGCGGAGCGCGCTAATAGGACGTTGGTGGAGATGGCGAGGACTATGCTAACTCACAGCGGTCTGGACGAGTCTTTTTGGGCAGAGGCAGTTGCAACAGCGGTTTATTTACGCAACAGAGCAGGGACAAAAACACTCGTTGACAAAACTCCGTTCGAAGTGTGGACCAGTAGGAAGCCGACAGCATCACATCTAAAGGTATTTGGATCTTTGGCGATTGCAATGGATAAAACGCAAAAGAGAAAATTTAAGCCAAAGGGTAATGAAATGATAATGGTAGGTTACTCTGAAACATCGAAAGCATATCGATTATATAATCCAGAATCAAAGAAAGTGATAGTAAGCAGAGACGTAATTTTCATTGAAAATAAATTCTCCAGTTCAGAAGGAAGAACAAGCGACGCCGTTACGTTCGATCGAGAAGTGGAAGTTGTGGCTGAAAATCCCACAAAGAGTTGAAGAAGCCTTAAGCAGTACACATTCGGAAGAATGGAAGGACTCGATGCAGAAGGAGTATAATTCTCTGGTTCAGAACAATACCTGGTCATTAGTTGATTTACCATCTGGACAGAAGCTCATCGGATGTAAATGGGTATACAACATCAAACGGAATGCGGACGGCAGTATTCAACGTTTCAAGTCGCGTTTGGTCGCGAAAGGCTGTAGCCAGCAATTTGGTATCAATTACAACGAAACGTTCTCACCGGTTGTAAGATATGCCACTATTAGAATGCTGCTTGCCTTGGCATGTGAACATAAATTCCACCTTCATCAAATGGACGTATCATCGGCGTACCTTAACAGTGATCTTCACGATACTGTTTACATGAAGCAGCCTGAGTACTTCGTCAACCGAAAATTTCCGAATCGCGTCCTAAAATTAAATAAAGCGCTTTATGGGTTGAAGCAAAGCGGACGCGAATGGAATGATCAGCTTGATTCATTTCTGAAGAAGATTGGGTTTACACAGAGTGTCAGTGAGCCGTGTGTTTACACACAAAAAGAAGAAGGTAATTTCCATTTAATTGCTGTATATGTGGATGATCTCATTGTAGGCAGCTCCAGTTTAAATGACCTCATCAAAATTAAGGCTGAAATTGCAAATGAATTCAGCGTTGTAGACGGAGGCCAGCTGAGGTATTTCCTGGGCATGGAGATAGAACGTGAAGGCGCAACGGGCGCTATTACTGTTTGTCAGCGACAATACATCACTAATCTCCTCAAGCACTATCGTATGGAGAATTGCAATCCTGTAGCAACACCACTGGACGCAGGGTTTCAAGTCAGTTGCTCTAATGACAAATGCAGAAAGATAAATGAAACGAAGTATCAGTCGATAATTGGTGCCCTTATGTATTTGGCGATTTCAACTAGGCCGGATATCCTCCATTCGGTCTGTAAATTATCTCAGCGCAACACCAATCCTCACTCAGAGCATGAAGCAGCTGCAAAGCGTATTTTGCGTTACCTGAAAGGTTCGATCGATTTGAAGCTTCACTACTACAAGACTGGGCAGCCCATTGCTTGTTATGTTGACGCTGATTGGGGTGGAGACTCTAGCGACAGGAAGTCATATACTGGATGTTCATTCGTGGCAGCAGGGAGCGTGTTTTCATGGGAATCGAAAAAACAAACGATGGTCGCACTCAGCAGCACGGAAGCTGAGTATGTAGCTCTTTCAACCGCAGCAAAGGAAGCAGTGTATATCAAAAAGTTGTTGAATGAAATGGGTTTTCTCAGCACCACACCAATAGTCCTGAACAGCGATAACCAGAGCGCCCAAGAGTTGACCAAGAATCCTGTTTACCATCCTCGAAGCAAACATATTGACATAAAGTATCATCATATTCGTGACTTATATAAAAATAATAAAATAAGATTGAACTATGTTAATACTAAAGACATGATCTCAGACATCCTAACGAAAAATTTGCCGAAAATTAAACATTCCAAATTCACTAGAGAAATGGGATTGTACTGAGAGTTACATTTTTTATTAATTCTATTACTCATAAATATATTGTGTTGAGAAGGAGTGTTAATATATAAGCGAAAAATATTAGTTGGCAACACAACATATTTGTGTTTGCATTGTCCTTTTTGTTTTGTTTCTGTGTCATCCCTCTCACACACTTATTTCTTCTTTGTATGTACATAGATACCATTCTTTTCTTTACTCTTAATAAAACTGCAAGCGCGAACAGATGTGTTTTATTTTTGTGCCTACGATCGATAAAGATTTACAACAAATTATGCATGTATTAATTTTTTTAATACAGATTTATTAAAAGATATTGAAATTTAAAATCTTTTGAAGTTGTATTTAAAATCCGAAATTTCCTATTATGGATAATAGAGTTCCAAATACGCGTTCTAGAGGAAGTAATTTGAGAAATTCGTCCACTTTTCGAAATAACTCCCCGTTCAGGAGCAATGGAATCCAGGCCAATTGTTAGTCGTACTCCACCTGGGGCTAGTGTAGGCTTAAGCCAGGATCAGATTTCACCACAACTGGTAGATAACCACAATAGCGATGATAATAATGAGCGATGAGATATTAACGAACGTCCACCTGTTCAAGAAGAAGCCACAGACTCGAGGCAAACCAACGAGTTTTCATTTGTGAAATGCAGTCTATTAGAGATACCTTAGTTCGAAGATTGGACAATTTGAATTTAAATACTCCCAATGTGAATCCTACGAGACCTTCGAACGCTCGTTCCGACTTCGAACATTTTTTAAATAACGCTTCGTTTTCGACCTAACGCACAGTGTCACGAATCGCTGATTTAGCGGAATTAAATTAAGATTCCATTTTTTGTTTTTTTTTTTTAATTGAAATTGTTCACAGAATAGAATATAACAAATTTTTTTAACATATGACTACAAATTTCAAGACAAAACAATACATACAAACCAGCTTATTTTAATTTTTTTAATTATTTGGTACATATAAAAGTTGCAAGTATTCATGTTCCATGACGCTTTTCTTTCTTCTCGGAAAGTATCTTAGACTTGCTAAGAATTGGATCTGAGGTTATAAGCAATCGATATAAGAGTTCAGTATTTGTATCTACATGTGATATTTTTCTGGTAGGAAGTTCCCAAAACCTTCTATTTTCCTTGTATCTTGCGCTTCTTCTGAAAGTTGTCCGATTGGAAGTATACAAGTCGAAATTATTTGTTTTCCATGAAAGAAGACCTTATGCACACTTACTGGCTTAAAATACCAGGCATAATTTTCAAAGGCATCTGCATCTATTGGGAACCCAGAACCAAGAGCTTCTAAGATGATATGAAACTTTTTGATAATTTCTTTAACTATCACTGTAATTTGGGCAGTCTTTTCATCATCTCTAAAAAATCGTCTAGCCTTGTTCCCGTCATTAGGATTGCCAGACTGTTCAGTTGGCATATCTACCAATAACCCTGTTTCTCTTGTAAATTTTTCTTGGATTAGTTATTTTCTGGCTTTGACTTTTTCTTTACTGCCTTGGTCTTTTACCTGCCGCAACTTGACATCTAATCTATAAGCTTTTTTCGGTCTTCCTACTCTAGATGAAGAAGGTATTTCATCTAAGATATGTTGTGGTAATGTTAGACTTTCATTTAGCCACGGAGAATTTGAATTTTCGAAGCGCTCTCTATGCCGACCACTTTTGGCCCATGTCTCGTCAAATCTTAAACATAAAGTTTTAAAGGTTAATTTGATTGACTTTGTTGCAGCCTCAGAAAATATTACATGGCTAAAGTAACCCACAACAAAAGCAGAAACAGCATCTAAGCGCTTAATTTTAAATTAAGAAATCCAAACATAAAAAATTTGCTTTTTCGTGATTTCCATGGGCATCCTAAAAAACGAAAAATTTTGTTGAAACACATTTTAGCAGTGCATATGCAAGGCTTTAGAACAGACACGGTCTCCAACTTGGACAACACTGAACAACTAGGTATACTTTTCGGTTAATGAATACAAAAAACACATATTTTATCTATAAATTTTACTTTCATTTACCCCTTATACCTATTAAACAAAATCTTTAATTATTTAAGAAAAACTTACTTTTATATCAATTGACTTTTAACTTATTGATAAAAGATAAAAAAGCTATAAAATATACGCGAACCAATTAAAACCGATATAAACACTTTCTCTTCAAATTAACCTTCTTATAAAAAAATTATATACAATTTGGAGTTTGAGATGATTTTTTTTTGTTGCACTAAGCAACAACAAAAAAATTGCACAGTCATTACGTAGGAGGCTTAAGCGGGTTTTGTTTAATTTTGTGCATGTCATTTTCCTTATTAAACCAAGCTAAATCAGCGATTCGTCACACTGTGCAACGCAGACAAGCACCACCAATAAGTCAACAAACTTCTTCAGTAGGTAAGTTCAGTTTGTAAAATTGAAAAGTGGCAAATTGCATTCGACGGGTCCGAAAATATCCACGATTTGCTTTTTAAAGTGGAAACCCTTAAGGATCGTTCGCAATGTAGCTGAGAATACACTATAACTTGTCTTATCTTTTTTTATCTCTGCCTCAATTAATATTTTTTCACATGCAAATATGGTTTATAAACCATTTGGGAATCCTCAGTGCTGAAATGCGAATCTCCTTCACCGATGTGAACATACACACCAATTGTATTAAAAACAAAGAAAACAAGTAACAGGTGACTGTGATGGTCTAATTGCAATATGCCATAACCTACCCCAAACATCCATCAAAGCCAACAAATAATATACCATCAATCTACTTGATGACAATTCTCCCACCTTTCTTTATCTACCATCGCCCCTACCTTTAAATATGAATATCCATTTTTCACTTGCAAATATGAATTACAAAGAAAATCATTTGAGAATCCTCACAGTAGCTGAAATGCGACTCTCCTTCAACGATCATACACACACATACCAATTGTGTTAAAATCCAGAAAACATAACATACCCCTTTCATCAAAGCAAACAAAAAATATACCATAAATCTACACGAAACCTGTTTTGCCAACCACCACCACTACCTGCATCATCCTCCTACTCATATTCCCAGCACGAGAATGGTGTAGAACTAGACTATCATGATTTGTTGCGGGCGAATGCGCACTGGTGGCGTATCGTCGTTTACGCACGGTTGCACTACTATAAGGTTTATATACAATGATGGCACTACTATAAAGTGTATATACAATGATGATAGCTTTGTATATAGACTTTATAGTGTTATCTTTGTATATAGACTTTATAGTATTATCATTGTATATACACTTTATAGTATTCTCACTTCGTGTATACGACGATACGCCACCATACGACGTGAGGCCAAAACAAATTGTATTAGTTTATGCACATTATGTGGGTTTATTTTTGTTTTCATCCAATCTCCTGAATGGGAATATGAGAATGAAGATCATTCAGGTAGCGACTACCGATGCCGATGGTGGTTGATGTTTGACGTAGCGGACATTCTCATCGGGTAGATTTATCGTATTTTATTTTATTTTATTTGTTGGCTCTGATGGAAGTATCAGCAGAATATTTTTATTTGGTTTTGCGCAAACAGCTGATTTTTTGTTCTCCTTCATGCTCGTGAGTAGGTATATGAGAAGTAAGAAGACACTGGTAGCGTTGGTGGTGGACGGTAGGGCGGAAAGGTGAAGGAATTATTATCGGGTAGTCTTATGCCATATTATTTGTTTGCTCTGATGGAAGTTTGGGGTAGGTTATGTTTTCTGGTATTTAATACAATTGGAATGTGTGTGTATGATCGTTGAAGGAGAGTCGCATTTCAGGATTGAGGTTTCTCGAATGATTTTCTTTATAATTCATATTTGCAAGTGAAAAATGGATACGCATATTTAAAGGTAGGGGCGATGGTGGATAAAGGAAGGTGGGAGAATTGTCGTCGAGTAGTTGATGGTATATTATTTGTTGGCTTTGATGAATGTTTGGGGTAGGTTATGGCATATTGCAATTAGACCATCACAGTCACCTGTAACTTGTTTCTTTGTATTCAATACAATTGGTGTCTGTGTTCACATCGTTGAAGGAGATTCGCATTTCAGCAATGAAGATTCCCAAATGGTTTATAAACCATATTTGCATGTGAAAAAATATTAATTGAGGCAGAGATAAAAAAAGATAAGACAAGTTATAGTGTATTCCCAGCTACATTGCGAACGATCCTTAACGGTTTCCACTTTAAAAAGAAAATCGTGGATATTTTCGGACCCGTCGAATGCAATTTGCCACTTTTCAATTTTACAAACTGAACTTACTAAAGAAGTTTGTTGACTTATTGGTGGTGCTTGTCTGCGTTGCACAGTGTGACGAATCGCTGATTTAGCTTGGTTTAATAAGGAAAATGACATGCACAAAATTAAACAAAAACCGGTTAAGCCTCCTACGTAATGACTGTGCAATTTTTTTGTTGTTGCTTAGTGCAACAAAAAAAAATCATCTCAAACTCCAAATTGTATATAATTTTTTTTATAAGAAGGTCAATTTGAAGAGAAAGTGTTTATATCGGTTTTAATTGGTTCGCGTATATTTTATACCTTTTTTTTATCTTTTCTCAATAAGTTAAAAGTCAATTGATATAAAAGTAAGTTTTTCTTAAATAATTAAAGATTTTGTTTAATAGGTATGTATAAGGGGTAAATGAAAGTAAAATTTATAGATAAAATATGTGTTTTTTGTATTCATTAGACGAAAAGTATACCTAGTTGTTCAGTGTTGTAGAAGTTGGAGACCGTGTTTGTTCTAAAGCCTTGCATATGCACTGCTAAAATGTGTTTCAACAAAATTTTTCGTTTTTTAGGATGCCCATGGAAATCACGAAATATCAAATTTTTTATGTTTGGATTTCTTAATTTAAAATTCGGCGCTTAGATGCTGTTTCTGCTTTTGTTGTGGGTTACTTTAGACATATAATATTTTCTGAGGCTGCAACAAAGTCAATCAAATTAACCTTTAAAACCTTTAACCTGTTTAAGATTTGACGAGACATGGGCCAAAAGTGGTCGGCATAGAGAGCGCTTCGAAAATTCGGCTGAGGTTTCCATTATGAACAGTAAGCAAATTCATTTTTTTTATTTTTTTTATTTAAATTGACTTATTCTAAGATGTACTGTAAAAGAATTTTTCTGAGGAAACTTTTTTTATATTTTTTTTTTTATTTTTAAAGTTTTCAATTTTCACTGAAAAGTGCACCTACAAACTGCACAAATGACGCGTTCACTTTGCATAACGCTTGTTCTAAGTGTTTTCTGTTGGTGTGGAGGGGGGTGGGTGGGGTGGTGAATGCAGTGAATGTTGGAAAATATTATAGGTATTGCCATATGTCAAAAAGTTGAAACAATTTAAGTTAATTTGTCTTTTTTTTTTGCTGAAAATATACTGGTAAATACCCCAAAGTAAGTATATATAAACTTTAGCTCCAGGCGCCTGCCTGACAGTTGTTGACATACCCTTAGCGGAGCGACGAAGTCGCGTGAGCGGCTAAACCCTGCGGAAGAAAGGGTTAAAATCCTGTTAGCGAGCGAAGCGAGCCACCCACTCCATACTTTAAATACACCGTACTTTCTTACAGGCGCCTGCCTGACAGTTGTTGACATACCCTTAGCGGAGCGACGAAGTCGCGTGAGCGGCTAAACCCTGCGGAAGAAAGGGTTAAAATCCTGTTAGCGAGCGAAGCGAGCCAACCACTCCATACTTTAAATACACCATACTTTCTTACAGGCGCCTGCCTGACAGTTGTTGACATACCCTTGGCGGAGCGACGAAGTCGCGTGAGCGGCTAAACCCTGCGGAAGAAAGGGTTAAAATCCTGTTAGCGAGCGAAGCGAGCCACCCACTCCATACTTTAAATACACCATACTTTCTTACAGGCGCCTGCCTGACAGTTTTTATTAAAAAAAAATTGTTAAAATTTAATTTAAAAGAAAATTAAATAAATAAAAAAAAATAAAATTCATTTCCTCAAAAAAAAAAATATTATATTTATCTTTTTTATGCCATTTTAAGCTAGAAAAAAAAAATGCCCTTACTGTTCATAGTGGAAACCCGCAACGAAAATTCAAATTCTCTGCGGCTAAATGAAAATCTTACATTACCAAAACATATCTTAGATGAAATACCTTCTTCATCTAGAGTAGGAAGAATAAGAAAAAGCTTATAGATTATATGTCAAGGTGCGGCAGGTAAAAGATCAAGGTAGTAAAGAAAAAGTCAAAGCCAGAAAATAACTAATCGAAGAAAAATTTACCAGAGAAACAGGGTTATTGGTAGATTTGCCAACTCAACAGTCTGGCAATCCTAATGACGGGAACAAGGCTAGACGATTTTTTAGAGATGAGGAAAGGACTGCCCAAATTACAGTGATAGATAAAAAATTATCAAAAAGTTTCATATCGTCTTATAAGCTCTTGGGTCTGGGTTCCCAATAGATGCAGATGCTTTTAAAAATTATGCATGGTATTTTAAGCCAGTAAGTGTGCATAAGGTCTTCTTTCATGGAAAACAAATAATTTCTACTTGTATACTTCCAATCGGACAACTTTCAGAAGAAGCGCAAGAGGCAAGAAACAAGGAAAATAGAAGGTTTAGGGAACTTCTTACCAGAAAAATATCACGTGTAGATACAAATACTGAACTTTTAAATCGAAGCGGCGGCTTCTTTGGAAATCTGAAGCAGCAGTGCTCCCACCAAGCTATGAAATGGCTAAGAAATGACTTTCGGCTCTTGAGAGGAAGATGAGTAAGGATTCTAACTTTGCGAAGTCCTATAACGACATAATCAAGCACTACCTTAATAAAGGCTATGTGCGTAGATTGACTAAAGAAGAGGAAAGTGTTGCCAGCACACGAACTTAGTATTTACCGCATTTTGCAGTAAGGAATCCCAATAAGCCGAATAAGGTACGCCTGGTCTTCGATGCTACCGCCCTATCTGGGAACGTGTCCTTGAATTCGCAACTTCTAAAAGGGTCAGAAGAGTGCAAGCCACTGCCAAGCGTACTCCTTAATTTCAAAGTAAACAACGTTGCCGTTTGCGCTGATATCAAGGAGATGTTCCACCAGATATTGGTTCGGCCGGAGGATAGATGTGCTCAAAGATTCTTGTGGAGATGGGGTGATGTGACCAAACCAGTAGATGTTTTTGAAATGGTTGCCATGACCCTTGGAGCAACGTGTTCGCCGTGCATAGCACAGCACGTCAAGAATCTCAACGCAAAGGACTACAGCCAAAGTGAACCACGAGCCGTTCAGTCGATACTTCACCATCATTATGTTGATGATTTTGTCGACAGATTCTCTTCGCCAGAGGAAGCCATCAAAGTCTCAATAGCCGTCAAAACCATCCACAAAGCCGCAGGATTCGAACTCAGGAATTTCGTATCCAGTTCTAGAGAGGTTTCCAACGTCCTTAATGGAAGCGAGGCGCTTGATGATACTGCCATAAACCTCAATAAAGATTCGGAACTGAACGCTGAAAAGATATTGGGCATGTACTGGCACTTCATAACGATGCCTTTACCTTCAGGCTGAATTTTCATCGCGTTCCTGACAATGTTTTGTGTGGACTAAGAGCTCCGAGCAAACGCGAATTACTGAGCGTTGCGATGTCGATTTTTGGCCCGTTTGGTCTCCTCGCAAACATAATGGTTTACATTAAGACTGTCCTGCAAGAACTGTGGAATCGAAACATTCATGCTGATTTTGACATTCGAATTCGAACGAAAGTTTATCGAATTAGAAGAATTTGTATTTTGAGATTCGATCGAATAGAAAATTTACTTGAGGAAAACCGGTATAATTCGAACGAAAATAGACATTCAAACGACTTGACTATTCATTCGAATCTCAAAATACAAATTCTTCTAATTCGGTAAACTTTCGTTCGAATTCGAATGCCAAAATCAGCATGAATGTTTCGATTCCACAGTTCTTGCAGGACAGTCTTAATGTAAACCATTATGTTTGCGAGGAGACCAAACGCATGATTGATTGGGATGAGCACATCCCTGAGGATCTTTACGAAAGACGGTACTAATGGAGGCTCGTAGTTAACGAAGTGAGTGAGCTGAAACTTCCACGCCGGTACTTCTCAACGCCGCCAGTGGAAATTCAATTGCATGTGTTTGTTGACGCCAGCGAGGAGGCCTTTTCGGTGGTTGCCTACTGGAGATCAAGGTGCATAGTGTGGAGACAACGTTTGTAGCCGGTAAGACAAAATGTGCTCCAAAAAAGCAGTTGTCTATTCGCCGCCTTGAGTTGCAATCGCCCGTATTGGGAACTCGCCTTCAACGAGCAATTGTAGAACATCATGGGCTACATATATCTAACAGTTTCTTCGGGAGTGACTCCAAGACGATCTTAAAAGGAAATCGATATCCATCTTTACATACGGATCCAAGATGGACTGTGGAACGGGCGCTGGACTATTCTCAGAGGAACTAAACATCAACAGATCGATTAGATTACCTGATCACTGTAGTGTATTCCAAGCAGAAATCCTAGCAATTACTGAAGTTGCAAGCATGGTATCAATGATGGCGATACCACATAGTGATATTACCCTTTTTATTGATAGCCAGGCGGCCATTAAAGCGGTGTCAGCAACCGAAATAAAGACTTTGCTTGTTCACCGTTGCCGCGACTAGCTCAAAGCTCTTGGCACGAAGCACAGGACGAGTCTTTGCTGGGTCCCCGGACAAAATTACATATCCGGTAACGAGCGAGCTGATGAACTGGCAAGAAAAAGGTCTGCAATGGACCTTGAACAGGCACTTCAGTCGGTCAAACCACCACTCTGTAGTCTCAGAGAAAGAGTGGAATATAAAACACGCATGAAAGCCAAAAACAGGTGGTTGTCACTAACCACTTGTGACATATCACGTAAACTGTGGCCAAAATATGATAAAGGCCGAACCAACAGACTTCTACGTTACGACAGGACATCGCTGTCAAAGTTGATTGGTACTCTTACTGGCCACAATCTGCTAAGGAACCACACAATGAGACTGAATCTCAAGGATGACGACATCTGTAGAGGCTGCGTTGATGAGGAAACCCATGAGGATACACCTCACTTCCTCTGTCACTATCCAAGCCTGCGTCACCTGAGGAACAGAA
This sequence comes from Portevinia maculata, assembly GCA_949715645.1. Lineage (NCBI taxonomy): Eukaryota > Metazoa > Arthropoda > Insecta > Diptera > Syrphidae > Portevinia > Portevinia maculata. Next base: position 180,167,037 of record OX454526.1, read on the forward strand.
CACTTGGAAGATACCTCTTCCAAGACATCCAAGAACTTTCTGATGTCTCATTCTCGAATCTTTACAGGTTTATAAGGACATCCGAATGGCTGGACAACCTGGAGTAGGAAGAAAAACAAGGACCAAGGACCAAGGCCAGAACAGCGAGGCCGACACTCCCCAAAAGGGTATCACAATGCGACCACATGGACCTTAGTGGGATGTAACAGATTCGCTCTGTTCCATCAGCCCGGAAACCTTACCTAACCTACCGAACAAGATGCTCAAGAAGAAGTTCGACCTAAGTTTCTACTGCTTGCGAAGACTGTAAGTAGCCCGTCGATAGATGTCAAAGAATTCTCGGACTATTTCAGTCTTAAGCGCGTCGTAGCCTATGCGAAGAGGTTTCTTACAAATTTTGTGGCGAAGTATCGCGGGACCGAAATTAACAGGGGAAATCTCACAACTGTTGAACTTCAAGAAGCGGAAATGTTTCTCCCGAGCAGCACAGTCAGAAGTCTATCAATATGAAATTGATTTCATAAGGCGACAAATTCCTTTGCCAAAGGAAAGCCCATTACGTATGCTGTGCCCATATCTGGACCAAGAAGACGTATTGAGAGTCTATGGGAGAATTAACGCCGCTTCAGCAGTCCCTTTGATGACAAGAAGGCCGATAATCCTGCCGAGGCGCCATGCGCTTTCTGCATTGATAGTTGCCCACTATCATAAACGCTTGCGTCATCAGAACGAGGAAGTTATCGTAAACGAGGTTCGTCAACGCTTCTGGATTTCCAATTTAAGACAACTAGTTAGACGGACTAAGCAGTCATGCCAGGCCTGTAAGTTACGTTCAGTCATGCCAGAAACTCCGTTAATGTGTCAGTTGCCCAAGGATCGATTCACGCCATATGTCCGACCTTGTACTTATATCGGGGTCGACTATTTTGGACCGCTTAATGTTGGACGCCGCCGAGAGAACTTCGACAGTTCAGCGATGTCTTTGATGCAAGCCGCGTTCAATCTGAAATGTCAGCAAGACATATAAACTGGATTTTCAATTGTCCGGCCAATCCAAGCGCCGGTGGAGCTTGGGAACGAATGGTGCAGAGCGTGAAGCGTGTTTTAAGCTGGACCTTGAAGGAAGAAGCACCACAAGTCGAAACTTTGCGGCATTGGAGTTGGGCGACCACGTGTATGTTTGCGATGTGAACACGTCCAGGAATCGGTGGCAACGAGGAAGAATCATCAAGGTGTTCCAACGCCAGGATGGCCAAGTACGTAGTGCGGAGCTGCGGACCGTCGATGGAGTTCTTCGCAGACCTGCCTCAAAATTGGCGCTCTTGGACATTAAAGGTGGTGAATCTGAGGGTGTGGCGATTCACTGGGGGTGGGATGTCGCAGAGCGACGTACCATGAACGCGCCCTTGGGGAATAAATAATTTGAACGCACCCAGTTTCGACATCCGTCAAACGCCTTGCCTTTTTTTAAACATTAAGAATTAACTGCCGGACAGGAGCCGAGGCTGAGGTATTTTTCCTTTCTTTAATTTATATTAAACCATGTAATTTACTTTTATTATCCGTTTGTTTTAGATAATAAAATTTAACACCAGAGGAATATTTATATTGCCAGTGGGTCCTGTCTTGTATCTGAAAAACAATTCACAGCTGCAGCCGCAGCAACAACACCCGGAGTTATTGCAAATATCGACAGTAAGCAAAATACAATGACGTATTTCCAATAAACAACGATATATACGCTACCAGACAGAAGGGCTTAGTCATACGATATTAATCGAAGAGTAATCGCAGCGACGCTAAGGACGGCGGGTTACTTTTAGATTAGGTATGCAGTTGATTGTAAATTATTTTCAATAAAGTATTATTCTGCCTATGACAGTACGGAAAAATTAATTGTTTTTTTTATTCCCGGACACCATATAAAATATAATTGGCGCAGTCGGTTTTCCTCTGTTCAGTGGAAGTAAGAGGAAAGTGATTTAAACCGAGACACATTAAAAAAATATGATTATAACGGATACACCAAGCACTAGTTTCAAAACGATACAAATTGACACTGTAGGACCTCTTCGCATATCAAACGGTTACTCACGATGCAGTGTGAGCTTACAAAATATATCGCAGCACATCCCATCGAAAGTAAAGACGCAAAGACAATAGTCAAGACTCTAGTAGATCAATTTATTTTGAAATATGGATGTTTTAAAATTCTTAAATCTGATAATGGAACTGAATTCAAAAACGAAGTAATGAAGAACATATGCGAAATGCTAAAAATCAAACTCATCTACTCAGTACCTTATCATCATCAGAGCATAGGCTCTTTAGGAAGAAATCATAGAGTTCTCAACGAATTCCTTTTAAATTTTACCGAAGATCACGAATGGGACATTTGGGTTCCATACAATACCACACCGCACGTTGACACAAATTACTCGCCATACGAGCTAATATTTGGAAAACTTTCAAAATAATACACAAAAATATAATAAAATAAATACAATACAATACAATAATCTAGAAAATTATGTAAACGAAATAAAAGCAAGGCAAGAGCATGCCATAGATAAGACACTTATAATTATTGAAAACATTAAACATAAAAGAAAGACATAGGGACGGGCTACAGTCCGCTTGGGCGAACTGTTGGATACCTTGAATTGTTTTATTTAACTGTGGGCGTGTCAGTAGGCGGATTTAAAAACATTAACACATGAGCATAAAGGGCCCCTAGAGAGTATATATTATAAATTTCAGCTCCCTAGCTCAAACTTTGAATTTTCAAAAAAAAAAAAACAAATTAATTGTGGGCGTGTCAGTGGGCGGATTTTGAAAATATTTACACATGAGCATAAAGGGCCCATAGAGAGTATATATTATAAATTTCAGCTCCCTAGCTCAAACTTTGGATTTTCAAAAAAATTGTTTTATTTATTTGTGGGCGTGTGGGCGGATTTTGAAATTTTTTTATCCCGAGCAGTTTTAGGAGTCATAGATCATATATAAAAAATTTCAGCATTCTAGCTCAAAATTTGATTTTTTCCAAAATTTTGTTTTTTTGAGTTTGTGGGCGTGTCTGTGGGGGGATTTCAAAAATTCGTAAACTTGATTATTTCGGGACTATAGACAGTATATGGTTAAAATTTCAGCTCTCTAGGTCCAGTTTAAAGGCCTAATTTTTGCCGACAGATGGACGGACGGACGAACGGACGGACATGGCTAGATCGACATTACTACCGATGCTGATCATAAATATAGTAACTTTTAGGGGTCTACGGGCAATATAAAGGTATGTTACAAACTATGCGTCAAAATTAATATACCCTTAGAATAATACGTATACGCTAAATATACAAATTGTTCAAACTTTAAAATAGGAGACTTAGTTTTTGTAAGACTAGAAAGTAGGAAAAAGTTACAAAATCGTTATCATGGACCATATAATGTAGTTAAAACTGACATTGTTAATACAACAATAGAGATAAATGGTCAACATAAAAAGTATCATAACAATAGCCTCAAGAAATGCAATATAGATCAATAAAAAAAATAAGCAATAAGAATGTAATTGTAGCCTAGAACAAAAATTATTATGTAACCATCATACAAAAATATAAAATAATGTAAATAGAAACTAAGATAAACCCTACGTAAAGCATTTCCAAATTGACCACCTGACACATTTTCTTGCAAAATTATTCTTCATATAATTTTCCGCTTAAGGATGAGGCAGTGGCGGACTAAGCCCATCAGAGGCCCAGGGCGGCAAAGCTGAATGAGGCCCCCAGCTTTAAAAAAAAGTAGTTTTATGTTATATTATTAATGTCAGTTCACATTTGCATATACAAATAAGTGTTTGTTTATTTCTTTAAAATATGGCAAGTGAAATTTAAATTCGAATTAAATTATTTAGGGTAAATAAACATACCTACCTACAATATAGAATGGATATGGGTGAGGAAAATAAAATACGAATCGATCGACAAAAAAAAAATTAGATCAAATAAATCAAAGATAGTTTTATTTATTTTTTGTAGCGTGTTATATGTGTGTTTTCGTGCCTTCAATTTACTGAACTACTCAATAACTTCTGTGAAATCGATTTCTTTGGAAATTTTTCTTTCTATTGAAATCGCGGCTAGATTAACCAGTCGCTCTTGATCCATTGTAGATCGAAGATAGTTTTTAATTAGTTTATATATACTCCTCTCGCATGATGCAACCGAGATGCAAATGGTCAAGAAGTATTGAGGTATGAGCGATCTACAGGGTAACGATTCACTGAATTCCCATTTTTTTTTATAAATTGAAGGATTTGGGGGCCCCTCAAGACCGGAGGCCCGGGCGGCCCGCCCCTTCCGCCCCCTGGTTAGTCCGCCACTGGGATGAGGGTGTAGTGTACCCACACAGTACAATTAAAGTAACCCAAAATCAAATTACTGCAACGCTATCGACAAACGAAGGCGCCAAGCAAAACAAAGCAGATAACGAGTGACCTAGTGGCTATGCATTGTACATTGCATAAGCACTGACTCACTCGGGTTCACATTGTGTAAATAAATCCAATACGATAATTTACGATACAAGTGTCATTCATTTGCTTATCGCTTCCCAAGTACCATTTATTGGCTGAAGGAGTAATCGGACTCTTTCAATTCTGATCAATCGTTGAAATAGATTTGGAATGCTAAGGAGGATCAACTATACTCTATTCAACAAAAATTGTCAGTACAGGTCTTATGGAGGAGCTTTTTTCTACCAGTGGTGCCTGTAGATACTTTCACGGCACTCAAACGCAAGAATTGCCACTGAAATAAAAACCAAACCACTGTCATACCAAGGAATTGTTGTTCTGATTTTCCTAAAATTCGCATACAACCCACCACAACCAGTCTCCCACACAGCCGAATGGGAATGAGCATGATCGTCTTGTGTTCGCTTGCTATTATCATCCACCAAAATAAGCAGTGTGTGTGACTGAAGCACATCAGCAGAGTATTACCATCTCTACAATGAAGCATATCGTTAAGGGTTTTTGTATGAATTTTGTCACAGAACTTTCGGTTTTGGTGCTTTTGAGAACGAATTATTACGTGGGGTGTTGCCATTCGGTTTTAATTTGATTTTATTTGTATTGTACAGCTGCACAAGTGCAGTTTTTTTACCATCTGTTTAGGTATATGACATTGCGTCGTGGTTATATACTCGTAATTTTGTATTCTAATTGCCTGATTGTGTTTATAAGGCGCAAACAATGGTTGTTATCTAAATCGTTGACAGTGCATCTAAGCAATTGGTTTATTTCATTGTTTATATGAATAAAGCGAAACATGGCTACAAAGTCTTCAATGGATCAAAGTGAAGAAAAGAAACAACAAATCGTTGTTGCTTGAAATCGTTAAACGTTACAAAGCCAAGTATGAAACATACATACGTCGTGGATGAAATGGCTCAAAATGCGGGACATATAGTGCTTCGCTTGTCGCCTTATCAATGTGACCTTAATCCAATAGAATTGGTTTGGGCTCAAGTGAAAGGGTTTGTAGTAAGCCAAAACAAGTCATTTAAAATGGCTGAAAGAAGAGACTTACTAACGACAGCACTTACAAGGGTTGACAAGGAAAAATGGCATCGATGTGTCCAAAACGTTGAACAGGTTGTTGAGCCAAACATGAAGGAAATGAACGTTTTTGCCGAGGAAGCACTTGAAAGGTTAATAATAGACCTAAATAACGAGAGCAGTAGCAGTAATTACTCATCGGATTAGTTGAGTAGTGATATTAGAAATTAGTATTTTATCTTTTACAATATTTATAATGAATAAATTGGATTACAGTGATATATTTTTCGTTTTGATTTTTTTTTGTTACGAAATTTATATATTTTGTTGGTCTACTGAAAATACCCTTAAAAAAACGAGCTTATTATTATATTACCAGGAAAGGAAAAAGATAAACGGAATTTTTTTCGTTCCGCAATATTTTTATTTTAAATTGGAAGATGGTAACCCTAATAGAATTGCTCTCTGAGTTATGGCGAATTATCATACATACTACGGTAACACTGTGAGAGCTTTAAAGAGGGACAGATTTATGTAAGTCATTGCAACCAGACTGAGAGACAAACATCCTAACTTCCCTGTACTGACAATTTTTGTTGGATAGAGTATAGTAACTAGTATATAAGTAGAACATTTGGGAAAAAAATTCAGACTCATTTTGACTTTGAAACAATTTGTTTCTCATTTCTGGCACTTTCCCACTTTATTAATGCTGTTACCGGACGGCATCAGTTTCTTGAGTACCAAATGATCGATGTCAATCTACGAGATGATTATCAGTTCCATTTAGGTCTTTGCCAAGTTAATTGACCAGCCGTTTGAAAAATGATGAGCATTTTCTGTTTATTTTGGTATTTGGATTACCTTTATCTTCAAGAAGACTGCCTTTAACTCTGTACTCCCAAGAAGCCACAGCTCCTTCTGACCTGAAAGTTTGCAAATAAAGAGAACTTTGCAGTAGTTCTTTCTATTTACTGCTTCCAACTTCTTTGCATATTTAAATGAATCCATTTTCCTGAAAATATATCGAGAAACTATTGATTATTAATAAAAAAAACTTACTTTTCTTTACTGCGTCTATCCCTCTACATGGTTTTCTGACATTTGACAGAAAAAAAACAAAATTGACAGTCACAGCCGGAAATCTACAGACGCAAATACCATAAATTACCAACGTTCTCTTAAATCTTTGAAAAGCTTATAGAGGATCGTATAATGGCATTTTTAGACAAAAATGAGTTTTTTAACAACGACAAATTTGGATTTCTTGAGGGTAGAAGTACTGAAGATACAATATTAAAGTTTTGCAGTGAAGTGAGTGAAGGTTTTAACAACAATAAAAGCGTTCTAGCGTTGTTAATTTATTGATCTAACTAAGGCATTTAAATTGGTCAATCATCAGATCCTTTTAGGAAAACTCTATAAAGCTGGGTTTAAAGGTCAACTTTTCGACTGGTTTGTTTCGTATTTATCGGCAAATCGATAGGTAGGCTATAGTGCCCAAAGCTAAGGAACCCATTGGTGTTTCTCGTTGGTCCTTTGTGCGTTGTATTATTGAACATGTCCAATGTTCGCATCAGTAAATCTGGAACTCGAAAATTGGTGCCCCACAATTAGTAGAGAAAAAGATCGAAAATTGCATTCTGTACTTGTAAGTTTTATATGTGCGAACAAACCTAGTACAGTAGGTTACAAACTGGTCTCGTTCCAATATATATTATATATATTGGACAAAGTGCTTTAGTATTCTATATACTATAGCAGTTATATATAATTTCATATTATATATAACAAAAGATGGAAAAGATGGAAGGTGTCGATATATAATTTTATTATATATAAAAGAAGTCTAAATGTTGTTTTAGATGTTGATGAAAAGAAGAGCATGTATTTATAATATTCGTATTATATTTACATGGAAGTGAAAAGGAAGTCTAAATGTCGTTTTAGAATGGAGTGAAAAGAAGAAGATGAAACATAGGGGCGGGCTACAGTCCGCTTGGGCGAACTGTTGGATACCCTATTCTTATTCCTATATCTCATAAGTGGGCGTGACAAAAATTTAAAGGATTTTATCGAAAAAACTAAGCTTTTGTAAATAAAAACGCTCCCTAGCTCAAACTTTGGTTTTTCAATAAAATTGTTTTATTTAATTGTGGGCGTGTCAGTAGGCGGATTTAAAAAAAAATTTAAGTATGAGCATAAAGGGCACCTATAGAGTATATACTATAAATTTCAGCTCCCTAGCTCAAACTTTGGACTTTCAAAAAAAAAAAAAAAAAATTGTGGGCGTGTCAGTAGGCGGATTTTGAAAATATTTCCACATGAGCATAAAGGGCCCCTAGAGAGTATATATTAAAAATTTCAGCTCCCTAGCTCAAATTTTGGTTTTTGAAAAAAAATATTTTATTTAATTGTGGGCGTGTCAGTGGGCGGATTTTGAAAATTTTATGTCCCAAGCAGTTTTATGGGCCAAAGATCATATATAAAAAATTTCAGCTTTCTAGCTCAAAATTCAATTTTTCCCAAAATTTGTTTTATTTAATTGTGGGCGTGTCAGTGGGCGGATTTTGAAAATTGTATGTCCCAATCAGTTTTATGGGCCATAGATCATATATAAAAAATTTCAGCTCTCTAGTTCAAAATTCGATTTTTTCCAAAATTTTGTTTTTTTGAGTTTGTGGGCGTGTCTGTGGGCGGATTTCAAAAATTCTTAAACTTGATTATTTCGGGACCCTAGAGAGTATATGGTTAAAATTTCAGCTCTCTAGGTCCAGTTTAAAGGCCTAATTTTTGCCGACGGACGGACGGACGGACGGACGGACGGACATGGCTAGATCGACATTACTATCGATGCTGATCATAAATATAGTAACTTTTAGGGGTCTACGGGCAATATTAAAGTATGTTACAAACTATGCGTCAAAATTAATATACCCCTAGAATAGGGTATAAAAAGGTGTCCAAATAGACAGGTCTCGATTACCTCGGCCGGTAGGTATATACTGGCAAGCTTGACCAGGCAGGTATAGTCTGGCAGGTCTTCAGTCGAGCTTTTGTGGGGCTCTTCAGAAGATAACGCCTCCACCCGAGAGGTAAATTCGGTACCACGGGTGTCAGTTACATGCCCACGCTTGACTATTGGATTGGCCCCCTTTGTGGGAGCATCGTGGTGGTGTGTGTGACTCGTTAGATAGTATAGTATGCTCTCTAGCAAGGAGTTGTAGTTTTCGTGCCCTAACATGTTAACTGCAGAAATTGTACTGGAAAGAACCACACTTGTGTGGTTTAAACCAATTTTTGAACGCGGTTTACCCAGTTGTAGCTTTCATGGTGACATGTTAGCTGCAGTATACTGGAAAGAACCACACTTGTGTGGTTTAAACCAATTTTTGAACGTGGTTTACCCAGGGCGTTTGACCAACGTTTTTCTCAAGGGTTCCGTAATATGGGTAGGCCCATTGTGGAATTAAGCCGTCAAGGCAGGTGTCCACCATAAGCCAATCTTTTATTTTCTGTCCGAATTCCTGGGCTTCATCAGCAACAACGCAACAATCAGCGGCGTGTCTATCGAAATGAAGATAAAGCGTATCAGGTTGAACCTCTCCGCTACATTCTAAATTTTCCAGCAGTCTTCGAAAGCAATCGTTCTTACAACTCCTAAGTCAACGCCTTGGTAGAATGTTGGTTGGGGCCACCACAATCGGGTGGTTTTTCGCTGTTGCGAGGGTCATCTGGAGTAGATATACTCTTAGGTTGTTTCTTCATACTGTAGTAATCACACTACATACACCCATAACCTTCTACCTAGCACCACGATCTGCCAATCGCCTTCCGTGTTACGCTCAACGCAAGTGCCTATGCCATATCTCTCGGTTCCCACACAAACGAACTCTACCAATCTGATTTACGAACCGCTCACATTATCGCTTAGCCTTCAATCGCCTTCCGTGTTACGCTCAACGCAAGTGCCTATGCCATATCTCTCGGTTCCCACACAAACGAACTCTACCAATCTGATTTACGAACCGCTCACATTATCGCTTAGCCTATACCCATAAAATACCAAATTGATGACATCATAAATTGTCACTCTTTGGGCATTTTTTAATTAAAGAGTACGGCTCGCCTATCTCTTTGCTTAGCAGTGGTATTCATATTGCATACCCACTGCACTGAAAGGCAGATCAGAGATAAAACAAAGGCGATATAAACAAAGCTGAAATGATTAGTATAGATTTACTACGCACTATCTCTACATAAGTAGGATATTTTCAACTGCCCTAGAAGGGACTAGGCTCTGGTGTTCAATGTGTGTGTGCGAGTAAAACGTAAACAGAACAAATCGATTGAATGGGAACTCAGCTAATGATGCATTTATGAAGCGTTTATAAATATGTTGGGTTCGATAAACAGAAATGGTAACTATGCTCATAATGCACTAGTACCTTTTACTGTGCGTTGCCCAATATATTGGAAAATAGCTGATACGACTAGGAATAGCGTAAGGCTGGTGTGGGTAAAAGGGCTAAATAAAATAGTATAAGAGGATGGATTTTAAGTAGAAATACAGAACACGTTTAGAATTTAAGCAACACACTCCAAAGGTAGCAGCCCAGCCTAGACAGCGGGCCTTAGAGTATTTTAAATAAATAAATAAATTAAGAGACTATAATAAACTACTCCAAAGGTCGCAGCCCAGCCTAGACAGCGGGCCTTTAGAGCATTAGAAAATCAATACAAATACAGTCTTTTATTTCGAACGGTTCTCCCGGTTTCACTCTTCTCCTCAAATCTGAGGAAAGCACGGTGAAAATCGGTTATAACATTGGTGGCAGCGGTTGGATCCACGCAAAAGATCCTTACTACCAAAAACAAAGAAACGAGTCTGCTCTGAGCTCGATGCGTTTTGGGGCTATACACCAGAAAGTTGTTTAAAAAAAGTGAAAGTGAAAAATCCAAAAATGGGCGAACTAGGCAACGGAAAAAGGAAGCTCAAACAGGACAATCCCGAAGAAAGCGGAACATCAGGAGAAGCTGACGGCGACATCAGAGATCAAACAAAAAAAAGTAAATGAAAATGGAGAATTTGGAAATCTTGTTATAGTGGCGGACAGTGGCTACCAATGCAGACGGTATATGTATTTGCAACAATCCACAAAAAACATTGTACAATGAATCTCAAATTCGTACCTAGTCGGCGCGGTGGAAAGGTGGCTATTGGCGGGGCTAACCCACTCAGCGATGGTACAAACATGAGAACTAGCACCACGATATATGGAAGCATTGACGGTTAGATTTTAAGTAGTTGATAGGATGAACATGATGACCCACATTCCTTTTTGGAGAGTCTTATCAACCAATGACGTTTTCCCAGCAGGATGAAAGTGCAGTCCAAATGAAAGTGGAAAAAATACGTGACACAAATCGCATAAATCTGGCCCACCGAATGAATGTTCCTATATCAACTTTTATTGATAATTATACAATTAAATGCAGCGATGTTTATCGGTTTTTTTGAGGGCTGAATGATTTTTAATTGAATGAGTGAAGTGAACTCCATTTTATTTCTGTGCGTTGCCCAATATATTGGAAAATAGCTGATACGACTAGGAATAGCGTAAGGCTGGTGTGGGTAAAAGGGCTAAATAAAATAGTATAAGAGGATGGATTTTAAGTAGAAATACAGAACACGTTTAGAATTTAAGCAACACACTCCAAAGGTAGCAGCCCAGCCTAGACAGCGGGCCTTAGAGTATTTTAAATAAATAAATAAATTAAGAGACTATAATAAACTACTCCAAAGGTCGCAGCCCAGCCTAGACAGCGGGCCTTTAGAGCATTAGAAAATCAATACAAATACAGTCTTTTATTTCGAACGGTTCTCCCGGTTTCACTCTTCTCCTCAAATCTGAGGAAAGCACGGTGAAAATCGGTTATAACATTGGTGGCAGCGGTTGGATCCACGCAAAAGATCCTTACTACCAAAAACAAAGAAACGAGTCTGCTCTGAGCTCGATGCGTTTTGGGGCTATACACCAGAAAGTTGTTTAAAAAAAGTGAAAGTGAAAAATCCAAAAATGGGCGAACTAGGCAACGGAAAAAGGAAGCTCAAACAGGACAATCCCGAAGAAAGCGGAACATCAGGAGAAGCTGACGGCGACATCAGAGATCAAACAAAAAAAAGTAAATGAAAATGGAGAATTTGGAAATCTTGTTATAGTGGCGGACAGTGGCTACCAATGCAGACGGTATATGTATTTGCAACAATCCACAAAAAACATTGTACAATGAATCTCAAATTCGTACCTAGTCGGCGCGGTGGAAAGGTGGCTATTGGCGGGGCTAACCCACTCAGCGATGGTACAAACATGAGAACTAGCACCACGATATATGGAAGCATTGACGGTTAGATTTTAAGTAGTTGATAGGATGAACATGATGACCCACATTCCTTTTTGGAGAGTCTTATCAACCAATGACGTTTTCCCAGCAGGATGAAAGTGCAGTCCAAATGAAAGTGGAAAAAATACGTGACACAAATCGCATAAATCTGGCCCACCGAATGAATGTTCCTATATCAACTTTTATTGATAATTATACAATTAAATGCAGCGATGTTTATCGGTTTTTTTGAGGGCTGAATGATTTTTAATTGAATGAGTGAAGTGAACTCCATTTTATTTCGAAGCAAAATTTGTATATGACCCAAGCCATCCAGTCTTGGCATTGGCATTGTTTCTGTATGCATATGGTGCGACTTTTATTGATAGACTGTATTTGTTGTTGTCGCTTCGGCCTTAACTTGAATATACTGAATTAAATGATATGCAAATGACACAAATAGGGTCGATACATTTTATTAAATGAAAAGCACTTTAACACTACACTTCAATAACGATATTTTGTCTTCAACGATTATAGCATAGCTTCGCGGGACCTACCATCCTTGGGAATATATTTTGTTGGTGGTTTTCAGACTTTCAAGCGGGATATATGTGTGTCGTCCTTTAGCTCAGTGCCTAACTGGTTTTTCAATTGCATATCGTTGTTCTGTGTCCAGACCACTATACACTTCAACCACTTTCCCCGCGGGGCTTCCGTTAGGTATTACTTCGCTGGCTGTTCGAAAATTCCTGCTGTGTTTTCTGTGGTATAATTCTCCGTAGCTTATTTTGGGCATTTGCTGCCAGCCTCCAAGTTACCACCCAAATGCCTTTTGATTGCAAAATTTGATGTCAAAACGAGAATAAAAAATACATAACGTCACATTATTTAATAAGAACGAAAAATAATAACAGCTTCGATTCATAAAATCAAGTTAAACGAAGTTCAACTGAACTGAAGTTCAGATTTCACTGTGAAACCGGACGAGTTAAACCAAAAATTTGAACTCAGTTTAAGGTTCAGTTGAACTCAAGTTTAAACCTTCACTGTGAAACTGGCCATAAGCAATTTATACATAAAAACTAAAATCATTTATATATATACACACTTTATACATACAAACTTACTTGATATAACTAGATACTATTTGTAAACTCTAATCGTTAACCGTCTGACGCTTACTCCCACGACCATTTTTACCCAACAAAACTTACGTACCGTAGAGCTTTTTAAGGCCCTACCCTTCCACGACACCAACAAACCAACACAACCTTTTTCCGCTCCAATGAAGGTCAAAATTTTACTAAGCGATGTGAACAGCATCGTCGGCACGTTCGACGGAAAACCCGACGAACTTATCAAGTTTATTTCGTGTGGCAACACACCAGTGGAGTGGCGTGGAAAATGTTAAATGATTAGTTGGAAAAAATATGCACCTGCAAACGCTTTCTGAAATTATATTGTGTACTGCAAATCGCATAGAAGTAAAGCAATTCAAGCCAATTTTTTATACTTCAAGTCATTTAAGCTTAAATTTACAATGAACCTAAAGTATAATAAAAGTGGCTTCGAAAGAAACCTTTTTGGCAGATGCAAATGCTGTACCTTAAAGAAAATTGATAATAAGTAATAAAAAAAGGAACTTCATAAATCACGGTTTGTTAAATAAATAAATACATAAATAAAAATTTAAATTAAAAAGCTTCACGCATAATATTTACAAAAATGTATAGATTTTATATCTATAATATATAAAAATATTTTAAAAATAGTTTTTGTACAAAGTTAAAAAGAGAAAATATTAATGATTAATATTTTTTAAAATCAAAAACAGTAGAATTTGGAAAAAAAATGTGAAAAGTTTTGTTAAATATTTTTTTTATTTGTACTCTAAGTCTATTCTTCTACCTTTTTTCACGTATTCTGCAAGAACTCTTTCATAAAAGTTAGGCCTACTTTTTATTTTTAAAAGGAGTCGCTTTTCTATGGATAAAAGTGCTAAATCAGAAAGCCTGTCTTCTCCTTGAGAATTTCTCAAATATGTATGAACTCTTTTCAGAGTGGAAAAAGATCTCTCCACGGAAGCAAGTCATTGGTAGTGTTAAAAATAGTCCACTTAATTTTAAGATTTGGGGAAATGTTTCACACAATATTTCACTTCTTAAATGTTTATAGAGGGATAAAACGTCAAGTGAATGAAGTGAAGACGTAGTATAGAGAACTTTCAGCTCATTTTTTAAACCTGCAAAATCAAAATTCCAGGGAAAAAGTTAATCACCGAAGATATTTTATCATCTGGGCTTGACTGAGCAAAACGACTGTATTTTGATTTATTGAGTAAATCCAAAAAAATTAAATCCGTGAAAGATTTATATCGTGTCTTAATTTGTGATATAATATTGTCCTTCATTTCTACAAAAAGGCGCTTATAGTGAGTCTTTAAATCAAAATCAAGTAATCGGCGTTTCCGTGGAGGTTCAGCACAATCATTTATACTTTCAAAAATTAAATCAAATTTGTTTAGAAACTCAGTGGAAGCCAAGACTCAAAACACTCGATTTCTCGCTTAGCAACTTCAACATCTGTTTGTTTATTTTGTATTAAATTAAACAATACATCGGTTTTAGCAAATATTTCGGAGACCGCGTGCAATAAAAAGCAAAAATCGTTCCCTTCTAACTTAAGCAATAAACTTTCGGCCATTGAAAGTGCGTCAGTGTCCCATTCTTTTGGATGGTCTAATATTTGCTTAAAAGTTTCAATAATATCTTATCTACAGTTAAAAATAACATTAACTATTCGGGAATGGTAATGCCAGCGAGTTTCTGATACTCCCGGCATGCGTCTGTTTGCTACGAGTATTTGTTTTAAAATATTTGAACGTTTAGTTGATTTATTAAAGAAGCGTACTATTGTGTTTATATTGCCAAAAAAAACTTTCAATTCAGCTATATTTTCCAGTGATTGAGATAACACCAAATTTAAAACATGTGCGTAGCAAGGAATAAAATAAGCCATTGGACAAGCATCCAGGACTTTTTTTCTAACACCACCTACTTCCCCTGACATAACCGTGTCCCCATCGTAAGATTGCCCAACTAATTTCTCCTTGCAACCGTATACATCAAGTATATTGAAAATGTGTTTTGAGAGCTCATCGGCATTTCGACTCTCACTCACGTCAAAAAACCCAAGAAACCTTTCCTCTACTCCTTCCTCCGATAAGTAACGCAAAACGGCACTAAGTTGCTCCCTATGGCTCATGTCTGGTGTTTCATCAATCATGATGGACACAAATCGCGTTTCACTTATTTCTACTTTAATTTCGCATTTGATCACTGCGCCTATACTTTGTATTAAATCGTTTTGGATGTCATTTGATAGACCCGAAAAAACCGGATTACGTGCACTTGAACACTGTTCCAAATGAGAGTCCATTAACTGGTCATACTTAGATAAGTATAAAAGTGTTTCGACATAATTGCCACGATTATTAGAATCTGGCTTTTCATTATGACCCCGAAATGCTTGTTCCTGTTTGCCTAAAAGAACTACCGTATCTATAAACCGTTCCATTAGTTTACGGTTTCTATCAACTTTTTTGTTGTGAGCTACAAAGGAATAAACCTAACCTAACCTAACCTACAAAGGAATTACCTAACGAGGTTTGAATACGATCAGTACCGAATTCGTGCAAAGATAAACAGCTACGAATGTGTTTTTCAGTCTTGACATGTTTATTTGCCGAATTAATTAAATTGTTTATGTCAGCGTAGCCCGTGCGACTCCAAACACTAGGAGAATTAGAAAAAAGGAGGCAAGGAAAACAAACAACATTTTATTGAGCTTACAACTACCAGTCAACCAAGTATATTTTTGATATATGGATGCGTTGAAATGCGAAACCATAACCTTGCGCTTATAAGCTATTTTCATAGAAGGAGTAGAGCGTCCTATCTCTATAACTTTTTTTTCTAAGAAAACTCAACTTACAAAAATAATTTTCTTCTTCCAAAAGCAAATCTACTAAACAACAATTTACTGTTAATAATGCCATTTTCTCCTTTGCTGAATCTAACTGAAAACAAAACAATTTAAACTTTTCACACTTTTCACTGTTTTCGATCACTTTAAATAATTATATATTGCACAACAATAATTCCACTCAATATTACTTTAAGTTACACATCGCAGTCTGCTTCACAACTGAGTTTTTCAAACAGATCTCACCTCAGCTACATACAAAACTCGCTAAATAAGTCGCTGAAAAGCGGGTTATATTTTTGTATAAGGAAGGGGAAAACAAGGAAAGAAAGCCAATTTGTTCTAACCAGCCACATATTTCATAACGCGAAAATTTCCGGGTTACTATGCTTTGTTTTGCTATCGCTTTGCGTATGTGTTTCTTATGGGGTATGGAGAGGAGTATGTGATGTTGGAGAATTAGGCATGCAATGGTGTGAGTATTTGTGTGCGTAGAGCAGTAGAACGATATGAGAGCAGGTAAATAGCAGGTGGTGGGTTGGTAGAATTTGTTGCTTGCAAGTGCAGGTGTAGGAAACATACAAATCTTATGTTTATACACACATTAAGATGCATGTTACTTGTTGGATTGAAACATTGTTGAAAGGTAGAATTTTAAAAGGTAACCCGGCGTGAATCGAGTTATATGGGCGCCTCGCCACTGCAACACACTCTTCTGTTACATAAGGGACGAAGCACAACACAAATTGTTCCTCAGTATAGTCAGGACCTGTCTTCAAGGTCCCGCATTTGAGCTAATACAGCACAAAGAGCTAGACACATGGAAATACCTAGTAACTGAACTGGAATCCCAGTTTAAGGAACATAGGTCCCGAACTTCGGCACAGAACCAGCTTCTGGCGGCCAAACAAAACCAAAGAGAAACCATAAGGAATATGATGACTGATGTACATTGTCCCATCTCTACTAATAAGTCACATATAACATACACATACACACATATATCAGCTAGTGGTGGCCTCACTTCTTAGAGAGTTATCTTAAAAGTTCAGTTCATTGTTATAGCTCGAATTAAGAACATCTCCCAAGTAATAGAAAGTCTTTTAACATATACAACATGGCGCAGTCGGTTTAAAGAACAAAGAAAAAATAAGGAAAAAGAATTTATATTTCCTATATACAATACCTAACCTAATAACAAATTCAACAAAAACACTAAAAATATAGTAAATAAAATGGCAAATTGTGATTTCCAAAAGCCCGGCCCCTTAATATTGGATGGAAATGTCAAGGAAAATTGGCGCAAATTTAAGAACATGTGGAAAAATTATACTGTGGCCACAAAAACCAACTCTGAAAGTGAGGCTATCCAAACCGCAAGATTCCTCTCATGTGCTGGAGAAAAGGCCATCGTAGTTTTTCAAACGCTTCCTATAGCAGAGGTTAATAAAAATAAAACCAATGAGGTAATAAAAGCATTCGAAACGTATTGCATGCCAAGAAGCAACGTGGTCTATGAGCGGTACATATTTTTTTCACGAAGCCAGAAAGAAGGAGAGCCGTCCGAACAGTTCTTATCTGATATCGTCAAATTGGCAGAGAGCTGTGACTTTGATTGTCAAAAGGATGACATGATCAGAGATCGAATCGTCATGGGAATTGCAGAGCAAAATGTGCGGGTTCAGGTTTTGAAAGCAGATAATCTGAACCTACCTAAGGCTTTGCCGCGTGGCAGAGCAGGCGAACATGCAAGCTCAACAGATGCAGGCAGAGCGAGGATCGATTGCAGTAATTTCTAATAAAAATCATCAACAACCAAAATTTATTATTCATCCTAATCAATTTAATTCAAATTTTAATAGAAATCAGGTTTCTAAATTTCCATCTTGTTCTAATTTTAGATCTCCAATGCATGTGACAAAGAAGAGAGACCGCCTAACTAGTGAAGAACACACAAATTTGAGAAAAAACATAAACATTATCGGGTGCGACAAGTGTAAAAGAAATCATATGCACGGTCGCTTTCCGGCATTTGGACAAACATGTTTGAGATGCGGCAAGTATAATCATTTTGCGTCAGCATGTAGATTTAAGAGTGTAAATGATATTCAGCCTCATTGTGAGTTTCGCACGGAAAATATTTCGCCTGGTGAAATTCTGTCCGCCCGGAATTTTAAAAGCTATTGTGAGTTTCGCCCGAATGATATTTCACTTCGAATCGACAGTGACATTTCGAACACAGACGAACACACCTAATTTGTGTATTGACAGCTTTAAAATATAAAGTGCCAAATAAATTAAATGCAAAAAAGAAATACAGAAGTTAAGAATATTTTGTATTAAATTGCATTGTAGTAGTACTGCGGTTCTTAAAAATAAAATACTTAAGAACTAGTTATTCGAAAAAAACGCCAAATGAAATAAAGCCAAAAATGTAAACATTTAACGGCGCAGGGACATCAGTCGCTTTGAGTTAAGTTCCAATTGTTTAGTGTTTTTTTTTTTTTTAATAAATACTGTGCATATTTTAAGAGTTTATAAAATAATTCCAATATTTGCTGGATATGCTTACCAGTCCAAACAAAAATAAGCGATTCCACCCATCGTGAAACTCGCAGCTTGTTTACGTTGTTTTTGCAGATGGTGGATATCAAAAAGGACCAACAAATTTTAAGTCGAGACTTATCATCTTTTCATTGACTTTAAGGCCGCATATGATAGCATTCATCGTCAAGAGCTCTACATGGAGATGGCATTTTCGGCGATTGAATAACAGGAAAAATTGGTTGGTAAATGAGGACGAGACTAAATACATGCTATCAACAAACAAACAAATATCTGTCCATTTATTTTATTTGTAGCCGTCTTTTTTCGAACGTACCGTTTTTGGTCCGTCCAAACCTATTAATTAAAATCCTGTTCGCCCCAAAAAAAATAAGTGAAAATTTTAGCTCTGAATGACGTTTAATTCCGCCCGAATTGATACCTTCAGAATACCACGATACCTTCTACGGATGGTGAAGGACTACCTCAGGGAACGCGAGCTATTGTAGGACACGACAGAGGGACCCCGCAGAAAGGAAATAACTGCTGGAGCAGCGCAGGGCTTCATACTGGGCCCCGATCTATGGAATATCTCCTACGATGGAATCCTCCGCATGGAAATGCCTGAAGACACGTTCCTAGTAGGTTACGCAGATGACATCAGTGCGGTGATTACCGCAAAGGACACCGAAGACGCACAGAGAAGGCTTAATCAGGTCATGAGACGCGTACGCGCCTGGATGGAAGAACATGGCCTTTGTCTAGCAGAAGAAAAAACCGAGATAGTCCTCTTAACTAGGAGATACATTCCGACGATAATGGAATTCCAGGTAGGCTCCGAAGTAATCACCAGCAAGATGGCAGTGAAATACCTTGGAATAGCCTTAGACTCCAAACTCACGTTCTGGCATCACATAAAGTCCGCAACTGAGCGAGCTGTGAAGGTCACCCAATCACTCAGCAGGCTAATGGCGAACGTAGGTGGCCCAACGGCAAAGAAAAGAAGACTACTGATGTCAATCACCCATGCCATTCTCCTTTATGGTTGTGAGATCTGGGCCGATGCCCTCAGACAGGAGAAATATCGAGAAAAAAAATCGCAGCAGTACAAAGGCTAGGAGCACTTCGAGTAGCAAGCTCCTTCCGAACAGTGTCGGAACCAGCCGTTCTCGTTGTCGCGGGAGTGACACCCATCGATCTCCTAGCGGCAGAGAGGAAGTACGTATACGAGAACAAGACGGAAGCAGGCGTAGAATCGGCCACTGCAGAGGCGAAGCAGCTCAGCAATCAAAAATGGCAGAGAAGATGGAGCGGGGAAACAAGAGGAATATGGACGGCGGGCCTAATCAGGAACATTAATGAATGGACGGAGCGGAAACACGGTGAAGTGAATTTCTATGTCACTCAGTTCTTGACTGGGCATGGATATTTCAACCGATACCTCCACAAAATGGGTAAAGTTGGGAGCGCAGCCTGCAAATATGGCGACTCCTCGGAGGACGATGCTTACCACACCTTTTTCATCTGTAGCAGATGGGCAGCTGAGCGAAACAAGCTAGAGTCGGAAATAGGTATTTTCACCCCAGATACCGCCGTAACCCAGATGACGATGAGTACCGACGCCTGGAACAAAATCTGTTCATTTATCGAAACGGTACTACGATCTAAAAAGAGAGAGGAAGACGAAAATATACCCTCACAAACACGCGAAGTGTTTGAGCAGGCACAGACGTCTTAGGCCACAGAAGACTAACAAGACGGCGTCCTTTTACGGACTTATAAACGGCGCCACCCTGATGTAATGCCAAAGCGGTTCTAGGGTGGCTTGCAGGCCGTAAGCGGGGAGAGTTTAGTCCACTTGACGGTACATCACGTATTCTCTCCTCCAAAAAAAAAAAAAAAAAAAAAAAAAAATCATCATCATCATCATCATCGTAAAACTAATAGCTGCAGGCAGCACAATACTAACAGTAAAATTGAATTAGCCGAACTACGATCGTGACGTAGACTGTAATAAATCGTTTGACATTTTTATTGATATCTTATCAAAGTAGTAGTAGTAGTAAAATGTTTTTATTTTCAACTTAATATCAAAAAGTTTACATTTTTATTTTAAATTAGGCTTTTTCAATGCAAGTCAAAAACAAAAGACTTACGACAATGACAAAAGTTGTCTGTCGGGTAGTTGGAGTATAATTGTATATATAAATTAGCTTGAAATCAAAGTTTTATGATCTAGAAAGAAATTATTGATTAAATTCTCTAACAAGTTCATTTCGATATGGTAATGCTACAGTGATATAATAAAAGAGCCTATCAAAATCTGTACTCCTTTCTCCATTGAGTATAAGAATAATTTCGACTTCTGTTAACAAAGCTCTCCCAAAACAACTCAGCCTGAACTCTCTTAACCCCGGACATCTGCCTAAGAAGTGCTGAATGTTCTCTTCTTCCCTTAAGTTGCACACAGTACATAGAGATGTTCCGTTCTCCATAAAACTATTTCCGCTCAGTTGAATTAAGCCACATCTAGCCTTAAATATACAGGTGATTTTGTTAATTTCGAACCCATCGGTCATGTAAGCTGCCCCTCTAGAGTGATCCAGAAATTTGTAGATGCGTGTACTGCTTTCCGATGCCCTCCTTGATTTTGCCTGTTGACCCTCCGATTTCAGCAGCCGCAGTAGATCTAAGCTCTTTTGTATCCAAGCGCTATGAGAAATGTCTCTTTCATCCCAATGAAGACCAAAACTACGCCCAAGATGGTTTCCTTCTTTGACCCAGAACAGTTTTTATTAATATATCCAACAGTATATATTACAGGTGGCAATGGCGCGATGGTAGTGTATTCACTAAGTGATTGGCAGGTCGTGCGTTCAAAGCCCAACCAGGGCCATGATTTTTATAAATCGAATACACACAACAAAAATTGATCTCCCTAAAGCAACAGTGTACTTCTATTGTACGGGTTCGTAATTCGCAAAAAAAACTTAAACCGTAAATCACTGATTCCTTGCTACAAAACATAACATCTAAGAACAAGCTCAGAATTAAATGCCTTAAACATCCTCATAACCAGCAGTTAAAAAATCATAAAAAAAGAAATTACCATGTGTAAAAATAATTACTATAATAATAAATACTAATTACTGTTTAATCTATTTAACGGTAACATCAAAGCAGAATGGAATATAGTCAATAATATATTGAAAGTCTCAGCTTTCAAGAAAGAATATTATACTTCGGGATAATGGCATGATTGTTTCGGATAAATCTGTTGTTGCTGATAAATTTAATACTTATTTTGCTACTATAGCAAACACACTGAAACCTCAGTCAAATCCTTTTAAATGTACATCTTGCAGCCTTGGGCATACTGAACCCTTTCTTGATAGTAGTTATTTTTACGAACCAATAACTCCTTTGGAAATATTACACACTATAGGGTCATTGAAAAATTCTAATTCTCTGGTTTTGATGGGATTTCCAGTAAATTATTAAAAAATATAGCCTGCTTTGTTATTGATGTCCTTTCACATCTCTTTAATATGAACGTTTTTTCAGGAATTTTTCCAGATGCACTCAAATGTGCTGATGTTTTACCGCTTTATAAAAAAGGTCAACAAGACAGCGTATGTAATTATAGACCTATTTCGCTCCTTTCATCAGTCAGCAAAATCTTTGAAAAAGTGATGAAGAAAAGATTTGTAAAGTTCCTAAAAAAGTAAATTACTTAAGCTCAGTGCAGTTTGGTTTTCAGGAAGGCAAATCCGCCGAGGATGCACTTTTGGATTTCTGTTCTCAGCTTTATTCAAGTTTAGATAAGACATTAAATACATCCGGCCTTTTCGTGGATATAGCAAAAGCTTTTGATATGGGTAACCACGATCTGTTGTTGGAAAAGCTCTACAAAGCTGGCTTCAGAGGTTTTGTGCTCGCCTGGCTTAAATCATATCTTAAGGATAGGACTCAACGAGTGAAAATAGATAAAATGAGGAGTAGTATTCAATATATAAATATAGGTGTACCACAAGGATCTCTCTTCAGCCTTAAATTTAAAGGTATATTAAAGGCTTTTGCTGATGATATAGGATGTGCTTTTGGCTCAATAAGTCTCTTAGAGCTTGTTTCAGATATAAACTGGGACCTTCATTTATTAAGAGTATGGTTTGCTGAGCATAAACTTGTCATAAGCTCTAAGATAATAAGCTCCAAAATAATGTTTTTTAGCCTATCAAATAAAAATGCTCCTGATGTAGATATCTTTTATCATGCACCAGAGTGTCAAATATTTAATGTGCCTGTTACTTTTCGGAAATTTTCTCTTGCTTCTTGATTGAAAAAGTTGATAAGGTCAAGTACTTGGGGTTAATCATTGACTCAAGTTTGTCCTTCAATTTCAATTCAATTTCAATATCAATTTATTTATTATTAATATAAAATATGATGGTACATTAAGATATAAATCTTTTATAGTACTTAGTTATAAGGTATGCAGCTGTTTTACAATTGTATAAAGGTAGGAAAAATTATAATTATAATTAACTACTTAATTTTAAAACATACTGAGGCTTTAAGAAAATATTTTCGTCTTGCGCTGAGACATTTTTTCTATTTGAGAAGTGTTTGCTCTTCAAAATTATTAGAAACTGTATATTATGGAATTTTTCATTCCAAACTTCAATATGGTATAAGCTACTGGTGAGGAACACACTTTAACAAAATTCAACCAATATTAACTCTCCAAAAATATACAGTGAGAAAAGTATGCCTACAAAATCGTCTAAATCACAGTTTTCCGCTATTCAAAAATTTGAACATTCTTCCAATCCGTCATCTTTATTGCTTTAAAGTGCTCAAAGCTTTCTTTATCAAATCTGGCAATCGGAATTTTAGAATTCTAGACGGTTATAATCTTCGAGTGTAGTGTCTGTACCACCTTTTCGCACCACAGCGTTTAGAAACTTTTTTACTGTATCTTCCTGTCGTTTATTTAATAAACTTCCACTTTTGTTAAGAACTATCAGCTCAGATGTTAAATTTCTAAAAGAATTGAAAATGTTAATGAGCTTAGAATTTAGTGATGTCGAAACTCTCTGTCGGGACTAAATAATTAATTATTTTAATAAAAATCATATATTTCTCAAACTCCAGTAGGTTTCTTAGTTTAAGTAGTATTAGTATCTATTTTATATGCCTCTTTTCTCTATCTCTATCTATATTTCTTTTCTCTTTTAAAATTACCTGTAATCTGCTTATTCAATTTTGTTGTCCTTCTAAATTTGTATACCCTATTCTAAGGGTATATTAATTTTGACGCATAGTTTGTAACATACCTTAATATTGCCCGTTGACCCCTAAAAGTTACTATAGTTATGATCAACATCGATAGTAATGTCGATCTAGTCATGTCCGTCCGTCCGTCCGTCGGCAAAAATTAAAGATTTCTCGCTTAGCAACTTCAACATCTGTTTGTTTATTTTGTATTAAATTAAACAATACATCGGTTTTAGCAAATATTTCGGAGACCGCGTGCAATAAAAAGCAAAAATCGTTCCCTTCTAACTTAAGCAATAAACTTTCGGCCATTGAAAGTGCGTCAGTGTCCCATTCTTTTGGATGGTCTAATATTTGCTTAAAAGTTTCAATAATATCTTATCTACAGTTAAAAATAACATTAACTATTCGGGAATGGTAATGCCAGCGAGTTTCTGATACTCCCGGCATGCGTCTGTTTGCTACGAGTATTTGTTTTAAAATATTTGAACGTTTAGTTGATTTATTAAAGAAGCGTACTATTGTGTTTATATTGCCAAAAAAAACTTTCAATTCAGCTATATTTTCCAGTGATTGAGATAACACCAAATTTAAAACATGTGCGTAGCAAGGAATAAAATAAGCCATTGGACAAGCATCCAGGACTTTTTTTCTAACACCACCTACTTCCCCTGACATAACCGTGTCCCCATCGTAAGATTGCCCAACTAATTTCTCCTTGCAACCGTATACATCAAGTATATTGAAAATGTGTTTTGAGAGCTCATCGGCATTTCGACTCTCACTCACGTCAAAAAACCCAAGAAACCTTTCCTCTACTCCTTCCTCCGATAAGTAACGCAAAACGGCACTAAGTTGCTCCCTATGGCTCATGTCTGGTGTTTCATCAATCATGATGGACACAAATCGCGTTTCACTTATTTCTACTTTAATTTCGCATTTGATCACTGCGCCTATACTTTGTATTAAATCGTTTTGGATGTCATTTGATAGACCCGAAAAAACCGGATTACGTGCACTTGAACACTGTTCCAAATGAGAGTCCATTAACTGGTCATACTTAGATAAGTATAAAAGTGTTTCGACATAATTGCCACGATTATTAGAATCTGGCTTTTCATTATGACCCCGAAATGCTTGTTCCTGTTTGCCTAAAAGAACTACCGTATCTATAAACCGTTCCATTAGTTTACGGTTTCTATCAACTTTTTTGTTGTGAGCTACAAAGGAATAAACCTAACCTAACCTAACCTACAAAGGAATTACCTAACGAGGTTTGAATACGATCAGTACCGAATTCGTGCAAAGATAAACAGCTACGAATGTGTTTTTCAGTCTTGACATGTTTATTTGCCGAATTAATTAAATTGTTTATGTCAGCGTAGCCCGTGCGACTCCAAACACTAGGAGAATTAGAAAAAAGGAGGCAAGGAAAACAAACAACATTTTATTGAGCTTACAACTACCAGTCAACCAAGTATATTTTTGATATATGGATGCGTTGAAATGCGAAACCATAACCTTGCGCTTATAAGCTATTTTCATAGAAGGAGTAGAGCGTCCTATCTCTATAACTTTTTTTTCTAAGAAAACTCAACTTACAAAAATAATTTTCTTCTTCCAAAAGCAAATCTACTAAACAACAATTTACTGTTAATAATGCCATTTTCTCCTTTGCTGAATCTAACTGAAAACAAAACAATTTAAACTTTTCACACTTTTCACTGTTTTCGATCACTTTAAATAATTATATATTGCACAACAATAATTCCACTCAATATTACTTTAAGTTACACATCGCAGTCTGCTTCACAACTGAGTTTTTCAAACAGATCTCACCTCAGCTACATACAAAACTCGCTAAATAAGTCGCTGAAAAGCGGGTTATATTTTTGTATAAGGAAGGGGAAAACAAGGAAAGAAAGCCAATTTGTTCTAACCAGCCACATATTTCATAACGCGAAAATTTCCGGGTTACTATGCTTTGTTTTGCTATCGCTTTGCGTATGTGTTTCTTATGGGGTATGGAGAGGAGTATGTGATGTTGGAGAATTAGGCATGCAATGGTGTGAGTATTTGTGTGCGTAGAGCAGTAGAACGATATGAGAGCAGGTAAATAGCAGGTGGTGGGTTGGTAGAATTTGTTGCTTGCAAGTGCAGGTGTAGGAAACATACAAATCTTATGTTTATACACACATTAAGATGCATGTTACTTGTTGGATTGAAACATTGTTGAAAGGTAGAATTTTAAAAGGTAACCCGGCGTGAATCGAGTTATATGGGCGCCTCGCCACTGCAACACACTCTTCTGTTACATAAGGGACGAAGCACAACACAAATTGTTCCTCAGTATAGTCAGGACCTGTCTTCAAGGTCCCGCATTTGAGCTAATACAGCACAAAGAGCTAGACACATGGAAATACCTAGTAACTGAACTGGAATCCCAGTTTAAGGAACATAGGTCCCGAACTTCGGCACAGAACCAGCTTCTGGCGGCCAAACAAAACCAAAGAGAAACCATAAGGAATATGATGACTGATGTACATTGTCCCATCTCTACTAATAAGTCACATATAACATACACATACACACATATATCAGCTAGTGGTGGCCTCACTTCTTAGAGAGTTATCTTAAAAGTTCAGTTCATTGTTATAGCTCGAATTAAGAACATCTCCCAAGTAATAGAAAGTCTTTTAACATATACAACATGGCGCAGTCGGTTTAAAGAACAAAGAAAAAATAAGGAAAAAGAATTTATATTTCCTATATACAATACCTAACCTAATAACAAATTCAACAAAAACACTAAAAATATAGTAAATAAAATGGCAAATTGTGATTTCCAAAAGCCCGGCCCCTTAATATTGGATGGAAATGTCAAGGAAAATTGGCGCAAATTTAAGAACATGTGGAAAAATTATACTGTGGCCACAAAAACCAACTCTGAAAGTGAGGCTATCCAAACCGCAAGATTCCTCTCATGTGCTGGAGAAAAGGCCATCGTAGTTTTTCAAACGCTTCCTATAGCAGAGGTTAATAAAAATAAAACCAATGAGGTAATAAAAGCATTCGAAACGTATTGCATGCCAAGAAGCAACGTGGTCTATGAGCGGTACATATTTTTTTCACGAAGCCAGAAAGAAGGAGAGCCGTCCGAACAGTTCTTATCTGATATCGTCAAATTGGCAGAGAGCTGTGACTTTGATTGTCAAAAGGATGACATGATCAGAGATCGAATCGTCATGGGAATTGCAGAGCAAAATGTGCGGGTTCAGGTTTTGAAAGCAGATAATCTGAACCTACCTAAGGCTTTGCCGCGTGGCAGAGCAGGCGAACATGCAAGCTCAACAGATGCAGGCAGAGCGAGGATCGATTGCAGTAATTTCTAATAAAAATCATCAACAACCAAAATTTATTATTCATCCTAATCAATTTAATTCAAATTTTAATAGAAATCAGGTTTCTAAATTTCCATCTTGTTCTAATTTTAGATCTCCAATGCATGTGACAAAGAAGAGAGACCGCCTAACTAGTGAAGAACACACAAATTTGAGAAAAAACATAAACATTATCGGGTGCGACAAGTGTAAAAGAAATCATATGCACGGTCGCTTTCCGGCATTTGGACAAACATGTTTGAGATGCGGCAAGTATAATCATTTTGCGTCAGCATGTAGATTTAAGAGTGTAAATGATATTCAGCCTCATTGTGAGTTTCGCACGGAAAATATTTCGCCTGGTGAAATTCTGTCCGCCCGGAATTTTAAAAGCTATTGTGAGTTTCGCCCGAATGATATTTCACTTCGAATCGACAGTGACATTTCGAACACAGACGAACACACCTAATTTGTGTATTGACAGCTTTAAAATATAAAGTGCCAAATAAATTAAATGCAAAAAAGAAATACAGAAGTTAAGAATATTTTGTATTAAATTGCATTGTAGTAGTACTGCGGTTCTTAAAAATAAAATACTTAAGAACTAGTTATTCGAAAAAAACGCCAAATGAAATAAAGCCAAAAATGTAAACATTTAACGGCGCAGGGACATCAGTCGCTTTGAGTTAAGTTCCAATTGTTTAGTGTTTTTTTTTTTTTTAATAAATACTGTGCATATTTTAAGAGTTTATAAAATAATTCCAATATTTGCTGGATATGCTTACCAGTCCAAACAAAAATAAGCGATTCCACCCATCGTGAAACTCGCAGCTTGTTTACGTTGTTTTTGCAGATGGTGGATATCAAAAAGGACCAACAAATTTTAAGTCGAGACTTATCATCTTTTCATTGACTTTAAGGCCGCATATGATAGCATTCATCGTCAAGAGCTCTACATGGAGATGGCATTTTCGGCGATTGAATAACAGGAAAAATTGGTTGGTAAATGAGGACGAGACTAAATACATGCTATCAACAAACAAACAAATATCTGTCCATTTATTTTATTTGTAGCCGTCTTTTTTCGAACGTACCGTTTTTGGTCCGTCCAAACCTATTAATTAAAATCCTGTTCGCCCCAAAAAAAATAAGTGAAAATTTTAGCTCTGAATGACGTTTAATTCCGCCCGAATTGATACCTTCAGAATACCACGATACCTTCTACGGATGGTGAAGGACTACCTCAGGGAACGCGAGCTATTGTAGGACACGACAGAGGGACCCCGCAGAAAGGAAATAACTGCTGGAGCAGCGCAGGGCTTCATACTGGGCCCCGATCTATGGAATATCTCCTACGATGGAATCCTCCGCATGGAAATGCCTGAAGACACGTTCCTAGTAGGTTACGCAGATGACATCAGTGCGGTGATTACCGCAAAGGACACCGAAGACGCACAGAGAAGGCTTAATCAGGTCATGAGACGCGTACGCGCCTGGATGGAAGAACATGGCCTTTGTCTAGCAGAAGAAAAAACCGAGATAGTCCTCTTAACTAGGAGATACATTCCGACGATAATGGAATTCCAGGTAGGCTCCGAAGTAATCACCAGCAAGATGGCAGTGAAATACCTTGGAATAGCCTTAGACTCCAAACTCACGTTCTGGCATCACATAAAGTCCGCAACTGAGCGAGCTGTGAAGGTCACCCAATCACTCAGCAGGCTAATGGCGAACGTAGGTGGCCCAACGGCAAAGAAAAGAAGACTACTGATGTCAATCACCCATGCCATTCTCCTTTATGGTTGTGAGATCTGGGCCGATGCCCTCAGACAGGAGAAATATCGAGAAAAAAAATCGCAGCAGTACAAAGGCTAGGAGCACTTCGAGTAGCAAGCTCCTTCCGAACAGTGTCGGAACCAGCCGTTCTCGTTGTCGCGGGAGTGACACCCATCGATCTCCTAGCGGCAGAGAGGAAGTACGTATACGAGAACAAGACGGAAGCAGGCGTAGAATCGGCCACTGCAGAGGCGAAGCAGCTCAGCAATCAAAAATGGCAGAGAAGATGGAGCGGGGAAACAAGAGGAATATGGACGGCGGGCCTAATCAGGAACATTAATGAATGGACGGAGCGGAAACACGGTGAAGTGAATTTCTATGTCACTCAGTTCTTGACTGGGCATGGATATTTCAACCGATACCTCCACAAAATGGGTAAAGTTGGGAGCGCAGCCTGCAAATATGGCGACTCCTCGGAGGACGATGCTTACCACACCTTTTTCATCTGTAGCAGATGGGCAGCTGAGCGAAACAAGCTAGAGTCGGAAATAGGTATTTTCACCCCAGATACCGCCGTAACCCAGATGACGATGAGTACCGACGCCTGGAACAAAATCTGTTCATTTATCGAAACGGTACTACGATCTAAAAAGAGAGAGGAAGACGAAAATATACCCTCACAAACACGCGAAGTGTTTGAGCAGGCACAGACGTCTTAGGCCACAGAAGACTAACAAGACGGCGTCCTTTTACGGACTTATAAACGGCGCCACCCTGATGTAATGCCAAAGCGGTTCTAGGGTGGCTTGCAGGCCGTAAGCGGGGAGAGTTTAGTCCACTTGACGGTACATCACGTATTCTCTCCTCCAAAAAAAAAAAAAAAAAAAAAAAAAAATCATCATCATCATCATCATCATCGTAAAACTAATAGCTGCAGGCAGCACAATACTAACAGTAAAATTGAATTAGCCGAACTACGATCGTGACGTAGACTGTAATAAATCGTTTGACATTTTTATTGATATCTTATCAAAGTAGTAGTAGTAGTAAAATGTTTTTATTTTCAACTTAATATCAAAAAGTTTACATTTTTATTTTAAATTAGGCTTTTTCAATGCAAGTCAAAAACAAAAGACTTACGACAATGACAAAAGTTGTCTGTCGGGTAGTTGGAGTATAATTGTATATATAAATTAGCTTGAAATCAAAGTTTTATGATCTAGAAAGAAATTATTGATTAAATTCTCTAACAAGTTCATTTCGATATGGTAATGCTACAGTGATATAATAAAAGAGCCTATCAAAATCTGTACTCCTTTCTCCATTGAGTATAAGAATAATTTCGACTTCTGTTAACAAAGCTCTCCCAAAACAACTCAGCCTGAACTCTCTTAACCCCGGACATCTGCCTAAGAAGTGCTGAATGTTCTCTTCTTCCCTTAAGTTGCACACAGTACATAGAGATGTTCCGTTCTCCATAAAACTATTTCCGCTCAGTTGAATTAAGCCACATCTAGCCTTAAATATACAGGTGATTTTGTTAATTTCGAACCCATCGGTCATGTAAGCTGCCCCTCTAGAGTGATCCAGAAATTTGTAGATGCGTGTACTGCTTTCCGATGCCCTCCTTGATTTTGCCTGTTGACCCTCCGATTTCAGCAGCCGCAGTAGATCTAAGCTCTTTTGTATCCAAGCGCTATGAGAAATGTCTCTTTCATCCCAATGAAGACCAAAACTACGCCCAAGATGGTTTCCTTCTTTGACCCAGAACAGTTTTTATTAATATATCCAACAGTATATATTACAGGTGGCAATGGCGCGATGGTAGTGTATTCACTAAGTGATTGGCAGGTCGTGCGTTCAAAGCCCAACCAGGGCCATGATTTTTATAAATCGAATACACACAACAAAAATTGATCTCCCTAAAGCAACAGTGTACTTCTATTGTACGGGTTCGTAATTCGCAAAAAAAACTTAAACCGTAAATCACTGATTCCTTGCTACAAAACATAACATCTAAGAACAAGCTCAGAATTAAATGCCTTAAACATCCTCATAACCAGCAGTTAAAAAATCATAAAAAAAGAAATTACCATGTGTAAAAATAATTACTATAATAATAAATACTAATTACTGTTTAATCTATTTAACGGTAACATCAAAGCAGAATGGAATATAGTCAATAATATATTGAAAGTCTCAGCTTTCAAGAAAGAATATTATACTTCGGGATAATGGCATGATTGTTTCGGATAAATCTGTTGTTGCTGATAAATTTAATACTTATTTTGCTACTATAGCAAACACACTGAAACCTCAGTCAAATCCTTTTAAATGTACATCTTGCAGCCTTGGGCATACTGAACCCTTTCTTGATAGTAGTTATTTTTACGAACCAATAACTCCTTTGGAAATATTACACACTATAGGGTCATTGAAAAATTCTAATTCTCTGGTTTTGATGGGATTTCCAGTAAATTATTAAAAAATATAGCCTGCTTTGTTATTGATGTCCTTTCACATCTCTTTAATATGAACGTTTTTTCAGGAATTTTTCCAGATGCACTCAAATGTGCTGATGTTTTACCGCTTTATAAAAAAGGTCAACAAGACAGCGTATGTAATTATAGACCTATTTCGCTCCTTTCATCAGTCAGCAAAATCTTTGAAAAAGTGATGAAGAAAAGATTTGTAAAGTTCCTAAAAAAGTAAATTACTTAAGCTCAGTGCAGTTTGGTTTTCAGGAAGGCAAATCCGCCGAGGATGCACTTTTGGATTTCTGTTCTCAGCTTTATTCAAGTTTAGATAAGACATTAAATACATCCGGCCTTTTCGTGGATATAGCAAAAGCTTTTGATATGGGTAACCACGATCTGTTGTTGGAAAAGCTCTACAAAGCTGGCTTCAGAGGTTTTGTGCTCGCCTGGCTTAAATCATATCTTAAGGATAGGACTCAACGAGTGAAAATAGATAAAATGAGGAGTAGTATTCAATATATAAATATAGGTGTACCACAAGGATCTCTCTTCAGCCTTAAATTTAAAGGTATATTAAAGGCTTTTGCTGATGATATAGGATGTGCTTTTGGCTCAATAAGTCTCTTAGAGCTTGTTTCAGATATAAACTGGGACCTTCATTTATTAAGAGTATGGTTTGCTGAGCATAAACTTGTCATAAGCTCTAAGATAATAAGCTCCAAAATAATGTTTTTTAGCCTATCAAATAAAAATGCTCCTGATGTAGATATCTTTTATCATGCACCAGAGTGTCAAATATTTAATGTGCCTGTTACTTTTCGGAAATTTTCTCTTGCTTCTTGATTGAAAAAGTTGATAAGGTCAAGTACTTGGGGTTAATCATTGACTCAAGTTTGTCCTTCAATTTCAATTCAATTTCAATATCAATTTATTTATTATTAATATAAAATATGATGGTACATTAAGATATAAATCTTTTATAGTACTTAGTTATAAGGTATGCAGCTGTTTTACAATTGTATAAAGGTAGGAAAAATTATAATTATAATTAACTACTTAATTTTAAAACATACTGAGGCTTTAAGAAAATATTTTCGTCTTGCGCTGAGACATTTTTTCTATTTGAGAAGTGTTTGCTCTTCAAAATTATTAGAAACTGTATATTATGGAATTTTTCATTCCAAACTTCAATATGGTATAAGCTACTGGTGAGGAACACACTTTAACAAAATTCAACCAATATTAACTCTCCAAAAATATACAGTGAGAAAAGTATGCCTACAAAATCGTCTAAATCACAGTTTTCCGCTATTCAAAAATTTGAACATTCTTCCAATCCGTCATCTTTATTGCTTTAAAGTGCTCAAAGCTTTCTTTATCAAATCTGGCAATCGGAATTTTAGAATTCTAGACGGTTATAATCTTCGAGTGTAGTGTCTGTACCACCTTTTCGCACCACAGCGTTTAGAAACTTTTTTACTGTATCTTCCTGTCGTTTATTTAATAAACTTCCACTTTTGTTAAGAACTATCAGCTCAGATGTTAAATTTCTAAAAGAATTGAAAATGTTAATGAGCTTAGAATTTAGTGATGTCGAAACTCTCTGTCGGGACTAAATAATTAATTATTTTAATAAAAATCATATATTTCTCAAACTCCAGTAGGTTTCTTAGTTTAAGTAGTATTAGTATCTATTTTATATGCCTCTTTTCTCTATCTCTATCTATATTTCTTTTCTCTTTTAAAATTACCTGTAATCTGCTTATTCAATTTTGTTGTCCTTCTAAATTTGTATACCCTATTCTAAGGGTATATTAATTTTGACGCATAGTTTGTAACATACCTTAATATTGCCCGTTGACCCCTAAAAGTTACTATAGTTATGATCAACATCGATAGTAATGTCGATCTAGTCATGTCCGTCCGTCCGTCCGTCGGCAAAAATTAGGCCTTTAAACTGGGCCTAGAGGGCTGAAATTTTAAACATATACTCTCTAGAGTCCCGAAATAATCAAGTTTACGAATTTTTGAAATCCGCCCACAGACACGCCCACAAACTCAAAAAAAAAAACAAAATTTTCGAAAAAATCTAATTTTGAGCTAAAAAGCTGAAATCTTTTATACACATATGATCTATGACTCCTAAAACTGTTCTTCGAAATCCGCCCACTGACACGCCCACAATTAAATAAAACAATTTTATTGAAAAACCAAAATTAGAGCTAGGGAGCTGAAATTTATAAGCTCATGTGTAAA
Organism: Portevinia maculata; assembly: GCA_949715645.1. NCBI lineage: Eukaryota > Metazoa > Arthropoda > Insecta > Diptera > Syrphidae > Portevinia > Portevinia maculata. Next base: position 180,200,681 of record OX454526.1, read on the forward strand.
TATTTTCAAATCCACAATTTAAAAAAAAACTTTTTTTGAAAATCCAAAGTTTGACCTCGGGAGCTGAAATTTATAATAATATACTCTCTATCCGCCTACTGACACGCCCAATTTACAAAAAAACCAACAGAACACTTTTGAACACTTAGGTATAGTATACCACATTGGCCGATGGCAGCTGTACCACATTAGCCGACGATGTATGCACATAAGAAAATATTTATAAAAAATAACAAAAAAAATACTGACAGAATAACTAATAATTATTTAATAAAGTTTAATAAATCATTTATTGTGAGGTAACTTAGGTATAAGTGATGCACAAAAAAATAAAACACAAAAAAAACAATTTCAGAAGCATAAAAAAAAACTCGAGTGCAACCAATTATATATTCGACACAAATTACCAAAAACGTGAATAGCTTTGAAGTTGCCAGAACGCGTGCTGGTCGTTTTTTCTAAATCGCCAGTTTTATGTGTAAGAAACATTCTGGTATCCTGCTTAGTTTTCGAAAAAACTGCCCGTACCACATTACCCTCCTATACCACAATACCCGAACTTACTCTTGTAAGGTATGCATAAAGTAAGGTATTTAATGTGTGTAAAGAAGAAAAGGCAGGCTCAATACGCCATAATTGTGCCAGAAGTGAGAAACAGCTTGGTTGTGAGTCAAATTGAATCTGATTTTATTAACAAAAATATTCTACTTATATACTAATTATTCCCTTCATAACATTCTCAATTCCACTTCAAACTTGTGACCCGAATCGAAGGGATCGGATTACTCCTTCGACTCACATCTGGCAATTCGTAAGCGATAAACAGAAACAATGAATGGCACCAATGTCATAATAGCTTATCACATTGGTTTGTTTAAGTGGCGCCGGTGAGTCAGTGCCAGCACTGTGCAATGTGTCGTCACTTAGGTTACTCAACTGATTGCAATAAGTGTGGGCCATTAGGTCACTTGTCATTAGTTTTCTTTTCCGCTTGTTGCTTTCGTTTGTCGATCGTGTTTGGGTAATATGATCAGTATGTTATGGGTACACTACACTCTACTCTCTACTCACAATTAAATAAAATAATTTTATTGAAAAACCAAAGTTTGAGCTAGGGAGCGTTTTTTTTACAAAAGCTTCGTTTTGTTTGATAAAATCCTTTAAATGTTATACAAGGTGGCGCAAAAGTAATCCTCCTATCAGAAAATGCTATAAATTTTGCGATTGGCCCCTAATGTCAGTTCTGTTTTGACATTTGTGTAGTAAACACATGCGAAATACACGTTAATAAACAATGTTACGCTACACTGCTCCAGAACACGGAATATTGGTGACTATTTATTTGAGCAATAATTAAATTACAGCCAAAAAACATCGGAAGGGTATTTTTGCGCCACCTTGTATAACAAAATATGTAGAGCGTGCTTAACAATTCAACTATACTTAAACTTTTTTCACGCCCACTTATGAGGGATAGGTATAAGAATAGGGTATCCAACAGTTCGCCCAAGCGGACTGTAGCCCGACCCTATGTTTTTTTTCTCTTTTGTTTTGGTTTTTTTTCTGATTTCTCAAGGGTCACCCCACCCACAGTTTGCTTAATTTAATTTAATAGGCATTTAACACTATTTTATTTTAAAATATAAAATGACTTAAAAAAAAAAACAAAAAAGAATATCTGAGACATTACGTGAACCAATACCCACTCACTTGGGATACCTGGCTCCCATATTCTATGTTTGTGTACAACGCAACCCCACACACCAGCACCACTTACAGTCCACATGAATTACTATATCCCCAAAAAATACCTAGCTCCCTCTACAGAAACCCACAAACATCAAAACAACGAACTGAAAGCTCGACTACAGCACGGATACAAAATTGCCAGAGAGCAATTACATTACAAAAAGGAAAAGACAAAGCTACGCTACGACAGAAATAGCAAGCCAAAACGGTTCAATATAGGTGACAAAGTGCTAGGAAGAAACCAAACGAGACACAACAAACTTTCTACCCTCTGAGAAGGACCATACGAGGTGACTAAAATCCTCTCTGACGAGAACACAGTTGTCCAAATCGGAAGAAAATCCAAACTACTTCACAACAACAATATACAACATATACAAGAATAGTACGGTAGCACAAAGCTAAAATCTTCTACATATTTTTTATTTAATTTTTTTCATCACCATCACACATTGTGACCTGAAAATCGAACCCATAGATCCTAATCCGGGCATATACTTTGAACTCTTGTACAAAAACAGGCTATATTCTTAGAAACTACGAAAAACATTGTCAGCAAATCAGAAAAAACTATAGAAAACCAAATGTTAGCGATATATTCACAATTATAGAACACCGAACAGCTTTGTAAACACAACCCACGATCAGAAGATGTTTCTCGAGAGATAATCATTAACCCACATTCCCCCTTTAAATATCTCCCATATTATCTCCAACAACCTACCCAACTACACCTCCAACATAGCAGTCGTAAAATTCTCCAGGGACAATGACTTACAACTGATCTCACACGACATAGACGTCTTAAAAGACGAAGAATGCAAACCTATGCTGACATTGGACACACACAATCTGCACCACTATACCCTAACCTATACGATAGTAGCAATAACACTCTTCCTATTTTGCTATAGACGCTATCGAACATACATAGTTAACAAGAACAAGCCACTCGACAATAACAAAGACAAAGTAATTGCGTTCAAGACAAAACAGACACCACAAACGGAAATAATAACTGAAATACCGAAAATCAGACTAAGTATTTCAGCAGACGGTTAACCGAATAAGAGGTAAACAATTGTTTAATTTGCTTAATTAGAATCAATAAAATATATTATTATATTAGTACCCAAAGGTACCTTCACACAAATCAACTTAAATTTACATATACATATACATACTAGCCATAAGGAACGCAAAATATAAGAATCTAAATACATACTATCAAAAAAAATTATATAAAAAATAACCTTAGTACCCAAAGTACACACGAATCAATTTAAATATACATATACATACTAGCCATAAGTCATAACATTGGTGTACCCAAAGGTACACCCAAATCAATTTAAATTTACATATGCATATATACCCTAGCCATAAGAAACCATAAACATTAGAATCCACATGAAAAACAATAACAATTGGCGTATTATGTTTATTTCAATTTTTTTTATTACAAACAAACTACCTAACTTTAAATCAAAAAACTCTTTGCCTAAAACATAAGTCAGAAAAATTTTAAACTTTCAATCCTCCCTCATGAGAAAATTAACCTCTTCAAGGCATAATTTCCTCCCTTTAAGGAGAGCGGGATGTAGTAATCATACACCCATAACCTTCTACCTAGCACCACGATCTGCCAATCACCTTCCGTGTTACGCTCAACGCAAGTGCCTATGCCATATCTCTCGGTTCCCACACAAACGAACTCTACCAATCTGATTTACGAACCGCTCACATAATCGCTTAGCCTATACCCATAAAATACCAAATTGATGGCATCATAAATTGTCACTCTTTGGGCATTTTTTAATTAAAGAGTACGGTTCGCCTATCTCTTTGCTTAGCAGTGGTATTCATATTGCATAACCACTGCACTCAAAAGCAGAACAGAGATAAAACAAAGGCGATATAAACAAAGCTGGAATGTGTGCGAGTAAAACGTAAACAGAACAAGCCGATCGAATAGGAACTCCGCTGATGATGCATTTATGACGCGTTTATCAATATATTGGGTTCGATAAACAGAAATGGTAACTATGCTGATAATGCACTAGTACCTTTTACTGTGCGTTGCCCAATATATTGGAAAATAGCTGATACGACTAGGAATTGCGTAAGGCTGGTGTGGGTAGAAGGGGTAAATAAAATAGTATAAAAGAGGATGGATTTTAAGTAGAAGTACAGAACATGTTTAGAATTTAAACAACATACTCCAAAGGTCGCAGCCCAGCCTAGACAGCGGGCCTTTAGAGCATTAGAAAATCAATACAAATTCAGTCTTTTATTTCGAACGGTTCATCCGGTTTCACTCTTCTCCTCAAATCTGAGGAAAGCACGGTGAAAATCGGTTATAACAATACTTTTGTTTTGATTTGCTTCGCAGTAGGGCATTCACAGCGAATAAAGAGCAGACTGCATTAGCGCAGACCGAAGTCTATGCACATACAGAGATAGCTTACATCTCTGATATAACCCTACGACCTCGGTTAGCGAACCTATCGTACCGAGGCTCCCCTAGAACCACCTTGGGTGTCGCCTGGTGGGGAACCACCCCCAGTTCGGACTTTAGTCGCCTCTTACGACCGGCATGCCTACCTCGGGTAAATTCTAACCCTTCTAAATGGCTATGGCAAGGTGTCAACTTATCAATGCCAGACTTAGTAATTTTCTTCTTGCTCCTCCTAAACGGCGAAGACATGAACAGGTTAAAAAGGGATCATAACCATCCCACTTAACTGCAACCCTGTCCGCTTGTGGGGTTCGCCGGTTCGAACTCATTGAATATTGGCAGGCTGGTGACTTCTGAATCACTTCTTAACTGTGGACAATCAAATGCTGGTGGTGCTTCGTTTGTGTGATCCAGAAGTTTTAAACCTGCCGTTTTTTTTTTTTTTATTATCCTTTAACGACAGCGGTTATTCCCAGTAGTGTTAACCCACAGATTTGCAGTACCCTCGCGGGACAACCACCGACTTTAATTCATATCCCCAAACAAATTAGTACCTTGTATGTACATTATTTTGCACATTATGTACTAGAACCTAGATTCGGATGAAATGTATGTATGTATGCATGTCCAAACAATTTTATTCGGCAAATATTCTAAAGCTCGTCTTCAGTTATAACTGTAAATATTTACTCACATTTGTCACTGTCTCCATGTCCCATGGTAATATGGATACTAAGTCAATAACTTCACAGTTGGCATTAAACATTGTTTTGGCTAAGTCTGCTGCCTGTGAAAAACAAATTATTTTAAAAATGCTTTGAGTTTCAAATGCGTAGTCAAAGATAATGTAACAGGAATGTGCCTCAAAAAAACTTTCCGCTTAAAACAATATATTTCGTCAGTGCTTTCGTTGTCATAAACTGAAACAAATTTTATTTAAGCTAAACCTAGTGTAAGGAGTGCACTATCTTGTTATTATTATCTTTGGTAATATAAACCTCAAGCAAAATATGTATTTGAGTTCCCCATCCAATTAAAGTTATATCCGTGCCTTTTCTTAGGATGTCTGCTTTTCCTAACTGAAAGGAATAAGCATCTGTAGGAACATCTTCGACAGCCGCTCTGTAAAGAGTTTTGGGTTCGAAAATAATGCAAGGATTAAGTTCTTTTACACAAGCCAATAGGAGTCCTTTTGCCATTAATGGTCCACGTGGAACCACAATTTTTAACCCTGGGGTATGTGCAAAATAAGCTTCAGGGCTCTGAGAGTGGTATAGCGCGCCATGACCCACAGCTCCACATGGAGCTCTGATGGTTAGCGAACCACAATCAAAGGTATTTCCACTTCTATATCTGTATTTAGCTGCTTCATTAATAATTTGGTCAAAAGCGGGGAAAATATAGTCGGCAAACTGTATTTCAGCGATGGCAGTAGCACCAGTATTTGCCACTCCTATAGCAAAACCGGCAATACCTTGCTCACAAAGAGGAGTATTAAAGACTCTACCTTTTCCATATTTGTTTTGCAAGTTAATCGTGCATCTAAATACTCCCCCAAAACCAACATCCTCACCGAAAACAAGGGCGGATTTGTCAGCTGCCAGGGCAAGGTCCATACCATTGTTGATTGCTTGAAACATATTCATTTTTTGCACAGGGGAAATTTTATTATCCAATTTGTTAGGGTAATATGTAAAATGGGTACGTATCGCTGCATTTTGTAACAACGATAGTTTGCAAATTTTTTCAAGCTTCAGCATATTTCTGTAAGAAAATAAATATAACTAACATGTAACATAAGTCACTTTTACACACGTTTTCAAATAGAGGAGATTGAAATCCAAGTTTTGGCTATGATTTCCCAAACAGGTGCACGAACTTGGCCAAACTGTTGATGTCAAATTGTTTATTATAATTTCAGAATATGTTCTGCATCAGTTTTCACTTTTGTAAGCAAATTAACATTTGCAAATTTAAGGATTTTCCATACAACTGTATTTACCAATTAATGACAAATGTCAAAACGGCTGAATGGGTGGATTTGAGTGGAAGCGTTCAAACTTGCTTATGAAAATATTGCTTTGTTTATTACATACCGTCGATGCAAGAAGATTTTTCAGGGGAAATTTTTTTATAATTTTACTTTTTTCAAATGTTGTTACGAGGTGGTTTCCAAAAGCTATAACAGAAGGATATCTGCTACGGATCGTTTGGCTGAGATACCTACTTGGCATGCATGCGGCTGAGGCACGGCTGAGCTCGCCGGATAAGGGGGGATCTTGTATCTTAGCAAAAGAAGCACCAGAGCACCAACAGAGAAAAAAAAATCATCCCAAGATTTTAACGGACTTACAAATGCCAACTGACGAAATTTTGGAGTCAAACGGACGGACAATATTGTGGTAACTTCACTCCCACTCTGCTTCACTTTAGGGTGACTGATGGCGTGCCACCCTGGATACAGTTTACCCTCCCATTTCACCAATAGGTGAATCACCTTGACAGCTGATCTTATCCGAGTATAGTCAACTGTCCCTAAATTAAACTAGCGCGGAAAATTAGTGCAACATAGAAGAGATCACCCAATACACAACCCCCATTGAAATATTTAAACATTCATTTCGGTATAATCAATCCAGACGAATTTTATTTAAATCTAGGGTAATATAAATAATTCATTTTGGGTTTATTTACTAGTAGGCATGTGTTTAGATGGTAGGTTAAGAATAGTGGTTATGTATATGGCATGTATATGATTAAATTATATAGTTTTATGTAGATATAGTTAAGTATTTAAGTATCAAGGTGTTAGTTTTAATAGTATGTAGCTTAATTAGTTATTTATAGCAAATTTAGGACAATGTTATTATGTAATTATTCAATTCATAGCAATTCAAGTATTTATTATATAGGCAAATTAATGTATATGCAATTGTTAGGATTTCAATGAAACGGTACATGTATGATCAATAGTTTAATGAATAGTAATCAAATTTTCAAATTTTACTGTATATATTTTAAACCTAAAACTTGTCGCAAAGCAATACCGATGACTCTGGGTAATCTTCCTTATCTTTATTTTTCGTCTTCTGCGTACAATCGCCGCTGTCGGTTTTTACAATTCAAGTGACAGAAAAAAGTGGGATTCTCCCTGAAGTTGGTTGCAGTGAGTATAGTAGTTCTTCTTCCACAACCTAGAATGTGTTCAAGTATTTATTTTATAGGCAAATTAATGTATATGCAATTGTTAGGATTTCAATGAAACGGTACATGTATGATCAAAAGTTTAATGAATAGTAATCACCTCGGTTAGTGAACCTATCCCCTAGAACCACCTTGGGTGTCGCCTGGTGGGGAACCACCCCCAGTTCGGACTTTAGTCGCCTCTTACGACCGGCATACCTACCTCGGGTAAATTCTAACCCTTCTAAATGGCTATGGCAAGGTGTCAACTTATCAATGCCAGACTTAGTAATTTTCTTCTTGCTCCTCCTAAACGGCGAAGACATGAACAGGTTAAAAAGGGATCATAACCATCCCACTTAACTGCAACCCTGTCCGCTTGTGGGGTTCGCCGGTTCGAACTCATTGAATATTGGCAGGCTGGTGACTTCTGAATCACTTCTTAACTGTGGACAATCAAATGCTGGTGGTGCTTCGTTTGTGTGATCCAGAAGTTTTAAACCTGCCGTTTTTTTTTTTTTTATTATCCTTTAACGACAGCGGTTATTCCCAGTAGTGTTAACCCACAGATTTGCAGTACCCTCGCGGGACAACCACCGACTTTAATTCATATCCCCAAACAAATTAGTACCTTATATGTACATTATTTTGCACATTATGTACTAGAACCTAGATTCGGATGAAATGTATGTATGTATGCATGTCCAAACAATTTTATTCGGCAAATATTCTAAAGCTCGTCTTCAGTTATAACTGTAAATATTTACTCACATTTGTCACTGTCTCCATGTCCCATGGTAATATGGATACTAAGTCAATAACTTCACAGTTGGCATTAAACATTGTTTTGGCTAAGTCTGCTGCCTGTTAAAAACAAATTATTTTAAAAATGCTTTGAGTTTCAAATGCGTAGTCAAAGATAATGTAACAGGAATGTGCCTCAAAAAAACTTTCCGCTTAAAACAATATATTTCGTCAGTGCTTTCGTTGTCATAAACTGAAACAAATTTTATTTAAGCTAAACCTAGTGTAAGGAGTGCACTATCTTGTTATTATTATCTTTGGTAATATAAACCTCAAGCAAAATATGTATTTGAGTTCCCCATCCAATTAAAGTTATATCCGTGCCTTTTCTTAGGATGTCTGCTTTTCCTAACTGAAAGGAATAAGCATCTGTAGGAACATCTTCGACAGCCGCTCTGTAAAGAGTTTTGGGTTCGAAAATAATGCAAGGATTAAGTTCTTTTACACAAGCCAATAGGAGTCCTTTTGCCATTAATGGTCCACGTGGAACCACAATTTTTAACCCTGGGGTATGTGCAAAATAAGCTTCAGGGCTCTGAGAGTGGTATAGCGCGCCATGACCCACAGCTCCACATGGAGCTCTGATGGTTAGCGAACCACAATCAAAGGTATTTCCACTTCTATATCTGTATTTAGCTGCTTCATTAATAATTTGGTCAAAAGCAGGGAAAATATAGTCGGCAAACTGTATTTCAGCGATGGCAGTAGCACCAGTATTTGCCACTCCTATAGCAAAACCGGCAATACCTTGCTCACAAAGAGGAGTATTAAAGACTCTACCTTTTCCATATTTGTTTTGCAAGTTAATCGTGCATCTAAATACTCCCCCAAAACCAACATCCTCACCGAAAACAAGGGCGGATTTGTCAGCTGCCAGGGCAAGGTCCATACCATTGTTGATTGCTTGAAACATATTCATTTTTTGCACAGGGGAAATTTTATTATCCAATTTGTTAGGGTAATATGTAAAATGGGTACGTATCGCTGCATTTTGTAACAACGATAGTTTGCAAATTTTTTCAAGCTTCAGCATATTTCTGTAAGAAAATAAATATAACTAACATGTAACATAAGTCACTTTTACACACGTTTTCAAATAGAGGAGATTGAAATCCAAGTTTTGGCTATGATTTCCCAAACAGGTGCACGAACTTGGCCAAACTGTTGATGTCAAATTGTTTATTATAATTTCAGAATATGTTCTGCATCAGTTTTCACTTTTGTAAGCAAATTAACATTTGCAAATTTAAGGATTTTCCATACAACTGTATTTACCAATTAATGACAAATGTCAAAACGGCTGAATGGGTGGATTTGAGTGGAAGCGTTCAAACTTGCTTATGAAAATATTGCTTTGTTTATTACATACCGTCGATGCAAGAAGATTTTTCAGGGGAAATTTTTTTATAATTTTACTTTTTTCAAATGTTGTTACGAGGTGGTTTCCAAAAGCTATAACAGAAGGATATCTGCTACGGATCGTTTGGCTGAGATACCTACTTGGCATGCATGCGGCTGAGGCACGGCTGAGCTCGCCGGATAAGGGGGGATCTTGTATCTTAGCAAAAGAAGCACCAGAGCACCAACAGAGAAAAAAAAATCATCCCAAGATTTTAACGGACTTACAAATGCCAACTGACGAAATTTTGGAGTCAAACGGACGGACAATATTGTGGTAACTTCACTCCCACTCTGCTTCACTTTAGGGTGACTGATGGCGTGCCACCCTGGATACAGTTTACCCTCCCATTTCACCAATAGGTGAATCACCTTGACAGCTGATCTTATCCGAGTATAGTCAACTGTCCCTAAATTAAACTAGCGCGGAAAATTAGTGCAACATAGAAGAGATCACCCAATACACAACCCCCATTGAAATATTTAAACATTCATTTCGGTATAATCAATCCAGACGAATTTTATTTAAATCTAGGGTAATATAAATAATTCATTTTGGGTTTATTTACTAGTAGGCATGTGTTTAGATGGTAGGTTAAGAATAGTGGTTATGTATATGGCATGTATATGATTAAATTATATAGTTTTATGTAGATATAGTTAAGTATTTAAGTATCAAGGTGTTAGTTTTAATAGTATGTAGCTTAATTAGTTATTTATAGCAAATTTAGGACAATGTTATTATGTAATTATTCAATTCATAGCAATTCAAGTATTTATTATATAGGCAAATTAATGTATATGCAATTGTTAGGATTTCAATGAAACGGTACATGTATGATCAATAGTTTAATGAATAGTAATCAAATTTTCAAATTTTACTGTATATATTTTAAACCTAAAACTTGTCGCAAAGCAATACCGATGACTCTGGGTAATCTTCCTTATCTTTATTTTTCGTCTTCTGCGTACAATCGCCGCTGTCGGTTTTTACAATTCAAGTGACAGAAAAAAGTGGGATTCTCCCTGAAGTTGGTTGCAGTGAGTATAGTAGTTCTTCTTCCACAACCTAGAATGTGTTCAAGTATTTATTTTATAGGCAAATTAATGTATATGCAATTGTTAGGATTTCAATGAAACGGTACATGTATGATCAAAAGTTTAATGAATAGTAATCACCTCGGTTAGCGAACCTATCCCCTAGAACCACCTTGGGTGTCGCCTGGTGGGGAACCACCCCCAGTTCGGACTTTAGTCGCCTCTTACGACCGGCATACCTACCTCGGGTAAATTCTAACCCTTCTAAATGGCTATGGCAAGGTGTCAACTTATCAATGCCAGACTTAGTAATTTTCTTCTTGCTCCTCCTAAACGGCGAAGACATGAACAGGTTAAAAAGGGATCATAACCATCCCACTTAACTGCAACCCTGTCCGCTTGTGGGGTTCGCCGGTTCGAACTCATTGAATATTGGCAGGCTGGTGACTTCTGAATCACTTCTTAACTGTGGACAATCAAATGCTGGTGGTGCTTCGTTTGTGTGATCCAGAAGTTTTAAACCTGCCGTTTTTTTTTTTTTATTATCCTTTAACGACAGCGGTTATTCCCAGTAGTGTTAACCCACAGATTTGCAGTACCCTCGCGGGACAACCACCGACTTTAATTCATATCCCCAAACAAATTAGTACCTTATATGTACATTATTTTGCACATTATGTACTAGAACCTAGATTCGGATGAAATGTATGTATGTATGCATGTCCAAACAATTTTATTCGGCAAATATTCTAAAGCTCGTCTTCAGTTATAACTGTAAATATTTACTCACATTTGTCACTGTCTCCATGTCCCATGGTAATATGGATACTAAGTCAATAACTTCACAGTTGGCATTAAACATTGTTTTGGCTAAGTCTGCTGCCTGTTAAAAACAAATTATTTTAAAAATGCTTTGAGTTTCAAATGCGTAGTCAAAGATAATGTAACAGGAATGTGCCTCAAAAAAACTTTCCGCTTAAAACAATATATTTCGTCAGTGCTTTCGTTGTCATAAACTGAAACAAATTTTATTTAAGCTAAACCTAGTGTAAGGAGTGCACTATCTTGTTATTATTATCTTTGGTAATATAAACCTCAAGCAAAATATGTATTTGAGTTCCCCATCCAATTAAAGTTATATCCGTGCCTTTTCTTAGGATGTCTGCTTTTCCTAACTGAAAGGAATAAGCATCTGTAGGAACATCTTCGACAGCCGCTCTGTAAAGAGTTTTGGGTTCGAAAATAATGCAAGGATTAAGTTCTTTTACACAAGCCAATAGGAGTCCTTTTGCCATTAATGGTCCACGTGGAACCACAATTTTTAACCCTGGGGTATGTGCAAAATAAGCTTCAGGGCTCTGAGAGTGGTATAGCGCGCCATGACCCACAGCTCCACATGGAGCTCTGATGGTTAGCGAACCACAATCAAAGGTATTTCCACTTCTATATCTGTATTTAGCTGCTTCATTAATAATTTGGTCAAAAGCAGGGAAAATATAGTCGGCAAACTGTATTTCAGCGATGGCAGTAGCACCAGTATTTGCCACTCCTATAGCAAAACCGGCAATACCTTGCTCACAAAGAGGAGTATTAAAGACTCTACCTTTTCCATATTTGTTTTGCAAGTTAATCGTGCATCTAAATACTCCCCCAAAACCAACATCCTCACCGAAAACAAGGGCGGATTTGTCAGCTGCCAGGGCAAGGTCCATACCATTGTTGATTGCTTGAAACATATTCATTTTTTGCACAGGGGAAATTTTATTATCCAATTTGTTAGGGTAATATGTAAAATGGGTACGTATCGCTGCATTTTGTAACAACGATAGTTTGCAAATTTTTTCAAGCTTCAGCATATTTCTGTAAGAAAATAAATATAACTAACATGTAACATAAGTCACTTTTACACACGTTTTCAAATAGAGGAGATTGAAATCCAAGTTTTGGCTATGATTTCCCAAACAGGTGCACGAACTTGGCCAAACTGTTGATGTCAAATTGTTTATTATAATTTCAGAATATGTTCTGCATCAGTTTTCACTTTTGTAAGCAAATTAACATTTGCAAATTTAAGGATTTTCCATACAACTGTATTTACCAATTAATGACAAATGTCAAAACGGCTGAATGGGTGGATTTGAGTGGAAGCGTTCAAACTTGCTTATGAAAATATTGCTTTGTTTATTACATACCGTCGATGCAAGAAGATTTTTCAGGGGAAATTTTTTTATAATTTTACTTTTTTCAAATGTTGTTACGAGGTGGTTTCCAAAAGCTATAACAGAAGGATATCTGCTACGGATCGTTTGGCTGAGATACCTACTTGGCATGCATGCGGCTGAGGCACGGCTGAGCTCGCCGGATAAGGGGGGATCTTGTATCTTAGCAAAAGAAGCACCAGAGCACCAACAGAGAAAAAAAAATCATCCCAAGATTTTAACGGACTTACAAATGCCAACTGACGAAATTTTGGAGTCAAACGGACGGACAATATTGTGGTGACTTCACTCCCACTCTGCTTCACTTTAGGGTGACTGATGGCGTGCCACCCTAGATACAGTTTACCCTCCCATTTCACCAATAGGTGAATCACCTTGACAGCTGATCGTATCCGAGTATAGTCAACTGTCCCTAAATTAAACTAGCGCGGAAAATTAGTGCAACATAGAAGAGATCACCCAATACACAACCCCCATTGAAATATTTAAACGTTCATTTCGGTATAATCAATCCAGACAAATTTTATTTAAATCTAGGGTAATATAAATAATTCATTTTGGTTTATTTACTAGTAGGCATGTGTTTAGATGGTAGGTTAAGAATTGTGGTTATGTATATGGCATGAATATGATTAAATTATATAGTTTTATGTAGGTATAGTTAAGTATTTAAGTATCAAGGTGTTAGTTTATATAGTATGTAGCTTAATTAGTTATTTATAGCAAATTTAGGACAATCTTATTAGGTAATTATTCAATTCATAGCAATTCAAGTATTTATTTTATATGCAAATTAATGTATATGCAATTGTTAGGATTTCAATGAAACGGTACATGTATGATCAATAGTTTAATGAATAGTAATCTAGTTTTCAAATTTTAGAGTATATATTATATAATAATGTATTATATACATACAAATATATTGGAATATAGGTAGGTATGTTAAACAATTGACATATGTAACTTACTGGTATTTTCCACAGTTTGATGACGTTGATACTAATCCCAGAGTGTTGTGCGCACAATCCTCGGTAGTAGGTGTTTGAACTATATTTCGTCGACGCTATATGGATTACTGTATTATATATATACCTATATATATATATATAAATTGAGCACTAATTTAAATAAAATTTGGTTAGCTGATCAGATACAAGGGTATATGTAGGCATATACTTTAATTTTCACTTAACTGCAATTAAATATAATCTAGTGGTATGATATTAACGAAACTTATATAAAAAAAACCATTAAACACATCCGCACATGCATCAGAATACTTATATATACAAACTAATAAATCTCGTTCAATTAAATTAAAACCACGACGTTTGTCCCTCGAATTCCGATCAAAACTGATAATTCGCATGCAATCGGTAAAACAGTAAGATTCCCGCATGCACTTGCTACTGATAGAGATTTTGGCTTACGAAGCCCTTCCAATACGCCAATGCTCTCTTGTGGAGATTTTCTTGCGATCATAGATCGGTGCCGTGCTTTCTTTACTGTTAGGGTTAATACATTAAAATCATTGATTTTATGAGAGGTATATGTATGGAGATACTTAAGCACCTGTACTTCCAATGTTTGGTGGTAACTTGGAGCGTAGAAATCACGTATATTGGTGAATTCGACGTAGGGTTGCCGTGGGGTATGGCAAAACGAATTGTTATTAAGGATTTTTAACTCAATCTTTTTGCTATATTTTTGCTCACACGATCACTCCTGTTTCCTCCAAATTCAAAAGGAAAATTACAGCGAGTAGCTAGTAAGCCCTGACCCATTAGTGGAGACTTTTTTTTCCATTTTCCTTTGCTTCCTCTTTTGTGTTTTGGAGAATTTGGTGAGCATAACTAAAGGGAAATTTATGTAAAGGCTAGTTTGTAGTTGGGCTTTAGTTAATCAATTTATTAAGTGGGTAATACAGTTTGCTGACATCCGCAACAATTTTTAGCATTAATTTATTCAAAAGTCGCATTTTATTTGGCTATTTCGATATATTGTTAAGTGAAAAATAAAAATTATTATTATTATTATAATTTATTACTTGGTAATAAATTACCAACTAATATTACATATTAGCACTAGCTGCTAGGGCTTACGGCTAATTACACTAAAGCTTATATTTCTAACTTGAGTTCTAACATTATCTGGTATACAGCGTTTATATTTTCTATAGATTCTTCAATAGTTCTAAAAGGTTTGGTTTGAAAAGTTTTTACAAACTCTGTCTACTTCTTTGTAAATTAAGAGATGACTAATGGTCAGCGTAGTTCTATTGGCACATAGTTGGCAGAGCGGTGGTGGTTCCTTTTCCATGAGATGTTTAAGGGTAGTGATGGTGTGGCCCATTCTCAGTCTAATGTACGTCTTCAGTTTGGTAGGCGGAGCGTTTTCGGGGTATATTGCTTTCTCTGCGTTTGGGTTAAGGTATTTGTATGAATGGCTGTAGCTGGCCCAGGATTCTTTCCACTCTATCTTCCACGTAGCGCGTAAACGCTTTTGTATGGCTTTTTTGTTGTAGGCATAAAATGTGGTTAACGGGTCCTTTGCAGCTGATTTTGCTGTTCTGTCTGCATACTCGTTTCCTTTTATCCCGCTGTGTCCCGGGATCCAAAAGAGTTTTAGTGAGTTGCTATTGGAGATTAGTTTTTCCCGAATTGAAGATGCGATTTCTGTGTTGTTATTAATATTTTTTTTTGCCGTGATGGAGGAAAGGCTGTCTGTGAAAATGATCGTTTTTTTGTTGCTCGCATACTGGATTGCTTTTTATATCGCGAACGCTTCCGCTATAAACATAGATGTTAGTGCTGGAAAAATTCCTTTGGATACTGTATTGCCATTTGCGTCCACAACTGCAAAGGCTGGTCCGTTTTCTGATTTTGAGGCCTGGGTAAAGAGTAACTTCCATCCCATTTTTTTATATTTTTCCTTTGCTTCTGCACACAAGCTCTTATATGTTTCTTTCGGGGTTGAGCTTTTAGTAAACTGCCGTAGAGAATCGCATATGGAGTGGTGTAGTAGCTTCCCTGGTGGAAATGCTGACCTTTTGTTTTTTTGTAGGATAATTGGTATCTCGAGGTTTTTTGCGTATGGCAATGCGTTGTAGATTGTTGAAGGGTATTTCGGGGTTTTTGTGCGTTTAAGTAGGTATTTTTCTCACATCGGTGTGGATAGGTGCCTTTGTTGAGGAGTTGATTTTTTGGGTTATTAGTGAAGTTATATAGGAAATCCTGTCATTAAGATGAGAATGTCCCGAGTCTGTGAGCAGATTTTTGATAGGAGTTGTGCGGAAGGCCCTCATGCAGGTTCGGATGGTAGTGTGGTATGGGGTTGAGACGTTTTGAATAGATGTGTTTGAACACTTTCCATAAATTGGTAGACCATAGTTGATTTTCGATAGTATTATCGAAAAGAATAACACAATAAATTGTTTAGACCTTAACATAACAAAAAACAACAACAAACTAAAATACAAAATCTACAGAAAACCGACAACTACAGACATTACTATAAATAATAAATCTCAACATCCACACAACCAAAAAATGGCAGCATACAACTCACTATTATACAGACTGATCACAATACCAATGGACAGAAAAGATTACCAAATAGAACTCAATACAACAAAATACATAGGACAAGCGAATGGATATAGCCCATCAACAAGAGACAAGTTACATAACAAGATGAAACAAAAAATAAATAATAAAATAAAAAACAACAACAACAATAACAAAACAACAGAAAACAGATATACATCAATAACATACACCAATATGTTGCCACAAATAATACAACAACAATGCAAAAAACAAAATATTAATGTATCATTCAGGACGGACAACAATATACACAAAATATTAAAACCAATAACCAAAACAAATAAAGAAAATTTAACAGGAGTATATAAAATACAATGTGATGACTGTGAAAAATTTTACATTGGACAAACAGGGAGAACTTTTAAAGAAAGATTTAAAGAACATATACCCAAGAACAACACAAAGTCAGCATATGCCCAACATTTAATAGACGACAACCACAATTACAATAGCCTTGACTCAAATTTAATACCACTACATATAAAACAAAAAGGGAAACAACTCGACGCGGCAGAAGAGTTCGAGATATATAAAGCACACAAAACAGAACGAGACAAATTACTAAACGACAAATTAACACTAAAAGTAAACCAACTGTTTGACACAGCCATTAACAATGTAAGACAAAAAGAGACAAACATAAATAACATTAATAGCCCCACACCAGAACAACAAGTGGCCCCACGCACATATTACTCGCCCGAAGATGAAGCAGGAGCTTTGAAACGCGTCGCGAACGAAAAACAAAATTAAAAAGTTGTGACATTTATAAAGCAAATACAAATTTTAAGTACAATTAAAGTTAATCTTTTATTCAAAAATAACATACACAACCGGAGACGAACAAAAATAACAAAAATGGAATACACGGCAGATAATGCAAATATAATCGTCTACAAATACAAATACACCAATGAAGTTAATCAAGGCCAACTTGAACATAAAATTCAACAAAGAATGCCTCAAAACAAACATAACACCCAAATATGCACAAATAATAATAAGAAACAAATCAATCGCAGCTCAAAGAACACAAAAAATAGCACAAATAATCCGCATAAAAGAAGAAATAAAGTCTCTATACCACAAAAAAAAAGCCATATTGAATAATAAACTTTACAAAATTTACCTTTTAATGCATAAATACATACACAACATCGCAGCTAACCTATACATAGAAGCAATAAACCAACACGCAAACAAAATAGCAAGAGAAATAATCAAAACACAAAATGAAAAAATACGAAAACTCACAAACAAAACCAAACAAAACATAAGCACACACACATTTTATCCAAGAGTAATAAACAACCCAAATATTCCATTAACTAAAAATGAAATAAACACACTTAATAAAGGACTCAAATATAACATACCAAAAATAAACAAAAACAACATATACCAAGAAGTAATAAACGCAGAAGCAGCAATAAAAACAATACCAACACTCGAATTACAAAACGAAACTAGAGTAATAATCAACAAAAAATTGAAAAAATTATTAACAAACAACAAAACAATAAACCAAAAACTTACAACAAAATACAAAGAAGATATAACAAATTTAAAAACAATAAAAGAAAAAAATAATGAATAACAAAGCAATAATAACAAAAGCAGACAAAGGTAACACCATAGTGGTATTTGACGAGCAAGAATACATCACACAAACAGAAACTTTCATAAATAACAACAAAATACAAACAATAGACAGAGACCCCACAAAAGCTTATACCAAAGAAATAAATAATGCCATCAATAAATGCAAGCAATTATTCTCAAACACAAACAAATATACATTGAAACAACCACACGCAAGAGCACCAACATTCATAGGACTACCAAAAATGCATAAACAAGAAACAGCACCAGGATACAAAGTAGCAAAAGCATTACAAAAAAGCATAAAGAAGAACATACTAATACACAACAACAATAGTTTAAAAAACAATACAAACCTAATAGACAAATTAAAAAACATAGACATATTACCAAACTACAAAATTATATCTTTTGACATCACAAACATGTACACAAATATTCCCATCCCTGAAACAATCAACATATTAAAAAATAACCTAATAACCACAGCAACAATCACTAAACAACAAACAGAAGAACTAATATACCATGTTAAAAATAATACTTAGACAAAATTATTTCACATTCAACAATAAACGTTACGCACAACCAGAAGGACTAGCTATGGGATCACCTCTAAGCGGATTACTAGCAGACATTTACCTAAACAATTACGAAAACGAATACATTATATCACCCAAAAACCCACAACACCGAAAAATAATTTCATACTCTAGATATGTAGACGACACATTCATCATATTTGACGGAACACAACGACAAATAGATATGTTATCCAAATATATCAACAGCATCAACACCAAAATAAAAGTGACAACTGAAATAGAAAAGAATAACACAATAAATTTTTTAGACCTTAACATAACAAAAAACAACAACAAACTAAAATACAAAATCTACAGAAAACCGACAACTACAGACATTACTATAAATAATAAATCTCAACATCCACACAACCAAAAAATGGCAGCATACAACTCACAATTATACAGACTGATCACAATACCAATGGACAGAAAAGATTACCAAATAGAACTCAATACAACAAAATACATAGGACAAGCGAATGGATATAGCCCATCAATAATAGACAAATTACATAACAAGATGAAACAAAAAATAAATAATAAAATAAACAACAACAATAACAAAACAACAGAAAACAGATATACATCAATAACATACACCAATATGTTGCCACAAATAATACAACAACAATGCAAAAACAATATACACAAAATATTAAAAATAATAACCAAAACAAATAAAGAAAATTTAACAGGAGTATATAAAATACAATGTGATGACTGTGAAAAATTTTACATTGGACAAACAGGGAAAACTTTTAAAGAAAGATTTAAAGAACATATACCCAAGAACAACACAAAGTCAGCATATGCCCAACATTTAATAGACGACAACCACAATTACAATAGCCTTGACTCAAATTTAATACCACTACATATAAAAAATAGGGAAACAACTCGACGCAGCAGAAGAGTTCGAGATATATAAAGCACACAAAACAGAACGAGACAAATTACTAAACGACAAATTAACACTAAAAGTAAACCAACTGTTTGACACAGCCATTAACAATGCAAGACAAAAAGAGACAAACATAAATAACATTAATAGCCCCACACCAGAACAACAAGTGGCCCCACGCACATAGTACTCGCCCGAAGATGAAGCAGGAGCTTTGAAACGCGTCG
Source organism: Portevinia maculata (assembly GCA_949715645.1). Lineage (NCBI taxonomy): Eukaryota > Metazoa > Arthropoda > Insecta > Diptera > Syrphidae > Portevinia > Portevinia maculata. The sequence goes on from OX454526.1 coordinate 180,220,458, forward strand.
CGAACGAAAAACAAAATTAAAAAGTTGTGACATTTATAAAGCAAATAAAAATTTTAAGTATTAAAGTTAATCTTTTATTCAAAAAAAAAAAAAAAACAAAAGTATTATCGACCTTATTACATTAATTACAGAATTTACATTGCAAAAATTTTTGGAAGACAAGTATTTTATTATGTTAACTCTAGTAGACAGGTTCTTTTTTAAGTATGTACAATGGTTTTTAAAATTGAATTTAGAATCCAATATAATACCAAGTATTTTAGCAAACTTAACATTGTTAATTATTGTATTATTGCAATGAACCGATAATATTTTTGGACAGCTATGTTTCTTACATACGAGTATATGAAGTGCTTCACATTTGTGAATAGTCTCCCCATGTACTTAAATCTCTAAGAATATTGGAAAAGACATTTTCAACAGAAGTTATGCTCTTGATTTTAGTAAACAATACTAAATCATCAGCATAAAGCGTGTGTTCTACTTGGTTGTATTTGTCTATTATGCTACTTATTTTGTTGAAGGCTATTATAAATAGTGCTACTGATAAAGGTGATCCTTGCGGAATACCATTTTTAAAAAAAAATATAGAAGAATAGGTGTCGTTGACTTTAAATAGAAAGGTTCTATTTTTTAGAAAAGAAGTTATATATTTCAAGATCTTTGGACCGATTTCCAATTTGATCAGTTGATTCAAAATAACATGGATGCCGATTCGATCGAATGCTCTTTCAAAGTCAATCGTTAGAACTGAAGCGTGATTTCTTCCAGATAGAGCCGTTGAGACGTATTCGTCTATATGTAAAAGCGCGTCTGTTGTGGATCGACCTTTCCTAAAAGCAGATTGGCGGTTATCAATAGCGTCAAGTGTTTCAAGAAGCCAGAAGACACGTTTGGATATTATTTTTTCAAGGATCTTTCCTGTACAAGGAAGAAGCGATATTGGCCGGTACCCAGAGATGATGGTGTTGTCTTTTTTCGGTTTTGGTAGGGGGACAATAGCAGCTACTTTCCATGCTTGCGGGAAAATACCTTCGTTGAATATTTGGTTGAACAAGTTTAATAGTCTTGTCTTAAAGGTCGGGGGGCTATTTTTTACTATTGCGTACGAGATATGGTCAAATCCCGGGGTGTTTCCTCGCACTGAGTTAAGGCAGATTTTCAGCTCAGTCATACTAATTGGGGCTTCAATAATACTTGCAGAATGGTGGGTAGTATGAAGTGGAGTGTTGTTTGTTAATATTTTCTTTTTCAAGTCGATAAATTTGGCATGGAAGTTTGAGTCGCTTGAAGAGTTTTCCCAAGTGGCCCCAAAATGTTGGACAATTTGCAGTGGGCAGCTAATGATATCTTGATCGCTTTTAATAAGTTTTATAGAGTGGGGTTGGTAAGTTCTCGTGAGCGTTTTAATATCAGACCATGTTTTTTTTGACGTGGATTTTGGATTAATGTTGGCTGTGAAGGTTCCGAAACTAACGATTTTTGCAGCTTTAACCGCTTTGCGAAATTTTGCATTTGTTTTCCGATAAAAAATAAGGTTCTCAGGTGTTTATTTCCTTGCTCCACCAGGGTACTACTTTGTTATATGTTTTATTTTTTGATTGGGGGATAGTTAGGTTGGCAGATTGGCGCATAGATTTTAGAAGATTAGCCGCTTCTTTGGTGATGTACGAGTATTAGTGTTGTGACCGATATATTAGTATTCATGAAGATATTACTAATATTTCCATATATTCCACATCACTAATATGATAATCGTAGATATTATAGTACTCAGATATTCATTCAAAAATATAAACTTTGGGAATAAAACAGAATTACAATTTTTTCGCGGCCCATTTTTGATTTGCTTTTGCACATGAACATTTCATTCATTTAATTTATAAACGTCTCTGATCAAAAAAGCCTGGCATTGTCTACAACTCCACAACTTCGAGTTTGATTACCTTTCTTTCCCACTGTCCAATCCCATCTCCCTGTTACGATATAGGCATGCACATACATACATGTACACGCCAATTAAAAACATTCTTCAAACTCACTAGTCTAGTCACTATCACTATTCACTACTCCATTCTCTATGTACATTGTACTCTATGTACATTGTTCAGTATGTAAATGCGTCACACCAAAAACAACTCTATAAGAACTCCATACACAATTGAGCTCTTAGTCACAAATATAAACTTCGTCCGGCCCTGATCCTTATAGGTACAAAACGTATTCAAATACCTAGGTACCTATTACAAAAAATATTAGGATTCATCACTGATCCTAATATAATATATTATATTAGTATTCGCTGCTGTACCTAATACAAAAAATATTAGGATTCATCACTGATCCTGATATAATATATTATATTAGTATTCGCAACTGTACCTAATACAACTTCCTTTTCTTCCGCGATGAGAGCAAAGTAGTTTCACTCTCGCATGTGATGCTCGCGATCAAATGCCATAACGACTCAACCAACAATACGCTAATTGACATGAACCGCTCATTCAAAAAAGTGATAAATCAATTCTCGAAGTTGTATGAGGTATCCAAGACAATTGATGAGCTCAGTAGTTCTGTATAGCGCGCGAGTGAAATAAGCAAGTCTTACTTCAAATCCTGTTTGAAGCAACTTGCAATTATAAACGAATCAACCCAAAAGAGGACACACGATTTGGTTACCACAACTCACCTCAACAATGAGCTGTCGAAATTTTTCCGTTCTCCTCTCAACGCTTAACTCCCAAATGGTTCAACTTAACACGTACATGCGTGACCATTTAACAGTCCTTGGAGATCTACACGCTGCGGATAAATTGAATGCGATCCACACAGCTGGTATTAAATCTTTGGCTACTGCAACGACCGTTCAGAATGAACACCTGGATGTAGTAGAAGCTAATTTAAGGTCTCTCAGAGAAGAATCGGCCCATATTAAATTAGCTGTAATGGATATTGCGGAAGAGATAAGATGTGTTTCTAGCAATTTGGAGTCCAACCATTACCAGCAAAAACACAATAACACTTCCATACTCGATGAGCTGCTGAACATCACGTCGCCCCAAACTTGCTCGCCCGACTATTCACTTGGAACCAATAATTTCCAATAATCACCTGACCTGCACGACGACCACAACAACTCTAACGCTACCTGGGACTTTAAAAACACCCATAACAGCCTTGGACAAGCCCACTCCAGCCGCCATCAAGGTACCACATACACCGATCTACCTTAACTGATTCGGCACGCTATGGACACTGGCTGATTGGAACAAAAGGCTGGACAAAATTCAAAAAGACGATTCATTCGTCATAAAAAGCGCCCCTGGCACGCTGACGCCTCTTGGTTGAAGAACTATTTCCAGCAGAAATTCTCTATCACCATTGCCAACTGTCAGAAGATTTCCCCGGCTAAGTCCAATAGTAGCAGTTTCAAACTCGACATACCCTCGAAATACAACTGGCTTTTTTCGAGTCCCTCCAACGAAGTGAATTTGGGAGATATGTCCATCGCGAAATGGTCTAACGCAGGAGTTGTTCGGCCTAGGATCGGATCCAATAGCGTTAAGTCTAACATTAAGCCTACTAAACGTAAGTCATATAACCCCATGTCCAACAGTAACCTCGATCCTAACTGGAGTTTCAAAGCTGGAACTTTTCCATTATTCTCCCCTCAACTCCGTCAACCCATTCCCATTTCTCAACCCGCCCCCAAAATATCTACTCCTTCTCGCTCCCATAATTCCTCTAAGCTGTCATCTCCTCACAGTTCCTCCACTCGACCCACGACCAACTCGACGTCACCAGGGCTTCAACCAAAACGGGTATCTTTTATTTTGACACCAAACTCCACTGACCCTTCGAGACATACTTCAACTTCTGCTACAACTTCCTCCAATTACCCGAATTTCGTTCACTTCCATATTCTCAATCCTGCCCAGACTTCCCATATTAACACGCCAACCCCAACCTCTGAAGCGCTTATCGATCCTTTACTTCCCCCAACCATCAAACTAACATCCAAATTTGTTAGCCCTACATCCTCGAACAATGACCTAGACGGCCGTTACATTATGGCTCGGCTTCGAGATCACAGACTCTTTGAAAACGTTCGCCTATACCTTGCCTACTTGCACGACAAGCCTGAATCAATCTGCATTGACGGAAAGACCAAGACGAATATTCAAATCTCAATTCAGAAAGAAGGCCTCCCAACTGATCCCACTGCACTCCGTGATATTTACACCCGCTTCCATGAAAGCTTCAACATTTCCTCTACTAATGTGGCGAAGGATCTATCTGCTTTTGCTTCTCATATTAACTCCAAACGTATCTCATATCTTCAACGTAACCGAGTTGATCACAATAATTTTTTTCGTCCCTAAATCACCTTTGGCCGCCGCAGATCTGAAATTGCCTCTATCCTTTTACTATCAAAACGTAAGAGGACTACGCACCAAAACTCACGCAGTTTTCCGTCGTGCTCACACTCTTCCTTTTGATGTTTATGTTCTTACCGAAACTAACCTTTCCCCGAATATCTTGAACCAAGAGTTGTTTCCAGCATCTTTCAACGTCTTTCGTGATGATAACGTCACTTGTCTTCTAGACAGACTTCCCTGCCGTGGCGTTCTCATTGCAGTTCATAACAGCTTGAACTCTTCCATCATCTCAACATCAACCTCCCCTCTTCTAGATTTAGTTGTAGTAAAAATCTCGCTCGTTAACCGTCCTCTCTACGTAATGTGCTTCTACATACGTCCGTCTCAACCCATCGAATCCTACCAATTAGTCGTGGATGCCATCGAGCATTTACTTGATACTTGTAAGCCAAACGATGAAATCATAATTTTTGGCGATTTTAATCTCCGTAATCTACAGTGGAGCTTATCGGAAGATCAATCTTTCTTCGTCCCAATAAACCCGATATCTAGTAAGGAATGCCTTTTTGTCGACCGCGTAACCGATTCTGGTCTTTGTCAAGTCAGTGGTGTTAAAAATTATATGGGACGACAGTTGGATCTTGTTTTCACATCTGACCCTGTAAACTCCTCAACCATTGAAAGTTCTTTACACCTTTCTACTATTGACGCTTACCACCCCTCTCTGCTCCTTTCTTTCTTTTATCACCCCTCTTCCCAATCCCTGCCTCCAACTAACCTGTACTCCTACGACTTCCACAAAGCTAACTTCCGAAAGATCAATGACTTTCTGACCAGAATCGAACTCAACTTCTCGAACTTATCCGTTGATGAAGCTGCCACCCGTTTTTATGACGAAATCTTTAAATGCATTTCCTTATTCGTTCCTTATTCGCGCCATAAAATCCCACCATCTTCCCCTCCATGGTATAATAGGAAACTGCGTTCACTTCGTAATAAACGTAACAAACTATGGGCAATCTATCTTCTAACCAGAACTACTACAGATTATTCGAATTATCTCGGTTCGTACTTACAGTTCTCTAACCTTTTTCACTGTCTCTATCAACGCTATCTTTCTGATGCTCAAGCTAACCTTATCAAGGACCCACGGTCATTTTTTCATTTTGTTAATTATAAAAGGAAATCTGATGGATATCCCTCCTCACTCTTGTTTGAAGGCGAGTCCTTAACGGACCCATTTGTAATCGCAAACTCTTTTGCTACCGTGTTCAAGCAGTCCTTCACTGACGACTGCCCTGAACCGGATCACTCTTACTTCAGTTATCTGAAAAACTATACCGTTGGCCCATTCATTTTACCCACCTTTGACCATTCCATGGTGTGCGACAGACTTCTTCATCTCAATGATGAATTTGTACCCGGCCCAGACGGCCTTCCAGCCATTCTTCTCAAAAAGTGTTCTGCGATTCTTTCACCTTTCATTGTCAATCTCTTTAAACATTCCTTATCTCTTGGGAAATTTCCTAAAATCTGGAAAACGTCCTTCATTTCACCTGTTCACAAAAAAGGGCCAAAGAATGACGTATCTAACTATCGACCTATTGCCAAGCTGTCGCATTTACCCAAGGTTTTCGAAAGTATGATGTACGATTCATTATCCTTTCAGTGCAAGTCTCTTATCTCCCCCCTTCAGCACGGTTTCCTTAAAGGTAGATCCTCAACCACCAACCTGGTTGACTTTGTCTCCGTTACACTTTCTGCTTTAGAAAGTGGCAATGAAGTGGATTTAATCGCTACCGACTTCAGTAAGGCCTTTGACAAAATATCTCATCGTTTGATTCTTTTCAAACTCTCCTTCCTTGGCTTCGATCCCCCACTATTGAATTGGTTTTCTTCTTACCTTGAGAACCGATCTTATAATGTTCGTTTTCGCTCTGTTCTCTCTTTGCCTTTTAAAGCCACCTCTGGTGTTCCCCAAGGTAGCCACCTTGGACCTTTGATTTTTATTCTGGCTATAAATGATATTGACAACGTCATTAAGTTCTCCTCCATCTCCCTCTATGCCGATGACGCTAAATTCTTCAAAATCATTTCTTCTCCACACGACTCTGATCTTCTTCAACAAGATCTCAATAGTTTTTCGGTCTGGTGTCAAAAAAACTTTATGGAGCTGAATATTGCCAAATGTGAATTTCTTACTTTTTCACGTAAACAGATTCAGTCTCCCCCTAGATGTTACTTTTTGAAAAACCAACCCATTGTTACCGTTCTAACCATTCGCGACCTAGGTGTTCTGTGTGACAGAGAGCTTAACTTTCGGTCACATATTGACGAGATAATCAATAAAGCTAACTCAGCCCTTGGTTTCGTCAAACGGTGGTCTAAAGAATTTACCAATACCTACGTGACAAAATCCCTTTACATTACCTACGTCCGCCCTCTCCTAGAGTACGCTAGGCAAGTGTGGGCACCATACTACCGGGTCCACATTACAAGAATCGAAAGCATTCAACGTCAATTTCTCCGTTTTGCTCTTCGTGGGCTCCCGTGGAATAATCACCTTATCCTTCCACCATATCACGAACGCCTTAATTTAATAAACCTTCAGACCCTTGAAAAAAGAAGAGATGTGGCTGACATTCTGTTTATACATCGTCTTCTCACTGGCTCCGTTGATTGTTCCTATCTTTTGAACTACATTGCCTCTAACACTAACCCTCGGAATTTAAGATCCCCTCCTATTTTCTATCTTCCCACCCGTCGCACGTCGTACGGCTTGAACGAGCCGATATCCCGTATGTTGCAGAAGGTCAATTCTAACCACCTCCTCTTTGATTTTAATCACTGCACTTCCTCCCTCAAATCTACCCTCCTCCACCCCTCACCATCCACCTAATTAGTTTTAAGTATTATTTTAAGCCCTAGCTGTAAGTCTTAGTGTAATTAGTTTTTAAGACCTAAAGCTTGTATTAAGCTGAATAAATGGGGGTGTATGCCCCCACCAAAATTAAATTAAATTATGTACCTAATACAAAAAATATTAGGATTGGCTGATACTAATCCAAAAAAAAATGCGTCCCAGGTAGGCGCACATAGTTCATGCATGCATGCAGTTCATGAAAAAATGGCAGCATACAACTCACAATTATACAGACTGATCACAATACCAATGGACAGAAAAGATTACCAAATAGAACTCAATACAACAAAATACATAGGACAAGCGAATGGATATAGCCCATCAATAATAGACAAATTACATAACAAGATGAAACAAAAAATAAATAATAAAATAAACAACAACAATAACAAAACAACAGAAAACAGATATACATCAATAACATACACCAATATGTTGCCACAAATAATACAACAACAATGCAAAAACAATATACACAAAATATTAAAAATAATAACCAAAACAAATAAAGAAAATTTAACAGGAGTATATAAAATACAATGTGATGACTGTGAAAAATTTTACATTGGACAAACAGGGAAAACTTTTAAAGAAAGATTTAAAGAACATATACCCAAGAACAACACAAAGTCAGCATATGCCCAACATTTAATAGACGACAACCACAATTACAATAGCCTTGACTCAAATTTAATACCACTACATATAAAAAATAGGGAAACAACTCGACGCAGCAGAAGAGTTCGAGATATATAAAGCACACAAAACAGAACGAGACAAATTACTAAACGACAAATTAACACTAAAAGTAAACCAACTGTTTGACACAGCCATTAACAATGCAAGACAAAAAGAGACAAACATAAATAACATTAATAGCCCCACACCAGAACAACAAGTGGCCCCACGCACATAGTACTCGCCCGAAGATGAAGCAGGAGCTTTGAAACGCGTCGCGAACGAAAAACAAAATTAAAAAGTTGTGACATTTATAAAGCAAATAAAAATTTTAAGTATTAAAGTTAATCTTTTATTCAAAAAAAAAAAAAAAAACAAAAGTATTATCGACCTTATTACATTAATTACAGAATTTACATTGCAAAAATTTTTGGAAGACAAGTATTTTATTATGTTAACTCTAGTAGACAGGTTCTTTTTTAAGTATGTACAATGGTTTTTAAAATTGAATTTAGAATCCAATATAATACCAAGTATTTTAGCAAACTTAACATTGTTAATTATTGTATTATTGCAATGAACCGATAATATTTTTGGACAGCTATGTTTCTTACATACGAGTATATGAAGTGCTTCACATTTGTGAATAGTCTCCCCATGTACTTAAATCTCTAAGAATATTGGAAAAGACATTTTCAACAGAAGTTATGCTCTTGATTTTAGTAAACAATACTAAATCATCAGCATAAAGCGTGTGTTCTACTTGGTTGTATTTGTCTATTATGCTACTTATTTTGTTGAAGGCTATTATAAATAGTGCTACTGATAAAGGTGATCCTTGCGGAATACCATTTTTAAAAAAAAATATAGAAGAATAGGTGTCGTTGACTTTAAATAGAAAGGTTCTATTTTTTAGAAAAGAAGTTATGTATTTCAAGATCTTTGGACCGATTTCCAATTTGATCAGTTGATTCAAAATAACATGGATGCCGATTCGATCGAATGCTCTTTCAAAGTCAATCGTTAGAACTGAAGCGTGATTTCTTCCAGATAGAGCCGTTGAGACGTATTCGTCTATATGTAAAAGCGCGTCTGTTGTGGATCGACCTTTCCTAAAAGCAGATTGGCGGTTATCAATAGCGTCAAGTGTTTCAAGAAGCCAGAAGACACGTTTGGATATTATTTTTTCAAGGATCTTTCCTGTACAAGGAAGAAGCGATATTGGCCGGTACCCAGAGATGATGGTGTTGTCTTTTTTCGGTTTTGGTAGGGGGACAATAGCAGCTACTTTCCATGCTTGCGGGAAAATACCTTCGTTGAATATTTGGTTGAACAAGTTTAATAGTCTTGTCTTAAAGGTCGGGGGGCTATTTTTTACTATTGCGTACGAGATATGGTCAAATCCCGGGGTGTTTCCTCGCACTGAGTTAAGGCAGATTTTCAGCTCAGTCATACTAATTGGGGCTTCAATAATACTTGCAGAATGGTGGGTAGTATGAAGTGGAGTGTTGTTTGTTAATATTTTCTTTTTCAAGTCGATAAATTTGGCATGGAAGTTTGAGTCGCTTGAAGAGTTTTCCCAAGTGGCCCCAAAATGTTGGACAATTTGCAGTGGGCAGCTAATGATATCTTGATCGCTTTTAATAAGTTTTATAGAGTGGGGTTGGTAAGTTCTCGTGAGCGTTTTAATATCAGACCATGTTTTTTTTGACGTGGATTTTGGATTAATGTTGGCTGTGAAGGTTCCGAAACTAACGATTTTTGCAGCTTTAACCGCTTTGCGAAATTTTGCATTTGTTTTCCGATAAAAAATAAGGTTCTCAGGTGTTTATTTCCTTGCTCCACCAGGGTACTACTTTGTTATATGTTTTATTTTTTGATTGGGGGATAGTTAGGTTGGCAGATTGGCGCATAGATTTTAGAAGGTTAGCCGCTTCTTTGGTGATGTACGAGTATTAGGGTTGTGACCGATATATTAGTATTCATGAAGATATTACTAATATTTCCATATATTCCACATCACTAATATGATAATCGTAGATATTATAGTACTCAGATATTCATTCAAAAATATAAACTTTGGGAATAAAACAGAATTACAATTTTTTCGCGGCCCATTTTTGATTTGCTTTTGCACATGAACATTTCATTCATTTAATTTATAAACGTCTCTGATCAAAAAAGCCTGGCATTGTCTACAACTCCACAACTTCGAGTTTGATTACCTTTCTTTCCCACTGTCCAATCCCATCTCCCTGTTACGATATAGGCATGCACATACATACATGTACACGCCAATTAAAAACATTCTTCAAACTCACTAGTCTAGTCACTATCACTATTCACTACTCCATTCTCTATGTACATTGTACTCTATGTACATTGTTCAGTATGTAAATGCGTCACACCAAAAACAACTCTATAAGAACTCCATACACAATTGAGCTCTTAGTCACAAATATAAACTTCGTCCGGCCCTGATCCTTATAGGTACAAAACGTATTCAAATACCTAGGTACCTATTACAAAAAATATTAGGATTCATCACTGATCCTAATATAATATATTATATTAGTATTCGCTGCTGTACCTAATACAAAAAATATTAGGATTCATCACTGATCCTAATATAATATATTATATTAGTATTCGCAACTGTACCTAATACAACTTCCTTTTCTTCCGCGATGAGAGCAAAGTAGTTTCACTCTCGCATGTGATGCTCGCGATCAAATGCCATAACGACTCAACCAACAATACGCTAATTGACATGAACCGCTCATTCAAAAAAGTGATAAATCAATTCTCGAAGTTGTATGAGGTATCCAAGACAATTGATGAGCTCAGTAGTTCTGTATAGCGCGCGAGTGAAATAAGCAAGTCTTACTTCAAATCCTGTTTGAAGCAACTTGCAATTATAAACGAATCAACCCAAAAGAGGACACACGATTTGGTTACCACAACTCACCTCAACAATGAGCTGTCGAAATTTTTCCGTTCTCCTCTCAACGCTTAACTCCCAAATGGTTCAACTTAACACGTACATGCGTGACCATTTAACAGTCCTTGGAGATCTACACGCTGCGGATAAATTGAATGCGATCCACACAGCTGGTATTAAATCTTTGGCTACTGCAACGACCGTTCAGAATGAACACCTGGATGTAGTAGAAGCTAATTTAAGGTCTCTCAGAGAAGAATCGGCCCATATTAAATTAGCTGTAATGGATATTGCGGAAGAGATAAGATGTGTTTCTAGCAATTTGGAGTCCAACCATTACCAGCAAAAACACAATAACACTTCCATACTCGATGAGCTGCTGAACATCACGTCGCCCCAAACTTGCTCGCCCGACTATTCACTTGGAACCAATAATTTCCAATAATCACCTGACCTGCACGACGACCACAACAACTCTAACGCTACCTGGGACTTTAAAAACACCCATAACAGCCTTGGACAAGCCCACTCCAGCCGCCATCAAGGTACCACATACACCGATCTACCTTAACTGATTCGGCACGCTATGGACACTGGCTGATTGGAACAAAAGGCTGGACAAAATTCAAAAAGACGATTCATTCGTCATAAAAAGCGCCCCTGGCACGCTGACGCCTCTTGGTTGAAGAACTATTTCCAGCAGAAATTCTCTATCACCATTGCCAACTGTCAGAAGATTTCCCCGGCTAAGTCCAATAGTAGCAGTTTCAAACTCGACATACCCTCGAAATACAACTGGCTTTTTTCGAGTCCCTCCAACGAAGTGAATTTGGGAGATATGTCCATCGCGAAATGGTCTAACGCAGGAGTTGTTCGGCCTAGGATCGGATCCAATAGCGTTAAGTCTAACATTAAGCCTACTAAACGTAAGTCATATAACCCCATGTCCAACAGTAACCTCGATCCTAACTGGAGTTTCAAAGCTGGAACTTTTCCATTATTCTCCCCTCAACTCCGTCAACCCATTCCCATTTCTCAACCCGCCCCCAAAATATCTACTCCTTCTCGCTCCCATAATTCCTCTAAGCTGTCATCTCCTCACAGTTCCTCCACTCGACCCACGACCAACTCGACGTCACCAGGGCTTCAACCAAAACGGGTATCTTTTATTTTGACACCAAACTCCACTGACCCTTCGAGACATACTTCAACTTCTGCTACAACTTCCTCCAATTACCCGAATTTCGTTCACTTCCATATTCTCAATCCTGCCCAGACTTCCCATATTAACACGCCAACCCCAACCTCTGAAGCGCTTATCGATCCTTTACTTCCCCCAACCATCAAACTAACATCCAAATTTGTTAGCCCTACATCCTCGAACAATGACCTAGACGGCCGTTACATTATGGCTCGGCTTCGAGATCACAGACTCTTTGAAAACGTTCGCCTATACCTTGCCTACTTGCACGACAAGCCTGAATCAATCTGCATTGACGGAAAGACCAAGACGAATATTCAAATCTCAATTCAGAAAGAAGGCCTCCCAACTGATCCCACTGCACTCCGTGATATTTACACCCGCTTCCATGAAAGCTTCAACATTTCCTCTACTAATGTGGCGAAGGATCTATCTGCTTTTGCTTCTCATATTAACTCCAAACGTATCTCATATCTTCAACGTAACCGAGTTGATCACAATAATTTTTTTCGTCCCTAAATCACCTTTGGCCGCCGCAGATCTGAAATTGCCTCTATCCTTTTACTATCAAAACGTAAGAGGACTACGCACCAAAACTCACGCAGTTTTCCGTCGTGCTCACACTCTTCCTTTTGATGTTTATGTTCTTACCGAAACTAACCTTTCCCCGAATATCTTGAACCAAGAGTTGTTTCCAGCATCTTTCAACGTCTTTCGTGATGATAACGTCACTTGTCTTCTAGACAGACTTCCCTGCCGTGGCGTTCTCATTGCAGTTCATAACAGCTTGAACTCTTCCATCATCTCAACATCAACCTCCCCTCTTCTAGATTTAGTTGTAGTAAAAATCTCGCTCGTTAACCGTCCTCTCTACGTAATGTGCTTCTACATACGTCCGTCTCAACCCATCGAATCCTACCAATTAGTCGTGGATGCCATCGAGCATTTACTTGATACTTGTAAGCCAAACGATGAAATCATAATTTTTGGCGATTTTAATCTCCGTAATCTACAGTGGAGCTTATCGGAAGATCAATCTTTCTTCGTCCCAATAAACCCGATATCTAGTAAGGAATGCCTTTTTGTCGACCGCGTAACCGATTCTGGTCTTTGTCAAGTCAGTGGTGTTAAAAATTATATGGGACGACAGTTGGATCTTGTTTTCACATCTGACCCTGTAAACTCCTCAACCATTGAAAGTTCTTTACACCTTTCTACTATTGACGCTTACCACCGCTCTCTGCTCCTTTCTTTCTTTTATCACCCCTCTTCCCAATCCCTGCCTCCAACTAACCTGTACTCCTACGACTTCCACAAAGCTAACTTCCGAAAGATCAATGACTTTCTGACCAGAATCGAACTCAACTTCTCGAACTTATCCGTTGATGAAGCTGCCACCCGTTTTTATGACGAAATCTTTAAATGCATTTCCTTATTCGTTCCTTATTCGCGCCATAAAATCCCACCATCTTCCCCTCCATGGTATAATAGGAAACTGCGTTCACTTCGTAATAAACGTAACAAACTATGGGCAATCTATCTTCTAACCAGAACTACTACAGATTATTCGAATTATCTCGGTTCGTACTTACAGTTCTCTAACCTTTTTCACTGTCTCTATCAACGCTATCTTTCTGATGCTCAAGCTAACCTTATCAAGGACCCACGGTCATTTTTTCATTTTGTTAATTATAAAAGGAAATCTGATGGATATCCCTCCTCACTCTTGTTTGAAGGCGAGTCCTTAACGGACCCATTTGTAATCGCAAACTCTTTTGCTACCGTGTTCAAGCAGTCCTTCACTGACGACTGCCCTGAACCGGATCACTCTTACTTCAGTTATCTGAAAAACTATACCGTTGGCCCATTCATTTTACCCACCTTTGACCATTCCATGGTGTGCGACAGACTTCTTCATCTCAATGATGAATTTGTACCCGGCCCAGACGGCCTTCCAGCCATTCTTCTCAAAAAGTGTTCTGCGATTCTTTCACCTTTCATTGTCAATCTCTTTAAACATTCCTTATCTCTTGGGAAATTTCCTAAAATCTGGAAAACGTCCTTCATTTCACCTGTTCACAAAAAAGGGCCAAAGAATGACGTATCTAACTATCGACCTATTGCCAAGCTGTCGCATTTACCCAAGGTTTTCGAAAGTATGATGTACGATTCATTATCCTTTCAGTGCAAGTCTCTTATCTCCCCCCTTCAGCACGGTTTCCTTAAAGGTAGATCCTCAACCACCAACCTGGTTGACTTTGTCTCCGTTACACTTTCTGCTTTAGAAAGTGGCAATGAAGTGGATTTAATCGCTACCGACTTCAGTAAGGCCTTTGACAAAATATCTCATCGTTTGATTCTTTTCAAACTCTCCTTCCTTGGCTTCGATCCCCCACTATTGAATTGGTTTTCTTCTTACCTTGAGAACCGATCTTATAATGTTCGTTTTCGCTCTGTTCTCTCTTTGCCTTTTAAAGCCACCTCTGGTGTTCCCCAAGGTAGCCACCTTGGACCTTTGATTTTTATTCTGGCTATAAATGATATTGACAACGTCATTAAGTTCTCCTCCATCTCCCTCTATGCCGATGACGCTAAATTCTTCAAAATCATTTCTTCTCCACACGACTCTGATCTTCTTCAACAAGATCTCAATAGTTTTTCGGTCTGGTGTCAAAAAAACTTTATGGAGCTGAATATTGCCAAATGTGAATTTCTTACTTTTTCACGTAAACAGATTCAGTCTCCCCCTAGATGTTACTTTTTGAAAAACCAACCCATTGTTACCGTTCTAACCATTCGCGACCTAGGTGTTCTGTGTGACAGAGAGCTTAACTTTCGGTCACATATTGACGAGATAATCAATAAAGCTAACTCAGCCCTTGGTTTCGTCAAACGGTGGTCTAAAGAATTTACCAATACCTACGTGACAAAATCCCTTTACATTACCTACGTCCGCCCTCTCCTAGAGTACGCTAGGCAAGTGTGGGCACCATACTACCGGGTCCACATTACAAGAATCGAAAGCATTCAACGTCAATTTCTCCGTTTTGCTCTTCGTGGGCTCCCGTGGAATAATCACCTTATCCTTCCACCATATCACGAACGCCTTAATTTAATAAACCTTCAGACCCTTGAAAAAAGAAGAGATGTGGCTGACATTCTGTTTATACATCGTCTTCTCACTGGCTCCGTTGATTGTTCCTATCTTTTGAACTACATTGCCTCTAACACTAACCCTCGGAATTTAAGATCCCCTCCTATTTTCTATCTTCCCACCCGTCGCACGTCGTACGGCTTGAACGAGCCGATATCCCGTATGTTGCAGAAGGTCAATTCTAACCACCTCCTCTTTGATTTTAATCACTGCACTTCCTCCCTCAAATCTACCCTCCTCCACCCCTCACCATCCACCTAATTAGTTTTAAGTATTATTTTAAGCCCTAGCTGTAAGTCTTAGTGTAATTAGTTTTTAAGACCTAAAGCTTGTATTAAGCTGAATAAATGGGGGTGTATGCCCCCACCAAAATTAAATTAAATTATGTACCTAATACAAAAAATATTAGGATTGGCTGATACTAATCCAAAAAAAAATGCGTCCCAGGTAGGCGCACATAGTTCATGCATACATTTTTGTGTAGATATGCGTATGATGGCTAGGTGCAAAATATGTTCGACCTTTGACTGGTGTTGAATGGTAAGGTAAACATGAGGAATGAATGATGCGTTTTTGTATGGAAAAAGGAAAGGATTTTATTTCTATTCACTGACTTCCCTAGAATAAAAGTAAAAAAAAATTATGTTGATAATATTTCATTTGGACTTACACTGCAAAGGGCTAGGAGGATTTTTTTTTATTAAATAGGAAATGATTAGGAGTAGGTTCATACATAAAACAAACTATTATGTTTTCAGTGTGAGTGACCACAAAGTAAGGAAAAAGTGTTGCACAAAAAGCAGTTGAGGTTGACAAAAATAAACAATAATCGAGCAAAGCAGAGTATTGAATTGACTGGTATTCCATATGAACATTTAGGTTAAAGTAATAAAACTATTTATGACATTGGCAGTTGTTAGGAATGATGCTGAGATGGTGGCTACTTAATTCTAATACCACTCAGAATTTTAATTAAAAGATTTAGTTTTTAACTTTTCTTATGCAACACAATCTTTTTCCTAGAAAGATTAAGAAGGGATTAGGTGTAGGTATCGCAACACCTTAATAAACAACATAATTCATTCATAAATCCTTAATAAAATGTAACCATATTGTAGTTTTTCATTCTTAGAAAGTAATGAAAAGAGCAGCGTTACACCATAATAAACAAACAATTTACTCGTAAGTACATTTATGGGGGTGGCGACGGTGTAGAGGTTAGTGTGTTGGCTTCTTCAGGGTTTCTCCAAAGTACCAGGAGTTGAAAAAACGAGTCCAGGCCCGCAAACAGCAGTCTGAAGATGATAGGCGTCAGAGGAGTCGCTCGTTCTCAAATTTTGTGGCACCCAACGTGTCCTTTGCCCAAATGGCAGCTGGACCGGGTCAAGCCCACATGACATCAAACCAACCAAAGGTGGCCCAAAAGGCACCAGAGGTGGATCTGGACTTAAAATCGATCCTTCTGTCTCTGCACGGAAAGATCGATAAGTTCCAGAAACAATTAAATGAACAAGCGGCCCGAATTGACTTTATCTATTCGGAGCTGTTGGTGGGGTCTGGTGTGCCATAAATTTAATGGCTGCGCTGGATGAGGGAAACTTAAAGATCCTTACTGTGAATGTTAATTCACTAGTCAGGATCGAGAAAAGAACGTCACTTGCCAATTTGTTGAAAACCGAAAACCCGGATGTGCTTTTGGTTAGCGAAACTAAGCTAAATCAGAAGCACAAATTGGGATACAAAGACTATCATGTAATAAGAAGAGTCCGGCCTCACTTCACTCAAGGAGGTGGGGTTGGAATCTTAATTCGAAAAGGCCTGCGCCATATGGTTATATATAGCGGGGACGTGCGTAGGTTCCAGTTGTTGGAGGCATGCATTATATGCATTCCTCTACATAGCCGGAGGAGAATGTATGTGGTGTCGCTTTACGCACCTGCTGCACCTCCACCAAACCAATTTATGACAGAGCTCGAGACACTTTTTCGTGGTCTGCAGCTGAACTCGGAGGAGAATTATTACTTCTTCGCCGGAGATATTAATTAAAGAAAAGAACGTCACTTGCCAATTTGTTGAAAACCGAAAACCCGGATGTGCTTTTGGTTAGCGAAACTAAGCTAAATCAGAAGCACAAATTGGGATACAAAGACTATCATGTAATAAGAAGAGTCCGGCCTCACTTCACTCAAGGAGGTGGGGTTGGAATCTTAATTCGAAAAGGCCTGCGCCATAGGGTTATATATAGCGGGGACGTGCGTAGGTTCCAGTTGTTGGAGGCATGCATTATATGCATTCCTCTACATAGCCGGAGGAGAATGTATGTGGTGTCGCTTTACGCACCTGCTGCACCTCCACCAAACCAATTTATGACAGAGCTCGAGACACTTTTTCGTGGTCTGCAGCTGAACTCGGAGGAGAATTATTACTTCTTCGCCGGAGATATTAATTAAAGAAAAGAACGTCACTTGCCAATTTGTTGAAAACCGAAAACCCGGATGTGCTTTTGGTTAGCGAAACTAAGCTAAATCAGAAGCACAAATTGGGATACAAAGACTATCATGTAATAAGAAGAGTCCGGCCTCACTTCACTCAAGGAGGTGGGGTTGGAATCTTAATTCGAAAAGGCCTGCGCCATAGGGTTATATATAGCGGGGACGTGCGTAGGTTCCAGTTGTTGGAGGCATGCATTATATGCATTCCTCTACATAGCCGGAGGAGAATGTATGTGGTGTCGCTTTACGCACCTGCTGCACCTCCACCAAACCAATTTATGACAGAGCTCGAGACACTTTTTCGTGGTCTGCAGCTGAACTCGGAGGAGAATTATTACTTCTTCGCCGGAGATATTAATTAAAGAAAAGAACGTCACTTGCCAATTTGTTGAAAACCGAAAACCCGGATGTGCTTTTGGTTAGCGAAACTAAGCTAAATCAGAAGCACAAATTGGGATACAAAGACTATCATGTAATAAGAAGAGTCCGGCCTCACTTCACTCAAGGAGGTGGGGTTGGAATCTTAATTCGAAAAGGCCTGCGCCATAGGGTTATATATAGCGGGGACGTGCGTAGGTTCCAGTTGTTGGAGGCATGCATTATATGCATTCCTCTACATAGCCGGAGGAGAATGTATGTGGTGTCGCTTTACGCACCTGCTGCACCTCCACCAAACCAATTTATGACAGAGCTCGAGACACTTTTTCGTGGTCTGCAGCTGAACTCGGAGGAGAATTATTACTTCTTCGCCGGAGATATAACATGCCGCATGGGGAAATGTTACTGCAAATCCCAGGGCAACCAGTTTCACGACTCAATATGATTGAGTACAACCTCGAGTTGTACGCGACGGATATCCCTTCTTTCCCAAGAAGCGGTGCTTTCCTGGACTTGGCCTTAACGGACGCAAGACTTCAACTGACGAACATAGATCAAAACACGCGGAACTGTTTGCGTGCGTTCGAGTACGATAGTGACCACTACGGACTCGCCGCCGCAATACCGATCCCGAACGAGCAAACGCTGCTGGAGGAGTACGAAGCAGTGTGTTCATTCGATTATCATAGGGCACAATGGTCGCGCTTCTCCAGATTTTTAAAGCGAGATATACGTTCGAGTGGGATCGACCCACCGACAAACAGTAACATGACAAATGATGACATTGATCGGCATTTATTGCAAATGAACGACGCCATCAAACGAACTATTTCTCGGGTAGGACGTTCCGACGACGACCAGACAGAAAAGTACAGAAACCCTACAATCGACGCACTATACCGACAGAAAAGTAGACTGCTCTCGAGGCTTAAACGGCTGTACAGGCAATTTACTGATCGCGACGACCCGGAGGTAAGGATGCTGAAGTCAGAGATCCGAATCCTGAAACAGCTGATAAAAGAAAATTACAGAAATCTGTAAGTCTGTAATGGGGCAATAAAATTCGGGCTATTAAAACCTGTAGTCCGAATATGTTCCCACAGATAAATAAGTTGTTCAGGAGGAAAGATCACAATGATATTCATTGTGTTCGAATTTCCCAGACAGCAGAGAACAGACAGACACTACTGACTGCTGGAATAAGTCCAGAAAATGTCGCTTCAAACGACGATTTTTTCGTGGTCGAGGACCCACAGGAGAAAGTGGATTTGCTGGGCGCTTGTTTCGAGGCCGTGTAAACGGTGAACAATCCTGTTCGCCGTAACCACGACATTGAGAATACGGCTCTGGTGAGTCACTTCTATCTGCGCACCGAACTTGAGAATTGGCGATCTGAGAATAACGGATTCACCGTGTTCACTGATGAAAACCATGCTAATGCAGTTGTCGCCAATGGCCGAGATGCATCGCACTTGTTCGTGTCGAAGGATGATCTTCTGTGCATCTTCGAGTCACTAAAGAATAAAAAGTCGGCGGGGATGGATGGTGTCCCAAACGTCGTATTGAGACACCTGCCTTTGGAGGCTGTAGATATTTTCACCACGCTGTTTAACAATGCGCTGAATAATGCACATTATCCGGCGCATTGGAAGGTAGCTGTGGTACACCCTATCGAGAAAAAAGGTAAAGATAGGACGAACCCTGCCAATCTCCGGTCAATTAGCTTGCTTCCGAATATCAGCAAGGTCTTTGAAAAGGTTGTCAATAGAGCCCTGTTAAAGTGGGTCGAGTACAATAACATAATTCCGGACAACCAGTTTGGTTTCAGGGCGAGTCATGACACTATTCATGCCGCGTCGAAACTGGTTTCCGACATTCAGTGGAATAAAAGCAAGAGCCAATGCACGGGTGCTTGTCTGGTTGGTTTTGAGAAGGCTTTCGACATCGTATGGTTAGAGGGACTTGTCTACAAGTTGACCAGGCGGGGATGCACAAACAATTTATAATATGCTTATGGGAAAGAAGTTCGTTGTCAAATGTGGCAACGTGACTTCGAGCAGAGTCTTTGAAATTAAAAACGGTTTACAGCAGGGGGCGGTCAATTCTCCGATCCTGTTTCACATTTACACGAGTGATCTGGTGGGTTCACTCAGACATGCTATAGCGTATGCCGACGATTTGGTGGCATACAGATCAGGTCCTAAAATCGAGGTCATTAATACCCTTTTGCAGCGTGACTTCGATCAAATTAAGCGATATTGCGACGACTGGAAGTTGAAAATCAACTTTCAGAAGACGGAAACAATCTTGTTCAGAACTCCATTGGCTGGGGCCTCTAGGGATACCAGAAAAAACTGGAAGAAATTGGCCATTATTGGACAAAATGGGCAGCCATTGGCGGTGAGAAGCGTAGTTAGATATCTGGATATCTGGCTTGACCAGTATTCATATTTCGGTAGACATATAGTTGCTTGTCTTGCTGGGGCCAAGAGGGCTTATGCTCTGCCAAGGAGACTGTTTCATAGCAGTCAACTTGACTCCAGAGTGAAGGTCATTTGCTACGTGGCCCTTATAAGGCCGATCATCGCTTATGGTTGTCCATTGTGGTTTAATATAGCGCCTAGTTATATGGAAAAGATTCGGGTTTTGGAGAGACAATGTCTTCGGACCTGTTTCCGATTGTTCCGAACGCCTGAATCCAACTATATAAAATACTATCCCAACAAGGTCCTATACGATGGGGCTCAGTTGAATAGGATTGACAATTTCCTCATTAAGGTCACTCGAAGGCACGTTGCAAGGGCGATGGCCAGCGACAATAGCCTGATATTTGGGGCTTACTACCCCAATGAAATGTACATAGAGAGTACGCTCCGGTCTGGCTTTATCCCGCCAGAGGCATTTATCCATATTGATGCAAATGGGCTGGTACAGACGAGGGATGGTATTCCGGTCTTATACCATCGCTACCGCAGCGCGAGAGATAAGCGGCTCCTCCATGACGGGGACTTCGCCAATGCTCATGAGCTCCTCCGGTTTAGCACCGCAATATCGGAGAGGGATAGATTCGACACGGAAAAGCAATTCGCTGAATTTTAGTGGCTTGTTGAGGGGGGAGGGGTCAACATGCCCTCCCAGGACGGTGCGTTACTCTAGGTAACATCCTCTTAGCTTATAAGTTAGATTAAGTCAGCTAGGGCGTTTTTGGGAGAGGCCGGGCTCGCCAACGTATGGTGGTGCTTCCGGGAGTTGACTGACGCTGTAAGGCTTCAGTCGGCTCACGGCGGCGCGTGTGCACGCTGACGACTGCCAGGCGCTCGGAAAGCAATTGGGATTTTGACCACTTGTTGCGCAACGAGTGCTCAGAATCCTAATTATAGTTAGAATACGTTAAGTAGTTTAAGTAAGTAGAATAGGTAGTTTGTAATTTGTTTTATATAAAATCTCAATAATGATACCAAGTTTTAGTAAATTTTCTCGAGGAATATATATGTAAGATTAGTTCGTAAAATAGTTTTTAGGCCGAAAGGCAATAATTATAAGGTTATAGTTAAGTTTAGAGCGTCCGCATAAGGACCAATAAATAAGAATAAGTATCCTGTTATTTTTTAAGTTAGATTTAATCATTTTTGTCTAGTATGTAAGTAGATATTTAACAATGAATAAAAAATGAATTTCAAAGTCAAAAGTGTGTTGGCTTGTGACCCGTGCGGTGCAGGTTCAATCCCCATGGGGAACAACAACGTACGCCACCCATTCACATGCCTCTACACCAAAAATGAGAATTTCTGCCTGGTAGTACAATGAACCGTTACCGAGTCTGAGTGCTCTGGGATTTGGATTTCCTTTTTTACAAAAAAAAAAGTACATTTTATGATAGGTATACTGCAAATGCTTATCGGAAGACATGCGTAACATTAAAATAAAAGAGTACAAAAGAAACCTTTCTAACACTTACACAATATCGAAACTAACTATTTGGCGTTAGGGTTGTAAGTACTGAAATCCATAGTGCATTACAATACAACAAGTATAATATGCATATTAGGATGTAGTAGTACCTAATAGGTAATAAAAGCAAATATAAGAAAAATAAACTTCGATATTTCTTATTAATCAGGTAGAAATTTTGTAAGCAAATTTTCCCTTAAAAATCCAGTTTATTTCCTGTGTAGATTTGTTTTAATACAGACCTTGGCGATAATAGTATTGTTTTGCTTAAGGAAAAGTGCATAGTGCTGTCAATATTGCAATCTTCGGAAAGTACAACAACGAAATAAACCTACAGAATTTAAAATGAAGCGTACACGAGTGAGTGAAATTTGGAATTACTTCAAGGTAGACTCCAAACAAAATAAAATGGCAAAATGTTCAATATGCCGTTCTAAATTAAGTTTTAAGGCCACCATTAAGGCCAAGCATTTGATGACTTTAAACCCATCTCAGACACGGCTGGAAAAGAGAGTCGTTACCTAACCTTCATCGAACGCTGCAAGTGATGAACCACCTGCTCCATCGATGACAGCTTCTAATGAGGTTGCATCCTGTTCTTCTTCAAATGTCCAGAGCATACATTTTACAGAAGAAATCGTGAGCGACCAACCGTCTTCATCGAAAAGTCTTTTCCAGTCAACTTTGACTCAATTTTCAAATAATAAGAAGATAACACCAGCCCAACGGAAGGACATTGATGATGCGCTGATGATATTATTTATTAAAAGTTTCTTGCCTTTCTCAACGCTTGAGGATGCCTGCTTCAGAAAATTTGTTTCTGCACTTAATCCTTCATACAAGCTGCCGAGTAGAAAACATATATCAAATATTATGTCGAATGCTGAGTACCAAAAATGCGAAAACGAAGTAAAAGCGCGATTTGATGAAGTCAAAGCAGCTTGTCTTACTATCGATTGCTGGACATCTCGAGCACAGGAAGGCTATCTTACAGTAACTGCCCATTACATAGACGACCATTTTGATATCCAATCCACACTTTTGCAGTGTCAGATTTTGGAAGGACCACACACAGCTTTTAACATCAAGCAAGACTTACAAGGAGTAATAAGTCAGTGGAATTTACAAGGAAAAGTGCGACTGGTTGTAGCAGATAATGCTCCGAATATACAAAACTCCATCAAAGACTTGCAGCTAAGGAATTTCGGCTGTTTTGCGAACACGATTAACTTAATAGCCAAAAATGCCTTAGGAATTTCGGAAGTACAGTGGGTGATCAAATTATTACGGCCACCTTAAAAAATATATTTTTTTCAGGATTTAGTGCGATGGTGGAAAAATGCCTTAAATGGGCTAAGGCTCATAAGGACTGGACATCCGAAGACTGGTTGAAGGTGATAACTTAATATGTCGGCTTTCAATAGATTATATTTCATATTTTGGAGATATATTTTCACGATTTTCGTGGCACGCGTTTTTTTGTAGGTCTGCTTTTCCGATGAATCAACGGTTCAGATTTTGTCGGATTTTTCCGAAGATTGCAATATTGACAGCACTATGCACTTTTCCTTAAGCAAAACAATACTATTATCGCCAAGGTCTGTATTAAAACAAATCTACACAGGAAATAAACTGGATTTTTAAGGGAAAATTTGCTTACAAAATTTCTACCTGATTAATAAGAAATATCGAAGTTTATTTTTCTTATATTTGCTTTTATTACCTATTAGGTACTACTACATCCTAATATGCATATTATACTTGTTGTATTGTAATGCACTATGGATTTCAGCACTTACAACCCTAACGCCAAATAGTTGGTTTCGATATTGTGTAAGTGTTAGAAAGGTTTCTTTTGTACTCTTTTATTTTAATGTTACGCATGTCTTCCGATAAGCATTTGCAGTATACCTATCATAAAATGTACTTTTTTTTTTTTTTTTTGTAAAAAAGGAAATCCAAATCTCAGAGCACTCAGACTCGGTAACGGTCCATTGTACTACCAGGCAGAAATTCTCATTTTTGGTGTAGAGGCATGTGAATGGGTGGCGTATGTTGTTGTTCCCCATGGTAATTGAACCTGCACCGCACGGGTCACAAGCCAACACACTTTTGACTTTGAAATTCATTTTTTATTCATTGTTAAATATCTATTACATACTAGACAAAAATGATTAAATCTAACTTAAAAAATAACAGGATACTTGTTCTTATTTATTGGTCCTTATGCGGACGCTCTAAACTTAACTATAAACTTATAATGATTGCCTTTCGGCCTAAAAACTATTTTACGAGAACTATTTTAAAGAGAGATAACTGTTAATTTTATCTGTATATTAATTTCAACCGCTATGGCTGAAAAGTTGGAGCTGATGATGAACGATTTGTGTAAGATAGATTTGTGAACGAGGATTTCAGTACCTTGTTTCGAGGAGGGGTTGGAGCTTTAGTTATGAAAATAAGAGCAATATTGTTTAGATGGGGTAGGTTGGAAGTTGTGTTTGACGTGAGTTTCTTGTAAAGAGATAATAGAGGGGTTAAATTCGTTAATTAAAAGTTGAAGTTCATGTTAATTGTTGAAAAACCCGTTAAGGTTCCATTGCACAACCTTAAGTAGTGACTTGTTTACAATATAATCCGGGTTACGTTTCAACTGTCAAAGTGGAATTGCAAAAATTTTCGAAGCTCCGTATTTTTTTTCAAATTAAATTATAAATCCAAGTAACTTCCTAAGAAAAACCACGTAAAAACACTCATTTAATCACTTTGAACTAACACCGCAAATTGCTAGTTAAATTTACTCAAGTAAATAAGCTCAAAAAGAAAAATAAAAAATAAAAAAAAAGTTTTCTCCGTGTTGCATCGAAATCAAATTGCGGTACAACGATTTGCCGATGAACCGCAAGCGATACTTATTTGAAATTTCTCCTGAACAAAACACTACCAACAAAAAGATTTCTCATCTAAAAGCAGCAAATATGGGAATAGGCGATTTATCAGTTGCTGATCTAAAAACTATTTTAAATGAGAGTCTCGAAGAAAAGCTTAAAGATCTAGTCACAAAAAATGACTTGTTGGTGCTCTCGAACGAGATACTTTCTTTGAAGACACTTAACACCCAACTCAGCAGAAAACTCACTTTAATGACAGAAAGATGCGATTTGCTTGAAACCCAATTGGAAATTCTCTCACGGAAATCAAACGATAAGTCTATTGTGGTACACCTTCCTTTAGACACAGAAACCGATGCAATCCAATTAGCTAAACAGACTTGCAAGGGGCTTCTGAAGTTAAATGAAGACGAAGAAATCCAATTTAAGAGCTCCAGACAAATACGCAACAACAACACTGAAAGAGCAACTGTCATCATCGAACTTCCAACAGCGGCGATCACCGATAAACTTATTACCTCCGCGCACACGCTCAAAGGCTCCGGAATAAGTATATTTCGCGAGCAATCACTTTTATCAAGAAGAAAAAGAAAAACACTAATAGAAATAAAAAACAAACTGCGGCAGATAAATCCAAACGCCCGAATTTTCGTTAAAGGAGACAACAAATTGCAAATCAACAATCAACTTTTTGTTTATCAAATTTCACGAGGTTTAGTTGTCAAATCAGCAGCGGACATGTCACTCATTAGTGAACTATTTGGTGACAGTGGTTACGAGTACTTTGACTGCAGCGAGGGAGCGAGGTTGGCCGTGGTTCCAAGCTCTTCTTCCGCTTTTGGCCTCCAACCGCAGCGAGCGCCATTTGGAAATCAGAGTTCACACCATGTTAGGGATAAAACACAATAGGTAAATTCTGTCGTCTGCCATAACACAACTATTTTTCAAAAATTAAATATATGCTCGTATAATATAGCTGGTCTCAAAAGTAAGCTTTTACATTCCGATTTTTTTAAATATTTACACCAATTTGATGTTATAATTCTTATAGAAACTTTTATTGAAGAAAAGAATCAAAATGAATTTCTAAAATATTTCAAAGACTTTAAAGTAATGTTTACACCCGCGATAAGATCTAATTTGCATGGAAGAGCCAGTGGGGGTATTCTATATGGGATTAAAAAATCTTTATGGGGTAATCTTATTAATTTTAAAATTATTGAATCTAAAATTATTTTTCATATGGTTAGCAACAACCTAAACTATTATATTATTCCTATTTATTTAAATTGCAATCATTGGCTTAGCGACTTCGATGAACTAGTGGAATTTATGAATAACACTTCTCTTGACCATGTGTTAATCGTCGGTGATTTAAATGCTAGGATTGGTGAACATCAAAATTCTTCCGCCAATATTTTACGAGCACGAGTTGCACTGGCCGAGAGTAGATGTTCTAAGGATAAAATTTATAACCGCAACGGGGGGAGTTTAACAGAATTTTTTGAAGTTTTCGGTCTATTTGTTTTGAATGGGTCTTCTATTAGTGATGCATGTGGCGAATTCACTTTTGTTAGCGGGCAGGGACAATCCGTGATTGACTTTGCTGCGATTTCAGGGGACTGGCTGAACATTATCGATGACTTTGAAGTTGCACTAGTCAACTACTCGGCTCATTTTCCAATTGTAATTAAAATTCACCTAAAGGAGTTAAACCAGCAAGCTACACCTTCTAGTTTTAATAAGCTGAAGTGGTCGGAGAACAATGCAACCCTCTATAGAAGCCTCCTTTCTCGGCACTTACTATCTCTGCCCCAACAATCCGCAGTCTCGTCTGAAGTGGTATGTGAAAGTATAGAACGGGTTATAAAGACCGCAGCCCCTTTTGCGTTGAAGAGTACACACACTTTTGTAGCTAAAAATGTATGGTTTGATAAGGATTGCAGAAATCTCCGTAAACTTTCGTTCGTTTACTTAAAACTGTTTAGAACGACCAATTCTCAATTTTTCAAAAACATCTATCTTCGCGTTAATAATGATTTTAAAAAAATGTGCTCAGTTAAGAAAATCACCTATTTAAAAAACGTGGCTAAGAAATTGGAAAACTGCACAAACTCAAAGATATTTTGGGAGACAGTGCGCAATCTTGGTGGGCGCAATCAGGGTATGAAGTTCTCTTTAGAAGCTGAGACGTTAGCAGCTCATTTTAAAACTCTACTCTCAGCTGATGAAGACCTTCATACCTTTGATTACGCGCTACCTGATACTAGAGTCAACGAGCTGGATTTAGAATTCTCATTGCCCGAATTGGAAGTAACGCTCCAAAGATTGAAAAACAGCAAGGCTCCTGGCCTAGACGGCATACCAGTCGAGTTTTATAAAAACAGCACTATTGATTTTAAAAACTACCTCGTGTCTTTCTATAACAAAGTGTACAATGATGGATGTGTCCCTAACAGTTTCAACGAATCTGTAATTTTTGCCATTTTTAAAAAAGGTGATGCTAACGCTGCGGAAAATTATAGAGGTATTTCAATTTTAAATTCAATAAGAAAAACTTTCACTGCAATCCTATATGAAAGGCTCTCAAAATGGATTGAGGATAACAGTCTTTTGAGCATCTTTCAAGCCGGTTTCCGCCCAGGTTTTTCAACCATGGATCATATCTTGGCCATTTCAAGCATTGCTCAACAATTTATAGATAGAAAAAAGAAACTATACACTTGCTTTGTTGATTTTAAAGCTGCATTCGATAAAGTCAATAGACAAGCTTTAATATACAAACTTTCTTCCATTCGTTTGTCAAGAAAGTTTCTCGAAGTGTATGCAAGTCTTATTTCGTCAACAAATGCAAGGGTATGGGACGGTTTCACATTTTCAAATCGATTTGATACAATTACAGGTGTTCCTCAGGGTTGTATCCTCAGCCCATTATTATTTGCCCTGTTCATAGATGATGTCTGCGAGCTTCTTCCGGGTGGAGTTAATTTTGCTAACATTATAATCAAAGTCCTGTTGTACGCGGACGATCTAGTTATGCTTGCTGATAATCCTTTCACGCTACAATTGCAAATTAATACCCAAAAAACTAAGATTGTTATATTTGAAAAGAGACAATCAAGAAGGCGAGCGGAAGAAAAATGGTCTCTAAACAATACACACATTGAGGTTTTACAAGAGTTTAAATATTTGGGTGTCCTCTTGACCTACAATTTAAGCTATCTAAAGCACTCCAAAGAAAAAAGCAACGAAGCTAAATTGGCTCTTAATATAATGTGGCCAAAGTTTTTTTCGAACCAAAATGTTGATTTAACGTCCAAGTACAAAGTTTTCAACGCGACAGTAAATGCATGCATGGCATATGGCGTCCAACCCGTCGGATACACACACTTCGAAGCTTTTGAAATTGTACAAAGGAACTTTTTTAAGAGGATATTTCGTTTGCCTAACTCAACACCCAACTACGCCATATATGTAGAGTCAGGAATAGTCCCTATATATATACAAAATTTGAAGGCAAATGCGAACTTCATTACTAGAGTGATGAAAAGAAGTGAAACTTGTCTTCACAAAATCATCTTAAGAAAATTACTTCGAGTGAATGCTTCCCCGTTTAAAAACTGGAACGAACTAGCTTTATCTTACGAAACAAGTTTAAACTTAACAGAAACTAATGTGACCGATTGGCAGGCTCAGTTTTCTGATGTGATTGCTAAGGTGGATCACAAAATGTTTCTGGATAACCTTTCCAGAGCATCTTCATCTACTTCAAGAGCTATTTATAGTCATTTAAACCATGAACTGCCCTCGGAAGTCTCTTACTTTAGTAATGAATTTTCAGCCTCGGTTATAAGTATTATTTTTAGAGCAAGAGTTGAAATTTTAAATTTGAACTTTATACCTCATCGATCAGACTTGCCCCAGCTATGTGATCTATGTAACGGAAGAGTGAATGAAGATATATACCATTTCGTTGCTGCTTGTCCTATTCTACAAGAAATTCGCCGGTTGCATTTTCGGGAAAGTTTTATATCTTTGGACAAACTTTTTGAAATTTTAAATGGAGCAATGGGCTGGCTCAGCCTCTTTAAATATTGCCAACATGCTCTTTCTTACCGTAACAGTTTCACATATTAAACTTAGTCGATTACCCACTTATTGCAGTTTTGACCAAATTTTATACCTAACTATTTATTGTTTTGTTGCTGATCATACTAAATTTGATAATATCTCTTTTGTGTTTCAAATCACGTTAAAATTGATAATATTGTATAAACAGCTATTTCTAACCAAATTGTGTATTATCTTGGGTTTCAAATCATGTTAAAATTGATAAAATTTTGTATAAACAGCTAATCAAATTAACCAAATTGTATAATATTTTGTGTTTCAAATCACGTTAAAATTGATAGCATTGCTTTATATAATAATATTTCTTCATATCTTTTGTTAAACATTTTTTTTTTGTTTTTTCCTTTTCTTTATATTTTAAAATTTTTGCTTTTTATTATTTCTTTTATTTTTAAATCATATTATGAAATGTCATCTCAGGCAGACGGCAGTATTGCCATGTCCTTATTCTTAAGTATACCAATTTGTAAACTTTATGACGAAAAAATAAAGAATCTATCTATCTATCTATCTATCTCTATAATCCGGGTTATATAGTAAAAAATCAGAGTTAGTCGAGGTTGAGGGATTTAAGTTTCGACTCTGCTGTTCACTTGATGAATCATTCGAGCTCCATGAGGAGCCCGGGTGATTCGCCAACTGCACAGCAGAGCCGGGATTACGGGTAATCATATTATGATCAGATGCTTTCATCATCATCTTCTATTTGTGAAGGAATAATGTAGTATTGGTTGTTTGGGATGAGGGATTGAGTGGTTGAAGAGAAAGGCGAGAGGATGGATGGAGTGGTTGCTGTAGTGTTTATAGTTGATGAATGGAGTGAGTGGTTCGCTTTTGTAGTTGTTGCAGAGTTGTTTGAGTGAGTAGTTATGGTTGTATGAGTGTTAGGAATGTTTTCATTGTGTTCGGTAATTGAGATTGAGAGTGATGGGTTTACGTTAGGTGTGGTAAGTTTTTGCTTTTTGTGGTTGTTTCGATTTTAGATGGATTAGTTAGTAGGGAGAAAGTGATATTGGGTTGTTAAGTTGAGTGTTAATCAACGACCATACCACGTCGAGTTAATCGGTTCTCGTCAGATCACCATAATTAAACGACGTTGGGCGCGGTTAGTACGTAGATGGGGGACCGCTTGAGAACAACCGCGTGTCGTTGGCCAGTCCCATCTACAGAGTTGAGGTAGATAAAAAATACGTGGTATCACAATGGACCTAAATTGGTCTAAGTGTGTCGGCTTCAGCCGACAGCCACATAAACCTAACCTAACCTAACCTAAGTTGAGTGTTTGATGGAGTGACGTGAGGTGAAAGAGTGAGAGAAGGAGATGAAGCTATTGTTGTGGTTTTGTTGTGTTTGACGTTTGTTTTTCTGTGTTCGGTACTATTACGGGTGGTTGAGTTGTATTGGTTATGGTTGTAGAATGTTGTCTTTGGGGGATGGCGGGAGGTCCGCTAGCTGCTCCATGGGAGTTTGTTTGCTTTGTTTTTTCAGACAAAAGACCGTTTAGATGTTTTACCTGAGTAGGTTGTAGTTCGCTGTAAATGCGCTTTGCCTCTGCAATTGTGCATTTTTTTTGTGTTTGAATTTTAAGAATTTCCTTCATTTGGATAAACATCGGGCTGTCCAGGCGTTGACAGTTACGGCAACGCATTGGGTTTGGTATATATTCGGTGACTTTTTCTTTATACCATCCAATTTCTACCGAGCTGGGGATTTGATATGCATCGAAGGTGAAAAGCATTAAACCAGATGGTTTCTGCTGTCCTTTCTTATCTTTTTTTGTGAATTTGAAGATTTCGGTCACATTTTGTGCTTTCATTTCGCGTATAATCTCATCTTCACGTATATTATTGAGACAAGGGGCGTAAACTATGCCTTTCGTTGAATTGAGCTACGTATGTAATGTAATTCTAAATGGACATAGACCGGAGAGATTAGTGGTAGCTGTGAATCTTTTAGCGACATTGGGATTTGTTGTTAAAATCAAAATATTGCCGTCTCTCAGTGTAGATATTTGTTCTTATTGCCTGCTAATTGCGTCAATGGCTTTTCTTAGCGCGAAAATGCTGATTGATGTTAGAGGCTTGTTTTCGTTTTGAGGGGCGATTGGGACGAATTTGTGGTTTTTTTGGGTTATGTGTTTGGGGAGTTCAGGGAATTCATCAAGGAGATTGAATGTTGATCTGTTTTTTTTCGGCCCGGGTTCGGAGAGCGAGACTTTAGAAAGCTCGCTTAACCGATTTCCCATTTTTTTAGGCCCTGAGGCCATACTATATGGCAAAAAATACACTACACACGCGTGAACCGTGAGAACCGGGAGAGGAAAACAACAGGATTTTTTTTTGACTGGTATTATGGGGTTTGTATCACACCGGATGCGTTCAGCACGAGAGCTAGTCGGTGACTGAAAAATAAAAATAAAAATAGCTTGCAAATTTTATTAATTTTGCTACCACTTTTACCTTGTGTCCCTTTTTCGAAAAAAAATCACGATGAAAAGTTATTTTTTTTTATAATTTCGGAGTTAATTCATTATAGAGCAATTTCAATTTCAATTTATTTAGAATAATATCGCTTACAATTTAAGATAACAAGCATCTTTTAAGATTTGCAAGCCTTTAGTGTTAATTTAAGTACATGTGCAAACAAAAATTATACAAGTAGGCAAAAATAGAGAAAAAAAAATGGAGATTATAACATAATTAATAAAAACTGAGTTAAAGAAAAAAAAAGTGTTCAAAAGAGTTTACGGGCATTTAAGATTATATGTTTGTGACAGTTCTAGTGGCCAGATATTTTAAAAGAGAGGATTTAAAATTGTTTGTGCTACCAATCTTCCTAATGTTTATGGGCAGAGAATTCCACAATCGTACTGAGCTTACAAAAAACTGACGCTCGGAGGTTAAACAGGCAAAACTTGTTTGAATCAGCATACGCAATCTAGTTGACTGGAGGAATCGAAGCTTATTGAACAAATAGTTCGGCTCCCTAGTTTGCAATACGTCATGCAACAGACACAGGGCTCTATATATAAGCAAATTGTCAAAGGTACAACCGCTTATCTGCTTTGCGTACAGGGAAACATGGTCATATCTTTTTAAATTGAACACGAACCGGGCAATATTATTATACACAACATTAAGCTTTCTTCTAGTATTGTAATCGGGGTAGCATGGGTAAGAGAAGAGTTTTCGCTAGTAGGAGTTTTGTTCGTATTGGAATGAAATGCTTTGTAGCCCAAGAACGCGTAGCCCACCATATACTTTTCCAATAGCGGCGTTGATATGAGTAGTCCAGGACAGGGTACGGTTGAAAATAATACCGAGGTTTTTGGCCGAATCAACATACTCTATTTGGCTCCCGGATAGTTGAATAGGTGGAAAATGGGAAATGTCAATTATTCTTTTGTGGATCACGAGTGCTTTCGACTTAAGAGGGTTTAGGAGTAACTCATTTTCAGTTGACCAATTCAGTATACGTTGAAGATCTTCATTTATTAGCCTCGTGGCTTCGATGTACTGTTTTGAAGCAAAACTTAGATAAACCTGGGCATCATCAGCAAACATGTGCATAGAGACATGCTTGACTGTCTTAGGTAATTCGTTTATATAGAGGGAGAAAAGTAGTGGTTCCAAAATTGAGCCTTGAGGCACACCACGCCTTACTGGCAAAAACCTGGAAAAACTTTCACCCACTGCAACCCGTTGCTACCTCCCGTGTAGGTAGGAGAAAATAAGTTTCATTGAATGGAGTGAAAACATGAACTCTTTTCTAAGTTTGGAGCAAAGAATTTGGTGATTCACAGTATCGAAGGCCTTTGAGAAGTCGAGTAAGGAGAGAATGGTAGCATTGTTTTCATCGACAGCTTTTCTGATATCGTCGATTACCACCAATAAGGCCGTCTTACAGCTCCTCTTTGCTCGGAAACCCGACTGATTTTCACTAAGTAGTTTTTTACTTAAGAGATGACTCTGCATTTGTGCAAGGATGGTTTTCTCAAATACCTTTGAAAAGAACGGGAGTATTGAAATGGGCCGGTATTCTATGGAGTTTCCGTTAGTTTTCTTTTCGATGGGAATAACTTTAGCTTCCTTCCATTGCGAAGGGAAAGCAGACGTTGTAAGGATGGTGCTAAAAATATGAATAATAAGGGGCAGTATATAAGGGAGCAGAAGCTTTACAAATTTCGGGTGGATTTCGTCAAGTCCCATGGCATTTGATTTAATTCCTAGTAGAGCTTCAGCAACATTTTCTTGGCTTACCCTATAGAAATTGAAAAGTGGGATACTATCATCATCCGGCGACAAATCAAGCGCAAATGAGTTAATGGCGTTTGAATTTCCTGATGTTAAAAATACCGAGTTAAGTTGGTCACAATCGACATTTTCAGGAGTTTTTGACTTCTCTTTACATATACCGATTTCACGAATTTGTTTCCACACGTCTTTGCCAGACAAGCAAGCACCAAATTTTCTATTATAGAAAGCACGTTTTGCATTTCTAATTTTGTGGATTGTCTTATTCCGGAGTAATCGGTATCGACTGTAGAACTCCTCAATCTTATACTTCTTCCAGCTTTTAAAAGCATCGTCTCGTTGATTCATCAGTTGAAGGATATTTGGAGTTAGCCACTGGATAGAAGCCGATTTTACAATTTTTGTTTTTTAAGGCAGATGTTCGTTAAATAGTGAGAATATTTGATGTTGGAGGAAGTTGACTTGATCATCAACCAAGGGCATCCGATATATACTATACCAATTTTTACTGGAAACATCATATTGCAATGCTTCGTAATTTATGTTCCGAAAATCTCTAAACATGACTTTGAATTCAGTATATTTATTTTCAACCTGGTAGGTTAGAAACAACAAGTCTTGATTCGAGAAGCCTGGTGCAGAGAGTTGGTTGTATAACAAGACTTTATCTTTATTGGAAACAAAGCCTGAATCGATAAGGGTTGGTGGTGCAGACGTAAAGTGAGTAGGAGTGGTCGTGTTGACTGGATATAGGTCATACGATTTCATGTGCTCCAAGAAATCTATTGAACGTGGAATGTTCAGCAGGTTACAGTTAATATCGCCTATTATAACGAAGTTTGTTACACTGCAGGAATTTTCCTCTATAACGGCGTAAAGTGGACCAAGTGAAATATAATTATAGTGTACATAATAACAATATTGACAAATAGCCTTATCATCAAATACATTTCCTCTTTTGTTTTAGTTTATCATATTATAATGTAAGTAGCAAGTAAGATATTTTTTTATAAATAAGCTAAGATCTTTTGAATAAAGAATCAATTACTATCTGACTTTTGAATGCAATGCAATTGGCTTCTTAGCCGCTTATTCATTTCAGCTCAGCTCTTTAGCCATCAAAACAGTTCGGCTCTTTAGCCATCAACATTTCGGCTTGGGATAGCCAATAATCCCCATAGTAAATATTAGGGAGGTAGTATTCTATCAAAAATAAGTAAAAACATTACATGGCGATCCTGCCACTGACCCTAGTAGAACTCTGAATCAAATGCGGATGCTTATACAAACAAATACATTACATTTAAATATGAATTTGCGCATCAGGAAGGTTTCGGCCGACTTATAACATCTGGATAAATCATGCGAAAGCTTCCTCAAGAATTCGCCTTTCCGCTTGGATTGGGAAGCAAGAAACAATTATCTACGACAGACAATGATGAATTAAACCAAAACATTACCAAAACACCAATCCATTCAGCAACGCCTTACAGCAGAGACGATGTGAGCCCACGTGCACCCTGACAGGATTTAGATACAATCAATCTATAAATCAGCAAATATTTGAATTTAAAAAAAAAAAAAATAAATAAAAAAAAAAAATGTCCACTATGCACCGAACCAAGACAATGTAATAAAATATTTTTTATTCGTCAAGCTAGTTACTAAGTTTGTTATAATTTTGCAATACCTACCTTGCATATTTCTGAATTTACAACCATCAGATGTGATTTGTATATGTATAAGCTTATTATTTTCAAATTGAATTATTTTTTTACCACATTTAATATTAATTTTTTTGAATATCTTTTTGCTTTAAACAATGAAAACAAAATAGTATTAACAGAGAAAGAGTGAGGTGTACTTCTATGTACTTATTAATTGAATTAAGCTGAGTTTAAATGTTAATACGTAAAGTATACACTAATTCTATCAGAGGTGAATAAGGAAATAGCTAGGATTAGTGTATAAAATATATTACATATTATGTATAAGATATAATTGATGTTAAAATAATTTTTTTTTAATTATATATAAGACATGTTAACTATATTAAGATCCTTGAATAATATCATTGATAACATTCTAATATGAATTAGAATTAGAACAATTAATTGTAAATTTTAGCTCAGACCAAAACGAAGACTATGGTCCAATTAAATTAATAATTGAAAATAAAATAACAGAGTTAAGGAATATCTTAAAATCCAAAAGACGTTTATTAGAAAACATAAACGAAGAGCCAATTTCAAGTAATAAGGAAAACCATATAAAATTAAATACAATGGCGACATTTGACATTGTAACAACACTAAAAGTCATTCCCGAATACAACGGAGAATTCGACAAATTAAACAATTTTGTGAACATTGCAAACTTTATAGCGAGCACACTTACGACCGACACAGAAAAAAACAAACTATTTAAATTCATACTAGAAACTAGAGTAGTAACTAAAGTAATTTTTCTCACAACAGTGAGAGAGAACGGACGTGTTTACTCTGAGTTTCGTGGGGTGTAAGCTTTTTGTTTATTAACGTTCAGTTCCTTGCATATCCTATTCTTAATCAATGGATTGCTTTATTTGCAATAAAAGAATAGATCGCGGCTGTGAGACTAAAATCACCTGGGTGGACTGTAATGTGTATTTTCATTGTTCGTGTGTGAATCTTAATTCATCTGATATGGAATATATGAAAACTCATAATGGTCCATATCGTTGCGACAAATGCACCGCACTTCGTCGCAAATCTGTTCAACAACAAAGTGTTTCGGTACCATCAGAAACAAAAGTAGCAACCGTAGCTTCTATAACGAATAAGCGACCAAAGCGCAATCACCAAACAGCCGCTACGTTAAAGAGGGTCACTGCCACTGATTCAACAGTTGAACGTCAATCACAATTACCAGCAACATATGCTCTACCACAACAGATCGACGACGGTGCAGTTACGCTACAAATGCTCTATATGGAGATCATAATGTTTAAAGAAAATGAACTGTGATTTCCTCAGCACAATCAATCAGCTGAAAGAAGAAAACGAAAATCTGAAATCGAAGGTATCAACGCTGGAGAGTAGACTGAATTGGAGAGAGCAGAAGAGTGTTGAAAATCGGCGCGTTCAATTTGCAAGTCAACTGCAAGTTCACTACTAATTAAGTGTCTATCACTTGCCGAACGATGGTCACGTGAGTTATTTAATCAATGAGAAAAGGTAAAATAGTAGTCACTAGTAGTCGACTTGTAAATTGAACGCGCCCAATGTCATTGAAATAATTGGAGTGCCTGGAGTCAATAATAAGAATGCAGTAGAATGTGTGCAAACAATATTCAACAACGCGTTGGAGGTATCTGTGTCTTCTACAGATATTCAAAAATGCTATGTTAAACGCGCTTGGAGGAAAAACAACAACAACAACAACAACAAAGGCGGTGATGTTATTTGTGTACATTTCTCTTGTTTAGATGCCAAAGAAAAAGAAATGAAAGGTAAAAAAACAGCAATGAAGAAATGACGAATTTACATTATTTGTCGCGGGCACTAAGGACAATATTTCTATCAATGATTGTTTTACTAGTTAGGTTAGGTTAGGTTAACGGGCTGATGGAACAGAGCAAATCTGCTACATCACACTTAGGTCCATGTGGTCCCATTGTGATACCCTTTGTTGGGAGTGTTGGCCTCGCTGTTCTGGCCTTGGTCCTTCCTCCTTGGTTTCCTTCTTACTCCAGTCTGTCCAGCCATTTGGATGTCCGTATAAACCTGTAAAGATTTGTTAGTGAGACATCAGAAAGTTCTTGAATGTCTTGGAAGAAGTATCTTCCAAGTGTTCTGTTCCTCAGGTGACACAGGCTTGGACAGTGACAGAGAAAGTGAGGTGTGTCCTCATGAGTTTCCTTATCACCGCAGCCCCTACAGATGTCGTCATCCTTGAGATTTAGTTTCATTGTGTGATTCCTTAGCAGGTTGTGGCCAGTAAGAGTACCGATCAACTTTGACAGCGATGCCCTGTCGTAACGTAAAAGTTTGTTGGTTCGGCCCTTATCATACTTTGGCCACAGCTTGCGTGATATGTCACAAGTGGTTAGTGACAACCACCTGTTGTTGGCTTTCATTCGTGTTTTGTATTCCACTCTTTCTCTGAGGTTACAGAGTGGTGGTTTAACCGACTGAAGCGCCTGTTCATGGTCCATCGCAGACCCCTTTCTTGCCAGTTCGTCAGCTCGCTCGTTGCCGGATATGTCCTTGTGTCCAGGGACCCAGCAGAGACTCGTTTTGTGCTTTGTGCCAAGAGTTTTGAGCTCCTCGCGGCAGCGGCGAACAAGTAAGGACTTTATTTCTGTGGCTGACACCGCTTTAATGGC
Organism: Portevinia maculata; assembly: GCA_949715645.1. Taxonomy (NCBI): domain Eukaryota; kingdom Metazoa; phylum Arthropoda; class Insecta; order Diptera; family Syrphidae; genus Portevinia; species Portevinia maculata. The sequence goes on from OX454526.1 coordinate 180,258,196, forward strand.
CGCCTGACTATCAATAAAAATGGTAATATCACTGTGTGGTATCGCCATCATTGATATCATGCTTGCGACTTCAGTGATTGCTAAGACTTCTGCTTGGAATACACTACAGTGATCAGGTAATCTAATCGATCTGTTAATGTGTAGTTCCTCTGAGAATAGCCCAGCACCCGTTCCACAGTCCATCTTTGATCCGTCTGTAAAGATGGAAATCGATTTCCTTTTCATGGGTTCGTTTGCGTACCATTCCTCCTTGCTCGGAAATGAACAAGAGAATGGTTTTTCGAAATCTAAATAAGGAGACATGTAGTCAGATATGATGTTGTTTCCTACGTACATGTTCAGAATCAGTGCGTGTCCAAAATGACTCGGGTTCCAGCTGTTTGTTTGGCTGATCCTCAAGGCACTTTTTGCAGCCGATTCCTGCATGTATAGATCTAATGGTGGCAGATTGAGAATGGCTTCCAAGCCAGCGGTTGGGGTTGTTCTCATTGCACTGGTTGTCCCTATACATGCTAGTCTTTGTATTTTTGCCATCACCTTGAGATTGGTTGCCTTGTCTGTGGCTTGCCACCAGACTAAGCTGCCGTATGTGAGTATTGGTCGCACAATTGCCGTATACATCCACAGAATTATTTTTGGGTTTGGACCCCATTTTTTGCCGAAGATACGGTTGCATGCGTAAAAAGCGTTCGCCGCTTTCCTAACTCTGTCATCGACGTTTGGCTTCCAACTCAGCTTTTTATCGAGGATAATTCCTAGATATTTCGCACTCTCCATCACCTTCAAGGGTATTCCCTCAATTTCTGGTGGTTTGAATTCTGGTATTCTTCTTTTATTAGTGAACAACACCATTTCAGTCTTTTGTGGGTTGATCCCAAGACCGAATTGTCTTGTCCACGCAGTGAGTGTCCTCAGGGAGTTTTCTAACAGTTCGCTCAGGGTTGAAAGGAATTTTCCTGTCGCAAGCAATACTACGTCATCCGCGTATGCAATTGCTTTGACCCCTCTGTTTTCGAACTTTAGGAGTATTTCATTTACAACAAGGACCCAGAGTAAGGGTGATATGACTCCACCTTGTGGTGTGCCTCTGGACGCTACGACTCTTAGGTCATTATCGCCTAGTGTTGCATTGATGTACCTTCCATTGAGCAGGCTCATTATCACATTAGTGAGAGACTGATCGACGTTGGAGTTCTGCAATGCTCTTTCCACTGCTCGCGTTTCCACATTGTTGAATGCTCCTTCAATGTCTAAAAACGCTGCAAGTGTGTATTCTTTGTCCTTGAGAGACTTTTCTATAGTGCTGACGACGTCGTGTAGCGCAGTTTCCACTCCTTTGCCTTTAATGTAAGCGTGTTGGGCGGTGGAGATCGCGCTATAGTCGAGTCGACTGCGAATATAAATGTTCATTAGCTTTTCAAACGTTTTTAGGATGAAAGATGTCAGGCTTATCGGTCTGAAGTCCTTGGCATGGATGTGACTAGATTTTCCTGCCTTGGGAATAAATACTACCTTCACTTCCCGCCAGGCTTTAGGAATGTAGCCGCACTCCAGACTTCGTGTGAAAAGTCGTTTGAGAACCGGTATGATAACGGTCTTTGTCTTCTGGAGCATAATAGGGAAAATCCCATCTCTCCCAGGTGATTTGAAGGGAGATAGTGTATCAATTGCCCAGTTAATCTTTTCTTCGGTTATTACTCCTTCTGGAACCACTGAAACAGTTGTAGGAGTAATTTCCGCCTCTAAGTTGTTACCTGGACTCGGGGCGCACCCTGGAAAGTGAGTCCGTAACAAGAGCTCTAGGGTTTCTGTGCAGGACTGTGTCCAGTTTCCGCAACTGTCCTTAATAAAACCTGGAACACAGGGTTGTTTGGACAGAATTTTCCTAAGCCTGGAAGATTCCGTTGTGCTCTCAACGTCACTACAGAATGTATGCCAAGCCGTGCGTTTAGCACTTACTATGGAGCTCTTGAATTTCCTATGACTGGCCTTATACAGGTCCCAGTCCGTTGGGAGATTGGAGGCTTTCGCCACATTAAATAGAGCTCTAGTTTTTGTCCTAATTTTAGACAATTCCTTTGACCACCATGGTGGGTGCTTTGTGTTCTTTATTGTCCGTAAAGGACAGGCTTTAACGTACGCATTTGTCAGAATTTTGTTTAAGTATTCTGTACCTGCGTCGATCTCATCTGGTGTGACCAGTGTTTGTCGTTGAAGTTTCCTATTATACTTTCCTACTTCTCTGAGGAATGTATCCCAGTTTGTCAATCTGGGATTCCTAAATTTCTTTATCGGGTCTGCTTTCTCGTCAGTTAGGAACTCTATAATCCTGTGGTCTGAAAAGGATGCTTCTGTAGAAACTTTCCATTCTCGCACATTCATAGTTTGTGAGTTGTTACAAAGTGTAACATCTAGTACCTCACGTCTATTCCTAGTTACGAAGGTTGGTTCATTGCCACTATTGGCTATCAATATATTGTGTTCAATAATAAATTCAAAAAGGGACTCACCTCTCACGTTTGTGTCGGTGCTACCCCATTGAGCATGATGGGAGTTGGCGTCGCATCCTAGGATGAAATCCCATTTTTCACGCTCAGCTTTCACAACCAGCAGCCTGGTTAGATCGGACGGTGGACTTCCTGGAGAGTCGTGTGGCATATATATTGACGCGAGTATCAGCGGGCTTCTGCCTGCTCGCTCCCATATGATTACTGTCTGGTCAGTATTGCTGTAGCTAGATAAGAGAAATAGGTTAATCTGTTTTCTAGCGACAATACATGTACGTTTCTTACTGTGATCTGGTGTGTTGGTGTTGTAGACAACCAGATCCTTATGGTTCAGCCCTTTTATCTCACCCCGGATGATCCAGGGTTCTTGAACCAGGGGGGACGTCTATATTTTTTGTTCTCATGAGAAGAACAAGATTGGCGCTGGCCGCCTTACTGTGGTGAAGATTGATTTGTACTATCTTCATGACGACCAGCTTCTTCTTTCCTGTCCTTCTTGTGTGTTGCCGCCAGTAGCCGCATTTTACAGCGCGTTATGCCTACGCGAACCTTGAACTGCTGGTTACGTAGTAGCGGCAACGATTTGTGGCTGAGGAGTACGGTAACTTCCATACCGTTCTCAGTGTGTTCCCCCGTTTCCAGAACTTTCCACTCCTTGCTTTGTAATTCCGGGTTAAGGAACTGCAGGTTGCGTTCAATTCTTTCCACGGGCAAGTACGGTCCTTGAATAAGAATGCGTCCTTTTGGTCTTGTTATGTTCAGAATTTCTTTTCTGTCAACGACGCGTAGGTCAGCGTTTGACCACGGTGCGTCTGTGTTGACGACGAAATTCTTCAACCAGTGTAGGGTGTTGTTATTATCGCATTCCATAATCTTAAATCCCTTGAAGGTGGTTAGCTGTCCAAAGAGAGGGACTGTGCCATCGGCCTTCAGAATAGCGTCGTTGACACCATCTAGGATTCGAAGTTCAATCAGTTTCCATTGGTCTTCGGTAAGTCTTCGCTCTGGATTTCCAAGGTCGATAATTGCGACACGAAGACCTTCCTTGACCTTTTCTGCATATTTTGGCTTTTTAGCCTGCCTGCCTACAACCGGGGAGAGTGTGATGTCGTGCCGACCTCTTTTGGAGCAACCAGGAGCCCCCTCAGGTTCGGACGAATCCTTGCCTGGGGCAGCTACCGAGCGCTTTGGACCAGCTGCAGTCGAGGTGAAAGGCGTTTGGCATTTCGTCCTCGCTGCAGTCAGTCTCACGCCAACCCCTCCAGAGGCCTGCGCCCTAGTTAAGCTAGGCCCTGACCTACCTTTTTGCAGAACCTTCTTGGAGTCGCCAGGTTCCTTTCCAGTTTGGGACGTATCCTTTGCTGGGTCGGCACTCGGCTTTTCGGGTTCCGACCTACTCAAGGCGAAAGGCGAGTGGCATTTCTCCCTTGGTCCAGTCAGACTCCCTTTACCTGTCCGGTTCTGCGTCCTGTTTTGTTGGCTGCTGCGCCACGTTGCCTCGGTCGACTTGATGGTCTCCCGAGCCCTAGCTAGCTGTACCGTTTCCCTTTCCGTGAAGGAGCTAGGGTCACGGTTTTTGAACCTAGTTAGCAGTCGGCGCGCGTTCTTGCGCTGCTTTGCCGGGTCCGACTGCTTTTTGTCAATCGCCGGGTTTACCTCCGTTACAGGTATATTTGGCTTATCGACAACCGTAGACAGACTGTCAAGCGTCGAGTTGGCCTCTCCCGGTGAAACGTTCCTTACCTCGTCTGCTTCCTTGGCGGGTTCAGATGCGACAGACCCGTGCCCCGATAGGCTATGGCATATCACAGGCATTGGTGGTCGCATGAGTGCACCCTCACTCAAAGCTTCGGGGAAGGCTGTCTTCGGTGGCGAGTCAGCACGGGGCTTGTCGCAGTCCAAAGACTGGCCTTCCAGAAAGTCGAGAGCGTTTTGAAGCCGTCGTTTCTCTCTGTCCTCTAGGGTATGTTTTTTCCTCAGCTTACTGATCGTGTTTTTACAGTTTAGGAGTTTTTTCCTCAACGATGCAGTGGATGAAATTGAAAATTTGGATGAGCTGGCGATGGAACGATTGTCATCCTCTTCAAGGAAGAGTTTCTCAAGGTTGAGATCGACCGTTCCTACGCTTCCCCCAGCCGAAACTGCCCTACTAGTTGACGGTTCCTGGAGTAGAAGATTTTCTTCCTCCTCCGTCATTTTTGTCAATGGTGTTGTCGTTGTTTGAGAATCGGTTTTATTGAAGTTCATGGTGCCCGATTCATTTGCACCAGTCCCTTTGTTTGTTTTTTGTTTGTTATTGTTAATTTTGGACCCACGAGTAAGGGGGAAGAAGATGTCGCTCTGTACTCACCCCCTGTATACAGAGAAGGGGAATTAAATTGAAACTAGAGGTCCCCAGGTATCTAGAGTTCACCGTTAGAAGACACCATGACATTGTGCCATACATCCCATGGGCACGGTCGTTCTTACCCGGGATTACGGGTTTTTATCGAGTTTTCCGCTCTAGATCCGTCATATTTAGTCGAAAGCAGTGGCACCTCGTGCAGGATGTGGTTCTTCACCACGTATGACGGTCTTAGAAACAGTGTTCCTATCCAGAAACATCTGTTCCTCTGGTTTCCTTTCTGAGCCCGGTGTCTGCCCAGCCTAAGCTGTGCAGGCACCGGATCTCCAGGATTCTCGGGCTGTGACGACTAACTCAAGGCGAGAGGCTATGGCCTTTCCTCCTTGGTCAGTCATCTACCCATCCGACAGAAAACCTTCGCCACCTTTTACTAGTTACACTAGAGCTTTATTTATGGAAGCAAAAAAAAAAATCAAGGTAGAAAAAAACTACAAATATCTATTTATGGTTCCAAAATTCACAAATTTTAATGAGAAAAGTTGAGAAGGGTAGGGCTGTTGCTATAAGATCGTTTCTCGATTTTACTTCATTGAAAGATTAATTGCATTATATACCATATTATGTGTGAATTTCGTTTTAATGACAATCTTTTAAGCAACAACCCAACCATTAATTCAATAGTAAATATCAATGATTAAACTTTGTATTGTAGTTCGAAAGAGGGTGACTTTTTTTCTTGTTGTAGGGTGACGTGGTCATAGATGCACCACCCTTTTTTTAAATGATCATAACATTTTGAAAAGTAACTATTTTTGGTTTGTTGTTTGATATCGTTTTGATGGATTAATTATGAAACTACGTACAAAGCTAATTTCTTGATACCACTTGAATATTTTTAGTAAGCATCAGTTGTTCGAAAAATGAGAAATGGTGCATAGTGCACCGTGGTATGTACTAAATGCACCAGTCGTGTGTGTACAATGCACCTGGAGGGTACTTAATGCACCACCAATTTATTTAAAGAATTAAAACAAACATTTCAACTAATAAACGTATTTTTATTATAACAAAATAACAAAAGAAGCTAAAATAAAAATAAATAAAAAGACTTCATACTCAAAAAAAAAAAATAATAATAACGCAGTAATTAACGAAAATAGATTATTCAAAGAAAAACAAAACAAAAACTAATTATGCATATTTTTTTTGTGATGAAGTTAACGAATATTTAATTTACACAAAGATTCGGCAAATTTGTATAATGATTGCTGCCGCTTAGTTGATCCCGATACAGTAGGGTCTTTAAAAACGTATTTTATGTCTTCCGCATTGACCAAAGCAAAATCTGGAACTTGTGGCATACAAAAAGCCTCATTGGTTTTTGATTTGAGTCTCAAGAATGAGATAAACCACTCGTTACGACTGTTTTTGGATTCTAAAATTTTTCCCACATAGCAAACATTAATTTGTTTTGCTTTAAAAGTTACTAGAACAAAATTTTTTACTTATGGAGGTTCAATCAAAGAGCGATCAAGAATTTCATACGTTAATGCACGTTACTAGCACTAATAATGCAGCATGTTGTCACTAAAACACCCCTTTCACCAGTAGTCACTTTGGATACATTTTTTGAGTTTTTTGGTGCAAGTACTTTTTGATGTTTCTGCACTGTTGTAGTTGCAGTTTCATCGAGGTTAAAAATCATTGTTCCATCAGAAAATGTAGGTTGCCTCTCGAGAATGTTAAATAAATTATCGAAAAATACTTTTACCGAATTTTTGTTAAATGATGTGGCCCGTGCTAAGCTGCACGCTTCAGGTTTTTTAATGAAAGATCAGGGTGCCTTCCCCGGAATTCTCGAAGCCAATCCAAGCCAGCCATTGAATGCGTTTTCCAGTTGTCTGGTATATTTTCCATCTTGTTTATGGAAGCAAGTAGAAACGCTAATTTTCGGCATTCAGTGGCGGTTATGCCATACAAAATATTAGCACAGTATGTTATATAGGATCTGAGCATTTCTTCTTGCTCGTCCGAGAAAAACTTTCTGTGAGTATAAATTGATGTTAAGGGCAATGTTGAAGTTTGACACCTCTTAGATTTAAGAAAGTATCGCCGAACAGTGTGATAAGAAATACCAACATCTTTGGCAGCCCCTCGAATCGACATTCCGCCTTCGATACTTGTGAGTGTTTTTTTCATTTGATCTTTCGTATGGGTTCCCTTCTTCCGCTCTGAAACTGGCTTTCGTGGCATCTTTAACAAAAACAGAAAAGCTTGTTTTCGTTGTATTCGTGCAAAGTTTAAGATCGTTTTCTCGAAACAGGTTTTAAAATCGATCGTAATAAATGGGTCTAAATAATAATTGTCTAGGTGCACAATGCATCACGGTGCATTTTACACTATGCTTATCTGGTGCATTATGCACCACTAAGTAATTTTTGTTAAAAATTAAAATAATCCAAAAACAAAGTAACTAAACTATAAACAATTTATCTTAAAATATTATTAAAAAAACAAATAACCGTATTATTAATGTCAAACGAAGAAACTCTTGACTTCCACATAGACATTAAAAAAATAAACTCACCCTTAATTTTTTGTTTTCCACTTGATATTTATAAAAAAACTTCGCACACGTCTGCCAACAAAGATCAACACTACAAGAGTGAAATCTAAGGAAGTTATTTAAAGTGGCGGTTATATTTGAAAAAGGTTGCCACCCATACAGTTGCCGGTAAGGTACATACAGCTGTGGTGCATTTATGACCACGTCACCCTACATCAAAACATACGTAGTTTGCGGCAAAATTTGGATTTGTTAGTGTGTAATCTAGAAGCGTTAGTATTCCTCCCGATCTATATTCGTAAGTGAGATCTGGATTTTTAATTGCGAAAAATTGCGATTTTTATATACCGTGATATCAAATTTATCCAAACACTAATGAAACGTACGCAGCAGGTGGAGTTGGAGTTTTTGTTCGTGATTCTTTGAATATATGTAATGAAGTTTTTAAATTTGTTTGTGTTTACAGATTACACTTTTGTGATGCTCAAGTTTTTCTGAATGAATTTTCCGTGTTCTTAACCCTAGAAAGATAATCTTATTTTTTAGCACTAAAAAGATAAACATGCGCCTGGGAGGCGCACAATTAAAAAACGTTTTTTTTTACAAAATTAAATAAATATTTTTTTTATTGTTTCATTTTATTGTTACATTATTAGCAATAAAGTAAAACATAAACATATATTATTAATTTTTCTGTTTTTTAAAGAGAAGTAGGATTTTATAAATCCATAACAAAAAGGAACACAAAATTAGAGATCTTCGGTATTTAATTTTCATATGCTGATAATAGCGCATTACCATAACTGCATTACCATAACTGAAAAACGGTGGTACTTACCGAACCGGAACGACCGTCAATCGCAAGTATAAATCGACGACTGAGTTGGCTTAAAAAAACAAGTTTGTTCGAGCGTCGGTTAAAAGAAGAAAGCAATATATATATTTCGCGGGCGCCTCCGAGGCGCAGTTTATCTTTCTAGGGTTAAACAACGAAAAACCGGATAACCTAGTACTCTTAGGTGATTTTAACATAGATATTATATCTTCTAACACTACAACTGACTCCTCCCTCGCAACTATGGCTGAGCATGGTCTTTATTCCTTTTTAAATGAAATCACTAGGCCAATTTCAAGTACTTGTCTTGACCATGTATTTGGTCGTTTCAGGAATATACCCATAAATCAATATGCTGGCGTTAACTTTGATCTTCACATTACTGATCACTGTATGACTGGTATTTTGTTTCGAAGTTTAACAAGCATAAAGCCTGCAAAGTATATTATCTCGCCTGAGATAACTAAGGTTAATTTTAATCTATTAAATATTGAGCTATGTTCTGAAACTTGGGAGGAAATCTATAAAGAAAAAAACGCTTCGAAGGCTTATGACCTTTTTTTATCCTTCCCTCAAAACTATATATGTAATTTTACCTATACAGTTGTTCGCAAAAGATCTGAAAAGAGGCTAAAACCGTGGATAAACTTTTATATTTTAAATAAAATTAAACTTAAAAATAAATTGTGGAAAAAATGCTTTAAACATCCCCTTAATACTGCACTTAAAACACGGTTCAAAAGGATAAGCAAACAAGTTAATAAAGACATTAAGAAGGCTCGAGACAGATACTATGTATTTCTCTAAAGTACAAAATGCACCAGGTAACCCTAGGAATGAATGGAAGGCTGTAAATAGTATTATTGGTGGCTACTCTCCCAATTTGTCAAAACCAATGTTCTATGTAATGATAATGTTACTATTGATGATCCTACAACTATAGCAAATATTTTTAATGATTTCTTTTCTACAGTTGGTCTGACGTCTTCTCCTAGTGAATCTTCTACATATTGTAACCACTGTGCTAGATCTAATTTAGTGAACGAAAATGTTAGGCTGGTATTCCTTCTTTTTTGTAGAAATTACAGGCTTAGGGCTTTTCAAAATTATCAGTTCATTGAACAATTCTAGTTCCTGTGGTTATGATGGTATTTCAAATATTACACTTAAAAAGATAGTTCTAAATGTAGTGGACATACTAGCTTATATTTTTAACTTAAGTATCTATACCGGTGTTTTCCCTGATAAATTAAAGTGTGCCAATATTATACCACTTTTTAAAAAGGGTACTAAAAGCGACAAAAACAATTACATGCCAATTTCACTATTGTCATCAATATCAAAAATCTTTGAGAAGGCTGTTAAAAGTAGAGTGTTGGACTATCTGACAAAAATACATTTTTTAAGCGGTGCTCAGTTCGGGTTTAGAAAAGGCCTTTCCACAGAAGATGCCCTCTTGGAGTTTTGCTCTTTTATATATAAAACGCTGGATGAAAAAAAAGTTTGCGCTACCAAACAAAGCTGCAGCCATTGGTTGTTCTGCAAAAGTGCGCTATCAGAAAAGTATGTGGGACAAATCGATTCGCGAATTCTATGGCTTTGTTTAGAACACTGAAAATTCTACCACTATAACATTCATATTACTTCAAAGTTTCTAAAAAAATTTTTATAAGAGGTGGCTATATGCAGAGTCCAATATCCAACACCCATGCTTTGCGTAGCAATTCAATTAATGTTGTCGTCATGCCTGGTTTTCGCACAGCTTTATACAAAAATGTCTACTCCATTGTGTCCTGTAAATTGTTTAAGAGACTTCCTATTAATATTCGTGTTATTAGATCTTTGCTCAAATTTGCAAAAAAAAGTCAAAAATTGGCTTCTCGGTTTTGACCATGAAGAAATTAAAGTTTTGCTGCGCTATGTTATTTAAATTTATTTAACTTTTATGCTCTCTTCTCATCACGTTATATTTTTCTCTTGCTTTCGTTTTTCTTTTCTCTCTTTTATTGTTAATTTTCCATATTATGTACTGAATTTAATTGATCCACCCCACGTCAAAATTGTTTTTTTTTCACATGAAGTGACATTATCACTATTTATATTTTTTAAATAAAAATGTCGCTACTAAAATAAAGAAACAAACTAAGTACAGTAACTCGACCAACAAACCTATCTGAACTGATAGAAACTTTAAAAATTATATTTAGAAGCAAGAAAAATGCACTTCAATTACAGTCTGAATTAGGCAAAATTGTTCAAGTACCTAGAAATATTAACAGCTATGCAGCAAAAATTTAAGGCCTAGTAGTAGAGTTAAACATATTGCAAATAGCTGAGCAGGGAGAAGGCAGTAGAGAAATTATAGCTAAGCTTAACGATACGCTTGGTTTAAATGCTTTTAAGAATGGTCTGAACGGCCAAGTAAAAACAACCATTTTTGCGGCAAGACCTAAAACATTGTCTGAAGCAGTACAACTCGCTTCTGAAATAGAATCAACATATGACATGGCACATATAAGCCACTTTGTCCATCCTAATAAAAGAAATTTTAATTACAGAAATAGAGATACGAGGTACAATAGCAGCAATTCAAATAGGGAGTATAACAATAATAACAATAACTTTGGAAACAACAACAATAACATTAGAAACAACAACAATAACTTTAGAAACAACAACAATAACTTTAGAAACAGCTGTAACAATAGGAACTTTAGGAACAACAGAGGTTACAGTAACTCTAGAAACAATAACAGAAATATTAATCATGTAGGTATTTCGGAAAACGGGCAGCAAGTCTCCGAAGTCCTGGGAGACTCAGAATACCAAATGGAAAACAACCAATAAGTTCCATCTTTCATCTAAATCAACATTTAACAAACTACATTTTTGCACACACTAATATAACCTACAACAATAAAAGATTTTTAATAGATACAGGTGCAGATATAAGTACATATTCTTAAACTTAGTACCCTAAAAAATGACGTACAATTAAGCGATATGAATAAAATTAAAATCACTGGAGTAACAGACTCAGAAACCTTCTCTTTAGAGATAAACAAGGCTCAATGAATACAAATGCGGATGCATTATCACGCATAAAATTAGACTCGGAAATATTGAAAGAGATGATTCCGACATCAGACATAAATGTCATAACTCGAGCAATGACGAAAGAATTAACGAAAAACAAAACTGATAGTGGTATACCCAAAAGCAATGCTTTAAACGTAAGGCCTGATCAACTTTACGCCTGGGAATGCACTACATCTTCAGAAATAATAAACGTACGTAAACTAGAATTCAAGACTGTGCTCAATAACTCGCGAGAACAAAGAAATACTTCGCTTAAATTAATAAACGTCGACGATAAAAAGTAATAGTAGAATATAGCGATAATCCTAATCAGGACTTAGGTCTTGGCAATGGCCAAGAGAAATATTGAAAAATTAGCTATACCAAAAACTGATATAATATTCGAGTACATCAATATAAATGAATTCAAAAAGATATATACTATGTTGCAACAAAGATTTAAGAATAAAAAGCTAGAAAAATTAAAAATACTGATATATCACCCAGCGCTCAGGATAATTGACGAAAACGAAATGCATAGAATAATAAAAGTATTCCATAACACCCCCTATGCAGGTGGACATTCAGGTATAAGAAGGACAATAAATAAAATTAAACAACGATATTGCTGGAAAAATTTAAGCAAGATGGTAAAAAAGCATATCAATGAGTGTGTAGTATGTGCGCGGAGTAAACAAATTCGAAACACTAAAGAGAATTTAGTAATAACTGAAACACCAACAACAAGTTTTGAAATAGTAACGGCAGATACAGTAGGACCACATTACAATGTGAATTGACCAAATACCTAGAGGCGATACCAATGAAAAGTAAAGATGCGAGAACGGTAGCAAAAACTCTGGTGGAAAAATTCATACTCAGTAGTTTCAAAAAATTGAAAACAGATATGGGAACAGAATTCATTAACAGTATTATGAAAAATGTATATGAAATCTTGGGTATGCACCATATAACATCAACACCTTACCATCATGAAACCCTGGGCTCGATTGAAAGAAACCACAGAGTGCTTAACGAATACCTTTTAGCTTTTTCTGAAGAAGATAACTGGGATGAATGGATACCGTATTTTACATTTAGTTACAATACGACACCCCATTCCAGCATCGGAATATCGCCCTTTGAGTTGATATACGGAAGATTAGTAACACTTCCAGAAAACTCAACTATAGCAACATCAAATCCTATATATAATATAGAAGATTACTCCTTAGAATTAAAACTTAGATTAAATGAAATGAATAAAATAACCTATTAGAACGAGCTAAGCTAGAAAGAAAAGAAGTATTAGATAAGAAATCAACCCCACTAAAAATTAGGATAGGAGATTTGGTATATCTAAGAGTAGGAAATAAGAAAAAAATAGATTTACCTTATAAGGGACCCTATGAGGTCATAGAGTTAATAGGTGTAAATACTAGAATAAAAATAAATAACGAAATAAAGGAAGTACATAATAATAGATTGAAAAGATTAAATCACTAAACAAAAAAAAAAAAATTTTTTTTTCATAAAGAGTGAGGATGTAGTGTACATAATAACAATACTGACAAATAGCCTTATCATCAAATGCAATTCTCCCAGCAACACAACAATATAAGCCGTGTTTCTTTGCACGCGGATATAGGGATAATTTTCAATTTGCATGTAAAATACAACAACAACCTATCCTATATACGCTAACTTTAGCGGGGATAGCTATCGCCGCTAAGTCATTTAGCGGGGATAAACAGTGCTTCCAAAACCCATTTTTTTCGTTTTTGATGAATCGAAGCGATGAATTTTTCAGGAAATGTCAAAGTTTGACATCCCGCCGACCACTAACACATCCCGCCGAATATTTTGTTCGGGATTTTATTATTATTTTTTTTCAAAATTTAGTAAATCTGTGAATGCAAAACTGTTTTTTTATAATTTTAGGATATGTTTGACATTAATTTCAACTGTGGAAAATTAATATTTTTGAATTTCACGATTTTCAATACAAATTTCTTAATTTAACTTACAGCTGTTTCACCAATAAACGTCATGTGTGCTGCCAAGTTTTTTTTGATGAATTCTTAAGCGGCGATGGTCGTTTTCTGATGCCATCCCTATATCCGCGTGCAAAGAAACACGGCTATAGACGCACATTCCACATTTCTCATAAGACAGACATTTCCCACCAAATCCACTCGACACCCGATACACAGCTAATGCTCGCCATAGAGTCAAGGCCAAATCCACTCGACACCCGATACACAGCTAATGCTCGCCATAGAGTCAAGGCCAATGACGATTGCACCTATTTCGTATCGCAGCAATTTGTGCTGAGTAATTAAAATACATTTCCTCTTTTGTTTTAGTTTATCATATTATAATGTAAGTAGCAAGTAAGATATTTTTTTATAAATAGGCTAAGATCTTTTGAATAAAGAATCAATTACTATCTGACTTTTGAATGCAATGCAATTGGCTTCTTAGCCGCTTATTTATTTCAGTTCGGCTCTTTAGCCATCAAAACAGTTCGGCTCTTTAGCCATCAACATTTCGTCTTGGGATAGCCAATAATCCCCATAGTAAATATTAGGCAGGTAGTATTCTATCAAAAATAAGTAAAAACATTACATGGCGATCCTGCCACTGACCCTAGTAGAACTCTGAATCAAATGCGGATGCTTATACAAACAAATACATTACATTTAAATATGCATTTGCGCATCAGGAAGGTTTCGGCCGACTTATAACATCTGGAAAAATCATGCGAAAGCTACCTCAAGAATTCGCCTTTCCGCTTGGATTGGGAAGCAAGAAACAATTATCTACGACAGACAATGATGAATTAAACCAAAACATTACCAAAACACCAATCCATTCAGCAACGCCTTACAGCAGAGACGATGTGAGCCCACGTGCACCCTGACAGGATTTAGATACAATCAATCTATAAATCAGCAAATATTTGAATTTAAAAAAAAATAATAATAAATAAAAAAAAAAATTCCACTATGCACCGAACCAAGACAATATAATAAAATATTTGTTATTCGTCAAGCTAGTTACTAAGTTTGTTATAATTTTGCAATACCTACCTTGCATATTTCTGAATTTACAACCATCAGATGTGATTTGTATATGTATAAGCTTATTATTTTCAAATTGAATTATTTTTTTACCACATTTAATATTAATTTTTTTGAATATCTTTTTGCTTTAAACAATGAAAACAAAATAGTATTAACAGAGAAAGAGTGAGGTGTACTTCTATGTACTTATTAATTGAATTAAGCTGAGTTTAAATGTTAATACGTAAAGTATACACTAATTCTATCAGAGGTGAATAAGGATATAGCTAGGATTAATGTATAAAATATATTACATATTATGTATAAGATATAATTGATGTTAAAATAAAAAAAATTAATTATATATAAGACATGTTAACTATATTAAGATCCTTGAATAATATCATTGATAACATTCTAATAAGAATTAGAATTAGAACAATTAATTGTAAATTTTAGCTCAGACCAAAACGAAGACTATGGTCCAATTAAATTAATAATTGAAAATAAAATAACAGAGTTAAGGAATATCTTAAAATCCAAAAGACGTTTATTAGAAAACATAAACGAAGAGCCAATTTCAAGTAATAAGGAAAACCATATAAAATTAAATACAATGGCGACATTTGACATTGTAACAACACTAAAAGTCATTCCCGAATACAACGGAGAATTCGACAAATTAAACAATTTTGTGAACATTGCAAACTTTATAGCGAGCACACTTACGACCGACACAGAAAAAAACAAACTATTTAAATTCATACTAGAAACTAGAGTAGTAACTAAAGTAATTTTTCTCACAACAGTGAGAGAGAACGGATGTGTTTACTCTGAGTTTCGTGGGGTGTAAGCTTTTTGTTTATTAACGTTCAGTTCCTTGCATATCCTATTCTAAATCAATGGATTGCTTTATTTGCAATAAAAGAATAGATCGCGGCTGTGAGACTAAAATCACCTGCGTGGACTGTAATGTGTATTTTCATTGTTCGTGTGTGAATCTTAATTCATCTGATATGGAATATATGAAAACTCATAATGGTCCATATCGTTGCGACAAATGCACCGCACTTCGTCGCAAATCTGTTCAACAACAAAGTGTTTCGGTACCATCAGAAACAAAAGTAGCAACCGTAGCTTCTATAACGAATAAGCGACCAAAGCGCAATCACCAAACAGCCGCTACGTTAAAGAGGGTCACTGCCACTGATTCAACAGTTGAACGTCAATCACAATTACCAGCAACATATGTTCTACCACAACAGACCGACGACGGTGCAGTTACGCTACAAATGCTCTATAAAGAGATCATAATGTTTAAAGAAAATGAACTGTGATTTCCTCAGCACAATCAATCAGCTGAAAGAAGAAAACGAAAATCTGAAATCGAAGGTATCAACGCTGGAGAGTAGACTGAATTGGAGAGAGCAGAAGAGTGTTGAAAATGTCATTGAAATAATTGGAGTGCCTGGAGTCAATAATAAGAATGCAGTAGAATGTGTGCAAACAATATTCAACAACGCGTTGGAGGTATCTGTGTCTTCTACAGATATTCAAAAATGCTATGTTAAACGCGCTTGGAGGAAAAACAACAACAACAACAACAAAGGCGGTGATGTTATTTGTGTACATTTCTCTTGTTTAGATGCCAAAGAAAAAGTAATGAAAGGCAAAAAAACAGCAATGAAGAAATTAAATTCGTCATTATTTGTCGCGGGCACTAAGGACAATATTTGTATCAATGATTGTTTTACTAGTTACACTAGAGCTTTATTTATGGAAGCAAAAAAAAATCAAGGTAGAAAAAAACTACAAATACCTATTTATGGTTCCAAAATTCACAAATTTTAATGAGAAAAGTTGAGAAGGGTAGGGCTGTTGCTATAAGATCGTTTCTCGATTTTACTTCATTGAAAGATTAATTGCATTATATACCATATTATGTGTGAATTTCGTTTTAATGACAATCTTTTAAGCAACAACCCAACCATTAATTCAATAGTAAATATCAATGATGAAACTTTGTATTGTAGTTCGAAAGAGGGTGACTTTTTTTTCTTGTTGTAGGGTGACGTGGTCATAGATGCACCACCCTTTTTTTAAATGATCATAACATTTTGAAAAGTAACTATTTTTGGTTTGTTGTTTGATATCGTTTTGATGGATTAATTATGAAACTACGTACAAAGCTAATTCCTTGATACCACTTGAATATTTTTAGTAAGCATCAGTTGTTCGAAAAATGAGAAATGGTGCATAGTGCACCGTGGTATGTACTAAATGCACCAGTCGTGTGTGTACAATGCACCTGGAGGGTACTTAATGCACCACCAATTTATTTAAAGAATTAAAACAAACATTTCAACTAATAAACGTATTTTTATTATAACAAAATAACAAAAGAAGCTAAAATAAAAATAAATAAAAAGACTTCATACTCAGAAAAAAAAATAATAATAACGCAGTAATTAACGAAAATAGATTATTCAAAGAAAAACAAAACAAAAACTTAAAACTAATTATGCATATTTTTTTTGTGATGAAGTTAACGAATATTTAATTTACACAAAGATTCGGCAAATTTGTATAATGATTGCTGCCGCTTAGTTGATCCCGATACAGTAGGGTCTTTAAAAACGTATTTTATGTCTTCCGCATTGACCAAAGCAAAATCTGGAACTTGTGCATACAAAAAGCCTCATTGGTCTTTGATTTGAGTCTCAAGAATGAGATAAACCACTCGTTACGACTGTTTTTGGGTTCTAAAATTTTTCCCACATAGCAAACATTAATTTGTTTTGCTTTAAAAGTTACTAGAACAAAATTGTTTACTTATGGAGGTTCAATCAAGGAGCGATCAAGAATTTCATACGTTAATGCACGTTACTAGCACTAATAATGCAGCATGTTGTCACTAAAACACCCCTTTCTCCAGTAGTCACTTTGGATACATTTTTAGAGTTTTTTGGTGCAAGTACTTTTTGATGTTTCTGCACTGTTGTAGTTGCAGTTTCATCGAGGTTAAAAATCATTGTTCCATCAGAAAATGTAGGTTGCCTCTCGAGAATGTTAAATAAATTATCGAAAAATACTTTTACCGAATTTTTGTTAAATGATGTGGCCCGTGCTAAGCTGCACGCTTCAGGTTTTTTAATGAAAGATCAGGATGCCTTCCCCGGAATCCTCGAAGCCAATCCAAGCCAGCCATTGTATGCGTTTTCCAGTTGTCTGGTATATTTTCCATCTTGTTTATGGAAGCAAGTAGAAACGCTAATTTTCGGCATTCAGTGGCGGTTATGCCATACAAAATATTAGCACAGTATGTTATATAGGATCTGAGCATTTCTTCTTGCTCGCCCGAGAAAAACTTTCTGTGAGTATAAATTGATGTTAAGGGCAATGTTGAAGTTTGACACCTCTTAGATTTAAGAAAGTATCGCCGAACAGTGTGATAAGAAATACCAACATCTTTGGCAGCCCCTCGAATCGACATTCCGCCTTCGATACTTGTGAGTGTTTTTTTCATTTGATCTTTCGTATTGGTTCCCTTCTTTCGCTCTGAAACTGGCTTTCGTGGCATCTTTAACAAAAACAGAAAAGCTTGTTTTCGTTGTATTCGTGCAAAGTTTAAGATCGTTTTCTCGAAACAGGTTTTAAAATCGATCGTAATAAATGGGTCTAAATAATAATTGTCTAGGTGCACAATGCACCACGGTGAATTTTACACTATCCTTATCTGGTGCATTATGCACCACTAAGTAATTTTTGTTAAAAATTAAAATAATCCAAAAACAAAGTAACTAAACTATAAACAATTTATCTTAAAATATTATTAAAAAAACAAATAACCGTATTATTAATGTCAAACGAAGAAACTCTTGACTTCCACATAGACATTAAAAAAATAAACTCACCCTTAATTTTTTGTTTTCGACTTGATATTTATAAAAAACTTCGCACACGTCTGCCAACAAAGATCAACACTACCAGAGTGAAATCTAAGGAAGTTATTTAAAGTGGCGGTTATATTTGAAAAAGGTTGCCACCCATACAGTTGCCGGTAAGGTACATACAGCTGTGGTGCATTTATGACCACGTCACCCTACATCAAAACATACGTAGTTTGCGGCAAAATTTTGATTTGTTAGTGTGTAATCTAGAAGCGTTAGTATTCCTCCCGATCTATATTCGTAAGTGAGATCTGGATTTTTAATTGCGAAAAAGAAGATTTTTATATACCGTGATATCAATTTTATCCAAACACTAATGAAACGTACGCAGCAGGTGGAGTTGGAGTTTTTGTTCGTGATTCTTTGAATATTGGTAACTGTAAAGTAAATTGTCTCAATTTATTGAGTGCCTACCAAACAAAGCTGCAGCCATTGGTTGTTCTGCAAAAGTGCGCTATCAGAAAAGTATGTGGGACAAATCGATTCGCGAATTCTATGGTTTTGTTTAGAACACTGAAAATTCTACCACTAAAACATTCATATTACTTCAAAGTTTTTAAAAAAAATTTTATAAGAGGTGGCTATATGCAGAGTCCAATATCCAACACCCATGCTTTGCGTAGCAATTCAATTAATGTTGTCGTCATGCCTGGTTTTCGCACAGCTTTATACAAAAATGTCTACTCCATTGTGTCCTGTAAATTGTTTAATAGACTTCCTATTAATATTCGTGTTA
Organism: Portevinia maculata; assembly: GCA_949715645.1. Lineage (NCBI taxonomy): Eukaryota > Metazoa > Arthropoda > Insecta > Diptera > Syrphidae > Portevinia > Portevinia maculata. Next base: position 180,277,277 of record OX454526.1, read on the forward strand.
TTAGATCTTTGCTCAAATTTGCAAAAAAAGTCAAAATTTGGCTTCTCGGTTTTGACCATGAAGAAATTAAAGTTTTGCTGCGCTATGTTATTTAAATTTATTTAACCTTTATGCTCTCTTCTCATCACGTTATATTTTTCTCTTGCTTTCGTTTTTCTTTTCTCTCTTTTATTGTTAATTTTCCATATTATGTACTGAATTTAATTGATCCACCCCACGTCAAAATTGTTTTTTTTCTCATGAAGTGACATTATCACTATTTATATTTTTTAAATAAAACTGTCGCTACTAAAATAAAAAATAAGAAACAAACTAAGTACAGTAACTCGACCAACAAACCTATCTGAACTGATAGAAACTTTAAAAATTATATTTAGAAGCAAGAAAAATGCACTTCAATTACAGTCTGAATTAGGCAAAATTGTTCAAGTACCTAGAAATATTAACAGCTATGCAGCAAAAATTTAAGGCCTAGGAGCAGAGTTAAACATATTGCAAATAACTGAGCAGGGAGAAGGCAGTAGAGAAATTATAGCTAAGCTCAACGATACGCTTGGTTTAAATGCTTTTAAGAATGGTCTGAACGGCCAAGTAAAAACAACCATTTTTGCGGCAAGACCAACAACATTGTCTGAAGCAGTACAACTCGCTTCTGAAATAGAATCAACATATGACATGGCACATATAAGCCACTTTGTCCATCCTAATAAAAGAAATTTTAATTACAGAAATAGAGATACGAGGTACAATAGCAGCAATTCAAATAGGGAGTATAACAATAATAACAATAACTTTGGAAACAACAACAATAACATTAGAAACAACAACAATAACTTTAGAAACAACAACAATAACTTTAGAAACAACAATAATAACTTTAGAAACAGCAGTAACAATAGGAACTTTAGGAACAACAGAGGTTACAGTAACTCTAGAAACAATAACAGAAATATTAATCATGTAGGTATTTCGGAAAACGGGCAGCAAGTCTCCGAAGTCCTGGGAGACTCAGAATACCAAATGGAAAACAACCAATAAGTTCCATCTTTCATCTAAATCAACATTTAACAAACTACATTTTTGCACACACTAATATAACCTACAACAATAAAAGATTTTTAATAGATACATAAGTACATATTCTTAAACTTAGTACCCTAAAAAATGACGTACAAATCACTGGAGTAACAGACTCAGAAACCTTCTCTTTAGAGATAAACAAGGCTCAATGAATACAAATGCGGATGCATTATCACGCATAAAATTAGACTCAGAAATATTGAAAGAGATGATTCCGGCATCAGACATAAATGTCATAACTCGAGCAATGACGAAAGAATTAACGAAAAACAAAACTGATAGTGGTATACCCAAAAGCAATGCTTTAAACGTAAGGCCTGATCAACTTTACGCCTGGGAATGCACTACATCTTCAGAAATAACAAACGTACGTAAACTAGAATTCAAGACTGTGCTCAATAACTCGCGAGAACGAAGAAATACTTCGCTTAAATTAATAAACGTCGACGATAAAAAGTAATAGTAGAATATAGCGATAATCCTAATCAGGACTTAGGTCTTGGCAATGGCCAAGAGAAATATTGAAAAATTAGCTATACCAAAAACTGATATAATATTCGAGTACATCAATATAAATGAATTCAAAAAGATATATACTATGTTGCAACAAAGATTTAAGAATAAAAAGCTAGAAAAATTAAAAATACTGATATATCACCCAGCGCTCAGGATAATTGACGAAAAACGAAATGCATAGAATAATAAAAGTATTCCATAACACCCCCTATGCAGGTGGACATTCAGGTATAAGAAGGACAATAAATAAAATTAAACAACGATATTGCTGGAAAAATTTAAGCAAGATGGTAAAAAAGCATATCAATGAGTGTGTAGTATGTGCGCGGAGTAAACAAATTCGAAACACTAAAGAGAATTTAGTAATAACTGAAACACCAACAACAAGTTTTGAAATAGTAACGGCAGATACAGTAGGACCACTCAGGCCATCGAATGATTTCCGGTATATATTGACATTACAATGTGAATTGACCAAATACCTAGAGGCGATACCAATGAAAAGTAAAGATGCGAGAACGGTAGCAAAAACTCTGGTGGAAAAATTCATACTCAGGCAAGGTAGTTTCAAAAAATTGAAAACAGATATGGGAACAGAATTCATTAACAGTATTATGAAAAATGTATATGAAATCTTGGGTATGCACCATATAACATCAACACCTTACCATCATGAAACCCTGGGCTCGATTGAAAGAAACCACAGAGTGCTTAACGAATACCTTTTAGCTTTTTCTGAAGAAGATAACTGGGATGAATGGATACCGTATTTTACATTTAGTTACAATACGACACCCCATTCCAGCATCGGAATATCGCCCTTTGAGTTGATATACGGAAGATTAGTAACACTTCCAGAAAACTCAACTATAGCAACATCAAATCCTATATATAATATAGAAGATTACTCCTTAGAATTAAAACTTAGATTAAATGAAATGAATAAAATAACCTATTAGAACGAGCTAAGCTAGAAAGAAAAGAAGTATTAGATAAGAAATCAACCCCACTTAAAATTAGGATAGGAGATTTGGTATATCTAAGAGTAGGAAATAAGAAAAAAATAGATTTACCTTATAAGGGACCCTATGAGGTCATAGAGTTAATAGGTGTAAATACTAGAATAAAAATAAATAACGAAATAAAGGAAGTACATAATAATAGATTGAAAAGATTAAATCACTAAACAAAAAAAAAAAATTTTTTTTTTCATAAAGAGTGAGGATGTAATACTGACAGATAGCCTTATCATCAAATGCAATTCTCCCAGCAACACAACAATATAAGCCGTGTTTCTTTGCACGCGGCCCCATAGTAAATATCAGGCAGGTAGTATTCTATCAAAAATAAGTAAAAACATTACATGGCGATAATGCCACTGACCCTAGTAGAACTCTGAATCAAATGCAAATGCTTATACAAACAAATACATTACATTTAAATATGCATTTGCGCATCAGGAAGTTTTCGGCCGACTTATAACATCTGGATAAATCATGCGAAAGCTTCCTCAAGAATTCGCCTTTCCGCTTGGATTGGGAAGCAAGAAACAATTATCTACGACAGACAATGATGAATTAAACCAAAACATTACCAAAACACCAATCCATTCAGCAACGCCTTACAGCAGAGACGATGTGAGCCCACGTGCACCCTGACAGGATTTAGATACAATCAATCTATAAATCAGCAAATATTTGAATTTAAAAAAAAAAATAATAAATAAAAAAAAAATGTCCACTATGCACCGAACCAAGACAATGTAATAAAATATTTTTTATTCGTCAAGCTAGTTACTAAGTTTGTTATAATTTTGCAATACCTACCTTGCATATTTCTGAATTTACAACCATCAGATGTGATTTGTATATGTATAAGCTTATTATTTTCAAATTGAATTATTTTTTTTACCACATTTAATATTAATTTTTTTGAATATCTTTTTGCTTTAAACAATGAAAACAAAATAGTATTAACAGAGAAAGAGTGAGGAGTACTTCTATGTACTTATTAATTGAATTAAGCTGAGTTTAAATGTTAATACGTAAAGTATACCCTAATTCTATCAGAGGTTAATAAGAAAATAGCTAGGATTAATGTATAAAATATATTACATATTATGTATAAGATATAATTGATGTTAAAATAATTTTTTTTAATTATATATAATACATGTTAACTATACTAAGATCCTTGAATAATATCATTGATAACATTCTAATAAGAATTAGAATTAGAACAATTAATTGTAAATTTTAGAGGCTCAGACCAAAACGAAGAATATGGTCCAATTAAATTAATGATTGAAAATAAAATAACAGAGTTAAGGAATATCTTAAAATACAAAAGACGTTTATTAGAAAACTTAAACGAAGAGCCAATTTCAAGTAATAAGGAAAACCATATAAAATTAAATACAATGGCGACATTTGACATTGTAACAACACTAAAAGTCATTCCCGAATACAACGGAGAATTCGACAAATTAAACAATTTTGTGAACATTGCAAATTTATAGCGAGCACACTTACGACCGACACAGAAAAAAACAAACTATTTAAATTCATACTAGAAACTAGACTAACAGATAAAGTAAGAAACAAACTAAGTACAGGAACTCGACCAACAAACCTATCTGAACTGATAGAAACTTTAAAAATTATATTTGGAAGCAAGAAAAATGCACTTCAATTACAGTCTGAATTAGGCAAAATTCTTCAAGTACCTAGAAATATTAACAGCTATGCAGCAAAAATTTAAGGCCTGGTAGCAGAGTTAAACATATTGCAAATAGCTGAGCAGGGAGAAGGCAGTAGAGAAATTATAGCTAAGCTCAACGATACGCTTGGTTTAAATGCTTTTAAGAATGGTCTAAACGGCCAAGTAAAAACAACCATTTTTGCGGCAAGACCAAAAAAATTGTCTGAAGCAGTACAACTCGCTTCTGAAATAGAATCAACATATCGTCGCCTGAGAATTGTTTTGTTCCATATGCCATTGGCACTTTTTCGAGAAAAATGCATTTAAAGGTTTGCGTACTTGGTGCTCCGAAACTTTGTGATACGATTTTTTTTTTTATTTTTTTAATTTGAAGTCTTATAAAGAGTTCACCTACCAATTTTCAAAGTGTTTTGCCAAACCGTTAACAAGCCACGTTAATTAACGTAAAAGTCTCCTTTTTTGACTTGTGTCCCACTTCCTACATTTTGAAACAGATTTTCTTTTTTCATACACGTGGACCACAATAAAATGGATACGGCACAAAGCAATTCTCATAGAAAATATCTGAAAGGCAAGAAAGTATGGAGTTGGATGCTAAAATTTGAAAAAAAATTTTGATTTCATCTCTTTTGTTAACTAAGTTTTTATTCAAAAAATACAATAAAATAAGAAAATTATTCAAAGTATTAAGCATTAAACCAGTGAGTGAAAAATGTCAGATTAAATCAGAGCAGAAAAGTACAGCTTCGAGTCATAATGTTCTCCTCTCAGCTGCGAAATTTCAAATAGATAATCCCCTTTCGAGTTTTGAGTGAGCATTGTACCGTCAATGTTTGGCCTGTGGCCTATTTCACCAACTTACAAATTTGTATTTACAAGCATTTTTTAACAAAACTTGTGATTTTGTTGATTTATGTCGTTTCACCAAACTGTGGGTATTACAAATTTGTAGTTGTATTCTACAAAGGGAAATTTGTGGGAATATTTCCCTTTTCGTTTCACCAAAAGTTATTTATAGTTGTGATTTACAAGTTACAAATTTGTGAAAAGTTGACTTATTTGTGAGTTTGCGTTTCACCAAAGAAAATTATTTTCAAAATTTGTGTAGTATGTGAGAATATTTTACAACTGAAAATTGACGTGTAATTCCTCCTACAAGTTTTGTTTCATATTGAAAGTAATCGACAAAATGTCTTTGCAACGAAGGCATAGTAGTAGCGATAGTAGCGAAAGTGACGATCATGTTTTAATTTTAAGAAAAAAAATGTAATTTCGGAGTTATTTAATTTTAATGAAAAATTTCGCCTGACTCGATGCAAGTCAGAGGAAATAATTGCAATTATTGGGCCACAAATAGCCGACACTACTGAAAAAAACTTTGCATTAACACCAAGGCAGCAGTTTCTCACAGGCTTGGAAACGGAGGGCAATACCATGGTGTAGCAGATTTGCATGGGATATCTAAATCGACCGTTTGTAGATGTGTTTCTCGCGTTTGTGCAGCAAATGTTAATTTATTGTTTGAAAGTGTTGTATATTGTCCAAATATAGACGGAACCTTAACAAACATAGATGCCCCTGGCGAGTTTGAATCTGCATGTGAACAGACATGGACAGCACTGCATACATTTTATGTTGGTATGTGGGCCGGACTATACCTTTTATAGCGCATATGCGAATTGGCCGAGAAGTGTGCACGAATCAAGGGTGTTACGAAGAAGTCCCTTTTTTTCAAAAGACTTTTGAACTTTAAATGAAATATATGTTTATTTATTTTATTTTTATTTTTAGTAGTCACTTAATTTTAAAGTGTTGTCTTCCAACACTTTTATCTTCTCCTTCAGATCTGCAGTCCCCAAGTCGCGTTCCTTTTTCAGGGCATTCAACTGCAAATTATAAATTTCCAATTGAAGCCTCATTTTCTTCAATCGAAGAATATCCGCTTGCTCAGTTAGCATTTTGTTGTTGCGCTGGGGCTTTTTTGATGATGCTTGAGGTCTGATTGAATTAAAAAATACGTACATACGTATATGTTTAAAATAAATTGTGAGAAACAAGCATTTGCATTTACCTTTTTTCGTCTTCAATATCCGCAACGTTTGCGCACTGGGGTTTCAGTACCTCTTCAGTAGGTACTGTTATCAAGTTTAAGCTAAAATATAAAAAAAAATTTGTATATGTACCTATATATTATGTACTTACCAGAGTAGCCCTTTCCAATCCTTTCCATTTTGAATTAAGAGGATAATGAAATTAAAATATCTTTCCACGCGTTTACTTCACCCAAATGAAACTTTAATTCCGGGATTGCACGACGATATTTCACAAATTTTGGGAGAAAACACTTGTGGATTACACATTGCACAAAAACCCGGTGCAACAGGAATTTTTACACTTGTAATCAACATGTTTATTCTTACAATTTTTTTTTTGTCTAATCACAAATTTGTGGGTTCATATATTTGTATTTGTATTTGGTGAAACAGAAAACCAGATTACAAATTTGTAATTGTGACTCACAAGTACAAATTTGTGGTTGTAATTTGTAGTTTGGTGAAATAGGCCCCTGATGTCGATTTGATCACAATTTGAACTCGTTCCATGTTATTCTTTCGATTTTTTTTTCATATATGTATATGCGAATGTTTGTAACATTAAACTAAGAAATACGATATCTCATGCCAAACAAATAAATCAGTTGGCATCAGTTCAATTTGAATTTTCAAATCTGACACATTTCACTCAAAACTTAGTACAGAAAAACTTGTGCTAAACTGATCTGCACAGCTTCAGGGAACACAAATTGGCAGAATATAGAACACTTTGCGGCAAGTTTTTTACTATGGAACACCAAATCTTGTACTTTTCTGATTTTTCTGTACTTATCTGTACAGCTAAGGTTCATTAAACACATTATATTGAAACAACATTCAATGATTGACTGCTCGTACGTCTTCAACTAGTTTTTGCGTTTGCAGCACTATTCTTGATCGCACCGAATTCATATCTTCATAATATCGAATATTATCTACAAAACTGTAATGGAGGTGGAACAAACCAATACTAAAATTTTGTTTGCGATCAGTGTCCCACATACATATCATTTCTTTAACACGAGTGCACGTAGGACAAACCAATTCTCAACTTTGTTATATAATATGTATTTTCTGTATCTCTTGTCGCCGTGATATGCACGTGGAACAAAACAATTCTCACAAAAAAATTGCGATAAATTATATGGAAAATTTGTCCCAAACGCCAAAAAATGGTTTATGGCACAAAGCAATTCTACAAACTGTTGATTTTGGTGGATATGGGACAAAGTCGATGTTCGATATCTCGGGATTGGAAAGACTAAGAACAAAACGAATCACAGATTTAAAAAGAGCATACAAAATTACCATAGAATTCGTTCCTAACTCAAAAACGACAAAAGTGGCGTATGGAACAAAACAATTCTCAGGCGACGATAAGACACGGCACATATAAAAAGTGGCTTATATGTATAGGGAGTATAACAATAATAATAATAACTTTGGAAACAACAACAATAACATTAGAAACAACAACAATAACTTTAGAAACAACAACAATAACTTTAGAAACAACAATAATAACTTTAGAAACAGCATTAACAATAGGAACTTTAGAAACAACAGAGGTTACAGTAACTCTAGAAACAATAACAGAAATATTAATCATGTAGGTATTTCGGAAAACGGGCAGCAAGTCTCCGAAGTCCTGGGAGATTCAGAATACCAAATGGAAAACAACCAATAAGATCCATCTTTCATCTAAATCAACATTTAACAAAATACATTTTTGCACACACTAATATAACCTACAACAATAATAGATTTTTAATAGATACAGGTGCAGATAGAGGTATTCTTAAACTTAGTACCCTAAAAAATGACGTACAATTAAGCGATATGAATAAAATTAAAATCACTGGAGTAACAGACTCAGAAACCTTCTCTTTAGAGATAAACAAGGCTCAATGAATACAAATGCGGATGCATTTTCACGCATAAAATTAGACTCGGAAATATTGAAAGAAATGATTCCGACATCAGACATAAATGTCATAACTCGAGCAATGATAGTAAATATTAGGGAGGTAGTATTCTATCAAAAATAAGTAAAAACATTACAACGGCCTATAGACCACGCCCACCAAAATGTTGTCTTGACTACATTTTACCTCTAAAAAATAGAAATCAATGGGCGAACCCGGATTAGACTTGCAGACAAAATTATAATTTAGCGTATAACGAACATACATCGCAACTCCACCTGCTATACGACCAATCCTATCAGATCGGAAAAGCTCGTAACCTTCAACTTTATAGATGTCCCTAGCCACTGTAGAGTTTGGATCTGTGTGGAACCATGTTTCAGAAACGCAAATAACATCTATTTTAGAGTTAACGAAAATATGGCGAAATTCATCAATTTTTGGGTAAAGGCTTTGGGCATTTATGTGACAGATGTTAATGCCTTCGTGTTGTACTTGGAGAATCCTAACCATTTCAGCCAGATTTTGGTTTGCTCGAGCAATCGCAGAGTCTCTATGCCCAGCGTCCCGTAGACTATCCGTATTCATCGTGTTTTCGGGAGCTTTTTATTGAAGAATTAGTAGCACAGAATAATTTATCTGATAATAAAAGAAAAATTAAAGCCAAGGGAAAACCAAAATAGAATAGACAGTGTCTTATTCTTCATTATTATTATTTTTGTGTAGTTATATATGTTAGCTTTTTTTAGCAATATTTTTTACATTTTTTTAAAGAAGTAATTAATTTATATTTGGATTTATTTTTTCTAGTTATCAGTTGAATCTTACATAAAACCTTAAAATCTAATTTTAAATTTACGAGCAGGTACAAAAAACAGATTTAACTTTGAGAAACTCAAACCGTTCTTAAAATTTTTTACTCAAGGTACTTATTTTATTTACTTAGAGAAGATATATTATTAATGAAAAGTGTCAAATCTCCAAAATCGAGAAAGAATCCTCTCATTTCTAAGAAAAGTACGCGAACGCTTTTGTGTAAAAAGGTGAAAAACGTCTTAGTTTGGGTTGAAAAGAAGCAGAAGCTGTTTTTTTTTTGCTGGCAAACTCATAAGATTTCATCATTTGACAGTTTTCATTTTCTTACCAGCTGAAATTCTGTGTGAAGAAAAATGAACGAAAGTACATTTTTCTTTCGTTCATCTTTTTAACATTTTCTCAGTACGCGAACGCGTTTGTTTAGTTTTGCACGAAAGTTTATATAAGTTAAGCATATGAGCTCGCGAACAGTCCTATTGTAAATAAGTCTTATTTTTGTACTTTTTGTAACAAAAAGCTCAGTTGCTTTCAGTCAGTCTTTTTGAGAACAGATTTTTCAAATAATTATATTTTGATATTTTGTGTGTAAGCTATAAAAATAAACGTTTACTACAGATTATTAGTTTTATTATAGATGCGAAATAAAACTTATTTAAGTAAGATCCGCATTTACAAGTTCTTATAGAATTCACTGTAATACTGTGGGATTCGATTTTTCTCAAGTAAGGTAATCAGTCCTTTCTTTTTTATCCCCAATGGGCAATTTACCTGTGTATAATACAGTAAGTTGTTCGTTGGTATTTTTACTCATTGGACAACACCTTATCTCAATTTTTGAAAAAAATTCCTCAGCAAAGAATTTTTTAAAATAAACGGTATTTGGATTTGTCTTTTCAAATCTTATAACTCGTAGCTCAGCTACTTTAACGCTGTGTTTTCCGAAATTTCCTTTAGGTTCCAGGTTTTTTTATTTTAAGAAAGTCGCTGAAGCTCATTTCAGTTACATTGTAAGGTCTTCCAGTTTTTTTTGCACTGCGAAAAAGGGTATAGGACTATTCTGGTTTGTAAATCGGTCCACCTCTTAATAAACGACTTTGTAGGAAATCCTGGGAGTGCGCCATCTAGCAAGTGGTGCCGACACCTTACGTTATTCGAAAGAACCAAACACCTCCCTAAAAACCCGTGTTCTGAACGCGTCCTTCCTCACACGAGCTGTCAAGAAAATAATCTGCATCCGATTTCCGGCATCTTCGAGTCGGCCATTGCAGTTTAGTTGAAAGAGTGGAAGCAGGTGGACGTGCTAATACCCTGCTGGGCATTATAAATCCCTAACACGCAGGAGGAATGGAGAAACCCGCACTAAGTCCTCAAGACTAATCGGTGAGGCAATTTCACCACAAATTCGGTGCAGCGGCCCATTATACCCGCCGTGGGAGACGTAATCCAAGTCGGCGCACATCGGACAGGGTCATCAGCTGCCAGCGAAACAGTCGCACCCTCGACGGCAATCAGAGGCGTGATACCGGCACAACCGTTCAAACAACGCAACAACAGTACCGCGGCAAGCTGAGCGTAATACCGCCCCCCTTTCAAGCGGACGAAGAACTCGTTTTTGTCCTGCGTCCACGCCCGATTTTAGGCAGGTAGTCCCAGTACTTGAGCGCGACCGCGCTGAACCGTGGGGATTCTGCAACGTAGTCGAAAAACCATTACATCCCAGCTTTGGTTAGGAAGTAGACGGTATTGACCTAAACCACACCACTCGAGGTCTAGGCAGAGCCATATAGCGCCTGTCTTGTGCGATATTTTTTTCCCACACTGTGTCGTCGCAAGCGCAACGTCTTTACAAGCGTGCATAAGCGCCGTCCGATCACCTCAACACCTCCGAGTTCCGCTCCCGAGAGAAGACCGGACGACGATCGTGCACCATCCCAACATCAGAAGCAGCAGTGATGATATAGTTATATAGGGGAAAAAAAGTGTAAATTCTTATTAGTAATTAAATAGCGATTTCGTGCACTCGGTGAATTAAAGTAATTAAATACCCCCCGAGAGGGTGCAGTCAATCTTAGCGCCCCGGGGCGGAATCATTCATAGTAATTATTTCTGAGCTCAGTGCTGCAATATACGGTGCACAGTCGTCCCTCCAACATCGTATTCCCGGTAAGGAGCAGGCCCTAAATTTATTTGAATTCAGTTCAGGCCAATAGCCCAGCTCAGGCCTTCGTGCAAACCACCACTAGTGCACACGGGTTGGACTTGGGTGGATTTCGACATCTCGTATCTCGGATACAGTCAGCACTCTAGAATAACTCCACGTTAGAGTATAAGTATACTTATAAGTTACATTTAGAATAAAATTAAATCCTAAACGTATTTAGAGGAAGATCTCTTTAAAGTAAAATTTCGCGATTTAATAATAATTAAATAAACATTCCAATTTGAATAAATAGTTTTCGGTTGTAGATACCCGCATTCGCTAGGCGGTAGTATTTCGCGACGAAGAGGGTGCAAACCCCACAATCCGGCGCGTGAATTCTTATCGGTCCATTACCGCGATAGTATAGGAGTGTGATAAGTCAGAATAAAATATTTATTCAATAGATCTACATCTACGTAACAGCGTTTATACATCCATCACATCGAGAAGCATCGTAGCTGTGCGCACAACGACGACAGAACTCTCGGTAAGTAATATTGATACTTTCACAACCAGATCCACTATATTTTATCTTGATTTATAACACATTCTATTCATATATATATACATAATAACCCCTTCGAATAAACATTTCGGATATATTTTTTTTCTCGCGTTTTTATTTTCGTCATCCTTTATAATACCATTCAACTCGAGATCCGAGCCGATAATAGCCTGAGCATTTAAGCTTTCGTGTCCTAGAGCAACATAGCTTACCTGACAGCTCGCTCAAATCCCGTTCCGGCGCAGTATCTGACCTTCAGTCTACAGTTCCTCTCGTGCGGTCGAGACTTAGTTCGTTCATTTAATTGGCATGTCATCATTCGAATACCAGACGCCACCATCTTAAAATCTTCGAACTTTTCGAAAGAGCCCGTTTGAACGTGTTAAATATTTTTAAGACACATCTCATCGAAGAGATTATTTTTAAGAATTCTCGCCGAAGAGATTATGTTATAAATTAAGGATATTTAATTAGATCTAAGGACCCCTGCTGTTAGTGATAAGATACCGAGGACCCCTTTTTGGGCCCGAGAATGTACTTAAATAAAATTAGCCCCTTTCTTTGAACAGCGTCTTGTATTTATGTTATCTCTTCCGCTCAGGTATTCCAGATTCTTCCAGTCATGCCGATGGAGTAGAATACCCTTGGGGGATAGTGTAGATCCGGATGGAGGAACATCGGAGGGAAGTTAATCCAGGGTAACCGACCCTTTAGGAGGGTCAGTTGCCTTTTCCAAGTTAGGGGCCATAGCCAATGGAGCGGCGCGATGGCCATCGGAGTCCATGCGTAGGCATGTCGGGGTGGGCCAGCTCGAGGGGGGCATTTTTACCAGCTTCCTCTCCCCCTTCCACTTTCGCATTTTGGAGTCCCAGGATGACTAAGGTCCGGGAAGTTACATACACATACGAGTACACAAATACACACTTTTCTGGCTCAACATCCGTCGGGAGGGACTTAAGTCTCTCTCTTTTCCGGGTATCTTCCTTCGAATGGTTACGGCCGCGTATCATCGAAGCGGCCAAGGAAGATCCCCCAACAATTAACCCAATTCCAGGCATGTAAATAATGGTAACCCCAGTTTGGAACCAGCGGCAAGTCCCGCCGATGAGCTAGCGCGGGGATGTAACACCATGCCATACGGCATCAGTAGGACTGCACCGAACCTATGAGATGCGACTCTTTCGAGAGGAACTAGACCGCAACAGAAACGCTATGCGGCAAGTTATGGAGCTCATCGTCCGAGAAGCACTCCTCGGCCCGAATGCAAGACCAAGCCAGAACACCGGCAGGACAGGCTTATCTTCACCGAATCTCCGCCGAGACTCGCATGCTTATAACCAACCCGGACGGTCCCCAATAGCACCGCCGGAGGTCCACGCCATGAGGCATAGCGAAGCGTCCTCCAACGCTCCGGCTCCTTATCGCATTAACCCAGACATTCCTCCCGTAGCTCAGCATGGGTATACACCACGCGGCGCCAATGTCGACAACTTTTTGGCGCAGCTGAGCAATCTTAACTTTAATGTTTGAACCCTTCAACAACCCAGTCACGGACCAGTGCCCTCTCAGGCTCTCTCATTCCCAAGAATCTATCCTCGCTATCATAATATTCCGAAGTGGGACATCCACTTCGACAATAATGATCTCTCTGTCGATGACTTCCTCATTCAGTTGAAACGGCAGAGAGAGTCTTGCAATGCAGCATGGTCGGACGTGCTTTTAAACTTTCACCATTTGGTACGTGGTCAGTCGAAGATGTGGTATTGGGGATGGTTGAAGAAGAACCCCTCCGCGCCCTGGGAAGCCTCGAGACTCGCACTGCTGGAGCAATAGCGGAGTTTGGAAACAGACTTCGATATCTTTCGGCAGATGTCCGAAAGGAAGCAGGGCGAGCACGAAATTTTCGACGATTACTACGAAGACTTACTCAGGCTTAACGCTAAGCTAAGGTTCCCCAAAAACAACCGCGAACTCATCGAGATCGTGAAGCATAACGTCAAACGAAAAATCGGTCAATACCTTCTGACCTTTACTACTTCCGACATCGCTGAGCAAGTTTATGTCTGTCGGAGCATTGAGAAATTTCTCAAGGATCCTCAGGCCATTAAGCAAAAGGCGTTACCGGAAAGCCGAACTACTCTCAGACGGGGGAGAAAAGTTCGAAGTTTACCCGCCCGGCCATCGACAATTAAACACCTCATCCCATCACCCTATCACCATCGCGAAATGTCCATGTCCAAATTCCAAATTCCAAGCCCCTTTCGCAGGCTACATGTTCAGCCCCGACGGTAACCGGTAATGTCCCTAGCCTACCGAACCGTCACAGCAAGCCTTTTGAACAACGATGGGTAGAATAGCAAGAAGCTAGGAAGAGAATTTTCGATTCTGTCGCTCCGTCTCCCAAAATCACGAAAGTCAAGGAACGATTTCGACAGAAAAGGGAGCTGCATGTTGCAATAACAGCCTCGACTTTTGAATCTTCGCCTCGTACCAGCGGAGATCCGCGACCATACGCTTCCGTCAAGATGTTTGATAAGCAATTGTCCGGCCTCCTAGATACCGGGGCATGCGTCAACGTCCTTGGAAAAGCTGGAGCGGAGCACCTGAAAGCCAACAACATCTCGTGGAAACCGTTCTCGTCTGTTGTAACCACCGCGGATGGAAAAGGCCAGAGTATCGTGGGGGTCATCGCCACGAAAGTCGTGTACAACCATTGCGAAGAAGAACTTACCTTTTATATCGTACCATCTATTTCCCAGGGTTTACGAACAATATTCCGAATATATCCGCCAGAACTTTCGATGTCAGTAGCAAATCTGTCGGTATTGATATGACAGCAGACTCTCTCCCCAAGACGCAAGTTCTGACACAAGCTCATGTCTTGACCCCAGATGAAGACCAGCTACTAGCCCAAACACTAAAGCAATTTCCGTCCTACGCGGATCTAGGCCTGGGGCGAACTCACATCATGACGCATGAGATAGACACCGGAGACGCGACGCAAATAAAGCGGCGTCACTACCCCGTCCCTCCAGCGGTGGAAACCCTCCTCTATGCGCAGTTGGATCGCATGTTGGCGATGGACGTCATAGAAGTCAGTCCAAGCGCTTGGAGCTCACCCGTCGTCCTAGTGCGATGGGGCGACAAGCACCGTCTTGGCCTTGACGTCCGGGTGCTCAATCGAGTGACTAAGAAAAACGCATATCCACTGCAAAATATAGAGGGGTTGTTAGCGCGCCTTCCAGATACCTACTACATGTCAAGTGTAGATCTGAAGGACGCGTTTTGGCAAATACCGCCGGACGAGAAAAGCCGGGAGAAGACCGCCATCACCGTACCCGGTCGTCCTCTATACCAATTTAAAGTCATGCCCTTCGGGCTATGTAATGCGCCTCAGCGCCTATGTCATTAGCCGACATAGTCATACCCGCCGCATGGCGTCATAAAGTGTTTGTATATCTGGACGATCTGCTGATAATCACGAGCACCTACACGGAGCATTTAAAGCTATTGTCTTTAGTAGCGCAGAAGTTGCGAGACGCAGCTTTGACCATCAACCTGGAAAAATCAAAGTTTTGTTATAGGGAATAGAGATACCTCGGATTCACCGTAGGGAATGGTGTTCTCAAGGTTGACCCCATAAAAGTTACCGCCATTAAAGCATTCCCGACGCCCCAGAACGCCCGTCAAGTGCGGCGATTTTTGGGTATGGCGGGATGGTATAGCAGATTCGTCAAAGACTTCTCCTCCTTAGCCAACCATCTATCTGACACCCTGAAGAAGGGAAAGAAATTCGAGTTTAACGAATCCGCTACCGCTTCGTTCTTTGCCATCAAAGAGCGGCTGTCATGCGCGTCCGTATTGGCAAACCCAGTCTTTAAGAGGATGTTTATCATCTCTTGTGATGCAAGTTTCTCCGGTATCGGAGCGGTCCTGAGCCAGTACGATGATGCGGAGAACGAACGCCCGATATTCTTCTATTCCCATAAGTTGAACGCGGCCCAAAGGAACTACACAGTCACCGAGCGTGAATGCCATCATGGGTATCGCCAAATTTCGTCCCTATATAGAGGGATATAAACTTAAGATCATAACCGACCACGCCAGTCTACAATGGCTAATTAGCAAAAGAGAGCTTAAGGGTAGGTTAGCGCGCTGGAGTCTTGAGCTTCATGTGTATACATTCGACATCGAGCACCGGAAAGGAAGACTGAACGTAGTGCCAGATGCGCTATCTCGCGTACACGAGATAGAGGCCCTCCGAACCGGCGACTCGATGGAGAACGGAAGTCCCGACGTACTGCACGTAGATCTGACGGATCCGACCAGTACCGTCGGATCATTGACAGCTTCGGACAGAATAAAGACCAGCTACCTGACCTTCGAGTCTTGAACAATTTCTTGTACAAGAAGGTCAAACATAGCACAGGGAATCCTTTTCAGGATGAAAAAACCTGTAAGCTGTGGATCCCAGCAGCGCTGACTGACTCTCTGATCAATTTAGCTCATTGCCCTCCAAGCGCTTCACACGGGGGCGTGGCGAAAACTCTATCGTCTCCGGCAACAATTTTATTGGCCGAAAATGGCATCCCAAACTAAAACATACATTGGAAACTGCGAGGTCTGTAAGACAACCAAGGCCCCAAAAGCTTTCATAGTCGACAGGCCCTTCCAGCACATATTCACAGATTTCCTAGGTCCGTACCCCAGATCCAAGCGAGGAAATACTCATACTGTTATCGCCTTAGATCAGTTCTCGAAGTTCGCGCTAATTATACCCTTGCGCAAAGCGACCGCGGGAGCGGCCATAGAATTTCTGCGAGACGACGTTTTCTCCGTCTTCGGCGTTCCCGAGTCCATGCTGTCGGACAACGGGAAACAATACGTCAGCAAAGAATTCCAGTCCTTCACTTCGTCTCTGGGTATCACTCATGCAAAAAGAGCCCTCTACTCGCCATGTCGCCATACGAAGCGGTCTTTGGTCAACGAGTCATAGGACACGGCAGCGAATACCAACTCCTCCGGAACCTAAATGGTTTAAATATTTCCGAGATTGAAATTCTCCCGAGAGCCTGTAAAATGAATATCCTGCACGCGAGCATAAAAGATTCCTTGGAGAATGCACACCAGCGATACGAAAAGTCGTACAACTTGCGTAGTTCCCCGTAAAATACCGGGAAGGCGACTGCGTCTATAAACGCAATCACGTGCTGAGTGAGTTCTCGAAGTGAATCAACTCTAAATTTAGCCGCAAGTTCACAAAGGCCCGAGTGACGAAAATCCGAGGAAACCTGTACTAGCTCGAAGATATGCAAGGCACCGACTTAGGGTTAGTCCACCCAAAGGACATACGTCGATAATAAACGATGTGCACAACTTAGCGCAACTCACCCTTTCCCATCCTCTCCTTAGGCGGAAGATAAAATTTTATCCCAACTAGTCCTCATAAGAAACCCAATATACCAAACAATTCGCGAGCGACCAGCCATGGTTTGAAATGGTACACTAAAAAAAAAATTGCGTAAACTATCTCCGACTGACATCCTCGGAAGGAAGACCTCTAGAGGCAGGATTTCTGCCTTGAATCTTTTCCGAGCCACCTATTGGGGACAGGAAAAACTGCAAGTTTTGTAGGAAATCCTGGGAGTGCGCCATCTAGCAAGTGGTGCCGACACCGTACGTTATTCGAAAGAACCAAACACCTCCCTAAAAATTCGTGTTCTGAACGCGTCCACTTCCCTCACATGAGCTGTCAAGAAAATAATCTGCATCCGATTTCCGGCATCTTCGAGTCGGCCATTGCAGTTTAGGTGAAAGAGTGGAAGCAACACGCAGGAGGAACGGAGAAACCCACAGTAAGTCCTCAATACCAATCGGTGAGACAATTTCACCACAACTTCGGTGCAGCGGCCCATTATACCCGCCGTGGGAGACGTAATTCAGGTCGGCGCACATCGGGCAGGGTAATCAGCTGCCAGCGAAACAGTCGCACCCTCGACGGCAATCAGAGGCGTGATACCGGCACAACCGTCCAAACAACGCGGGCGAGAGCGCTCCATAGGACGTAGTACCGCGGCACGCTGAGCGTAATACCGTCCCCCTTTCAAGCGGATGAAGAACTCGTGGTCGTCCTGCGTCCACGCCCGATTTTAGGCAGGTAGTCCCAGTACTTGAGCGTGACCGCGCTGAACCATGGGGATTCTGCAACGTATGTCGAAAAACCATTGCATCCCAGCTTTGGTTAGGAAGTAGACGGTATTGACCATTACCACACCACTCGAGGTCGCGGCAGAGCCATATAGCGCCTGTCTCGTGCGATATTTTGTTCCCCCACTGCGTCGTCGCAAGGGCAACGTCTCTACAAGCGCGCATAAGCGCCGTCCGATCAGCTCAACACCCCCGAGTTCCGCTCCCGAGAGGAGACCGGACGACCACCGTACAACATCCCAACATCAGAAGCAGCAGTGATAGTGATATAGTTATATAGGGGAAAAAAAGTGTAAATTCTTATTAGTAATTAAATAGCGATTTCGTGCACTCGGTGAATTAAAGTAATTAAATACCCCCCGAGAGGGTGCAGTCAATCTTAGCGCCCCGGGGCGGAATGATTCATAGTAAATATTTCTGAGCTCAGTGCTGCTATATACGGTGCACAGTCGTCCCTCCAACATCGTATTCCCGGTAAGGGATGCAACAGGTGCAGTAGTAGTGCATTCGCTTACTGAATGAAAGGTCGTGCGTTCGAATCCCGGCCAAGTCCATTACTTTATATCGAATACATGAAATCGTAATCTCCCTAAACATCTTAGACACCACCCGTGGAGAAAAACCCTACAACTGCACCCAAACATTTCTTTCCTATCTCTCTATTCTTTCTAATAGTAAGTATCACCCAAAAAGCATGCAATGAAATGCGATAGTGCTGCTTGCTGTTAAACACAAATGCTTACGCTGTGTTACGCACTATAAGGGTACTGTAACAACAGAAAAAATCCCTTTAGCGTAAGCAAATTATAAAAAAAAAAAAAAAAAAAGGAGCAGGCCCTGAATTTATTTGAATTCAGTTCAGGCCAATAGCCCAGCTCAGGCCTTCGTGCAAACCACCACTAGTGCACACGGATTGGACTTGGGTGGATTTCGACATCTCGTATCTCGGATAAAGTCGGCACTCTAGAATAACTCCACGTTAGAGTATAAGTATACTTATAAGTTACATTTAGAATAAATCTAAATTCTAAACGTATTTAGAGGAAGATCTCTTTAAAGTAAAATTTCGCGATTTAATAATAATTATTGGAATAAATAGTTTTCGGTTGTAGATACCCGCATTCGCTAGGCGGTGGTTTTCGCGACGAAGAGGGCGCAAACCCCACAATCCGGCGCGTGAATTCTTATCGGTCCATTACCGCGATAGTATAGAAGTGTGATAAGTGAAGCATCGTAGCTGTGCGCACAACGTCGACAGAACTCTCGGTAAGTAATATTGATACTTTCACAACCAGATCCACTATATTTTATCTTGATTTATAACACATTCTATTCATATATTTATACATAATAACCCCTTCGAGTAAACATTTCGGATATTTTTTTTTCTCGCGTTTTTACTTTCGTCATCGGGTATAATGCCATTCAACTCGAGATCCGAGCCGATAATAGCCTGAGCATTTAAGCTTTCGTGTCCTAGTAACATAGCTTACCTGACAGCTCGCTCAAATCCCGTTCCGGCGCAGTATCTGACCTTCAGTCTACAGTTCCTCTCGTGCGGTCGACACTTAGTTCGTTCATTTAATTGGTATGTCATCATTCGAATACCAGACGCCACCATCTTAAAATCTTGAGATCGCCTGCATCGGTTTAGCCGCGATAGTAATTCTTTTTCCTCTTCATACATGTTTCGAGCTTTTCGAAAGAGCCCGTTGGGACGTGTTAAATATTTTTAAGCGCGTAGACAAATCTCATCGAAGAGATTATTTTTAAGAATTCTTGCCGAAGAGATTATATTATAAATTAAAGACATTGTTCAATGGCAATCATATTCATTACTGCGCAATTGCATTTTTGTTATTATATCTTATCTTAAGTTGTGACGAGTGTGGGAATCCAAATTTCTAGTCCATGTTTCGCGCCGAAACATGAGTTGCGTGAGCCTACGAAAAGGTTTTCATTCCCACGAACAGGGGATGTGCAATAATGCACGTTTGCCTAATAATAGCGAAAGATATGAATTGGATTCCCACGCTCAGCGAAACCATAGGCCACGGGCCATTTGTTGTTTGTTAGAAATTAAGTGAGTTGCATTTCGGCTGTACGGGTGAACGGTTCCCTCAACCACAATAAAGTAAACAAAATTCACTCAGGCCTAACTACACTTTAGTTAAGGTCCTGTCACGGTCGCCAATGTTATTTTAACTTTGTAGATTTAATAAAATGAATGTCCTGTCACGGTCGCCAATGTTATTTTAACTTTGTAGATTTAATAAAATGAATGTTTCTTTTTATTAAATCTACAAAGTTAAAATTAACATTGGCGACCGTGACAGGACCTTAACTAAAGTGTAGTTAGGCCTGAGTGAATTTTGTTTAATTTTGTTTGATTGTGTTCCCTTTTTCTTTTTGTTTGTTGCTTTATTTTCTGTGATTTAAACGCCATTCGCGCGCAATAATATGGCAAGTTCCGCGGAAAAAACCTTAGAGCACTACGCGACTCAACAGGAAGTATTAGGAGAAGAGATCTGTTGAATGAGCCGCAATTATTCAAAGGATGCTGATAAAAGAAAGACTCTGCTCTACCTGGTTGAGCGTCGTGATAGCTTGGATCGATACTGGGAAAAGTTCGACGAAGCGGACAATATAATCCGCGAAGGCTTCTCCGACCAGTTGGATCATCCTTACTTTAAGGAGGATTATTTTGAATCAGTGAGCGAAGTGGCCGAGCGATTGCGGAGCGATATCAACCGGCAAATTGAGGTTCTTCAAGCAGAGGCAAGAACTGGCACCGAGCAAGGAAAGGGCATGGAACGAGAGGAGATTGAGGAAGGTGGAATTTATGCAAAAATTGGCCCACATACAGGGGCAATTCCAAAGGGTAAGATTGGGCCACAGTCGGGACCGAGGACGAAGCAGCCAGAAGAGACTTTTCAAACCCGAAAAATTGCATCGGAAATACAACAGAAACAAAGGCTGGCGCTTCTAATGGATATCGTGCGAAAGTCTTTAGATAAGTGCTCTTTGGAGGTGACGCAAGGCCAAAGCGGCGCATTCTGCCGAATAAAAACAAGGTCCATTGAGCAAAATTAGAAGGAAATAAGGACTTTGTATAGGAAAACCGAGGATCACGCAACAATTGACGAGATACAGCGGCATTTTGACATGCAGGATCAGGTAGAATTGGCTCTTATGGAATTATGCGAAAAACTAGAGGCTCCTCACACAACAGGGATTCCCGTAGCCGCGGCCATGAAACTTCCAAAAATAGAACTGCCCAAATTTGATGGAGATTATCTGTACTGGCGGCAGTTCTATGACCTTTTCAAGCAGTTGATACACGAGCAGCCTATACCACCAGCGCAAAAGCTGTATTTTTTGCGTGCAAATGTTACTGGAGAGGCGCACAATCTTATACACCTTTCAACCCACCGACAACAACTATGAAGTAGCTTGGAAAACTCTTGTCGATCGGTTTGACAATCGAAGATTATTGCTCTCGGCCCAATTAACAAGCATTCTATCTCAACCCTCGGCGGAGGCAACTGCTTCGAGTCTAAGAAGGTTGCATGACACCACAAAAGAAGGCATGCATGGTATCACAAATCTGGGATTCGAAGTGCAAAACTGGGATCCAATCGTCGTTCACCTTATGCTACAAAAATTGGACAAGGAAAGCAGAGGATTGTTTGAGCAGTCACTGGACAATCCAAAAAGCAGCCCAACCTTGAACGAGTTCTTCAATTTCGTCGAATTAAGGTTCCAGACATTGGAGGCAATTAGCTGTCGAGACGAACGGAAGAGACCATCCGCGCACGTTGCAGCAAGCAGTGATAGCAATATCAATTGCACTATGTGCAATTCCGGTAAGTACCAGATTTATCATTGCTCACAATTGTTATCCCTTTCAGATTAAGATCGAGACAAGGCTGTTCGTAGGCTAAACCTTTGCCGAAACTGCCTAAAATTGGGCCATCACTCCCAATCATGTCAGTCCAGAAATTGCCAAAGATGCGAGGGCAGGCACAACACACTGCTTCATCATCAGCGGCAGCAGCACCATGAACATACACCAACTTCAGTACAGCAGGATGATCATCAGCATCATCAGCAGCCGCAACATCATCAGTCAGAAACCCCAGTGCAACAAAAACATGATCACTCTCATTATCAGCAGCAGCAGCAGCAGCATCAGCAGAAGCAGCATCATCAACCGAAGAGAACGAATTTCTATCAGCAGCAGCCGACCAACAATAGTGATAATCATTTTTCACACACAATTCAAAGGGGTAAGCGCTATAAAAATAAGAAATTAGTAGAACAGCCATCTAGCACATCTGCACATAATGCAGCCATAGATAGTAAGATAAGCAACCGGGTGGCGACGGTGTAGAGGTTAGTGTGTTGGCTTGTGACCCGTGCGGTGCAGGCTCAATCCCCATGGGGAACAACAACATACGCCACCCAATCACATTTTCTGCCTGGTAGTACAATGGAACGTTACCGAGTCTGAGTGCTCTGGGATTTGGATTTCCTTTAAAAAAAAAAAAAAAAAAAGATAAGCAACCGGCATGTTTACCTGGCTACTACCATTGTCAATGTCATTTCTGCTTGTGGTTCACGCATGCCTTGTGGTGCTCTTTTAGATTCTGGGTCTCAAATGAATTTCATAACCGCAAGTATGGCACATGAGTTAGGGTAAAGGAAACGTCGCGTGGATCTGCCAATCAGTGGTATTGGTGGCAAGGAGTGCAAGGCTGAATTCATCACCAACGTGACTATTGAATCCAGGACGTCATCTTATAGGTCAACAAAGGAGGCAAGCATCATGCCTCGAATAAGCGAATACAAACCTACTCACGAAATAGACACATCGCTGTGGAAGTTACCGCCACAGGTGCAGCTAGCGGATCCTACGTTCTCCAAGGCTCGGCGAATTGACATGCTCTTAGGAGCAGAACTAGTTTTTGATTTGCTCCTTCCAGGAGATATTAAAATCTCAAATGATCTCCCATTGCTGCGCAATTCTAAGTTGGGGTGGATTGTGGCTGGTGGCGCATAAGCCGGTGGCCCCACAGCCCACTGTCATATAGCAACAAAACCCTCACTGTCATCGTTAGATAAACTGGTGCGCAAATTCTGGGAAACAGAAGATCATGATGCGCCTGTAAACACCATGAGCAAAGAGGAACACGAGTGCAAGGCCCATTTTCCAACCAATACCAAACTGAATTCAAATGGCCAATTCGTGGTACGACTTCCTATTAAAGAAGACCCTCGTACCGTGTTGGGAGAGTCCTTTGAACTGGCCAAAAAAGGATTCCTGGCTCTGGAAAAAAGATTAGATACGCATAATAACTTGAAAGCGTCATACATTGAATTCATGCAAGAATATGAATCTCTTGGTCATATGACTCAAATTGAACCGAACAAATTATCCAACCCTTATTATGTACTTCCTGTGTTTATATACGATCTGTTGACGGCAAGGGAAATGCAATGGTGGCATAATGAAACCTGAAAGTTCAACAACAAAACTAAGGGTAGTCTTCGATGCTTCCGCCAAAAGCACATCAGGGCATTCACTCAATGATATTTTAATGGTCGGTCCAACAATCCAACCAGATTTGTTTTCGAATATAGCTAACTTTCGAATGCACAGATATGTTTTCACAGGGGATATAAGTAAAATGTACCGACAAATTTTAGTAGATCCTAGAGATAGAGCGATGCAATTGATTGTATGGAGATCACATCAGGGGCAGCCATTACAATTATTCCAACTTAACACCGTTACTTATGGTACAGCCTCTGCGTCCTATATGGCTACAGGATGCTTGGCAAGGCTTGCCGATGACAACAGATATGAACATGAACGTGCCTCGCATGCTATAAGTAACTGTTTTTACGTCGACGATTGTCTTACGGGCGCCGAGAGTATCGAAGATGCCGAGAAATTATTAACTGAAATTCGCGCACTGTTGAAACTGGGTAGCTTTGAACTAAGAAAGTTCTGCGCCAATCACCCACAAATACTAGCAAGGGTACCCGAAGAGCACACAGAACAGCTTGTTACTTTTTATCAATCCGAAGTGGTTAAGACGTTAGAATTAATATGGGATCCTTCTTCTGATGCATTTAAATTCAGGTTTGATTTTGACGAGCCCAACAAATTACCGGACTTTGTGTGCAAACGGACTGTGTTGGCCGATCTCACTAGATTGTTTGATCCGCTAGGATTACTTGGACCCGTGGTAGTTCTTGGGAAGCTCTTCTTACAGGAGCTGTGGAAATCAAAGTTATCTTGGGATGGCCCAATTCCCATAGGGCAAGACACCAAGTGGCGTGATTACTTACAGGAATTTTCCCTGCTGAAAGAGCTGAGCGTCCCACGATATGTTTCCCGCACTTGCAGCGGCATTGAACTGCACGCATTCTCGGATAGTAGTCTGAACGCCTTTGGATCCTGTGTTTATATACGATCTGTTGACGGCGAGGGAAAGGCCTACTCTCAATTGTTGTGCTCGAAATCCCGAATTGCACCTCTTAAAGCCACTTCCATTGCGCGCCTGGAACTGCAAGGCGCTGTTCTGATGGTTGAGTTAGTGGCTAGACTGGTACATGTTTTAACCAACAAAATAAAACGTGGATGCTATTACACTGATTCCACCACCGTACTGGCGTGGATAGGATCGCCTTCGTACACATTGGATATATACGTTGCGAACAGAGTTGCTAAGATTCAGGCAATCACGGATATAAAGCAATGGAGTCATATAAAGGGGAGCAATAATCCTGCTGACATTCTATCCAGAGGACTGGATCTCCAGTCGCTTCTAAAAAACCGCTGCTGGTCCGATGGGAAATATCGCCAGAGGAAATACCAGAACGTCGCAAGAAGAAAACAGTGCTGGTCGCTTCTACTGCTGACAATGAAAATGTATTCGAGCGCGTGAATCACCGAAACTCATTCTATTCATTGCAAAAAATATTCGCATATTGCTTTCGATTTTACTATAATTGCAGAAAGCATAGGTCCTTCAGAAATAAAGGTCAATTAACTGTTGAAGAGCTTCAGCGGGGCACCTGGTTTATCTGGGTACATGTTCAAAGGAAGACATTTGAGGATGACTACCATCATTTGCAGAGTGGTTTGAGTGTGCGTAAAGGCTCCCGCATAGCATCACTGTCACCGTTTTTTGATGAAACCAGTAAATTAATCAAAGTTGGTGGACGATTAAGAAAAGCATCAATTGTGGCGGACGCGAAGCATCAGATTTTACTAACAAAAAACTATATCGTAACGAAGGGTGGCGACGGCGTAGAGGTTAGTGTGTTGGCTTGTGACCCGTGCGGTGCAGGTTCAATCCCCATGGGGAACAACAACATACGCCACCCATTCACATGCCTCTACACCAAAAGAAGGATTTCTGCCTGGTAGTACAATGGACCGTTAATGAGTCTGAGTGCTCTGGGATTTGGATTTCCTTTTTTATTAAAAAAAAAAAAACAAAAAAAAAAATATCGTAACGAAGTTGCTTCTTACCTACCTGCATGAAAAACACATGCACGCCGCGCCTCGAATTCTGATCGCAATTTCGAGGCAAGAATTTTGGATACTAAGTGTCGGCAGGATGGCGAGACAAATAGTTTCCAACTGCATAAAATGTTTGCGCTTAAATCCAAGGCCCATACAACAGATGATGGGCAATTTACCAAAGGAGAGAGTTAATCCCTCCCGTCCTTTCTATTATTGTGGAGTCGATCTTTGTGGCCCTGTTAAAACTCACTACAAAATCAGGGGTAAAATTCCTACAAAATCATATTTAGTGGTATTTGTATGTTTCTCTACAAAGGCAGTTCACATTGAGGTAGTAGGAGATCTGTCGGCGGAGAGCTTTATCTACGCGCTGAAGAGATTTATTGGCAGAAGAGGGTTTTCTCATAGTATCTTTTCTGACAATGCTACCAATTTTGTAGGTGCAAAAAACGAATTGATGGAATTACAAAAGGCCTTCGAATCCGAAAATAACCAGTCCGCTATCACGGCAACATGTTTGGAAAGCGGCATAAATTGGCACCATATACCCCCGCGCTCGCCACACTTTGGGGGACTTTGGGAGGCTGCGGTGAAATTCGCAAAGGTTTTGCTAATTCGTTACCTCCGTGAGGCATCACTTACTTACGAAGAATTGACGACAGTGGTAATACAAATAGAAGCGATCCCTAACTCACGACCTCTTATTCCCATGTCATCTGATCCAAATGATCTAGAAGCGTTAAGGCCTGGGCAATTCCTGACTGGAGCGCCATTTACTACTGTGCCTGAGCCAGATATTACGGAAAGCAAATTTAGCACTCTTAAAAAATTCCGTCAAATACAGCATATTCAACAGCATTTCTGGAAGAGATGGTCATGTGAATATTTACATCTTCTACAACAAAGAATGAAATGGGACCGTAAATCACCCAATCTGCCCATTGGTGCATTGGTGCTAATCAAAGAGGCAAACATTCCGCCTTTGAAATGGAAATTAGGGCGGGTAGAACAAGTTGTGAAGGGCAATGATGATCTGATTCGCGTAGCAATTGTCAAAAGCCGTGGCGGAAGTTTCAAACGAGTGATACACAACTTGTGTCCATTGCCCATGCCCGAAGTAACTAACACAGATACTGGCAAGGAGAACTCGGGAATCGAGAACCAGGGCACTGAAGAAAGCTCCCCAGCCATAGGCATAGATAAGCAAGTGAGCAACAAACGAAAAAGTGGGAGATCACTGCTGGCAATGGCTCTAATAGTATTACTTTGTTGTCCGGCTTCGGCGCTGGGACAGATCGCGGATAGAGTTGGCATAACAAAATTAGATGAAGCCGTTGGGATATACTTTGAAGATATCGGAAAAATACAAACTGCTAATAGTCATTGGAATGTTTATGTGTACTACAATCTAACAACTTACTTTTTGGAATTAAATGAAGTCAAATCCTACCTACGTAAACTAGAAGATGTTTGCAGACAAGAAATGTTGCCCCAAATATATTGCAAGCCTACGATCGAGACTGTACAGCATAAACTCACGGCTATAGATCACAACAACGAACTCCTTTACAATTACAACATGGGAAGCCACGGACACGATCGAGCTCGTAGATCGCCGCTCGACATTGCGGGTAAGGTGGCAAACAGCCTCTTTGGGATTCTCGATCAGGATGACGCTCGGCAGAGCTCAAATACAAGGCGTTAAAAATAACGAAAGGCACTTCGCGGAATTAATCCGAAAACAAAGTTCCATTGCCGATTCTACGACCAATCTCCTTAAGCGTCGTGCACTTCAAATTAGTCAACAATTTGAATCTCTTAATGCGTATTTAGGAAAGACCGCAAACTCCATTAATGAAAAATTAGGACTGCAGGAGGTCAAGCAAAATATCGCGTCGCTTACTTCATACTTGCTTTTGGTGATTTCAAATTTTGAAAGGATTCAGGAAATACTGCTGGATGTGCTTTTGGATTTAAACCATGCCAGGATAAATCCTCAATTGATAACTCCATCCCAACTTACTGAACAAATTATGCTGGCCAAAGCTCACTTACCCACCACATTGACGTTGGTAAAGGGATCAGCCATGGACTTGTACAAAATGGTGTCAGTGAAGGGCAGAATTTTGGAGGATTCGGTTGTGTTTGAAATGAGGATTCCACTTGCCGACACCGCGGAGTTGCAATTGTTTAATTTAATGCCAATTCCAATCTTGCAGACATCCGATTGCTATATGATAGAAGTCGCTTCACCGTTCTTGGCTATATCCGCAGCAAGGGATGCCTTCTTCCCAATGTCCGAACTGGAGTTGAGCTTATGCAAGCTGGTATCTGCTCGGCACTTTCTTTGTGAAAAATCGCATCCCACATATACAAGGCAAGCGGCGCTTAGCAGTTGTGAAGTAGCTCTACTGAATCATAAAAACAATGCCTTGCATGAATGCAAGTTGAAGAAAATGCCGACCGAAGAATATTGGAAGCCATTGAAAACCCCTAATCGATGGATATTTTCAACAGACATCAAGGCCACAGGTCATCTTATCTGCAGAGAGTCTATAGAAAGCTTATCGACAGTTGGAAACGGTCTAATGGAATTTGTGGAACCCTGCATTCTAAAAATGCTAACTATGGTTATTAAAGGTGAACTAGAAGTCAATAATACACTAGGCATCAAGAATTCGTTCATTCCGAAAACAAACATAAGCGCCTGGGTAATGAATCAATCAAATACAGTTCTCAGCGGCCCACCTCAAGCAAATGACATTGACAAGGTAGAGTTTGAAAGGTTAAAGAACAAAATCGATACGGTAATGCATCAAGCTGAAGTGACCCCAGAAGAAATAAGCTGGCATGATTATCATCATTATGGGCTGGGCTATTTTCTGCTGGCTGGCATGATTGGGATAATTGCATTTTACTGTCATCAAAGGCGGCGGCCAAAGCCGGCACCTCGAACATCCTGCTTCCAAGTGGCCATCTAGTTCAATATTTTTTCGCTATTTTTTTAAATTCAAATATTTGTGTATGTATCATTAAACTTAAGTTGTACGCTGCATGTTGCAGCTAATTCAAAACTTGGTATATCTCTTTGAAAAAAAAGAAAGAGTTTTTAAAGTCTTAAGATGTATCTTGTTATGATTAAATCTAAGTTTATATATTTTATAGGGTTTAAGAAGTTAAAAATCCAGTTTGTAATATTTAAATCCATTTTTTTGATTCGCATGAAAATTTATAATTTTTTACTTCACTCTGTCTGCTTGTTAAATTTAGAGACTAGAAACCCTCAAAAGGGGGGAGTATGTTCAATGTCAATCATATTCATTACTGCGCAATTGCATTTTTCTTATTATATATTATCTTAAGTTGCGACGAGTGTGGGAATCCAAATTTCTAGTCAATGTTTCGTGCCGAAACATGAGTTGCGTGAGCCTACAAAAAAGGTTTTCATTCAAATGAACAGGGGATGTGCAATAATGCACTTTTGCCTAATAATCGCGAAAGATATGAATTGGATTCCCACGCTCAGCGAAACCATAGGCCACGGGCTATTTGTTGTTTGTTAGAAATTAAGTGAGTTGCATTTCGGCTGTACGGGTGAACGGTTCCCTCAACCGCAATAAAGTAAATAAAATCCACAAAAGTAAAAGAAACATTCATTTTATTAAATCTACAAAGTTAAAATTAACAGATATTTAATTAGGTCTAAGGACCCCTGCTGTTAATCATAATATACCGAGGACCCCTTTTTGGGCCCGAGAATGTACTTAAATAAAATTAGCCCATTTCATTGAACAGCGTCTTGTATTTATGTTATCTGTTCCGCTCAGGTATTCCAGATTCTTCCAGTCATGCCGATGGAGTAGAATACCCTTGGGGGATAGTGTAGATCCGGATGGAGGAACATCGGAGGGAAGTTAATCCAGGGTAACCGATCCTTTAGGATCAATGGAGCGGCGCGATGGCCATCGGAGTCCATGCGTAGGCATGGCGGGGTGGGCCAGCTCGAGGGGGAGGCATTTTTACCAGCTTCCTCTCCCCCTCCCACTTTCGTATTGTGGAGTCCCAGGATGACTAAGGTCCGGGAAGCTACATACACATACAAACCTACACACTTTTCTGGCTCAACATCCGTCGGGAGGGACTTAAGTCTCTCTCTTTTCCGGGTATCTTCCTTCGAATGGTTACGGCCGCGTATCATCGAAGCGGCCAAGGAAGATCCCCCAACAATTAACCCAATTCCAGGCATGTAAATAATGGTAACCCCAGTTTGGAACCAGCGGCAAGTATCCACTCCCGCCGATGAGCTAGCGCGGAGATGTAGGACCCATGCCTGGCTGCTGGTGGCCGGACACCCTCGTCCATCCAGCTCCTCGGAGGTGCTGCGGAGTCCTGTGACCGGCAGATAGAATTGGGTGGACGAAGTACGCTCGTATAGGTGGCGTTCTCGTGGCATAGAGCAGTTCTGTCAGTTCTGTTCTTGTGGTGTGGGACTGTCCTCTACCAAGCCACGTTGACAGTCGACTCGGGGTCGAGTCGAGTCTGACGTTTAGGCTCCTGAACGAACCCACCAGTACGGGTGTTTCGTTACAACTTATGTGCCCTTCGATTAGTGAGTGAACAGAATCTCTTCATTTTGTGACCAAGAATTTATGCGTCATACTATTTATGAAATTGTAATTATTTACGACATATCAATATAATGCAAACATAAATTGGTTTTTATTTTGTCCACAGCAGTTATCGGAGTAGAAAATAACATCAACAGGCTTGTCATTCTTAATTATAATAAACATTTTCCGATTCCTCTTCTTTTTTAAAAACACAAGTACCGATTTCGTTTACGCCACGCTGTCCATCGCCTTTAAACCAAACAAAGCAACTTATATCATTAGTGTCTTTGAGATTGCATATAGTAAAATCGTATACTGATAGGTTCGACGTGTAGTAAAAACCGGATTTTTCACCTTTAGGACATGGCAGAACAGCCTGCAGATTATACACTCCAGCGAATAGATTATCCACGATGCTTTTCTTGTCAGCCTCTTTTTCTTTTCTTGAAAGATCTTTTTCCAAAAGATGAGCTTCGTATTTCTCACGAGGAGTTTCATTGCTTTGGGCGTCTGCACTTTCGAATGCCACGCAATCCTCGCATTGATCTTTCTTTTAACGGAAAAAAGGAATATTGTACTAGCTTTTGAATATCTTTCGATACAATTGGTAAGATGAGTATTGGCTGTTTTTATTTTTACGGTGCGTAACATAATCGCGATGTATATCTGCAAGACTTTTTGAACCATCAATGTACTCACGCGTGGTGTTCTGTCGTCAATAATGGCTCTCAATCCGTGCGGTACTATCGATATGATCTCGCACACTGTTTTTTATTTCACGATCTACTTGGTAATGATTTCCGTGTTAACCCCGTTTTTCAAGTGCTACCATTCCTCCAATAAGGTCTGTTTCTACTTTTCCAACTATTGCTCGAATAGCACGCGTCGTTACTGCCAATGTGTTTTGAAAGAAAAACTTGCAAACTCGAATTCGTTTCTCCTTTACATGGAAGAAGAAGCATTGTTTTTTTTTGGGTGCCTGTTTTGGTTCTTCCCTTATGCACCTGTATTTAGGAGTAAGAGGTTGCATACTTCCAGAAAAAAATTCTCTTTGCCTTTGAAGTTCTCCCAACCTCCAATATTCTAAAAAAAATGCTTTTCTCTCTTCCTCCGTAATTTTTTGGAACACTGTAGTCTATACTTTTCGCCACAGGCTGGCCCAATTGTTTTTTCGACAACAGTTTTTTTTTTTTACTTTGAAACCGATGTATAAGACTTGCCAGAATTTCTCTGATTTTTTGCCACGGTTTTTACCCATCGGTTTGGATCAGCTTTAAGCTTCGCTTTTTTTGAAGAAGCATCAACTGCAATATCCGCTTGTAATTACTGATCATCGCTAAGAATAGAATTGCTGGTACTGGAGTGCTTCTTCCGCTTGTCAACATAGCCGGGGTCAGCTTCAGAAAAGTGGTAACGTAATACACACATTCAGGTGGGTTTGTGCGTCACCTCGACTCGACCTCGAGTCGATCGGTAACTCGGCTTGGCTTGAGTTCCCCCTTGACCAAAGGACCGAAGAAACTGGGCCCCGTTGACCGCCACCTGTACCGTGTCGACCTCCCACATCTCAGCTAACCGCCTCGGAGGATGAACAAGGGTGTCCAGCCAGCAGCAGCCAGGCATGGGTCCTCATTCCGCGAGCTAGCTCGTCGGCGGGAGTGGGATCTTGCTGCATGGTCCCAGACCGGGGTTACATTATTTGTACATGCCTGATATTAAATTAGCCGGGGCTCATCAATGGCCGCGCAGCAAGACTGCGGCCGCAACCAAAAATAGAGAACCCTCGGCGAAAGAATAAGCTATCTGCAAGCTGTCGAGGCCCGAAGTCGCGTAGCCCCCACAGACCCTTTATATTACCCAAGATGCCGCAATGGTTAAGGAGGGGTAGAGAGAGGTGTAGAAGTTTCTCCCCCGTAAACCGTATGCGATGTACCAATCTTAAACTTATATAGTACGCTAGGTACTTATCTTAACTATATATAGTACGCTAGGTACTTATCTTATCCACTATTAAGTACTCGATGTACTGAACTTACTTCTATCAACTACCTGGCGTACTGAACTTAATGGTACACGGTGTACTGTTCTTATACTATTGCCGCGGTATGTCTTCGCAGGCTATACCTAGTTTGCTGGTTTCACGTCCGACGGTTGACGACGAATAAGAGTTGTTTCAGCCCTGAGGATTAAGACCGGTATGTCATAATTAAACAAGAGGGAAGGTATCGTCCTCACTTAATAAAAGAAATCGCGTTCAAGATTTGACCCTGAAAGAATTTATCCCGATTCGAAAAGTATCCGGACTTATGAAGCAAACGCGTAAATGGTACGGTAGCTCTGACATAAATGAACTCACGATTCAGGGCATATATACGTATGTATCAATGTCATATTGTTATATATATACAAGCGTAAGTAAACGGGTATTCAATATAGTAAAGCAAAGGAAAAATATAATTAACTAATGCCCCATTGCGTAATTGCACTTGGTCACGCTACCACTACAAATATGTGGATGTAAAAGAAACTTACCGAGAGATCCCTCGTCGATGTGCACACCTCAAGTTCTCCTCGACGTACCTGTGAAATTATATTATGATCCGCGATACTAGCGGGTATTTAATTATATATTTTTTTCTTGCTTACAATTGCGGGTGGTAAATGGATAAATTACGTTAACGCCCGGAACGACTGGTTACGCCGAAGAAGAAATCGAACCTCATTCGGTCAATTAATTACTCGTAGGATCTACTGAATGCAGCTCCGCACTGCTTACCGCGAGCTATATGGGGATGCGCCCTCTTGTCGCGAATCCGACTGTAAAGAGTTCGATTTCAACAAATTACTTTTCGCTATTTTTATTGAAATCACTTTGTCGTCTTTATACCCTATTCTAAGGGTACCTATAAATTAATTTTGACGCATAGTTTGTAACATACCTTAATATTGCCCGTAGACCCATAAAAGTTACTATATTTATGATCAGCATCAATAGTAGTGTCGATCTAGCCAAGACCGTCCGTCCGTCCGTCCGCCGGTCCGTTGGCAAAAATTAGGCCTTTAGACTGGTCCTAGAGATCTGGAATTTTAACCATACACTCTCTAGGGTCCCGAAAAAATCAAGTTTAAGAATTTTTGAAATACGCCCACAGACACGCCCACAAACTAAAAAAAAACAAATTTTGTAAAAAATCGAATTTTGAGCTAGAGAGCTGAAATTTTTTAAATATGATCTACGGCTCTTAAAACTGATCGGGAGATAAAATTTTTAAAATCCGCCCACTGACACGCCCACAATTAAATAAAACAATTTTATTGAAAAGTCAAATTTTGAGCTAGGAAGCTGAAATTTATAATATATACTTGCTATCGGCCCTTTATGCTCATGTGTAGATATTTTCAAAACCCGCCCACTGACACGCCCACAATTTAAAAAAAAAACTTTTTTTGAAAATCCAAAGTTTGAACTAGGGAGCTGAAATTTATAATATATACTCTCTAGGGGCCCTTTATGCTAATGTGAAAATATTTTCAAAATCCACCTACTGACACGCCCACAATTTAAAAAAAACTTTTTTGAAAATCTAAAGTTTGAGCTAGGAAGTGTAACATACGTTTCTGTTGTTGGGTCGTTGCTGGCATGCTGTACCGGAATGTTCGCTCGCCGGAGTGCGTGGAGAACTTGACCCAGAACGCTACAAAAAAATCATGCCAGTCTTTGGCGACAGCTGGAATTCGCCTGCGAGAAAAATGTTCTGTACCCACCCTACCTGGTTACTATACTCGCCTCGGTAACCCCTTTGCTGGCATCTTCTCATCTCAAAATTCCCTCATCGCTTTGTCCTCTTTCAGCCTCATCTCCTCATCCTCTCATCGAACTCTTATTCACAAACCATATTTAAATAAACGATTTTAAATTTCATAGGTAATTCACAAACATTTTATTGGTTTTATTTCTACTTTACTTAATGATACGCAATTCAATTAAAAGAAAGTAAGCTTAAGTTCTAAATATCTGCACTAGCTCAATAAAAACTTCACTTAAATTTCAAGACACTGGTCCCCAGCCCACAATTTATATATTTTTTTTTTTTTAAAAGTTCTGGCTCGCCAAGGCGATTAAATATGGGGCATTTCGACCTAAAAAGAACTTTTGTGCCGAGTGGGCCAGAAAAATTTAGACTAGTAGAGTTTCCACTTTCCGTGTAAAGCGGACAATTCTACTAGTAGAAGAATTCTTTATGTCCTCGGGGCAAAAAAAAAGAGAAAAAGATCTTCTTTCTAATTCCGTTTAGGGCCGGACATTCACATAAAATGTGTTCAGCTGACTCGTCCTCTTCAAGACAGAGTCGGCACTCAGGAGAGTCTACTATTTTCATTTTGTGTAGATGATATCTTAAACCATGGTGGCCAGTAAGGTAACCTACTAAGTTTTTGATATCATGCCTGCTTAGGTTTAGGCATTTGCTGGCATTTTTATTGAAAGGCCGAACGGCTTGTTTGGTCTGTCTTAAACCTGGGATGCTTTCCCAAAGATGGATACATTTTCTGTATTCCCAGCTTTTTATTGCTGCCGTTGCTGCTGATCTAGGAGTGCAGCAAAAGGGTTCGGGAGCTATGAAGGGTGTTTCCGAACCTTTTCTGGCCAGTTCGTCGGCCTTTTCGTTACCTTCCACCCCGACATGACCCGGAACCCACCATAGCTTGGTCTTGTTACTTGTTCCGAGTGCCTGTAGGGTGTTGAAGCAGTACATGACTGATTTGGAGTCAATCGTATGCGAGCTAAGGGCGTTTATAGCTGCTTGACTATCCGTGAATATATGGATGGTTGCACCTTTTATACCAGATAGATTTATGTGGCTAGCGCATTCTTGAACGGCGTGGAGCTCTGCTTGAAATACGCTGGGACTTTTCCCCATGGGTATCGTAAAGCATTTGTTTGGTCCGTATATTCCCGCGCCTACCCCTGCTTCCATTTTAGAACCATCAGTATACCACTTTATGCCGTTGTGGCTGTTAGGTGGGTTATTACTAACCCATGCTTCTCTCTTGGGGATCTCCGTGGAGAATCGCTTGTTGAAGCATAGTGTTTTATGAATGCGGTCTGTGACCGCGCAGTTCATGTTGAGTTCTGGCAGTTCATCAAGAAGGGTCTTAAGTTCCGGATGATCGTTAAGACTTATCTCGTTTAACTGTATTTGACCTATTGCACTGCGGATCGCCACTTTTTGAATGTATATGTGGAGAGGTGTAATACCTGTTAATGCCTCTATGGCAGCCGTTGGACAGGTTCGCATGGCTCCGGAGATACTAAGGCACGCAAGCCGTTGTGCCTTTTTGAGCTTCTCTATTGCGACCTTTTGTGTGGATTTTGTCCACCATACAATGGAGGCGTATGTTATAATGGGTCTTATCATCACTGTGTAGATCCAGTGGACAATCTTTGGAGAGATTCCCCAGGTTCTGCTATATGTGCGTCGACAGGCCCATAAAGCTCTGTTAGCTTTTGTGATTTTGTTGTTGATGTGGGAGTTCCAGTTTAGTCTTTTGTCCAGGATTACTCCAAGATATTTGACTTCGTCGGAATACTCAATGGTCGTGCCATTTAGTGAAATCTGAGCTAAGCTGAGATTTCTTCTTTTTGTGAATGGAACTATGATAGCTTTACTGGGGTTTATGGAGAGATTTTCCTTGACGCACCAGTCTATAGCTATCTTAAGGGCGTTTTGCATACGTGAAGTAACTACGTTTGATTCTTTGCCCCTAATAATGATGACCAAGTCATCGGCATATCCTATTACGTCGTAGCCTAAATTACTTAATTTTTGAAGTAGGTCATCTATGACCAAAGACCACAGGAGGGGTGATAAAACTCCTCCTTGTGGACAGCCTTTTATAGCTGATACTGATACTGAAGACTGTCCTGACGAAGCAGTGATTTTCCGACTTTCGAGCATCGCTTTTATCCAGTTTATGGTGGGAAAGTCTACCTTTCGGTGAATTAAAGCATTTGATATTGAATCATAACTCGTGTTATCAAAAGCACCCTCTATGTCAAGAAAAGCGCATAGTGCAATTTCTTTGCAACGGTAGGCGTTGTTTATGTGATTTGTTAGTTTTAACAGGGCGTCTTCCGTTGATTTGCCTTTTTGATACGCATATTGACAGGGGTGTAGGGGCATGCTAATAGTTACGCATTCTCTGATATGAACGTCAATTATTCTTTCCATTGTTTTCAGGAAAAACGATGTCAAGCTTATGGGACGATAGGATTTAGGTAGTTCACTAGGTTTGTTACCTAGTTTGGGGATAAATACTACATTGACCTCCCGCCAAGTGCGTGGTATGTAGCCCCAGTTGAAACTGAACCTAAATAAGGCAATCATGTTAGGTAGGAAGAATTCCATACCCTTTTGAATGAGGGCTGGAAAAATTCCGTCATTTCCTGGTGCCTTGAATGGTTTAAATGAGTTTATGGCCCATTTTACCTTATCTGGACTAAATAATTTACCAGATAAACTATTATTTCTGCTGAGGTTAGTTGGATATGAAACCTCAGTAGTGTGATCAGTTGTGTGATCGACAATTAGGGAACCAGGGAAGTGAACTTGCAGCAAGGTTATGAGAATTTCTTCCCGGTCGCTTGTGATTGTTCCATCAGGTTTGATGAGCAATCCCATGCAGTTTTAAGGATCTGTTGAAAGTGCTCTCTGGAGCCGCGCCACTGCTGGGAGTTTTTCCAGCTTTTCGCAGTTTGAGGCCCTTTTAGATCTTCGCAACTCTTGGTTGTATTTGGTTAACAGGGATCGATATTGATCCCATACGCCGGTGCGTTTCGATTTATTGAATTGTTTTCATTCCACCATGGTACGCTTCTTTTTACCACGGTGCGCTTTACCTTACAACTATTCCTAAAGGATGAGATAATGATGTCGTTAAGCTGACATTGTGCAGCGTCCGCATCACTCGGTGTTAGTGGTGAATCTGGTAGCAGATCAGTTCTGATTGCCAGATTTTCACTATAGGTTCTCCAGTTAGTTAATTTATTATTGTATTTGACCGGCGCGCACTCGGTGTTGCATCGCAGCCTGAACATAATATGCATATTATCAGACTGAGAAGCTTCATCAGATACGTGCCAGTCCTCTACAATGTTTTGTATAAAAGGAGACGAGAGAGTAAGGTCTAAAACTTCTTCTCGTATACTGTTCCTAAAAGTGGGCTTATCTCCCTTATTTAGAATAACTAGGTCTTTACTATATAGGTAATCTAAAAGTAACTCCCCTCTTTTGTTTGTGTCTCGGCTGCCCCAAATCTGGTGATGTGCATTCGCGTCGCAGCCGATAACAAGATGTACTTGCTGAGTTTGGCAGTACTGGACAAGTTCCTGTACTGGTGTAGGTGGTACCTCCTCAATGTCCCCAGCAAAATACGCCGATGCGCATACGAACTTGTGTATCACATGGCCATTGTGGCGTTCAATTAAAACGGCCACCAGGTCCCTAGTATTGAAACCTGGAATGAGAGAGAATTTTATATCTTTCGCAATGGAAAGAGCTGCCCTAGGTCTGAAATTACCTTCGGCAAAAATTAGCTCTCTATTTCTGCTGTTAAGACGAAAGATCTTACCTGTAGTTGCCCATGGTTCCTGGATTAAATCAAGAGGGGCGTTCCTTTCGACACATCTTTGGCTATAGGTGTCCGATGCACCCATAGCGCGGTGCAGGTTTGCCTGCAGCACAGTTAGAGACGTCATTTCTTCTTCACGTACTCGGGATTACGCACTCTATGAGGTTTGTTATCACCCCTGCGTCGTACGTAACCCTGTTGAGAGAGACCACTTTGTCTACCCCTTGGACTTCTGGTGTTCTGTCCATCTTTCCCGCTTGTATGTGCCTGTTCGGCCGCCCGTTTTGGCCTAAAGCGGTTACGGTGCGCGTTTGTGCTGTCCGTTTTCTTAGCCTTTGCTTTAGCATCCAGCACCACAGTTGTTTTAGCAACTGAGTTACCCGTGGCAGCACTAATGCCAGCCACTGGTGGTGTGGCGCTACTGTTGGCGCTTGTGGATGGCTTTTCTGAAGCATCAGTGGCAGTATTAATACTAGCCCCTAGTGTTGTAGCCTTTTGTTGGTTGTCTCTTGACGCCTGATTCGTCGATTTGTCCGCGCTCTTGAGGATTATTTTGATCTGCCCAAACCTGAACGAGACCATCCCCTTTAGCTCAACAAGTCGCTTCATCGTGCTTTCGTTTACAGCAAGGACCATATGGGCGACATATCTGTCGTCAGATCTTTGCAGAACTCTCCACGTTCTGGTGTTGAGTTCTTTATTCTTTCCATCTAGAATTGCCAGTGTTCTTTCATTCGCTACTCCGGTGCTATGTGGGAAGAAGGCTCTGACGATATGTGGTTTCGGGAAAAGTTCGTCCCCCACAAGCGTCACTTCCATCCCGCATTTCTCTTTGAACTTCGCGAAGTTTGTGCTCATCCACTCTGCAGTGGTAGCATCCGCACATACTATCATTAGCCATCCGGCTTTGAAAGTTGTACCGCGGAAGGGTGGTTTGGTCCCCTCATCACGTTGTTCGATGGTGATGTCCATAATCCTCTCCTGAATCTGAGCCATTTGCTCATTACTGCGAGGATTGCGATCCAGATCGACAGGTACTACACCCAGTCGTACAAAGCTCGCTATATCTCTATATGAGACTTTGTCGACGGCTGTATTTCCTGTGCGAGCTCGTTTAGCTTCGGTTTGGGGCGGCGTATTGTCCTCGGATCTTGTACGCTTCACCTCGGAGCCTAGGTCGACCTCTGTCGACAGAGCAAGTATTCTGGCCTGCTCTACGTTTTTCCCCTTTTTCAGCGCGCGCTTAAAACGGCGCTGTTCGGATGGTGTGAATTTGACGCGCTTAGACTCAGTCTGTGCAGTTATGCCAGAGGTCTCCGGCGCGCCTGTATTCAAGGGATGCACTTCATCCGAGAGTATGCTAAAATTGCATATCGTACTGAATTCAGAGATATCGTCACTAAGAAAGGGACAAGTTCTCTTCTAAGCTCATCATCTCCGAATCCGTGGTTTGTGACCCTTCCCGATTGGCAGGTGTCACGTCATTTACGACAGGGTGTTCTAAAACATCCCCAGTTGGTAAAGCAGGGTGTTCTGAAATATCCCTAGTTGATAATGCAGTTGTATAGGCATCATTCTCTATTTGTTTTTGTTAAACGGATCTATTTTGATTCCCACGAATGAACGGGAAAGGAAGGTCGCCCGTGGTCTACCCGTATAACCACAGGAAGGCTATCTTGAAATCGGAGGTCGCCTGGTATCCGAAGTTCGCTGCTATCGACTAAGAACCCCTTAGCCATTCATCTCTCGGCGCTAGCTGTTCCACCTTAGATTTGGGGATTTGTTGTCGGGGTTGTCTCCCCGGGCATTGCCGAAAAGTTGTAAGTAAGGAGGGGCGGGGGGGGGGGGGGTAAGCAAAAAGGGAGAGGGGCAGATGGGGTATGTAAGGGTGGGGTAGGAGCGGACGTGAAGTCCTGGTCAGTTCTTGGTTGACGCTCATCAGACGGCCTGGCCCTTACAAGCCCGCGCTGTGTAGCTAATACATTATAAGGGTCCCAACAAATCCCTTTAGTGCGCGCTTATTATAAAAAAAAAAAAAAAAAAAACCCATGACTCTTTACGTCGTAAGCCTCCGCACCGGCACCATCGAATTTGTTTGCGGTGATGGTGCGCACGTCAAGGTGACTGACCCCGCTAAGAGGCCACAATGTATATAGAGTATATATATAATATGTCAATCAATATGACTCACCAAATTATTATTACAGCAACTGAAGATGAAGTGGCCACAGAATCCAGGTTACTCTTCGTATACAGCTTTTCTGTTGTTCCTGTATCACTTGATAAAGTTATATATATATATACTATATAAAGTTATTGAATACTACTCTACTTCTAAGTTGATTTATAAAATAATCTTCCTTAATTAAATTTACTTTCTTTTGAACAAAGTCTCAAGTTACTAAAAAAAAATATGAACAAAATTTCTAATCCAATTGAATTCAAAAAAAAAAGTTGGTGTTCTCAATAAAAATATCACAAAAAGTAAAAAAAAAAACCGAAAGAAAACGCTTCTTCTTAGCAGGACTCGAACTTGCGATACTAGTCATACAGTGTAATTCTGCTCCGCCAACGGGTGTATTCGTCAACGGCTTTTTCCAAAATGCTGGTTCGGGTTCACGGGATTTCAGCTTTCGGGTATATTCCCGGACGGAATTTAGTTTCCCAGGAGACAAAATCCTGGACGCCAAGTACCGTCCCTTTTTAAGGATTTTTCTGAACCCTAGCAAGAAATCACTATTTAGCGAGATAGCTTGAAAATTTAAAATTAATTTTACCTCTATAGCTTTCAGCAACTTCTCGCTGCTTTTCTACTATTCGTGTATTTTGCTTTTATGTATATCCTTTTTCCTGGTGTATAGTTTTTCCTTTTTTTTGCACTTTTAATTTGTTTCTTACTTAATTTGTAATTTAGCAAAATTTACTTGAAGAATGAAACTGAACCGTCGACTTTAAAATTTGAATTTGAAATGCCGGTTGGGATTTCTTATTACTGCCCTCTGCAAATTTCCTCTGCCTTGGTCCAGAAATCTCCCTGTTAGTCAAACAGTATTCAATACAGTCTGAAATCTGTATATATGTTAAACAAACTACTGCTCACTCCTATATAATTTTATTTTCGTGTAAGAGTTACACACATACACACGCGCATACTACGAATGTGTATCAATAGGCGTTTTTCTTTTTTAGCTCCGAGCGGGGCACTGAGCTGTCAAAAAAAGAACTGTGTTACTTTTTTAGCTCGGAGCGCTCTGAGCACAAAATTTGTATTTCTTTTTTATCTCTGAGCTAGCTCAGGGCTCGCTCGATGAGCTCGATTAAAAATGACCGAGCACATCGAGCGACATGTGCTTTTTCCATAATTTATTTACTAGAAATTATAATTTAAATGGAACAATTCTTGACAAACACCAATTTCAGAAGCAAACTTGACTATTTTGAAAATTAATAAAAAAAAAAAATTATCTAATGACAGTTCAGTGCTCAATTCTGTTTCTTAATTAGCTCGGAGCGCTGAGGTTACGCTGAGCTCGGAGCGAGCTCTGTTCGCTCGGGCCCCGCTCTGTTCCCTGCTCGGGGCTAAAAAAGAAAAACGCCTAATGTTGCCATTTTTCCGCTTTCGGCTGTCAGAAGGATAGTGACAAGTGACAACTATGAACTCGGCATGTCAACAATTCTGTTTTGCAACAGAAGCTGAAATATATAATATATACTCTCTAGGGGCCCTTTATGCTCATGCGTAATTTGTTTTTAAATCCGTCTACTGACACGCCCACAATTAAATAAAACAATTTTAATGGAAAACC
The DNA here is from genome assembly GCA_949715645.1 of Portevinia maculata. Lineage (NCBI taxonomy): Eukaryota > Metazoa > Arthropoda > Insecta > Diptera > Syrphidae > Portevinia > Portevinia maculata. Next base: position 180,318,925 of record OX454526.1, read on the forward strand.
AAAGTTTGAGCTAGGGAGCGTTATTTTTTACAAAAGCTTCGTTTTTTTCGACAAAATCCTTTCAATGTTATATAACAAAATATGTAGAGCGTTTTTAAAAATTCAACCATACTTAGACCTTTGTCACGACCACTTATGAGGTATAGGAATAAGAATAGGGTATCCAAGAGTTAGCCCAAGCGGACTGTAGCCCGTCCCTGTTTTTTTTCCCTTTTGTGTTTCAATTATGTCCGTACAGATCTTAATTCTATGGACGGCGGAACTACTGCCACAGCATACAGGTTGCACTCTAACCGAACTCTAACCCGCCTGACCGGGGTGAACGTTGAACTGGGAGTTTACGTGCCGACTCACATGCAGCGTCTGCTCCATACCGAGGGGTGGACTATTGGCACTCTTTAACACACTACACTGACACTAGCGCAGGATGGACGGCCGTACTCCTAATTATTATAATTAGTATGCTTCTTGCCCCGTTGCGCTGGATAAAAATTACCACTAGCTACTCTTTTACGCCCGAACCAGATGGTGGGGTGAGAGGTGGACATAAGGCTCCCAAAAAACCGCGCCTATTAATTATAATTATACTTAATATGCACTTAGGAATAATGCTGCTTGCTGCGGAGAATGATGGGGTCCTAAAATCGTGGTAGTCTCAAGCCCCTGCTCGAGAGCTGGGCTCGGGTGACGGGTTCTTTCTTCTATAATAATACCGACGGGTATGAGGGTATAGTCGAGAGTAGCCTCGTATAATTACCCGCACTGGCTCGTGTTTCGAGCAAATTTTTGGCCCGCCTGAAAGAAACACAGGAAGGCTATTTTGGTGTTAGTCCTACTCTAGGGACTGGCAGCCTACCTGGTGGGATCCGCGTCGACGACACGGTTTATTTCCGACCTTTCGCCGTTAATTTGTTTCGGCTGCTTGTGAAACAGGTCCGTCGGACCCTCCATACCGAAATCGGGCGTGGACGCTGGACGATCTTTGCAGCGATTGGAGGTGGATGCTGCCCACGATTCCAAACTGAGCGATGAATGGCGGTACCGCCTAGTATGGCCACTTCCTCCTGCTGGACTGTTGGGACGGAGGAGGATCTGCTCACAGAGCTCTGGCGGAAACGCCGCGGCAATTATAAAGATAATTTACCCGTCTTGTCCCCCGTTCGTGCCCCGTCCTGCCTTTACGGATGGTGTCTCCAAAGTGCGACTGGCATATGCAATCGGCCGGTCTTTTCCTACTTCTCCTTGAGAAAGTACAGCCCCTAGTGCCTCGTTGCTAGCATCGGTTGTGAGGTTAAAAGGTTTTTGAAAATCGGGATAAATGAGTAGCGGCGGTGATACCAATGCTTCCTTAACCTTTTGGAATGATTTCTGACACTTTTTCGTCCACGTAAACTTTACGTCTTTGCGAAGCAGATTTGGTAATAAATTTTCTGTAATAATTCGCAAGCCCCAAAAAGCTCTGGACTTGCCGTACTGTACGAGGTATTGGGACATTTTGGACACAGGTAGTTTTACTGCGGTCTGGAAGGGCTCCCTGCTCTGAGCAAACATGACCTAGATAAACAACTTCCTTGCGAAGAAACTGACACTTTTCTGGCTGCAATTTCAGATTATTTTTCCGTAATTTTTCGAAAACTTTTTTCGGTTTGTTGTTATGGTCGTCTAGATTTTTGCCATGGATGACGATGTCGTCCAAGTATACAAAGCATTCAAGGCCTTGTAGTCTAGTGAGGATGTAGTTCATCAGCCTCTGAAACGTTGCGGGGCTCCTTTTAGTCCGAAAGGCATTCGTTTGAACTCGTATTGCCCGTAATTGGTGCTGAAAGCGGTCTTGGGTCGATCCCTTGGGTCTACTAACACTTGGTGATAGCCGCTAGCTAGATCTAGTGTCGAGAAGTAACGTGAGTGACCGAGCTGGTCTAGTATATCCTCTATACGAGGAAGAGGGTAAGCATCGCCAATCGTCTTATCATTGAGTTTGCGGAAATCTACAACCACTCTCCATCTACTTTCTCCATTTGGGCCTGCTTTCTTCGGAACTACTAGGAGGGGAGAGTTCCACGGGCTTTTTCTAGGCTGAACAATGTCGTTCTCCAACATCTCTTTCAACTGGTCGTTAATTATCTGTTTCTTTGTCTCGGGTAGCCTATACATTCTCTTATTTATCGGTGCCTGGTCCTGTACTAGTGGTGTATGAAAGGCTGTCGCCTTTTAAGTGAAAAATATCACAATACTCATTACAGAGGTGTATAATTGCGGCCCTTTCTTCAACACTTAGATTTTGTCCTACGTTAAGTTCATGTTTGAGTTTCTCTATTCGTATGTTACTTAGGGGTTCGTCAGGCAACTCGTTGTTCGGGAATGAATATTTTATGTGCTGAATGGACGCGTTTATGCTGTGTGGGGCAATTATACATTTCGTCTCTGAAACATTTTCCGTTTCGGTTTCTAGAGGGATTATCACATAGTTTTGCGCTGGGATTAGTTTCAGCTTTAATTTGTGTATGGTAACTGTTTCGTTGTGTGTATTGAGGACACTTATTAAATACCTTTTGTGGCCAGAAGGCAAAAGACAGTTAGAGAGGAAGACTCCGTCACTGACTTCGTCAGGTAAGCAGAGCATTTCTTCCGTCAATTCTACAGGAACTGTTATAAGCATTTGTGACCGTGCAGGTACACAGATGGGTTCCTCAAGTACAATTTACATACACTTAAATTGATCGCGATTTGTCTGTGTGTTGTCTCGTTTTGACTGCCCTTTGGGGACTGTGGCTGATATTGGGGTAGTTTAGAGGTATGCTAAACTCCTGTGGACTGGTTTTCGTACAGGGGAATTGTAGTTGATTCTTAGGTCCCTTTACATTACAATGTTGTGAGAGGAAATCATTTCCGAGTATTCCGTCGTCCGGAATCGTGATTGTATTACTCAGTATTTGGAAGGTGCAGGGAATTTTATTTTCTAAATTAAAATTTCCTTGGCAAGCCCCTACGCTCTTTCCGTTTCCAAAAGGCGTTTGTAGTAGGCATGACATATCGGTCTTTATTTCTGTGTCCGGCTTGAGTGATTTCTGTTTTATTAAACTAACTTCGGAACCTGTGTCCACGATTAGTTTGGCATGAACGTTTAGGCCTATGTCGAGGGGAAGAACTACCGTGGGGACACTGTGTCCGGGCTTCCGGAGGTACCTTTGATTATTTTGGTGGTTTCTTAATGTCGAGCCGGGGTTTTTGGACTCGACAGTTGGAAGTTTCCCTGGTTTCCAGATTCCCATCTGACCTTTTGTCTACAGTCAGTAACAACCTGGCCATGTCGACTACAAAAATCACAAGTTTTTTGGATGTTAAGAACTCTAGCGGGGTTTGCAGATTGGGTGGTGGGCGAAGGGTATGGTTAGGTTAGGTTAGGTTTACGTGGCTGTCGGCAGAAGCCGACACACTTAGACCAATTTAGGTCCATTGTGATACCACGTATATTATCTATCTCCACTCTGTAGATGGGACTGGCCAACGACACGCGGTTGTTTTCAAACGGTCCCCCATCTACGTACTAACCGCGCCCAACGTCGTTTAATTACGGTGATCTGACGAGAACCGATTAACTCGACGTGGTATGGTCGTTGGTTTCCCTATGGTATGAAGAAGTTTGTCCGTAAGCCCTACCAAGATTTCGACTGTTGTTAGGGTTTCTAGTTGATATTTCAGTGTTGCCAGTTGTCTGACTTTCCGTTCGTCGACAATCCCTTGCGTCATGGTTGTACATTTTGCAGAGAGTACAGAACGGAGTGTTTTTTCTCGTTAGGCAATCGCTGTATGTGTGTCCCCTATTTTGGCAGAAACTGCATTTTATATTTAATCTCCGTGGGTTGGGTTTGTCTGTAGTCGTCTGATTACCAAAGAAGGAAATCGATTGTATTATTATGGTAATTTTGGGGGACTGGATGTATTGGTTGCAGATCAGTAGTATAGTTGATTTGGGGGTAGTGAGACAAATAATTACTATTTGCTGCGAAGTTATCATTTTTGGGTGGTAGCATGTGTGCTCCCTGGTTCAATAAATTCTCATAAGGGACTGAGGGGGAGTGGGTGTAATGGTTAAATGTCATTTGTTGCAGACGTTCCATATCAAGAGCCTTAAAGGTAAGGTCGTTGAGAGTTTCTACTTCTACTGTTAGTAAATTCTGACAAAGGTGGGGATTACCTACGCCACTTCTTAATGCGTTTTTCGCAAAATCTTCCAACTGCATTTTTACTGCAGGAGCAGCTATACTATACTTGGCCTCAGCAGCCTCTTTACAATGGGTCGGCATCTGCTTAATTCTATCGGTAAAAGCAGCGAGACTTTCTAAAGGGTACTGAAGCACGGTTATTAACTGGTTTACTAGCTCTTGGTACGTTTCTCTGGGCAGGTATGTCCTATTTAGGAATTGTTCGGCATCCTCAAATGTGGCTGGTTGATTTACCGCAATTAACTGATAGGCTTGCCCTCTCAAACGGGTTGGAACCCTAAGAAAGTTTGTAGCTCAACATTGATGGTGGAACTGGGTTCTCCAGTGAAAAGTGGCACCATTTGTGCTAATAACTAAGCTACTTTTGGGTAGTCTATAGACATTTTGTATGGTTTGAAAGTTTTATTGAAATTGATGGTGATTTCGTCCTCAGACTCTACAGAACTCGCGTTAACCAATCCAAAACAACTTGGCTAGCGCTATTTTTGCGCTCACTATGCTCACTATTTAAAGGTTCACTATTACTGCTAATATTGTGGTTGTGGTTTCAGTGGCCGCAAGCCATAACCGCTTAATTCGAGTTATGACGAAATTGAGTTATAATGATATTCGTGTTCGGAATATCGAATTCTACCCCCACTCATTTTTTTAGGAATATACCTTTCATACAACGGAAGTTTTAGCCAAAAAACCTAGTAGCTTAAGTCAGTTTTTTAAAAAAATTACTTGGCAGAACAACCTAACTCGGAAAAAATACATATTTTTTAACGTCGTTTTCATAACTTAAGTTAAGTCTTTTAGCTGCCCATTGTTTGTTTTTTCATAATGACCTTTCTTTAGTTAGGCTAAAATCATTGTTCGTTGTGGGAAAATAATAATTTGGAATAAAAGCCAAATAGTCCAAAGTCCAAATAACCAAATGTTTGCCCGAAAATTATTTAAAACTGTAATTTTTTATTTTTCCTAAGTCAACTTAGGCGGTTATTCCGAATTATAGAAAAAATATTTCATTTTCTTAACTTGAGTTAAGCTGTTATTGCAAATTACAGTTTTGGTTTTGCATAAACTTATCTCCACTTAAGTTCTTTTTCTAAACGAGGGTATAGTTCTTCTAAAATCATGTATCTAGTTAAGCTATTATTCCTTATTTGAATTTAAAATATTTTGAATCTAAGTAGACTTTGGTTGTTTTTCCAAAACATGCGTATTTGAAATTTCGGGAAAAAGTGATTCATAAGTTGATTTACGCCGTTGTGAACAGTCGTATATGAAGTGAATTTTAAGTGATTTTCAAGTATTAATTATTTCAATGTCTTATAGAGGACTAAATATGGTGAAATTGGCTAAGATTCTGTCGGAACGTGCTAAGGCCAAAGGTATGAACATTTTTGTTTTATTAAATTAGCTATGTAGGGTACAATTTGGTTTTGCATAACCAATATTTACGTGCATTGGTTCGAAATTGAACCAAAAAATTAAGTTTCGATTCCTCCATTTATTATTGTTGCTTAATGAATAAATTTAACATACAATATTATAAAAACCAGATATGAATTAAATGTAAAATCCTTATACATAAGAAAAAATGGAAAAAAACATATTTAAATAAATGACCATGTTGTATTGCTCAGTAGGTACTCTTAACATTTTCTTTGAAAGCAAACAAAAGCGGCTTATAGCCGCGTTTTATTATCCCAATGATCTTGATACGGATCCGAACTGATAATAAAACGATCTGGATCATCAGTGGCAAGTTGTGGCAACAGTTGTTTTTAACACATAACAGACGATACCAGGTATTTCAAGTTTCGATTGGCACTCAGCCATATTGCAAATACAGGGTACAATGTGACGTCACAATATGATCGCTTGTTGTGTCGGGGGTGTTGTCATTTGAATACAAATCAACATACATTTTGCACTCTATATTTTTTTTTCAGAAACTATGTTCAAATGTTATGTTCAAATATGCAACATATTAACAGTATTGTACTGCTAATATTTCCATTAATTTTTGTGTATTATATTACGAAGCAAAACGTCTCAAAAGTCGCAGTGGTAAATTATTCGAATATGAAAATATGCTAATTGATTTTTTGTGTTATTAATAGTGTTTCATATTTTGGTCTGGCAATATTATTGTGTTCCTATAATTTCCTATAATTTAAATAAGCAACGCCACGAAAAAACAGGTAGTGAGTTTTGTAATTACATTTTGAATCACGATTAATGATCCCGATAAATAGCAAGATCCTGTGTTGTTTTTGTTTTACGTATTAAATTGATCCAGATCCAGATCCGCATTGATAATAAAACACAGCTTAAACAGTTAAAAGCTGTTTTGGTAAACACGACAATAATTCATCAAGATTTTATTTGCTTCATAATTCATGATTTTTTACATAGGTAAAGAAGGTAATATAAAATTTGGTTTAATATGTAGACCGACCGTTGGTCTACTTTTTTTGCTGCATTTTTAGTGTGTCTATCAGTGAAAGAGAAGACTGTGATCCTTATGAAAGAAATGGCCAGACGTCAGAAGGGTTCATTTTATGTTGGTTTTTTCCACGAGTCAAATTTTACCGCACGTAAAATATTATTTAAAAAACAAAACCTCCATTGACACCAACAAAAACCTGTCTAGACACTGTTTTTGTTAGGGGTGAAGGCTACGCTTTTACTACAGTGCACTTTCTAACCAAATCAAGCTTAAAGACTTGACCGACCAATTCTTTTGTAAAAGTTTACAATAAAATTTATCGATTGATACAATTTGCTATCAACTGCAATGTAATGTGTAACCTTACGGTCACCTTTCTCTCTTATACTAATTTCCTTAACAAACTTGAAGCGTGTAGGCCAAATGTATTTATTTTTCATTTTCAGTCCTATGTTTTATGCTTTATAATTATAATGGATTTGTTTTAGAAAATGTTCGGGGATTTGAAAATGGAAGATTTCATTGTGAAAACGTTGAAGAAGGTAAGAAAATCGTTAAAAAGTCCTACAAAAATTAAAAAAACATTACTAACACTTAGGAAAAACCCACGAAACGGAAGCTAATGGTACAAGCATTTTAAACAAGCAAAATAAATCAATCGATGAAATTTTGCCAACTTTTGAACCAAGTGTAATAAACGAAACACTGTCATCAATGAATGGGCACAATATCGATATTGAATTGCTTAAAAGTAAGAAAAGTTTCAGTAAATTAATATTTTATAATAAAGTTATGAGGCCCTGACAAAGATATTGTATTTATGAACTTACAAAATATTTTTATTTAGGTGCACAGCAAGTTACTCAAAATCCTGGAAATGATGACGATTTTGAGAATATTTTACAGGATAAACCCGATTGGATGGATTTTAATTTATCTAGCCAGTCTAGTAACTCTTGTTCCGAGAATGATGAGGAAGTAGTTAAAATGGCAGCTCAAATAGAGAATGCACTTGCTTCACCAAAGTGCAAGAATATGAAAAAGCTTCGTACTAAACTTAGAAATAGCGGTAAATCATATCAATCGGTGAGCGGAAAGATTGTCAGGGCTAGAACTTACAAGCCGTAAGTATATATTATATATTGCTTCTCTAATAGGTATAGAAGATAAAAGGTGTGACACCTTATTTAATTCAGCCAATAGAGTGCGTAAACGTGAACATACAATGAAATATTCTCTTGAAGTCGACGGAACCGTTTTGAATGTATGCAAGAAACATTTTCAACAGTGTTTTAATGAAACTGACAGCTTCATAAAAACAGTTATCCACAAAAAAATTGGTTGTCCCTCGACACCATTTAAAAACTTGAGAGGAAAACATACTCCTGCGAATAAGACTGACTTAATGGTAGAAGATGAAGTAAAGAGACACATATCCAAGTTTCCTGCATATGAGAGCCACTACAGCCGAAGAGATACAAGCAAAAAGTATTTGCCAGCCAGCCTAAATCTTTCATTAATGCACCGGCTCTATACGTCAGAATCTTCACATCCGGTAAGCCTTTCTAAATATTCACAAATTTTCAAAACTTTGGGCCTAAAATTTAAAGCCCCAAAAGTAGATACGTGTTCTTCCTGCGACACATTCGTTTCAAAAATCAAGGTGGCAGAATCTGATGAAGAAAAGAAGACATTGGTTGAACAGAAAAAAATGCATTTAGATAAGGCTGAAATGGCATATGAAGCCAAACGAAAAGATAAAGCGGAGGCCAAGACATCGAATCATATGAAAACTTTCGCATTTGATTTGCAACAATGCTTGCCAACACCATTCCTTAGAAACTCGATCAGCTTTTATAAACGACAGCTCTGGACTTTCAATTTAACTGTTCACAATTTAGAGTCCAACAATGCAAAATGCTTTATGTGGCACGAAGCCATGGCCCGTCGCGGCGGAAATGAAATTGCATCTTGCGTTTATAAGCTACTGAGAACTTTACCGGAGGAAACAAAAAGCGTTACGTTCTACAGCGATTCTTGTTCTGGACAGAACAAAAACTCGTTTGTTGCTGCAATGTTTATTGCATTTGTATCAAATTCCAAACATATTGAACACATCGATCACAAATTTCTCGAGCCAGGACATACGCACATGGAATGTGACTGCGATCACGCTCTTATTGAACGAATGAAAAGAAATACAAATGTTCGTATTGAAACCCCAAGGGAGTGGTACCAATTTGTCAACACTGTTGGAGCCAAAATTGAGGCCGTTGAAATGAAGAACACTGATTTTTATGATTTTTCCAAACTTTCGAAAACAAAATTTGCATGGAAACGTTTTAATGAAGATGGTGTCAAATTTACTTGGAACGAAGTTCGATGGTTTCGTTATACAAAAAAATGTTATCAAGTATCCTACAAACATTCGTTAGATACAAATGAGTATTTTAAAACTATTAAAGTGGGAAAAAGAGGGTCTGGTGTGAATATAAACGATTTAACTCAAATAACCGAACTACCAAAAATCTCTCAAGAGAAAAAAAAAGATCTTATGGATTTAAAACAGGTCATTAGTCCCGATTTTCATCCTTTCTATGACAATCTTGCATCCAATATGGATGAGGCAAATACTCATCCCGATTTAACGGAACATGACAAAGAAGAACATATTTAAACGAAGATCTTGTTTTGAAAAATCTTTACCTACTTATATTACATAGAAATAAATAAATTTTTATTTCATTGATTTATGTTTATATGTTATGTATTATATTACATTCTATATTAATAAATTTTCATGCAAAAATAAAGATTAATTATATATAATAATAAAAAAATGTATTTATTTGTTAATCTCTTGTTTTTGTATTAAATAGAAGATAAATATTGTTTGAAAATTAAAAAAAAAAACATTTGACACAACCAAACCAATGGATACTGAAGAAAACTAGCTTAAGTCGATAAAGTTCAACGGTCATTGGTAAGGAAAAACAACCTAACTCAACATGCGAAGTCTTATCGCATATTTTTAAACAAGGTATAACGACTTAAGTGGAAATACGAAAATGAAAATGTTCCCTCGTGATAGGGAATAACAGCCTACTTAGATTTAAGCTTGTTAAATTTTTAACAATTCGCAAACCATAACAGCCTAAGTGTCTTTTTCTTTAATTACTACTTAATTAATATAGTTTGAGCTTTGGTAGATATAATATGTTAGAAAACAAAACTTTTTCTTCAATTGTGCATACCAACAACTTTGAAAAAGGCAATACCTGATTCCTAGAGCGCATTTGAAATTTCAAAGTGCTCTCCTGAAAAGTATGAAAAATCGACTTAAGCGGTTATGGCTTGTGGCCACTGGTTTATGTCTCTATTATCTAAATTGAGAGAGTGCGAGAGGCTTTCAAAATTATGTAATTCGTTTTTAAAATCAAGCGTACTTTTTTCAAACGCTTTTATGCGGGCTAATCTTTGTTCGCGTTTTAGTTTCAATTCCTTATCCAGAACATCGAGTTGTGGAATAGAAATCTGTTGAGTCTCTCGCGCTTTCTCGTACAAATTATTTAGAAGTGATTGTAAACTTACTTGGCTACTTGAAATTGTTGGGAGGATCGTCCCACTGCGTAGTCGTCGGGGTGATACAGCGACAGGTTCTTCCTCAGCTGCTGGAGTAAGTGATGGGTTGTTTGTTTCGGCTGCTTCTCGTTCTCATTGCATGTGGTCCTGGACAGGGGTATAGCACGTAAAATTCGTTCGGTGATCTCTTTGTATAAGTTGAGTCACTTATCTATAGTTGAAACTTCACCTTTTTTTTTTTTTTTTTTTTTTGATTAAGGATTTTCAAGCTCTTATTAGATCTGGAAATTCTATGGCTTCCTTAATCCTACCGGCTGCGCCAATTTTTTGTTACACTTCAATTTGGAGTTTATTGTCTTTGATGGCGAATTTTCAATACAGTTGTAAGTACAATTGTTCCTAATTGTTTTACTACAGCGTCTTGCCAAATGTTAGAACACCGAGAAATGTCCACTTTCGGTGAAAATTTCTTTACGAAGAAAAAGAAACAGATAACCTTTAAACACTCAATTCACTTTTATTACAATTCCTCGAACACTTTGCACAGTTAATTTGGTTTGCTTCCAATTTAGTTTTATTGTTTGGATATTTGTTGTTTGGTTAATTTTTAGATGCTTATTTGCTAACGGGTGACGATCGACTCTCTGGTTATAATTGTCTGCCCTGCCTACGAACATAATTTTGCGACCGTACGCTGAAGGTGGTAGGTGATACCTTTGAGAACGCTGGCAGTGACCAGTTCACTCAGGTAATTTGAATTAGGATGGATAAAAGGTAGACAGACCCACGTATGCGGGTAATTTGGATTATGATAGAGCGAGATATGCGAATAAGAAAATTATTGCATCGTGGGAAGATTTGCGTATGCAAAGAAATATGCGATGTGAGAAGAAGTATATGAACGTAAGATAGGATATGCAATTAGGATACAATAGAGTCATATTTGCGTATGCAATGGTAATTTGAATTGCGTATGCAAAGAAATGTGCGATGTGAGAAGAAGTATTTCAACGTACGATAGGGTAGGTAATTAAGATACAAAAGAGTCATATTTGATTTATAGTAAAGGTAGGCATATTTATGTATGCAACAGTGCTGATGTGACAAAACAAACAAACAAGTGTGTGTAGGGTGAATGAATTGGAAAATAAAAATACATAGCTGCAGAGAGAATATGAGGAAGCAAGAAATGTGTAGTGGAATTTACGTTATTTTGTATGGGGTGGGCTGGGTCCCCGGGCACAGTGGTGTCCCAGGAAATGAAAGAGCCGATGAAGTGGCAAGAAAAGGATCTTCCCTTGAATTGAGGGATGCTGACACTACAGTAAAAACCCCACCCTGTTATCTTAAATAGGTGATTGTAGATAAAACACTGATGGCAGCAAACGAAAGATGGAGTGCCCTTGATTCCTGTGTTATTACAAGGAAAATGTGGCCACTATATGACAAACAAAGGACCAAGAGAATCCTTCAAATGAACAAGAATTCTTTGTCCTCTCTTACAGGTGTTATCACCGGACACAACATGCTGGGCTACCATGCAAAGAAACTAAAACTCAGCACAGATGAACTCTGCAGAGGATGTGGGGACGAGGAGGTGAATGAGGATACCCCTCATTTCCTCTGTCAATGCCCTGCACTCTGTCATATCAGAAACAATATCCTGGGCAGATATTTCTTCCAGGATTTAGAAGAACCCTCCGACAAGTCTGTGAATGACTTGCGCAAGTTCATCACCGCATCGGGATGGTTTGTAAACCCTCTAAGTTTTTCATAGGTTTTTTTCATTGGTTCCATATAAGGGAAGCATAACCTCCAGGGTATCACAAAGGGTCTACATTGACCTAAGTGTGACGGGCGCAGGATTCTCTTGCACCGTCAGCACAGTAACCTAACCTAACCTAGTGTGGGGTGATGACCTACATAGGTAGGCAAGTGTTATGTGTGTTCTGCGGGGTGATGACCTACATAAGTAGGCTAGTGTTATGTGTAAAGATTCTCCCCGCCTTGAACTATTGTTCAAAGATGGACCGTGAAGGCTTCTTGATGAGTCCGAGGAGCCGGTATTGGAGCTTGATGATGCTCTCGGTTTCTTATTGTGGTCCAGAGGATGTACCCGAGGATGATCAAGATGCAGCTGACGGCGACGTAACTGACGACAAACTGATGCGTGTCAGTGTCTTGAATCTGTCCTAGCGTTTCTTCGAGTTGCTGCTGCAGAATCCTCTTTTGCAGTAAATCGACTCCATATGAGTTGCTTCGAAAGCTGGTTGAGTAGTGGGTCAGTGATGTCGAATTTGGTGCACTGCTTATTGCATCCGATATGTAACTTACTGGAGTAAATGACGCTCGTGAAGTGCTTATGAAAATGTTGTGCCCTTGAATGGTAAAGATGTCCTGTTTCAAAATGCAACCGGCTGGTATTGTCAAGATCAAGATGCCAGAGTTTCTTAACTGAAGTTGAGTGAGATTTCCCTGGCAAACAATGTTTGTCAACGCTTGACCTTGAAGTGAGTATATCCACTGGTTTGAATGATGTAGTTGTTTCCAGAATTGTTTATCTGTGAAGGTTTCAAGTTGACAAGCGGACTGATCGGTGACTTGGTTCAGGAGGTTAAACTCGCATAGGCTGATGTTTGATCCCTTTTGGTACAGCGGATGCTTTTGCTTACACATGAGATCGTTTTCCCAAGCCGTGGTACACTCCTTAAACTGTCCTTCGCTCAGTGGGTTGTACTGGGTTCTGAGTAGATTTATTATTAGAAAATCGGAAGATGGTCGTATAGCCACAAACGAGGTATTCACCATCACAGGAACTGGGATCATTTGGTATAACTCGTAATCTTCGGTGGTGAGGAGTGGTAGTGTTAATCGGAAAATGATGTGAGGTCCCACGACGCGTCCTTCGGCGGTCATTAATTTATATAATAATGCCAAATTATTGTGATTTTCGGGAATGCGAAGTGTGGCTGGTAGGTGAGCTTTGATTGTGGTGACCTCCTGTTGCAACTGGTTAGGGTGGATTAAAGCCACATTTATTTTTCCGTGGTGAACATCCGTGACCAGGTCTAGAAGTTAGGATTGCATTCTTTGAGGATTTGTGATACTGAAGAATAGTTGAAAGCACTGGGATAGCATTAACTGCGAAAGTTGCAGCTGATGATCTTGATTGTTTGTCTGGTCGATCTTCTCGATGATGCTATTGAATTCGGTTTCTATTGATTGAAATTGTTCTTCCAACCATCTTTCGTTAATGCGGATAATATATGTCGTTGAGTTGATTAATGATGTTTGGTTTTTAACCAAGCGCAGTAAGCGATCTTCGTTCTCATGTATTGATGATATGACATGTGACATGTGGCGGGCGTAATCGGAATCTAATACTCCGAATAATGAGTTAGCTACGGTTCCGACTATGTTTATTGCGCCCCGTTTTACTCGGGACCCAGTCTGGTCGCGCAGCTCATCATTGTCGTTAAGTTCTTGCAGAAGGTTTTGCCAACACGCTATGCATGAGTCGGTTTGGGTTATGTTTTGGCAAAGTCCTTTTAGTTGTCTGTTACCCATGTTGAGCCATTTCAATTCCTTCCAGTACGATTTTAACTCATAGTAGATGACTATGTCCCATTCGTCCGAGATGATGTGTGTGTTTCCCAAATTTTCAAAATGAATGCCCGGATTTGATTTGAATGGCTCTACGTTGATCTGGGCACTCAATACTGCTGGCACCAATAGTAGAAGGATGAGTAATGCCGTTGTGGAGTTATGGAACGGATTGAATTTCGTTTTTCTTGGTGGTGGACTCCCATCGTCATCTGAATTGATCTCACCTTCTTCAAGATTTCCCATTATTTGCGTGAGTAGCTTTGGTTTTGCTCTTGTACATCTCACGCATTGCTGGACAATGGACCTCGCAATTGTTTTTCCCTTGATTGGCCAGAATTTCTGCTTCATGTTTGACAAAAGGGCTTGTGGGCCACAATGAAGATTTTCCTTGTGGATCGAGTTCATCAGCATCTTCGTATGTGGATGTGAGTATGGGAGCAGCAACGGATGCTTGGCTTTATATGGCATGGAGGAAGCTTCAAGGCGTCCTCCGACTCTAATTGTTCCTTCTTCGTCGATGAATGGAGTCAGAATGGCGATTGAACTATCTTTTGGTATTTCGGTGAAGCGCTGAAGGTGTTTGATGTCCTTCTCGAATTCTTCCCCTTGCATGTTTTTGACTAAATCAATTAGTGCCTTGTGTAGTTCTGTGGGCTTCAGAGCGCCGGATTTCTTGACGACTTCCCCTTTTGTGGCAGCCTTCATGTTATGGATGAATCGTTGGACGTAAGCCATCACTCGCTGCAACCTTCTGAAGTCGTTGTGGTGGTCAATATGGTAGATGAGGTTTGATGATTGGTTGACGGTGGACAACACAAGTGCTGTGGTTTTCTCTCTATGTCGCAGTCCGACGTCTTTTGATAGGCTGGAGGCCATGAGGATTCCCCTCCATGTAGGAAGAGCGGTCCATAAAGCCATAAGCTACATGTTGTCAACTTGTCTGCTTGAATTCCACGAGACAAAATGACAGCGGGATTATCACTGGAGCGAACGTGCCGCAAACACTTGATGGCAGTAAGTGATGAAAAGGAGGCATTAATCCATCCGAGCACAATCTCGGAATCTTTCCACATGTATTTCTGGCAGTCTTCTATGTGTAGATCTTTCGAAACCCCATAGACCAGCTCGGCGGCCAAGGTTGCGGCGCATAGTTCTAGTCGGGGTATTGTTAGCATCTTTAACGGTGCCACTCTTGCTTTGGCGCAGAGCATTCTAACGATTATGGTTTTGTTGCTGGTGACTGCTCTCAAGTATATTGCAGCACCATATGCTCTTTCAGACGCATCTGCGAAAGCATGAATTTGTACGGTTTTGGGAATTTGATGTGAGAATATATGTCGGTCAATTAGCATGTCCTGTAGGTGTTTTAAACTCTCTCGGAAGTTTCTCCATTCTGATTGGAGTTTTTCCGGAAGCGGAGTGTCCCAGTCGAAGCCCTGGGTCCAGAGCCTTTGCATGAATATTTTGGCCGTGATTATGACTGCTCCCAGAAACCCAAGCGGATCGAATAGTTGAGCGATGTCTGATAGAGCAGTTTGTTTGCTGATGGTATGATGATTAGTGAGTTTGATATTCACGACAAATTTATCCGTGTTTGGTAGCCATCCTTGACCAAGCGTTTTAATTTGATTTGTGTTGTCAATATCGAGGTCAAGGTGCAGCGCAATGTCGTTACTTGGAATATTTTTTAATAACTTCTTATCGTTGGAGCACCATTTTTTAAGCGTGAATCCGGCAGTTTTTAGAAGTCCATTTAACTGCTCTTGCATTCTGATGGCCGTGGCTAAGTTGTCCGATCCAGTCATCACATCGTCCACATAGAAGTTTGTCCTCAAAACTTGTGCACCCAGTGGCCACTGTCTTGCACCCTCTGTTGCCAATTTTTGTACACATTTCGTAGCTAAATAAGGGGCTGATGTTGTTCCATAAGTGACTGTGTTGAATTGGTATACCCTTAATGCCGATCCTGTTGATTGACACGTATCTGTCGATACATTTTTTTTATGTCTGCTGTAAAGACGTATCGGTGCAGACGAAATCGAAGAAGAGTTGTCATCAACTCGTCTTGGATTGTCGGTCCGGTCGATAGGAGATCGTTGAGGGATACGTTTGTGGTAGTTTTCGCGGATGTGTCGAAGACCACCCACATCTTAGTTGTGGTGCTGTCGGATTTGAGTACACAATGATGAGGAAGGAAATAATGCGGTCCTTGAATCTCACTGTGGTTAATGGGCTCCATATGACCAAGTTATTTGTATTCTGCCATGAACTGCGTATATTGTTCCTTGAGGTCATTATTCTTTGCGAGTCTTCTTTCCAAGGCTGTGAATCGTTGAAGGGCAATCCCCTTAGACGTTCCTAATTCTCTGGTTGCGGCTTTGAAAGAAAGTCGAGCAATAAAACGCCCTTCTGGATTTCTATTGGCTGTTTCGGCAAAGTGAGTTTCACATCTTCTTTCCTCTATTGTGTGTGCCTTGGTTGTTTCTTGAGCTTCCTCCACCTTCCAGAATTTGTCCATGTTCTGATTCAGCTGATCTTCAATGGAGATACCGCATATTGCCGCCGGTGGGGATGTACCTTCTGCCTTGCCCGCAACTATCCATCCGAGATGCGTGTTTTGTAGTAGTGGTAGGCTTTCTCCGATGCGGAGCTATCCGACTGTTAAGAGCTGATGATATAGTTCCGCTCCAATCAGTAGATCGATCTGTCCAGGTTCGTCAAAGTGGGGATCTGCCAATCTTAAATCAGTTATAATATTCCAGGAAGCAGTGTTGATCCTGCTAGTTGGTTGATTAGGAGTTATTTGTCATAGGACGAAGGCCTCTAAATTGATGTTAAATCCTGAGGTTTTTGATTTTAATGCAATGTTGAATCTTTTTGTCGCTTGCCTTGTGCTCTCTCCTATCCCAAGAATCCGCATTGTTTCGGCGAATTCTGGAACCTTCAACCTTCTTGACAGCTTCTCCGTGATAAAGTTGAGTTGTGATCCAGAGTCTAGCAATGCTCGGCAGTTGACGGGGTTGCCTGCGTTATCTTCTATGTTGATGACTACTGTACTTAGAAACACATAGCCCTTATTTGTGGGGCCCACTGCTGAAGCTCATGTGGTCGTTGGTCTCTCATTCTTAGCGTTCTGGGCCCTAGAAGGGGATTTGAACCGGTTTCGTTGGCGATTTTCTTGTTCCGATGTGCTCCTAGGTATTTCATCCCTATGCAGTGGAGTGTTGTTCCTTCCGGAGCATTTTGTGCAGTTTCGTGCTGAACAATTGGAGACGATGTGTCCCGATTGGAGGCAGTTTACGCACAATCTGAGTCTCTTTATCACTGGTAGGCGACTCTCTGGTGTAAGTCGTAGAAAACCTTGGCACGCATACAACTTGTGTTCACCCTTGTTGCAGTATAGGCAGTTCAGGCAGTTTGGTGTGCCTGCTACTACTGACGCGAAGGATCTGGCTGAGGGTTTTCGTGTCTGCTCTTCCGCACCGCGACCCTAGCTTCCTAGTGACTCTAGGGATTGAAAATGGATTTCCAAAAAGTTAAGAAATTCGTTGAGCGATGGCAACGCTCTTGGGTATTTTAGAGCTTGCTCGTAGAGAACGTGCGTTGAGCGATCCAGTTTTTTCATTAGTAGATGTACTATAAGTGGGTCCCAGCTGCTGGTATCTAATCCAAGGTCCTTAAGACCTTGCAGGCATTCCTTGGTCGTGTCGTGTAGTGCCTTAATGGTGTTGGCGATTCCGTCGTGCTGCGAGGTTGCTGAAGCAACCGATTGAAGAATGCTGTTGTCAACAATCTTCTGTTGTTGTATCGATCTTGCAGCATCTGCCATGCTGACGTATAGCTGTCGTCAGTGAGTGGTAGATGGCGAATGATTTTTTCTGCCTCTCCCATCAGATTGGTTTTTAGATACCACATCTTCTGGCACTTGGACATTTGCTGATTGTCGACCATTTGTGTGAATAGGTCGACAAATTGTCTCCAATTCAAATAGTCACCATCAAATCTTGGGAGCACGATTTTAGGTAGACTGAATTGGGTGTTGCGGTTGCTTTCTGAGCTATTGCGACGTGCGGATTGTTGCGGACCGGTAAAATCTTGGATTTCCGCCGCGCACCTTTCCAACATTCTGCGGACAGTGTCCTCCATTTTGGTGTGTGTGGAGGTGTCTTCGCTAGATGCGGCCAAGTCGTTAAGCTCCGTCAAGCGGATTTGTGTCGCCTCAATCTTCTCCCAATACCTGTTGATAGTGTTGCAGCTGAGTTCCCAAAAGTGTTTTGAACCCACTGGTGTTATTTCAACATTGTCCAGGGCGCGTTGCAGCATCTCTTTTAGGTACTTCTGACGCCACTGTACCTGGGCTATGGAGAGGTGCTGACGGGGAAGGTTTGTCCTCAGTCTCCGATATGACGGGATCAACCTGCTGCTGCAGGGATTTGATTTGACCCGTGAAGAGGGTCTTGTGCTGTTGATATACCGTCCTTACGGCATCGTAGTATCAGTTGACAAAATAGGGCTGGTCGAGTTGATCCGAATATGCTGCTCGAATGTCGCTATCGGTGGCGTCGAAGTATTTCCACTGCTCCTCCAGTCTGCGGAGGCGCTCTTTTTCTGATCCAGTTTCTTGCTGGACCTTGGTTTGCTGCTCCATGGTGCAGGACTAATCTTTCGATGGTAAACAAGCGTGGAACAAAAGAGCACAAATATTGAACCGTGATCACCAAAATCACGTCGGGGTCACCAAAATGTACGATCTTTTTATCGTCGTGTTGACCAAAGCACATAAACCTTGACAACTGTAGAGCTTCTGGTACATGAACCAGAAACTGTTTATGATGGATAAGGTGATCGTCTCGTTGTAGCTCTCTTTCTCTTATTCTTGCTTGTACACGCCTCCTTACCTCGGGTGGGGGGGAAGTCGTGTTGAGGTGGTTGCTAATAAGGACACTGATTGAATATTGCTAAAAGACTGTAATCATTTTATCGATTTTGTGGCTTATATACTAACATATTGCTTACTTGACTAAAAGAATAATTAAGTATAAAGTGCTGAAAGTGCGAGTAAATATAATTAATTGCTGAGATCGCTGAAGGTGCAGAAAATATACTTAATTGCTAAGAGTGCTGATATGACAACTTACATACTACCATGTTGCATAATAATTACGTGTGACGTGCAGAAAAAAACAATTGTGTGCATAAAGTGCTGATGTGACAAAACGGACAAACAAGTGTGTGTAGGGTGAATGAATTGGAAAATAAAAATGCATAGCTGCAGAGAGAATATGAGGAATCAAAAAATGTGTAGTGGATATTACGTTATTTTGTGTGGGGTGATGACCTACATAGGTAGGCCAGTGTTATGTGTGTTCTGCGGGGTGATGACCTACATAGGTAGGCTAGTGTTATGTGTAAACAATAGTGCTTATATGTTAAAGAAGTTGTTTACGTTAATGCTTACGTACTAGGCGAATGAAATTATAAAGAATGGAATTATACATAATAATTATTTTTATACTGATTAAAGGTACGATCCGACGGTCGTCCAAACTTGTCATCCGGATGACATGCTGATGTCAGAGAACTTTTGTAATTCGGTTGTCATCTGCATGTCATCTGCGAGCGTGTCATCCGCTAGATGACACCCGATCCCACAGTGTCATCCAAGTATCATTTTGTCCCAAAATGGATGACACGCTTGCTTTGTCATCCGGTTGACATGACTGGATGACATAGGCGGATGACAGCCGATCACACGAGATGACACTAATGGCATGGATGACACTTTGACATTTTGTAATAAACGTACATCAAGAAAGGAAAACATTGTCTAGTATATGTAGTCTGTGGTCGGAAGAAAGAATAAAAAGAAACTTTAATATAATTTGTAAACAAAAATTGTGCTGCAATTTTGTGGTCGGAAGAAAGAATAAAAAGAAACTTTAATATAAATTGTAAACAAAAATCGTGCTGCAATTTTGTGTGAAACCTTATTTACCTAAAATTTTGTTTGTGTTATAAAATGTGTGACAACGACGGTGAAGCCAATATTGAGGGCAAAGATAAAACACATACGGTCTCAGAAAAAAAGGAGCAGAAAAATATTATTTTCCTGGGACCGTCAAAGAGAGTCTGCTTTAATTGCAGCTGTGCAGGATAATCCTGTTCTTTGGGATAGTGGGCGGAAGGTTTACAAAATCCCGACCTCCAAAATTGATTCCTGAAAACAGGTGGTGGTCAAAATAAATATTGAGGGTGTTGACGATGTGGAGGCGCGTATTAAACGCCCGCGCTGTGTAGCTAATACATTATAAGGGTCCCAACAAATCCCTTTAGTGCGCGCTAATTATAAAAAAAAAAAAAAAAAACACTGCGGAGCCATTTTAAAGCGCATTTGGGCAAATTTCGAGCCAGAAAATCAGGACAAGGTACAGGCGAAATTACGAAAGCATCGTGGCGTCATCTAAGTGAAATGATGTTTTTGGAGGCTTCCGAAGTGACACAATCGTATCCATCGACGTCCACATTACAATTGGTAGGTACTCGTACTTCAATTAATCTGCTTTCATGTATGTATGCATTCACACATTACGATATTCGTTTTTCGTTTTTCAGGAGGATGCGTACGATGATAATTCCATTTTAAATGAATTGACGCAGTTGTCAAATGTTGAAACGTCCTTCGAAGCTGCCCAACCTACACCAGCGCCGAAAAAAAAACAGAAAGCGCCGCCGAATTCAGGAAGTCTGCTGGGGAGACACTTCTTCCACGACCTAGACGAGCTCTCCAGCACACCAATAGACAGAATAATGAAGTTCATCAAATCTACAGGATGGTTTGCATCGAATAGCACAGCGAGTAATTAATCTCAGCTGTTTATAGACAGGGTTAAAAATGAGTAAGGGCCTACCCTCCTCCCCCGATGGGCATCACAATGGGTCAGCATTGACCTGAGTGTGGCACTATGCCAGCCCACCTACCTAACCTAACCTAGCCGATCTCGAGCCAAAAAAACTTTTCGTCAAGGGACTACCAGCCGATGTGAAAAAAAGAAGAGGTGAAAACGTTGTTTAGTGCTTTTGGTAAATTGCTTGATGTCCGATTGGTGTTTCAGAACTAAGTGAAGTGCTGTAGTTTTTGTATTTGGAAAACAAGCGACTTCAATTTATCAAATCCTGAATTCTTTCTTTTTAAGGAGAGGTAAATTCAAAGGAATTGCTTACATTGAATTCGATGCGGAAAATTAGCTTCAACAGCTTTAATGAGACTGGACCAGCACGAGATACGAAACCACATTGTAAGTAAGGGAACTAAAACCAAAAGCTCCTTTAAATTTATGAATTTTCTTTCAGATATCAGTTGCCATATTGGCGTCTCCTCCCAAGACAATTGCAGGCAAGGAGGCACCGATAATTGAAAAGATTCTTGGCATGAGCACGGGTCGAAAGTTTAAGTCTTCCATCAATCCCAATCAGAAGCCTCGAATGTCCCTAATCCGGAACGCCGTTCGAAAACAAATAACTCCAACAATTGGCAGCTCAACACCAACTACCTCAGCGAACGGCTCAATCAAAACGAAAGATGACTTTCGAAATCTAGTTATTTTAAAAAATCCTCAATGAATTTGGAATTGGTGAAACAATAAAAAATGCGCAACCATTTCTGGATCTAATAGTTTTATTACAGAAAAGCAAAAAAGGATTACGATTTTCGTTGATATCGGCTCCTTCCTCTTCTTACTCTTCATCTTCTTCATCGTAGCCCGCTTACTTCCCTTTTATTTATTCAAATTATTCACCGATAGGAAACCTCTCTCCCATTTGTGGTCTGTGCTTCCGACTTTTTCACGATACAAACGTATCATCCGATGTTAGATGACAATGTGGAAAATCTAGTAATGTCATCCATGGGACGTTGTCATCCGGATGATACGCTGTCAAAAATATTTGGTCATCCAGTCCCAATAGCGATCACAAGCGATTACACGGCCGATGAAATCAGTCATCTGGATGACATAGAAATCGTGTCATCTGGTATGTCATCCGGATGACACGTTCAATGATATGCAGGATGACAGGCGATCACACGGGATGACCACTTTAGGACAAATTCTACGTCATAGTGACGTCAGCATGTCATCCGGATGACAAGTTTGGATGACCGTCTGATCGTACCTTAAGAATTGTGCTTATATGTTAAAGAAGTTGTTTACATGGATGCTTACGTACTAGGTGAATGAGGTTATAAAAAATGGAATTATACATAATAATTATTTTTATACTGATTAAGAATTGTGATTATATGTTAAAGAAGTTGTTTACATGGATGCTTACGTACTAGGTGAATGAGGTTACAAAAAGAAAATGATATAATAACAATGTTTATAGAAAGGAAAAAAAAAATTTAAATTTAATTCAATTCAATTCAATTCAATTTTTTCTTTATTCAAATATGTACATACGAGTAGTATAGAAATTAGTTTACAAATTATTCAAACAATTTTATATGGAGGTAATGCTCGTACACACAGAATAGTTAGTGGCATCTATATTTTTTTTAAAAATAGAGGTGATGCCACATTTGGAAATTGGTACTTTGTGTGGGGTGTACAAAGGCAGATAAAAATAAAGGATGGCGTGAGAAGGAAGTTAGAAAAAATAAAAATTACGGCAATTTAGAAAGAAAAGCAATGTATAACAAAAAGAAAAAGGATAAATTCAAATATTTAATAATTACGTCTAAATTAGATAAAGAAAGTGGGCAAATTTTTTTTTTATTTTTTTTTTATTATTATTATTATTATACAGCAACAGGGTCTCGATTTCAGTATGGTCAAAAGCAAGAAGCCAAGATCTTGTTACTTTTGTAAATATGCGTAAGTTTCTTATGGAACGAATTTCTAAGCGCAGAGTGTTATAAAGTTTGCATGATATAATGGAGTAAGAGTTTCTGTAACTTGTAGTGCGAAAAGCAGGAATATTTACACAAAGTTTGAATGGCTCCGTAAGCTGCGAGTTCCCGAAATCGGACTTTCCCAATACCCGCATCTAATAAAAAAGACCTTCAGAACTTTGAAGTAAAATAGATGACGCAAAGGAAGTATTTTCAAGGACCTGAACAGGTCCATAGTGTGAGGTGAACGGTGGGAGCTACAAACTTTTCGTATATCAGATTTTTGAATGACAGTTAATTTCTGCAACTTACTTAAATAAGCACCACCCCAACTGCAGAGTCCATATTGCAATCTTGAATGGAATAAGCCATAGTAAACCATTTTCAATGTATTCGAAGAGCAATACTTTCTAAGACGAAAAAAACAACGAGTAGAAGAAAGAAGATATTTTTTCAAAAAAAAAATGTGCTTGGACCTGTTCAAATTTTGGTCAATAGTAACACCAAGTTATTTCAAACTATCAACACCTTCAATTTTGAAGCAGTTAATACTGCAATCAGCGTTTCTATTAATCGATGGTTTATTTTGGAAACTGCATATGTTGTTCAACATGAATTGCACAATCATGGGAATGAAATACTATATCTGAGTCGGGGTACTCATCACCAGTAAGACTGAAATACATCAGTTTGGTTTTGTTATTAACAATAAGCCTGTTTTGTGCAAACCAGCATCTTAGTAAAAAAACGTCGTGGTTTATGTTAGCTATTAAATCCAAGGGACTGACTGAACAGTAAGCAATACCAAGGTCGTCGGCAAAGGCTTTAGTATTACCCAAGGAAGGAAGTGAAAATAAGGAATTTATATATATAAGGAATAAAATTGGACCAAGTACAGAACTTTGGGGCACTCCTAAGTTATTTGTTTTAGAGCTGCTTATATTGTTTCCAATTTTTACACGTTGAGTTCTATCTTTAAGACTCAAACCATTTGTAAATGAAACCTCTGAAGCCGGCCTTATACAATTTATCTAGGAGGATTGCGCGGTCAACCATATCAAACGCCTTAGTAATGTCGACGAAAAGACCAGCGCAACAAAGTTAGTCATCTAAACCCTTGTGAAGGGATCGCACTAGCGCCACATATCAAACAAAGTACGCAGCAATTAAACATCACAAAACATACTTTGTAAAGTGATCGCGCTAGCGATAACTATCCAACAATGTCATAAGAACATTGAAAATCATTAATTGCTCACTTCGTAACTCGAACCCTAACAAATAAACCTAAATGTGTCTCATGCCGATTACGAGTTCAACGATCAAACATACAAATGTATGTACTCGAGTAATCAAATACCTTGTATGAGTCGACGTGCCTATGCTGAACAATAGCACACACAAAGCATACAGCCACATGGGCAATCCATGGTAGCAAAAAGTAAACAAACACTTTGTGTGAAACTTTTTGCTTATGCTGAGCAATGGCACGCGACAAAGTATACAGCTGCTTAGATAATGATCATTAGCAAGCACATTGTAATGAATACTGTGTGGAATGACGGCGGTCATCCACACGCGGGAAATGCCGAATGGGCAATTATCGATGAATGGATTTTGGGGTTCGAGATGCGAAGCGAATACTTTTTTTTTTTGCTGCGACAGCATGTGTAAAAAAAAAATTAGTATATAAGCCCAAAGAATTTTGAATAAAGTTGCTTTTTACTTTCGGAAGTCGAAACCTACAAGTGTTTTATTTGGCAACTCGCTGGAACACTTTTGGGGATCTGCTTGCAAGAAAACTGACGCCTTCAAGAAGCAGTCCTCTGCTTCGAAGGCATACCACTCGCTTTTATAGCAACACGCTGTGCGAGGTCAGGAAAAGCTATCCCACTAACCCAACAGGTTCCATAAGCTTGCTCTAGAAGAGCCTGAAGTCCCAACATTACATGGCGATCCTGCCAGGAGCATAGCAATAACTATCACTAGTTATACAGTCCCTCCGAACAGCGCAGACCACTTGAGTGACCAGGAAGGAGCAGGGGCAAGCAGGAATATCTAAAAATTTTCAAGATAGCAATCAAGATAGTACCATATATTCTTGTTTGACTCCAGTATGAACCTCAAAGCTTGGTTTGATTTTTATTTTTGCACAGATAGCTTCAGAACCCACTAAAGATCAAGGCAATAATTGCAAGCAGTAACAAATTGTTGGTTTTTACTACCGCTGTTTGAAATGTGTCAGCTTTGATACATAAAGTGTTTCTTTTTTTTGTACGGAATGCTGAAAATCATAATGCATACGCTTTGTGTATCAACTACATCAACAGAGGATGTACAAAATTTCACAGGAGCAATAAAAACCAAATTTAAAAGTAGAAAATACTTCAAAGAACATCCCCGTCTTGGTTGTCTTGTACTTGAAGGTGATCCATTGAAAAGCCCAGCCAACACATCCAGTCCTCTCGCGCGGTTAGTCACCTTGTCGAGTGCATCATCCAGGAAGGGATGGTGCCGGTGCGGAGGCTTAAGTCGCGGAGATTCAACGGACTATGCTGTCGACGACTGCGATCGTCACTAGGGCCACCCATGGCAGATAGACCGTCTGATGAGCGATGACCAAGAACTAACCAAAAGGACACTCCGGTCCATCCCCTCCCCCCAACCCCACCCCTTCCTCTGTCACCCCCCCCCCCACCCACCACACACCTATCCTAATACAAACCTAATTCCAGGGGTGGAGCGAGCAAGTAGTAAACCGTGCCCAAGGATGAAAGGTTGGGGCTCAAACCAACCGCTAGGTGCCCTGAGGTGCCCTGGCGAAGACCTGCAGGTACCTTAATGCCTTACCCCGGCATGGCGGCGCTGCCGGGGCGGACTACCCTTTCCGGCCATAATCGTGGGAACCAAAATTTCTAAAACAACTAACAAAAACAAGGATGAGGGAGTGGGTATATTAGATACCGAGAGTGCGGCAGACACACTTAGAGAAGAGGCCCTAGAGGCCGGTGCAACTGATGAGGAGATATCGGAGGAAAGGGAAGAACAGCTCTTAGCTGAACCCTCCGAAGAGAATCTAGCAACGGACAAGGCGATGAAGAAGAAAAAACTCTGTCCAGGTCTGCTAAGGAAGAGGGAGTTCAAAAAGGCCAAACACATATATGGCATTCTGACCGCCAAGGAAAGATCCTCTCTCACTGAGAAGGAGGTAGCATCGCTAGGATGGGCCAGAGAAACCATAGCACAGGACATTCTCACAAGGCCCCCAGAACCGAGAACCAGGACGGCTAATAAGGACGTGACCGGCAAGAAAGGCGATTACACAAGGCGGAGGGATGACGTCGTTAAGATGGACCCCAATGCCAGAAACAGAAGACCCGAAGTACGTAAGGAGGTTCAGCCAGTCCCAAGGGAGCCTAGCGATAAGCCGGGCCCCAGCGGACTTCAGCGGAAACCGACGGAAAAAACGGGTGGTAAAAGAAGTGTGTTTGCCTCGAAGAGGATGAGGACGTCGGAAGACGAGCCAAATGCCCCCAAGAAGATCAAACAGACCACAACGACCACGGGGAGCCCCAAAAAGGCATCAGGCGCGTGGGAAACCAACCAAAGGAGCAGCTACAGCGAGGTGACGAGAAATCCGTTGCAGCTGGCTGTGGTGGACATCAAAAAGCCGAGCGGGCAGTACACAGTTGAATGTGGGAAGAGAATCGAGCAGACCTTGGGCTCTGCAATCGTATCTCACATTCTAAAGAACGCCGGCGTAAATGCCCCAGCCTATGGCAAGATGAGGTGGATCAAGGGTATCACCTACATCGACTGCAAGGACCAGGCATCCAACGACTTCGCCAAGACCGTTATAGACGGCCTAGAACTCTGGGAAGGAGCCATGCTCAAGGCCGTCCCGCCCAGAGAAGTCCCTAGAAAGGCGAAGGGACGAATAGACATCCCCGAAATGGGGGTGGACAAGAATGACGTGCTCCGCGTCCTGCAAGCGCAAAACCCACAGATCCCCATGCAGGGATGGGAAATTGTAAGCGCGGAAGAGCCCAAAAACGGTGCAAGAGGCTATATCGTCGTCTTCGACGAAACACCATCACCGCTGAAGAAGGAGATGCAGATGGCGTTGTCATTTGCAGCGAGCGAGGTTACCCTCAAGCTGCTTAAACGCACTGCATCGGACGCACAGGCGACCGACAATGTGGGAGGAGAAGATATGGCCATCGATGAAGATAGTCCAGATCAACCTCCACCACAGTAAAGGCGCCTCGGACAACTTGAGGCTGCTCCTGGAAAGGGAGCAGCTGGACCTGGCCCTAGTCCAGGAACCATGGATCCATAACGATCGCGTGATGGGATTAGGGTCATACAAATTTAACACCTTTTACAGATCCGATAAGGGAAAGGTGAGATCGTGTATCGTGACAAATAAAAACCTTCATGTATTAATGTTGTCTCATTTCAGCACGGGCGACGTGACGGCGGTGGAGGTTAGAGGAGAGGACGAGAGCTGTACTGTGGCGTCAGTGTACATGCCCCACAATGACGACACATCTGTCCCCCCGGATTCGGTAAGGACGCTAGTAGCAGCGTCCGAGAAAGGTAAGAAGAACTTAGTCTTAGGCGGTGACGTAAATGCCCATCATACTATCTGGGGCAGCTCAGATATTAATGCAAGGGCGAGGCTTTGTTCGACTTTTTACTCAGTTCCAATCTAATCGTATGTAACAGGGGTAATGACCCTACCTTCATAACAGCGAATAGAAGGGAAGTTTTAGACGCTACATTTGTATCTCAGAGCAGTTCCGTCCAGGTCGTGAACTGGAGAGTGTCCAGCAAGGCATCGTTCTCAGACCACTGCTGGATACTCTTTGACCTACAAATTCAATCTCAGGCTAGGGAAATTTTCAGGAACCCAAGAAGAGCAGACTGGGACAGGTTCACTACAGAACTACAGATGTTGGAAAACGTCTGCCCGGTAAAAAACCACAGCACTGAACAAGAGATCGACAAAGCAGTTGAGTCTCTAACTGAGGTGCTCTCAAAATCCTTCGAAAAATCCTGCCCAGTAAGCAGAACGAACGGAAAAAAACGCCCTCCCTGGTGGAACTCCAAGATCGGGGAGTTTATGCAAGCGTCAAGATCTAGATGGAACCTCGCAAAGGAGGGACTAATCGAATGGACGACCTACAAGCAGAGCGTTAAACTCCTAAAAAAGGAGATAAGATTCGCCAAGAAGAACTCATGGAGAAATTTCTGCGAATCGATCGAATCTACGACTGAGGCGTCGCGACTCAGAAAAGTCCTGGCTAAAGCACCGATACCGATATCCTCGCTAAGAAATATCGACGGTAGCTGGACTGAATCACACGAGCAGACGCTGGTCGTTTTGACAGAAACCCATTTCCCAGGATGTGCCGACGTGCCTAGAGTATACGATACAGTTACACATGACACGAGGCAGGGAATGGATCAAAACACAATCGACGCAATAATCGACGAAAGAAAAATAGCATGGGCGATCAACTCATTCGCCCCCTTCAAAGCACCAGGAATAGATAATATTCGACCTATAATGCTTCAGAAGGCTAAGGATGCCACTATCCCAAGACTAAAACGCATCTATATGGGCTGCTTAAGGCTTTGCTATGTTCCCAAAGCATGGCGTGAGGTGAGGGTAATATTTATCCTTAAAGCAGGGAAAGCTACCCACACCACAGCAAAGGACTACAGACCTATAAGTCTGTCATCATTCATGCTAAAAATACTGGAAAGACTAATTGATGTGCATGTCAGAGAAGCGATCAGCGATAATTACCTTTCCAAATCGCAGCACGCATACATCAAAGGTAGATCTGTGGACACCGCACTACATAAAGTAGTTTCGGTGGTGGAAAGATCACTGGAATTCAAGGAATTTA
This sequence comes from Portevinia maculata, assembly GCA_949715645.1. Taxonomy (NCBI): domain Eukaryota; kingdom Metazoa; phylum Arthropoda; class Insecta; order Diptera; family Syrphidae; genus Portevinia; species Portevinia maculata. The sequence continues at coordinate 180,347,587 of OX454526.1, forward strand.
CTTTGAGTGCGCTCCTAGACATAGAGGGAGCCTTCAATAATATCGAGGCTGACGCAATTCTGCGCGGCCTTAGAAGGGCCCGGGTCAATAACAGTCTATGTGAATGGATTGGACTAATGCTAGGCACACGACGAATCAAGTCCTATCTAGGAGACGTTTGTATAGAACGGAAAGTCAGCAGAGGTACCTCATATGGATCCTAGTCATGGACGAACTCTTAAAAATACTAGAGCGGGAAGGCTTTATCGTGAGCGCTTACGCCGACGATGTAGCAATCCTGGTCCCGGGAAAATTCATCCCAGTCCTCAGTGAGCGACTCAGCTATGCACTCCTACTGGTCAGCAAATGGGTTGCGGAAAAAGGACTCGGAGTAAACCCAGACAAGACAGAAATCCTGCTGTTCACAAGGAAAAGGGCAATACCGGCCTTTGAACTACCAAGGATGAATGGAGTGCACCTGCAAGTATCCAAGACGGCAAGATACTTGGGGGTTATACTAGATTCCAAACTCTACTGGAAGGAAAATATAGAAGACCGGGTGAAAAAGGCATACGTGGCACTTTATGCCTGCAGAAGAACATTCGGCAACACATGGGGATTTAAACCACATGTGGTACACTGGCTGTACACAGCGGTGGTAAGACCCATTCTAACATATGGCGCAGCTGTATGGTGGAAGGCTACTGAGAAGAAATGCCATCTCTCAAGCCTTACTAAGATACAAAGGACGGCTTGCATTGGGATAACAGGGTCACTAAGGACCACACCCACTGCAGCCATGGAGGTAATACTTAACCTCACGCCCCTGGACATACACTGCAGCAGCATAGCGGTTAAAACGGCCGTTAGACTCAGGGAGTCGGGACTATGGTCTTTCAGGCCCTACGGACACGCATCGGTCGAGGCAAGATGGAGAGCCTCGAAAGAAACAAAATCCACTGACTACCTACCACACACCTTCGCCTTCAAAAAGGGATTCGTTACCAGAATCCCAGAAAGAAGCGAATGGATCAACAGAACAGTCACGGAAGAAGGCAAAATAGCTATCTATACCGACGGATCCAAAATGGATGCGGGTACAGGTGCAGGCATCTTCTGTGAGACTCTGGGCCTGGGTATGTCCTTCAGAATCAACGATGAATGCAGCGTCTTTCAGGCAGAGACAGCTGCAATCACTCAAGCCGCTAAGGAGGTGAAGAAGCGTAAACTGGCAGATAAGCAGATAACCATATACTCTGACAGCCAAGCGGCCATAATGGCCATGGAGTCAGCAGTTGTTAAATCAAGGACGGTGTTACAGTGCAGAAAACACCTAGACGAGATATCAACCGTAAACCCTATGCTGGGTACCGGGGCACAAGGACATCTCGGGCAACGAAGAAGCAGACAAGCTGGCAAGATGCGGATCGGAGATGGATGCATCTCTGGCGCTGAAATCTTTACAAACTCCGCTCAGTACACTGTCACGGAAAATCAACGCCGAATCCATGAGTAGAACAAACCTACGTTGGACCAGCCTTGAAACATGCAGACACACGAGGGAGCTTTGGCCAGCGGTAAACAAAAGGAAATCTAAGGCCATAATCGGGCTGAACCGCAGAGACATACGCACACTGACAGGGGTCCTTACAGGACACTGCGTGGTGGGCCTACACGCGGAACGGCTGGGCATAGCGCACAACGATTACTGCAGGAGCTGTAGAGACGTCGAAGAGACAGAATCTATTCGTCACCTATTATGTGAATGTCCTGCCCTTAGTACTAAGAGATTCAAGATTCTTGGCAGCTACTTTTTTGAGGAGCTGGAGGATCTGACCGACATTGAGCTTAACAAACTCCTGAGATTTACATATAGATCCGCGTGGTTCTAATAAAGCGGATCACTGAGCTGTTTAACAGCGGCATATCTTTTGTATTTGCAGGTTCAAAATTTTGGAAACCCCAACAGCAATGGACACAATGGACCCAAACAGTTGGTCTAAGTGAGCCGTGACAACAGTCACAAGGGCATCCATCTACCTACCTACCTACCTAACACATCCAGTCCTCAGCATACTACCCACACAAAACAATATGCATTCGAAGCTGGAAACGTATGCTTTTCGTTTGGCACAGGTCGAATCTCAGACCGGCCTAGTTCAACGCCTAATGGCAGTGATGGACATCAACTGATTTGTCAGTATTGTCGGGCACTGCCACCAAAGGGGAGTGGACCAAAATCTCCCTTTCCAGTTATGGCTGCTATGGACGCGGGACAAAATGGAGCTAGAAGCTCAAATAAACCTTTTTTAAGATCACCACCGGCAGTTAGCAGCTCAGCTGCAATAAACAATTTTTAGAGATATTTTTTTTTTCATTTTTAAATAATCTCTTTTGTTTTAGTCCCGAATATGTATTTAATTCCCAATAGTTTTTTTTTAATGTTTAATTAAGTATGACTTATGCAACATGCACCTACTGCCAACTTATAAATAGTTTTCAAAAACTGCTGTTTAATTAAAGGTAATGATAATTGGCATTCTTTTGTTTACCCATTTTGAAGTCATGTTAAATACTTAGCAACTAACGATGACAGCACATTCATTCTACATATTCTTATTTATTAAGAAAAAAAAAAACATTTTCTATATTAAAGACAAGATTAAATGGTATTAAATGTAATAATTTAGTTTACTTAAGTCAAAAAAAAACACAAAAATATATATAACAATATATATATATAGGTACGATGAAAATATTAAACAAAGAAAAGTAAATAATACCCTCTGTAAATTCACCCTATGTAAATTGGGTCAAAGTTCCATTCTGATAGGTTCTTTCAATTATTCTAGGGCACATTATTTCCGACAAAGGAATTCACCCCGATCCAACCAAATCAGCTGTTATGAATAATTACCCCAGGCCTACCAATGCTGACGAAGTTAGAAGATTCGTAGCTTTTGCAAACTACTACCGAAAATTTATACCTAACTTCGCTACCATAGCCATTCCTCTTAATAGATTACTCAGGAAAAATGTAGAGTTCAATTTTAACCAGGACTGTGAGAAGTCATTTCAACTTTTAAAAGCAATCCTCACTAGTCCTCAAGTGTTACAATTTCCGAATTTTGAGAAGGAATTCATTCTACGGACAGACGCCTCAGGGTTTGCCTTGGGGGCCGTACTTTCAAATTTCGATGACCAACCCATTGCTTATGCAAGCAAAACTCTGAATAATGCCGAGAAAAATTATAGCACTATAGAAAAGGAGTTGCTTGCTATAGTATGGGCAGTAAAACACTATCGACCCTACCTTTTTGGCAGAAAATTTAAAATTCTAACAGACCATAGACCACTAGTATATCTTTTTTCTCTTAAAGAACCCTCAAGTAGATTAACCAAATTCCGACTACTACTGGAGGAATACAACTTTTGTATTGAATACACACCCGGAAGGGATAACTGCACAGCTGATGCCTTAAGTCGCATCAACTGGGATTCCAATAAGCTTAAACAACTCCAGATTTGCATCATCACAAGGTCACAATCGAAAGCAAAAGATACTCTACAAGAAAACCACGTACAGGACACAGAAGAGAAGGAGAAAAATCAGATCACGGAAGAAGACAAGAATAATCACATTATCACGGAATTGATCAAACCTCCAGAACACGGGCATAAAGTAATTGAGTTAAAAATAATTAATAGTTTCGAGGACGATGAGTACCCAGTAAGAGGTACTAATATAATCCTGGGCCCAAACAAAGTTTTGGCGTATATCCCAGAGAAAAATTGTGTACTCCTAAGGAGGTCCAAGGAAAGCACTACAGCCCGATCAGCATCATTTGGCAAAATGTTGCTGAGGGACGTGCACAGAATCTGCGGACCAGCAGACATAAATAAATTATATATTACTAAACAAGAGATTAAAAAACTCGCAGACGGCCGTCGAGAATATAAAATTCACGAGTTACAAAAAATCTTAGGAGACTTATTTAAAGAAAGTAATGTAAAGGTGCACCTCATAAATAATTGTATTGAAATAACCGATCCTCAGAAGAAGAAAATATTGCTCAATGATTATCACCTATTACCCACAAGTGGACATGCAGGAATAAACCGCATGCTTAAGAACATTAAAAGAAAATATTTCTGGACAGGAATGCAGAACGACGTGACAACGTTTGTGAAGCATTGCCCAAGTTGCCAGAAAAATAAATATATTTCGCCTAAAAGACAGCCCATGGAGATAACAACAACGGCAGAATCAAGTTTCGATAAGATATTTCTAGACTTAGTAGGTCCTTTAGATGAATCGGTAAACGGCTACAAATATATTTTGATTTTACAGGACGAACTCACCAAGTTCACTGAAGCTATTCCGATAGTAAACAAAGAAGCTAGCACAGTAGCCAAAGGGCTAGTAGAATGCTTTATCCTTAAATACGGAGTTCCTAAAACGATAGCATCCGACCAAGGAACAGAGTTTATTAACAAAATTTTTAAGGATATGTGCAAACTGCTGAGAATAGAACAAATTCAGTCCACGGCATATCATCACGAGAGTATAGGAGCATTGGAAAACTCCCATAAAGTTCTCGGAGCATACCTTAGAGGCTACGTATCCGAAAAACATACTGACTGGTGTACTTGGTTACCATACTATGTGTTCTGCTATAATACCGCAGTACATGCAGAAACAGGGTATACCCCTTTCGAATTGGTATTCGGACGACAATGTACGTTACCATCGAATCTGACAAAACAAGTGGAACCAAGATACAACTATGAAGACTATGTAATGGAATTAAGGCAAAGACTACAAATTGCTCATAGGGATGCTAGAGACATACTCATAGATAGGAAAAATGCTAGAAAAGATGATTACGATAGGAAAGTTAAAAGTAAGCCAACTAGTTTCGCAGTAGGTAGTTTAGTCTTGTTAAGGAACGAAAATAGGAAGAAGCTAGATCTAATTTACATAGTACCATACGAAGTACTATCTGAACAGGGAGTAAATTGCGAAATAAAGTACGAAGGGAAGAGGACAAAAGTCCATAAAAATCGGTTGAAGAAATTCTACGAATACGTATTGAAGCAATTTATACTTTTAATTTTTGAAAAAAAAAAAAAAAAAAAAAAAAAAAAATCTTTAAAGGGAGGAAGACGAGTCCCCTTGTTTGCCTATCTAGATAAAAATTGTGTGTACATATAAAATAAATATCTATCTATCAAAATGCCGAATGGGCAATTATCGATTAATGGATTTTGGGGTTCGAGATGCGAAGCGAATACTTTTTGCTGTGACAGCATGTGTAAAAATTAGTATATAAGCCCCAAGAATTTTGAATAAAGTTGCTTTTTACTTTCGGAAGTCGAAACCTACAAGTGTTTTATTTGGCAACTCGCTGGAAAACTTTTGGGGATCTGCTTGCAAGAAAACTGACGCCTTCAAGAAGCAGTCCTCTGCTTCGAAGGCATACCAGTCGCTTTTATAGCAACACGCTGTGCGAGGTCAGGAAAAGCTATCCCACTAACCCAACAGGTTCCATAAGCTTGCTCTAGAAGAGCCTGAAGTCCCAACATTACACCCTTATACAAAATAGAGCAGAAGTCCAGAAGAGCATCCTCCGTGGAGTGACCAGTCCTAAAACCAAACTGTAAGGGACTAAAAAAAATTAGATGATCAAGATAGGCTAAGATTCTCTTTTTAACAACTTTTTCAAATACTTTGGAAATTGACGACAACAACGAAATTGGTCTATAATTGGATATGGCTGTCTTATTACCCTTTTTAAATAGAGGAATCACAATGGCACTTTTTAGTTCAGTTGGAAAAGTTCCGCTCCTAATGCTGAGATTAAAAATGTAAGATAAAATGTCTACTAAATTGGGACCAATATTCTTTAGAATCAGATTCGAGATCTCATCACTACCATACGAATTAGAGTTGGGTAGGGAATTAATCGTTTTAAGCAATTCCAATCCTGTTATAGGCTCAAAAGCGAAGCTGTTGCTGTAGCCAATGCCTGCAGTTAAAGGCTGGGTGCAGCAATAACATGAAGTTTGCGAACAAGCTGACATAGAGGATTCTCCAATGGATGCGAAGTAGTTGCTGAATAAATTAGATATTTCTAAGGGATTAGAAATGTTAATACAAGCGTCTGTAATTACGATAGGATCTGTGTTAGCAAAAACTTTTCGACTAATAATACTGTTAGCGACTTGCCACTCCTTCTTAAGATTCCCACTTGCCGTTAGTATTTTGGAATGATAATACCTATCCCGTGCAAATATCACTTCCTTATTCACTTTTTTGCAAAACTGTCTAAAACGACTCCTTAAGCTGTTATTCAACGGATGTTTCCAACATTTTTTCCTTAAATTGTTTTTCATTAAGGAGCGGGATATCCAAGGCTTAAGGCGATACTCCGATTTTTTTCGTGATAAAGTTAAAGTAGAGGAACCAATATAATTTTTCAAAATCCTGAGAAATGTATCGTATGCTATAGAAGCGTTTTGTTCAACATAAGCACTGTTCCAGTTTTCATAACGAAGTCTAACATTCAATTCCTGAAAATGTACTTTACAAAATGTATTTGATGAAGATTCGCATGGCTGGCTACCTTTTAAGTTTTCAAAAATGATTTCCGTCATACAGTGGTCAGTTATGTTAAGATCCATGTTAATTCCAGCAAGGAGATCTGCAGCAAAATTTTCAAGTCGAACAAAAACATGGTCAAGACAGGTGCCTGCAGTTGGTCTGGTAGGTTCTTCAACCAAGGAAAAAAGATCGTGTTCAGCCATAAGTGCTTGGTAAGAATCAGAAACTGGGTTTGAAACCAAAATATCTAAATTAAAGTCACCTAAGATGACAAGATTTCCAGATCGTTAGCCAAAAAATACAGAAAATTCATCTAAAAAATAGTTAGGAGATGAAGAATGGAGTCTATATACACAGACAAAATTAAAAGTTCATTGTGGATATTGCAACTAACTTTGATGACATAAGCGCTTCTTAGCTTAAGAACTTTAATATCAGGCTCATACAAGTTCGAAACAAAAACTCCCACTCCACCTGCAGCGTACGTATCATTAGGATTTGGAAAAAAATTATAGTTAGGAATATGATAATCGTCAACTTCGCATGAATAAATCCAAATTTCAGAGACAAAAATTATTTCTGGCAATATCTTGATACAAAAGTATCAAGATGCCCAATTAGTAAATCAAAGTTTTGTCGCAAACTGCGAATATTTTGATGTAAAACGAAAAAAGATTTGGCACCTGATTCACAACTAAATATGCTATCAGAATGAGATCGAATGGTTCTTATAGTGAGGCTGTCGTGCACAAGATCAAAGAAATCGTTCATATTATTGCCCTTGGGGAGCAGATAGATCATCAAAAGATCTTCTGATAACAACCTTACTATTATCAAATTTTCTCATTAGAATATGAGAATTTCTGAACCACATATATTTGAATTTATTCTCCTTTTTAAATTTTTTAGCTGCAATAAATAAAGCTTTAGAATATTTAGTTAAGCCATCATTAATAAAAATAGAAGAGTTACTACCAACACTAAAAATCGATGAGTTCAGCTTCCTCCTTGCATTTTTTTTACTTTCCATCGCTTTCTGCTTGGCGTTGTGTGAAGAGAAATGCACGCAAAGAATACCACCGTGCTCTTTAGATTTGGATGTTGTGCTCGCATGTTTTACTCTGTTATTATGCTTAACGTAACATTTCTGTATATCATCAGTCGAAACAGATGTATTTAAAGCTTTTTCAAAGATCACATTTGCTTTTTCTTTTGTGTTTGAACTGTTTAAGTCAGGAACACCAACAATTTCAACTACATTCTCCAGTTGCTTCTGCTCTCTCCAGTTCACCCTGCTCTCCAAATTTGAAACCTTCATACGCAATGTTTTGTTTTCCTCTTTCAGCTGCTGGATTGTGCCGTCACCATCAGTCGAAAATTTCAGAGTAAAGCAATTGCAGTGTTAATGTTAAATAGACAAATTTGTTGCAAGGGTCAGGAGTTCCTCTTTCCCCCCCCCCCCCCCCCCCCCTTTTTCAAATTATATTATTCTAGACCCTTAGTATATAAGTATGGTTTTAACCTGTTTTTATGTACTTTCATTTTTTGTTTTCATATTATTTTATCTCGCAATTTACCCCGTTTTGGGATATCACCTCGTAAGGACCGATGTAGATTGGATCGAGTTTTTTCCTGTTTTCGTTCCTAAGCAAAACTAAGCTACCTACATTGAAATCCGCGCGTTTCGTTTTACAATCGGTGTCATACCTGTTATTCCTAATGTTCTTTTTGGCTATTAGAGTATTCCGGGCATCTCTATGAGCAACTTGTAATTTATTCTTTAAATCTATTACGTAGTCTTCGTAATTGTATACTGGGTCTACCTTATTTGTTACATTCGATGGTAGATTGCACTGTCTACCGAACACTACTTCGAAAGGAGTGAAACCTGTTTCTGAATGTACTGAGGTGTTATAACAGAACACATAATAAGGTAACCAGCTATTCCAATCTGTGTGGTTGTCGGCTACGTAATTTCTAACGTAAGCTCCTAGCACCTTGTGTGAATTTTCTAGGGCCCCTATGCTTTCGTGAAGGTACACGGTAGATTGTAGTTGCTCTATCTTTAATAGTTTGCAGATGTCCTGGAATACTCTATTCAGGAATTCGGTGCCTTGGTCAGATGCTATTGTACCAGGGACTCCGTATTTTAAAATGAAACATTCCACTAGTCCCTTAGCTACTGTTGTAGCCTCTTTATTTGGAAGTGGAATAGCTTCTACGAATTTCGTTAGCTCGTCTTGTAAGGTTGGGATGTACTTCGAGCCATTCTCGGCTTCGTCTTGAGGGCCTACTAAATCTAAGAAGATTTTATCGAAGGATGATTCTGCGGCAGTTTTAATTCTCATAGGTTGCTTTCTAGGCTGGATGTGTTTGTTTCTCTGGCATCTGGGACAGTGCTTAACGAATGTGGCCACATCGTTCTGCATGCCCGTCCAGAAATATTTCTTTTTTAGATTGCGTAGCATGCGATGGATTCCAGCATGTCCGTTTGTGGGGAGCATATGATAGTCAGTTAGTAATAGTTTTCTCTTGCATGGGTCTGATACCTCAATCGTATTTGCAATTAGGTGCACCTCTAATTTGCTATCTTTAAATAATTCTTGCAATTTTTTCTTTAATATATTTATTTTTATTTTATGGCGCCCGCCTGCGAGTTTTCCTTACACTTCTTTGGTTATATAAACCTTTCTAATAGCTAAAGGTCCGCATATCCCTTGCACGTCCCTCAACAACATTTGGTCGAATGATGCTGATCGGGCTGTAGTGCTGGTCTCGGATCCTCTGTTGCTCATCGGTTTCTGCGCGTTAAGATCAAACAATTCCTTGCTGGTACGTATCCTAGCACAAGGTTTGGACCTAATAATTTTTCAGTACCCCTAAAATTTTCAAAATCTTCTTCTTCGAAACTATTCACTATCTTTAACTCGACTATTTTCAGTCCACCTTCTGGTGGTTTTAATAACTCCGTTATTTTACTCTTATTGGTTTCTTCTTTGCTTATAATTTTTATATTCTGATCAGTATTTTGTTTCCGACTTTGAGCTCTTGTAGTTGTGCATATGTATAGTTCTTTGAAATCTTTGGAAGTCATTTTTATTCGGCTCAGAGCATCGGCGGTACTATTGTCTTTTCCTGGAGAATATTCCACATAGAAGTTATATTCTTCTCGTAGTAGCCTAAATTTAGTCAATCTACTTGAGGGTTCTTTTAGTGAGAACAAGTACACGAGGGGTCTGTGGTCGGTTTGAATTTTGAAGCGTCTTCCGAACAGGTATGGTCTATAATGCTTTACAGTCCAGACTATGGCAAGTAACTCTTTCGATTGCGCTGTAATTTTCCTCTGCACTGTTAAGAGTTCTGCTACCACATGCCACTGGTCTGTCGTCGTAATTCGATAGGACGGCGCCTAAAGTGAATCCTGAAGCATCTGTTCGAAGTACAAATACCTTTTCAAAATTCGGGAATTGAAGAATTTTTGGGCTTATGAGAAAGTTTTTGAGTGCATTGAAAGATATCATGCAGTCATCATTAAAGCCAAATTCAACATTTTTCCGTAGTAATGTGTTTAGCGGAAGGGCTATTGTGGCAAAATTTGGTATGAATTTGCAGTAGTAATTGGCAAACGCCACGAACCTTCTGACTTCATCCGCGTCTCGTGGTACTGGCAAATTTTTCATAACCTCAGATTTTGATGGATCAGGTCTTATATCCTTTTTCGAGATTATGTGCCCCAAATATAAGACCTCTTTCTTAAGAAAAGAACATTTTCCGGGATGAATCTTTAAATTAACTTCTCTGAGTCTTTGGAAAACTTCGATTAGGTTTTTATTGTGTTGCTCAAGCGTTCGGCCAAACACAATCAAATCGTCAAGATATACAAAACACCGGGAATAGGTTAGGCCTGACATAGCAAAAGACATCATTCTTGAAAATGTGCTGGGTAATGTTTTCAAACCCATGGGCAGACGTTTCAGTTGGTAGTGCCCATTTTCGGTTGAGAATGCGGTGTAAGGTCTGCTGTCTTCCGCTAGTTCCATTTGGTAATACCCTTGGTTGAGGTCTGTGCAGGAGAAGTATGTTGCTCCTCCGACCATGTCAAAAATGTCAGTTATGTTGGGCAGTGGAAACTTATCGTCCTCGATTACTTCGTTTACTTTTCTATAATCGATCACCAATCTGAATTTTTGTAGTCCCGTGACGGGATCTTTCTTTTTGGGTACAAACAAGATAGGTGAGTTCCTTGCCGAAACAGATGGCTCGATAATATCATCTGCCAACATATTTTGTACTTCTGTTTGTATATAATTTTTTTGTGAATGCGGTAGCCTATAGGGTTTAGAATATTTAGCGGTAGCTCCGTCTTTGAGCGAGATGTGGGCCTGACCTATATGTGTGTATGTCAATTTGTCGTTCTTGAGATGGAAGATATCTTGGAATTTGGTACATATGAGCTCGAGTTCTGATCGTTCTTCTTTGTTCAATGTTTCAAAACTGATTTCAGCAAGCACTTGTTGTAGTCGGGTGGAGGGTGATCTCTCAGTGGTATTTAGGATTTTTACCGACATTTTGCCTTGCCTGGCCTGCGATATGGAGCTTGCCATAAATACGCCTTCACACAATTGTTGTGAAGAGAATACCCGCGCATCCGAATGTTGGCTGTCGACCCAGTATGTGGATTCGGACCTGGGCGAGAGTAAAATAGATACTACTTGGTCTTTGTTAACTATAGGTAATGAAATTTGTCTATTGTTTATTGTTAATTTTAAAGTGAAATATTCTAAGTCTATTATTGCTGCGAAATCTTTAAGAAAATTAGCTCCAATGATACCGTCTACGGGTACTGGGAAGGAGTCGGGTACTACGTGAAACGTGTATGTAGATTGTAGGGAATTCTCCTAACAAGAGTGTGTTAGTACATGTTCCTAGCGTTGTTATGTCACCCGAGATTCCCATTATTATTGTTTTGTTATTTCTGTTTATTGGGTACCCTGATTTACATAGTACATCCTGCTTAATTGTGCAGATCGATGCACCTGTATCTATTAAAAAAATTACATATTTCCTGTTATTGTCTTTCATATGCAAATATAGGCCGTTTGCTATCCCCCCTGCACAAATCGCGATCGGCAGCTGTGGGGTTAGTGGTTCCCCCCCGAATGGTCGGCTTCCCTTTCGGTGGGCAATTCGTTTCCCTGATTTACCATATAAGTTGCCTCTCTTCGGTTGCCCTGATTATGGCATGGTACAAAACTATTTCGACGGTTTTCTCCGTTATTACGGGTATCTCCATTGCTGTGGGCAACCGGTCGTGGCGTGTTTTGGTTATTGGTATTGTTACCATTACCTCTGGGGCGGGTTGCGAAATTGTTATTTCTATTTTGGTTGTTATTGAACCGTGGGTAATTATTTATGGGCTGTTGGTAAGCTCTTGGACCGTATGTCGGTCGGTTTTGATATCTGTGGTTGGGTGGGAAATTGGTACGTTGGGTATATGCTTGGTTATTAGGGTAGTTTGCATTTTTTTTTTTATAATTTGCGTGCGCTAAAAGGATTTCTTTTTTCTATAGTACACAGTACCCTTATAGTGGAAACCACAGCGCATGCATTTTGTTTGTTGCTGTAAGTAGCTCCCAGCAAATGATTCATTGCCTATTTCTGGGTGCATTTTGAAAATTTCGCCCTATATTTCCTTGGTTACGGAACTGATTCGGGTGCGGTGACACTCGTTGGTTATGGTTCGCGTAGTGCACCGTTTCTGGAGCTGAATTGTTGTCTGTTTCTATCTCCAGCAGGTGGTCGATAGCGTCCTGAAATTTGGTATGGCGGGCGCTGTCGAGAATGATCTTATATCTTTCATTGACCCCTTGCTTGAGGAATGCTAACCCCCTGCATTCGTTTGCTATTGTTAATATATCGCGAGCTGATTCTCCTAGTCCGCTTGTTTCTAGCTCGGTCAGTTTGGTTACGAGACATTCAACTTCGGACACAAACTCCCGCATTGGCCGATTTCGTTGGCGTAGCTTGTCGAGTTTGTGCTGGAGACTTTCTATAGTGTCTCTAGCTCCACATTTGGCTATGAGATTGGTTTTTAGTTCACCAAACTTTGCTGGATTGGCAGACCCAAGTTCTGTTAATGCTCTGCCTTGGATCTTGCATTTCATTAAGAACTTTATGAGTGTGGGTTTGGCCGTGTCGCTGAGAGTGTCATAGTAAAACTCGACACTATTCAGGAAATCCCTTATGTTCTCGGTTCGGCTGGTGCTAACTTCGCAGTTTAGTACTGGCAGTTTTTGTGCCGTACTGAAGTCGAATTCACTCATTTTGTTGTCGGGTGGATTTACCAAAGGTTTTCGAAAAGAGAAATCCTATCAATTTGATGGAACGCTGGGTAGGAACAGGAAAAATGCCGGGTAAACGTGCTAGCTATTATAATGCGAACATCTAGTACCGAAATTCACTAAAGAAAATAGAAGAAGACCTCGACCCAATCTGCGGAATGCCTATGTTTTTGCTATGTATTGGGAAACCATTCTAGTCTCATTACGTTTTTTTTCTAAGTATAATAATTATTTTATTTATTCTCTATATTACTATTATTTTTTTTTAAGTATTTACTAATCTTTGTAAATATTAATTAAAATAAGCTATAACAGGGCTGGTCGCTTCTCCTCGATGATCATAACTGGTATCAGGCGTTGAACTTGGCTCACTCCATAATCTGAACTAAACTAGAATCATACATTTCCAGCCTCGAATGTATGTCATTTTGAAATGTATGGGTAGTACGCTGGGGATTGGGTGTGGAGGGTGGGCTTTCTAATGAAGCACCTTAAAGTACATTCTGAACTGGTAGAGAACCAATATTGGGATGTTATTTACAGTATGTTCTAACTTAAAAGTTTATGCTTTGGTGAAATTTGGTACATCTTCTGTTGATAGTCGGCATACAATACTCATGCCTTAGATGACTTATTTTATGATTTTTCTGTTTTTTTTTTAACATTCCGACCAAATAAGAAATATTTTGGCACAGGTCGAAATTAACATATTTTCGACAGCAGTAACGGAAACCAAAATAATTTTTCTACTTGCAATTATTGGCTTGATGTTTACTGGGTTCTGCATCAATCTGTGCAAAACAGAAAATCGAACCAAGCTTTGAGGTTCTTGCTGGAGTCAATCAAGAATATGCTATGCTTATGGTGACATCTTGATTGCTATCTTGAGAATTTTTAGATATCACAGTCGGAGGGAATTATTGCCCTCCTCCGGGCAGGATCGCAATGTAAAGTAGCCTGGTCCTAGCGGCTACTTACGGGTTAGAACGTCGAACCTCTTGGTATGTCGATTATCATCGCTTCGGCTAAAATGCCAGTCAGCTCAAACCTCTGATGCACTTGTGCTTCCTCGAGGTGGATAATCGACGAGGGGAGTTATTCAGCTAAAAAGCTAGTCAGAACAACTGTAGGTAGGTTGGTACTCAGTTCCTCGTCTAAAGAATGAGTGCTCTTTATTTCCAAATTGTATTACTTTTATACCCTAACTTAATTGCTAAGTAAGCTTAAATATTAATGCCTTAATTGCTAAGTCTGCTTAATATATTGTTCACCTCACAAATATCGAATCGACATATTTGTATTTATTTTATTATTTATTTCTTAGCTTTTTTTCCTTTTGTTTTTGCCAATCACAAATACCGAACCCATAATGAACAATATTATTTTATTTGCCCAATCGGCATATTCGTTAATAGCATCATGCTCGTGCTTCCTCGAGGTGGATAATCGACGAGGGGAGTTATTCAGCTAAAAAGCTAGTCAGAACAACTGTAGGTAGGTTGGTACTCAGTTCCTCGTCTAAAGAATGAGTGCTCTTTATTTCCAAATTGTATTACTTTTATACCCTAACTTAATTGCTAAGTAAGCTTAAATATTAATGCCTTAATTGCTAAGTCTGCTTAATATATTGTTCACCTCACAAATATCGAATCGACATATTTGTATTTATTTTATTATTTATTTCTTAGCTTTTTTTCCTTTTGTTTTTGCCAATCACAAATACCGAACCCATAATGAACAATATTATTTTATTTGCCCAATCGGCATATTCGTTAATAGCATCATGCTCGTTTCATAGCCTCTTGTGGAAATGCGCGCTCAGCATATCAACTACTTCCAAGCGCTTGACAGTTTTTGCTATACAGAGTGTGTTAACCATGGAGTGGATATGAAACTGCAATAATGAGCGCTATTTGCCAAAGGTCTGCTATTGGTAACCCGTAGTGCCTCTTGGTGAACACATATTTAATTTAATTGTTCTTAGGTGTTGTGTTACCTGATACACTACGGTGGGCTTAAAGGTAGTTGACACATGTCGTGTGGTTTCCGGGTTCCGTATTTATAACTGGATGAACTCAATGAAGTGGACGCTAGTGTGGTCCCTTCACAGCCCGTCAACTCTAGGTCGAGTTGAGGTGACACACACTCCCCCACCTGAACGCGTGTATTAACGTTACAGGTGGCGCCCAACGTGGGGCCCGAAGTTTTGCACAGTAGCACCCACTTATAAAGACCTTTTCAAAAAAAAAAAACTTCATCTAACTTTTTTTTTCTTCGTTATCCAGGGGAAACCTTTTCGGGGGTCGCCCAATTTCATTCCTAGTTCAGTATAGCAAGCGTAAGCATCCCTCGGGAGTGTTTGAATAATATTTCTTTTCCTAGCGTGTCGATTCCTTTTGTGAATCGGGTTCCATCAGCTTATGTTCATCCGATCCTGACCGGAACGTGGATCGAAGATGTTCTCCGCGTTCGTCTGACGCAGTTCTCCGGGTGAACATGAGCAAGCACGCACACTCTTCGTTTGGAGCTGGAGATTTCATGTCCGGTTTCGGGGCTGCTAAGCGACCCCTCTATGTCTGTTGCATGAACTCCACTCGATCCCTCGGCGTGAATATTGTGGCACCTTGGTCGTTTACAGGGATGGAGGAAAGCAGCGTGCGTATAGAGCGTATGTTGTCTGGTGCATGGGTAGAAGCAGTTCCCCGTGTGCGTCTAAAGCTACATAGATCCGATACCAAGCCATCCTCTGCATATCGCTTTACAAAAGCAGATTTTTTTTTTTGCTCTAAGAGAGTCTCTACGAACTAGAATTGGACAGATCCGCAATGGGAATCGAGTATCAACCCCAAACATATACCAATTATATACTCGGTTCATGCAAACATATTTTCTTTTTCTCCTCTCTCTCCACTAGGATTCGTCACTACCCCTCCCATTATGATAGATAGCCTAGTATAACCCAAGTATATCACCTTGAGTCATACTAACCCAACTCAAACAAAAAATTTATTAAAAATCGATTTCGTAAATTACTTTTTCTTTGCTTTCCGTGTTGGTAGCGAGCGATAGTCGGAAGGTAACAACACAACCCCCCAAAATACTTTTAGGTGTAAGTCTATGTCGTACGCGATATAAGTTTATTTTTGTTTTAGTTCTTTTCTTTCTTTTTCCTCAATTTAAAGAAATCCCCTAGTTTTCTACGGTTAATATTAGTAGTAGTGGGTTATTTAAAACAAACATGTCAAATCTTCCGACCACTAGTCGGCAGGGTACAGCGGCCAACGACTCGCGATCATTCCGTGGCGGAGCCAAGAGGCCAGGCCAAGCCAGAGGCTCAGGCCGGAGCAGCAACCCGGGAGTTAGACTTTCTAACCCCAGGCACTCTCCCATTTCTACCGGGTCAACCGCCCGAACGGGCGACCCTAGCGACAACCAGCGAATTCTAGTGGACATCCACCAAGCCGGTCCAAGCAGCGATCGGTCACTTTCTATAGAGAGGCAATCACCCTTCTCGGGCTTTGTCTCAATATCGTCCCCGTGCCATCCGGATCCACCGGCGAGCAGCGTTATTCCCTCGGGGATTGAAGCTCCGCTTTCTCACCGAGATCCACCACCACGGGAATCCGGATCGGTTTTCGAGCCTCGGGAAACCTCCGGGGCACCCCTCGACGACAGTGCTCAATTCGAGCAGTACATCAGTCAAGTGGTCACGGCATCCGTAGGACTGCACCGAACCGATGAGATGCAGTACATTCGTCAAGAATTGGACCGCAGCCGAGCCGCTATGCGCAAAGACATGGCTCTGATCGTTCGGGAGGCACTCCTCGGACCGCACGCTCGATCCAACCAGACTTCAGTCAGAACCGGACTGTCTCCACTGGAACTTCGCAGAGGTTCACTCGCTTTTACCCAACCCGGCCGGTCCCCAACGGTACCGCCGGTGGTCCATAACGCGAGGCAGGGCAAAACGTTCGCTAACCCTAGCGGTTAGCTTTTCGACAAATGTCGGAAAGGAAGCAGAGCGAGCACGAGACTTTTGACGAGTATTATGAAGAACTGCTAAGGCTTAACGCTGAACTGAGATTCCCAAAGGCGAATCGCGAGCTCATAGAGATCGTGCGACATAACGTCAAGCGAAAGATCGGTCAATTCCTCCTGACCTTCAACACCTCCGACATCGCGGAACAGGTGTATGTTTGCCGGCGGATCGAAAAGTTCCTCCACGAATCTCAAGTTAGTAAAGCGAAAATCTTTACCGGAAATACCTTCCGGACGCAAGTTAACGAGCTCACCGAAAGAGACGAGCGGGAAAGCAATGTCAGCTTTTTTATATACACTATCAGTTCTGTGTCGTGGAGTGCTTAAATCAAGCAACTATCACGAGCAGAAATTTGCCGGCACTATAAGTGCTCCCACAGGCTCATCATTTAGTGCAGGTGTTAGTAAGGACAAAACAATTAAAAATACAATAATTATGTACCTATAAAATACTAACACAAACATAAATCATGCAAATAAATTAAGACATTAAGGTATTATCACGCAAAATATTTTTCAGCTTAATTTTACTAACATGCAAGTCAATCACATGATCATTTATATTATATATTCTACTCATGCGACTAATAGGCTCATGCCTCCCATAATTCGTTCAATGATGGGGGCTAGACAATAAATCAACACTACGTAAATTATGGGCACCACACCGAAAATTAAAGCCAATAGATGACAGCAAGTCAGGTGCATCTATTTGACCGAATATAAGCTGCTGTAAAAAAATGATATCGCTATTAAGCCTTCGTTGAGAAAGGGGTAACATTTGAAGAAGCTTAATACGCTGACTGTAAGGAGGAAGGTTAAAAGGATCATCCCATGGAAGTCCTCTAAGTGCAAATCGAATAAATTTACGTTGAATGGCCTCTATTCGATTTGAATGAATGTTGTAGAACGGCGTCCAAACTTGTGAAGCATACTCTAGAATCGGACGGACAAAACAATTGTACAATGACATAGTAACGTATGGGTCATTAATAGAGCTGTGTCAATCGTGATTGATTCGATCTTTTTGACCCGATCACAATAAAGTATTGGTGATTGCAATCACAATGCCCGAAGTCAATCGTTCATCGAGTCAATACTTTTGTTCTGTTCTGACTACTTCATTTCTTTAGTATGCCCCTATTGTATAACACAACTCAATACAACTCAACTTTCACACAACCAAACTATTTTTTCGTATTATGCAAGAGCAAGACAACCTTTTTCAGTTGCAATCGTGAAGCGTTGCATATGCATACACACAGACAACCACCGCCATCTTGGTTGTCTGTTGACAGTCAACTTTTCGCTTAGGGTTGTGTTTGGCAATACCGAATTTTGAATTACAACCAAGAGACAACTCAACTGTTTTACACAATAGGGGCATTACTGATTACTGATTTCTTATCTACTGAACCAATAAATGTGTTAATATATCAAAATATTTTTATTTATTTCGGCTTATTTCGTTTTACCAACACATATTTGTTCTACAAAAATATCGCCTCTGTTCAATAATCTCCATTTCCTAATTATTTGTTGCAGTTGCAGTTTGTTATTATTGAGTGTATTCACTCTTACAATGCATTCGAAATTCGAATGTATCTGTCTCTATCGAAACTAAATTGAACGAATGATGATTGGTGTTTTTGATTGTATTGAAATTGAATGGAGCAATACAATACTCCCATGTCCCATCTGTCATTGATTGATTGAATGATTGATTGAAATGACCGAATCATTTTTTCAACCAATACTTGAACGATTCGATCATTAAATTTGAACGATTGACACAGCTCTAGTCATTAAATTCTTTCGCCCACCATTTTACGAAGCCCAGCATAGAATTAGATTTATTAACAATAAAATTGATATGCTTGGCAAAAACCAGTTTGGGATCGAAATAAACCCCAAGATCCTTAAAATTATCAACATTACAAAGAATATGTTGAGACAAAGAATATTGAAAGGTGGAAGGTATATTCTTTCTAGAGAATGTCATATGTTGACATTTAGTAGGGTTCAGGGATAAACCGTTTTTATCACACCAAGTGACGAAGCTATTAATGTCAGATTGAAGAAAAATTCTATCTTGCTGACTAGTGATAGATTTAAATATTTTCATATCATCAGCGTAGATCAGGATATTACTGTGATTAATACATGCTTTAACATCATTAATGGCTAGTATAAATAGAATTGGTCCGAGGTGACTACCTTGGGGAACTCCAGACTCAGCTGTAAAAGATACAGATAGCGATCCTCTAAATTTGACTTGATAAGCCCTTGATCTAAGGTATGAATTAACCCATTTTATGAAACTTGGTGGGAAACCAAAAGTCCTGAGCTTAAACTCGATTATTTCATGGGACAGCTGGTCGAAAGCTTTAGAGAAGTCAGTGTATATGCAATCCATTTCGTCCTTATTCTCTAAGGCATTAGAACAATCATGCAAGAAACTTAACAGATTAGTGACAGTGGAACTGTTTCTTACAAATCCATGCTGTTCATTACAAATTAAATTGCGACAAAGAAATATTAACTTTTCGCAAACAATTTGTTCAAAAAGCTTAGGGATACACGAAAGCTTTGAAATAGGCCTATAATTAGTGGTATCACCACGTTCGCCTTTTTTAAATACAGGTGTGATAAAGGCACTTTTCCATAGATAAGGGAATTTACCAGTACTAATGGACAATTCAAAAAGATATTTAAGATATGGAGCAATTGCATGACTACATTTTTTAAGAACGATCGGTGCAATGCCATCAGGACCTGATGAATAATCATTCTTCAGAGAAGAAATAAATTTTAAAATTGCTTCCAAGTCAAATGAGAAGCTACTAAAACTTGTTTGGGAACAGCTAGTTAGATAACTAAAATATTGCTCATCTATGTGAAGAGGGGTCACGCTAAACGACTTACTGAAATAATCTGCAAACATATTGCTTGCATCTAGCGAATCAGTAGTTGTAGAGCTATTGTAAGTAAGTTTCGATGGATAACCATCGGTTTTTTTCTTAGAATTAACAAATCCCCAAAAAAGTTTGGGGTCCAATTTTAGAGAGCATTCCATTTTACTTATGTAGTCAATATATATGTAAGTTGCAGGATAAAGATTTGAACTCATTGAATAATGTGAGATAGAGTTCAAGATCTGAATGGCAGAGACTTTTTAAATAGTTCTTCCAAGCCCTATTACGTCTGTTTCGTATCGATATGAGCTCTTTAGTATACCAGGGATGGGACGTTTTCATATTCCTAGAGGATTTGACAGAAATCACTTTTTTCATGCAGTTATCCATCAAAGAATAAAAAGCACCGACTGCATCTTCAATATTAGATAACGCAGTAACATTAAAATTAAGGCTATTCATTTCACCAGAAAGCCTTTGAAAATGTGCTTTCCGAAAGTCAAAAGATTGCGAACGGTCATACGAATTACTGTTTTCGTATAGATGTGCGCCCAGTTCAATAAATACATTCAAGGGTGGATGATTGTCATCTATGTTAGTTATACTGAAGTGGGATTCCAGAACAACAGCACTAACAGAGTCAGAAGAGAAGACAAGATCGAGAGTTCGATTTTTGAAATTTTTTACACAGCTTGTTTGCTGTAAGTCAAGAGACAAAATGTTGTCTAATAAAGCGAGCTCTTGTTGGGCAGAGTCAAAGGATGGAATGAGATGAGAATCATCATCAGAAGGTACCCATCCAATATGTGGCAGATTGAAGTCGCCTATAAGTAAAACAGTGCTGTCACAACAAGATATGTCAAAAATATGGTCAAGTGCCATAGAAAGTTCAGAATACAAAGAACATAGACGAGACGATGGAATGTACGCATTAACAACATATAAATATTTGTTCTTAAGTGTAATTTTTACACAGATAATTTCGACATTTAGTGGAAAGGGAAAGTCAATCTTTCGTGACTCAAAGTTGGAACGAACAGCAATCAGGACACCTCCTCCAAGCGCTATCAGGTCATTTTTATGACGGTCGTTTCTGAATACGGAGAACTCTTGATTGAAGAGTTCCGTGTCTAAAATTCCGGCATTAAGCCATGTTTCCGTCAAGGAGAAGATATCATGAGAGATGGCTTGGGAGTTTAAATATATTTTAGCGGTTTTTTTGCGGAGTCCCCTTACATTTTGATAGTAGAGGGACAGCCTATTGGTTTTTTTAACACGGACGGACAGTCTTTCCTACGACTTTTAGTCGAACGGGGTGTAAATTCTTTAACTAACGTATTTTGAGGCCATGCAGTGTTATTGCACAGTATTAATATTCTGAAGGGGCAACAATTTTGAATGACGCAACAAACCCATCTGCCTTGCTGATTTTGGTGCATTTAATTGAGTCATTTTTTGGAATCAAGTTTCTCGAGACCAAGTGGTTCAAGACATCGTCTGAAGAAGTGTTTGGTTTTAGCCGAGAAATGAAAATAGATTTTGGCCTGGGAATCGATTCAATAGTTCCAGATTCAGTACCTAACGAATGATTGATGCCTGTGGGACTAAAATTAAGGGTAGGGGCATCGTTTGAGTTTTTTTCGTTGACTCCTGAGATTAAACCGTTTAGCGTTTGGATTTAGCGCAGAGGAAGGTATATCACGTTTCCTTTAGCCTGCGGGTAGAGTAGATGAAGACGGTGCTAAACTAAAAATGGGCTCAGGGGTAGATTCAACAGTTGGGGAACCTGTTGTGTCAACCAGAGTCGATGCATCCATGGCCCGTTCGGTACACTGCTTTACTACGTTAGTCGGCAACTCAAGGTCAGTAGACGTTGAGGCATCTGCCGAAAGATGAGGGTCAGACAATGTTGATACGTTGGAGACAGTTTTATTGAAATTGTCGAGTAAGTCTTTAAACCCCTTAGATAATTTCAGTATGTATGCCTTGAAGACTGACATCTTGAAAGCAAGGGTGGACAATGACAATTTTCGACACGGGGAGCAATACCATAATTCGATCTCCGAAGCTTTAATTTTATCCATAAATGCATTGGTTGAACCAACACATTTAGCATGGAACATCATGCCACAAGGGCCATAACAGGCAAAAAGAGAGATTGGAGGAATGTTTAGATTCCAAGCATTTATCCGCGCTGGAATCCATTTTAAAACTGGGATTATAAAGAGAAAAAAAACGAAAACTATAGAAACAGAGAAAAAAAAGTAATGTTACTGCCAGTATTGAACTCGCGCAATATGGATTACAAGCACGAAAAATTAGCCAGCTGCACCAAAGGGGTTAGTAATAAATGAGGACACATTTTAGAAATAAGAAAGTAAAGAGAAATAAACTGCACATACATACATATTATTGAAAAGCAAAGAAAAAAAGAACAGTAACACCCGCTTACCAAGCACAAACAAAGAGACAACTTTTATTAAACAAGAGGCCGATCAAAAGAAACATTAAAGAAAACTAAATGATCAAAAATTAAAAAGCCGTTTAGAACACTACACTAAACACTAATTAATTCACAAAAAACAAGGTAACTAAAAGAAATAGAACGCGCACAAAACAAAACACGTCAAGCTATGACAGTCTATGTTAGTCAACTTGCGCGGACAATGATGCAGTATCCTACCGGCAACGCGACAGGAGCAAGCTCACCTGTTGGGTCTGCCGCGACCCAGGGCACACAATGTATGACTGCGTGAAACTCCCCGAGTCACCCTTTTGCTTCCGATGCGGGATGGCGGACGTCTTCACCGTCAACTATCCGCGCTGTCGGGGAAACCGACAGCCGAACTACCCTCAGACCGGGGAGAGCAGTTCGAAGTCCACACGCCCGGCCATCGAGAATTAAACACCTTACCACCTAGACCCATCACTCTGGCGAGACGTCCAGTCCCGACTCCGTCAGGCGGTCCACCAGCTGATCCCAAGCGCAGTCCGCAATATACCACTCCCAGTCCACCAGAAAGCGGACATGTGCCTGGACAGCCTAACCGGCATATCAAACCATTCGACCAGAGATGGACCGAGTACCAAGAGGCTAGGAGGCGAATATTCAACCCCGCCTCTCCGTCCCCAAGAATAACGAAAGTCAGAGAACGATTCGGACTCAAAAGGGACGCGCACGCCGCTATCGCGTCTTCCACCCTAGAAACTTCACCCCGGTGAACTTCTTCGCGAAGCAATGGTCCGGTCTACTGGACACCGTGGCTTGCGTCAGCGTTCTCGGCGGAGCCGGAGTAGACTATCTTAAGGCGAACCGCATCCCTTGGGAACCGTTCACGTCCGTAGTAACAACAGCGGATGGGAAAAGGCAAAGTATCGTGGGAGCCATCCCCACGCAAGTTATATATAAATCCCGCGCAGAAACCATCACTATGTATCTCGTACCGCCCATCTCGCAGAAGCTTATCCTCGGAGTCGATTTTTGGAAGAAGTTCGAACTACCTCCGAACGTTATTCCGTCCGTACCCACCAAAACCTTCGACATCAGCAGTCTTACTGTCGGTATCGACATGACGGGGGACTCACTCCCCAAGAATCAAGTTCTTTCACAAGCTCACGACTTATCTCCGGAAGAAGATCAGCTATTAGCGCAAACCCTTAAATTATTTCCGTCCTACGCCAACCTAGGCCTGGGGCACACTCACCTCATGACGCATGAGATCGACACCGGAGACGCGCTGCCTATTAAGAGACGGCACTATCCCGTCTCCCCAGCGGTAGAAGCACTCATCTATGCGCAGGTGGATCGCATGCTGGTGATGGGCGTGATAGAAGTCAGCCCTAGGGCCTGGAGGTCACCCGTCGTGTTAGTACGGCGGGGCGATAAGCACCGGCTGTGCCTGGACGTCCGGGAGCTCAACAAAGTCACCAAGAAAAATGCGTATCCTTTGCCAAGTATTGAGGGACTGCTATCGCGCCTTCCAGACACGTACTACATGTCTAGTGTAGATCTGAAGGACGCGTTCTGGCAGATACCGCTGGAGGATAAAAGTAGGCAGAAGACGGCTTTTACCGTCCCCGGTGGTCCTCTATACCAGTTTAAAGTCCTGCCCTTTGGGCTATGTAATGCGCCTCAGCGCCTATGTCGGCTTATGTACCAGGTCATCCCCGCCGAATGGCGGCACAAGGTGTTCGTATACCTGGATGATCTGCTCATCCTCTTGAGCACCTATACGGAGCATCTGGAGTTATTAGCGTTAGTAGCGCAGAAACTAAGCGACGCTGGGTTGACTATCAACCTAGAGAAGTCTAAGTTTTGCTACAAAGAACTGAGATACCTCGGATGTATTGTGGGAAACGGAGTCCTAAAAGTCGATCCTAGCAAGATAGAAGCCCTAAAAGAATTCCCAACACCCCAGAACGCTCGACAAGTGAGGAGATTCGTGGGAATGGCGGGTTGGTATAGACGGTTTGTCAAAGACTTTTCCACCCTAGCCAGCTACCTGTCGGAAACTCGGAAGAAAGGAAAGAGATTTGAAGTTAACGAGACCGCCCAAGCATCGTTCCTGGCGATCAAAGAGAGGCTATCCAGCGCTCCAGTTCTGGGCAATCCAGACTTTAAGAGGGCGTTCATCATCTCCTGCGATGCCAGTTCCTCCGGCATCGAAGCAGTATTGAGTCAATACGACGGCGAGGGAAATGAACGTCCTATCTTCTTTTATTTCCACAAGCTGAATTCAGCTCAGACCGTCACCGAGCGAGAATGTCTCGCCGCAATAATGGGCATCGCCAAGTTCCGCCCCTATATAGAGGGCTATAAGTTTAAAATTATCACCGACCACGTAAGTCTACAATGGCTAATGAGCAAAAGTGAGCTCAAGGGTAGGCTAGCGCGCTGGAGTCTAGAGCTTCAGGGTTACACCTTCGATATCGAGCACCGCAAGGGGAGGCTAAACGTGGTATCAGACGGATCCGAGCTTCACTTAGGACCAATACCGTCGGATCATCGACAGCGTCGGACAGAACAAAAGCCAGCTACCTGACCTTCGAGTCTTGAACAATTTCTTGTACAAGAAGGTCAAATATTGCACAGGAACTCCTTTACTGGATGAACGAACCTGGAAGCTGGGGATTCCAGTCGCGCTAACCGACTCCTTGATATGCCTAGCTCATAGCCCACCAAGCGCTTCGCACGGAGGTATGGCAAAGACGCTGTACCGGTTACGGCAACAATTTTACTGGCCAAACATGGCAGCCCAAGTCAAAATTTTCGTAGAGAACTGTGAGGTGTGTAAGACCACCAAAGCCCCAAACGTCACCTTGAGGGCGGAAATGGGTAAGGCATTTGTCGTCGAACGGCCTTTCCAACATGTCTATACGGATTTCCTAGGCCCGTATCCTAGATCCAAGCGCGGGAATACGCAGATAATCCTGGCCTTGGACCAATTTTCGAAATTCACTCTGATCAAACCTCTGCGCAAAGCGACCTCGGGAGCTGCGATAAATTTCCTGCGCGTCGACGTGTTTTCAGTCTTCGGAGTCCCCGAGTCCATGTTGTCGGACAACGGGAGACAGTACATTAGCAAGGAATTTCAAGCGTTTACTTCTTCCTTGGGGATCATTCATCTCAAAACGGCCATCTATTCTCCGCAAGCGAATGCCAGCGAAAGAGTCAATCGCTCCATCTTAGCTTCGATCGGGTCCTACATCGACCAGGACCACTCTTCGTGGGACGCCCAGTTGCCAGCCATAGGCTGCGCTCTGCGCTCCGGAGTGCATTCCGCCATAGGCATGTCACCATACGAAGCGGTCTTCGGGCAACGAGCGATAGGACACGGCAACGAGTACAAACTGCTGCGAGAGCAGCTGAACGGCCTCAACACCGCCGAGCTATAGCTGATTCCCAAGGCTTGTAAGATGAACATCCTACATGCCCGCATTAAGGAATCCCTCGAGAAGGCGCATCAGAAGTACGCGCGAATTTACAACCTACGCAGCACTCCCGTAAAATACAAGGTAGGCGACTGCGTCTATAAACGCAACCAACAGCTGAGCGACTTCGCGAAGGGAATCAACGCGAAATTCTGTCGGAAGTTTGTCAAAGCCCGAGTGACCGGAATCCGAGGGAATCTGTACCAACTCGAAGACTCGCAAGGCAACGATCTGGGGTTAGTCCATTCGAAAGACATCCGGCGTTAACCGTCGGCACCCGAGCAGGCCCATCTTTCCTGCATCCCTTTTCCAATCCTTTTCCCTATGGGAGGTTCAAATTTTTCTCCCAACTAATCCCAATAAGAAACAAAATAACAAACAACAATTTCATTCAACACCACCTATAGTTACATAAAATAGGACAAAAAATAAAAATAAAAAAAAGGCAGAGATTACTGTCTTGTATCTTTTCCTAACCACCGGAAGGAGTCAGGAAAAACTACAAGTTTTGTAGGAAATCCTAAAAGAACGCCATCTTTCAGTGATGGGCGGAACTACTCACCGAATAGTGCCCAGCGACCACGCGCCCGAATCCAAGCTCGTCACTCACCCGTTTTTTTCTGAACGCCGCCCGTTCAGCTGTCATTTCACAATTTCGAATTGTGCGACAGAAAAGCAGACATCCGGCATCTTCGGGTCGGCCATCCTCAGATTAAACCAATAAGTAAGTGTACGGAGCTGGACGTGTCTGTCCGTCAGGAAGAATAATCGAATCTCTGATTCATCACCCAGTGCGGGGTAATCAGCCCCAAAATACAAGGGGAAAAAGGCCTGAAGAGTCGAAACTGGATTAATCCAGGGATATTAGTGTCCCAGTGGTAAGTTTTACCCTTACTTTGGGAAACCAATTTTTTTGTCCTTCTTCGGCAGCTACGTCCTCCACGACGACGATCGGCAGCGCAGCTCGAGGATTTGTGCATGCCACCCTGGCGACATAAGTATTCCGGCAAGGCCACCAGGGCAAAACGTCCGAGCGCTTGCCTAAAAGCAGCGAGTTCATCGCCCTAGTGCTCGCCCCACGCCGTGCGCAGCTTTTGCGACCTTCTTTAAAGCGCGTCCGAGCACTTCAGCCCACCGTCCACGCCCGATACTAGTCAGAAGTCTCGGCGGCTTAATCCCCCCCGAACGGCCGATGCACATCGTCGGAGTAGGGATTACGAAACACCACGCCGTCGACGTGATTCCCACCAGGTAGGACTCTATCTCCCAAGATTAATTTTTAACCCCTGTCTGACATGTGTGCGTCCTCTTTCTCATAGGAAATTCAGTTGTACACGCGCATGCGGCCTAGTAACCGAGGTTACGTTTAGCAAACCGCCGTAACCGGCTGGAGTATCCCGCCACAAAAGCCGACTCACGCAGCAACCACCAGAGCCCAGCTCCCGAGTAGGACAACTTGAGGTGTGCACATCATCGAGGGAGATTCTCGGTAAGTCATCTAAAAAAAATTTTTAAAGTTGCGTTCGTGTCCCTAAGTCTGTTGGTCTTAGGACATGAGATAAATATATTTAATTTGTCTCCACTGTATTAGTAATATCATTATTAGTGCTCATATTAATATATAATATTAAATATATACATTATATGGATGTTTTTGTGTGGAATGAATAAAATACTAATAACTTTGGAAATATAATTATAAAGTTTTATTGGAAATGAAATATTCTAGGAAAAAACTAATTAAATCCAAGAAATAGGGATAATGAAAAAAGAACACGATGTCCACGGAGACGAATGACTGAACGAGATGAGATCTGAATGTGAACTGAGATGAGTAATGAGTATTGACTATTGAGTAGAGAAAAAGGAGAGCACGTATGTGTATGAATACATATGCAAATCATTTAAAAATATGTGAATCCATGTGCAAAAATACCGCAACATTCCGCCCACCTTGGAACGAATTACAAAATTTGTTCAAAAAAAGATCGTTACAAATTACGAAATTACAAGATATGTTAAAAATGACTATGTTAGCTGCTCAGAACTTTCATCATCGATGGATATCAGCGGTGATATCTTGACAACAGGTCGAACAAGCATCCCATCAGCTGTTTTTAGCGTAACCACTCGTACTTTGCCATCAGCTCCAGGGTGAATACAGGTTATCCTTCCCAATTTCCATTTAGCTGGAGGTAACAAGTCGTCTCGAATTAAGACTAAGTCACCCATTCGAAAATTTGGGGTAGACCGAGTCCATTTAGCACGTTGTTGAAGTTGTACCACATACTCCGTACTCCATCTTCTCCAGAAATGCTGCTTTAAATTCGATATAAGTTGCCATCTGTTTACTAAACTTCCCTGGAAGTGTATCGTGTCGGGTTCAGGTATCGTTTTAAGAGGCTCCCCAATCAAAAAATGACCAGGAGTAAGCGCGACGAGATCGTTTACATCGGTTGACATTGAGCAGAGTGGTCTGGAGTTAAAGCAAGCCTCGATATCCACCAAGAGTGTAGTAAACTCCTCGTATGTTAATAGGATGTCTCCTAGCGTGTGGCGTAGGTGAAATTTAACCCGTTTCACTGCTGCTTCCCAGTACCCACCCATGTGTGGGGCAGCTGGGGGGTTAAAGTGCCAGGCCGTACCATCGGCAGATATATGCTTTGCCAATTGCCCGTCTTTAACTGCTACTTCCAGCATTATCTTCAGTTCTCTTTCAGCCCCCACGAAGTTGGTACCGTTATCACTATACAGATCTCCACATTGACCACGACGAGAAACAAAACGCTTGAAGACGGCGATGAACGATGCTTTTGACAGATCGCTTCAAAGCTCCAAATGCATTGCTCCACTAGACATGCAGATAAACACAGCTATGTAACATTTGACAGCTTTCGTACCGCGTCCTTTTGATAAACGGAGTCATAATGGCCCAGCAAAATCTACTCCGCTTCGATAAAAAGCTCTCGATGCTTCCACTCGTGGTTCCGGCAGATTTCCCATAATTTGCTGTTGAACTGCTCGTGAGTACCGAAGACATTTAACGCACGATCTTGAAATTTGCCTAAGCACCTGGCGAGCTCAGATGACCCAAAATCGACCTTGTAACACTGCCTGCATTGTTTGTGGACCGGCATGTAATGTTAGTTTGTGAATATCTTCACAGATGAGTTTGGTGAATTTTGCTTTTGCCGAAAGCACTTCTTATCAGAACGAACTTGAGCGTTGCTCAACCGGCCTCCCACTCTGAGAAGTCGTTTTTCGTCCAAGAACGGGTGTAATCGAAGGACTTTACTCTGGCGACTGACGTGCTTATGAGATCGGATGCGCTGAATATCTTCGGAGAAGAAATGCTGTTGAGTAAGCCGTATCCAGAGAGTAGTAGCTTCATCGAGCTCGTGGATGGACAAATGGATGTCGTTTAGACGAGTTATTTCATGACGGTTCCTCTTCATTTCGACGGCAGCTCGAACGTTATCCAGGAATCGCAGTACATATGCTGTAACACGTTTCAAACGAGACAATGATGAATATTTGTCGATGATTTCCCATATAGGCGGTGGCTGGAGTTCACTTGCTAAATATATTGGCTCTGATTTTTGATCGAGGTTTGTTGTGAAAAGTTGCTGCGGTGGCCATGAAGTCTCGGGCTGTTTCAACCATGGTGGACCATCCCACCAGATTGAATGGTTGATTAAATGCTGCGGAAATACGCCTCTTGTGGCGCAGTTAGCTGGGTTGTCCGAAGATTGTACGTGGAACCAGTTTGTCCGAGGAAGGTTCCCATTGAAGACCCAATGTACGAACGCTGTCTTCTTCGGAAAGATCTTTCGGTTGATTACGAGCAAAGAGTTTGATGACCACTTCCTTAGATGAAATCCGCCACGGCTTAAGATGGTGGATATCTCTACCTGTAAACGATGTAAGTCGGTTTCTTCATGACAGCCAGTAAGCAAATCGTCCATATAAAAATCACGCAATATGATTTGAGTTGCTGATGGATGATTTTGCCCCTCGTCGATAGCAGTTTGCTGAAGAGTTTCAACAGCAAGATGAGAAGCCGATGCAACGCCATAAGTCACGGTCAGCAAACGATAATCCTTTATGTCTTCATTTGGAGAATCTCGCCATACTATCCGTTGGTAGTCAACATGTTCTGCGTCGACTCTAACTTGACGATATATTTTTGCTACATCCGCGCACATAGCAAAACGATGAGTGCGTAGACGTAGCAGTGTCGAAAATAAATCGGGTTGAAGTTGAGGACCGATCATTTGGGAGTCATTCAGCGAAAATCCAGTGGTTGTGCGGCATGACGCGTTGAAAACAACTCTCAACTTCGTTGTTGTGCTCGTTTCCTTCACGACGGCTCTATGAGGCATGTAATAGTGTTTCGTGGCTTCCGAAATCGGATGTGTTTCTTCCATATGCCCCAGGTCAATGAACTCATGGATGCAATCTCTGTACTGGATTCCAAGGTCTTCATCTTTGGTGAAATGCTTTTCCATACGAAGTAGAGAGCAAACAGCTGCTCGACGCGAGCCACCTAGAGGACAGTCAGGTTTGAACGGAAGTTTAACAACGTACCTACCATCCTGTTGCCGATAGTGAGTTTGTTGAAAATGTTTCTCAGAGAGCTCTTCTTAGATGGTCAGATGTTTTACCTCAGGTATGGATTCTACTTGCCAGAATTTAGACACAGCCTTTGTCAGAGTGGTGTCAGCATGCAGACACAGCGTAGTATTTGGATGAACTGAGTCCACAGCCTTTCCGAAAAGAACCCAACCAAGAGTTGATAGCTGCGCGCAAGGAGTACCGTCAGGTCCTTTGATCAAACCTGCGCGAAGGAATTGACCTAACTCATCGGCTCCTATGAGGATGTCGCTGGTGTATGGGATTGCGGATCTGCCAAGTCTGTGAAGTCTCTCAATATGAGGCCAACGAACTTCGTTCAGTGAAGCGGATGGTTATTTTGGTGAGTATTTGAGCACAAACAGACGTTGTAAAACTTTCATCGGTAGATGATATGTTGAGTCTTATTTCACCTTTAGATTTCCCTGCTGCTGTGCCACCTATTCCTGCGATCATCGTTGAGCTGGAGCTTCTCTTCAGTTTCAACCGTTGTACACAGCTTTCGGAGACGAATGTTAGATGTGAACCATTATCGAAAAGCAACCTGGCTATTTGAAATGATCCACCTTGCTACATAACTTTGACGATGGCTGTACCGAGGAGAATGTGATGATTGCTTGAAGGGCGATCAAATGGTACTGAACTGTTGATTGCGGTAGCTGTGGTCGATATTTGCACCTCTCGATGTAATAAGGTGTGATGACGTGCTTGGCAAACGCGACAGTAGTTTTCACTACGACAATTTAAATAATCATGACCAGCTGTGAGGCAATTTGTACACAACTTCTTCTTCTGCACGAACGAGAGTCGTCCCTCAATGTCGAGTTTCCGAAAATTGTCGCAGATGTGAAGTCTATGCGAGCTGGAACAATATGTGCATACATGCTTTTGAAATCTGGAAGATTTGCTGGATTCTGATTGACTTGGTGTTGCGCTGTGAAAAACTCCCGTACCGGGTTTGCCTTTACTCTTGGGTTGACTAGAGTGAACTTTGACAATTGTTTTATTTTGTTGATGCGAAGTAATAGCGGTCAAAGAACGGCATCTCTTTTCCAAGAAAGACACCAGTGTATCAAAGTCGGCAACCTTGTCATTTGCCTGTGAGAGCTCCCATTGTTTATGGGTTTCCGCGTCGAGCTTGGATGTGGTGAGATGTAGAAGCCAATCGTCCCAATTTTCCACCGGTCTTCCAAGCGCTTTGAGTGACTGGTAATGCTCTTGAGTGCTGTCGAGGAGAGCTTTTAACTCACCCGAAGATTCGTTGTTGACTTTTTTGATGGAAAAAAGAGCTCGAAAATGTGAGTCGAGGATAACACGCTCAACGTCATAAGGTTTTCGTAATAATTCCCATGCCTCACTGTAGTTGTCGTCAGTTATTGGGAATGCTTTTACTACGTTAAGAGCCTCGCCTTGCAGACTGCTTCACAGGTAATGTAGTTTGAGTGCACCAGAAATATTTGCTTCGTTGTGGATGAATGACGTGAACGCGTCTCGGAATGGTCTCCAATCTTTCGGATCGCCGGAAAAGTGTGGCAAGTCCATTGGTGGGAGCTTGAAATCTGCACGATAAGAATGTTTGATGTTACCTGTTTTCGATGCGTTGCTGTTGGCCTTGCATGTATTTGCAGCGCGTTTGAAATTTGCAAATGCTTGCCTATACCAATCTTCGCCCTGTTGCCTTTCAGCTTCCTGAGCCTGTATGGTGTCGCTGCCGCAGGAAATTTCGACTGCATCTTGTGCTGTGCAAAAAGCGTTCCATTGCTGCTCCAAGAGAACGAAGAATGATTCCAGCGCTGCCTCGTCATGTTGCTCAGATTTCTTGCTTGAAGTTAAACTGCGTTTAAGTCCATTTCGCGCACTATCACGTTTTATTATTGCCGACATGATGCGAAAAGTGTTTTTAAAGTTTCAAATTATCTTTTACTAATGTTAATAGTTTTTTTTGCAGATTTAATTAATCGAGCATCATATGACCGAGCCATTATTTGAAAAAGACGCGCAGCTTTTGCTACGTACTGTACCGAATGCGAACGATGATACTGAGAAAACGGTTTTTCGCGACGCTTGCTGCGAGCAAAATAACGGCGTGCATATACTGTGAATAATTGAAATTGAAAACACGCGCTAATTCTTTTATTTTAATGTGGCTACGAAGGACCATGTTTTTGTGTGGAATGAATGAAATACTAATATCTTTGGAAATATAATTATAAAGTTTTATTGGAAATGAAATATTCTAGGAAAAAACTAATTAAATACAAGAAATAGGAATAATGAAAAAAGAACACGATGTCCACGGAGACGAATGACTGAACGAGATGAAATCTGAATGTGAGTGAACTGAGATGAGTAATGAGTATTGACTATTGAGTAGAGAAAAAGGAGAGCACGTATGTATGTACGTGTATGAATACATATGCAAATTATTTAAAAATATGTCAATACATGTGCAAAAATACCGCAACAATGGATATATATATATACGAGTACGTATGTGAATGAAACAGTCTATCGGTATGGGGGTCCCGTTGCGAGTTCGGGTTTTTGCTTGCTAAATTCATTCCGCGTTCCGACGTTAACGAGAGTTCACATCGGGTACAGTAGTATATATGAATCAGTACACCGGGTACTTTAGTATAGTAAGCAATAGTACATCGTGTACTTTAATATATTAAGATTCAGTACATCGGGTACTTTAGTATAGTAAACAATAGTACATCGTGTACTTTAATATATTAAGATTCAGTACATCGGGTACTTTAGTACAGTAAGCAATAGTACATCGTGTACTTTAATATATTAAGATTCAGTACATCGGGTACTTTAGTATAGTAAGCAATAGTACATCGTGTACTTTAATATATTAAGATTCAGTACATCGGGTACTTTAGTATAGTAAGCAATAGTACATCGTGTTCTTTAATATATTAAGATTCAGTACATCGTGTACTTTAGTATGTTAAGCAGTAGTACATCGAGTACCTTAATCTACGAGTATTAAAATTCAGTACCTCAGGTACTTTAGTATAGTAAGCACCAGTGCAGTGAGCACTTTAGCATATTATCCTTAAGTTTGTGATTATGAATAAAGATTGAATTATATGTATATATCTATATAACTTCGGTTGTTGGGTCCTTAATGAAAGGCGGCCATTTATTAGCCGCAGTCTTTTCAGTATCATTCCACCTAGTGTTGGGTAGGACACGTTTTTTTTATGAGTTTGTATGAGGTGCTCATTTTGCAATATGAGGTGGTACAATGTCCCACCTCAAATGAGGTACTCACCTCAATTGAGGTTTGTGCTCATATAATGTAGTAGGTACAAAAAAATAAAACATTAGGTATTATGTAGGTAGGTAAGTTTACATACCTCAAGAAAATTTTATTCGTATGAAGTATATCTATGTATTTAAGTGAACTAATTGTATAATCCAGTCCAAATTGCCTAAAAATTCCTTTAAAAGTTAAAACAAAATAATAGCATCTACATTTGTATTTTCACAAAGTGTATGCAATGTAAATTCACACCCGCAGTCGCGCCACAAAATTTATAAATGATGTAGAGAGAGTGACCAGACAAAAGACAATACTTTTTCTCACTTTGTCACACTCACCTCTTTGCCTCAGTTCTGCTATCGCGCTACAAATGAGGCAATGAGTTATTCCTTACTTTTACCTCAAAAGTCCCATGTCCCACACAAATGAGGCAATGAGTTATTGCTTACCTTTACCTCAAAAGTCCCATGTCCCCAACAAATGAGGCAATGAGTTATTCCTTACTTTTACCTCAAAAGTCCCATGTCCCACGCAAATGAGGCAATGAGTTATTCCTTAGGTTTAGGTTAGGTTTATGTGGCTGTCGGCAGAAACCGACACACTTAGACCAATTAGGTCCATTGTGATACCACGTATGTATTATCTACCTCAACTCTGTAGATGGGACTGGCCAACGACACGCGGTTGTTCTCAAACGGTCCCCCATCTACGTACTAACCGCGCCCAACGTCGTTATTGCTTACCTTTACCTCAAAAGTCATATGTCCCATACAAATGAGGCAATGAGAATGAGCTATGAGGATTCACTCTATTCATTACTTTTACCTCAATGTCACAGTCCAAATACCCCAACTCAATTGAAGTGTTACCTATATTGTATGTATCTATATCCTCCCTCAAAACTCAAATGAAAGGAAAAGAGAAAGAGACGCTTTTGGATATATGTGTGTACCCTTTTTTAAACGAGTTTAACTGCTACTGCAGGAAATAATGTGAATATGTGAAGTCGTGAGTAATTTTCCATGTGCTTGTTTTATTGACATGACATTATTTTGTGTATGATGTGAGTTTGTAACACATTTGAGAGGTGGTACAAAAATTATTTTTGAGGTGTTGGGACATTTAGATCTTTTGTATGGGACATTTGTACCACCTCATGTATGAGTTACCCAACACTAATTCCACCTTCTGGGGTGAGTGGTTGAAGTACATCCATGGTGTGAGGTAGTGAGGAACATCGAGGGGAGGAGTTTTCCGGGTAAGTGAATCCCTAGGTTAGAGGTCAGTTACCCCATTCAATATAGGGGCTACCGCCAATGGAGCGGTGCGGTGGCCGCAGCAGTCCATGTGTAATGAGCAGAAATTCGTTTCCCGGTATTTCGACCAGTGCAGAGTTATGTCGTAACTTGCTAGTAACATACTGCATACTTTCGGGCAATAAATGTTCATATTCACCAAAATTGGTTACCTCCTCTGCCTCTGTGGTCACCATAAATTCAATTTCGCCACTCTATGAAAATGCCCAGAGTGACAATGGCTCTCACTCTAGCAAAGTTAGTAGAGACACCTATTCACCAACCCAATGGCCTGGAAACTAATTTTTTTTTAAAGCCGAATTCCATTGGCCGCTCCATAGTGGAGAATCGAGACCCAATCTAATTAGCTAAAACAATTCATAGCAGAGACCTCTGAACTCACCACTTCTGAGAGCGGGTAAGAAAAAAATAATAGCAAGAGAGGCGAAGCCACGCCTCCACACCAGGAAAGTTGTCTCTCCATATTCACCTTACGAATGAAGTGCGCATGTACCAAGCACAGCTTGAGAGCACTCGCCATCTGGTGTATAAGCTTAACTGATAGTATGGAGGGGGAGGGGACGAATGAATTGTGGATGGTCGGTAGATTTAGGGATTAGCGAGTGTAAAACATAGGGTATGCGGGATTAAGTCGGTACTTTGTTTATGAACTAATTTTGTTCGTAAACAAAGTTTGCTCGAAAATGACTTTGGTTCGTAAGCAAAGTACCGAATTATACGATGAGGCTAGGGATATAAAAAGGGTGCTGCGCGTCGGTTGAGGGAGTTTGAATTTACAAGTGCTAAAGGAAAGTTATAATTATAAAGTGGAAAGATTTATTTAACAAAATGTAGTAATTAAAATATAAGTTGGCATGTGCCGTATCTGAAATAAGTTGGCTCGTGCCGTTATAAATATTTAAGATGGCAAGTGCCGAAAATTTAATTTTTAGATGGCTAGTGCCAAAATAGTGATTAAGTTTTTTTATCGCCACAGAAAAAAGTTTGAATTTACAAGTGCTAAAGGAAAGTTATAATTATAAAGTGGAAAGATTTATTTAAAAAAATGTAGTAATTAAAATATAAGTTGGCATGTGCCGTAACTAAGATAAGTTGGCTCGTGCCGTTATAAATACTTAAAATGACAAGTGCCGAAAATTTAAATTTAAGATGGCTAGTGCCAAAATAGTGATTAAGTTTTTTTTATCACCACAGAAAAAAGTTGAATTTTACAAGTGGCCGAGGACGATGAAATAGTTTTAAGATTGAAAATAGTTTTAAGATTGAAATAGTAAAAATGGCAAGTGCCGTATAGTTTTAAGTTGAAATAGTGATAAGAATAAAAATTTAAATTAAGTAACACTAGTGCCTATAAGAACTTAAAATTAGTGACTAGGGTAAAAGTAAAAAGGAATTAAAACCTAGTACCTAAAATTAACTATACATAAGAAAGTAGTGACTAGAATAAAAGATTGAAAAGACCTGCCGTTCACCAGCGAAATCTCCCAAATAGTTGAGGCCAAAAGATGTCCTTCCTTCAAATGTACCTCAATTGGAGGAGAAGGACGCCAGTATAAGTTGACCAGCCGAGACGCAGAGTACCTATGGAGGCGACCATAATTTAAGTACCCTATATTAAGATTGTTTGTTTGCTATATTGAAACATACATTTTTTTCTACCTACCTTAAAATTAAGATACATTAATATACATTTACTTACCTTAAAATTAAGATACATTAAAATTACCTTTACTTACTTTAAAATTAAGATACATTAAAATACATTTACTTACCTTTAAAATTAAGATACATTAAAATACTTTTACTTACCTTTAAATTAATTTACTTTAAAATTACCTTTACTTACCTTAAAATTAATATACATATCTTAAAATTACAATTACTTACCGTTAAAATTAATATACTTTATAACCTTAAATTTATAATACTATAAAATACCATACCTTTAGACTCTAAACACAATTACTCCCCTTGTATCAATTACAAGAAATATATATATATATATACCCCAGAATCCTAACGGAGTGAAGAGCGTTCCTCCGAATCGTACGAACTATCTGGTCTTTGGTGACATAGGGAAAAATTTCGCATAAGTTCTCGTTTCAGATCCACCCCACCCGAAGATAGATCTATCGTCGTTGGAGTTGGTAACGGCTGTAGCCGATTTTCACAAACAGGTAAAGTACTATAACTAGGGTATATATATATATATAACTCCATTAAAATAAAAGAGTAAAATGAATCTAAAGGGAGCAGCTATATTAAGCTAAATTCAAGTGTTGAGCTAAGACCCAAACGGGTAGTGTATTTCCTTTTTTTTATAAATAATATTTTTCTTTAACTAAAGAATATGATTAAATAAATTCATTTTATAATGGTGACTTAAACGTAAATGGTGTGGTGTTCTCAATGGTTGGTGGGACGACCCATATAAATATGGAATGTGGTCGTCAAAGGTTCGGAGGGCAAGGGATTCGATCATCTGAATCCCCAGCAGCTGGAGAATAAATATCGTGCGCATCTCGACTATGGTCCCTAACATCCTGCCATAAACCAGGGCAGCGAAACGTACAAAATGGCGCCCGTTTAAAGGCAACATTCTGTACGACAAAATCCTTGTCAGGACACAGGTCGCACACGACACATTACACATGCTTATGCATTGCGGGTTGGGCCAGCTCAACGGGGAGAACCTCAACGCCATCTCTCTCTCCCCTCCTTTGCCCTTGCGGCATCTCGGACAACAAAAGGGTCTGTGTGGAGGCTTTGCAACTTCGCGCCTTGACATCGTTGCAATCAGGTCATTGGACCGCTTATTTTTCGTGGGGGTTCCATGTTTTGGTTGCGCCCGCGGGCTAACTGCGCGGCCTTAGGAACTACCATGCGCAATTTATTCTAGGCATGTAAAAATAATGTGATCCCAGTTAAGGACCACGCAGCAAGTTCCCGCCGACGAGCTAGCGCGGGGAACATTGGAATCATGCCTGGCTGCTGGTGGCTGGACACCCTCATACATTTCTCTGTTCGGTGAGGTTCCGGAGACCTGTTTGCTGGGACTCTCCGAGGCAGCTCGAATAGATGGACGAGGTCGACGAGGGAAAGGGGGCCTTCAACGGGGCTCAGTGTCCTTTGGTGAGGAGAAATTCAAGCCAAGCCGAGTTGCCCGTCAACTCGAGGTCGAGTTCAGGTGACACACACTCCCCCACCTGAACGCGTGTATTAACGTTACAGGTGGCGCCCAACGTGGGGTCCGAAGTTTTGCACAGTAGCACCCACTTATAAAGACCTTTTCAAAAAAAAAAACTTCATCTAACTTTTTTTTTCTTCGTTATCCAGGGGAAACCTTTTCGGGGGTCCCCCAATTTCATTCCTAGTTCAGTATAGCAAGCGTAGAAATCCCTCGCGAGTGTTTGAATAATATTTCTTTTCCTAGCGTGTCGATTCCTTTTGTGAATCGTTTTCCATCAGCTAATGTTCGTCCGATCCTGACCGGAACGTGGATCGAAGATGTTCTCCGCGTTCGTCTGACACAGTTCTTCGGTTGAACAAGCACCACCTCCGACCCCATCAGTAGTTTTTGATCCGTCGGTGTAAAAGTGGATCGAATTATCTTCCGTGCAATCAGCCTCCTCCCAGAATGATCTGGAGGAGATAGTGATTTGGAAGTTCTTTTCGAACTGTAGCTGGGGTATAGTGTAGTCGATGTTTCTTGGTAGGGACCCATGTGAGTCCAGAATGATAGAGTGGCCAATATTCGTATTGATCCACTGTGAGGTGGCTTTTAAGCGGACAGCGGAGCAGGCAACTGATTGCCTGCTGAAAATATCCAGGGGTGTTAGATGCAGTAAAATGTCCAGTGCAGCGGAGGGGAGTGCTCCGCAGATACACATACAAGCTGTGCGTTTCACCTTGCTCAGCTTATCATGGTTTACCGCTTTGTCTAGAGCAGTCCACCAGACAACCACCTCGTATGTCACGATCGGTCTAACTACCGATACGTATAGCCAGTGTGATATGCGGGGCTGTAGGCCCCACTTATTTCCGATGGCTTTTTTGCAAGAGAAAAGTGCTACTGTAGCTTTCCTTACTCTTTCTTGTACATTGGGTTTCCAGCTTAACTTCTTATCGAATATTAGACCCAGAAATTTAGCTTCATCGGAAAAGGTTAAGCTTGTACCGTTGATAGAGGGAGGATCGATATGAGGGATTTTATATTTCCTGGAGAAGAGGACAAGCTCGGTTTTGTGAGGGTTAACCCCCACCCACAGCTTCTTGCCCAAATTGACAGCTTGTTGAGAGCGTTTTGAAGGAGTTCCTTTAGAGTGTTGAGGTATTTCCCTGAGACGGCAATAGCAACGTCATCCGCATAGGCAATCACCGTGCAACCCTCCCCTTCCAGGCATGTCAGTAGTTTATTCACCTCCAAGTTCCACAGAAGGGGGGAGAGGACACCACCTTGTGGCGTGCCTCTACTGACAGACCTTCTAGCGGATGAAACGCCCAGTTTTGAGTTGATAATCCTGCTTGTGAGCAAAAGATTGATCAATACACCAAGCGATCTGTTAAGTAACACATCGAGTGCAATAAACACCGCACCTTGTGACCTACTCAGTCACAAACAATCAACAAAAAATAACCATCAGCAAACCAGAAACAACAATCGCGTGCTGTGCTGACACACCATATAGTTAAGCAATCAGCATTAAGAACTATGTTGTCTAGGTTAGCATTTTTTAATTATAACATTAAGAAATATGTCACTAAGAAATATGTCACTACGTTAGCACTTAAGCAATTAATTATAAGTATAAAAAGAGGCGCTTGGCCCACCAATAAACACATTTCAATATCCACTCATTGACTGTCATTTTTCATTTAACTCATATCATTTCATACTTGTGAACAAGTTTAAGTGCTTGACTCACGAAGATCAACAGAAGATAACAAGTGCAATCGCTTGGTATCCACCTTCCCAATAAGGGCACATTCATCTCAACACCTTTGGTGATCTCTACTTCAATTCAGTGTGAACAAGTTCAAGTGCTTGGCTCACGATTATCAACAAGACTAACAAGTGCAATCGCTTGTTAGCTACCTTTACAATCAAGTGCAATCGTTTGGTATCTGCCTTCACAATCAAGTGCAATCGCTTGTAATTGTCACAATCAAGGCACATTTAACTCAACATTTTTGGTGACCCCGACGTGATCTTCAGCGTGGGACACATCATTTGAGGACCCGACAAGAAAGATATACACAACATGGAGCAATTGACTTCGAGTCAAAGGGGACTGGGTGAAGAGATCCAGCAGATCATCCGGAACTTTACGAAGGATTCCCCTACCCGAAAAACCACGGAAGAATATTTCACCTCCAGACTAAACCGACTGGATGCCATATGGCAAACATTCGAAACCACTGACACCAGTATTCGTTCATATTTCATATTTCATATATTTTAATTGAATAGGTTCACAGTAAGATTAAATCTTATAGTTTGTGAGGGCTTGACAAAATTCATGAGTTCAAAAGCAAATTTAACATTATAAATAGGTGAGGACAGACTACATCTAATTTAATTGGAAAATTACATAAATGAAACGAATTAATAACAAAAACAATAAAAATATATGACAGTAAATAAACCTTCATGTATCGCTGTGTTTAAACAGATTAGTTTTGAATGTGCCTGTGTTTGTGGTTCTCCTTAGTGTAATGGGTAATGAGTTCCATAGGAGAGTGGCATGGACGAAGAATGAGCGCTCGGATTGCAAGCAACAGAATCTGGGCCGAATTTTGATAGCTGTTCTTTGTGAACTGGCAAAGTTTAATCTGCCATACAAATACTCAGGCTGTTGGGGCTGTATAATACCATGCAAGAAAATTAGCGTTCTGAGCTTAATGAGGTTGTCGAAGCTGAGGCCTGTTATTTGCAGAGAGTAACTTGAAATGTGGTCGAAATATCATTTATTGAAAACATATCTTGCTAAATTGTTGTATATGACATTTAGTTTACGCCTAGTGTTATAGTCAACATAATAGAAAATCTCGCATCCATATAGCAATATAGGTAATAAAAGCGACTTGACAAGTAGCATCTTAGTTTTGACCGGCAAAGAGTTTTGCGTTGCTCATAGCAATCGGAGTCCATTATAAATCTTTCCGATTGTAGTTGCGGCATGATCTGTCCAAGTAAGAGTATCGTTGAATACTATACCCAGGTTTCGAGACTTCGTGACGTATTCTATGGATGACTGTCCTAATGTTATAGGTGGAAATGTTTTAGTATCTAGCGACTGCTTATATATACAGAGTGCCCTAGACGGATTCAGTGATAGATTGTATTTAAGAGCCCACTGTTGTATGATCTCTAGGTCTTCATTCATCATTTCAATGGCATTACTAACCATATCCAGCGGGCAGCACAATTATAATTGAACGTCGTCAGCAAACATATGGGCAGTACAATATTTAACAAGTTGTGGGAGTTCGTTCACATAAACTGAATATAATATGGGCCCTAGAATCGAACCCTGCGGGACTCCAGCGGGAACTCCAAGAAACGAAGACCTTTGGCTTCCCACTGCCACACATTGCTGACGGCCCGTGAGGTATGAATATAAGAGTTTGACTGCTAGAGGCGAAAATCCGAATTTATAACGCCACTTCTTACAGAGGAGAGAGTGGTCCACCGTGTCGAACGCTTTCGAGAATCATTGCGGATGTCGTCGATAACAAGTAAAAGTGCAGTTTTACAACTCCTTTTCTCGCGAAATCCGGATTGTGCGGAATTCAAGAGGTTGTTGCCGCTTAGGTGCGCTTGTATCTGCTTTAGCGTAGTTTTCTCGAACACTTTAGATAAGAACGGTAAGATTGCTATTGGTCTATACTCAGTGTTAGGCCGGCTTTGCGACTTAGGTATCGGTAATATTTTTGCCTTTTCCACGAAATAGGGTATTCACAAGTAGTTAATATGTGATTAAAAATGTGTGTTATATATTTGAGGATGAAAGGAAGCAGGAGTTTTAAAAATTTTGGATTAATTTCATCCAGACCTATCGCATTAGATTTAACCGATAGCACGGCTTCAACTACATTTTCATCCGTTAAGCGATTAAAGTTGAAACCTATATTGTCATCGTCGCTAGACTGATTCGTAAATTGTGTGAAATCTTGGTATTGAGTGGACGGCACAGAGACCGAAACAAACTGCGAGTTGAGAACATTGCAGTCTACATCATCGTTTGCACCTGTACGCTGTCTCCCATTGCCTAATTTGCGCAGTTTTTGCCAGAGAACTTTTCCAGGCTGATTTTCAGGGTTAAGAAAATGTTCGTAGTAGCGCCGCTTCGCAGCCCTTACACGAAGAACAACTGTGTTACGAAGGGACCGATAAGTGTCGTAGAGCAAGGGGAGTTTGTATCGTTTCCAACGAGCGTACGCGGTATCACGATTATATATCAGATCTTTCAAATCTCTATTAAACCAAGGGAAATAGGGGCCCTATGGCGTAACGGAACATGCTGATCAAAGCAGATTTTGTTCCAGAAATGATATTTGCCGATTGACTGATGCCATCCAATAAATATCGTCCCACTGAATTTGGATAACGTCAGACCGTAAACTTTGGTAATCAATGTTTCTGAAGTCTCTGCAAGCAATCACATGATTAGCTGCGTCTGATTGGATATCATAGGTTAAGAATATCAGATCATGTTTGGAGAAGCCTGGCGCTGTGAGTTGACTATAGAGCAGGGTTTTTCTACTATCG
This sequence comes from Portevinia maculata, assembly GCA_949715645.1. NCBI lineage: Eukaryota > Metazoa > Arthropoda > Insecta > Diptera > Syrphidae > Portevinia > Portevinia maculata. The sequence goes on from OX454526.1 coordinate 180,390,391, forward strand.
TTAACAAAAAACACTTCAAAAAGGGTAGCAGGGTCGAATGCAAAGTGCGTAGCAGTCGATACATTCACAGGTATCAAGTCAATGGTGTTAAATCGGTCAATTAACTGAGCGGAAGCGCGTACGTTAAGTAAGTTACAGTTTAGATCACCGGTAATAATTATATTATTAGAAGTACAAGAAATCCTTTCCAGTACACTAAAAATAGGCGAGATATCTATATTTTTATTTGGTCTGTAGATCACTCTAACTAGCAAACACTCAACACCACATGCAACATTAACAAACAAATAATCGGATGTGGAATTATCGGTTGATTTGCAAACAACATGAGCTCGTAGTCCATTGCGCACATAGACAGCTACACCTCCACCTAATCGACCAATTCGATCACCTCTGAAATGTTCATAACCATCCATACTATAGACCGTATTCGGAAAATGGGGTAAAAACCAAGTTTCGGATACACAAATAAGGTCAACAGAAGAGTTAATAAACAGCAGACGAAATTCATCCAGTTTTGGTTTCAAACTCTGAGCATTAATATGGCAAACGTGGATGCCTTTTATCTGAGTACGCAAAACGCGAATCATTTGATATAATCTAACATCCATATCACTCTCGCTAGAACTACATAAGCCCACTGTTATGAGCGTTTAATTCCATATGCAAGGAAAACAGAACAACCACTAAATATAGGAGAAGCAAAAACACAAACAATACTGAGACAAGCAAAGTAAACAGTTAAGTTTAAAAGGGAAAATAAATAAACTTTGGCCATTGATGTACAAATGTAAAGGAGAGAATTTTTTAAAATAAAAAGAGAAAAATAGTTACTGTAATTGTTGTAAAATAAATGTATATCAGTGTTGTTTACGATTAAATGCAATGCTTTGTTGATCATCATGGCAACGGCGTTTAAACAATCAAAGTCAGCAACAGCTACACTCTTTCCGTCTACGGTAGATTTCACCAACACAGACCCAAGGTACGTTTACACGGAAAACAGCTGGCCTTTTTTCTTCATACGTACTGCATGCTGGAGAAGAGTCCGATTTCGTGGAGTCAAACTTCCGTTTACAAACACATGATTGTTTGAATCAAAACCAATATAGCGTAAAGAGATCGGTCGCTTAGTCTTTTTTCGGTAGCAAGCAAGTGCTTTAAGCATTTTAGTCGTTTCTCCCACGCTGGTGTACTGGAAAATGACAGGTGGTTCGTCATTGTTGTTGCGGTGTTTGGTTCGAAAAATATTCTTTAGTGCTGGTGGTGATATCTCGATGGTAGCGCAAAGTTTATTATAAATAATGTTCATTATCGAGTTTCGGAATGCCAAAAACAACAGCGTCAGTTAGGAATTCTTTTTTTCAAGCATGTCACAGCGATTACTCAGTTCAGAAATCTCGCCGGTGAGAGCTTTGTTTACATTGAGTTCCATTGCGGCAGTGCGTTTAACCAAATCAGTGATTGCAGATCTAGTGTAGTTAATGTTTTCGGTCAATTGTGTTTCGATGTGATGCACCTTGAGTAATAATTCGTTACGAATTTTATCCCCTTTGAAGGTTGCAATAAGAGAATCAGTGTGCCGCTTAAACTCTTCATGGAAAACATCTAGGGAGGGACATGTATGTGTTGCTACGGATGTGCGTGAGGTAAGTGTTTGTTCGGTGGGGGTAGAAGGGTATTCTGGCGCTAGTGTTTGTGCAGTTTGCTTGGAGGGGTTTCTGTCGGAGACTCCCGCTTTACCATCGGTGGTCTTGTTGGGCTTGATGTTCGGCGAATTCAGTTTCGAGGCGGTTGCGTGTTGCTGTTGCACTCGAGTTAAGTTTCCGCGGGTGTTGGCTGCAGACGACATCGTGTGGTGTTTGATATATATATTTGATGTATGTATTTGAATGCGAGAAACACAAAATGCAGTATCAAGAAAAAGTTTTTTGTGAGAATTTAGGAGAGTTATTAGAATTCTTATTGATTCCAATAAACGTGTTATACACTATTTGAATGAATCCAGCACAATTAAATTAGAAATAACTTGTAACACACGAGTTTTGATTGTTTTTACCGGAGCAGAGAAAAAAATGCGTCTATTCACTCTCGAACATCGGTACCGTTCTCTCACGGTGGTTCCACTAGAGGATGAATATTTCTCCTCCGATTACTACACCGAGATCAAGCAGCTATACACCAAGTATAGACAGATCTTGAGTGATTCGCTGGCACAGATAAGGTCCAGCACCAACGATAAGGCTGTTCTCGGGCAAAAACCGACAGTAAGGCCAGACGAGACACAATCATCAACCAGCAACCCACGATCATCATCTCCTATCATCAAGAAACTTCCTCCAGTCCCTAATCAAGAGGACAAGAAAGACTGGGAGGTTCTTCAAAGACGACAGAAGACAATGATGAGTTCTTTGACCCGCATCATCCACGGAACGGCCAAGGAAGAAGCACCAACCCAATGCCTACAGGCAATGAATAAACTGTGGAGTCAAATTGAAGAGATCCACTACTCAATTTGTGAAACAGATGACGATCCAGTAGCCAAGGGGTATAATATCGATTTGTACATCGAATTAGAAGCCGAGGTTCTAAGGAATCAAGCTCTATTAAGAAGAGCAACGGCAAACAGTCAAAACGAAAAGACGTCACGACAAGCAGCGGACCATCCGGCCATTCAATTACCCAAGATGTCAATATCTAGATTTGATGGAGATCATTTGAAATGGCAGACATTTTCTGACATCTTCCAGAAAATGATTCATGATCAGCTGATGATTACCACCAATCCAAAAAATGTGGTATCTGAAGGCAAACGTATCAGACGATACAGAGCGGTTATTGCGACACCTTGAGTTAACCGAGGATAATTACCAGATAGCTTGGAGAACGCTACAGGATCGATTCAGCAACAAAAGGGCCCTCACATCAGCACTGATCCAACGACTTACCGGTTTACCAAATATAAAAGCAGAGATGAAGGCAATCAGAGAATTTCATGACGCCATTCATGAATGCCTAGCAGCACTCAAAACGCTGGGCATCGAGACTGACTCCTGGGACCCACTCCTCATCCACCTATTAATCAAAAAATTAGATCGATCTACCCATCTGCTATACGAACAATCTCTGCGAAATCCACGAGAACTGCAAACAATAGATGAGTTATTAAGGTTTTTGAAATCCCGGTTCGAAGCCTTAGAAGCGGTGGGAGGAAAGGACAAGGCCAGAGCAATAGCAACCGTGGCCACCTCCAATATCGAAGGATGCAAGGTATGTGGAACCAAGGGACCGATGTATTACTGCGAAAAATTCCTCAATTCCTTCCCACGATCCAGCAAGTAAATAACAAACAAGGTTACGTACTTCTAGCCACTGCAAGGGTGGCCATCATCGCAAACAACGGACAACGATGTGAGGTACGAGCTATGCTGGATTCCGGCTCACAGATAAATTTAATAACGGAGAGACTCATCAAACGTCTCTCTCTATCACCAACACCATCTTCACTCTGCATCGAAGGCATTGGCAGGAGAACACGAAGCTCAACTCAGGGAGTAAATATTGGACTACGATCAACAAGCGGAAACTTTGATTGCAGGGTAGAAGCATTCATACCTCCAAGCATTGTTTCACCTCAACCCACTCAAAATCTGAATACTACCACCTGGAGTATACCGGATAATATCAAGCTAGCTGATCCAAACTTCCACCGATCGGATAAGATCGATATTCTACTGGGAGCAGAATTTTACCATCATCTGATGCGACCAGAGAAGATACAAATTTTAGACCGGATGCCCATCCTCCAAAACACCGTTTTAGGTTGGATCGTAGCTGGGAAAATTGGAGACGTCACACCCAACACAGCAACGTGTGGGATATTCTGCGAAGAAGACTCTACAAATGAATTAATCGAAAATTTCTGGAGGATCGACGATTTCGAAACCACTTCGCGACCATTGACGGCAACAGAAAGGTACTGTGAAACACACTTCACCCAAACTGTGTCGAAATCCGAAACCAACCGTTTCATCGTACGGCTACCCTTTCGAGAAAATGGAACAACGTTGGGTGACTCCAAAAGGGCAGCCTTCAATCGGTTCCTAGCACTGGAAAGACGACTCAGCAAAAATCAAAACCTAAGGGAGGAGTACGTTAAGTTTATAGATGAATATGAATCCCTGAAGCATTTGGAAGAGGTCAAACAGGAAGTCACCCAAGGATCCCACTTCTTCATACCACACCATTGCGTCTTGAAACCAGATAGTAGCACAACAAAACTACGTGTGGTGTTCGATGCATCCGCAAAGACGTCATCTGAATTATCGCTTAATGACATTCTTCACACAGGGCCCACAATACAAAGTGAACTATTCTCCATCCTCCTTCGATTCCGACTCCACAAGTACGTTTTTACAGCCGACATCGAGAAAATGTACAGGCGAATCCTCATCCAGAAAGATGATCAAATGTACCAGCTCATCATTTGGAGAAGGCGACCAACTGATGAAATCAAGTATTACAAACTTAAAACCGTAACATACGGAACATCATCAGCACCCTACCTGGCCACCAAATGCTTGCAATATCTAGCATTCCAAAATAAGATTACACATCCAGCTGGAGCACGACTACTTCAAGATGATTTTTATGTCGACGACTGCATCAGCGGAGCAGATAGTATCCCACTGACAAAGGAAGCCCAAGCTCAAGTCACTTCACTGCTTCACAGCGCCGGATTCAAACTACGCAAATGGTGTGCAAACCATCCAGCTTTACTTCAGGATCTCCCAGCGGTGGACCACGAAATCAGCCTTGACTTCAGCGAATCAATTCACTGCGCAATAAAAATGCTGGGTCTTAGTTGGCAGTCAAAGTCCGACCAATTGTGTAGAAGAGCTCAGTTATCCAACATTTCCATACTCACGAAGCGATCAGTCAGCTCCGACATTGCACGCATCTTCGATCCACTAGGACTCTTTGGCCCTGTGGTTGTTAAAGCAAAAATATTTATGCAGCAACTGTGGCACTTGAAACTGTCGTGGGACGACGAGTTGCCCGAACACCTAAGACAAGAATGGATAGCGTTTAGAAACAACCTTTCAACACTCAATCAGGCCAAGGTTTCAAGGCACATGTTTAATCAAGGGACTCCAATATCCATACAAATACATACATTTGTGGATGCATCAAAGCAAGCCTATGGAGCAGCAGTGTATTTGCGATCAACCTATAAAGATCGAACAAGTCTCGTTAGACTACTCTGCGCAAAATCACGTATAGCTCCGGTAAAACAACAAACCCTCCCTCGACTTGAATTGTGTGCTGCGGTACTAGGGGCTGAACTCACAAATAGTCCGAGAAGACTTAAGATTCCAAGACACTCCAATTTTCTTCTGGACCGATTCACAAATTGTATTATCGTGGATTAATTCAACTTCCTCATCGCTCCACACCTTTGTGGCAAATCGAGTGGCAAAAATTCAGGAATTATCCGTTGCACCCCAATGGCGCCACGTTCCATCAAAGGAAAATCCAGCAGATCTACTATCTCGCGGAATATCAGCAGCCAGCTTTATGTCGTGCAGTATGTGGCTTTACGGACCAATCTTTTTGCATGGGAGAGAATCAGCATAGCCCCAACCGTTCCTAAAGGAACAAGACCCACATTCCGACCTGGAAAGAAAGAGAAGGCACACAGTGGCTGTAACATTGACACAAAATAGTACAGAGCAAATGATCTACCACATCAATCATCGAAACTCCTTCAAGTTTCTTCAGCACACCATTGGCTACGTTCTTCGGTTCATCAACAGATCCAGAAAAATAGACACAAATAAGGTAAACCATACAGCACTATCACCTATGGAACTCACCGAAGCTCTCACGGCTATCATAAGGCAAGTACAAGGATCTGAATTCGGGAAGGAAATCCAAGACCTCAAGAGCCACAAGGGATTATGCAGATCTAATACATTAATCACCCTAGCACCAATTTTAGACGAAAAGGGTATTCTACGAGTCGGAGGTCGACTAGAAGCCGCTGCCATTTCCTTCGATGCCAAACACCCCATACTGATGCCATACAACGAATCAGTAACAAAAATGCTGTACAAAATGAAACATGACGAGCACAACCATTGTGGACCACAGACGCTCCTGTCGATCCTGAGACAACAATTCTGGCCTATCAAGGGAAAGATCATGGCTCGTCACACAGTTCACAACTGCGTTAAGTGCACCAAAACTAAACTACAACTAATGAATGAAGTAATGGGAAACCTCCCAGCGGATCGCGTCTCACCAAACAGACCATTCATGATTTCCGGTGTTGACTTTTGTGGACCTCTGTGGGTGCACTACAAAATCCGAGGGAAAAAGCCGCACAAGGTGTACTTAGCAGTCTTTTGTTGCTTTACAACCAAGGCCGTACATTTAGAGATTGTCACTGACCTAATAACAGAAGCCTTTATTCGAGCCCTTCGAAGGTTTTTTAGCCGACGCGGACGCATTCAAACACTTTACTGCGACAATGCAACCAACTTTGTGGGAGCAAGAAATACGCTGCTCGACGTCCTCCATGTCCCAGAAGCAAAAGAGGCCATTATCAAGGCCAGTAGCGACAAAGGCATAACATTCAAGTTCATCCCACCTCGAGCTCCGCATTTTGGCCGCCTTTGGGAAGCAGTGAAATCCGCAAAACACCTCCTGGTAAAAACAGTTTCACCGGCCTCGTTGACACACGAAGAATTGGAAACAATAGTTGTCGAAATTGAAGGCATTTTGAATTCAAGACCACTCACCCCACTGTCATCGAATTCAAACGACCTATCTGCACTAACACCTGGGCATTTTCCTATTGGCGAGAATTTGGTTGCTCAAGTCGATAGCGATACCGCTCCAGCAAAGGCAAAACTGCTAACCCACTGGAAGGCGATTAGTCATTTGAAACACGAATTCTGGAAACGATGGTCAACTGAGTACTTGAATGAACTACAATATATGCACAAATGGGATCAGGAAAAGAACAATATCAAAGTTGGCGACATGGTCATAATCAAGGAAGACAACACGCCAATACTTCAATGGCCGCTCGGAAGAGTGACTCAAATCTTCAAAGGGAATGACAGTATGGTACGAGTAGTCAACGTCAGAACCAAATCTGGAATATGGAGCGACCAATCCACCGTCTAGCCCCACTATTTAATGAACCAGATGATAGTAACGCGATTACAGCTGAAGCGCCAGGGACATCCACACAATCCACGTCGACTACAACTGACTCAACGGAAACGCCCACAAAACGAAGCAAAACATCATATAGCTCTTTAATGACCACCGTAATGTTGTCCTTATTACTGTTGCCGATAGTTTGCTCATCACCAGTAGACATTACAAGATTCGCTAACAATCTAGGAATCTATTTCGAAACTCTTGGATCTACCAACCTCGTTGCAACCGAATGGAAAATCATTGTCTACTATGACTTAGCACCCATTCAATCGGAATTAGAAGCATTTGACAATGGAACAATGGCACTTCAACAGCTATGCGACCAGTTACAACAAAATGCAGCATGCTCTGCAGTAGTAACTCACTTCATCACCATCAGAAATAGGTTACAAGCAGATACCAACATAATTTCAAAACGCCGAAAACCTCGGGCAGCTATCAACATAGTCGGCAACATGGATCATACGTTGTTTGGACTTCTCGATTCCGCCTACGCCGAAGAGATATCCCAAACCATCAACCAAGTAAAGGGCAATGAAGCACGTTTATGGACAATGTTAAAGAACCAGACGTCTATCATAGATTCCACAATTAACATCATGAAACAAGATCAAATCGAGGTCAGAGAACGCATGAACTCCCTTCAAAATCAAACCAAACAGATCATCGCTCGGATTGGAGAGGCCTCTGAACAATCCAAAATCTTCCAAATTTTCACTTCATTAACAATACAACTAATGCTTGTGGCTACCAACCTGCAACGAATTGAAGCAGCAATCATAAGTACGTTAACAGACGCACACTATGGACCATCAGCCCACTTCTGCTGACTCCAACTCAACTAAAAGCCGAAATCAACAATATCAAAAATCATCTGCCTCTGTCAGAAAAACTACCGTTTGATCAAGAAAATTTGATTCACTTCTACAAGATCCTAACAACTCAAGGAGGAGCCACTGACAATCATCTGGTGTTTGTCATCAAAATTCCACTAGTCGAACAAGAACCCTTCAATCTGTTCCGACTAATACCATTCCCCGCCACAGTCAATAACACACTCCTCATCATCAATCCATCGATGGAGATTCTGGCAATAAACCGTCAACGTGATCAGTATTTCGAGATGACAACAGCCGATCTCAAGGAGTGCGACAAAGGAAAGGACACTCACTTCATTTGCGTCAACAAAGGAGCAAAACACCACGCTGGTTCCCAAGCATATGCCTGTGAATTCAATCTCTTCAACAACAATACGGTACCATCATGCAACCTGATGCAACCAACCAACAACATGATACTCGTATGAACACAGTTGAGTAACAGTCACCAGTGGACATTCGGCACGCACCAAGACGTTCAACTCACGGCCGTATGTAGAACAGAAGCCAATCAATTCAAACTTAGTGGCTCTGGACTACTCTGACTCGAAGACAACTGCGTAATGAGGAACAATATAATCACCATCCAAGGCCGTCAGATGAAGACCAACACTCTTCATTGAATAAAGATCAGCGTCGAGTGTGGACGTGATTTACTAAATGTGTCGTGGGGTGCGCGCCTTTAACCAAAAAACTCAGTATACCAATTTCGATTTACAAATTCATATTCAGTGAAAACAAAACAAACTTTATTTATTATGCCTTGCTCAATTTGCAAACTAAGAATTGAGAGAAATGACCTCTCTAGGATCGCTTGCGGCGACTGTAATTGTGTTTTTCATTGTGCGTGTGCAAACATTAACCCAAATGATATCGAATTTATGAAAACAAATGATCTTAAATATAGATGTGATAAATGTTCTGCTTTGCGCCGAAAATCGCAAGTAATAAAGCAAGTGAACCCATTGCAAAAAACAATAGTAGCTGGTATACAGCTGAAATCTCAGTCCCTGGAATGCAGCAACAACAACAGCTGCCACTTGTTATGCACCCACTGTCTCTATCAATGCATCAACCACAACAACAACAACAACAACAGCAGCAGTCTCTTGAATAGTGGCCGCAACCTCAGCCAACTTCAACACCGAGTGACCAGCTATCAACATCACCATCAAAACCTGTTTATGATCGTCTGCCTGAAAGCCCGCTGTGTAGCGCTATTACAATGGAGTTACTATACGAAGAGATTCTCTGTCTAAAAAAAATTAATAGTGATTTCCTAAGCACAGTCCAGCAATTGAAGGAAGAAATGTCTCACTGTCATCAAAGGTTAACGAACTTGAAGGTAAATTAAACTGGTGGGAACAAAAGCAAGTTGAGGACGTCATTGAAATTGTTGGTGTACCTGAGATAAATGACGACAATGCAGAAGAAAGAGCCGACAAAATTTTTCATAAAGCTTTGAATGTTTCCGTGTCTTCAGATGACATAAGAAAATGTTATATTAAAAGTTCCAATAGGAAGAATAGCAAAAAAAAAAACTCTAATATTATTTGCGTCCAACTCTCATCCCTTGATATTAAAAATAAAATCATGAAAAACAAGAATAAATCTCAATACAACTTTATTTGGTGATACGGATAGGACCTGTACTAATATATATATATTAATGATTACTTTACAAAATTTACTCGCTCACTATTTATAGCAACTAAAAAATGTATAACAGAGAAAAAAATTAAATATTTATGGTTTAATAATTCGCAAATATTGTTAAGAAAAGTTGAAAAGGGTAAGGTTGTTTGTATTAGATCATTCAACGATCTTGCCTCTATTTAAAACTAATTGAATTGTTCTCAATCATGAATGGAAGCTTTAATCTTTTAAACAACAACCTTATCTCAGATACCATTGGTAGTTTTAGTGATAGCATTTTTCATAACAATTATAGCCAACCACTTTTTGTTATACATCAAAATATTAGAAGTCTTCGGCAAATTTTCGATTTATTGGTCAGCAATCTTGAAGCTTTAGAGTATTTACCGGTAATTATTTTTGTTTCGGAAATTTGGATCTATTCTCACGAAATTAATGATTTCAATATTCCTGGATATATTTTTTATCCACAAACTAACGATTCTTATTGTGCGGGAGGAGTGGCAGTCTTTATTCGGAGTTTGTATGATGATTGTGAAGTGGAGGGATTTAGTTTGTCGAGTGCTGATGTCATTAAAATCTCTTGTTCCTTTTATAATGAATTACTTACTTTTGTATGTGTGTACAGATTTAATTCACAGCATATTAATGTGTTTCTTGAGGAGTTTTCTTATTTTTTGGGTAGAGTGAAAGCTGTTAATCTTGTCATTTTAGGTGATTTAAATGTAGATTTGTTGAGCCCATGTTCTTCTTTAGATCTATACCTTACACTTATGGCCGAGCAAGGTTTAACCTCATACGTAAATGATACAACAAGGCCAATTGGAAATACCTGCCTTGATCATGTTTTTTGCCGTTTCAAAAAAATTCCTTCTAATCAATGTGCTGGAATCAATGTTGACCTACAAATTACTGACCACTGTATGACTGGTATTCTATTTAATACTCTTAAAAACCTGAAAACCGTAACGGACAGTATTTTGTGTGTAAACAAAATTAACTTTGCGCAACTGAATCTAGATTTGCGTTTTATCAACTGGGAAGAGGTTTATGCTGAAGAAAATGCAAATAAAGCCTACGATCTATTTTTGCAAATTTTAAAAAACTGTATTACAGCTGCTAGTAAAATCAATGTGAAAAGGAAAAAAGTAGAAAGGCTTAAACCTTGGATGAGTCGCCCTCTTCTTAAACAAATAAAACTGAAAAACAAACTGGCGAAGAAATGTAAGAAACATCCGCAAAACTGTAGTTTAAAAAAGCGTTTTAGTCATCTGTGTAAAAAGATAAGGAAGGATATCCGAACTTGTAGGGACTGTTATTATCATAACCAAATGAGAATGGCACAAGGGAACCTGAAAAAAGAGTGGAAATTAATCAATAGCATTGTCAACCGTAATGTTTGTAACCACGATAACTGTATTACAATAACAGATGGTAATGTCACTATATCTGATCCGATTGCAGTTGCAAACAAATTTAATGATTACTTTGCCTCTATTGGGCAAGTGTCCTCCCCATACGAAGCCTTCTCCAATTGTAGTTGTTGGCCCGAATGGAGCGTGAGGGATTCTACTTTTAACAGACATAGTTTCTACTTTGAAACCATCTCGGGGCTTGAAATTTTAAAAATTATAAACTCGTTGAATAATTCTAACTCATGCGGTATCGACGGTATTTCAAACCTTATTCTTAAAAGAATTGCTCTCAATATAGTTGATGTTTTGGCACATCTGTTAAATCTTAGTGTCATGTCTGGAATTTTCCCAGAAGAGCTTAAATGTGCTAACGTAAAACCTCTTTTTAAAAAGGGAAGCAAAAAAGAAAAAAATAATTATAGGCCAATTTCGTTATTGCCTTCTATTTCAAAGGTATTTGAAAAAGCAGTTAAGAATACCTAAATAAAATAAACTTCTTCAGTTCGAAGCAGTTCGGCTTTAGGGCTGGTCGATCTACTGAAGATGCTCTGATAGATTTCTGCTGCCTGGTACAGAAAGGATTGGACGCAAAAAAATGTTGTGCTGGGCTCTTTGTTGATGTAACCAAGGCCTTTGATATGGTTGATCACAATATTCTCTTAGGAAAGTTGTATAATGTTGGTTTCCGTGGTTTTTTCTATGATTGGGGATAGAAAGCAAAAAGTTAAAATCGGAAATAGTCTAAGTAGCGCAAAGTGAATCTGCCTTGGTGTTCCCCAAGGCTCTGTTCTTGGGCCAATTTTATTTTTGATCTACATCAACTCTATATTTGAACTGCCTTTGGTGCGTAGGGTTAAGGCTTTTGCTGATGATTTGGGTATAGCGTATGAGTCAGTCAACAGCCTCAATTTAATGGGTGACTTAAATCTTGACGTAAGCCTTTTAAGAATATGGTTTGCTCAACATAAGTTAGTAGTCAGTAACAAAACCAAACTTATGTTTTTTAGTCTCAGTAATGATGTGATTCCTGACATCGATATTGTATTTCATGCCTCAAATTGCGTAAAGTTCAAATTGTTTAATTGTAATTGTTTCGACTCAGGCCCTAATAATCCATTTAACGCTAGTGTTAACTGTAACGCAAATTGCTTTAAGATTGAAACCGTAACTCAATTTAAATATCTAGGTGTTACAATCGACAGAAGTATGAGTTGGTCTGTGCATATCTCAAATCTTAAGCAATATCTGCTCTCTGTCATTCGCAGTTTTTATCAACTAAGAAGATTTTGTTCTAACAACACCTTGAAAACAATTTATTACGGAATATTTCATTCTAAGTTGCAGTATGGTATAAGCTGTTTGGTGGGGGGGGGGGGGGGGGGGGCGCTATCAGATATAAGATACAGCAATTAGCTGTGTTGCAAAAATCAGTTTCACCGGCCTCGTTGACACACGAAGAATTGGAAACAGTAGTCGTCGAAATTGAAAGCATATTGAGTTCACGCACCCCACTGTCATCGAATCCAAACGACCTATCTGCAGTTCCTTTAGAGTGTTGAGGTATTTCCCTGAGACGGCAATAGCAACGTCATCCGCACAGGCAATCACCGTGCAACCCTCCCCTTCCAGGCATGTCAGTAGTTTATTCACCACCAAGTTCCACAGAAGGGGGAGAGGACACCACCTTGTGGCGTGCCTCTACTGAAGACCTTCTAGCGGATGAAACGCCCACTTTTGAGTTGATAATCCTGCTTGTGAGCAAAAGATTGATCAATACACCAAGCGATCCATCCACATTTAGCTCTGTTAGTGCATTTGCGATTGCAGATGTGTCGACGTTGTTAAAAGCGCCTTCTATGTCTAGGAAGGCAACCATAGTGTATTCCTTGTGGTGAAGGGAGTATTCAATGGCGCGTACCATGAAGTGAAGGGCAGTTTCCACTGATTTACCCTTAATGTACGAATGTTGTGCCGCAGACAGCAGTTGCGGGCTTATAATCATGCGAAGATGGATATCAATCAGACGCTCCAGCGTTTTGAGGAGGAATGATGATAGACTGATGGGTCTGAGGTCTTTTGGACCAACATGGGAGTATTTGCCAGCTTTGGGTATGAAGACTACTTTAACTTCTCTCCAAGCCTGAGGAATGTGAGTCAGCCTTGAACAGCTTTTTATAATCATCTCCAGTGTTGGTAGAATGATGACCGAAGTCCTCTGAAGTTCGGCAGGAATTATGCCGTCAGGTCCTGCGGACTTGAAGGGTTTGAAGCTTTGTAGTTCCCAAAGAAGCTTGTCCCTAGTAATCAGATTTTGAGAATTTGTTACCTGTTAATCCATAGGTGACCTATTTAGGTTACTATGGCCGGTAATGTTGGAGCTAAAAGTGAAGTGTGTGTCAAGTAGCAGATCGAGCGATTCTTCGCTGGATGTAGTCCACGAGCCATCTGCTTTCTTTAGGCAGCTAGGCATAGTTGGATTTGAAGCAAGGATTTTTCTTAGCCTTGATGCCTCTGAGGCTTCTTCTATTTTGCCACAGAAGAGTCTCCACGAAGATCTTTTGGCCTTCCTTAATTCTTTTTTGTATAATTTGAGGGATACTTTATAGGAGTCCCAGTCAGTATTGGATCTGCAGCTTTTAGCTCGATTGAAGAGTCTCCTGCAATCATTTCTCAGTGGTCCTAATTCAGGTATCCACCAATGTGACTTCTTTTTCCCCCTGGGTCGTACGAATGGGCAGGAAACAGCCATCGCTTCCTTAAAAGCCATCGTGAGCTTGTTGACTTTGCTGTCAAGCTCGCTAGGATTGCATGGGGGGCTTAAGAGTTCAGAGATTATATGTCTGCGCATAGTATCTCTGTATTTGGGCCAGTCTGTTTTCCGAGGGTTGCGAAATGTGGATTGGCAGGGGATGTCAACGTTTAGGTTGAAGGTAAGATATCGGTGGTCGGAGAAGGAATGATCATACGAAACCCTCCAACTCGATATCAATTTGTGGATGTTATCGGAGACAAGAGTAATGTCTAAGACTTCTTGTCGATTCTTGGTGATGAAGGTGGGTTCATTACCCATGTTGCACACAATGAGGTTAGTACTTAAAATATAATCAAAAAGTGACTCACCTCTGCTGTTGATATCAGTGCTGCCCCATACGGTGTGATGCGCATTAGCGTCGCATCCGATGATGAGTGCAGCTTTCCGCCTCTCTATTTCCGCAATAAAACTCTCCAGGCTAGCACCAGGGAGAGGTCCCAGGTTGTCATGGGCAAGATACGCTGATGCCAACCAGTATGTGCTACCAGTAGTCTCTAGTTTGGCAGCCGTCGTATCTCGATCGCTGAAATTAGGGAGTAAATAAGCATTAAGCCTACTCTTCACTAGTATGCACGATCTAGGTTTACCTTTGTCGGACACATATAGTGGGTAGTATCCAGTGGTCTTCAGTCCACGAACCAGGTTATTGACGACCCAGGGCTCCTGGACCAAGACTAAGTATTCTCCAGTTTTTGCTAGCCGGAGAATAAGGGCGGCCGAAACCTTAATCGAGTGTTGAAGGTTTATCTGAATGATCTGCAGCATTGTTGCTACGATCTTTTGGAGAAGCCTCCATCACTGTTTTATTGAGGTCCTCCAAATCACAGGACGAACTGGGAAGTTCATCCTCACTCAGAGGATCCTTGTTGGACAAGCCTTCCAATACAGAGGATGAGCTAAGGAGCTCGTCTTCCCTCAGAAGGTCATTGTCATTGGTGTCGTGTGTGTCCATGACCGACTGGGAGTCGATCACGAGGGGTAGAGACATGGTTGGTTCCTTAGAGGGCTCTGAAATGTCATCCTCTATGGAGGGGAAGGTGAACGGTGTGCTTGCACCCGACATAACAGATTCGGAGGGATGATGGGGTCGCTTATCAGCGTCCAAATCATCCTTCTTGTAGACTTTCAGCGTGATGTCGTTCCACCGAACCGAACCGAATCATGCCTGCGGTCGCTGCCAGATGAGCAAGGGATTCCTGATTGATGATGATAACAGCGCATCGGAAGGAACCCTTTTGTTCTTCTAGTTTTGCGACTTTCCAGTTGTGAGTCGGAAGGGATGGGTTACTGATTTTGAGAAGGTGCAGTATCCTTTCAGTGGAGGAAGGGCTGACTGGGATCCAGGCACGCGATCTCGGTCGGCAAGGGATGTCCTCCCTCGCAACAACATCAAGCTTAGCCCCTGGCCAAAGCTCACCAAGCGTGTTTATCGCGACCTTGTAGAGGTCCAATGATCGCTGATCGTCGCACGCGATAAGCTTAACGCGTCCTTGATGCCAGCCACCAGCATGGATTATTGGCGGTGGTCCGGGGATATCTTTGTAGAAATCCTCGAAGTTTTCCAACAGGGAAAGCATAATGAGATCCCACCGTTCAGGTGAGATCCTGCCATCGGCGTCGCTGCGGTCTATAACTGCGACCACAATACCTTTTTTTAGGACATCGCTAAAAGACCTATGAGATTTGACGGTGGACGCGCTAGGAGGAATGCTGGTGTTGTGCATACTCAGGCGCTTTGAGACCGAACCGACCTCCTCCACCGATCTCTGTCGCTTTGACGCAATGTCTCCGCTGGTCTTGTGCTTTACTGCGAGTACATTCTGAGCCCAGGTCAATTTACTGATCTGCGCAGGGGTTCTATCCATCTCAGGGATAGTGCCGATAGAGCCAATAATGCGATTTGCATTGCGTTTATCCTTGTAGTGCGACGTCGAGGTGTTACGACGACACCTACAAGACGCGCTGGTGGAAGTAGGACCATGTTGCACAGTCCCACTTCCCCAAGGGGGTTGATTGTGTCTGGTAGCAGCATCCATGCGTTTACTGCCAGCGGAAGGACCATGAGTTTGCACAGTCTTACCCCTGACTAGTGTAGAAGGAGTTTTACCAGGGGGCAGCTTTGGAACACTGTCTGAGGGGTTGCTGCCAGCAGAGATGGGACCATTTTGCACGGTCCCACTTTTGCTGGGAAATTTATTTTTGTGCTCGCAATCACTGACGGAGGAACCACGGTTATCCACAGTTCCGCTGCCAGCTGCCATAAGAGCATTGCCGGTAGACAGCTTTGTCGCCGTACTACCGTCCGGTTTCAAAGGGATACCGGCCTTAAAAATTTGTTTTTGGTTCATAATAGTTCCGACGAGCAGAAGAGAAGGTCCGTCTGTACAGAGATCCGCATTGTACAGATAAGGCTAGCTGTTCCGGACGTCGCCAGGTATCCGGATACTCCGCTTGCGACTGAGCTATTTTTTAACCTGGGCCCTCAGCCAGGCTGACTATCGGCACGGGTCTCCATTAGTCCAGCCCAGGGATAAAGGAGGGAGAGAGATGGGAAGCGGGAGAGGAAGGAAGAGAGGAGTGGGAGAAGATGTGGGGAGAGTGGGATCAGGACGGAGTGTCCTTTCACAAGCTCACGACTTATCTCCGGAAGAAGATCAGCTATTAGCGCAAACCCTTAAACTATTCCCGTCCTACTCCAACCTAGGCCTGGGGCGCACACACCTCATGACGCATGAGATCGACACCGGAGACGCGCTGCCTATTAAGAGACGGCACTATCCCATCTCCCCAGCGGTAGAAGCACTCATCTATGCGCAGGTGGATCGCATGCCGGCGATGGGCGTGATAGAAGTCAGCCCTAGCGCCTGGAGCTCACCCGTCGTGTTAGTACGGCGGGGCGACAAGCACCGGCTGTGCCTGGACGTCCGGGAGCTCAACAAAGTCACCAAGAAAGATGCGTATCCTCTGCCAAGTATTGAGGGACTGCTATCGCGCCTTCCAGACACGTACTACATGTCTAGTGTAGATCTGAAGGACGCGTTCTGGCAGATACCGCTGGAGGATAAAAGTAGGCAGAAGACGGCTTTTACCGTCCCCGGTTGTCCTCTATACCAGTTTAAAGTCATGCCCTTTGGGCTATGTAATGCGCCTCAGCGCCTATGTCGGCTTATGTACCAGGTCATCCCCGCCGAATGGCGGCACAAGGTGTTCGTATACCTGGATGATCTGCTCATCCTCTCGAGCAAATATACGGAGCATCTGGAGTTATTAGCGTTAGTAGCGCAGAAACTAAGCGACGCTGGGTTGACTATCAACCTAGATAAGTCTAAGTTTTGCTACAAAGAACTGAGATACCTCGGATGTATTGTGGGAAACGGAGTCCTAAAAGTCGATCCTAGCAAGATAGAAGCCCTAAAAGAATTCCCAACACCCCAGAACGCTCGCCAAGTGAGGAGATTCGTGGGGATGGCGGGTTGTTATAGACGGTTTGTCAAAGACTTTTCCACCCTAGCCAGCCAGCTGTCGGACACTCGGAAGAAAGGAAAGAGATTTGAAGTTAACGAGACCGCCCAAGCTTCGTTCCTGGCGATCAAAGAGAGGCTATCCAGCGCTCCAGTTCTGGGCAAGGATTGAGCAAGGAATTTCAAGCGTTTACTTCTTCCTTGGGGATCACTCATCTCAAAACGGCCATCTATTCTCCGCAAGCGAATGCCAGCGAAAGAGTCAATCGCTCCATCTTAGCGGCGATCCGGTACTACATCGACCCGGACCACTATTCGTGGGACGCCCATTTACCAGTCATAGGCTGCGCTCTGCGCTCCGTGGTTCATTCCGCCATAGGCATGTCACCATACGAAGCGGTCTTCGGGCAACGAGCGATTGGACACGGCAGCGAATAAAAACTGCTGCGAGAGCTGAACGGCCTCAAGAACGCCGAGCTAGAGCTGAATCCCAAGGCCTGTAAGATGAACATCATACATGCCCGCATGGAGGAATCCCTCGAGAAGGCGCATCAGAAGTACGCGCGGATTTAGAACCTACGCAGCACTCCCGTAAAATACACGGTAGGCGACTGCGTCTATAAACGCAACCACCAGCTGAGCGCCTTCGCGAAGGGAATCAACGCGAAATTCTGTCGGAAGTTTGTCAAAGCCCGAGTGACCGGAATCCGAGCGAATCTGTACCAACGTGAAGACTCGCAAGGCAACGATCTGGGGTTAGTCCATTCGAAAGACATCCGGCGTTAACCATCGCCACCCGAGCAGGCCCATCTTTCCTGTATCCCTTTTCCAATCCTTTTCCCTATGGGAGGTTCAAATTTTTTCTCCCAGCTAGTCCCAATAACAAACAAAATAACAAACAACAATTTCATTCAAAACCACCTAAGGTTACATAAAATAGGACAAAAAAAAAATAAAAAATAAAAAAAAAATAAAAAAGGCTGAGATTTCTGTCTTGTATTTTTTCCTCACCACCTGAAGGAGTCAGGAAAAACTACAAGTTTTGTAGGAAATCCTAAAAGAACGCCATCTTTCAGGGATTTGCGGAACTACTTACCGAATAGTGCCCAGCGACCACGCGCCCGAATCCAAGCTCGTCACTCACCCGTTTTTTTCTGAACGCCGCCCGTTCAGCTGTCATTTCACAATTTCGAATTGTGCGACAGAAAAGCAGACATCCGGCATCTTCGGGTCGGCCATCTTCAGATTAAACCAATAAGTGTACGGAGCTGGACGTGCCTGACAGTCCGAACGAATAAGCGAATCTCTGATTCATCACCCAGTGCGGGGTAATCAGCCCCAAAATACAAGGGGAAAAAGACCTGAGAGTCGAAACTGGATTAATCCAGGGATATTAGTGTCCCAGTGGTAAGTTTCACTCTTACTTTGGGAAACCAAACATGATTTCGCTAACCACGGAATAATTGTCCTCCTTCGGCAGCTACGTCCTCCACGACGACGATCGGCAGCGCAGCTCAACCAGGAGTAAGCGAAGAACGGGGTCGCAACGAGGATCTTTGCATGCCACCCTGGCGACATAAGTATTCCGGCAAGGCCACCAAGGCAAAACGTCCGAGCGCTTGCCTAAAAACAGCGAGTTCATCGCCCTAGTGCTCGCCCCACGTTGTGCGCAGCTTTTGCGACATTCTTTAAAGCGCGTCCGAGCACTTCAGCCCACCGTCCACGCCCGATTTTAGTCGGAAGTCTCGACGGCTCAACCCCCCCCCCCCCCCCCCAACGAAAGTCTAACTACACACAACCTTGCTATATTCCGGAAAGAAACAACAAAATAAACTGTTTTCTGTATATTCTAGAATGGGACGGGTGTATACACGCCAAACATCAACAGGGAAAGCTGTTTTGGTAGAATGCATTCAACGCTTGGAATCTCTTGTCGCTGCTGCAACGAGTTATGATGAACTTTGAGATGAATTTTAATCATGGATTTTTATATTGCAACATATCGATTTTTTATATTGTAATTAGTAAGTACTTTTTGTATTTGTGTTTCTTATCTGTCTGTTTTGCGTTTTGGGTTTTCTTGAGCTGGGGAGAAATTTAATTGTAATTTTCACTTATGGGTAATGCTTCATCCAGTGATGTTGGTGCGAATGATAACTTGCGCGTATTAATTAACATCTTATGTAAACAACGAGGTGGCCTAAAAGTATGCCACATAAATGCCCAGAGTTTATCTAAATACAAATTTGACGAATTCAGAGGTCTGTTTGTTGGTTCTGATGTAGATATTGTATGCGTTTCGGAAACATGGTTTGATCCTAAAATATCTTATTGCGTGTACTCAATGCCAGGATATACAGTTTTTCGTGATGATAGGCAAAATAGAATCGGCGGTGGAGTGGCCATTTACGTACGTAAGTCGTTACCTGTTAAGTTACTCTCAACTTCTCCTCTTATTAGCCCCATTGAGTATTGTTTTATTGAGTTGATGTGCGAGAGAAGGAAATGCCTACTAGGCGTCGTCTATCGGCCTTACAATAACATTGATTGTTCGCAACTGTACTGCTTCCTAGAAAACAATACCTCATCATATTGGAAAACTATTGTCTGTGGCGATTTTAATTGTAATATTCTGTATCGTGCAACCTCGTCTTCCCTAACTGAGAATATAAAAGCTCTTAACTTTCATTTGCTCAACTCATCCTCTCCGACGCATTTCACTCATTCAAGTAGTACTCTTCTGGATTTATTTATATCAAGCGATATTCATAATGCTTTCTACGGTCAAGTTTCTGCCCCGGCGTTTCCAAACATGATCTAATATTTGCATGTTTTGACTTTGTCTCCATCTGCACAGAACCACTAAAATATTCGTATAGGGACTTCAAACACGTAAATGTTGATTTTCTTGAACGGGACCTTCAGTGTGTTAACTGGTTGCCAATATACTCTGAAACTTCGACCGACGCCCAAGTTGATTACTTTCAAGACACACTTACACAGTTGTTTGATTGCAATGTTCCTAATAGAACTAAGATTGTTAAATACAGCAACAACGTCTGGTTTACCGCTGAAATTCTCAAACTGAAAAATGAACGAGATGCGTTCAGAAAATGGAAGTATTTCAAGCTTCCTGAATTTTGGTTGATTTATAAATCTCTTAGAAACCTTGCCTGCTCAAAAATCAGGGAAGCCAAGCGAAATTATTTCCGTGAGCATTTTAATCATAAACTTCCTGGCAAGCTTCTATGGAGGAGCTTACGGCAGCAAGGTATTTGTGGTAAAATAGATCCAGGGTTGGATAAGGTTGATCCAAACCAGCTAAATCGTGATTTCGTCAAAATTCAAATACAATCGACAAGCCAACCAACCAAACATGATTTCGCTAACCACGGAATAATTGTCCTCCTTCGGCAGCTACGTCCTCCACGACGACGATCGGCAGCGCAGCTCAACCAGGAGTAAGCGAAGAACGGGGTCGCAACGAGGATTTTTGCATGCCACCCTGGCGACATAAGTATTCCGGCAAGGCCACCAAGGCAAAACGTCCGAGCGCTTGCCTAAAAACAGCGAGTTCATCGCCCTAGTGCTCGCCCCACGTTGTGCGCTGCTTTTGCGACATTCTTTAAAGCGCGTCCGATCACTTCAGCCCACCGTCCACGCCCGATTTTAGTCGGAAGTCTCGACGGCTCAACCCCCCCCCCCCCCCCCCCCCCAACGAAAGTCTAACTACACACAACCTTGCTATATTCCGGAAAGCTCATGAATTAAAACAACAAAATAAACTGTTTTCTGTATATTCTAGAATGGGACGGGTGTATACACGCCAAACATCAACAGGGAAAGCTGTTTTGGTAGAATGCATTCAACGCTTGGAATCTCTTGTCGCTGCTGCAACGAGTTATGATGAACTTTGAGATGAATTTTAATCATGGATTTTTATATTGCAACATATCGATTTTTTATATTGTAATTAGTAAGTACTTTTTTGTATTTGTGTTTCTTATCTGTCTGTTTTGCGTTTTGGGTTTTCTTGAGCTGGGGAGAAATTTAATTGTAATTTTCACTTATGGGTAATGCTTCATCCAGTGATGTTGGTGCGAATGATAACTTGCGCGTATTAATTAACATCTTATGTAAACAACGAGGTGGCCTAAAAGTATGCCACATAAATGCCCAGAGTTTATCTAAATACAAATTTGACGAATTCAGAGGTCTGTTTGTTGGTTCTGATGTAGATATTGTATGCGTTTCGGAAACATGGTTTGATCCTAAAATATCTTATTGCGTGTACTCAATGCCAGGATATACAGTTTTTCGTGATGATAGGCAAAATAGAATCGGCGGTGGAGTGGCCATTTACGTACGTAAGTCGTTACCTGTTAAGTTACTCTCAACTTCTCCTCTTATTAGCCCCATTGAGTATTGTTTTATTGAGTTGATGTGCGAGAGAAGGAAATGCCTACTAGGCGTCGTCTATCGGCCTTACAATAACATTGATTGTTCGCAACTGTACTGCTTCCTAGAAAACAATACCTCATCATATTGGAAAACTATTGTCTGTGGCGATTTTAATTGTAATATTCTGTATCGTGCAACCTCGTCTTCCCTAACTGAGAATATAAAAGCTCTTAACTTTCATTTGCTCAACTCATCCTCTCCGACGCATTTCACTCATTCAAGTAGTACTCTTCTGGATTTATTTATATCAAGCGATATTCATAATGCTTTCTACGGTCAAGTTTCTGCCCCGGCGTTTCCAAACATGATCTAATATTTGCATGTTTTGACTTTGTCTCCATCTGCACAGAACCACTAAAATATTCGTATAGGGACTTCAAACACGTAAATGTTGATTTTCTTGAACGGGACCTTCAGTGTGTTAACTGGTTGCCAATATACTCTGAAACTTCGACCGACGCCCAAGTTGATTACTTTCAAGACACACTTACACAGTTGTTTGATTGCAATGTTCCTAATAGAACTAAGATTGTTAAATAAAGCAACAACGTCTGGTTTACCGCTGAAATTCTCAAACTGAAAAATGAACGAGATGCGTTCAGAAAATGGAAGTATTTCAAGCTTCCTGAATTTTGGTTGATTTATAAATCTCTTAGAAACCTTGCCTGCTCAAAAATCAGGGAAGCCAAGCGAAATTATTTCCGTGAGCATTTTAATCATAAACTTCCTGGCAAGCTTCTATGGAGGAGCTTACGGCAGCAAGGTATTTGTGGTAAAATAGATCCAGGATTGGATAAGGTTGATCCAAACCAGCTAAATCGTGATTTCGTCAAAATTCAAATACAATCGACAAGCCAACCAACCAAACATGATTTCGCTAACCACGGAATAATTGTCCTCCTTCGGCAGCTACGTCCTCCACGACGACGATCGGCAGCGCAGCTCAACCAGGAGTAAGCGAAGAACGGGGTCGCAACGAGGATTTTTGCATGCCACCCTGGCGACATAAGTATTCCGGCAAGGCCACCAAGGCAAAACGTCCGAGCGCTTGCCTAAAAACAGCGAGTTCATCGCCCTAGTGCTCGCCCACGTTGTGCGCAGCTTTTGCAACATTCTTTAAAGCGCGTCCGAGCACTTCAGCCCACCGTCCACGCCCGATTTTAGTCGGAAGTCTCGACGGCTCAACCCCCCCCCCCCCCCCCCCAACGAAAGTCTAACTACACACAACCTTGCTATATTCCGGAAAGCTCATGAATTAAAACAACAAAATAAACTGTTTTCTGTATATTCTAGAATGGGACGGGTGTATACACGCCAAACATCAACAGGGAAAGCTGTTTTGGTAGAATGCATTCAACGCTTGGAATCTCTTGTCGCTGCTGCAACGAGTTATGATGAACTTTGAGATGAATTTTAATCATGGATTTTTATATTGCAACATATCGATTTTTTATATTGTAATTAGTAAGTACTTTTTGTATTT
This sequence comes from Portevinia maculata, assembly GCA_949715645.1. NCBI lineage: Eukaryota > Metazoa > Arthropoda > Insecta > Diptera > Syrphidae > Portevinia > Portevinia maculata. The sequence goes on from OX454526.1 coordinate 180,413,790, forward strand.
GTGTTTCTTATCTGTCTGTTTTGCGTTTTGGGTTTTCTTGAGCTGGGGAGAAATTTAATTGTAATTTTCACTTATGGGTAATGCTTCATCCAGTGGTGGTGGTGCGAATGATAACTTGCGCGTATTAATTAACATCTTATGTAAACAACGAGGTGGCCTAAAAGTATGCCACATAAATGCCCAGAGTTTATCTAAATACAAATTTGACGAATTCAGAGGTCTGTTTGTTAGTTCTGATGTAGATATTGTATGCGTTTCGGAAACATGGTTTGATCCTAAAATATCTTATTGCGTGTACTCAATGCCAGGATATACAGTTTTTCGTGATGATAGGCAAAATAGAATCGGCGGTGGAGTGGCCATTTACGTACGTAAGTCGTTACCTGTTAAGTTACTCTCAACTTCTCCTCTTATTAGCCCCATTGAGTATTGTTTTATTGAGTTGATGTGCGAGAGAAGGAAATGCCTACTAGGCGTCGTCTATCGGCCTTACAATAACATTGATTGTTCGCAACTGTACTGCTTCCTAGAAAACAATACCTCATCATATTGGAAAACTATTGTCTGTGGCGATTTTAATTGTAATATTCTGTATCGTGCAACCTCGTCTTCCCTAACTGAGAATATAAAAGCTCTTAACTTTCATTTGCTCAACTCATCCTCTCCGACGCATTTCACTCATTCAAGTAGTACTCTTCTGGATTTATTTATATCAAGCGATATTCATAATGCTTTCTACGGTCAAGTTTCTGCCCCGGCGTTTCCAAACATGATCTAATATTTGCATGTTTTGACTTTGTCTCCATCTGCACAGAACCACTAAAATATTCGTATAGGGACTTCAAACACGTAAATGTTGATTTTCTTGAACGGGACCTTCAGTGTGTTAACTGGTTGCCAATATACTCTGAAACTTCGACCGACGCCCAAGTTGATTACTTTCAAGACACACTTACACAGTTGTTTGATTGCATGTTTCTATTCTATTTGATGTTCCTAATAGAACTAAGATTGTTAAATACAGCAACAACGTCTGGTTTACCGCTGAAATTCTCAAACTGAAAAATGAACGAGATGCGTTCAGAAAATGGAAGTATTTCAAGCTTCCTGAATTTTGGTTGATTTATAAATCTCTTAGAAACCTTGCCTGCTCAAAAATCAGGGAAGCCAAGCGAAATTATTTCCGTGAGCATTTTAATCATAAACTTCCTGGCAAGCTTCTATGGAGGAGCTTACGGCAGCAAGGTATTTGTGGTAAAATAGATCCAGGGTTGGATAAGGTTGATCCAAACCAGCTAAATCGTGATTTCGTCAAAATTCAAATACAATCGACAAGCACTAACGCAGCGCAATTAATCGAATCAAATGGCTCCTTTGAATTTTCGAGAGTTGAGCAGGCAGATGTTCTCAGAGCTGTCATTAAAATTAAATCTAAAGCTGTTGGTGTTGATGGAATCCATCCTTATTTCATAAAAATGATTTTGCCATATATTCTTCCAATAGTGACCCATATATTCAACACTATTTTAACGACATCAACTTTTCCAATTTCATGGAAAGCTACTAAGATTATTCTAATCCTTAAACAGAAAGCAACAAGTAGAGCCCCGGCAGAATATCGACCCATCGCAATACTACCATATCTATCCAAAGTCCTAGAAAAATGTGTTCACTATCAGTTGTCCGCCTATCTTCGACAAAATAATTTACTCTACGTATATCAATCGGGCTTTCGGCCACATCACAGTTGTACTTCAGCACTGCTTAAAGAGACAGATGATATACGGGAAGCTATGAATAAAAACTACACCACTTTTCTGAATCTACTTGACTTTTCCAAGGCATTTGACACAGTTCACCACGGGCTTCTTGTTGAAAAACTTATTACACAATTCGGGCTCTCGTCTTCTGCGGCGAAATTTATTCAATCATATCTTACAGGTCGTACGCAAGCCGTCTTTATCAATGATGTCCCATCCGAGTTTTTAGCAACTTCAAATGGTGTCCCTCAAGGATCCATCTTAGGCCCACTGCTCTTCTCAATCTTTATTAATGACCTCCTAACTGTTGTCAATTACTCGTCAGTACATATATATGCAGACGATGTACAACTATACATAAGCAGTGAGCGCGGTCTCATCACTAATCCTGCCTATAAGCTCAATCAGGATCTCAAGAATATCCGAACTTGGTCCGAGCGCAATTGTTTAAAGCTAAATCCTGACAAAACCAAATGCATAGTAATTAGCAGAAATTGCCCGGATATATCTTGTGTTCCTAGCATTAATCTAGGAAATTTTCCAATTCAATTTGTCCAGAAAGTAAAAAATCTAGGTATTTGGTTCAGCACAACATTGTGTTGGGACAACCATATTTTGACCGTTATTGGGAAAATCTACGGCTGTCTCAGGAACCTGTCACTTTCGCAAAATTTCACACCGACACCTACAAGGTTGATGCTGGCTAGAACCCTGCTGGTGCCACTTATTACCTACTGCTGTGAAATATTCTGTTGTAACACGCCTTCATAACGCGCAAATTTCAAGTTGCATTTAACAATATTACTCGATATGTTTTTGGATTGAAAAGATACGACCATGTTTCCACTTACGCTAAAAAGATTCTTGGTTGTACATTAAACAAGTATCTTCAATACTGCACTATCAAGCATCTACATAATATCATAACCACCAAACAGCCGCCCTATTTATATGATAAGCTTCAATTCGCACAATCGCAACGCTCCTCCAATTTGATTCCACCCCGGGTAGCATATCAGCTCACGGAACGCCAATTTTTTGTTCACGCCATTCGCCTCTGGAATGCACTTCCCCTCAGTTTAAGACGACTCAAGGATTCAAACAATTTTAGTGACACTCTCTTTCGGCACATTGCAGGCACATAGATACAGAAAGTACTACTTAAGTTTATAGAAATCGTTTACTTTCTTTCGTTTTCTTTTTACTTCTTTTAAATTGTTTTTTTTTTTTTTTTCTTTCTTTGAATTTGTATACATTGTTTATATTTAGTTTACCTTAGTCATACTTTTTTTCTTTTCTTTTTTTTAATATAAAACAATACACGTATTTTCAGTTAATATGAAGTATAATAATCGAAAGGCTTTTTACAAAATTCACATTTATAACTTGAAAGATTTTGGAAGTCTATCATGTTGTTACTTATGAATAAATAAATATTAAATATGAAATAATATATTAAGATTCAGTAAATCGGGTACTTTAGTATAGTAAGCAATAGTACATCGTGTACTTTAATGGGGGGGCAGCGCGGCCTTTGGAACTACCAGGCACAATTTATTCAAGGCATGTAAAAATAATGTGACCCCAGTCCAGGACCACGCAGCAAGTTCCCACTCCCGCCGAAGAGCTAGCGCGGGGAACATTGGAACCATGCCTGGCTGCTGGTGGCTGGACACCTTCATCCATCTCTCTGTTCGGTGGGGTTTCGGAGTCCTGTTTGCTGGGACTCTCTGAGGCAGCTCGAGTAGATGGACGAGGTCGACACGGTACATGTGGCGTTCAACGGGGCTCAGTTTCTCCTGTCCTTTGGTGAGGGGAAACTCAAGCCAAGCCGAGTTGCCCGTCAACTCGAGGTCGAGTTGAGGTGACCCACACTCCCCCACCTGAACGCGTGTATTAACGTTACAAACTTGACCAGAAGTAATTCCATCATAGCAGTCATATCAACGCTTGTACTTACTTGTTCTTCTGCTACGTCGAACAAAACGGACTTGGGGTTTTCTTCTTCGTTTTCAACAGCTTCCTGCAGTCGAAGCACCCGATCACTTTTCCTCCAGCTGTGGAGAGATTCCGCTTTTCCAGTTCAGCTTTTAACTGCGGTATTCTGAGCTGTAGTAATTTTAATGTGCGGCCCATTTTTGTTTTCCTTTTTTTTAACTAATTCACTTCACTTTAATTTCACACTGAATACGTTTTATCCCACTTCTGACACCAATATTACATCCAGGCTAAAATTCGAATAGATAAAACGTAATTCTATTTAATTAATCTTTATTAGTTTTCTTTCAATTTAATTTTTGATTATTATTATAATAATTCACTTATTTAATTCAACAATTCACTTTCACAATTTATTTATCACTTTAAATAACCAATCACTTTTCTCTTATTCAATACTTGCACTTTTTCTCTATACTTTTCTTTTGTTGTGATGTCTTCAACTAAGTAGACGTGTTTTAAATTGCTCCTATATATGCAATCAAATTCTTTTCTACCGCCTACCTAATCAAACAAGTTGTAATTCAAAGTCTTACACATTCATTTTTGTTTCATATCTCTAAACCTCGGGTGGCTTTTGTGTTTTTTTTTCTCTGTTGAATAATTGAATTAAAAAAAATCTAAATAAGTTATATATACATAGGTTAGGTTAGGTTTATGTGGCTGTCGGCAGAAGCCGACACACTTAGGCCAATTTAGGCCCATTGTGATACCACGTATGTATTATCTACCTCAACTCTGTAGATGGGACTGGCCAGCGACACGCGGTTGCTCTCAAACGGTCCCCCATCTACGTACTAACCACGCCCAACGTCGTTTAAATACGGTGATCTGACGAGAACCGATTAACTCGACGTGGTATGGTCGTTGGTTCATATATACATACTTTGAACGGTTTAATACTCGATTCGATTTGCTTAATCGCTCTCAGTGTAATATGTCAGCCAGACCCAAACGTCAAGGAACCAAGGAGAGCAAGGTGCTGAGCTCTTCTGATTTATTCACCTCGCCCGCTTTAAGCAGCCAAAACAAATTGCGTCCTACTCCTACCCCAAGTCAAAATATGGAAAGGAGATCAACAATTTCGAAAAATTTACAAGACCTCGAAGCAACACTAACAAAAAAGTTTGCACTGCTGATTTCCGAACTTGAGGGAAAAGTAAACAATTTAATCAGCGAAGCCATTGCTACTATTGATATTCGAGTGAAACAGTGCGAAAGCGAAATTGTGGATCTTAAAGAAGAAAACGTAAAAATAAGAGAGGAGTTAGCTGACTATCAGCGCCGACAACGTCTCTGTGATGTAGTAGTGAGAGGTATTCCCTATGCACACATCGATCTTGCCAAAAAAAATCGCCCTTGAGCTACGTCACAAATACTCTCCCCACGTAGATGCTTTTCGTCTTGGATCCAATTCGCACGGCAGCAGCAACAGCAACAACAACAACAGCAGCAAAAGCTCTCGCCCACTGCTAATTCGCTTCTCTTCCCATGCTGAGCAAAGGGCTTTCCTTTCTTCGTTCTACAAAAACAAAGGCCTTACACTTGACCAACTAGATGATGATACACAAAATGGAATGCCTTACAATACTCGTCGTATCTACGTAAACGAAAGTCTTACGCCTGCGAATAGTTCTCTGTTGCGGCATGCAAATCAGCTTCGGAGAGAAGGCTTGCTGTCATCAGTGAGAACGAGAAATGGTTTTTTGTACGTCAAGAAAACTAGTGATGATTTTGAAATTAAAATTACAACATCGGCCAAACTCTCCTGAAAGCTTTTTGCCGGTGCTTCCCGCTGCATTTCAACTGATGTCATCTGGAGCAGTTCTACGTATTTATTTATTGAATTTTGCTTAGATATTCTACACTTTATACATTTGTAAATTGAATTTCTTGAAACAGTAGATACTATTTGTAACTGCATTCTATTTTTATTTTATTTTCTATTTCTTGTATAACTAAACTACCTTCTTTTTCTTTCTTCTTCTTTTACACCTTCTTTTCTCCTTACACTTTCCTTATTGTATTGTAGCACTTCGTTCAAGTACGAAATACTGAGCAAATCCAAAGGAAGCGTGGTGGAGTATCTTCTCTTAGAAATTTCGGATGGTATAGTGAAATGCCTTGTTGGTGTTGCTTACAACCCAAATCGCTGTCATTCTCCAGATATTTTATTTTCTTCGTTGCATGAGTTTACTGCACTTTATGAGCACATCATAATTTGTGGATACTTTAATGCTGACCTATTAAAATGTGATAATAAAGCTTATCAACTACTGGATTTTGCTGCTGCTGCCGGGCTATCGGTAGTAAATTCGTATGCCACCCATTTTTCTCCTGATGCCCCTCCCAGTCTTCTAGATGTGTTATGGTGTCAAATCGTGCTGATGTCTTGCTTCAAGATCAGCTGTCCCTGGCGGGAATATCTGACCACGACATGATATTCTGTACTTATGGTGTTGATATGTCCCGTTCCCCCTCTCCTTCATCGTTCGAATTCAGAGATTATGCTTCAATAGACTACAATGTGTTACATTTCGATGCAAGCTTGCTTCCGTGGCGTCATTGCTATCAAATATCAGGCGTAACGGACAAAGTGAATCATGTTCAATCACTTGTATTGGACCTCTTTAACCGACATGTTCCTATTAAGACAGTTGCAATACGAAATAAGAAATGCCCATGGTTCACCATTGAGGTTACAAATGCGATGAAGGTTCGTAACAAGCTATATTCAAAGTGGAAGCAAAGACCAACAACTCCTAATTGGGAATTTTTTTGGCGTGCTCGTAATTACTCTACCTTTATCACACGAAGAGCAAAAAAGAGATATTTCCTATCCAAATTGAACACTGACCTACCATCTTATAAGCTTTGGACCAACTTACGTTCCATTGGCGTTGGGAAAAGGGCTTCTGCTGATAGCATCCCTGATGTTACTGCACTTAATGATCCTTTTTTAAAAAGTACAATTAATAACTCTTATTTTACTCCCAAAGATGAACTGCTTTTTCTGTCTGATTTTGATTTCGAAGTTGTTTCGGAAGTTGACGTCATTAATGTTATTCGTTCGTTAAAATCAAACGCAGTTGGTGAAGATGGTATATCCCTTCGCTTCGTTAAGACAGTCCTGCCCCATTTAGTAAGTTGTCTTACACATATTGTCAACTTTTGTATAACATCATCTTTTTTTCCTGATAATTGGAAGTTAGCTAAAGTTATTCCTGTGCCAAAGAAACCTCATCCATCTTTTGCTAGTGATTTTCGCCCTATAAGCATTTTACCAACTCTATCAAAAGTCTTGGAGAGGGTTCTTGTTAACCAAATATCAGTGTATCTGGATCAGCATAGTTTGATGTCTTCTGTCCAGTCTGGTTTTCGAGTACGTCATAGTTGTGCTACAGCTATGATAAAAATTCTCGATGACATACGAATTAAGTTTGACATGGATCACTTGACTGTTCTTTGTTTGCTTGACTTCTCCAAGGCTTTTGATAGAGTGAACCATCAGGTACTGTGTCAGAAGCTTAGAATGTATTTTGGATTTAGTGAAAGATCAGTGCGCCTTATAAGTAATTACTTGCATAACGTTATCAAAGAGTAGTTCATAATGGGAAATCGTCCGAATTTAGAGCGTTTTTTTTTTTCTTTTTTTTTTAAAAAAAAGGAAATCCAAATCCCAGAGCACTCAGACTTAGACCAGGCAGAAATCCTCCTTTTGGTGTAGAGGCGTGAATGGGTGGCGTATGTTGTTGTTTCCCATGGGGATTGAACCTGCACCGCACGGGTCACAAGCCAACACACTAACCTCTACCCCGTCGCCACCCTAATTTAGAGCGTTACTAACAGGTGTACCTCAGGGATCAATTTTGGGACCAATATTATTCTGTTTATATATAAATGATATGCCCAGTGTCTGTTCGAATGTCTCTTTTCACCTTTATGCTGATGATGTCCAGATTTATTTGTCACGTCCAAATGGACTGGCGGAGGATCTCATTGCTAGAATTAATGAGGATCTTTCAAAAATTTATAGCTGGTCCCTTTCCAATGGGCTAAGCATCAATCCAGAAAAATCTCAACTGATTTTGATATCAAAAAAATGTCATGATACTATTGAACTACCACCCGTGTTACTAAACAATAGGGAAATTAAGTTTGTCGAAACTGTCACGAATCTCGGTTTCAAGATAAATCGCTCGCTCTCCGCTGTAGACCAAACAAATTACGTAGTTGGTCGAATATATGCCGGATTGCGAAAACTTTGGAAGTCTTCAAGTTTCACCCCAGTGGATACAAAACTAAGGCTTGTAAAGGCTTTATTCGTTCCAATATTTGACTATTCAACAACTGTATACTGCAAACTTGACTCTCACTGTCAACACAAGTTGGTTGTCGCGTTCAACGATGCCATTAGATATGTATATGGTCTGCGTCGACAGGATCATATATCGCACTACCACAAACTAGTACTGGGTTGCACGTTTGTACAATTTTTGAATACCAGGTGTTGCCAGTTTATGCACAGCCTGATTAAAACTAGATCTCCTGCATATCTCTTCGAGAAACTTCAATTTGTTCAATCCTCCAGGACACAAAATCTTATAATACCCTCGTTTAATTATTTGAACTCTACGCGCCTCTTCTACATCCATTTGGAAAAAATCGAATTTTGAGCTAGAGAGCTGAAATTTTTTATATATGATCTATGGCCCATAAAACTGATTGGGACATAAAATTTTCAAAATCCGCCCACTGACACGCCCACAATTAAATAAAACAAATTTTGGGAGAAATTGAATTTTGAGCTAGAAAGCTGAAATTTTTTATATATGATCTTTGGCCCATAAAACTGCTTGGGACATAAAATTTTCAAAATCCGCCCACTGACACGCCCACAATTAAATAAAATATTTTTTTTGAAAAACCAAAATTTGAGCTAGGGAGCTGAAATTTTTAATATATACTCTCTAGGTGCGCTTTATGCTCATGTGGAAATATTTTCAAAATCCGCCTACTGACACGCCCACAATTTTTTTTTTTTTTTTTTTTGAAAGTCCAAAGTTTGAGCTAGGGAGCTGAAATTTATAGTATATACTCTCTAGGTGCCCTTTATGCTCATACTTAAATTTTTTTTAAATCCGCCTACTGACACGCCCACAATTAAATAAAACAATTTTATTGAAAAACCAAAGTTTGAGATAGGGAGCGTTTTTATTTACATATATTATTCAACAGTTCGCCCAAGCGGACTGTAGCCCGCCCCTATGTTTCTACTTCTGTTTCTTTTTCTACTTCTCCTATATTTCATTATGTTTATATTAGTTTTATTAAATTTCATTGTTTTATTATTTCAATAACATGTACTATAAAAGACTATAGCAGTGTTTCTTTGCACGCGGATATAGGGATAATTTGAAATTTGCATGTAAAATACAACAACAACTTATCCTATATACGCTAACTTTAGCGGGGATAGCTATCGCCGCTAAGTCAGTTAGCGGGGATAAACCCATTTTCTTCGTTTCTGATGAACTCATGCGATGAATTTTTCAGGAAATGACAAATTTTGACATCTCTCCGATCACTAACACATCCCGCCGTATATTTTGTTCGTGATTTTATTATTATTTTTTTCAAACTTCATTATAAAGGTTATTGAATTTAGCAAATCTGTTAATGTGAAATTGTTTTTCATAATTTTAGAATATGCTTGGTATCAATTTCAATTGGCGGAAGTAAATATTTTTCAATTTCAGGATTTTCAATACAAATTTCTTAACTACAACTTACAGATAGTCGTTTCTGTCGTCGTTTTCTGATGCCATCCCTATATCCGCGTGCAAAGAAACACGGCTTATGTCTTACTTGTACTATCCTTTATGAATAAATTGAATTGAATTGAATTGAATTGAATTGAATACTGTCATCATTGTATATAAACTCTATAGTACTGTTGCATGTTTGCTCAAACTGCGTCATTGGGCATCAATTAGTCAAATTGGAGCGCCATCTAGTAGAAAGTAGCCATATTACCGATTTTGGCAGCATTTGAATAGCAGTTTGAGTAGCTGCGAAATAACTAGTACATTGTGAGGGGATCGCACCAGCGACCACCCATGTAATAATATAAGAATACTATTTCGATACTTGAACCCGGCACAAGCCATAAATCATTGACCGTAGTAATTCAAGAATACTACTTCGGCACAAGCCATAAACCATTGAATCATAATGTACAATAATAATGCACACAAAAAACATGCAGAGCATACTCGAATTTCATACACTGGGTACGCCGGCCGTAGCCGACATGCATGTCTCAGCAATATGCTGATTAGACAAAATGAATACTTAAGTGTTCGGGTACCTGCTGCAAGTGGAATTGTGCATCATATGCAATAATTATCGATGAAGCAGTAGGGTTCAAGAATCGAAATAGGTATAGGAATAAGAAGAATTTTAGTATAAATAAGATACATTTTTAAATAAAGAAACACTTTCCACACGAGAGTCAACAAGGTTGTTTTGTTCATCACAAACATTCTCTTCACCAAATCCCACTCTGTGAGCACAAGTGCTATAGAGTCCGAGCTATAGGCGGAACAGCCAAGCGAGGGATTTAGGAGTCCAACAATCTAACAAACAACTTTACATGGCGATCCTGCCAGATTGATGCAGAACCCAGTAAACATCAAGCCAATAATTACAAGTAGAAGAATTATTTTGGTTTCCGTTACATTGAGGGAAAAATCCGTGGCTAATGCCATACTGCCGCGAGGAATTAAATGTGCTCTTCCAACGTCTAGAGTGCACGTACATCTTCAACGACGAGACCATCATCCACAAAGAGGTCGAGGACGAGTATGTCCCTGAAGGAGTCACCTTAGTACACGCTCCCGTCTACCAGCCTACACCAAAGACTGCCGGACCCAAACCTCTGATGATAGACGAATACAAGCAGAGGCATAAGAAGGAGCCACAGCCGCCCAGGTATATCGCCAAGCCAAAAACACGGGGAGGTATCCAACAGCGACAAAGGAACCAACGGACAGAGCTAAAACGATTGGCCAAACTACCAGGTCAAACCGCTGCCGTTCGAAACGGTTTTCTGAAAGAACCCCGAGAGCTGAGAAGAACACAACGCGCCGAGACAACAATAAGAAGACGACAGAAAGAAAAAAGCACTGGTAATGGGTACCGAAAATAGGATAAGTTAGGTAGACGAAATAAGGTAGATAAGTAATTGTATTAAGTTAAGTAAATAAAAGAAACTTTAAAGGCAAAGATATACTCTAAAGTTAGTTAAAGATGGGTAAAACACAATCTAAAATGGACGAGGTCGTTATCAATAATAACGGTCCTCAACAAAACAACTCAAAAATTAGTACTGAGTATAGTATTGATTTTATTTTAATTTTAACAGTAATAGGAATAATAGTTGCACTGCAATATGCCGCTAAACTGATGAAAAATAAATTCAACAAAGCAGTAAAGAAACAAGTAATTAGGAACAATATCTTAAGTAGAAGGGTTTCAGTCTAATCTTACGACGAATTAAATACACTTATAGACAAACTTGTGGTCGAACTAAGAATGCTAATTTTGAATCAGGAAGCTTAGTATTGTTACGAAATTTCACCAAAGCATAAACGCTTAAGTTAGAACATACTGTCCCATCCTTTTCCTACCCAGCGTTCCTTCGAATTGATAGGATTTCTTTCTTGTTCAGAACTCCCTGATGAGTTTTTCTGAGCTAGAGATAGCATTAGGCCACCTTAAAACGTGCTACACCAGCCTCCCCAAATCTCCTAAGCGCAAACGGAAGCCAAAAGGGGCCGAGGTACAACTCCAAGAAATAAGGCAACTCCGGGTGAATTTCTCCGCTCAAGTTACCCACATAAACCAAGACAAGATAACCGAACTAGAGCGAGCATACCTGAAGCGCCTAATCACTGAGGCAAGGCATTATCGCACTTATTCGGAAGACATCGTAACACACAGCATAGAAGGGGACGAAGAGGATAATTCCGACACCGTCTCTCTGGTCAGACCCTAAAACTAACAAAATGAGTGAATTCGACTTCAGTACGGCACAAAAACTGCCAGTGCTAAACTGCGAAGTTAGCACCAGCCGCACCGAAAACTTAAGGGATTTTCTGAATAGTGTCGAGTTTTACTATGACACTCTCAGCGACACGGCCAAACCCACACTCATAAAGTTCTTAATGAAATGCAAGATCCAAGGCAGAGCATTAACAGAACTTGGGTCTGCCAATCCAGCAACGTTTGGTGAACTAAAAACCAATCTCATAGCCAAATGTGGAGCTAGAGACACTATAGAAAGTCTCCAGCACAAACTCGACAAGCTACGCCAACGAAATCGGCCAATGCGGGAGTTTGTGACCGAAGTTGAATGTCTCGTAACCAAAATGACCGAGTTGGAAACAAGGGGACTAGGAGAGTCAGCTCGCGATATATCAACAAGAGCAAACGAACGCAGGGGGTTAGCATTCCTCAAGCAGGGGGTCAATGAAAGATACAAAATCATTCTCGACAGCGCCCGCCATACCAAATTTCAGGACGCTATCGACCACCTGCTGGAGATAGAAACAGACAACAATCCAGCCCCAGAAACGGTGCACTACGCGAACCATAACCAACGAGTGTCACCGCACAGGAATCAGTTCCGTAACCAGGGAAATATAGGGCGAAATTTTCAAAATACAAACTATGCAAACTACCCTAATAACCAAGCATATTCCCAAGGTACCAATTTCCCACCCATTCCAAGATATCAAAACCGACCGACATACGGTCCAAGAGCTTACCAACAGCAGATAAATAATTACCCCCGGTTTAATAACAACCAAAATAGAAATAATAATTTCGCAACCCGCCCCAGAGGTAATGGTAACAATACCAATAATCAAAACACGCCACGACCGGTTGCCCACAGCGGTGGAGATACCCGTAATAACGAAGAAAACCGTCGAACTAGTTTTGTACCACGCCATAATCAGGGCAACCGAAGAGAGGCAACTTATATGGTAAATCAGGGAAACGAATTACCCACCGAAAGGGAAGCCGACCATTCGGGCGGGAACCACTAACCCCACAGCTGCCGATCGCGATTTGTGCAGGGGGGAAAGCAAACGGCCTATATGTGCATATGAAAGGCAATAGCAGGAAAGATATAATTTTTTTAATAGATACAGATGCATCAATCTACACAATTAAGCAGGTTGTACTAAATCAGGGTACCCCAATAAATAGAGATAACAAAACAACAATAATGGGAATCTCGGGTGACATAACAACGCTAGGAACATGTACTAACACACTCTTGTTAGGAGAATTCCCTACAACCTACACGTTTCACGTAGTACCCAACTCCTTTCCAGTACCCGTAGACGGTATCATTGGAGCTAATTTCGTTAAAGATTTCGCAGCAATAATAGACTCAGAATATTTCACTTTAAAATTAACAATAAACAATAGACAAATTTCATTACCTATAGTTAACAAAGACCAAGTAGTATATATTTCACTCTCGCCCAGGTCCGAATCCACATACTGGGTCGACAGCAAACATTCAGATGCGCGGGTATTCTCTTCACAACAGTTGTGTGAAGGCGTATTTATGGCAAGCTCCATATCACAGGCCAGGCAAGGCAAAATGCCGGTAAAAATCTTAAATACCCGTGAATCCGAGGTGAAATTGAAGTGGATAAAACCACAATCCAACCCGTTATCTGAATACTACGTTCTAAAAGCGAAATCCCTGAGAGATCACCGTCCACCCGACTACAACAAGTACTTGCTGAAATCAGTTTTGAAACATTGAACAAAGAAGAACGATCAGAACTCGAGCTCATATGTACCAAATTCCAAGATATCTTCCGTCTCAAAAACGACAAATTGACATACACACATATAGGTCAGGCCCACATCTCGCTCAAAGACGGAGCTACCGCTAAGTATTCTCAACCCTATAGGCTACCGCATTCTCAAAAAAATGATATGCAAACAGAAGTTCAAAATATGTTGGAAGATGATATTATCGAGCCATCCGTTTCGGCATGGAACTCACCTATCTTGATTGTACCCAAAAAGAAAGATCCCATCACGGGAATACAAATATTCAGACTGGTGATCGATTACCGAAAAGTAAACGAAGTAATCGAGGACGATAAGTTTCCACTGCCCAACAAAACTGACATATTTGACATGGTCGGAGGAGCAACATACTTCTCCTGCATAGACCTCAGCCAAGGGTATTACCAAATGGAATTAGCGGAAGACAGCAGACCTTACACCGCATTCTCAACCGAAAATGGGCACTACCAACTGAAACGTCTGCCCATGGGTTTGAAAACGTCACCCAACACATTTTCGAGAATGATGTCCGTTGCTATGTCAGGCCTAACCTATTCCCGGTGTTTTGTATATCTTGACGATTTGATTGTGTTTGGCCGAACACTTGAGCAACACAATAAAAACCTAATAGAAGTTTTCCAAAGACTCAGAGAAGTTAATTTAAAGATTCATCCCGGTAAATGTTCTTTTCTTAGGAAAGAGGTCTTATATTTGGGGCACATAATCTCGGAAAAGGGCATAATACCTGATCCATCAAAATCTGAGGTTATGAAAAATTTTCCAGTACCACGAGACGCGGATGAAGTCAGAAGGTTCGTGGCGTTTGCCAACTACTACCGCAAATTCATACCAAATTTTGCCACGATAGCCCTTCCGCTAACCAGATTACTACGGAAAAATGTTAAATTTAGCTTTAATGAGGACTGCATGACATCTTTCAATGCACTCAAAAACTTTCTCATAAGCCCGAAAATTCTTCAATTCCCGAATTTTGAAAAGGAATTTGTACTTCGAACAGATGCTTCAGGATTCGCTTTAGGCGCCGTCCTGTCGAACTACGACGACAGACCAGTGGCATATGGTAGCAGAACTCTTAATAGTGCAGAGAAAAATTACAGCACAATCGAAAAAGAGTTACTTGCCATAGTCTGGGCTGTAAAGCATTATAGACCATACCTGTTCGGCAGACGCTTCAAAATTCAAACCGACCACAGACCCCTCGTGTACTTGTTCTCACTAAAAGAACCCTCAAGTAGATTGACTAAATTCAGGCTACTACTAGAAGAATATAACTTCTATGTGGAATATTCTCCAGGAAAAGACAATAGTACCGCGGATGCTCTGAGCCGAATAAAAATGACTTCCGAAGATTTAAAAGAACTATACATATGCACAACTACAAGAGCTCAAAGTCGGAAACCAAATACTGATCAGAATATAAAAATTATAAGCAAAGAAGAATCTAATAAGAATAAAATAACGGAGTTATTAAAACCACCCGAAGGTGGACTGAAAATAGTCGAGTTAAAGATAGTGAATAGTTTCGAAGATGAAGATTTTGAAAATTTTAGGGGTAATGACAAATTATTAGGTCCAAACCTTGTGCTAGGATACGTACCAGCAAGGAATTGTTTGATCTTAAACCGGTCAAAAATAAGCACTACCGCCCGATCGACATCATTTGACCAAATGTTGTCGAGGGACGTGCAGAAAACTTGCGAACCGATTAGCAACAGAGGATCCGAGACCAGCACTACAGCCCGATCAGCATCATTTGACCAAATGTTGTTGAGGGACGTGCAAGGGATATGCGGACCTTTAGCTATTAGAAAGGTTTATATAACCAAAGGAGAGTTAGGAAAACTCTCAGGCGGCTGCCATACAATAAAAATAAATATATTAAAGAAAAAATTGCAAGAATTATTTAAAGATAGCAACTTAGAGGTGCACCTAATTGCTAATACAATGGAAGTATCAGACCCATGCAGCAGAAAACTATTACTAACTGACTATCATATGCTCCCCACAAGCGAACATGCTGGAATCAATCGCATGCTACGCAATCTAAAAAAGAAATATTTCTGGACGGGCATGCAGAACGATGTGGCCACATTCGTTAAGCACTGTCCCAGATGCCAGAGAAACAAACACATCCAGCCTAGAAAACAACCTATGAGAATTACAACTACCGCAGAATCATCCTTCGATAAAATCTTCTTAGATTTAGTAGGCCCTCTAGACGAAGCCGAGAATGGCTCGAAGTACATCCTAACCTTACAAGACGAACTAACGAAATTCATAGAAGCTATTCCACTTCCAAACAAAGAGGCTACAACAGTAGCTAAGGGACTAGTGGAATGTTTCATTTTAAAATACGGAGTTCCTGGTACAATAGCATCGGACCAAGGCACCGAATTCCTAAATAGAGTATTTTAAGACATCTGCAAATTATTAAAGATAGAACAACTACAATCTACCGCGTACCATCACGAAAGCATAGGAGCCCTAGAAAATTCACACAAAGTTCTAGGAGCTTACCTTAGGAATTACGTAGCCGACAACCACACAGATTGGAATAGCTGGTTACCTTATTATGTGTTCTGTTATAACACCTCAGTACATTCAGAAACAGGTTTTACTCCTTTCGAACTAGTGTTCGGTAGACAGTGCAATCTACCATCGAATGTAACAAATAAGGTAGACCCAGTATACAATTACGAAGACTACGTAATAGATTTAAAGAATAAATTGCAAGTTGCTCATAGAGATGCCCGGGATACTCTAATAGCCAAAAAGAACATTAGGAAAATCAGGTATGACACCGATTGTAAAACGAAACGCGTGGATTTCAATGTAGGTAGTTTAGTTTTGCTTAGGAACGAAAACAGGAAAAAACTCTATCCAATCTACATCGGTCCTTACGAGGTAATATCCCAGAAAGGTGTAAACTGCGAAATAAAAGAGGAAAATAAAAAATGTATTGTTCATAAGAATAGACTTAAACCGTTTTACATGTACATAGCATTAATATAAAAAAGAAAAAAAAAAAAGAAAATTTTAATAAAATTTTTTTTTTTTAATTTGTATGGAGAAACAGGCCGACTTAAAATTTAAAATAGTACTCGAGTTTAGGATAAGATAGGATATAAAAACTTAACATAAATTCAATATAGTGTAAGGATGAAACATAATGTAAAGAAAATGAAGTGATTATAATTCATATAAATAAATATAAATTTATGTCCTATGTAATTATAAATAACAAATAATTGGTTAAGCATATTATAATTGTAAATACCCGTGTAAGTATAAAAGTTGAATAGTGGATATTAAATCAAATAATTGGTTAAGCATATTATAATTTTAAATAGCGATATACATATAAAATAATTAACTAAGCATACTATAAATAATGAAATAATTAATTAAGCGTAATAGAAAACTTATTCCTGTATAATTAGTTCATATAATTTGTTAATAGAAATACGAAAATATTAATAAGATAAGAAATCGCATCATTGTATAATAAAGCGAGAACTAGAAACTGTAAGCTTTTGTTATACCTAATTAATTTAAGAAATCCCAATCATTGTATAATAAAAGCGAGAACTAGAAACTGTAAGATTTTGTTATAATTAATTTAAGAAATCCAATCATTGTAAAAGTGGCGCGTGAAAGAAGAAATCTTGACGGTATAAGATTTCTCCTTTTTCCCCTAGAAGGGTGGTGTGAGGGGATCGCACCAGCGACCACCCAAGTAATAATATAAGAATACTATTTCGATACTTGAACCCGGCACAAGCCATAAATCATTGACCGTAGTAATTCAAGAATACTACTTCGGCACAAGCCATAAACCATTGAATCATAATGTACAATAATAATCCACACAAAAAACATGCAGAGCATACTCGAATTTCATACACTGGGTACGCCGGCCATAGCCGACATGCATGTCTCAGCAATATGCTGATTAGACAAAATGAATACTTAAGTGTTCGGGTACCTGCTGCAAGTGGAATTGTGCATCATATGCAACAATTATCGATGAAGCAGTAGGGTTCAAGATTCGAAATAGGTATAGAAATAAGAAGAATTTTAGTATAAATAAGATACATTTTTAAATAAAGAAACACTTTCCACACGAGAGTCAACAAGGTTGTTTTGTTCATCATAAACATTCTCTTCACCAAATCCCACTCTGTGAGCACAAGTGCTATAGAGTCCGAGCTAGAGGCGGAACAGCCAAGCGAGGTTTTTAGGAGTCCAACAAGCTAACAAACAACTTTACAACATACATAGTTATGTTGTTCTCGAACCTTCTAAACTCAACGAATCTGGAAATTTCGAGAGGTGTCACTAGGAGATATAAATATGTGGTGACCCACTGGCCCTCTATGGAGCAGTAGGAAGCAACGAGTAGTTTTGGAGAGTGTGGTTGACGGCAAGTAAGAAGCACGCGATTGATTATTCTGATCGTGGTTTGGCGAGTGGAAGACGCCATTGTTTTTAATTCTTACTTAATACTTTTGCTTTATAATATATATTAATATTTAGTTAATAAATAATCTTTTCAATAAAAATAAAGTGAAACATTTAGTGGAGTATATCATTAACAAAAGAAGGACCCACAATTGGTGACCCCGTCTAAGACTTTGGATAATACAAAATGGCGCTTTTGCATACGCCGCAGAGAAACAATTGCGATTCGCCTCCACTTATTCCCACAGACGAAGAACAGCCCGGAACAAGTCCAAATGCTGAAGAAAGTGCCAACAAAGCGCACACTCAAGTGGACCGAATAGAACGTGTCGAGGTACCACCATTCTGGAACACCAAAGTCCAGCTATGGTTCGCATCCATTGAGTCCCAACTTCTAAGCCGAAGAATAACTGCTGATTCGACTAAGTAACATGCTGTCATTGCCCGTCTAGATCAGGATACACTGTCGGTAATCGAACATATCATCATCAAGACTCCTGCGCAAGATAGGTATAAGACCAGCAAAGAAGCCCTATTGAACCATTTTTCGGTTTCTCAGGAAAGACAATTTAAAACCCTTGTCTCTGGGTTAGAACTGGGAAGCCGACGTCCATCAGACCTATTGACGGAGTTGCATCGACTAGGTGGCAATTTGCTAGATGCCACTTTCACCAGAACTCTTTGGCTCGACCGTTTACCACCACACGTGCAAGTAGTCCTGGCTACAGCTGACCGCCTTGACAACAGCAGCCTCGCCCAACTTGCAGATAGGATAGTGGACATTCAGCATCAACCGTATTACGGACAGATTATGCCTATTTCTCGATCCACCGAACGCCAAGACATGGATGAACGGGTGCAAGAGCTCTCTAGGCAAGTTGAAAGACTTTCGCAGAAGTTGGACCGGTTCATTGCAAATGGTGGAGACAACCGTTCGCGCAGTGCCACACCAGCACGTCGCAACAATCCCAAACCAAATGCGAACAGATCCCCACCTTCATCAGTCTGCTATTACCATAGACGAGTCGCCGACAATGCTTACAAATGTACAACACCTTGCTCTTGGCCTCAGATACAGGGAAACACCAGTCATCACCAGTAGATTCGGCGGATACTGATGGTGCCTTATGCCCCCGTCGACTTTTCATATATGACCATATATTAGGAACAAAATTTCTCGTCGATACAGGCGCGGATATTTCGATTGTTCCTCCCACACGTGCAGACAGATCAAACATCACCAATTTTCAACTCTACGCAGCAAATAGCAGCAAGATTCTAACCTACGGAGAGCGAGCTTTAACTCTCAACATAGGATTACGCCGCCCCATCCGTTGGATCTTCTGCATCGCTGACGTACCTTACCCCATTATAGGTGCTGATCTTCTGCACAAACATGGCCTACTTGTCGACATTAAGCGCAGCCACTTACTCGACCCAGCAACAGGACTCCAGACAAAAGGTTCCCTCGCACCAGCTCCTATCGCTTCAGTCACATCAATTATTGGAAGAGGTAAGCACTATTCCATCCTTAAAGAATTTCCAGAACTCTTGGGGAATCCATCAAACAGCACAGGCACAAAATACCATGTGAGACACCACATCTCAACTACTGGACCTCCGTGTGCTCAACGTGTCAGACATCTGTCCCCGGAGCGTTTTATAGTGGCCAAGGACGAATTCAAGCTTATGATGGAATTGGGAATTATCAGACCATCAAGCAGTCCTTGGGCTAGCCCGCTTCACATGACAAAGAAGAAAAGTGGAGACTGGAGACCTTGTGGTGACTATCGCAGACTTAACGCTCAAACTTTACCCGACCGTTATCCAATATCCCTACTGCAGGACTATGTAACGGTTGCCGCCGGTAAATCTATATTCTCAACAATAGATCTCCGAAGAGCGTTTCATCACATTCCAGTCGCCGAAGAAGACATTCAGAAAACTGCTATTGTTGGGGCAAGAATTATCCCCTGCTGGTTGCTCGGTAATGTGATGGATGACCAAAGAAAAATAAAACGTGTGTAAGGTTTTGGTTCGGTACACTTTATTTCGACAGGTCTTACCTCGTTGAGGTTTGGATGAAAAAGAGAAAGATGTAATAAAATAATCTATTGAGTGACTTCCGATTAAGAAAAAATGGCGTAAACTACTTAGCTATTTTAGCGACATCTTAGAGTTAACACTTTAATAAACTACTAGAAAAGATTAAGAATTGTTCGACAAGAATATTTTGACTTGAACATTGCCGGCCGCCTTGCATCGGCTGTAAAATGTTACATACTTTATCTTTAAATTTAAATTCATTCAAAACTTCGAAAAAGCCACTCTTAGGAAAAATTCTTTACAATTGAAAAAAAATAACTTTAACTTAAAGCTAACAATAGTTAATTAAACTAATGAATAGATACGTGCTATACATCATACAAATCGGTGCAATATATAAGTATCTACGTTAAATTTATTTTATAAAAAGTGAAAAATTTAAGAAAGCAAATAGTTAAATGGAATGGAATGGTTTTATAAAACCTTAGTTATGAGTGAGTTAATACGCAAAGTTTAGCAATTGGACGCGTTATAACTCCATTTTGAGTTTTAATTTCCACGACTCGTATGCGGTTATCGGGTCCCGGATAAACCTTAATAATGCGACCTAGACGCCATTCGTTAGGGGGTAGATTTTCGTCCTTAATAACGACCAAGTCGTCCAACGAGACATCTCTTTGTGGATATTTCCACTTGTATCGTTTGTTGAGTTCTTTGAGATACTCATCCTTCCATCGACGACAAAACTGATGATGCAAAATCTTTACCTTTTCCCATCGATTGATACAGGTAAGAGACTTTTCATCGTGAGCAGGTTCTAGGGGAGCTAACAACGGACCCCCTCGAAGAAAATGACCTGGAGTTAATGGAGGAATGTTTGATATATTTTCCGATACCGGTGAGATCGGCCTAGAGTTTAGACATCCTTCGATTTTAGCGAGAAGAGTAGAAAACTCTTCGAAGGTAAGCTTATTAGTTCCAATCACCTTCCTAAAATGAAGTTTAAAGCTTTTAACTCCAGCTTCCCACAACCCACTTATATGCGGTGCCCCAGGGGAAATTAATTTCCATTCCATGTTATGGTCCTTGTATCTTTCGGTTACGTCCCTGGACAGAGTTCTGAGAAATTGTTTGGAGTCATTGGATAGTACCTTACTGGCTCCAACTAAATTTGTGCCGTTATCAGAATGCATAGTTCTAGGCATTCCACGTCGTGCGATGAATCTACTAAAAGCTGCTAAGAAGCACTGAGTCGTCAAATCACTTGTAGCCTCCAAATGTATTGCCTTTGTTGCAAAGCACACAAACAGGCAGACGTAGCCCTTAGTAATTCGGCAATTTCGTCCTGAAAAGCTTTTTATTATAAATGGACCGGCAAAGTCTACTCCGGTGTTCGTAAATGGGGATGAAATTAGAGTTCTCTCAACGGGTAAAGCTCCCATAATCTGGGTTTGCATTTTCCTTTTGTGTATAGTGCATGTTTTACACATGCGAATGCATTTTTTTTACCAAGTTCTTAACTTTTGGTATCCAAAACTCACACCTCATCAAACGAACTACCAATTGGTTTCCACCATGAATTGAAATATCGTGAATGAACTTCACAAGCAACGACGATATCTTCGCTTGGTAAGGGAGAAGAATGGGATACCTTTCATTATAAGAAAGAGTGGACGAAGTGAGTCTTCCACCAGATCGCAGGATTTGGTTCGAATCCATTAGTGGATTCAGATTAGCCAAACAGCTTTTCTTTGAGATAGGCTCATTTTTCAGTAGAGCTACCTTACTTTTGGCACAAAGGAGGTGAGAAGACCAGTCGTTCTCGTTGTGTCTAATACGGATGTAAAACGTTGCGGCATAAGCCAGTTCAGAGGCATCACAAAATCCATGTATTTCAATGGAATCTGACGGACTGTAATTAATCCACCGAGGAACTTGAATGTGTTGTATATCGGGAAGTGAAGCAAAGAACGATTTCCAGCGGTGACACGTCAGATTTGCTGCGTTATAGTCTTCGCAGTGATGATAACTGGTGCTAACCATCCAGCAGGATCAAATAGTCTTGCAATAACTGAGAGTACTGCTCTTTTTGTTAAAAGGTGATCCTCATCTAATATTTTGAAAAAGAAGTAAAAGGAATCCAACTTCGCTTTCCATTGTATTCCAAGGGTTTTGGAGATACTTTTATCTTCCAGTCGAAGAAGCTCTTGATCATAGAGATGCGAAGGAGGAAATTCTTTTATCAAATCGACACAGTTCGATGTCCATTTTCGTAAGGCAAAGCCAGCTGAGCCTAAAGCTTCACACAGTTGACGCTGCGCTCGTAACGCAGTTTCAACATCATGGGCACCAGACAGAACAGCGTCAACGTAGAAGTGATTTTTCAAAATATCAGAGGCGATCGGAAAAGTATGTTGTACGTCATCCGCTAGTCGAAGCAGTGTACGAATAGCCAAATATGGCGCACAATTGACACCAAAGGTGACAGTTTTTAGTTTGTAGTCTTGAGGACTACAATCTGGGAATTTGCGGAACAAAATTCGCTGATTCGACGAATGATCAGGGTGCACTAATATTTGGCGGTACATTTTCTCGATGTCTGCGTTGAACACAAATCGATAAAACCGCCATTTTAAAATCAAAGTAGTTAAGTCGGCTTGTAAAACCGGACCTGTATGCAACATGTCGTTAAGACTAGTGCCATTACTGGATGCACTAGATGCATTAAATACAACCCGAACCTTTGTCGTAATACTTTCGGGTTTTATCACTGAGTGGTGTGGGAGGTAGTAGGAACATATCTGATGATCCCGTACAATTTCGTCCGACGAAACAATCTCCATATGGTTAAGTGTGGCATACTCTTCAAGAACCTGATTGTATTTTGAATGTAGGTCAGGGTTTTCCCTTAATCTGTTTTCCATGCGATGGAATTGCCTTAAAGCAATAGCTCTTGAGTAACCTAGAATGGGTAGAGGGTTTTTGAATGGAAGACGAACTATGTAGCGACCGTTAGCGTCTCTGGTGGTGGTATCGGAGTACAGCTGCTCACAAAACCAATCTTCGTCTGAAAGGAGCTTACTTTCAAATACTTCTTCTACTTCCCAAAATTTTGCAATCTGTTCGTCGATTGAGACCTCACTATAATGAGACAGGATTGTCGAATACGAACTGACACTTTCATTTAAGAGAGGACCAGAAATTACCCAGCCAAATATTGTATTTTGGGCTACCAGTGAACCGAAAATATCTGGCTTAATGCCTTCTTTGACAATCGAGGGATATAAATCAGCACCGATAACTATATCTATTTTTGAGCTTTCGTAAAAATAGGGATCTGCAAGCTCGAAATCAATGGGGGTTGAGACCTCTTCCCGGCGTACTACACAAGATGGCAAATCACCTGTGAGGCGTTTTAAAACAATTGCATTGGCAAAGATTGTAAATGAAGGAACCAATTTAGAGCCAATGCACAAAGAGCACAATTTAGAGGAAGTTCCAGTTACTACAGCACTCATACCTGATATCTGCGCGTGTATCGGTTTAACTGGAAGATTAAGTTTCCTCTGTGTATCTTCTGAAATGAATGTAACTTCCGACCCTCCATCTATAAGTGCACGCAAGGTAAACTTATTACCTAAATGGTGGATTTCAATCAGAGCTGTTGCCAAAAGAATGCGCTTATTGTTTCGGGAGAAATAGGTTTGAAATTGTTGAGTGTTCTGATTTGTAGTGGACTGTAAATTATCTGTTAGATTTTGTGGAATTGAATTGTTAAGTTGAGTAACCAATTGCCCAGACGTGGATGGATAGGATTGAGATGTCTGAACCGTTGAAGTATGTAAGAGCGTATGGTGCTTTTGTTTGCACTGCATACATGTATGAACGCTACGACAATCATTCTCTAAATGATTTGAGGCTAAACAGTTTTTACAAAATTGGAGTGAATTCACCTTTGAAATGCGATCGTGAATACTCATTTGTAAAAATGTAGGGCACTTTCGAAGTGAATGAGAACCTTTGCATAGTTTGCAAACATAATTAGCTGCTTTGGACAGGAAAGCTTTGTGGTTTACCTTTTTTGGTTGGGAAACTTGACTTTTGGTTTGTTGGCCTTTCGGATTTGTGGGAAACTTAAGATCGGATACCGTTTCCAGAACTCTATATCGGCTCGTTAGGAACACATTCATTTCATCCCATTTCGGAATATCGCTTGGACTCTTAATGGATTGCTCCCACAACGAAAGAGTCTTTTCAGGTAGCCGATTAGAGCAAAGATACACGAGAATAGGATCCCAAGAATCTATTGATATGTCATGCGCTTTAAGAATGGATAAACAATCATTTATCTCCCGCTGGAGATCTTTGATACTTTTGCCAGACTCAACCGAAATGACGGGCAAATTAAAAAGTTGTTTTAATTGGTTGTTTACTAATATTCTTTTATTTTCATATTGATCCGAAAGTGCTTTCCAAGCCACGTCAAAATTGTTCGCAGTTAGAGGAAATTTGGAAACTATGTTATTAGCTTCTCCTTTGGTCTTCGAACGAAGATGAAACAGTTTTTGAACGGAGCATAATTTCGGATGGCTAATGTAAACCGCGGTGAACATATCTCGAAAAGATGGCCAAGACAGATAGTCGCCATAGAATGTTTCGGTATCACACGGAGGAACTTTTATACACTGCGCGGAGCCTAAAGTGGCACTTGCACTTTGTTTTACATCATCGTCTTTAATGATATTTAACTTCGTTATGGAATCAATAATTTCACTTAAGCAGTTAATATATGTGGTTGCTGACAACCGATACCTTGACTTAATTGCGTCTAAATCGTCACCATTATCGGTCTTTAAACAAAGTGCATAATGTATTTTGATATTAGACCACAGATTCTTTATTTCACATTTTGACGCTTCTAGATTAGTTACAGTTTTGTCAACGATAGGCATTTCTTGACAAGCTGATTGAAATTGTGTCAGCTGATCAGCAGCAACAATGAAATCAGCTAAGATAGTCATTTTAATTGGAAGAAAATCTAACCCAAGAGAAAAGACTAGGCGCGTAAACAAACTCGATTATTAATGCGATTTCCTTTGGAAATGAAATTACCACATTTCGCGGTATGAACTCACTTGCAAACAAGTATTTTGTTTTTTGTTTTTGCAAGGAAGATAATTCCTAATTGAAAGGTATAAACTATTCACTCACAAAATTTAATAAGAAATATGTTCTTGTGTCTAATTTATATAAAAGTTATAAATATTGCACCAATCTTAGAGTTGTGCACGTACCTGCTTAAATCTGGTGATGGTTTCAAAATTTAGAGATGTCTTTCCTTCTTAGGTGATGTAATGATGATAGATTTGTATCCCTTCCGTGTAGATATTGTCAAATTATGAGATTCGCACGTGGAATTCGTAAATGTAAATCGACGCGTATTTTCGGCAGAGATGTTGACTTCAGGAAGAGATGATTGATGACTGGTCGCTTACTGGTCTTATTGCGATGGGTATGGTCGACTTTGAATGCTGATGCTGAGCGTAGCGATCGAGAGCAATAATACTCCTTATGGTTTGTGAGCGAGCGATGAGTGAAGAGATGGTGCTGCAAATCGTTCCTTGATCGTGTGGAGAGTATCACTTTTTGGCGATGTCCGACGTTAGGTGGGGCAAGATTTAGGAATCTTGTGCTCTAACAATGGGTTAGAGAGCTCGTTTTTTTTTTTTTTTTTTATGGATTATTACCGCCGATCAGTAGGTAATCGATGCAGTTTTTGGTAGTTTTTTGATGCGATGCGGGCGGTAGATAAATGTGGAGGTAGGGGCAAGAATATTAAATCTTGCTGTACGATTATATTGATTGTGGTTAGGTGTAATAAATCGTGAATTTATAGGTGTACTGCTATCCAATCGATGATCGTGTGGGATGCGAAAGAAAAATTTAATTTCTTTCTTGATGATTACGATGGGTTTTTTGCAAAATTCAAGGATTTTGCGGATGAATTTGATTATTATTTCGTTAAAATATAATCCGGCTCGAAGGACCAAATGTTGGGGCAAGAATTATCCCCTGCTGGTTGCTCGGTAATGTGATGGATGACCAAAGAAAAATAAAACGTGTGTAAGGTTTTGGTTCGGTACACTTTATTTCGACAGGTCTTACCTCGTTGAGGTTTGGATGAAAAAGAGAAAGATGTAATAAAATAATCTATTAAGTGGCTTCCGATTAAGAAAAAATTGCGTAAACTACTTAGCTATTTTAGCGACATCTTAGAGTTAACACTTTAATAAACTACTAGAAAAGATTAAGAATTGTTCGACAAGAATATTTTGACTTGAACAGCTATAATAACCCCGTTTGGTCTGTTCGAATTCGTCAGCATACCGTTTGGTCTACGAAATGCAGCCCAATCGTTCCAGCGTTTCATCAATGAGGTGCTAAATGGACTCGACTTCGTTTACGCGTACATTGATGACCTCCTAATAGCCTCTAGCTCACCGGAAGAACACGATAACCATTTCCGCTTGATCTTTCAACGCCTTAAATTATATGGACTCTGCATAAATGCCGACAAATGTTGTTTTGGAGCAACAAGCGTAGACTTCTTGGGCTACCGGATTACATCTCAGGGTTCATCACCACTTCCCGACCGAGTCAATTCAATCCTCCGATTTCCAAAACCGCAAACCATCCTAGAACTCAGACGATTCATTGGCTCAATGAACTTTTATCGACGCCATATGAAAAATGCTGCTTCATCACAGGCTCCACTGAACGAGTTCCTGAAAAATGCCAAGAAAAATGATAAGAGACTAGTTCCATGGACAGCATCTACAGACGCAGCTTTCGAAGAGGTAAAAAGACAAGTCGCGGAAGCTACTTTGCTCGCACATCCGATTCATCACGCTAAGCTTCGTCTCACCACTGACGCCTCGAGTACTGCTCTTGGAGCCGTACTTGAGCAGAAAATAGACAACGATTTAGAACCTCTCGCAATTTTTTTCGAAAAAACTTTCACCTGCACAAAGAAACTATAGCACGTATGATAGGGAGCTTACAGCCGTCTACGAATCCATCAAAAATTTTCAGTATTGGGTCGAAGGCAAAGAATTCTCAATCAGGACTGATCATAAGCCGCTCACATTTGCTTTCCAACAGCGTGCCGACAAAGCTTCACCCCGACAAGTTAGGCAGCTAAATTTCATCAGCCAGTTCACCACAAGCATACAGTTCATTGCAGGAATAGAAAATAATATTGCAGATGCATTGTCTCGCATTGATGCCATTAACCCTCCATCGACAATAGATTTTCATGAATTTGCAAGTATGCAACAGATAGATAGTGAACTTCAGCAACTTTTAAGCCACAATAACACATCACTTAAAATCCAGAAGATGAAGTACGGATCAGAGCAACAAGCGATTTATTGTGATGTTTCTAGCAATGACATTAGACCTTTTGTACCGCTGCTTTTGCGTCGATAGGTGTATGAAACCTTTCATAATATGCCCCATCCCAGTGGAAGAGCGACCAATAAAATCATTTCGCAACGATACATCTGGCCATCAATGAACAAAGACATCACACGATGGGCACGTAACGGCATACCTTGCCAACGCTCAAAAGTAGGACGCCACGTTCACAACCCACCAGCTACATTCACTAACCCGGATCAAAGATTCGACCACATACATATAGATCTAGTTGGGCCGATGCCAGAGTCGCATGGATGCAAGTACTGCATGACGAAGGTCGACCGATTAACGAGATGGCGGGAAGCAATTCCAATAAAGGACATCACAGCAGATACCGTAGCTAACACCTTTTTTACAAATTGGATCGCTCGATTTGGAAGTCCAAAAATAATCACCACAGATCAAGGAACCCAATTTGAAAGCGCATTATTCACTTCACTTGCTCATCTGGTGGGTGGCATACGCATTCGAACTACTGCATACCATCCACAGGCAAACGGTATGGTCGAGAGAAGGCATAGGACCTAAAATCAGCAATTATGTGTCATCAAAACCCGCTTTGGACGCAAATATTACCAACGGTGCTGTTAGGATTAAGAACGAGCTACAAAGAAGACCTCAAAGGATCACCAGCCGAATATCTTTACGGAACAACACTGAGAATTCCTGGCGAATTTTTCACGCATGAAGAACCACCGGAAGATCCACACTTCTTTTTAGAAGACTTTCGTATTCATATGAGAAACGTGAAACCAGCGCCAGCATTACATAAGTGTCGTAAAAAAACATTTTACTTTAAGGATTTGTATTCATGCACGCACGTATTTCTTCGGCAGGATATGGTTAAACGTGCACTCCAACAGCCTTACTCAGGACCGCACAAAATAATTAACAGAATAGATGACCGAGTATTCAGCATCGACGTTAATGGCAGAGAAATCAATGTGAACGTTGACCGACTAAAGCCAGCACACCTTGTAGCTGAAGATGTGTTTTCATCAGACGCAACATCCTCGAATCCATCGGATTCCGAACAATCCAGATCCAGAACCAATACGGGTAATAATCAAAAAAATAATCAGCCAACTGAATTGCGTACGTATGTAAATAAAAAACAAGTCAAATTGTCAACATGACAGCAGAAGCAATGACAGGAGTGCAATTCATATCGTTACACTAGGGGGAGAGCACCCACTGGCCCTCTATGGAGCAGTAGGAAGCAACAAGTAGTTTTGGAGAGTGTGGTTGACGGCGAGTAAGACGCACGCGATTGATTATTCTGATCGTGGTTTGACGAGTGGAAGACGCCATTGTTTTTAATACTTACTTTTGCTTTATAATATATATTAATATTTAGTTAATAAATAATCTTTTCAATAAAAATAAAGTGAAACATTTAGTGGAGTATATCATTAACAAAAGAAGGACCCACAAATAGATGTCGTAGGAGCACCCAAGACATTCTAGTTGTGAGCCGCGATTAAGAATGCGAAAGATGACAGTAGTGAAAAGTATAGAGAAGAAGTATAAGTATTGAGTAAGAGAAAAGTGAGGATTTCTGTCTGGTAGTACAATGGACCGTTACCGAGTCTGAGTGCTCTGGGATTTGGATTTCCTTTTTTTTTATAAAAAAAAAAAAAAAAAAAGTGATTGTGTATTTAAAGTGATTAATTGTGAAAGTGAATTTTTGTGAATAAGTAAATTATTAGAATAATAATCAAGAATTAAATTTAAAGAGAATTAAATAAAATTTAATTACATAGAATTACGTTTTATCTTTTCGAATCCTAGCCTGAATGTAACATTGGTGTCAGAAGCGGGATAAACGTATTCAGTGTGAAATTAAACTGAAGTGAATTAGTTAAAAAAAAAATACAAAATGGGCCGCACATTGAAATTACTACAGCTCAGTATACCGCAGTTAAAAGCTGAAGTAAAAAAGCGGAATCTCTCCACAGCTGGATTAAAAAGTGATCTGGTGCTTCGACTGCAGGAAGCTGTTGAAAACGAAGGAGAAAACCCCAAGTCCGTTTTGTTCGACGTAGCAGAAGAACAAGTAAGTACAGACGTTAATATGTCTGCTATGATGGAATTACTTCTGGCCAAGTTCGATCAGAAATTCGACTCTATGGACTCTAAGTTCGATGAACAGAAGAATTCTATGGACTCTCAGTTCAATGAACAAAAGAATTCTCTAGAACAACAGACAAATTCTCTAGACTCTAAATTTGATGAACAGAAAATTTCTCTAGATTCCAAATTGCAATCAATGGACTCTAAATTGGAAGAACAAAAGAATTCCATAGTTGCCGCCCAAAAGAGCGCTGTGGAAGATTTTAAAAATGTTCTCAAAGGAAAACTCGAAGAAATTGACCAAAAGTTCGAGAAGGTTGAAACCAAATTCAACGAAATCCCTACAAACTTCGAGAACTTGGCTAAAGAACTCGAGAAATTGAAGAAGCAGAAGGCTCGAGAAAATTCTGCGGCCTGCCCGAGAAGGAAAGAGATGCAGCCTAATGTTTTCGATGGTCAAACATCATGGCCAATTTATAAGAAACAGTTTGAAGCAGCTGCAATGGCGAACAGCTGGTCGATTGCGCTAACGCTCGCACTAAGAGGTACAGCTGCGGAGTTACTCCAAACCGTCTCAGAAGAGAAGCAACACAACTACGACGCCCTGGTCAAGGCTATAGAGTTGCGCTTCGGTGATGAGCATATGCAGCAAGTGTACAGGGTCCAGCTACGCAATTGAGTCCAGAAGCGGGGAGAAACACTTCAACAGCTGCAAGCAGATATCGAACGTCTGGCACATTTGTCATATCCTAATGCTGGTGAGGTTCTCATCAATGAAATGGCTGTGGAGGCGTTTATCCAAGCCATTGAAGATAGACAACTGCAAATGGCCGTAAGAATGACTGGAAAGATAACTCTCGCTGAGGCCCTAGCATTTGCCTTGACAATGCAAGCTGCTGATCAGGCATCGCATGTGTTCCACCGCGTAAGGGAAATGACAGCCGTTGAATGCTCATGTCAAAGAGCAGACATCGTAGACCAGAGCAGAGATAACAGAGGTCAAATGCGCTGCTGGAACTGCAACAAAATAGGGCACCTACAGAGACAGTGCAGAGCTCCACCCAGATGAGGCAGTTGTCCACATTGCGGGCCTAGGAGGGGCAACGAAGAAGCATCTGGCAGGGATAACAACCAACCTGCAGATATAGCTTCGCAGAACCAGCCGGAAAATTGTAAGGACCAGCTTCGCGGGGCAGAAGTTGGTTTCCGGAATCGACGACCCCAGGACCACAATTCAAGTCTCCCAAAACAAACGAGGAAACCAGAGTCTAACAGTGGAAGCCTATATCGGACAAAATAAGTGCGTGGCAACCTGTAACGTTGCCTGGTCCTGGCGGCAACGTACGGTAAGAACCCCTAATTTCTTTGTTAGGTCGATTACCCTCGCTTCGGCTAAAAAGCCAGTCAGCTCAAACCTCTGATGCGCGTATGCTTCCTTGAGGTGGATAATCGACGAGAGGGGGTTCTTCAGCTGAAAAGCTAGACAGAACAATATTGATATTGTCAGAACAATCTCTCGTCCGGAGAATGAATGAACTTTATTTTCAAATTATGCTACTTTTATACCCTAACTTAATTGCTAAATAAGCTTAAATATTAATGTCTTAATTGCTAAGTCGGCTTAGTATATTGTTCACAAATATTGAATTGAAATATTTGTATTTATTTTATTTCGTATCTCATTTTTTTTTTCTCTTCTTTTTGCCAGTCACAAATACCGAACCCATAATGAACAACATTATTTTATTTGCCCAATCGGCATATTTGTTAATAGCCTCATGCTCGTTTCATAGCCTCTTGTGGAAATGCGCACTCAGCATATCAACTACTCCAAGCGCTTGACAGTATTTGGTATACGTAGTGTGCTAACCATGCATTGGATATGAAACTGCAATATGAGCGCTATTTGCCAAGGCCGGCTATTTGCCGGCCACCCGTAGTGCCTCTTGGTGAACACATATTTAATATAATTGTTAAGGTGTTGTGTTACCTGATACACTACGGTGGGTTTAAAGGTAGTTGACACATGTCGTGTGTCGTCCGGGTTCCGTATTTGTAACTGGATGAACTCAATGAAGTGGACGCTAGTGTGGTCCCTTCACACCACCCTTCCCGGGGGAAAAAGAAATTAAGATGTGTCTTGATTTCTTTTATCGCGCCACTTTTATAAGCCAGGGATCTGTAATACTGAGTTCGAACAATAACGTTTATAATGAATGATTAATTATAGGGCTTATATGTTAGAGATGTGGTTCACATTGATGCTTACGTACTAGACAAATGAGGTTATAATGTTTATAACTAAAAATGGAATTGTACATAATAAATGATTAATAATGGTGCTTATATGTTAAAGACGTTGTTTACATTGATGCTTGCCTACTAGACAAATAGGGTAAAAAAAGTGGAATGTTACATAGTAATACATTTTACAAGGATTAATGATAGTGCTTATATGTTGGTTGTTTACATTGGTGCTTACTTACTAGATAAATAGGGTTAAAAAAAATGTAATGTTACATAATAATACATTTAACAATGATTAATGATAGTGCCTCTATGTTTGCGTTAATGCTTACGTACTAGGCAAATAAGGTTATAATGTTTATAATTAAAATTGGAATTATACATAATAATTATTTTTATACTGATTAATAATTGTGCTTATATGTTAAAGAAGTTGTTTACATGATTGCTTACGTACTAGGTAAATGAGGTTATAAAAAGAAAATTATATAATAACAATGTTTATAGAAAGAAAAAAAAATAATTTAAATTTAACTAGGCAAATTTGTTGGAAGGGTCAGGAGGTCCTCTTTCCCCTCCCCATTTTTTTCAAATTATAATATTCTAGATCTTTAGTATATAGGTATAAAATGGTTTTAACCTGTTTTTATGTACTTTCAATCTTTTGTTTTCATATTTTATCTCGCAATTTACCCAGTTTTGGGATATAATCTCGTAAGGACCGATGTAGATTGGATAGAGTTTTTTCCTGTTTTCATTCCTAAGCAAAACTAAACTACCTACATTGAAATCCGCGCGTTTCGTTTTACAATCGGTGTCATACCTGTTTTTCCTAATGTTCTTTTTGACTATTAGAGTATCCCGGGCATCTCTATGAGCAACTTGCAATTTATTCTTTAAATCTATTACGTAGTCTTCGTAATTGTATACTGGGTCTACCTTTTTTGTTACATTCGATGGTAGATTGCACTGTCTACCGGACACTAGTTCGAAAGGAGTGAAACCAGTTTCTGAATGTACTGAGGTGTTATAACAGAACACATAATAAGGTAACCAGCTATTCCAATCTGTGTGGTTGTCGGCTACGTAATTCCTAAGGTAAGCTCCTAGAACCTTGTGTGAATTTTCTAGGGCTCCTATGCTTTCGTGATGGTACGCCGTAGATTGTAGTTGTTCTATCTTTAATAATTTGCAGATGTCTTGAAATACTCTATTTAGGAATTCGGTGCCTTGGTCCGATGCCATTGTACCAGGAACTCCGTATTTTAAAATGAAACATTCCACTAGTCCCTTAGCTACCGTTGTAGCCTCTTTATTTGGAAGTGGAATAGCTTCTACGAATTTCGTTAGCTCGTCTTGTAAGGTTAGGATGTACTTCGAGCCATTCTCGGCTTCGTCTAGAGGGCCTACTAAATCTAAGAAGATTTTATCGAAGGATGATTCTGCGGTAGTTGTAATTGTCATAGGTTGCTTTCTAGGCTGGATGTGTTTGTTTCTCTGGCATCTGGGACAGTGCTTAACGAATGTGGTGACATCTGCATGCCCGTCCAGAAATATTTCTTTTTTAGATTGCGTAGCATGCGATTGATTCCAGCATGTCCGCTTGTGGGGAGCATATGATAGTCAGTTAGTAATAGTTTTCTGCTGCATGGGTCTGATACTTCAATTGTATTAGCAAATAGGTGCACCTCTAAGTTGCTATCTTTAAATAATTCTTGCAATTTTTTCTTTAATATATTTATTTTCATTTTATGGCGGCCGCCTGCGAGTTTTCCTAGCTCTTCTTTGGTTATATAAACCTTTCTAATAGCTAAAGGTCCGCATACCCCTTGCACGTCTCAACAACATTTGGTCAAATGATGCTGATCGGGCTGTAGTGCTGGTCTCGGATCCTCTGTTGCTCATCGGTTCGCAAGTTTTCTGCACGTCCCTCGACAACATTTGGTCAAATGATGTCGATCGGGCGGTAGTGCTTATTTTGGACCAGTTTAAGATCAAACAATTCCTTGCTGGTACGTATCCTAACACAAGGTTTGGACCTAATAATTTTTCAATGCCCCTACAATTTTCAAAATCTTCTTCTTCGAAACTATTCACTATCTTTAACTCGACTATTTTCAGTCCAACTTCGGGTGGTGTTAATAACTCCGTTATTTTACTCTTATTGGTTTCTTCTTTGCTTATAATTTTTATATTCTGATCAGTTTTTTGTTTTCGACTTTGAGCTCTTGTAGTTGTGCAGATGTATAATTCTTTGAAATCTTCGGAAGTCATTTTTATTCCGCTCAGAGCATGCGCGGTACTATTGTCTTTTCCTGTGGAATATTCCACATAGAAGTTATATTCTTCTAGTAGTAGCCTAAATTTAGTCAATCTACTTGAGGGTTCTTTCAGTGAGAACAAGTACACGAGGGGTCTGTGGTCGGTTTGAATTTTGAAGCGTCTTCCGAACAGGTATGGTCTATAATGCTTTATAGCCCAGACTATGGCAAGTAACTCCTTTTCGATTGTGCTGTAATTTTTCTCTGCACTGTTAAGAGTTCTGCTACCATATGCCACTGGTCTGTCGTCGTAGTTCGACAGGACGGCGCCTAAAGCGAATCCTGAAGCATCTGTTCGAAGTACAAATTCCTTTTCAAAATTCGGTTTGTATATCATTTTTTTTGAGAATGCGGTAGCCTATATGGTTTAGAATACTTAGCGGTAGCTCCGTCTTTGAGCGAGATGTGGGCCTGACCTATATGTGTGTATGTCATTTTGTCGTTTTTGAGATGGAAGATATCTTGAAATTTGGTACATATGAGCTCGAGTTCTGATCGTTCTTCTTTGTTCAATGTTTCAAAACTGATTTCAGCAAGTACTTGTTGTAGTCGGGTGGACGGTGATCTCTCAGTGGTTTCGCTTTTTAGAACGTAGTATTCAGATAACGGTTTGGATTGTGGTTCTATCCACTTCAATTTCACCTCGGTTTTACGGGTATTTAAGATTTTTACCGGCATTTTGCCTTGCCTGGCCTGCGATATGGAGCTTGCCATAAATACGCCCTCACACAATTGTTGTGAAAAGATTACCCGTACGTCCGAATGTTGGCTGTCGACCCAGTACCTATGTGGATTCGGACCTGGGCGAGAGTGAAATAGATACTACTTGGTCTTTGTTAACTATAGGTAATGAAATTTGTTTATTGTTTATTGTTAATTTTAAAGTGAAATATTCTAAGTCTATTATTGCTGCGAAATCTTTAAGGAAATTAGTTCCAATGATACCGTCTACGGGTACTGGGAAGGGTACTACGTGAAACGTGTAGGTTGTAGGGAATTCTCCTAACAAGAGTGTGTTAGTACATGTTCCTAGCGTTGTTATGTCACCCGAGATTCCTATTATTGTTGTTTTGCTATTTCTATTTATTGGGGTACCCTGATTTAGTACAACCTGCTTAATTGTGCAGATCGATGCACCTGTATCTATTACAAAAATTATATCTTTCCTGTTATTGCCTTTCATATTTGCTATCCACCCTGCACAAATCGCGATCGGCAGCTGTGGGGTTAGTGGTTCCCCCCCGAATGGTCGGCTTCCCTTTCGGTGGGTAATTCATTTCCGCGATTTACCATATAAGTTGCCTCTCTTCGGTTGCCCTGAATATGGCGTGGTACAAAACTAGTTCGACGGTTTTCTCCATTATTACGGGTATCTCCACTGCTGTGGGCAACCGGTCGTGGCGTGTTTTGGTTATTGGTATTGTTACCATTACCTCTGGGGCGGGTTGCGAAATTATTATTTCTATTTTGGTTGTTATTAAACCGGGGGTAATTATTTATCGGCTGTTGGTAAGCTCTTGGACCGTATGTCGGTCGGTTTTGATATCTGTGGTTGGGTTGGAAATTGGTATGTTGGGTATATGCTTGGTTATTAGGGTAGTTTGCAAAGTTTGTATTTTGAAAATTTCGCCCTATATTTCCCTGGTTACGGAACTGATTCGTGTGCAGTGACACTCGTTGGCTATGGTTCGCGTAGTGCACCGTTTCTGGGGCTGGATTGTTGTCTGTTTCTATCTCCAGCAGGTGGCGATAGCGTCCTGAAATTTGGTATAGCGGGCGGTGTCGAGAATGATCTTGTATCTTTCATTGACCCCCTGCTTGAGGAATGCTAACCCCCTGCGTTCGTTTGCTCTTGTTAATATATAGCGAGCTGATTCTCCTAGTCCGCTTGTTTCCAACTCTGTAATTTTGGTTATGAGACATTCAACTTCTTCTCTAGCTCCACATTTGGCTATGAGATTGGTTTTTAGATCACCAAACGTTGCTGGATTGGCAGACCCAAGTTCTGTTAATGCTCTGCCTTGGATCTTGCATTTCATTAAGAACTTTATGAGTGTGGGTTTGGCCGTGTCGCTGAGAGTGTCATAGTAAAACTCGACACTATTCAGGAAATCCCTTATGTTTTCGGTTCGGCTGGTGCTAACTTCGCAGTTTAGCAGTGGCAGCACTGAAGTCGAATTCACTCATTTTGTTAGTTTTAGGGTCTGACCAGGGTTTTTCGGTGTCGGAATTATCCTCTTCGTCCCCTTCTATGCTGTGGGTTACGATGTCTTCGGAATTAGTGCGATAATGTATTGCCTCAGCGATTAGGCGCTTC
The DNA here is from genome assembly GCA_949715645.1 of Portevinia maculata. NCBI lineage: Eukaryota > Metazoa > Arthropoda > Insecta > Diptera > Syrphidae > Portevinia > Portevinia maculata. The sequence continues at coordinate 180,450,392 of OX454526.1, forward strand.
AGGTATGCTCGCTCTAGTTCGGTTATCTGGTCTTGGTTTATTTGGGTAACTTGAGCGGAGAAATTCACCCAGAGCTGCCTTATTTCTTGGAGTTTTACCTCGGCCCCTTTTGGCTTCCGTTTGCGCTTAGGAGATTTGGCGAGGCTGGTGTAGCACGTTTTAAGGTGGCCTAATGCTATCTCTAGCTCAGCAAAACTCATCAGGAAGTTCTGAAAAAGAAAGAAATCCTATCAATTCGAAGGAACGCGGGGTAGGAAAAGAAGGAAAAAAATGCCGGGTAAACGTGCTAGCTATTATAATGCGAACATCTAGTACCGAACTTCACTAAAGAAAATAGAAGAAAGACCTCGACCCAATCTGCGGAAGACCTATTGTTTTTGCTATGTATTGGAAAACCATTCTAGTCTCATTACGTTTTTTTTTTCTAGACTAATTATTTCATTTATTCTCTATATTACTATTATATATCTATATATATTTATTTTTTTTTATTCTAGTACTAATCTTTATAATCCAATTTTAAACAAAAAAAAATGAGTTATACCCGGGCTGGTCGGTTCTAGAGTCGGGTGATGATGTCCTCTAGCAGCTTGCGATTATGGTGTTGCAGCCCAAGGTAGGCTAGCCCAACGATGATGGCTGTTACAAACATCAGGCCTAGTACGGACGCGGTATAATGCTGTGAAGACGTCTGGTTTACAGCGGTTACTATCTGGGAGCCCGTGTTGATAACTTCCTTACTTTCTCGGGTGCCCATGGTGTTGTCGGTTGCGGGCTGCTGGCCGTTGGCTTTTCTTCAGGTCTTGGAGCGCTTGGAAAAACTGATCTCAGACGGTTGACGGTTGTCCCAGGATGTTCGCGAGTCTTTTAAATTCGGGTTTTTGCCTCTGGTTTTTAGCCCGGAGACCTCCTCGGGGCTTCTTGGGCAGTGGGGTTGTCGACGGCGGAGGCGATTGTCGGGGTTTTTTCCAATCGTCGGCGGTACTGCTCCAGCGTCAACGGCTTGGGTCCGGCTTGTTTCGAGGTGGGAGCGTAGTTTGGTACGCTATCGTCTATGTGCCCCTCGGGGACGTATTCCAACACTGAGGTATAGGAGTTGTCCAGGGCAGCGAACAGTGCGTCTAGCTCGACCTTGTCGTACGACATTCGCGAGTTAAGTTACGTACGTCGCTAGACTCAACAAAAAAAATGGTCAGGCTGCTCCTGGCAGGATCGCCATGTAACGTTGCCTGGTCCTGGCGGCAACGTACGGTAAGAACCCCTAATTTCTTTGTTAGTCAGCTCAAACCTCTGATGCACGTATGCTTCCTTGAGGTGGATAATCGACGAGAGGGGGTTCTTCAGCTGAAAAGCTAGTCAGAACAATATTGAGGTACGTAGGGCTCAGTCTCTCGTCCGGAGAATGAGTGAACTTTATTTTCAAATTATGCTACTTTTATACCCTAACTTAATTGCTAAATAAGCTTAAATATTAATGTCTTAATTGCTAAGTCGGCTTAATATATTGTTCACAAATATTGAATTGAAATATTTGTATTTATTTTATTTCGTATCTCATTTTTTTTTCTCTTCTTTTTGTCAGTCACAATTACCGAACCCATAATGAACAACATTATTTTATTTGCCCAATCGGCATATTTGTTAATAGCCTCATGCTCGTTTCATAGCCTTTTGTGGAAATGCGCACTCAGCATATCAACTACTTCCAAGCGCTTGACAGTATTTGGTATACGTAGTGTGCTAACCATGCAATGGATATGAAACTGCAATATGAGCGCTATTTGCCAAGGCTATTTATTATTATTATTATTTGCCGACCACCCGTAGTGCCTCTTGGTGAACACATATTTAATATAATTGTTAAGGTGTTGTGTTACCTGATACTACGGTGGGCTTAAAGGTAGTTGACACATGGCGTGTGTCGTCCGGGTTCCGTATTTGTAACTGGATGAACTCAATGAAGTTGACGCTAGTGTGGTCCCTTCACAAATCATCGACACCGGTGCCACCGCTTCCATTATAAGGAGGGGCATCGTCCGTTAGTCTTGGCTTCACAACACCAGCAATTACTGTCTGAAAACAGCAACAGGAGCTACAGCAAAAGTGTATATAGAGGTCATACTAACAATAAGTTTGGCAGGATTAGCATTCTCCCACGCTTTCCTAGTATCTGATATATGTGACGAATGCATCGTTGGAATCGAATTCATGAAAGCGCATGATGTTGTATTGGACATTGGAATGCAACTACTCAAGTATCGAAACGTAGAGATTCCGATGGTGTACGGGAACGAGAACGCCGCATCCCTGAGGACAGTCATTAGTAAGGATGAGGTCCTACCACCTTCTTCAGAGACACTGATTTGGACAAAGCTGGAAGGTGATCCTGGGGCCCACCGATTCATTCTAGTTGAGCCAGAAGACAACCACTGGCGAAATTGCGTTGTTGGAAAAATGCTTGTCGAGCCGAAGAACAATATGGTTCCCGTACGAGTTCTTAATGCGGAACACAAAAGCGTCAAATTGAAGCAAGGTGAGGTGGTTGGAAAGTGTGTACCGGTTACTGCCTTCCCGAAACTATCACGGGAAGGTGTTTCGAAGCCTCGTTCACCAATGGGAATGACTGAGGTGAAAAGAACTTTATTCCAGCACTGCGATCTGAATCAGGAGCAGCAACCCATGGCAGGGAACCTCATCAACGAGTTTGCTGATATATTCGCTTCGCGGGACTGCGAGTATGGCCGAACGCACCTTGTACAACACCGGATAGACACTGGAGATGCAAGACCGATTCGTCAGCCTCCCAGACGATTACCATTGGCTTAGCAGACGGAGGTTCCAGAGATGGTGTCGACGATGGAGAAGGGCTCTAAAAGCCCATGGGCATCTCCAATTGTTCTAGTCAAAAAGAAAGATGGCAGCACTCGGTTCTGTGTAGACTATCGCCAACTGAATAATGTCACCAAAAAGAATAGCTACCCTCTACCAAGGATTGACGATACGCTGGATACACTGTCCGGAGCCCGATGGTTTTCCACTCTAGATCTGAAGAGTGGCTACTGGCAAGTGCAGATCCATCAGGAAGACCGCGAGAAAACGGCTCTCACAGCAGGAAACGGGCTCTGGCAATTCACAGTAATGCCATTTGGATTGTGAAACGCGCCGACAACCTTTGAGCGTCTAATGGAGCGTGTTTTGTTGGGCCTAACATGGAAAACGTGTTTGGTCTACTTGGACGATGTCATCGTGGTTGGGAAAACGTTTGAAGAATATGGAGATAATTTGAAGGAAGTGTTCCAGAGACTACGATGTGCACAATTCAAGCTTAACCGGAAAAAGTATGACCTCTTTAGATCTGAGGTAAAATATCTGGGGCACATCATCTCGTCCGAGGGAGTAAGGACTGACCCAGAGAAGGTCGAAAAAATTGGCCCGTTCCCAAAGACAAACACCAACTGAGGAGCTTCCTGGGACTTGAAACGTACTACAGACAGTTTGTGAAGGACTTTGCAAGGATCGCAAAGAGCTTGCACCAAATGATGGAAAAGGGAAAACCATTCAAATGGTCAGGTGAATGCGAAGCGAGTTTTAAGAGTCTCAAACACCAACTGAGTGATGCTTCCATTCTAGCGTACCCTACTCCAGGAAAAACATTTATTGTAGATGCCGACGCTAGTAATGTTGGGATCGGAGCCGTTCTTTCGCAGATCCATGATGGCCAAGAGAGAGTAGTTTCCTACTTCATTAAAGTGCTATCCAAGCCGGAGAGGAACTATTGCGTAACCAGGTGGGAACTCCTAGCTTTGATCCTGGCAACAAAGTACTTCCACAAGTACTTATATGGGCAGAAATTCATCCTGCGTACAGATCATGCGTCTCTAAAGTGGCTGCTGCAGTTTAAGAACCCGGAAGGACAAGTCGCGAGGTGGATCGAACGGCTGCAGATGTATGACTACGAGATACAGTGTAGCGTACTCTGATTGATGCAGTACAACCATCACTCCGTACCACTACTGCAATTATGAAGAGAGCTTTATTTATAAATTAATACATCCCTTACAACATACACCTTTGCTCTCTTACTCTTTCTCCATGGTCTAGCTCAGTCTGCGTGGGTGATTAGGCGGGTGGGATAAAGGGTACTTGTCACTGACGTCAACAATTCATAATCCTCATCTCACCTCAACGAAATGGATTACGATATCCGATTGATGTTTTGATCAAACGAATTGATCGTACACCTTGGGTTATGACGACTGACTGGTTCGGTATGCGTGAAAATTAATTCGACCTTTTATTGGTTTAGAACATGATTTATTAAATTTTAATTTCAATATTATTAATACTTGACATTCCCTTCATTAGGATAAATAAATAAAAAAATGAGAAATCTTACTATGTATGCTAGTATGTTCTAATATTAATGTTCGGAAGTTAGGTGAAACAATTAATGAAATATTTTATAATTTTACTTGAGAATTACCTGTTGTTACCGCTGGTCGTGACATGTCAGGAACAGGATGCTTGATGACTGTGTATTGTCGGAAAAATCGTTTATTTGTTAATAAAGTAATTCAAGTTTCACCACACTCAAAACACACTTCTTTAATATTTACTTTACTTTTTTTTCTCTTTTTTTTTTTTGATTTGTTGATATTTAGCTTAGGGATTTTAGGCAATATTTTTTAGTATTGAGTAAATAGGTAGGTACATATATGAATATGTGCACTTTTTCTTTCAATAAATTAAGGAAATTTAACTCATGCAATCACTTCATGTGGGTGCGGATAAGACACTTTCGCGGAGATTCCTTAACACTTAAAGGGACAAGGAGCACGGCAGTTCTTCTGCAGAGACTTTTCGGAGCAGATGAACTCGGGTTATTGGTGGATTCCGGTGTGGTTGGTGGTTCGGCACTGACTCGCGGTTGGAAAGACGTGCAAGCCGATGTGGTGTTTTCAGCATATGCCAACGGTAGTGCTAGAACGCATGGACTGGCGATGTTGCTCTGACTCTCGAGGTTGGACTGATGTGCGAGCTGATGTGGTGGCTTCAGCATTCATCAATCGTAGTGTTTAAGTGCGTGGCCTGGAGATGTTGCACTGACTCTCGCGGTTGGACCGATGTGCGGGCCGATGTGGTGGCTTCAGCATTCATTCACTTAAGCGCGTGGCCTGGCGATTGACCGGAGAGCCCTTCCAACACGTTACAAATCTCCGCGCTTGGATAGATTATCAGCGCACTCCTCACCGAGTAAATTAGGGTTAGTCTTACAAGCGAAATGAACTAAATAGTTAAGACTAAATACATTTTCAAACGCAAGACAACCATCAATGTATACCTTAGAAAAAGATGAATTTAAGATTTGTAGATATTAGTAAGCTAGTTTCTTAACTTCTGAGATTCCTTAGGATTACTTGATCTGATCTAATTTCTCCAACGTCAACGCTGTAAAAGAAGGAATTTGTTTGACGGAAACCTACGAAACTTGAGGTTTATGGAGCTCGTAAGTTTTACGATATCAAACTGACCTCTGCCTTTCAATACTTGCATCAATCGGCTCGACCGCCATTACCGACTTGTTCGTTAGATTCGAAATAGATAATGCTAAGATCCGTGCTACAACAGCACCGAAAGGGAACTCTTCAATCCAACGCAGATACCCTCTCCCGGCGGCCCTGCAAGGCTGATTGTAAACATTGCGTACGCCAGGAGGAAAAAGATAAAGTATCAGTCCAACGGTTGAGAGCTGAGCCTATTAGCGGCTGGAGTGCACGGGAGATCCGGAATGCTCAACAGGAAGAAGGAACATGAAGGCAAGCCGTACTGGCAGCAGATCTCCAATAAGAGTCCGGAACTGAAGGCATACTTGGCATCAGGATGGCATTTTGAAAAGAAAATGGGAAAGTTCGGATGGAACATCAGCCGTGATGCAACTTGTGGTACCCAGATCGAAAGTCAAGGAAGTACTTAGGGAACTGCATGATGGAGTGTCCGGAGGTCACTTGGAAGTAAATAAGACACTCGAAAAAGTACGAGAACACTTTTACTGGATCCACGCAAGAGACGATGTCGAAAACTGGTGCCGAAAATGGGCCACTTGCGCAGCCAGTAAAGGCCCGAGAGTAAAAATGCAAGGCAAGATGCATCAATACAACGTTTGAAAGGATTGCAGTTGACATCGCAGGACCGTTTCCAGAAACCAACAGTGGAAACCGCTATATCCTCGTAGTGATGGACTACTTCACTAAATGGCCTGAAGCATTTCCTATACGTAATCAAGAAGCTAAAAGCGTGGTAGAGCAGATTGTCCACAATTGGGTAAGCAGATTTGGCGTACCAATGGAATTGCACTCGGATCAAGGTCGCAACTTCGAGTCGAAGATCTTTCAAGGAGTATGCCAGCTACTAGGGATTAAGAAGACAAGAACAACCCCGCTTCATCCACAATCGGACGGAATGGTGGAACGCTTCAATAGAACCTTAAACGAATACCTTTCTAAGGTTGTTGGCGACTGCCAGCGGGACTGGGACAAGCAGATCCCCATGTTCCTATTAGCTTATCGAAGCGCATTTCAAAACACAACAGGACATACTCCATCCGAAATCCTTTTTGGTCGAACCACCCGGTTACCTAGTGAATTGATGTTTGGATCTCCGACTGATGAACCAACGAATGAAGGTGATTATGTTGCGGATCTCAGGGAAATCAGCAGAAACATTCATCGGAAAACTAGAGATAAGATTCGGATATCCAGCGACCGCATGAAGACGGGGTACGATACCAAAGCAACCACCACAGGATTCCAGGAAGGAGATCTGGTATGGCTATACAACCCTCATCGCCGAAAAGGCATGTCACCTAAACTACAGCAGGATTGTTAAGGACCCTACAAGATAGTGAAGCGCATCAATGATATTGTCTACCGGATCCAGCGAGGATGAGGCAAGCTAAAAGTTGTCCATGTGGATCGTCTCCATCGCTACGGGCCACAGGGGCTATAATCCCCATGTTCCTATTAGCTTATCGAAGCGCAGTTCATAACACAACAGGACATTCTCCATCCGAAATCCTCTTTGGTCGAACCATCCGGTTACCTAGTGAATTGATGTTTAGATCTCCGACTGATGAAGCAACGAATGAAGATGATTATGTTGCGGATCTCAGAGAAATCATCGGAAACATTCATCGGAAAATTAGAGAAAAGATTCGGATATCCAGCGACCGCATGAAGACGAGGTACGATACAAAAGCAAGCACCACGGGATTCCAGGAAGGAGATCTTTTAAGGCATGTCACCTAAACTACAGCAGGATTGGGAAGGACCCTATAAGATAGTTAAGCGCATCAACGATGTTGTATACCGGATCCAGCGAGGAAGAGGCAAGCTGATAGTTGTCCATGTGGATCATCTCCATCGCTACCATGGCGAAAATATTGACGTGCTTGTTCGGGACGAACAAGTTTAAGAGGGGGATATTGTTGCATGTTTGCTCAAACTGTGTCATTGGGCATCAATTAGTCAAGTTGCAGCGCCATCTAGTAGAAAGTAGCCATATTACCGATTTTGGCAGCATTTGAATAGCAGTTTGAGTAGCTGTGGAATAACTAGTACATACATAGTTATGTTGTTCTCGAACCTTCTAAACTCTACGAATCTGGAAATTTCGAGAGTGACACTAGGAGATATAAATAGATGTCGCAGGAGCACCCAAGACATTCTAGTTGTGAACCGCGACTAAGAATGCGATAGATGACAGTAGTGAAAAGTATAGAGAAAAAATATAAGTATTGAGTAAGAGAAAAGTGATTGTGTATTTAAAGTGATTAATTGTGAAAGTGAATTTTTGTGAATAAGTGAATTATTAGAATAATAATCAAGAATTAAATTGAAAGAGAATTAAATAAAGTTTAATTAAAATAATTACGTTTTATGTTTTCGAATCCTAGCCTGGATGTAACAGTACTATCATGAAGCCTTTTTTTGTATTAGGAAGCCCCACCGTCTGGCGCATGCATCGCTGTTACGATTTCGATTTAGCTTGGGTAATGAATTTGGATTGGTTCTTGGTTTTGATATGACAGCAGTAAGAATGAACCCTTCAAGCAAAAACACTGACCCAACTTTTCCCGTCATTTTTGGATCCGCCATATATGAGGCGTTCCACGCACACATTTGTAAATTGACTGTAACTACATTGCCAATAAGAAGAAGGCGAGAGTCGAGAGTAGTTATTTGTAATGGCGATTCGTTCATCTGTCACTGACACTGTCTCTGGCTGCAGCTGCAGATATAATTTTCTTTGAAAGGTAAACTGAAATTGAATTTAATATTGCTCATAATTATTTGCTTAATTGAACTTTGTTTGAATTTAGATATATCAAAATCAAAACAAAATTGCAACCGATGAAGGCGAAACTACCAATCGTGGGTGATGTTAATGCTACAAGCACAAATTCATGCTGAAAGTAAGTAACATACATAATGTACTCGTATAGGGAACTTACACATTTATTTGATTCATTTCTTTTGCAGGAGAAGGAAAAATGGTAGCAGGCTTGTAAGAAACAAATTAAAGTAAGTTAATTTGTATGGATAATGGATCTCGCATTATCGACTCTCTGGTCATGCTATATGATTTTCATTCTTATGGAAGTGTTAGTATTTATTTATTTTGCTGTGTAACAGCCGAATACTTTTGATGATTTGCAATGTTGCCTTCGCTTCGGCAAGTAGTATGGAGATGATGGAAAAATAAGAAATCTGGCTTCTTCGTCTGCGAGTAGATTGTATGATGGAAGAGGCAATTCGTTTGAAAGGAAAAATTGAATAAAATTTGATTTCAGTATTTTTCATCAAATGAGATATTATGAGTTTGTCCCATTTTAGACTCTCACTGTTTCGGCTATACTTGTCGGAAAAGGTACCGATTTCTATCATTTTTTTTTGTAATTGATTTAGAAATATTCGATCTAATTTATAAAGCAATGACATAATTTATTTTTTGTCAGTATTGTTCCATGCCGCGATGTTGCTCTGACTCTCGAGGTTGGACTGATGTGCGAGCCGATATGGTGGCTTCAGCATTCATCAATCGTAGTGCTTAAGTGCGTGGCCTGGAGATGTTGCACTGACTCTCGCGGTTGGACCGATGTGCGAGCCGATGTGGTGGCTTCAGCATTCATTCACTTAAGCGCGTGGCCTGGCGATTGACCGGAGGGGCCTTCCAATACGTTACAAATCTCCGCGCTTGGATAGATTATCAGCGCACTCGCCGCAGCTGACGCAGTCCAATAACGGCCCCTCAATCAGGTCTCAAACCTCAGTGCTTTGTCGCTCCTCACCGAGTAAATTAGGGTTAGTCTTACAAGCGAAATGAACTAAATAGTTAAGATTAAATACATTTTCAAACGCAAGACAACCATCAATGTATACCTTAGAAAAAGATGAATTTAAGGTTTGTAGATATTAGTAAGCCAGTTTCTTAACTTCTAAGATTCCTTAGGATTACTTGATCTGATCTAATTTCTCCAACGTCAACGCTGTAAAAGAAGGAATTTGTTCGACGGAAACCGAATCTACGAAACTTGAGGTTTAGGGAGCTCGTAAGTTTTACGATATCAAACTGACCTCTGCCTTTCAATACTTGCATCAATCGGCTCGACCGCCATTACCGACTTGTTCGTTAGATTCGAAATAGATAATGCTAAGATCCGTGCTACAAAACAAGCAGATCGTATAAGGATATACCACTACTTAGACCGATATGATTGAAATGCATCGATACTATATTATATCACGCGGGGCAGACCCACACCCTGCATATCTCATGCTTTCGCGAGCCGGGCTTATATCAGATAGTAATATCCTTGCCATGAACTCTACCAATCACCTTTCCGCGCATGTCTGCTAAGACATACAAACCATTGCCGATCTTCTGTAAAACCTTGCATTTTGAAAATTTAGGTGCCAGTTTGGCACTAAAACCTTTTGCGGCATTGCTCTGATTAAAGTTTCTTTTGTATACTATTTGACCTGGTTTGTATTCTATAGCGCGGGTCCGCAGATTGTACGCATTCGCGTGTTTCTTTTGAGCTGCTTTTAAATAAGTAAGTAAGTAAGTAAGTAAGTAAGTAAGAAATTCATTTATTTAATATTTTCTTATTACATAAGTTACAAGATAGAATGAATTTTAAAGCTATGGCTTAGCCGTCAGCTTGGTTAGCAAAATGCTTATACATGTACCTACATTTGTTACTTTAACAATATAGTTATTTTTTTAATAAACTTAATCAATCATAATACTCTGTTATTAATAGCGACCTGTATTTGTAGATGGATTTAATATAATAAAATAACTTTTTCCAATCACACTCGTTCAGAATTTGTATTGTCTCCTGCATGGTAAGGAATTTTTTTCCGAAGTAAGCTAGTCTCTGTGGTTTGTAGATTGGACAAACACTAATAATGTGAAAGCAGTCTTCTTTCGCTTTTAAGTTGCAAATATTACAAAACTGGTTGAAGCTTCCATTGTATGGGCTGCCATTTAAACCAATCAACTCACACCTTGTTTTGAAAATAAGAGATATTTCACTATAGTTGAGTGAGTCATTGAAATAGTTCTTATCCTTTAGATTGAAGTTCAGGTGAGAATACAATACTCTGCTATCTGATTCACGAGCTTTCTCTATAAATCGCACACGAATAGCATCTTAATTTTTATTTATTATTCGATAAAGTTGGTTCTTTAAGTTGTCCAGGTTGTTTAGATCGAATGAAATAGTTTCTCCACACGCGTTTCCAATTCTTAACCATCTTAACGCCCACCAGTCCTTGTTTCTTAATTCATAAGATAGCATTTTTTTGGTTATTCTCGAGTCTGGATACGAACCTATTTTAATGATGTAATCCGCTTGCGATTTGAGAGTGCTTGTAAAAAGCATTGGAAGACCCGTTTCCAAATAGATTGTGTAGTTCGGCGATTTCATTGGTAAGTTGAATATTTTTTTCAAGAAGTTCCTGTGGAATTTCTCGATTACTTCGTACTCGTCTGATCCCCAAACTTGAGAGGCGCAACAAAGAGTTGATTTAAAAACTGAATCAAATATTCTGTATTTCGTTGAGAGGAGAATCCGCTTGTTTGCAAAAACATTTTTCCATGATAGATTCACTAAGCTTTGGGAGGACTTGGCTTTATCCGTTAGATGTTTCCCAAATTCTAGGGTTGGGTTCAGTTTCACTCCTAAATATTTGAGTTCCTTCACAATCTCTAATCGGCTTCCATTATAAAACCATCTATTTCCACTTTGCACTCGTGGTGAACGGGAAAATACCATAATTTTAGATTTTTCGGTGTTGATGGTTAGTCCCCATTTTTTGCAGTAACTGGCTAGACGATTTATCATCAATTGGAGATTTTCAGGAGATTCAGAGAGTAGAACAAGATCATCGGCATATAACAAGACATTGACCACGGTATTAGCAATTCGTACTCCACCAGGCAAATCTTTTTCTATGTCGTTTATAAATAGAGAAAACGATAAGGCACTAAGAGGACATCCTTGCTTTACACCAGTCTGTGTTTTAAACCATTCTGAGAAATCCTTTCCATCCCAGACTGCTGCACTTGTTTCGGCATACATTTTTTTAATGGTCTTAAGAAATTTTATAGAGATACCCAACTGAGACAGTTTATAGAAGAGTGCACTTCGGCTAACAAGATCAAAAGCTGCCTTGAAATCTACAAAAAAGCTATACATTTTCTTGTTTCTGGCTTGAAAGGCTCTTATAATCGCAGATAATGTGAATATTTGGTCAACGGTTGAAAAGTTTTTTCTGAATCCAGCTTGACGCTCTGTCAGAATATTTTTTTCATCTACCCATTTTTCTAATCGTCCTACAAGTATGCCGCAAAATATCTTGGCTGACACATTCATGAATGAGATTCCCCTGTAGTTTTCTACGTTTTCCAGCGAACCCTTTTTGTGGATGGGGAATATTACGGACTTCTTAAACGATGAAGGGATGTCTGCACTCGAGAACACACTGTTGAAGAGAACTTTCAAATAGTTGATTAAGGTTGGACTAGCATTTTTGTAGAATTCGTACGGAATCCCATCTTCGCCCGGCGTCTTTCCATTTTTGGATTTCATGATAACAGCATTAATTTCGTCAGTTGTTACCTCACCATCTAGGGAATCGTCGAAAATGAGGGGGTCCGCAAACGAGAAAGAAAGGTTTGAGTTATCCAGTAGAAGATGTTTAAAATATATGGATAGATCATCAGCAGATACTCCTGTACCTATTTGATAAACTGTACCATTAATCTCCCTTGCTATTCTCCAGAAGTCCTTCGAAGACTTGGTTTGACTAAGTAAGAGAGCTTGCTGATTATCGAAGTCAGTTTTCTTAGCTAGGCATAGATTTTTGTAGTGGGTATTCACTTGGTTATACCACTTTTTAACATCAGGGTCATTACAAGTTCTCCAGACACGCAAAAGGGCAAATGATTTCTTCCTAGCATTTATGCATTCTCTATCATACCATTTTTGTTTAAATGGTGACCTTATATTTGAAATGTTGTTTGATGCAGCACTTCTTATATAACAAGTTATTTGGTTTGCGAGTGTTTCTGTTTCTTCAGGTATCGAATTATTTGCTGAGAGCAAGCTGTCTAATAACCTGTGGTAGGTATTTGTTGTTTCGGATTTCCATTTAAGTCTTGGTAGTAGGGGCAGGCTTTTGTGATATGAGGGTGTTTCACCATCAACTTCAACCACGATTGGCATGTGATCCGAAAAAGTTTTTTATTGTACCTCAAATTTTTTAATTTTCCCAGTCCAGTCGTTGTTAACAGCACAAAAATCAATAACTGAATTGCCTTGCCCTCCGACAAATGTGTAATGCCCTTCTCTATCACCTTCTGTACAGCCGTTTAACACAATAAGATCATACATTTGGAGCAGCACTAGTACATCTGTTCCATTTTTATTGCAGACTATGTCTTTAGATACCCTATTGGTACAGCATATACTAGGGTTTGTTACAGTTTGCACTATAGTGGTTTGTGAGTCACTTATTCTCGAATTCCAATCTCCAATCAGCATAACGTTTTTGCTAGCTAAACATGACATTGTATTACACAGCCTCTCAAAGTCGTGAGTCCATTTGTTGCAGTTTATATATGATGGAACGATATATGTATTATTATTTTGTGTCACACATTTTACTACGGTAGTTCCTTCAAATTCATCAAAATCGTAAGTTTTTAAATGTGATTTTTTTATCCCGTACAGGCTTCCTCCACTTGCACGCCCCTTTATGTAGGTTTTACTTGCTTCGCTCCAAATTAACTTAAAGCCATCGAAATATTTATTAAAATTACTTAAATTATCGCTTGTTAAATGTGTTTCAAATAAAAAGAAAATTTCAAAGTTCTTAACATAGTTAAAAAAATCTACAAATAATAATTTATTACTTAATCCAGATATATTGTAAGATAAAATATTTGCAGAGATAAATTTGTTTGAGCTGACGACGCTTAATTCTCAGTTTTGTATGACACTACTACCTTCCGGACCTTCGGTGTAAAGTGTCATCACTGGTGCATCTGGTTTGGGCCATTCACGCTGACGTCTGTTTGACAACATAGTTTCGTTGACAGCATTAAAATTGAGTTTTCCGTAGATATTCTGTAGTTCGTCTTCTCCGTTTGTGTTATTATATTTAAGTTTGTTATTATTATCTAAATAAAATGTTCTATTACCAATTAATAAATTGTTATTTTTAATCAATACTGCTTCGCTTGGTTTAATTGTTTTGACGACTTTTCGATACCCGAGTAGAATTCGACGTTTGATTTGTGATTGTTTGCTAAGGTCTCGTTGGATATAGCAGCCTGTGCCTTTTAGCTTCAAGGAATTTCTTAACATTTGCATTGCAGTTTCATTGGAACCAGTGCTGAGTTTGAGTTTAATTGTTTTCTTGTTTTCACTAAGTTTTATGGCTTGTGGCATTTGTTGTTGGTCTGCATCAGAGCCTAGCAAAAGTGTGGTTATGTTATGAATCCTTTCTTGGGGGTCAGATCGGTCGTTTGGAATAGTGAAAATAATATTTTTCCCTCTGATCTCTCTGCTCTGCAGTTCAAGCTCCTCTTCTAGAATGCAACATCGATTTTCAAAATGCTGCACTTTTTCAGATAAATTCTGGTTTTGTTGTCTTAGCGAGTGTATCTCATTGCTAAGTTTGTTGAGATCGTCTTTTGTTGCTAGATTGGCCGTCGCTTTGGAGAGTCCTATATTGAGCGATGCCTCAATAATGGATTTGATTTTATCAAGGTCAGATTGGGAGATCGACATTGTCTTTTGAGATTTATAAACCTTTGATGGTCTGTTGATATTAAAAAGTGGATAAATATTTTTTTCAGGTGACGTTTGATCGATTTTCCTTTTGTTGTCAGTCATGTGACTTAGGTGTCTACTTGGAAAGTTTATTTCACAGCTAATAAATTAGGATTACCTGCTTTTGCTGTTTTATTTATAGAAACAGACAGTCGACGCACCTGTTTATACACTTTTAATTATTAATTACGAACTTTGGCTAGTTATATTTAAGAATTTTACGAGAGCAAATTTTGTAATTGAACTATACACTTTGTAGCAGAGTTGCCAACCTGCTTTTAAATATTCATAGGCTCTTTCACGAATCAATTGCAGAAGGTCTGGTCGCTCAATCACCTCTGGTGTCTCAACAGATAATCCATGTAACTCCCTTAACAACTCATATGTACCGCCATGGGTAACCATATGGAATCCCACCAGCATATAATAGGGACTACAATGCGTTGACTCATGGACCACATTACGAAAGGCATATGCTATTGATCCCAAGTTCTTATCCCAATCTCGTTGTTCATTTTCAATGTACATCCTCACCGCGGTAAAGATGGTTTTGTTTGCACGTTCAGAAGCATTGGCCTGTGGGGAGTAAAATGCTGTGAGATTTTTTGTGATACCTTTCCCCGCTAAAAACGATTTGAATTCCCTTGAGGTGAACTGTGCAGCATTATCACTTAAAATCTTTTCCGGTACCCCGAATAGATTGAAAACATTTTCAACAAGCGCACTGATAGCGAGTTTGGAAGTGGCAGCCCTTAAGGGTTTCACTACAATGTACTTCGAGAAGTTATCTAAAACAACAAAAGCTTGGGTATTGCCATTTTTCGATCTAGGGAACGGTCCCACAAAATCAACATGCAACTCCTGCCAAGGTCTTAATGGAGGACTTCTCGAATACGAAATTGGTTTCAGAATTGTGTTCGGTATCTTTGAAATTTTGTATATCTCGCATGAGTTTACGAAGCTCACGACGTCAGCAGCCATTTTCGGCCAATAATATAGCCTGCTTAATTTTTCCAATAGCCTGTTTATGCCGGGGTGTGCAGATGTAGGTGGACAGTGCGCGCTTTCTATAAGCGAATTTCTAAAATCTTTTGGGACATACAGGCGCCAGTACTCATTTTCGGGATTGCAAAAACCATTTCGAAACTTCGTTCTTTTGTACAATCTATTCTTTATGATCTTTAAGTCGGGAAACGTATCCGGTTTGTCCAACACCATCTTTAAGATACCAAGATACTCCTCTTCCTTACAAGATTCAAGATCCAATTTGTCTCCATATGCAACTTCTTCCACCTCTGCTCTAGACAAGGCGTCAGCCACTATGTTCTCTTTACCTTTACGATGGATGATATCGAAGTCAAAAGGTTGAAGTTTGAACGACCATCTAGCCAAACGACCTTGCAAGTCCTTTTGCGTCATCAACCACTTCAGGCTCATGTGATCTGTGATGATGGAAAACCGAGTGCCCTCTATGTACGGCCGAAACTTTTGAACACTGAGCAAAGCCGCCAAGCATTCCAGTTCGCTAACGCTATAGTTTCTTCGAGCAGCAGTAAGTTTCTTGGACATAAAGGCCACCGGTTTCTCATTGCCGTTATCATCGATCTGCACTAGCGCGCCTCCCACGCCTGTAGCTGATGCGTCACACTGGATTTGGAAGGGCTTGCCAAAATTGGGTGGAGATAGCACCGGGGCCGAGGTTAGCATTTCCTTAAGCCTCGCAAATGCGTCCTGCGCTTCGTCCGACCAATCTTTGGTAAACCCTTTCCCAGTTAGATTTGTCAGCGGAGCTGCTACTCCTGCAAAGTTTGGAATCATTCTCATGTACCACTGGCACATACCCAAAAATCTCCTAAGTTGTTTCAGTGTTGTTGGTCGAGGAAAGTTGCTAATAGCTCTGATTTTCTCCGGATTTGCTTTAAGGCCGTCTTCCCCAACAATATACCCAAGGTAAGAGATCTCTTTCTGGCAAAATTTGGATTTTTCCACGTTTATGGTCAAGTTGGCGGCCTTCAATTGATTTGCTACCTTATTCAACAAGGACATGTGTTCTTCAAATGTATCGGATATGATCAATAAATCATCTACATAAGTAAACACATCCTCGTGCAGTTCATAGGGTATGACTTTATCGATAAGTCGACACATAGTTTGGGTAGCATTTTTTAAGCCAAAAGGCATGACTTTGAAATGGAAGAGCCCTCTACCAGGGATAGGGAAAGCGGTTTTTTCTTTAGCAGAAGGGGTCAGAGGTATCTGCCAGAAGCTATCCTTCAAATCTAAGGCAGAAATAAACCTTGCTCTCTTCAACCTAGCTAAAATTCCACCTATAATAGGAAGCGGGTACGCGTCCTTTACAGTATGGTCGTTTAATTTCCTTGCATCAAGACATAATCTACTTTTCCCATTAGATTTCCTGACGATGACTACCGGAGAGGACCATGAGCTTTCGCTCTTTTCAATTATGTCAAGTTCGAGCATACGTTGTATCTCCTCATCCATCAGTTTCTGCTTTGCAGGTGATATCGGCCAGTGTCTCTGCTTGATTGACCTCGTACTTCCCACGTCAATATCATGCATCATCAATGTCGTTCTGCCAAACCCAAGTGTATTGAAAGATGGTATGTTATTCACCGTTTCTGCTAGAATTTTTTTTTGTTCAGTTGACAATTCATGGGCTTTTAAATCTTCATTTACAGTATTGAGTTCGCATACCGACGCGGGAACTAAGCCAAATGCGTTCCAAAAGTCAATGCCGAGTGTGAAAAGTCTTTTCAAAGATGGCGAGATAAAGAATTTAATTGTCTCCATCTTTGAGTTGAAAACGATATCCAAAAAGACATACCCAATGATAGATTGGGAAGCACCATCTGCAGTGTTGAGGTTACTACTAAGTTTGCTGAAAGGTATGCCAATATCTTTCAACAATTAAACCCCACCATTCCCCAGCACTGAGATAGTTGCTCCACTATCTAAAAGACCAACCAGTTCTTTATTTCCTAACCTAAATTTAGCGAGTGGTCGTGCATCTGTTGAGACTTCTACGCAGGCCTCCTTGATGGACCTAAGGTTTTCTTTCTTATATCTAAAATAATTAATTGATCTTGAACTCCGCCTATCTTTTATTCCGTCTGAGTCTGCTGCGAACTTGTTGGGTTCGACCTGGACAGAATTTGAGTCACGTGTTGCACGTGTTGTTGTGGGGGAAAATTCTTTTCCGGATGTCGATAGCCTCCCTTCCTGACATCCGTCTTGAAGTTTAACCGATTGCAACGCACACAGTTAGGTTTAGTGGTGTTTTTTGCACCGCAAGAATAACAAAAGGATTGCAATTTTTGAGTTGGACAATTGACAAAGTTGTGCCCCATCTCGTCACAATTCCAGCAAATACTAAACTCATTTTCTTCAATTGCATGCTCAAGATGAAAAGCTTGACTAATTGTTTCTTCCCCATTTACACTGTCCCTGCTATTTGCATGCGAATGCTGCAATTCATGAACAAGTCTCCTGCGGTTTACCAATTGCTCGTCCAAACTTTCTCCTATATCCAAAAGCCCTTTCTCTATTTCCATACAAGGGTTTCACTACAATGTACTTCGAGAAGTTATCTAAAACAACAAAAGCTTGGGTATTGCCATTTTTCGATCTAGGGAACGGTCCCACAAAATCAACATGCAACTCCTGCCAAGGTCTTAATGGAGGACTTCTCGGATACGAAATTGGTTTCAGAATTGTGTTCGGTATCTTTGAAATTTTGTATATCTCGCATGAGTTTACGAAGCTCACGACGTCAGCAGCCATTTTCGGCCAATAATATAGCCTGCTTAATTTTTCCAATAGCTTGTTTATGCCGGGGTGTGCAGATGTAGGTGGACAGTGCGCGCTTTCTATAAGCGAATTTCTAAAATCTTTTGGGACATACAGGCGCCAGTACTCATTTTCGGGATTGCAAAAACCATTTCGAAACTTCGTTCTTTTGTACAATCTATTCTTTATGATCTTTAAGTCGGGAAACGTATCCGGTTTGTCCAACACCATCTTTAAGATACCAAGATACTCCTCTTCCTTACAAGATTCAAGATCCAATTTGTCTCCATATGCAACTTCTTCCACCTCTGCTCTAGACAAGGCGTCAGCCACTATGTTCTCTTTACCTTTACGATGGATGATATCGAAGTCAAAAGGTTGAAGTTTGAACGACCATCTAGCCAAACGACCTTGCAAGTCCTTTTGCGTCATCAACCACTTCAGGCTCATGTGATCTGTGATGATGGAAAACCGAGTGCCCTCTATGTACGGCCGAAACTTTTGAACACTGAGCAAAGCCGCCAAGCATTCCAGTTCGCTAACGCTATAGTTTCTTCGAGCAGCAGTAAGTTTCTTGGACATAAAGGCCACCGGTTTCTCATTGCCGTTATCATCGATCTGCACTAGCGCGCCTCCCACGCCTGTAGCTGATGCGTCACACTGGATTTGGAAGGGCTTGCCAAAATTGGGTGGAGATAGCACCGGGGCCGAGGTTAGCATTTCCTTAAGCCTCGCAAATGCGTCCTGCGCTTCGTCCGACCAATCTTTGGTAAACCCTTTCCCAGTTAGATTTGTCAGCGGAGCTGCTACTCCTGCAAAGTTTGGAATCATTCTCATGTACCACTGGCACATACCCAAAAATCTCCTAAGTTGTTTCAGTGTTGTTGGTCGAGGAAAGTTGCTAATAGCTCTGATTTTCTCCGGATTTGCTTTAAGGCCGTCTTCCCCAACAATATACCCAAGGTAAGAGATCTCTTTCTGGCAAAATTTGGATTTTTCCACGTTTATGGTCAAGTTGGCGGCCTTCAATTGATTTGCTACCTTATTCAACAAGGACATGTGTTCTTCAAATGTATCGGATATGATCAATAAATCATCTACATAAGTAAACACATCCTCGTGCAGTTCATAGGGTATGACTTTATCGATAAGTCGACACATAGTTTGGGTAGCATTTTTTAAGCCAAAAGGCATGACTTTGAAATGGAAGAGCCCTCTACCAGGGATAGGGAAAGCGGTTTTTTCTTTAGCAGAAGGGGTCAGAGGTATCTGCCAGAAGCTATCCTTCAAATCTAAGTCAGAAATAAACCTTGCTCTCTTCAACCTAGCTAAAATTCCACCTATAATGGGAAGCGGGTACGCGTCCTTTACAGTATGGTCGTTTAATTTCCTTGCATCAAGACATAATCTACTTTTCCCATTAGATTTCCTGACGATGACTACCGGAGAAGACCATGAGCTTTCGCTCTTTTCAATTATGTCAAGTTCGAGCATACGTTGTATCTCCTCATCCATCAGTTTCTGCTTTGCAGGTGATATCGGCCAGTGTCTCTGCTTGATTGACCTCGTACTTCCCACGTCAATATCATGCATCATCAATGTCGTTCTGCCCAACCCAAGTGTATTGAAAGATGGTATGTTATTCACCGTTTCTGCTAGAATTTTTTTTTGTTCAGTTGACAATTCATGGGCTTTTAAATCTTCATTTACAGTATTGAGTTCGCATACCGACGCGGGAACTAAGCCAAATGCGTTCCAAAAGTCAATGCCGAGTGTGAAAAGTCTTTTCAAAGATGGCGAGATAAAGAATTTAATTGTCTCCATCTTTGAGTTGAAAACGATATCCAAAAAGACATACCCAATGATAGATTGGGAAGCACCATCTGCAGTGTTGAGGTTACTACTAAGTTTGCTGAAAGGTATGCCAATATCTTTCAACAATTAAACCCCACCATTCCCCAGCACTGAGATAGTTGCTCCACTATCTAAAAGACCAACCAGTTCTTTATTTCCTAACCTAAATTTAGCGAGTGGTCGTGCATCTGTTGAGACTTCTACGCAGGCCTCCTTGATGGACCTAAGGTTTTCTTTCTTATATCTAAAATAATTAATTGATCTTGAACTCCGCCTATCTTTTATTCCGTCTGAGTCTGCTGCGAACTTGTTGGGTTCGACCTGGACAGAATTTGAGTCACGTGTTGCACGTGTTGTTGTGGGGGAAAATTCTTTTCCGGATGTCGATAGCCTCCCTTCCTGACATCCGTCTTGAAGTTTAACCGATTGCAACGCACACAGTTAGGTTTAGTGGTGTTTTTTGCACCGCAAGAATAACAAAAGGATTGCAATTTTTGAGTTGGACAATTGACAAAGTTGTGCCCCATCTCGTCACAATTCCAGCAAATACTAAACTCATTTTCCTCAATTGCATGCTCAAGATGAAAAGCTTGACTAATTGTTTCTTCCCCATTTACACTGTCCCTGCTATTTGCATGCGAATGCTGCAATTCATGAACAAGTCTCCTGCGGTTTACCAATTGCTCGTCCAAACTTTCTCCTATATCCAAAAGCCCTTTCTCTATTTCCATACACATATTTCTCAGCTGCTCAACGGTTACCGGATGAGCTAACATCAACTGTTTGCGTAGTGCAGGGTGCATGTTATTCTTTAATAAGGATAGCTTATCTGCTTCGGAATACGGAACGCGTAATAGTGAGTCCAACGACTCAATAGCTAATTTGAACTCTCCAAAAGATTCTCGAGGTTTTTGTTTTCTGGCTTCCATTTGCCTACGAATTTCGTGATCCGTGGTGATTGTTTGGAATTCTGATATCAATGCCCTTCGAAAATGAGCCCAAGTTGGATTTCTGTTTCGAGTAACAAATATCCAAAACCACGTTATAGCGGATCCCGTCAACAAATGGTGCATTGACAAACAAAGTCTATCAAACGGAATGTCCTGGCTTCTTGCCAGAATTTCGATTCTAAATACAAATTGCTCAACGCTAAGTGGTAAGGAATTACCATCAAATCTGACTTTCCAGTTGGCAATGTTCGCTAATTTTCTGAAATCAAATGAAACATTTTCTTCTTGGATGTTACCAACGACAGAGTGTTCGAAATCACCCGTAAAATCTTGATCATGATTGTCAAAATTATAGCCACGGCTATTTATATGTTCTAATCTTCCATACAGAGGATGGATAGGCTCAAACCTAGGGAATTGCGGTCTTCTATAACGATTGTGAACCGGAGTTTGTTGTCGTTGCCCTGGTATTTGTGAATAGCCAACGTTAAGAAATTGTTGTGTCTGAGGACGTTTTTGACCATTCCCATAAGATCTCCCTACTTCCATACGACTGAATTGATGAGGTAAATCCCATTGAGTCTTGTCCGAAAAATCTATTGGAATGTTTTCTGGTTTACTTTTGTTTATTTTTGGGATGGCCCCAGTATGTCCCGATTTTTTTTTCTGCTTGCCCTGACTACCCAGACCTTGGTCTAACAGCGAATTGTCAACAACTTTGGTTTGAGCCTCAGTTTCTAGATTCGCATTTACAATGCACGGTCCTTCAGCTGAATCCACTGGCGTTGCTGGACCCGCTCCAAAATCGATGTTCAATTCATCCAACATCTGAGTGACTCTTTCTTTAAGACTCGAGATAGTGTCGTTAAGCTCTGGTGAGCGTTTTGCCAATAAATCAAGTCTGGCAATAATGTGAAGACCCTTAGACCCCCGTATTTGAGCTTGTTCATTCGCAGATTTTAAAGCCTCTGTATACAATACTTCTAAGTGATCGACCTTGTTTCTGCATATTTCCAGTTCAACCCCAGGAGTATTTACCGAGATGTAGTCTATAACCTGATTTCCACGGGTCTCTTCCGCATGCAATCTAGCTAAACTCCTAGCCAAATTACGTACATTGCCAACCAAAGGTAGACCCCTGATTTGGCACTCATGCCGAATTTCATCGCTTTCCAATAACCCGAATTCCATCTTATATGGAGAGCCAACCGACGTAACAATGCGTATATTTGTATTTTGGGCTGTACACCAAATATGGGCACTTTCAAAAAAAGTTTATCAAAATAAAATAAAAGAAAAGTTCTTCAAAAAAAATGTACATATGCATACACATTTAATGTTTATGAAAATATTATGAACCACAAAATCAAAATCTTCTATACCAAATAACTATCAATCTATCATGTAAACAAGTCGAATCAAATTTCAGCAACACCGAACCAATCAGTCTTTAATTTTAAATAATCGTATACATTTCAATTCTAAATATCTTAAAGCGAGAAGCGAGACTGTTTAGAAAATCGCGAATTATGCTTTATTAATTCAGGACACCAACAATATAATATTCTTGTTTGATTTCTAACTGAAAAACACAAGGTAAAGGAATTAGAGAAGAATAGTGTGATTCTTCGTCTAACATCTAACTTCCACGCCAAAGCACTAATATTCAGGATTGCTTAAAACGTAAACACATTTTTATCACATCTAACCGAACATGGGATTCTCTTTAATAACTGCATCGTCAAAAACTCTTCCTTCTTAAATTTTTTTTTTTTTGTTTGTACTGCTTTTTAGTTCAGAGAACTAAAAAAAACCGTACAATTTGGGCGCCAAAATTACTGTAGCGTACTCTGATTGATGCAGTACAACCATCACTCCGTACCGCTACTGCAATTATGAAGAGAGCTTTATATATAAATTAATACATCCCTTACCCCATACACCTTTGCTCTCTTACTCTTTCTCCATGGTCTAGCTCAGTCTGCGTGGGTGATTAGGCGGGTGGGATAAAGGGTACTTGTCACTGTAATGGAGGTGGTGTAGATGAGAGAAGAGGAAGATGGAATTGTCTCGACAGGCAGGATAAAATTTAAGGGGAACGGGATAAAGGTTTGGGATAAGTAAAAAGGAGAGGAAACGGGAGAGAAAACAGTTCGGTACTATAGGAAGCGGGGTGCATGCCTTGCTGGTCTCAGCTGAAGCTCGTCGGGGGGGGGGGGGGGGGGGGGGGGGGTTCTTGCTTCCGAGTTACCATACTAATCACCACTACATAAAAAAATTGCATGCTCTATATTCAAAGAAAACACAAAAAAAATAAAAAAAAGGTGAAATTATGGACGGGAGGTCTAACATGGCCATATGAGGAACTGATGGTCGCCCTCGCAGCGGATCCGTACGATCTGTACCCACCCTTCCTTGTGCAAGTATCGCTGAAAAATAAAAAACTTGCACCCATTAGGAAAGCCCTATGCTTCCATTACGACCAACCACAACTCTGCCAAAGAAATGAGACCATCGATTTTAACAACTCAAATTATCATTTTTATTCCATTAATAAAATAGGTATAGGTAGGAAGAAGAAAAATGTACGTTCATTGTAGTAGACAATGCCAAAACTAAATTATAAAGGTATTATAACTAATATAATAAGTGCATAAAAAAAGGAAGGAGATTAGATATTACAAAAGAAATAAAAAAAAGTATTTAGGTAACTATGCATATGTAGTAAGCTAGGATAATTAATTTAAATGTAGTACTCTTTTGTTTTAATTAAATTATAAGTAGGTATATAAAAAAAACTCCAATGGTATATAGGCAATTCATAACCTTTCAATTTTGCACCGTGGCGACAACCCTAAAGGGATTGCAGATCAGTAATACCGCACGTGTATGGGTGTGTTCGGGGGGAAAAATCAAAAAAAACATAGGGACGGGCTACAGTCCGCATGGGCGAACTGTTGGATACCCTATTCTTATTCCTATCCCTCATAAGTGGGCGTGACAAAAGTCTAAGTATGGTTAAATTGTTAAGAACGCTCTACATATATTGTTATATAACATTTAAAGGATTTTATCAAAAAAAACGCTCCCTAGCTCAAACTTGGGTGTTTCAATAAAATTGTTTTATTTAATTGTGGGCGTGTCAGTAGGCGGATTTAAAAAAAAATTAACACATGAGCATAAAGGGCCCCTAGAGAGTATATATTATAAATTTCAGCTCCCTAGCTCAAACTTTGGATTTTCAAAAAAATTGTTTTATTTATTTGTGGGCGTGTCAGTGGGCGGATTTTGAAAATATTTATACATGAGCTTAAAGGGCCCCTAGAGAGTATATATTAAAAATTTCAGCTCCCTAGCTCAAATTTTGGTTTTTCAATAAAATTGTTTTATTTTTTTGTGGGCGTGGCAGTGGGCGGATTTTGAAAATTGTATATCCCGAGCAGTTTTAGGAGTCATAGATCATATATAAAAAATTTCAGCTTCCTAGCTCAAAATTCGATTTTTTCCAAAATTTTGTTTTTTTGAGTTTGTGGGCGTGTCTGTGGGCGGATTTCAAAAATTCGTAAACTTGATTATTTCGGGACCCTAGAGAGTATATGGTTAAAATTTCAGCTCTCTAGGTCCAGTTTAAAGGCCTAATTTTTGCCGACGGACGGACGGACGGACGGACGGACGGACGGACATGGCTAGATCGACATTACTATCGATGCTGATCATAAATATAGTAACTTTTAGGGGTCTACGGGCAATATTAAGGTATGTTACAAACTATGCGTCAAAATTAATATACCCCTAGAATAGGGTATAAAAATCCAGATTGATTGCTCTTAGCGCTAATGAAACAATGTAACCGCTATGTTTTGGCTTACCTGGTTATCCACTGCGTCAGGCCTTTCGAAGAGGATTTCCTTGGCGAAGCTGCTGTTGGGAAAAGAACCAAAAAAAAACAAAAATCGCGGTGGGGTTTGGAGGTTTACCCCGAACAGAAAAGAAAACCCTCGATATACACTTCCTAACACGAACGCTTATACCGGGACAGAAATTTTTACTTTTATGTATGTATTATGTAATCATTAAAATCGAGAAAAAAAACCAAGTGGAATAAAATCATGCATGCATTAGATATAAGCACTATAGAAAAAACAAAACTAACGCTAAACTTAAACTACGGTACTCGTGCCGGTGATGATCCTGCGCCTGGAAGATGCGTGCACGATCCACGTACTGGAGGTTCGTTGCGCAGGAAGAAACGCTGGTTCGCGGTCGGAGAGATGTAGGCAAATGTATTGGGCACTAGAGTCAAGGCTTTGAGCAATGTGTAGATACGTCTTGGAGCCCCAGAGGTGCTCATGCGGCAGCGCTGGGAACTGGGGTTGTTGCCTTTTTTGCCACTAGCAGGTGATGTTGGGCTTTAGCTGTACTCGCCGCATATACGGATGAGCAAGCGGAATACTAAACCACACCGCAATATCCCTCGTTATTCGTATGGTCTCTGGGAACACGTCGTGTCTACGACGCGAAGCGATGGTTTCATTAGTCGATAGCTTGGGACACGTGGGTGACGCCGCGTTAGGGGTTTTGCATGGGGTATTTAAATTATCACACGTGGTTCAAGTTTTTTTTGAAAGTTGGCTTGTTGCACATGCGGTACACAGAAGGGGATCAGAGGAAACTAGTCAGGGCGATAAGGTGCTTCTTTATCATTATGGCCTTCCGTAGCACTCGAATCGATGGCACATGTTAAGACTTCACTTGGGACATGTGGGTTGTTCCGGCGTTGCTAACTTTACCGCGGCACTTTAATCCATATTTAGTTTGTTTGTTTTTTTTTCTTCTTTTTTTCTTTCTTTTTTTACAAAACGTCGATTTCGTTCACTTGTTCAATAAATTACAAGTTACTACAATAGAAAAAAAAAGATTTGCCACGCGCGCCCCGAGCGATCATGAGATCACGTTTTGGTTTTTTGTTTTATATTCCGCCACGGATAATAGCCGCGGTTATTGACGAGTACCGACTGACTAACTTAAGTCCTCGCATTATTTCTCCAGCGCTTAAGCTGGTGGCCCATCAAGCGCTATCGTTCGCTTTTCAACCGGGGATTGCCCTCGCACTCTTTCGCATAACCCGTCC
This sequence comes from Portevinia maculata, assembly GCA_949715645.1. Taxonomy (NCBI): domain Eukaryota; kingdom Metazoa; phylum Arthropoda; class Insecta; order Diptera; family Syrphidae; genus Portevinia; species Portevinia maculata. The sequence goes on from OX454526.1 coordinate 180,476,535, forward strand.
CTCGCCAAGAGCATGGACAAGCGGTTTTGTCGAACGATCAGACATTTGGTCATTTGTCCGCCCCCCAACGCATGATTCTTCTCTCCGAACACCCACAAGCATAATCCCTTTTTCCCACTGGGTTTTTTTTTCCCTTCCTTTTTTTTGAACGAAGATTCCAAAAAAAAATGAAGCGGGACCTCAGCAGAAACAAAGTTGGGGAGATGTTCGATTGGTTAAGAGATTGGAGACTTTTTTTTTTCGTGGCTTGGGGTAAGGAAAAAAACGGAATTTGCGCTATTTGAATAGACGTGGATGTTTACTTCGCAGACTGACTTTCGATGAAACGAAACCAAAAAAAAAATGTTTCCCAGGCAGCCGTTACAATACAGATTAGGTGTAGCTCTCTGTGGCGGAACCCTAGTCTGGAAAAAAAGGCAGCCGTTAGCGTTGAATATCCTTTGCATGGTAGGTTCCCACCAATTTTCCTGCTAGGTCTTCTAGAATGTAATAAGATAAACCTTTCCTTTCCCTGATGCGAGACTTCAAGAAAGTGGGTGCTAGTTTCGAATTGAAGCCTCGTTCAAAATTGCTCTGGGCAAAATTACGCCTATAAACTTCGTCACCTACCTTGAACTCGACGGGCTTGGATCTGGTGTTGTAGTTCGCCGCATTTTGGAGGAAGGAAGCCTTAAGGTTTTCTTTTATCTGAGCCCGCACTGCCAAAATTTCGTCGCCTCTATCGAGTGGCACATCCTCCCCGTTGATTATTTGCAGCTGTCTTAACAAGGTATAGTCACCCCCATGCTGGATCATATTCTGCCCAAAGAGTACACGGTATGGACTACAACCAATTGAGATATGCAACGTTGCTCTCAGGGAGTCGGCTATACTGCTAAGGTTAACGTCCCATTCGTTTTGGTCTTTTCGAATATACGCACGGATAGCCGCAATGACCGAACGATTGACTCGCTCTGATGAATTCGATTGTGGGGAATGAATGGCAGTAAACATGTGGCTTACACCGTATCTGGTCAGAAAGCTCCCGAAATCCCCGGACTTGAATTACGAACCGTTGTCGCTTATGACAGTTTCAGGGACGCCAAATATGTGGAAAATATCCTTCTCCATGAACTCCATTATAGGCTTGGTGGTAAACCGTTTTAATGGCTTCAGAAGAACGAATTTGGAGAAGTGATCCAAGACAATAAATATGCCCACATTTCCGACCGGGGGTATGGCCCTAAGAGGTCAATAAAAAGTTTTTGGAAGGGTCTGGAGGTTGTCACCGGCCTTCCCATAGGAGGTCTTAAAATGGTATTGGGATATTTAGTTGTTTTGCAGATCTCACATGCCTGGATGTAGCTCCTCACATCTTTAACCATGTTAGGCCAAAACAGATATCGTCGGAGTTTCTCCAGTGTCTTTCCGATTCCACAGTGAGCGGAAGTGGGTGTGTTATGGGCTTTGCGTAGGATATCTTGAACTAAACCGGTTGGTACTCATAGTTTCCAGGTTTCGCCTTGCTGTTCCGGGGAACCAGTTGAATGAATCGTACGCTTGTACACGAAGTTTTTATCAATTGCTACGTCAGGAAGTCTTAATCGGTTGGCTTTGATGTGACTCTTTAGAGAGTCGTATTCTTCGGAAAGAAAACATGGTGAATTAAGATCCACTAAAGGAGCCACGTCTTCGAGTGCACTCAAGTCGTCAGTATCTCTCCGGGATAGACAGTCTTGTACGACATTGGTTGAACCTTTACGGTGTTTTATTGTGAACACAAAACCCTGAAGCTTTAACGCCCACCTCGCTAACCTCCCGGCCAGATAATTTTGTCGCATAAGCCATTGAAGGCTAGCATGGTCCGTAATGACTGTAAACTCATGTCCCTCGACATAAGCGCGAAACTTTTTAATGGACAAAACTGCCGCCAAACACTCCTGTTCAGTCACTGAATAGTTCCGCTGGGCTTTATTTAGTTTCTGGCTCATATAAGCGATGGGTTGTTCGACGCCTTCATCATCCATTTGTGCCAGAACGCCTCCGACACCGTGTTGACTCGCGTCACATTGAATGATGAATGCCCGATTGAAATCTGGCGTTGTCAGCACGGGAGCGGACGTCAGTTTTGCTTATTTTCGGTACCATCCTGCCATCCCGAGGAAACGACGAAGCTGACGTACCGATTTTGGAGGAGGGAATTCCTCGATCGCGCTGATTTTGTCGGGATCTGTTTGGACTGAGCCGTAACCAACAATATACCCTAAATATTTAACGGATTTAAGACAAAATTTGCTCTTTTGGATATTGATTGTCAGGCCGGCCCTTCTGACCGCCAAAGACACTTCCTATAGGGCACACATATGACTTTCGAAGTCTTTCGAAATCACCAATAGGTCGTCGAGATAGACGAACACCATTTCCCGAAGATGGTATGGGATGACTTTATCCATCAACCGGCACATGGTCTGCGGGGCGTTACACAGTCCGAACGGCATGACTGTATACTGATACAGTGGTCGATTCGGAACTGTGAACGCTGTTCTCTCGCGAGAGTTCACTTCTAGCGGAATTTGCCAAAAGGCATCCTTTAAATCGATGCTGGAAATGTACTCTGCTCGAGGCAACCGACTTAAAATGCCTTCAATGTGCGGAAGTGGATAAGCATCTTTCACGGTGAGTGCGTTTAACTTGCGAAAGTCAATGCAAAATCTTACCTTCCCGGGCTTCCTGATGAGGACCACTGGAGAACTCCAGGAACTGTTAGATTCCTCAATGACTCCTAAGGCCAGCATCCGATCAATCTCGCCGAACATCAGTGATTCAATAGCAGGTGACACAGGATAGTGCCGCTGCTTCACCGGTTGAGCCGATCCAACATCAATACCATGCTGGAGCAAGTTAGTCTTCCCAAGACCTGTTTTTTTCGAAAGATGGAAATAGGGATATAAGACCTTGGAGTTGATTTTGTTGGCACGAGGTGAGTTCATGCGCCTCATCCGATGGCGGTTGGATGTTAAGTTCTCCAACGATACCTGGAGCAAGGTTAAATGCCCTCCAAAAATCCACTCCGAGGTAGAGATTTTGGCTAAGAGATGGAACAATGAAAATCTCTAGAGTTTTTGTTGTGTCGCGAAAGGTAACATCCAACTTAACACTACCGCAGACCGTCTGTAACCGCCCTTCTGCAGTTTTAACGAAGGCGTAATATTTGTGGAGTTTTATCCCCGAAGTTAAGATTTCTTCTGCAGCATTGGCTCCGAAGCAGCTAATTGAAGCTCCCGAGTCTAGCAATCCATTAAGGGTTCTCCCTAAAATAGTAACATCCGCATATGGTCTTATATCGGAGCTCTCTTTACCCAGAAAAGCGCTCAGAATGTATTTCCTGGATTTCTTTACCTTCTTCCAAAAATTGCGTAAGCGTCTCGTTGACCTTTTGGGTTTGCCAGTTACAACAGTACTGCAGCTAAGAGAAAATATTTTGCAACGTAGTGTATTATACTCGCGCAATCTTTGGTGAAAAGGTTTAGATGGATCAATACTATGAGGTTTTAAAATAGGTGGGATGCTCGGAGCTGGGAAACACGCATCGCGCACAGTCTGAGCGTCGCTGTTAAATGTGTCTATTGGTTTCGTGGATGGGGATGTGCCCTGGTGTTGGTGGACACATCCTCCTGGCAGTTTACCTGCGGAGAGCATTTGGGGCATTGTGGCTTGTAAGTGTTGCGTGCACCGCACCCATAGCAAAATAATCGTTTCTCCTCGAGGCAATCGATGTAGCTGTGGCCTAGGACCTCGCAGTTCCAGCATACGAGTATCCTTTTAGGATGAACTATTGCCGATATCTCCCCTTCGGTTGCCAATTCGGAATCTACTTCCGCAACGAATTTCCGTGAGGGGCCATTTCGATTGAAGCTACCTCGGTTCATCTCCTGCAAAAAATTCTCATGTCGATGACAAGCTCTGCGTAAGTCGGAGATGGACATGATCTTCAGGTGCAGGAGCTCGTGTCTCAGGTCTGGTTTCAGGTTTCGTTGAATGATTTCTAGGAACTGCCTATCGTTTAAGGGATCAGATAGTCGGTCAGCGATGGAGGTGACTGCATCAAGATAATCATCAAAAGACTCCCTTTCCCGTTGCTTTCTACTCCTTATCATTTCAATGATATCGAAATCTGTCCTCGGATCGGAATATTGAACACGCAAGGCCTCGCAGACAGCATCCCACTCGATGGATTGCTCTCTTTTATGGTAGCGCCAGTACCAGTCCTTCGCCTTACCAGTGAAGAGATTGTGAAGGTTTCTGCAAAGCAAAGAAAAGTCTCCGTTCAGGGTATGCGTTGTCAAAGCCTGAATTCTATAAATAAATTCTTCAACCCTTATGCCATCGCAGGTGCCACCGAACTTTACATTCCAGTTTTGAATGATGCTGGAGACCTTATCCGGGTTAAGAAAAGGATTTGAATGTAAAGGTTCATGTTGCGGTATTTGATGTAATGGGGGAAAGGGTGGTTGCGTATAAATGGTCCGATCGGTCATCGGGGAATTTGGAGGAGCAACATTAGACTGTTGGGAATGAATGCTGATGTAGCGTTGAAACATCGATTCTATGGACTGATTGATTTCCATCACGTTTCTCCGCCTGTCTTCCTCCATTTCTTCTCTTACGACTTTTCGGATATTATTTATTATTATTTCTTCGTAGCCACGAGAAACGTCATTGAACTTAGGAGTCAAATTCGATCGCGATTTAGTAGGTGGTAGGTTATGGTTGAGAGTTTGTGGCTGGGAGGGTGCTTGTTGCAAAGAGCAATCTTTGTGACCAGATGAGACTCGGCTATCGATAATGCTCGAATCCCGAAGTCTCCAGTCTGCTGCGTTCTGCGTGGTGGTGGAACGAGTGGTCGGACGCCGACTCTTAGAGACTGCACCTCTCCCACGATAACTACTACAAGGTGGAACCTTTGGAGGACCTTCTTGCGGGTCTAGTATTGTAATGCCCTGCCGGCAAACGGGACAAGAGTCTGAGTCGGTCAACCAATTGATCAGGCATTGCTTGTGGAAAATATGACTACATGGGGTTTTCGTCGTCTCCGTACCGAAGGCTATTTCTTCCTGGCAAATGGAGCACTCTGTTACATCCGTTAACCGGACAAGCTCTACTGGACTGCGTGGAACAGCCATTAAACTTATTTAAATAGAGGTATTGTATAAGATAAAAAAAAATATAGAAAGCGAATAAATGGTATGTACTAATAATATAAGCGCAGCTTCTTACTGCGGAAAAGATAAACAAGGGTTACTTGGGGAAAAAAAAATTGCATTATATATGGTCTCATTTCGGTGGCTTGGTTGTTGTGGTCTAAACGAATGGTGGCCGTGTTAGAGGAAAAATTAATTTAAATGAATGGAAAATTATTGGATTGTATTGTTTGCAATTGGTTGTCGAGGTCGCTACATCCAGCAAATGTGTTCCAGAATAACGCATTTCCAAGACCACAGGCAAACAATCTGTCGACTGTAATAAAAAATTAAGATGCATGTCAAATGATCAGATCACTAACCTAGGTCGTTTCAAACCATCGAATAGTTGATTCGAAAACGCAGTTCCAAAAGGCGTTATCCAATTATTGACCTACAGGATTATAGATGTAAGAGGCAGACTAATAAAATTTTGAGCAAAAAAAAGGTTGTAAAAGAGAAAGAGAAAAGGTTGCTAATTTCATAGGTACGAAAGAAATGTGAATGATTCAGACTCGCAGAAATTGCGGGCCCCATGTTTTTGGGCGCCATTTATGTAATGGAGGTGGTGTAGATGAGAGAAGAGGAAGATGGAATTGTCTCGACAGGCAGGATAAAATTTAAGGGGAACGGGATAAAGGTTTGGGATAAGTAAAAAGGAGAGGAAACGGGAGAGAAAACAGTTCGGTACTATAGGAAGCGGGGTGCATGCCTTGCTGTTCTCAGCTGAAGCTCGTCGGGGGGGGGGGGGGGGGGATTCTTGCTTCCGAGTTACCAAACTAATCACCACTACATAAACAAATTGCATGCTCTATATTCAAAGAAAACACAAAAAAAATAAAAAAAAAGGTGAAATTATGGACGGGAGGTCTAACATGGCCATATGAGGAACTGATGGTCGCCCTCGCAGCGGATCCGTACGATCTGTACCCACCCTTCCTTGTGCAAGTATCGCTGAAAAATAAAAAACTTGCACCAATTAGGAAAGCCCTATGCTTCCATTACGACCAACCACAACTCTGCCAAAGAAATGAGACCATCGATTTTAACAACTCAAATTATCATTTTTATTCCATTAATAAAATAGGTATAGGTAGGAAGAAGAAAAATGTACGTTCATTGTAGTAGACAATGCCAAAACTAAATTATAAAGGTATTATAACTAATATAATAAGTGCATAAAAAAAGGAAGGAGATTAGATATTACGAAAGAAATAAAAAAAAGTATTTAGGTAACTATGCATATGTAGTAAGCTAGGATAATTAATTTAAATGTAGTACTCTTTTGTTTTAATTAAATTATAAGTAGGTATATAAAAAAAACTCCAATGGTATATAGGCAATTCATAACCTTTCAATTTTGCACCGTGGCGACAACCCTAAAGGGATTGCAGATCAGTAATACCGCACGTGTATGGGTGTGTTCGGGGGGAAAAATAAAAAAAAAAATCCAGATTGATTGCTCTTAGCGCTAATGAAACAATGTAACCGCTATGTTTTGGCTTACCTGGTTATCCACTGCGTCAGGCCTGTCGAAGAGGATTTCCTTGGCGAAGCTGCTGTTGGGAAAAGAACCAAAAAAAAACAAAAATCGCGGTGGGGTTTGGAGGTTTACCCCGAACAGAAAAGAAAACCCTCGATACACACTTCCTAACACGAACGCTTATACCGGGACAGAAATTTTTACTTTTATGTATGTATTATGTAATCATTAAAATCGAGAAAAAAAACCAAGTGGAATAAAATCATGCATGCATTAGATATAAGCACTATAGAAAAAACAAAACTAACGCTAAACTTAAACTACGGTACTCGTGCCGGTGATGATCCTGCGCCTGGAAGATGCGTGCACGATCCACGTACTGGAGGTTCGTTGCGCAGGAAGAAACGCTGGTTCGCGGGCGGAGAGATGTAGGCAAATGTATTGGGCACTAGAGTCAAGGCTTTGAGCAATGTGGTAGATACGTCTTGGAGCCCCAGAGGTGCTCATGCGGCAGCGCTGGGAACTGGGGTTGTTGCCTTTTTTGCCACTAGCAGGTGATGTTGGGCTTTAGCTGTACTCGCCGCATATACGGATGAGCAAGCGGAATACTAAACCACACCGCAATATCCCTCGTTATTCGTATGTTCTCTGGGAACACGTCGTGTCTACGACGCGAAGCGATGGTTTCATTAGTCGATAGCTTGGGACACGTGGGTGACGCCGCGTTAGGGGTTTTGCATGGGGTATTTAAATTATCACACGTGGTTCAAGTTTTTTTTGAAAGTTGGCTTGTTGCACATGCGGTACACAGAAGGGGATCAGAGGAAACTAGTCAGGGCGATAAGGTGCTTCTTTATCATTATGGCCTTCCGTAGCACTCGAATCGATGGCACATGTTAAGACTTCACTTGGGACATGTGGGTTGTTCCGGCGTTGCTAACTTTACCGCGGCACTTTAATCCATATTTAGTTTGTTTGTTTTTTTTTTTCTTCTTTTTTTTACGAAACGTCGATTTCGTTCACTTGTTCAATAAATTACAAGTTACTACAATAGAAAAAAAAAAATTTGCCACGCGCGCCCCGAGCGATCATGAGATCACGTTTTGGTTTTTTGTTTTATATTCCGCCACGGATAATAACCGCGGTTATTGACGAGTACCGACTGACTAACTTAAGTCCTCGCATTATTTCTCCAGCGCTTAAGCTGGTGGCCCATCAAGCGCTATCGTTCGCTTTTCAACCGGGGATTGCCCTCGCACTCTTTCGTATCACCCGTCCCTCGCCAAGAGCATGGACAAGCGGTTTTGTCGAACGATCAGACATTTGGTCATTTGTCCGCCCCCCAACGCATGATTCTTCTCTCCGAACACCCACAAGCATAATCTCTTTTTCCCACTGGGTTTTTTTTTCCCTTCCTTTTTTTTTTGAACGAAGATTCCAAAAAAAATGAAGCGGGACCTCAGCAGAAACAAAGTTGGGGAGATTTTCGATCGGTTAAGAGATTGGAGACTTTTTTTTTTCGTGGCTTGGGGTAAGGAAAAAAACGGAATTTGCGCTATTTGAATAGACGTGGATGTTTACTTCGCAGACTGACTTTCGATGAAACGAAACCAAAAAAAAAATGTTTCCCAGGCAGCCGTTACATCACTGACGTCAACAATTCATAATCTTCATCTCACCTTTAGACCAACGAAATGGATTACGATATCCGATTGATGTTTCGATCAAACGAATTGATCGTACACCTTGGGTTATGACGACTGACCGGTTCGGTATGCGTGAAAATTAATTCGACCTTTTATTGGTTTAGAACATGATTTATTAAATTTTAATTTCAATATTATTAATACTTGACATTCCCTTCATTAGGATAAATAAATAAAAAAAGGAGAAATCTTACTAAGTATGCTAGTATGTTCTAATATTAATGTTCGGAAGTTAGGTGAAACAATTAATGAAATATTTTATAATTTTACTTGAGAATTACCTGTTGTTACCGCTGGTCGTGACATGTCAGGAACAGGATGCTTGATGACTGTGTATTGTCGGAAAAATCGTTTATTTGTTAATAAAGTAATTCAAGTTTCACCACACTCAAAACACACTTCTTTAATATTTACTTTACTTTTTTTTCTCTTTTTTTTTTTTTTTTGATTTATTGATATTTAGCTTAGGGATTTTAGGCAATATTTTTTAGTATTGAGTAAATAGGTAGGTACATATATGAATATGTGCACTTTTTCTTTCAATAAATTAAGGAAATTTAACTCATGCAATCACTTCATGTGGGTGCGGATAAGACACTTAAGCGGAGATTCCTGAACACTTAAAGGGACAAGGAGCACGGCAGTTCTTCTGCAGAGACTTTTCGGAGCAGATGAACTCGGGTTATTGGTGGATTCCGGTGTGGTTGGTGGTTCGGCACTGACTCGCGGTTGGAAAGACGTGCAAGCCGATGTGGTGTTTTCAGCATATGCCAACGGTAGTGCTAGAACGCATGGACTGGCGATGTTGCTCTGACTCTCGAGGTTGGACTGATGTGCGAGCTGATGTGGTGGCTTCAGCATTCATCAATCGTAGTGCTTAAGTGCGTGGCCTGGAGATGGTGCACTGACTCTCGCGGTTGGACCGATGTGCGAGCCGATGTGGTGGCTTCAGCATTCATTCACTTAAGCGCGTGGTCTGGCGATTGACCGGAGAGCCCTTCCAACACGTTACAAATCTCCGCGCTTGGATAGATTATCAGCGCACTCGCCGCAGCTGACACAGTCCAATAACGGCCCCTCAATCAGGTCTCAAACCTCAGCGCTTTGTCGCTCCTCACCGAGTAAATTAGGGTTAGTCTTACAAGCGAAATGAACTAAATAGTTAAGACTAAATACATTTTCAAACGCAAGACAACCATCAATGTATACCTTAGAAAAAGATGAATTTAAGATTTGTAGATATTAGTAAGCCAGTTTCTTAACTTCTAAGATTCCTTAGGATTACTTGATCTGATCTAATTTCTCCAACGTCAACGCTGTAAAAGAAGGAATTTGTTTGACGGAAACCGAATCTACGAAACTTGAGGTTTATGGAGCTCGTAAGTTTTACGATATCAAACTGACCTCTGCCTTTCAATACTTGCATCAATCGGCTCGACCGCCATTACCGACTTGTTCGTTAGATTCGAAATAGATAATGCTAAGATCCGTGATACAACAGCACCGAAAGGGAACTCTTCAATCCAACGCAGATACCCTCTCCCGGCGGCCCTGCAAGGCTGATTGTAAACATTGCGTACGCCAGGAGGAAAAAGATAAAGTATCAGTCCAACGGTTGAGAGCTGAGCCTATTAGCGGCTGGAGTGGACGGGAGATCCGGAATGCTCAACAGGAAGAAGGAACATGAAGGCAAGCCGTACTGACAGCAGATCTCCAATAAGAGTCCGGAACTGAAGGCATACTTGGCATCAGGATGGCATTTTGAAAAGAAATCAGCCGTGATGCAACTTGTGGTACCCAGATCGAAAGTCAACGAAGTGCTTAGGGAACTGCATGATGGAGTGTCCGGAGGTCACTTGGAAGTAAATAAGACACTCGAAAAAGTACGAGAACACTTTTACTGGATCCACGCAAGAGACGATGTCGAAAACTGGTGCCGAAAATGGGCCACTTGCGCAGCCAGTAAAGGCCCGAGAGTAAAAATGCAAGGCAAGATGCATCAATACAACGTTTGAGCGCCCTTTGAAAGGATTGCAGTTGACATCGCAGGACCGTTTCCAGAAACCAACAGTGGAAACCGCTATATCCTCGTAGTGATGGACTACTTCACTAAATGCCCTGAAGCATTTGCTATACGTAATCAAGAAGCTAAAACCGTGGTAGAGCAGATTGTCCACAACTGGGTAAGCAGATTTGGCGAACCAATGGAATTGCACTCGGATCAAGGTCGCAACTTCGAGTCGAAGATCTTTCAAGGAGTATGCCAGCTACTAGGGATTAAGAAGACAAGAACAACCCCGCTTCCTCCACAATCGGACGGAATGGTGGAACGCTTCAATAGAACCTTAAACGAATACCTTTCTAAGGTTGTTGGCGACTGCCAGCGGGACTGGGACAAGCAGATCCCCATGTTCCTATTAGCTTATCGAAGCGCATTTCAAAACACAACAGGACATACTCCATCCGAAATCCTTTTTGGTCGAACCATCCGGTTACCTAGTGAATTGATGTTTGGATCTCCGACTGATGAACCAACGAATGAAGGTGATTATGTTGCGGATCTCGAGAAATCAGCAGAAACATTCATCGGAAAACTAGAGATAAGATTCGAATATCCAGCGACCGCATGAAGACGGGGTACGATACCAAAGCAACCACCACAGGATTCCAGGAAGGAGATCTGGTATGGCTATACAACCCTCATCGCCGAAAAGGCATATCACCTAAACTACAGCAGGATTGTTAAGGACCCTACAAGATAGTGAAGCGCATCAATGATATTGTCTACCGGATCCAGCGAGGATGAGGCAAGATGAAAGATGTCCATGTGGGTCGTCTCCATCGCTACGGGCCACAGGGGCTATAATCCCCATGTTCCTATTAGCTTATCGAAGCGCAGTTCATAACACAACAGGACATTCTCCATCCGAAATCCTTTTTGGTCGAACCATCCGGTTACCTAGTGAATTGATGTTTGGATCGCCGACTGATGAAGCAACGAATGAAGATGATTATGTTGCGGATCTCAGAGAAATCATCGGAAACATTCATCGGAAAACTAGAGATAAGATTCGGATATCCAGCGACCGCATGAAGACGAGATACGATACAAAAGCAAGTACCACAGGATTCCAGGAAGGAGATCTTTTAAGGCATGTCACCTAAACTACAGCAGGATTGGGAAGGACCCTATAAGACAGTGAAGCGCATCAACGATGTTGTCTACCGGATCCAGCGAGGAAGAGGCAAGCTGATAGTTGTCCATGTGGATCGTCTCCATAGCTACCATGGCGAAAATATTGACGTGCTTGTTCGGGACGAACAAGTTTAAGAGGGGGATATTGTTGCATGTTTGCTCAAACTGTGTCATTGGGCATCAATTAGTCAAGTTGCAGCGCCATCTAGTAGAAAGTAGCCATATTACCGATTTTGGCAGCATTTGAATAGCAGTTTGAGTAGCTGTGGAATAACTAGTACATACAAAGTTATGTTGTTCTCGAACCTTCTAAACTCTACGAATATGGAAATTTCGAGAGTGACACTAGGAGATATAAATAGATGTCGCAGGAGCACCCAAGACATTCTAGTTGTGAACCGCGACAAAGAATGCGATAGATGACAGTAGTGAAAAGTATAGAGAAAAAATATAAGTATTGAGTAAGAGAAAAGTGATTGTGTATTTAAAGTGATTAATTGTGAAAGTGATTAATTGTGAAAGTGAATTTTTATGAATAAGTGAATTATTAGAATAATAATCAAGAATTAAATTGAAAGAGAATTAAATAAAGTTTAATTAAAATAATTACGTTTTATGTTTTCGAATCCTAGCCTGGATGTAACAGTACTATCATGAAGCCTTTTTTTGTATTAGGAAGCCCCACCGTCTGGCGCATGCATCGCTGTTACGATTTCGATTTAGCTTGGGTAATGAATTTGGATTGGTTCTTGGTTTTGATATGACAGCAGTAAGAATGAACCCTTCAAGCAAAAACACTGACCCAACTTTTCCTGTCATTTTTGGATCCGCGATATATGAGGCGTTTCACGCACACATTTGTAAATTGACTGTAACTACATTGCCAATAAGAAGAAGGCGAGAGTCGAGAGTAGTTATTTGTAATGGCGATTCGTTCATCTGTCACTGACACTGTCTCTGGCTGCAGCTGCAGATATAATTTTCATTGAAAGGTAAACTGAAATTGAATTTATTATTGCTCATAATTATTTGCTTAATTGAACTTTGTTTGAATTTAGATATATCAAAATCAAAACAAAATTGCAACCGATCAAGGCGAAACTACCAATCGTGGGTGATGTTAATGCTACCAGCACAAATTCATGCTGAAAGTAAGTAACATACATAATGTACTCGTATAGGGAACTTACACATTTATTTGATTCATTTCTTTTGCAGGAGAAGGAAAAATGGTAGCAGGCTTGTAAGAAACAAATTAAAGTAAGTTAATTTGTATGGATAATGGATCTCGCATTATCGACTCTCTGGTCATGCTATATGATTTTCATTCTTATGGTAGTGTTAGTATTTATTTATTTTTCTGTGTAACAGCCGAATACTTTTGATGATTTGCAATGTTGCCTTCGCTTCGGCAAGTAGTATGGAGATGATGGAAAAATAAGAAATCTGGCTTCTTCGTCTGCGAGTAGATTGTATGATGGAAGAGGCAATTCGTTTGAAAGGAAAAATTGAATAAAATTTGATTTCAGCATTTTTCATCAAATGAGATATTATGAGTTTGTCCCATTTTAGACTCTCACTGTTTCGGCTATACTTGTCGGAAAAGGTACCGATTTCTATCATTTTTTATACCCTATTCTAGGGGTATATTAATTTTGACGCATAGTTTGTAACATACCTTAATATTGCCCGTAGACCCCTAAAAGTTACTATATTTATGATCAGCATCGATAGTAATGTCGATCTAGCCATGTCCGTCCGTCCGTCCGTCCGTCCGTCCGTCCGTCCGTCGGCAAAAATTAGGCCTTTAAACTGGACCTAGAGAGCTGAAATTTTAACCATATACTCTCTAGGGTCCCGAAATAATCAAGTTTACGAATTTTTGAAATCCGCCCACAGACACGCCCACAAACTCAAAAAAACAAAATTTTGGAAAAAATCGAATTTTGAGCTAGGAAGCTGAAGTTTTTTATATATGATCTATGACTCCTAAAACTGCTCGGGATATAAAATTTTCAAAATCCGCCCACTGCCACGCCCACAAAAAAATAAAACTATTTTATTGAAAAACCAAAATTTGAGCTAGGGAGCTTAAATTTTTAATATATACTCTCTATGGGCCCTTTAAGCTCATGTATAAATATTTTCAAAATCCGCCCACTGACACGCCCACAAATAAATAAAACAATTTTTTTGAAAATCCAAAGTTTGAGCTAGGGAGCTGAAATTTATAATATATACTCTCTATGGGCCCTTTATAGGTTATAGGTTATAGGTTAAAAAGGGGTATGCAATTTGCACACAGCACTAGGCACCAGAAGGGCCCATCGCGATCCCTAGGGAACCACTTGAAAAAACTTCAATTGGAGAAAAACCTAAAAACCTAAAAAACTTTTCCTAGACAGAGCCCAATCCTCCTGCAGAACTTAACCAGCTTCCTATGGTCTATGCCGCTCAGCTCCCCTAGTTCCTCGAAGAAGTATTCCCCTAGAATCCTCCTACGATTCCGTGCTATACCCTCGCACTCACACAATATGTGTGTTATGTCTTCCTCGGCTTGTAGATCACCACAGAACCTGCACGTGTCCACATCCACCAGACCAAGTCGCCTAGCATGCTTTCTTAGAAGACAGTGCCCAGACATAATCCCAATTACTGTTCTAAGCTGTTCCCTGCTCAATTTTAGAATTTCCTTAGATCTGTTCTTATCCAAATGGGGCCAAAGGGCTCTAGACACCCTATGTCCCACTATGTTCTGCCATCTGAGGTCAGCCATTTTTAAGATCTTTTCATTGATTTTTCCCTTAAAGACGCCCAGGGGTGGTTTAATGTTCACACCTCCGCTGTTTTCCAGCTCCCCTCCCTTTCTTGCTAGCTCATCGGCTTGCTCATTTCCCTCTATACCGCAGTGTCCCGGTACCCAGCACAGTCTTACCGGATTCCGTCTACATGCTGCTTTAAGCATTGTGCGACAGTTTCTGACTATCTCAGAGTTAATGTTAGCAGATTCAAGTGCCATAAGTGTCGCCTGACTGTCAATATAGATGGCAATGTCTCTTCCCGACAATGATCTCATCTGCACTATCTCTGCCGCCCTTAGAACAGCAAGAACTTCCGATTGGAAGACACTGCTTGTGTCCGGGAGTCGTATAGACTCTCTCAGGTCTGGATCAGCAGAAAAAATGCCAGAACCCGTTCTCTCCCCCGTCTTAGAGCCGTCAGTGTAGATAGCAACCTCGTTTGCTATTATGACTGCATCTCTTTGCCACTCCTCCCTTCGCGGGTATGACACCTCATAGGGGATGTCATGGTCCACCAAGGGGCAAATCTCATCAGTCCGTATAGGATTTCCGGGTAGCACATCAGCTAAGATCGTGCAATGCCCAAAACTACAGTCCTTAAACTGGCCTAAATTTTTTAGGCGCAAAGCGCTGTTGCCAGCAAGTTGCTTTATTTTTAAATCTAGCGGGATAAAGTGCAGGAAGGCATCCAGTGCTGCCGTAGGAGTGGTACGGATTGCACCAGTGATGGCTATGCTTGCCGTTCTCTGCACCGTTGCTAGTTTTCCAATTATGGTTCTTTTATTTGTTGCCCTCCACCACACAAGTGAGCCATATGTAAGTATGGGTATCACCACTACTGTATATATCCAGTGTACCATGGCGGGTTTCAGGCCCCATGTTTTGCCTATTGTTCTCTTACAAATAAAGAGGGCATTATACGCTTTCTTCATTCGTTCCCTTATGTTAAGATTCCAATTTAATTTTCTATCTAGGATTACGCCCAGATACTTCGCACTGTCCTTGAGGAGCAGTTCCTCTCCGTCAAGTTTCGGGAGATTGAAGTGCGGTAATTTGTGTCGTCTCGTGAACAGGACTAACTCTGTTTTCGAGGGATTGACATTTAGTCCGCAGCCCTTGGCCCAATTACTAATTTTCCTTAAGGCGGTCTCTGTGATCTCACTTAAGGTATTCAAATATTTTCCCTGCACTACTATGACCACGTCGTCCGCATACGCTGTGGCACTTATACCCATTGACTTAATTTCCTTTAGGACGTTGTCAATGACCAGTACCCACAGCAGTGGCGATATGACTCCCCCCTGCGGGGTTCCTCTGGTTGCAGACATCCTTATGGAGCTTTGACCAAGGGAGCAGTTTATGTTCCTGTTGGCGAGCATGTTGCATACCCAATTTATGATTCCCTGTTCTATGTTAGCGCCTGTTAATGCGCTTTTTATAGCTCTACACTCAACGTTATTGAAGGCTCCTTCTATATCGAGAAAAGAGGCCAAAGCAAATTCGCCGCAGTGTAGACTATTTTCAATTTTACCCACTACGTTGTGTAGAGCAGTTTCTACTGATCTACCCTTTAAGTATGCGTGCTGTGACTCGCATAAGAAACCATTGCTACATTTATTTCTAATGTGAGCTTCCACCAGACGCTCAAGGGTTTTGAGCAAAAAGGACGACAAACTGATTGGTCTGAAGTCCTTAGCCGTCGTGTGACCCTGCTTGCCGGCTTTGGGTATAAAAACAACCCGGACTTCTCTCCAGGCTGTTGGAATATGCCCTGTTCTTAGGCTGAATCTCAGTATATCCAAAATCTTTTGTTTTGCATGCTCTGGCGCTTTTTGGAGCATGATCGGTAGAATACCATCCGGCCCTGGAGATTTATACGGTTTGAATGTATGCATGGCCCACCGTAACTTTTTTCGGTTGATGATATTGTCAATTTCTTCCCACTCGAAAGAGGGACAGTCGACTTCCTCCTGCCCCTGTAGGCCTAGGTCCGTTGTGGTTGTGGAACCGGGGAAATGGGTTTCCACCAGGGTAGCCAGAACCTCCTGACTACTCACGGCCCATGTCCCGTTGCTATTTTTTAGGTAGCTAGGTACGCTAGCCTCCTTTGAGAGCATTTTACGCAGTCTCGACGCCTCTTCAGTTGACTCAATAGATTCACAGAACTTTTTCCATGAAGATCTCTTGGATTTCCTCACTAAGTATTTAAATTCCCTCTTGCTTTCGCTATACTCGTCCCATGTGGTATCGTTTTTAATGAGTTTTGCCCTATTATAAAGTTTTCTTACCTCCCTTCTTTTAAGGCCGATTTCCTTATTCCACCACTTCGGTTGAGCCCTTTTTGGCTTTTTGTTTGCCGGGCATGCCTTTTCGAACGCTGTGTTTAGGGTTCTGCTCACGGCTTCTACTGCCCTATCTAAGTCCACCATATTTTCGCCGGTGATCGGCTGGGTATCTAAACGTAGATTAATGAAATCTATGTATTTATCCCAGTCTGCCTTTCTTGGGTTTCTATAGAAATTACACGCCCTATGCTGAAAATTAATTTTGAAGCGTATCCATCTGTGGTCAGACAGAGATGCCTCATCAACTACCCTCCACTCCCTGATTTCCATTTTGTCTGTGTTGGAGACAAGTGTAACGTCTAAAACCTCCTGTCTGTTACGTGTAACAAAAGTAGGTGAATTCCCTCTATTACATACCGTAAGGTTGGACAATATAATAAAATCATAAAGACACTCACCCCTTGAATTTGTGTCTCCACTACCCCATTGGGTATGATGGGCGTTTGCATCACAGCCCAGTACGTGCATCCAGTTTTGACCAGCCAAGTCCTTTAGATCTTCCGCTATTACGACCGCAGAGTCGTAGGGAAGATAGGCCGAGGTCAGACACAGAGATTTTCCATCTTCCCTCTCGCAGATGACCGCCGTCAAGTCGCCAGAGCTGTAATTATTCAAAAGAAATGCCTTTATGTGGTTTTTAATAAGGATACAAGTCCTGATTTTACCTTCCGCCTTGTAGAACAATGTATAGTTCTTTTGCCGGAGCCCCTGAATCACGTTCTTATTGATCCAGGGCTCCTGTATGAGTACGGCTGCAATGTCCTGCCTAATGACGTACTCCATCAGACAGGCCGTCGCAGCCCTACTGTGGTGCAGGTTTATCTGCAGCACTTCCATCATCATCATGGGGGGGCTCCTCCTCATCTCTGCCCTTGGTCGATGTTTTGACCATCAACCTCCCCATGCTGTATCTTACCATCCCATTGGATTTCTCCAGGTATGGAAGACATTCCTTATTTAGGGCCAGTAGGAAGTGTTGGCCGTATTGCCGTCTAGGCCCCGTCTTTAGGACCCTCCATGTATCGGCTTTAAGTTCCCGATTTTGAACATGTAGGAGCCCTAGGAGCTTCTCCGGGTATGTGTAGGGACTAGGTACCCAAACCCAGGCTGTTGGCGGATTGTACTTTGCCAACTCGGCAACCGTTAAGCATTTTAGCTTAATACCTTCCCATGCATCGGATACCTCCGTGACGAAGTGTCTGAGGAAAACTACCGAAAGCTTGTTTCCACAAGCAACAACTTTGCGCCCGCCTTCCCAACCAGCGCCATCAAATTGAAGCTCCCCGTTTCCTGCGGCGGATAGTTCCTTCCACAGGGCGTCTTGGAACCTCTCCTCGACGTTTTTCCACTGGTCGATTGTGAGACGACCGCAAGGCTCCAGCTCGTTTATCACAGCAACGAGATGCTCGTCCTTCGGGTCGCTGTGTCCGCGACGCATTGCCGGTGTGGTCGCAGCCTTCACCTTTTTCGCTGCGTTGGACTCGGCGGCATCGTCGGATCTGCCTCTCTTGCTGTTGAAACTCGTCTTCCTTCCCGAGTCATTTTTCCCTTCCTTAGCTTTTGCTGCGTAGGAGGTGGAGGGTGCAGTCAGTTCAACCTCCACCTCCTCATTGGCCAGCTTTTTCCCCTCCTTTGCTTTTTTCAGGTCGGCCAGAAAAGTCTTGGCCCTCGCAAAAGCTGCCTTTTCCCAGTCACTGAGGGTGCTGGGTTCACAGCTCCCATACTTGGCTACCTTGCGATTTGCATTACGTAGCAAAGCCTTAGCCCTTTTTTGTGCGCTCTGTTTCGCACTCTTCGTTGTTATATTAGAGGAAACTGCAGACGCAGCGGCTGAGCCAGCTGTGTCTACTTTTCCCTCTATTCTTCCTGTCTTTGTTGACGCTGCTTCCAAGATGGTCCCAGGAACAGCGGATGATCCTGCTGTCCCGGGCATCTCTTCGGCTGCCTTCTTGCCCTGTGTGTCTATGTCACCGATGAGAGTTCCAGCCTGCTCACCGGTGACTTCGCTGTCGCTAGTGAGGGTTTTAACCGACTCCTCACTGTCGCTAGCCAAAAGCGCCGTTTCATCCAATTCCTGTGCTAGAAGAGAGATAGATGAAGATGATAAATCGTCCTCACATATCTCCTTCTCCCCCTTGACAGGAATTGCATTTTGTTTTTTTATAATTTTTTTTTGTTTTTTTTGATTTTGATTTTGTTTTGTTTGTTCCATTTTTAGTTTTTAGTTTAGATTCCCACGAGTAAGGCCGGAAAAAACAAGGTCAGCCCAGGCAGCGCCGCCATACCTGGGTAAGGCTATATACAACAGGCCCGCGCCAAGGCGCCTGAGGGAGCTCAGTTAACGGTTGGTTTAACCCCCAACCTTTCATCCCTGGGCACGGTTTACTAATTCGCTCACACCACCACTGGAGTTAGGTTTGGGTAGGGATAGGAACAGGGGTAGGGGGGCATTGGGGGGGAGTAAGGATATTGGGAATGGCGAGGGGGGGCATGGGATCGGACGGAATGTCCTGGCCAGCTCTTGGTTAGCGCTCATCAGTCGGTCTGTCTGCCATGGGTGACCCTTCTGACGACAGAAGTCGTCGACAGCATAGCCCGTTGAATCTTTGCGCCGTAAGCCGCCGCACCGGCACCATCGAAGGCAATGATGGTACACACGTCAAGGTGACTGACCTTCGCGGGGAATTATTTAGCTTGGGTAATGAATTTGGATTGGTTCTTGGTTTTGATATGACAGCAGTAAGAATGAACCCTTCAAGCAAAAACACTGACCCAACTTTTCCTGTCATTTTTGGATCCGCGATATATGAGGCGTTTCACGCACACATTTGTAAATTGACTGTAACTACATTGCCAATAAGAAGAAGGCGAGAGTCGAGAGTAGTTATTTGTAATGGCGATTCGTTCATCTGTCACTGACACTGTCTCTGGCTGCAGCTGCAGATATAATTTTCATTGAAAGGTAAACTGAAATTGAATTTATTATTGCTCATAATTATTTGCTTAATTGAACTTTGTTTGAATTTAGATATATCAAAATCAAAACAAAATTGCAACCGATCAAGGCGAAACTACCAATCGTGGGTGATGTTAATGCTACCAGCACAAATTCATGCTGAAAGTAAGTAACATACATAATGTACTCGTATAGGGAACTTACACATTTATTTGATTCATTTCTTTTGCAGGAGAAGGAAAAATGGTAGCAGGCTTGTAAGAAACAAATTAAAGTAAGTTAATTTGTATGGATAATGGATCTCGCATTATCGACTCTCTGGTCATGCTATATGATTTTCATTCTTATGGTAGTGTTAGTATTTATTTATTTTTCTGTGTAACAGCCGAATACTTTTGATGATTTGCAATGTTGCCTTCGCTTCGGCAAGTAGTATGGAGATGATGGAAAAATAAGAAATCTGGCTTCTTCGTCTGCGAGTAGATTGTATGATGGAAGAGGCAATTCGTTTGAAAGGAAAAATTGAATAAAATTTGATTTCAGCATTTTTCATCAAATGAGATATTATGAGTTTGTCCCATTTTAGACTCTCACTGTTTCGGCTATACTTGTCGGAAAAGGTACCGATTTCTATCATTTTTTATACCCTATTCTAGGGGTATATTAATTTTGACGCATAGTTTGTAACATACCTTAATATTGCCCGTAGACCCCTAAAAGTTACTATATTTATGATCAGCATCGATAGTAATGTCGATCTAGCCATGTCCGTCCGTCCGTCCGTCCGTCCGTCCGTCCGTCCGTCCGTCCGTCGGCAAAAATTAGGCCTTTAAACTGGACCTAGAGAGCTGAAATTTTAACCATATACTCTCTAGGGTCCCGAAATAATCAAGTTTACGAATTTTTGAAATCCGCCCACAGACACGCCCACAAACTCAAAAAAACAAAATTTTGGAAAAAATCGAATTTTGAGCTAGGAAGCTGAAGTTTTTTATATATGATCTATGACTCCTAAAACTGCTCGGGATATAAAATTTTCAAAATCCGCCCACTGCCACGCCCACAAAAAAATAAAACTATTTTATTGAAAAACCAAAATTTGAGCTAGGGAGCTTAAATTTTTAATATATACTCTCTATGGGCCCTTTAAGCTCATGTATAAATATTTTCAAAATCCGCCCACTGACACGCCCACAAATAAATAAAACAATTTTTTTGAAAATCCAAAGTTTGAGCTAGGGAGCTGAAATTTATAATATATACTCTCTATGGGCCCTTTATGCTTATGTGTAAATATTTTCAAAATCCGCCCACTGGCACGCCCACAATTATTATTTTTTTTTTTTTTTTTTGAAAATTCAAAGTGAGCTAGGGAGCTGAAATTTATAATATATACTCTCTAGGGGCGCTTTATGCTCATGTGTTAATTTTTTTAAATCCGCCTACTGACACGCCCACAATTAAATAAAACAATTTTATTGAAACACCCAAGTTTGAGCTAGGGAGCGTTTTTTTTGATAAAATCCTTTAAATATTATATAACAAAATATGTAAAGCGTTCTTAACAATTCAACCATACTTAGACTTTTGTCACGCCCACTTATGAGGGATAGGAATAAGAATAGGGTATCCAACAGTTCGCCCAAGCGGACTGTAGCCCGTCCCTATGTTTTTTTAATTGATTTAGAAATATTCGATCTAATTTATAAAGCAATGACATAATTTATTTTTTGTCAGTATTGTTCCATGCCGCACCACAATCCACAACTTCTTGGTCAATAGGTACCTATACGTTGAGTATTTATGTATATAGATAGTAAGAATTTTCGTTGTTTTGCGTGGAGCTAGATTGCTAAATTCGATGAACGACATATTTTATAGGAGTATTGCATAAGTTTATTTATCTTTAATCAACATGTGAAATTGTTGGTATATATATTTTAAAGTCCATGTGGGTACCTTTTCAATGAAGTGTAATGTATTATCTTCTCTCTGTAGGATATGTTATGTTTGATTGAAGATGGCAGTATCGCCACGTCAGTTTTAAGGAGGTCTATTTTTATTCTCAGAGAGTTATATAGAAATAGAATGACTTTCCGTGAATGAGAAAATGCCAACGTAGTACAGGCAGGCACGAATGCCATAGGTATTGCCAAAAGTTACTGTGTTCCAGGCAGGGTACGAATGCCATAGGGATCTGCCAAAAAGAATAGAAACACAATAGTTGAGAGTCTAAAAGAATCCGTTTTATTCTGACAAATGCTACGTCTTATATACTAAATTTTCCCTCCCAGCATTACCGAAACACATTGATACGGAAATCAGTCGCGTGCCCTAAAATTATATCATTGTCAACATACTCATCCACATTGTACTCATTTAATTGTCACCCAAAGCATAGATCGTGCAATTCATCGATCCACTTACAATGTCAGTGTAATCGCCAGATGTTCTATCCATACTTTCTGTATGCGACACCCGACACTGTAGTGTGGCAATGAAATCCGATTGTTATGTCAGTGGGTCAGTGGTGTTTATGAGCCACTTGACTTGGACTGCCTTACATAATGTAAGCACAAAGTAGGAAGTGATGGAAGTGATATTTGATTGGTGTGCATTGTCATGCAGTACAATGTAGGAGTATGGAATTATGTTAGTGGGCTCATTAAAGAAGCATTGAGGAAGGTCACTTGTTGGTATTTTTTGTTTTTGCTTAATGGAGGCTGCTTGCTTGTTTCTCTTTTGCATTAAACATGTTCTAACAATAGATATACTTCGAGGCATTAAGAACGTCACTACAAAGATTATGCTGGCTAACTCTAGAGCTTTTAGCTAAGCTCCAGCAATTGTAGAGTGTTCTATTGTGTCTCTTGGCGGTTCAAGTTGAGTATGACTTTCATTAGTATAGTCCCGGTATATTCATAGTTTTAATTGTAATCCCCGTGGCGACTATTGGATATCAGAAAGAGTTGAACTGCTTGTTGTATTCATATTGGTATAATTTTGTTCGTGAAAGGATAAGTTGTGAATATGAATATTTTTATATTATATAGGTAAATCCTAATTCTTTTAGGTAGTTATTACACTATACCAGCGGTTCCCAATCTTTTTTAGTCTTTTTTATCTATAATGGTATTTCAATAAAAAATAAAAAGTTTCTTCTAGTGGGAATAATGTGCCTGTTTGTAATGTGCCTGTTTGTAATGTGCCTGTTTAAGGGTGGCGACGGTGTAGAGGTTAGTGTGTTGGTTTGTCAGTCGTTCCGCAGCTCTCTTCGAGATAGGTCGGCTAGTTAGTATTCAGCGGGAAAAAAGAAAAGTGTATCGATTATAAAAGCGATTTAGCCAAGTGTTTTTAAGTCCAAGGTTGGCTTAGTAAGGTAGGCGTCCGACTTTGACGCCGGAGACTCGGGTTCGATTCTCGGCCAGTCTTCAATTTTTAATTTTATTTTTTTTTCGGAAATATAGTGATAGAGACACAAAAATAAACAAAAAAAAAGTGCCGCATTATCAGGCGATGGACCCCGGAAAATCGGTGGTCCCGCTTACGGGTGTGGGTGTGCCGTTGCGACGTGTGGTGCGAACACGTGAGCCGGCAAAAAAATCAGCAGCAACAACAGCAGCAACAACAGCAGTAACGAAAGCAGCAACAGCAGCAACAACAGCAGCAGCAATAACATCAGCAACAACAACAACAATAGCAACAGCAACGAGAACAGCAGCAGCAGCAGTGTGTATGCCAAGGGCAGTAGCTGCACATGCTTCTAAAATGGCACCAATTGCAGCAACAACAACGGGTCGATCGTTGCCTAGGCGAGTGTTCTCGCAGGCAATACCAGCACCAACAAAGTCAGTAGCAGCAGCTGAAAACCCAGCGACAGAAGTAGAGAAGGAGGAGTTTCGGAAGGTGGAGAAGAGGCGACGGAAGCTTAATCCAAAGCCGAATCTTTCTGCGAAGAGAAGGGCGAACCTGGCAGGCCCTAATGTGGAATCATCGATGGCTGGTACCGATGATGACACGGATAACACCAGCTCTTACGAAGCTGAAGTGCGAGCGGGCCGGTACGTCGGAGAGGGAAACTCCTTCAGGGACCTACCGGTCGACGACGATGATAGCAATGTCATCCAAATGGAGGATAGAGAGGAAGATGATGAGGAGGCTCAGCTTGACCAACTCATCAAAGAGCTCCTTGAGAAACGTGAGCAGTTGAGGCTGAAAAAAGTACAGCAGCAGCAACAACAAATAGTGCTGAGGGAGCAAATCCAGCAACAACATCAACAGAAGCAACAACAACGACAACAGCAACAGAACCAACAAAAGCAGCAACAGCAGCAACAAAAGCAGCAACTGCAGCCAAATCAGCAACAGCAGTCAAAGCAGCAACAGCAGCAGAAACCAGCAAGGAAGAACAAAATTCCACCGATTAATGTGAGTAATTTCGACATAAGTGATAGTATAAGGTTATGTAGGCTTATAACAAAGAACTTTCATGTTAAAAGGCTATCGGCCAATAAACACATAATTATTTGTGAAGAAATAGAGGAGTACAATAGGGTGCGCACCGCCTTGGGAGAGGTTAAGACCGAGTACTTTACGTACACCCCAAGAGAGCAAAAGCTAAAAACCGTTGTATTAAAGGGAATTGATCCCTCAATAAAAACGGAGGAGCTCGAAAGAGAGCTAAAGAACTTTGAAAGCGATGACCTCAAGTTCGTGGGGGTCAAGCCGTTTTCCTCGGCTGTGGCAAGGGGTGGTAACCGTCACTTACCATTCTTCCTGGTTCAGCTCACTCCCGACAGCAAAATTGACAGGCTGCGAAATATCCGCTACCTGTACTACCATGCTGTAAGGTGGGAGAAAATAAAGAGGTCAGATCGCATACTTCAATGTATGCGCTGCCAAAGGTTCGGGCACGCCGCAGCTAACTGCAACATGCAGTTTAGATGCGTGAAGTGCGATAAGGACCACATACATGGTGAATGCTCTCTGGGTAAGGAGAGAGTCGAAGATCGGAGTGTACTCTCCTGTGTGCTCTGCAGGAACTCTGGGCATCCCGCCAACTTCAGGGGTTGTCCAAAGTACCAGGAGTTGAAAAAACGAGTCCAGGCCCGCAAACAGCAGTCTGAAGATGATAGGCGTCAGAGGAGTCGCTCGTTCGCAAATTTTGTGGCACCCAACGTGTCCTTTGCCCAAATGGCAGCTGGACCGGGTCAAGCCCACATGACATCAAACCAACCAAAGGTAGCCCAAAAGGCACCAGAGGTGGATCTGGACTTAAAATCGATCCTTCTGTCTCTGCACGGAAAGATCGATAAGTTCCAGAAACAATTAAATGAACAAGCGGCCCGAATTGACTTTATCTATTCGGAGCTGTTTGTGGGGTCTGGTGTGCCATAAATCTAATGGCTGCGCTGGATGAGGGAAACTTAAAGATCCTTGCTGTGAATGTTAATTCACTAGTCAGGATCGAGAAAAGAACGTCACTTGCCAATTTGTTGAAAACCGAAAACCCGGATGTGCTTTTGGTTAGCGAAACTAAGCTAAATCAGAAGCACAAATTGGGATACAAAGACTATCATGTAATAAGAAGAGACCGGCCTCGCTCCACTCAAGGAGGTGGGGTTGGAATCTTAATTCGAAAAGGCCTGCGCCATAGGGTTATATATAGCGGGGACGTACGTAGGTTCCAGTTGTTGGAGGCATGCATCATATGCATTCCTCTCCATAGCCGGAGGAGATTGTATGTGGTGTCGCTTTACGCACCTGCTGCACCTCCACCAAACCAATTTATGACAGAGCTCGAGACACTTTTTCGTGGTCTGCAGCTGAACTCGGAAGAGAATTATTACTTCTTGGCCGGAGATATTAATGCCAAACATGCGGCATGGGGAAATGTTACTGCAAATCCCAGGGGCAACCAGTTTCACGACTGGTGGCGCCTCAATATGATTGAGTACAACCTCGAGTTGTACGCGACGGATATCCCTTCTTTCCCAAGAAGCGGTGCTTTCCTGGACTTGGCCTTAACGGACGCAAGACTTCAACTGACGAACATAGATCAAAACACGCGGAACTGTTTGCGTGCGTTTGAGTACGATAGTGACCACTACGGACTCGCCGCCGCAATACGGATCCCGAACGAGCAAACGCTGCTGGAGGAGTACGAAGCAGTGTGTTCATTCGATTATCGGAGGGCACAATGGTCGCGCTTCTCCAGATTTTTAAAGCGAGATATACGTTCGAGTGGGATCGACCCACCGACAAACAGTAACATGACAAATGATGACATTGATCGGCATTTATTGCAAATGGACGACGCCATCAAACGAACTATGGAACGAACTATTCCTCGGGTAGGACGTTCCGACGACGACCAGACAGAAAAGTACAGAAACCCTACAATCGACGCACTATACCGACAGAAAAGTAGACTGCTCTCGAGGCTTAAACGGCTGTACAGACAATTTGCTGACCCCAACGACCCGGAGGTTAGGATGCTGAAGTCAGAGATCCGAATCCTGAAACAGCTGATTAAAGAAAATTACAGAAAATCTGTAAGTCTGTATTGGGGCAATAAAATTCGGGCTATTAAAACCTGTAGTCCGAATATGTTCCCACAGATAAATAAGTTGTTCAGGAGGAAAGATCACAATGATATTCCTTGTGTTCGAATCTCCCAGACAGCAGAGAACAGACAGACAGTACTGACTGCTGGAATAAGTCCAGAAAGTGTCGCTTCAAACGACGATTTTTTCGTGGTCGAGGACCCACAGGAGAAAGTGGATTTGCTGGGCGCTTGTTTCGAGGCCGTGTATACGGTGAACAATCCTGTTCGCCGTAACCACGACATTGAGAATAGGGCTCTGGTGAGCCACTTCTATCTGCGCACCGAACTTGAGAATTGGCGATCTGAGAATAACGGATTCACCGTGTTCACTGATGAAAACCATGCTAATGCAGTTGTCGCCAATGGCCGATATGCATCGCACTTGTTCGTGTCGAAGGATGATCTTCTGTGCATCTTCGAGTCACTAAAGAATAAAAAGTCGGCGGGGATGGATGGTGTTCCAAACGTCGTATTGAGACACCTGCCTCTGGAGGCTGTAGATATTTTCACCACGCTGTTTAACAATGCGCTGAATAATGCACATTATCCGGCGCATTGGAAGGTAGCTGTGGTACACCCTATCCCGAAAAAAGGTAAAGATAGGACGAACCCTGCCAATCTCCGGTCAATTAGCTTGCTTCCGAATATTAGCAAGGTCTTTGAAAAGGTTGTCAATAGAGCTCTGTTAAAGTGGGTCGAGGACAATAACATAATTCCGGACAACCAGTTTGGTTTCAGGGCGAGGCATGACACTATTCATGCCGCGTCGAAACTGGTTTCCGACATTCAGTGGAATAAATGCAAGAGCCAATGCACGGGTGCTTGTCTGGTTGATTTTGAGAAGGCTTTCGACACCGTATGGTTAGAGGGACTTTTCTACAAGTTGACCAGGCGGGGGATGCACAAACCTTTGCTATATGTAATTTATAATATGCTTATGGGAAAGAAGTTCGTTGTCAAATGTGGCAACGTGACTTCGAGCAGAGTCTTTGAAATTAAAAACGTTTTACAGCAGGGGGCGGTCAATTCTCCGATCCTGTTTAACATTTACACGAGTGATCTGGTGGGTTCACTCAGACATGCTATAGCGTATGCCGACGATTTGGTGGCATACAGATCAGGTCCTAAAATCGAGGTCATTAATATCCTTTTGCAGCGTGACTTTGATCAAATTAAGCGATATTGCGACGACTGGAAGTTGAAAATCAACTTTCAGAAGACGGAAACAATCTTGTTCAGAACTCCATTGGCTGGGGCCTCTAGGGATACCAGAAAAAACTGGAAAAAATTGGCCATTATTGGACAAAATGGACAGCCATTGGCGGTGAGAAGCGCAGTTAGATATCTAGGTATCTGGCTTGACCAGTATCTATATTTCGATAGACATATAGTGCTTGTCTTGCTGGGGCCAAGAAGGCTTATGCTCTGACAAGGAGACTGTTTCATAGCAGTCAACTTGACTCCAGAGTGAAGGTCATTTGCTACGTGGCCCTTATAAGGCCGATCATCGCTTATGGTTGTCCATTATGGTTTAATATAGCGCCTAGCTATATGGAAAAGATTCGGGTGTTGGAGAGACAATGTCTTAGGACCTGTCTCCGGTTGTTCCGAACGCCTGAATCCAACTATATAAAATACTATCCCAACAAGGTCCTATACGATGGGGCTCAGTTGAATAGGATTGACAATTTCCTCATTAAGGTGACTCGAAGGCACGTTGCAAGGGCGATGGCCAGCGACAATAGTCTGATCTTTGGGGCTTACTACCCCAATGAAATGTACATTGAGAGTACACTCCGGTCTGGCTTTATCCCGCCAGAGGCATTTATCCATATTGATGCAAAAGGGCTGGTACAGACGAGGGATGGTATCCCGGTATTATACCACCGCTACCGCAGTGCGAGAGATAAGCGGCTCATCCGCGGCGAGGACGTCGCCAATGCTCATGAGCTCCTCCGTTTTAGTACCGCAATAGCGGAGAGGGATAAATTCGATACAGAAAAGCAATTTGCCGAATTTTGGTGGCTTTTTGAGGGTGGAGGGTTCAACATGCCCTCCCAAGACGGTGCGTTACTCTAGGTAACATCCTCTTAGTTTGTAAGATAGATTAAGTTAGCTAGGGCGTTTCTGGGAGGGGCCGGGCTCGCCAACTTGTGGTGGTGCTTCCGGGAGGTGATTGATTCTGTAAGGCATCAGTCAGCTCACGGCGGCGCGTGTGCACGTTGACGACTGCCAGGCGCTCGGAAAGCAATTGCGAATTTGACCACTTGTTTCGTAATGCAACGAGTGCTCAGAATCCTAATTATAGTTAGAATATGTTAAGTAGTTTAAGTAAGTAGAGTAGGTAGTTTGTAATTTGTTTTTTTATATAAAAATATAAAATTTGATAAAGATGCCGAGTTTTCTTAAAAATTTTCTCGATGAAAACATAATATGTAAGATTAGTTCGTAAAATAGTTTTTAGGCCGAAAGGCAATAATTATAAGATAGAGTTAAGTTTAGGGCGTCCGCATAAGGATCAATAATCTAGAATAAGTATCCTGTTAATTTTAAGTTAGATTTACTCATTTTTGTCTAGTATATAAGTTGATATAAGCTAATAATTAATAAAAATGAATTTAAAAGTCAAAAAAAGTGTGTTGGTTTGTGACCCGTGCGGTGCAGGTTCAATCCCCATGGGGGACAACAACATGCCTCTACACCAAAAGGAGGATTTCTGCCTGGTAGTACAATGGACCGTTACCGAATCTGAGTGGTCTGGGATTTGAATTTCCTTTTTTTTTTTTTTTTTTTTTTTTTAAAAGGGCCTGTTTGTATGTTGTTGCAAACGGCAGAAGAATTATTTTGGTTTTATGTGACAAAATTTTGAATTCGTACTTTAACATACAACAGAATTCTGATAAAGACTTCTTCGTTTCAAAATTCGCCTTTATAGAAGAATCTGATGTCAAATCAATCAAGCACTCAAACTGCAACGATGTCAGAGAAGCTGCTTTTCCAACGCCGCGGAGTATGGGTCTGCAGCCCACATATTATCTTTAATATATGAGTGGTATTCTTCTGGAAAATAGCTGCGGAAGCTTTCGAGCAAACTTAGCAGGTGAACATGAAACTCATTTAAAATGTCGTCAGGAATACCCAAATCTATTTCCTCTTTACATTCGCTGACCATTGGGAAGCTGTCTAGGTTTCGATTTTTTAAAGATTTCGCCCAAAACTTGATTTTCTTTTTAAATGCTTCTATCTTATCACTGGTATCGAAAACAGTTATTGTCTTTCCTTGAAGTGATACACTGAAATCATTTATTTTTTAAAAATATCGGGTAGATACCATAATTTCAAGAGCCAACGCTCATTACACAATCTGTCGCCCAAATCAAAGTTGTCGCTAATTAGGAAGGTTCTGACTTCAGCCCTCATTTCAAAAAGCCGAGTCAGTGTATTGCCGCGAGAAAGCCACCTTACTTTTGCGTGAAGAAGTAAAGACGTATGTAGATTACCCACTTCATCGCACAATACTTTGAATACCCTTTATTCTTAGGTCGTGATTTAATAAAGTTAATTATTTTCACGAGTGGCATTTTTTTCTTTGCAAGGGCATGGCGGTATAGAACGCAGTGACAACTGCTGCGTTCCTTGGCATTTTGTTTTATTCTTGAGACGGCACCGGACGTTTTTCCAGTCATGGCTCTGGCACCGTCTGTGCACACATCCACGCAGTTAACCCAATTGATATCATTGACAATGAAGAAATTGTCTATTAATTTAAAAATTTCAGCACTAGTTGTTGTAGTTTTCAACGGCTTGCAGAAAAGCAGATCTTCTTGAAAGGACTGTAGGTATTGGTACTATTAAAATGGCCAACCCTGCAACATCCGTTGATTCATCCATTTGCATTGCAAATTTTGTGACTTTTATTCGCGAAAGTAAAGTGATATTGTTTTATTTGACAAAGGAACGGTGTCAACTAATTTGTTGGCCTTTTCATCCAACATACACTCAACAATGTCCTTAACGCATGGCTTGATTCAGTTTTCAGCGATTGTATGGGCTTCGCCAGTTTGCGCAACTCGGAAACTCACTAAGTAAAATGCCATTCGTTCACTGTCTTTGAGTGGTTAGTAATAATTGTTTGAGATTTTGTAAGTTCACCATTCTTCCTTTTAAAGAAACCAGTCGGTTTGCTTTTGCAATCTGGATGAATTCCCTCAAAATGACGTTTCATTTTTGCTGGAAACATCGCACTATTCGGCAACACTTTGCCGCAAATTACGCATTGGGGTTTGTTGTCACTTGTCTCAGCAAATCCAAGATTTAAATATGAATCGTGGTACTTCCTTTTTACTGTTTTTTTTTCTGCAGCACTGATCACCATAGAACTAGTACTAACCACATTGTCTGTCTCAAAATCTTCAGAAAGTTCTGACGCCGCTGTCTCTATTGCGTCATTTTCCTTCGCTCTAGAATAGAATAATTATATGGAAAACATCACAATTCACAAATCTGAATTGAGGATAACAAAAAAAAATAATATAAAGCCAACAAAACGCATCTAATACAAATGCGGTTCTTACTTACTTACTTAGGGTGGTGCCACAGTCCGGGGTAGACCTGGGCTTCAACCAACAAGCGTCTCCAGCCAGCACGATCTTTGGCCAGCTGTCTCCAGTTTCGCACGCTAAGTTGCTTAAGGTCCCCTTCCACTTGCATGCGCCACCTGAGTCGGGGTCTTCCTCTACTGCGCCGTCCCTCGGGTGTGGATTCGAAGATCTTCCGGGCCGGAGCATTCAAGTCCATTCGCTCTACATGACCCAGCCACCTGAGTCGTTGGACCTTCACTCTTCTGGCTAAGTTGATGTCGCTGTACAGCCCGCACAGTTCGTCGTTGAATCTCCTCCTCCATTCACCATCTATGCAGACGGGACCAAAAATTACCTGAATAATTTTCCTCTCAAAACGACCAAGAGTGACCTCATCCGCTTTTGTTAGAGTCCATGCATCTGCACCATAGAGAAGGACTGTGATTATTAAGGTCTTATAAAGGGTCACTTTAGTTGTTCGAGAGAGGGCTTTGTTACTCAATTGCTTTCTTAGCCCAAAGAATTAGCGATTGGCAAGAGTTATTCTTCGTTTAATCTCAGCGCTGGTGTCATTGCCTGAGTTCATTGCGGAGCCTAGGTAGACAAAGTCCTGAACCACCTCAAAGTTATATCTGTCTATAGTGACATTCTGTCCGAGACGTCGGTGTTGGGTGTCCTTTCTTGATGACAGCATAAACTTTGTCTTGCCCTCATTGATCGCCAAACCCATCTTCGCCGCCTCCGTCTCAATACTCACGAACGCGCCAGTGACATCCCGCTGTGTTATGCCGATTATGTCGATGTCGTCGGCGTAGGCGAGTAGATGGACGGACTTTTGAAAGATTGTGCCTCTGGTGTTAGCATTTGAGTTTTGCACTATTTTTTCAAGAACGATATTGAATAAGTCACATGCGGTTCTAGCGATAGGAAACTTTCTCATTATTACATAAACATATGGTTTTGAAATTGAAAATTAATTGAAATTTGTACTGGGATGAAGTCTTTTTGGTTAGCAGAAATATTTCCGCTAACCAGAGAAGCGTCATCCCAGTACAAATTTCAGTTAGCGTTAGCGGATATGGTTGTCTCTGGAAACGTCTCTTTCATAATTTTCATTTGTCGGGGATTCCCATAATGTTGATTATTATCATCCCATACAACATCTTTTTACACGAATTATTTTTTAGTTTGTTTGTATGGATTGATTTCATTTAAAGGAGCATTTCGAATTCCATTGCTGCGATCAAAATGACAAGTTCAGAAGCACAAAATTACCTAGTCACTAGTGTAATGGAATTTTGTTATTTTTATTTTTTATTTTTCCGCGGAGCACTTAGATATCCTTCGCGGAGCACACGTTGCACTATACTATATTGGTACTATGGTACCTATAGTTGCCAATTATACAGAGTCTTGTTCGTATTGTGTGCATTGTTTTGCACAGTCCGTCTGTTTACCAAGATAAATATCTTGCTCTTAAGCATATTGTATCTAATCTTTTCAAATTTAATATCTAATTTAATATCGAATTTAGCACCAACCGCGCTGACCCCAAATTATGCATGTATTAATTTTTTTTTTAATACAGATTTATTAAAAGATACCTATTGAAAGTTAAAAACTTTTGAAGTTTTATTTAAAATCCGAAATTTCCTATTGTGGATAATAGAGTTCCAAATACACGTTCTAGAGGAAGACCAAGTAATTTGAGAAATTCGTCCACTTTTCGAAATATAACTTCCCGTTCAGGAGCAATGTGTGAACGTCTTAAACCGTTTTGCAACACACTTATCAGCACGTACCAGTGTGGCTTCCGGCCAGGCAAATCCTGGAAAAGACCAACGAATTTCAAGTCGCGACACACTACTTATTCATCGACTTCAAAGCCGCGTATGATAGTATACATCGTCAGTAGCTCGATATAGCGATGGCCGAATTCGGAATCTCGGCAAAACTGATTCAGAAGTGTCACGTGTCTCTGGAAAACACGCGGTGCAACGTGCAGTTTGGAAATAGTTCCTCCGAACTATTTCAAACATGCACCGGATTTCGGCAAGGGGACGCGCTATCATGGGATTCTTCAATCTCGTACTGGAGCAGATAGTGCGCAGGGCAGGTGTCAACACGGAAGGCACTATCTTCAACAGGCCCGTCCCAGCAGCTGGGTTATGCGGACGATATTGACATCATCGGTCGATCACAGCACTCCGTGATAGAAGCTTTCACGGCGATTGAAGAACAGGCGAAATCTGTTGGCCTTGTGTAAATTGTAACTATTGATAGCAATAATTTCGAGGTAGTTAAGGAGTTCATCTACCTCGGAGTAAAAATGAACTCCTCGAATGAAACCTTAGTGGAGATCCGGCGAAGATTTACCCTAGGAAACCGCTGCTACTTCGGTTTGGCAAAACAACTGGGTTCAAAACTCCTAACTCGGAGCACGTAATGTATGCTTTACAAAATCCTTATCCTGCAGTTCTGCTTTATGGCGCCGAGTGCTGGACGATAAGCAGGAAGGGAAAGCTGATACTTGGCTCCATCGAAAGAAAAATTCTTCGGCATATTTGTGGTCCTGTGTGCAAGGAGGGCGAATGGAGGAGAAGATACAACCGCGAACTCTATGAGATGTACCAATATGTGGATGTAGTCCAAAAAGCCAAAATACGTCCACTACATTGGCTCGGCCACATCGAGCGAATGGACAATAATGCTCCAGCTAGGAGGATCTTCGAATCCCAGCCCCCAGGTTCGAGAAGGCAAGGAAGGACGAACCTCCGTTTCAAAGACCAAGCCATCGCGGATGCCAGAGCGCTTGGTCTGGACAACTGGAAGCAGCGTGCCCGGGATCGTAGAGGATGGAAGGCTGCTGTGTCTCAGGCAGACACTCTTCACGGGTCGGGAGCCCGTTAAGTAAGTAAGTTCAGGAGCAATGGAATCCAGGCCAATAGTTAGTCGTACTCCACCTGGGGCTTATGTAGGCTTAAGCCAGGATAAGATTTTACCACAACTGGTAGATAACCACAATTGTGATGATAATAATGAGCGACGAGATATTAATGAACATTGTCCACCTTTTCAAGAAGAAGCCACAGACTCGAGGCAAACCGACGAGTTTTCATTCGTGAAATGCAGTCGATTAGAGATATACCTTAGTTGGAAGATTGGACAATTTAAATACAGTACGAACTCGATTTGCGCAACTAATAGCAAATGAGGCAGTTGCAATCACCGAGGTTGTTGCACTTACCGGGTTACATTTTTTTAAATCAAAAATGATGACATATCCATTTTACTATATTTCTGTAAAGATAATGACATGGATCCTCTTGCGGGGTCAGTCACCTTGACGTGTGTACCATCACCGCAAACAAGTTCGATGATGCCGGTGCGGAGGCTTACGGCGCAAAGAGTCATCGGGATTCTCTGTTAAGGGACAGGCCGTCTGATGAACTAAGAACTGACCAGGACTTTACGTCCGCTATCACCCTCATATATCCCCTCGTTCACCCCCTTTTCTGCTTACCCCCCCCCCCCCCCCCACCCCATTGTCCTCATCCCTTCCTACTGTCTGGTAATCACCGTAGAGATAACACCGCGTATTCGGGAGTTTACCCGTGCCGATGGATGCATGGTCAGTAAGTGGTTAAACCAACTGATCCTTAACGGCCCCCTCCGATGCCCAGGCAAGGTCGGTTGTATAAGTGCCTTGTCCTGGTAAGACGGCTCCGCCAGGATGGACCACCCCTTCCGGTCTTACTCGTGGGAACATAATCTAAAAAAAATAAAAATGGATAGAAAAGAAGAAGAGGTACAAAAAGACCAGCAGATGAGGGTACCAGAGCCTGGCACCTTATCAGAGGACGAATTGCTAGCCTCCAGTCAGGAGACAATCGTCCCGTCATCAAGCGGCGAGAGTGCTAAGGCTAGCACCTCGACCGCAAACCAATCAACAACCAAACAGACCCGAAACAAAACCAAATCCGCAAGGAAAGCTAATTAGAGCAAGTACCAGATGGCCCTCCACATCTTAGGTAAGATAGCGAAAAATAAGGCTGCCGGAAGGGTCCACGAAAAGGATCAGGTGGATAAGATCAAATACCAGGTAATCGTTGACGAATACAACGAGAGCCTGAAAAACAAAAGCCGCTAGGGAGCGAAGCGTGACAGGTCTCAAGAAGAGATCTCCCACCGCCCAGCCCCTAAAAAAACAAGGTTGACGAAGGTTCAGCAACAACAGCCAAGCCAAGCACGTCGGCGGCTGGTGAGGGATCACCTTCAGGTCGCACTAGTGGATGATCTCTCTACAAATGGGAACTCCATAGCCAATGCGTGGGGAAGCATTGAGGTCAAGCTCTCCGAAATGGTGATAGACCACATCGTCAACAACCAAGGGGAACCTCTTCCCGACTTTGATTCCGCCGAGGTGGTGAGGGGATATCGGGTAATAAGTGCGCCGACCAATTCTCCAAGGACTTCCTTAGTGGATGCGTTGCTAAGGTTAGCGACGCCTGGGACGGCTTGAAGTTCAAGCTAATCCCAGCTAAGGACATCCCAAGGAGACCTAGGGCCCGCATTTGGTTGCCCAATATGAAGATAGAAGGGGGAAGGCTCCTTCAATGTCTTAAACTTCACAACCCGACGGTTCCAATGGATGACTGGACAGTCATCAAGGCGGAAGAACCCTACAAAAATACGATGTCCTTCCTCCTACTCATAAACAACGAGTGCCTGGATGCCCTCGAGAAAACATACTCGTACCATAAAGTTAGGTTTGGCATAAGACATGCCAAGCTCAAAGTCTTCCTTTCCTCGGGTCCTGAGGACGATGCGGACATCGTCGATACCGATAAGTTGTTTGAGGACCTGATGATCGCCGACGAAACCCATTCAACCACATAATGCTGAAATTCATACAGATCAACCTGAAGCACTCAAGGTGTGCCTCCGATAATCAAATGGTTTTTCTAAGGGAGAAGAACATTGACATCGGCATTATCTAGGAGCCATGGGTGAGAGACTCGTCCGTAAAGGGGCTCCAAGACACACAATACGACCTGTTTTACAAACACCAGGCCACAGGTAAGCCTAGAACATGCATACTAGCTAAGAAACATCTAAAAGGCTTTTTATGTCCCAATCTTAGCTCATATGATTTAACAGTGGTTAAACTGGAGTGTGCGAACCAAGTAACATACCTGCCTTCAGCATACATGGCTCATGGGAGATCTATACCGCCAGAGGAGGTGAAGCTGCTCATAGCCTTAACAACAGTGAAGGATAACCTACTGATGGGCTGCGACGCCAACGCCAGGCATTCTATATTGGGCAGCTCAGAAGATAATGAAAGAGGTGAGTCACTTTTTGATTTTCTGTTAACCACTAACCTATCAGTTTGTAACAAGGGCACGACCCCAACTTTTGTCTTTCCGAGTACGGAAACATACAGGGGGTGGGAAGAGGTACTAGATGTTACACTAAAAACAAACAATAATAACTTTAAGGTCGACAACTGGAGAGTTTCCAGTCTGGAGTCACTCTCAGACCACAGATGGATCCTCTACGACATGAGTCTCGAGGTCGAGACCACTAAACCTTATAGAAACCCCAAAAGAGTTAATTGGACCAAGTTTGGCCAAGTCCTTCGGACAAAACTCAAAAATATATCTGAAACAAACACAGCTGCAATTTAAGAACTGGAGGTACAGGTAGAGACTTTTGAGAAGTATATGGACGTAGCATACAAAGTCTCGTGCCCAGTTAAACGCAGTAAAAAAACGCTTCCCCCATGGTGGAACGAAGATCTCTCCATTCTCCACTACTATGGCTAATGGTTATGAACAAAATTCTAGTAAAACTAGACAGGAAAAGGGTCAAAGTGGTCGCGTATGCGGATGACGTAGTGATACTAGTGTCAGGGAAGTTTCCCTCCGTGATAAGTGATATCATGGGGAATGCTCTAGACAAGGTAAGCACCTGGGCTATAAGTTGTGGCCTCGGCGTTAACCCGAGCAAAACCGAACTGATGCTGTTCACCACCAAACCGAAATACCCGATTTTACCCTACCCCGCCTAAACGGTCAACCACTTACACTATCCTCCAGCGCTAAGTATCTGGGTATCGCGCTCGATCCTAAACTTAACTGGAAACACAACATTGAACACAGAGTGAGGAAGGCGTTTATTGCCTTCTATGCCTGTAGCAGAACCTTTGGAAAGAAGTGGGGGCTTCAACCAAAGATGACCTTGTGAATGTACACAGCAGTAGTACGTCCAATCCTCACCTACGGATCAGTAGTATGGTGGCCCGCGTTGAGTAAAGGTTACGACCTCACAAAACTGAAAAGATTGCAAAGAACAGCCTGTGTAGGCACCACGGGAGCACTAAGGTCGGCCCCAACGAACGCCCTCACCGTGCTCTTGCACCTTTTGCCTCTTGACATACACACAATAGATACCGCACTATGTAGTGCGGTAAGACTCAGGGAATCGGGGTGCTGGACTGCAAGGCCATACGGCCACAGCAGCATTCTGGACTCGCTACCAGAAGGCATGGTCACGTTTCCAACCGACAACATCACACCCAAACTAAACTTCAAAAAAGGCTTCCAAGTAAGCTTCCCTTCTAGAGCTTGCTGGAAGAGGGACGAAGTAATGAAAGATTTCGACACGGTCATATACACCGACGGTTCTAAGATGAACTGTGGTGCAGGGCCGGTGTCTACTCGGAATCACTAAAAATATCAATATCCCTTCGCCTGCCGGATTTTGCCAGCGTTTTAAATGCGGAACTACTGGCTATCCGAGAGGCCTGCACCCAACTACTAACGTTGCTATCCTCATAGATAGCCAAGCCGCAATCAAAGCTATTGATTCGGGTACCATATCCCCCAAACTGGTGCAGGAGTGCCGGAACGAGCTTGCGCGACTGGGCGAACATTTCAGTGTTACACTACTCTGGGTTCCAGGGCATAGAAACATAAGAGGAAACGAGCGTGCAGATGAGCTGGCCAGGCAGGGCTCAGCTGTGGACGGCTCACTCGCTGAAAGGGTTCACATTTCGCTAGGTGCGGTCAAGACACAAATACACTCATACTTCCTGCAGAAAGCCAATCTTCAATGGAGAAGGTTAACTAACTGCATCATATCGAGGAAGATATGGCCTACTTATGACAAAGGAAGAACAGGGGATCTTCTAAAAAGAACCCGCCCGAAGTCTTCAGAATTACGGCGATAATCACCGGACACTGGCCAATTGCAGACCACGCGGCCAAACAAGGTATCCCATTTAACACCCACTACCGAAGCTGTGTAACGAATCCCTGCGTGCTAACAGTGTAAACACCAGCACGACACAGCAGCAATACAACAAAAGTTGCTGTTCCACCCAATGTAACACTCGGCATTAAGCGAAAACATCCCCGAATCGACGAAAAGCAAGGATTTTGACGGCTGAATGTAGTCACCCGAGCGACGGCCAAATGTCATCGAAGAATAAGAAATTCTAGAACGAAACTGACAGGGAATCCGATATCGCGTGGTCTCGTGGCTTTCTTTTCGAATTTCAACGGCCGACGAAGAAGTACTCGTCGGCATAAGGAGCATTCCACCTCAAGGAGATCGAGGAAATCCCTCGACCAGCGAGACATCCCACCAGGAACGGGCGAGGATAAATACAATTCGCTCGGATTCCGCGACGGGCTATCCATTCCTGAAACACGTTTCGGCGGAGCAAATCCCGGCCCGAAGTTAAGCGGAAGGATCGAAAAAGGGATCTAGCAGTGGCCTAGAGCCATCTCCCAAACAAGCTGCCCCCTTTAGCGAACGACGAAGTGGTGAGTTACTATGAGATATGCACGGAGGACGATGAGTTAAAATTCCTCCTTCTCTTTATTTCTTTTTCGCAGCCAGCAGCCTCGGTTCAACACTGCAGGTCTAGTACCGACGGATCCACGTGTAATGCGATACCTCCAGAAGCCTCATTAAAGGAGGAAAAAGCCCGAGCCAGGCGTAGTTCGGAGCAATAGGACGCAGGAGCCAGACTCCGGTCCTGAGCGCGGACATCTGCAAAACCAGGCTCGGAGATCACGTGTCGCCACGCTACCATACGATTCGTTAGGTACTTACCTTGCAAGCGAGAGGGGGCAGGCGAGCTCCAAGCGAAATAACGCGGGCCCTTCATAAACCTCGCGCCGAATATACTACGCGGCCCCTTCACAATTTTGCACGGCGAAGGCATCGCCGAATATAATCCGCGGTCCCTTCATACAACCATATTCAGCCCAGGTAGAGTAGCGCTTTGCGACAAGCAGCAGCCAGAACGGCCCCTTTACAGCCGTTCGGCAAGACCCTTTTACAGCCAGTAGTCACAAGCGACCCTACCTTCCAACATCAGCAGGCGTAAGTCACAAGCGACTCCACCATCAGCGCAGTAGGTCACAAGCGACATATCGCACCAACACCCGCAGTCCAGCAGTCATCAATTTTTTTTTATTGTGCTTATTCGTAGAGTAGCTTATTTATAAATAGTTTATCGTAGAGTAGCTATGGGTTTTTTCTAAATATACGTACACGTACATACGTACTTAAAGAAATCGCGAACCAAGGTCTTTAACTCCCCCTCTGGGAACTCAGATTTAGTTCGTCGATAGAACAGCATCCTAGTAGCGCGATTAAGCAGCCATCGGTGGCGTGCCAGTCCGGGT
The DNA here is from genome assembly GCA_949715645.1 of Portevinia maculata. Taxonomy (NCBI): domain Eukaryota; kingdom Metazoa; phylum Arthropoda; class Insecta; order Diptera; family Syrphidae; genus Portevinia; species Portevinia maculata. The sequence goes on from OX454526.1 coordinate 180,516,130, forward strand.
ATTTCCATCAGTAACGCGGTATATTTGATTCACTCAAGGAACATCGTTCCGTACGAGCGGTGGATAAGGAAAGAAAAGGTGCAGAATTAATAACCAACCAACGAGAATAAGTAGTTTGGTCCATTTCTCAGATCCTCACACCCCCGCAGATAAATCTGGGTGTGGATAAAAGGGAAAATTAACGTAAAAGTAAAGAAAAGCGATCGGTTGTGTAAAGTTTTCTTTTTGTTGTTTCGCTTCGGCTAGAGCGAGGAATTTTTAATTGATTTAAGCATGTCGATGCAAGTACTTAGGGAATTATATTTATATACATGCAAGTAACATCCTACACTCTTCAAAATCCAACAGGAACGTCGGCAGTGTGCGCACATCGTCTGGAGTATCCACGTAAGTCATTAGTGTTGGCATTTAAATATATTGATAACATTATATATATATATATATATACATCTTTTCGCCTATATACTGTTACATCCAGGCTAGGATTCGAAAAGATAAAACGTAATTCTATTTAATTAATCTTTATTAGTTCTCTTTCAATGTCTTTTACTTCTTGATTATTATTCTAATAATTCACTTATTTAATTCAACAATTCACTTTCACAATTAATCACTTTAAATAAACAATCACTTCTCTTATTCAATATTCTCTATACTTTTCACTACTGTCATCTATCGCCCTTCTTTATCGCGGTTCACAACTCGAATGTCTTGGGTGCTCCTGCGACATTTATTTATATCTCCTAGTGACACCTCTCGAAATTTCCAGATTCGTTGAGAAGGTTCGTTAAGTTCAGAAGGTTCGAGAACAACATACCAAGTTATACCACAGCTACTCAAACTGCTATTCCAATGCTGCCAAAATCGGTAATATGGCCACTTTCTACTAGATGGCGTAGTTGACTACTTAATGCTGAATGACACAGTTCAAGCAAACATGCAACAATATCCCCCTCTTAAACTTGTTCGTCCCGAACAAGCACGTCAATATTTTCGCCATGGTAGCGATGGAGACGATCCACATGGACAACTTTCAGCTTGCCTCTTCCTCGCTGGATGCGGTAGACAACATAGTTGATGCGCTTCACTATCTTATAGGGTCCTTCCCAATCCTGCTGTAGTTTAGGTGACATACCTTTTCGGCGATGAGGGTTGTATAGCCATACCAGATCTCCTTCCTGGAATCCTGTGGTGGTTGCTTTTGTGTCGTACCTCGTCTTCATGCGGTCGCTGGATATCGGATGAATATTTCGGTGGATTTCAGTACCCGGTACACACTTTCCAACCACTTCACTTTGCTTCAATTTGACGCTTTTGTGTTTCGCATTAAGAACTCGTACGGGAACTATATTGTTCTTCGGCTCGACAAGCACTTTTCCAACCTCGCAGTTTCGGTAGTGGTTGTCTTTTGGCTCAACTAGAGAGAATGGGTGGCTCATAGGATCACCTTCCAGCTTTGTCCAAATCATTGTCTCTGAAGAAGGTGGTAGGACATCGTCCTCGCTATTGACTGTCCTCAGGGATGCGGCGTTCTCTTTCCCGTACACCATCGGAATCTCTACGTTTCGATACTTGAATACTTGCATACCAAAGTCCAATACGACATCATGCGCCTTCATGAAATCGATTCCAATGATGCATTCGTCACATATATCAGCTACTAAGAAATCATGGGAGAATGCTAATCCTGCCAAATTTATTGTTAGCATGATATCTCCGTACACTTTCGCTGTCGCTCCTGTTGCTGTTTTCAGACAGTAACTGCTGGTGTTGTGCAACCAAGACTGACGGACGATGTCCCTCCTTATAATGGAAGCGGTGGCACCGGTGTCGATGGCTGCCACGCACTTATTTTGACCGATATAGGCTTCCAATGTTAAACTCTGGTTTCCTCGTTTGGTTTGGGAGGCTTGAATTGTGGTCCTGGAGTCATCGATTCCGGAAACCACCTTCTGCTCCGAGAAGCTGCCCCTTACACGTTTCCGGACTGCTGGTTCTGCGAAGCTATATCTGCCAGATGCTTCTTCGTTGCGCCTCCTAGGTCCGCAATGTGGACAACTGCCTTGTCTGGGTGGAGCTCTGCACTGTCTCTGCAGGTGCCCTATTTTGTTGCAGTTCCAACAGCGCATTTGGACTCTGTTATCTCTGTTCCGGTCTACGATGTCTGTTCTTTGACATGAGCATTCAACGGCTGTCATTTCCCTTACGCGGTGGAACACATGCGATGCCTGATCAGCAGCTTGCATTGTCAAGGCAAATGCTAGGGCCTCAGCGAGAGTTCTCTTTCCAGCCATTCTTACGGCCATTTGCAGTTGTCTATCTTCAATGGCTTGGATACACGCCTCCACAGCCATTTCATTGATGAGAACCTCACCAGCATTAGGATATGACAAATGTGCCAGACGTTCGATATCTGCTTGCAGCTGTTGAAGTGTTTCTCCCCGCTTCTGGACTCTACTGCGTAGCTGGACCCTGTACACTTGCTGCATATGCTCATCACCGAAGCGCATCTCTATAGCCTTGACCAGGGCGTCGTAGTCGTGTTGCTTCTCTTCTGAGACGGTTTGGAGTAACTCCGCAGCTGTACCTCTTAGTGCGAGCGTTAGCGCAATCGACTTTTCCTCGTTGTCCCACCTGTTCGCCATTGCAGCTGCTTCAAACTGTTTCTTATAAATTGGCCATGATGTTTGACCGTCGAAAACAGGAGGCTGCATCTCCTTCCTTCTCGGGCAGTCCGCAGAATTTTCTCGAGCCTTCTGCTTCTTCACTTTCTCCAGCTCTCTAGCCAAGTTCTCGAAGTTTGTTTCATGCTTGCAAAACGTCTGATGGATTTCGTCGAATTTGGTTTCAACCTTCTCGAACTTGTGGTCAATTTCTTCGAGTTTTCCTTCGAGAACATTTTTAAAATCTTCCACAGCGCTCTTTTGGGCGGCAACTATGGAATTCTTTTGTTCTTCGAATTTAGAGTCCATTGACTCCAATTTCGAATCCAGAGAATTCTTCTGTTCATTGAACTGAGAGTCTATAGAATTCTTTTGTTCATCAAATTTAGAGTCCATTGATTCCAATTTGGAATCTAGAGAATTCTTCTGTTGTTCTAGAGAATTCTTTTGTTCATCAAATTTAGAGTCCATACAGTCGAATTTCTGATCGAACTTGGCCAGAAGTAGTTCCATCATAGCAGTCATATTAACGGCTGTATTTACTTGTTCTTCTGCTACGTCGAACAAAACGGACTTGGGATTTTCTCCTTCGTTTTCAACAGCTTCCTGCAGTCGAAGCACCAGATCACTTTTTCCTCCAGCTGTGGAGAGATTCCGCTTTTCTAGCTCAGCTTTTAACTGCGGTATACTGAGCTGTAGTAATTTCAATGTGCGGCCCATTTTTCTTTCCTTTTTTTTCACTAAATACGTTTTTTTTTTTTTTTTTTTAAACTAATTCTGACACCAATGTTACATCCAGGCTAGGATTCGAAAAGATAAAACGTAATTCTATTTATTTAATCTTTATTAGTTCTCTTTCAATGTCTTTTACTTCTTGATTATTATTCTAATAATTCACTTATTTAATTCAACAATTCACTTTCACAATTAATCACTTTAAATAAACAATCACTTCTCTTATTCAATATTCTCTATACTTTTCACTACTGTCATCTATCGCCCTTCTTTATCGCGGTTCACAACTCGAATGTCTTGGGTGCTCCTGCGACATCTATTTATATCTCCTAGTGACACCTCTCGAAATTTCCAGATTCGTTGAGAAGGTTCGTTAAGTTCAGCAGGTTCGAGAACAACATACCAAGTTATACCACAGCTACTCAAACTGCTATTCCAATGCTGCCAAAATCGGTAATATGGCCACTTTCTACTAGATGGCGTAGTTGACTACTTAATGCTGAATGACACAGTTCAAGCAAACATGCAACAATACATACATAAATATATTTATAATTCTGTGGGTCAGGCGTATTAAAGAACGTCCTATTCAATTTCGGGTAGAGGTGTAGCAAAGAACGTCCCATCGCAAATTTATTTCGTTTTAGTTTCGGTTATATTTTTTTTTTGTTGTGGACGATTTGTTTCCATTCTTTTGGCATCCGGAAAGGATTTCAATAATCATTCGTGTTTTTTTTTGTTTATATCTCGAAGATAGCTTGTCATTCGGTATATACCCAACCACCGAAGGGTAATGGTAAGAATCGGATCGCGTCCAAAGTTTTTTTTTGTGTCAATGTAATTCATCCTACTCAAGGAGTCGAGTCCTTTTCTATTCAAGCTTCAATCGTTTGAATAAGAGGGCGTATTGAGAAAAACCAAAGTGCAGTACATAAGCATTTTACGATTTAACGTAATACTTTCCAGAATTCGGAAACATTTAAGGTAGCTTTAAGTTTTTTTTCCAATTCATTTTGATTTTCTGTCTTTGAGGCGGATCTCGACGTAAGATAGATTTTTAGTTTTATCTTAAGTTGGTTCTGATTTCGTTTCCTGAATTATGATCGAATATATTAGTACGCGCTTAGAGCGTTTTCATGATAAAGCATATTCGTAGTTTTTCTGTGTTCACAGCATTTTGGGCGCCTTTAGACAATACATATATTCAACATTTCAGCTTTCTAGCTCACAAATTTATTCTTTTAAAATTGTGGGTGTCAATGGGCGGATTTTAAAAATTCTTAAAAATTATTATTTCGGGCCCCTAGAGATAACATTGCTAAAATGTCAGCTTTCTAGCTCCAGTGTAAAGGCATTCATTTGTGCCGACGGGTGGGCGGACGGACGGACGGACATAGTAGATACACATTACTATCGATGCTGACCACGAATATATTACAAACAACTGCAAAACGACAGGTAACCTGCCTCAATATTAATGTAGGTCATCAATTAGATAAATACACCTATCCAACAACTATTTCCTTGAATAACGGCTGATACAACACAAATTGAATATTTCCGAATCAAATACTGAAGAAATGATATAAATCGGTACATTTTTGGACGAGATACAGCGAAAATAGCTAAAGTCTAAAAATCCATTAATTCATAATTCAAATACCTACCGAAATCAGCTTTTATTCAATTTTCTTTTCAAACGAATCGCCTCTTCCATCATACATTCTACTCGCAGACGACAAAACCAGATTTCTAATTTTTCCATGATCTCCCTCTATCCATCCTACATACTATTTGCCGAAGCGACGCACAACGCAAATCTTCAAAAAGTATTTGCCTTTTACAAAGAAAAATTACATAATATCAGAATGATTCGATAATGAGAGACAAAGCAGTTTATTTCTTCGTTTCTTTCTTCTTTCTTTCTCTTTTCTCTTCGACGAACGACGAACTATAATATTGAATGATTGAACGAACAAAAATCTCAACGAATGCTTTTTTATTATTAATAAAATTATCAGAGGCACAAAAGTTCTCAGCCAACTAATTCTCGATTTGGTATGAGTAGCGACACCTATTAGGATACTGGTACTACTGGATTGGCGCTACTATAGGAATGTATATACAAAGGTATTACATAAGTGTTAGTAGTAAGAACCACCTATATTTAGGTGAAGTTGCGGTCACCCTGAATAAGGACCTCAGCTCCACCACCCATCTATCGTAGTTAACCTAGACTTAAGGATTTATTTTTAAGATTTTTGTTTGTTTTTTCACCCTTTTGGCTCACCCCAGTTCGGATATAACCCCGTATACCGGAGTGAGCATACAGACTTTTTTTTGATTGTTGAGTCTTACGAGACCACCTCACGGTCCAGGCAGATGTCCAACCCCACCAACACTGGTAGGCTTGACACCTCTTGGAAGGTACCGCGTCGTGCTTCTAGAGGAAGAGGACGAGACGGCACGTCATCCAGCCGCGCAGCTATTCCAACTTCATCGGGACAGCTCAGCGAGCAGGGGTCTTCGATGCCCAACAATCCAAACGACCCGGGATTATCCACGGATACCCGGGATAACCAGACTTACCAAATCTCTCGGCCAGCCAGGGAGTCAGAACCAGCACCTCTTCCAGAGTTACTGGGACCGTTTCCCATCCGAGACCATTCTTCAGATCCGAGCGAGAATCAGCAGTCATGCGTTTACGCCACGTTAGTAGCACATCCGGCACAGGAAGTCTCACGACCTTCTGACGCGATAAGCGCCCCAGGACCGGACGGTTCAGGGGAGGGTGATGCGAACGACAGCGCTCAATTCGAGCAATACATCCACCAAGTAGTAACAGCTACAGTCGGACTGAGGCGCGCCGAAGAGTTACGTCATATCAGAGAGGAACTAGATCGCAGTCGAGCTGTAATGCGGCAAGACATGGCGATCCTGTTGCGAGAAGTAGTCCTGGGACAGAACCCACTTCTTCGCCAAGGCCCTACAGGCCAAGGTAACGCGCAAGCGCGAGATGCTGCAGGGACCCATGGTCCGACCTCTCAGCAACAGAAACAACCAGCACAGTCATCGGCCGCGCATGTCACCAGCCGGCCCGAGTATATTTTAGGCTCGAGTCCACCTCCCAGAGGAGCTCCTGCCCCGAACACCCACGTGTACCCCGTACACATGGCGAGAAGCGCCAATGTTGATAATTTTCTGGCGCAATTAAGCAATATCAACTTGAATGAGTCCTCACCTAATCCGACCGGCGAGCGCAACGCGCCTTCGCAGGGACCGTCTCAGGCGAGTTCATTTCCCCGTTATCATAACATCCCTAAATGGGATTTGCATTTCAGTAATGAAGACCTGTCCATTGACGACTTTCTTTTGCAAGTTAACCGGCAACGGGAATCATGCAACGCGTCATGGCAGACGTTGTCCTCAATTTCCACCATCTAGTGAAAGGACAGCCAAAACTGTGGTTTTGGGGGTGGATAAAGAAGAACCCTCACGCCTCGTGGGAAGCTTTACGCTTAGCTCTCCTCGAGCAATACCGCAGTCTCGAAACGGACTTCGATATATTTCGACAAATGTCTTCACTCCACCAGGAAGACCATGAATCGTTTGACTCCTATTACGAGAGCGTACTAAGGCTCAACGTGAGACTTAAATACCCCAAGGCGAACCGTGATCTCATCGAGATCATCAAACGAAACGTGAAACGCCAAATTGGGCAACATTTGCTCACTTTAAATACGTCGGATATAGCGGAGTTAGTTTACGTGTGTCGAAGCATCGAGCGCTTTTTAGCGGAGCCGCACAGCTGTTCCCCGAGAAAACCCAAGTTCTCTACAGGACACTCCTTCAGGAGAAATGTCAGCGAGCTCCGAGAAGAAGAGCATCTCGATCCTACGACAGCCGAAGTCGGCGTAGATGCAGTAGAATATCGCCACCGCGAACGCAGACCATTCATTTGTTGGATCTGTCGGGAGCCCGGGCATACCATGTATGACTGCCTCAAGCTACCGCAGAACCCATTCTGTTTCCGTTGTGGACACGAGAATGTCTTCACTGCAAATTGCCCAAAATGTCGGGAAAACCCAAGGACGAACTACCCTCGAACCGGGGAGGGCAGTTCGAAGATCACCAGACCGGCAATAGAAAATTAAACCCAGACGTACCCATTAACATCACTATCCAAAAACGCCCAGACAATCCAAACGGAGATTCGTCGGCATCAAATTTAATACCCAATCCGGAACCCGAGACCGCATCAACCCAGGCTCTTGCCGCAGGTACGAGCGTCTCAAACCCACCCTTTAGAACTTACAAGTCATACGACCAACGATGGTCGGGATACCTAACGGTTTAGCACCTAACATCGTACCGTCACCGACGTCGACCCCCTTCGATGTGAATAGCATCGCGGCCGGCATCGATATGACCGGGGACTCTATCCCCAGAGCCGAAATACTATCTCAGGCTCACAATCTTTCCCCCGACGAGAATCAGCGCGTCGACGAGACGCTCACGAAGTTTCCGTCCTATTTAAATTTAGGCCTAGGGCGCACCCACCTCACGACACACGAAATCGATACCGGAGATGCCGCGATAAAGAGGCGTCACTACCCAGTTTCCCCAGTAGTAGAAGAACATCTATATGCTCAACTAGATCGCATGCTAGCGATGGACGTGATTGAGATCAGCCCAAGCGCGTGGAGCTCTCCCGTCGTATTAGTACGGAGAGGCGACAAACACCGCATGTGCTTGGACGTACGCGATCTCAATCGCGTCACGAAGAAGGATGCGTACCCGCTACAGAATATTGAGGGACTACTCGCTCGATTGCCGGATACATATAACATGTCCAGCGTCGACTTAAAGGATGCCTTCTGGCAGATCCCTTTAGACGAGAGAAGCAAGGAGAAGACCGCGTTCACCGTTCCCGGGAGACCGCTTTATCAATTTAAGGTCATGCCCTTCGGGCTGTGCAATGCGCCGCAGCGCTTATGCCGCTTAATGGACCAGGTCATACCCGCGGAATGGAGACACAAAGTCTTCGTATACCTTGACGATCTGCTGATCATCTCCAGCACCTTCGATGAGCATCTCTCAATGTTATCAGGCGAAGCGCGTAAGTTAGCTGAAGCAGGTCTTACTATTAACTTGGAGAAATCCAAGTTCTGCTACCAGGAACTCAGGTATTTAGGCTTCATCGTCGGCAGAGGGGCTTTGAAAGTAGACCCATGTAAAGTACAAGCCATCCGAGAGTTTCCAATCCCACAGACGGCACGTCAAGTCCGCCGATTCCTGGGAATGGCCGGTTGGTACCGACGGTTTGTCCAGAACTTCTCCACCTTATCTGGAGATCTTTCAGATACCTTGAAGAAAGGCACTAAATTCGCCTTCGGCGAAAAAGCGATCGCCTCATTTCAGGAGATCAAAGAAAGGCATCTCGTGCGACACCAGTTCCACAGGAATCGGAGCCGTACTGAGCCAGATGGACGACGAAGAGAACGAGCGAGCAGTATATTACTACTCGCATAAATTAAATTCCGCCCAGCGTAACTATACTGTGACGGAAAGAGAGTGTTTAGCAGCGATCATGGGGATCGCGAAGTTCCGACCCTACATAGAAGGCTACAGGTTCAAAGTCATCACGGACCACGCCAGTCTTCAATGGCGTATGACCAGGAACTCAAAGGCAGATTAGCGCGTTGGAGTTTGGAGCTACAAGGCTACACGTTCGATGTCGAACACCGGAAGGGGAGTTTACACGTCGTGCCGGATGCGTTATCCCGCGTTCACGAAGTGGAGGCCCTCCGAACCGGCGACTCGACACCGAGCGGGCTCACCGACGTACTGCACGTTGACCTGACGGACCCTAGTTTCCACTCGGAACGATACCGTCAGATCGTCGACAGCGTCGGCGATAATAAAAACCAGCTACCGGATCTTCGGGTCACAAACCATTTTGTGTACAAGAAGATCCAAACTAGTACAACCCATCCACTCCACGACGAGCAACCTTGGAAGCTATGGATTCCAGCCGCGCTAACTGACCAACTGATTCGCATGGCTCATTGCCCACCGGAAGCCTCTCATGGAGGCGTAGCTAAGACACTGTATAGGCTGCGGGCGCAAGTTTATTGGCCAAACATGGCCGCGCAAGTAATGGAGTACATCGACACCTGCGAAGTCTGTAAAACGACGAAAGCATCCAACACCTCCCTACGAGCGGAGATGGGAAAGGGCTTTGTGGTAGACAGACCATTCCAACACGTCTACACTGACTTTCTGGGTCCGTACCCGCGATCGAAGCGAGGAAACACTCATGTCATCATCGCACTCGATCAATTTTCGAAATTTGTCATCATTAAGGCCATTCGTAGAGCGACCTCCGAAGCGGCCATACAATTTCTTCGTGACGAGGTATTTTCCATTTTCGGAGTCCCCGAAACTTTGCTCTCAGACAACGGACAGTAATACGCCAGCAAAGACTTCGGCAACTTCGCCCTCGCACTCGGTTTCAAACATTTGAGAACTGCCGCATACTCGCCCCAAGCGAACGCGAGCGAACGAGTAAACCGTTCCATCCTTACAGCCATTCGAGCGTACATCGGCCCGGACCACTCGTCCTGGGACGCCCAAATACACCCGATAGGTAGAGCTCTGAGTACCTCGATCCACTCGGCCACCGGAATGTCGCCCTACGAAGCGTTCTTCGGCCAGCGGATGATAGAACACGGCAGCGACTACAAGTTGCTTAGACAACTTGAAGGACTGAATAACTCGGAACTAGCATTCGTACCAAAGGCCTGTAAAATGAACATCCTCCACGCCCACGTCAAGAAAGCGTTGGAAAAGGCCCACGGCAAGTAAAGAGAAGCGTTACAACCTTCGTTGCAACCCAGTCAAGTACAAAGTCGGAGACAATGTCTACAAGAGAAATCACGTATTGAGTAATTTCCCAAAAGGAATTAACGCGAAGTTCTGTCGGAAATTCATAAAAGCTAGAATCGTTAAGGTCATAGGAAACTTGTACCAACTGGAAGACGAGCAAGGCCATGACCTGTGAATGGTGCACTCCAAGGACATTAGAAGATAAGAGTCATCTTCATCTGCAGCGAGCGACATACAATCGCATACCCCTATCGTATCCTATATCCCCGGAGGAGACGAACAAATTTTATCCCACCATCCCCAAATAAGAAACCAAATAAACTACAATTTTCAATTTCGACCACCTATGGTCATTTAAAATAGGCAAAAACCAAAACAAAACACGAATATCCATCAAAATTAAGAGATATACAAGGGAGTAGAACATCTACAGCGGATATCAACACCCAGAGTAAGCGAACAGCAGGCCCGGATAGCTCAGCCTGTGCACGAGACTCGAGGATACAACAATTGAGTCCGAAGTCATCGGCAGGCATGCGTGTTCCTTGACAGTTTCTCTCGCAAGACTCGGAAAGCTTTAAGGTGTGTAACGAATCCGTGCGTGCTAACAGTGTAAACACCAGCACGACACAGCAGCAAAACAGCAAAAGTTGCTGTTCCACCCAATGTAACACTCGGCATTAAGCGAAAACATCCCCGAATCGACGAAAAGCAAGGATTTTGACGGCTGAATGTAGTCACCCGAGCGACGGCCAAATGTCATCGAATAATAAGAAATTCTAGAACGAAACTGACAGGGAATCCGATATCGCGTGGTCTCGTGGCTTTCTTTTCGAATTTCAACGGCCGACGAAGAAGTACTCGTCGGCATAAGGAGCATTCCACCTCAAGGAGATCGAGGAAATCCCTCGACCAGCGAGACATCCCACCAGGAACGGGCGAGGATAAATACAATTCGCTCGGATTCCGCGACGGGCTATCCATTCCTGAAACACGTTTCGGCGGAGCAAATCCCGGCCCGAAGTTAAGCGGAAGGATCGAAAAAGGGATCTAGCAGTGGCCTAGAGCCATCTCCCAAACAAGCTGCCCCCTTTAGCGAACGACGAAGTGGTGAGTTACTATGAGATATGCACGGAGGACGATGAGTTAAAATTCCTCCTTCTCTTTATTTCTTTTTCGCAGCCAGCAGCCTCGGTTCAACACTGCAGGTCTAGTACCGACGGATCCACGTGTAATGCGATACCTCCAGAAGCCTCATTAAAGGAGGAAAAAGCCCGAGCCAGGCGTAGTTCGGAGCAATAGGACGCAGGAGCCAGACTCCGGTCCTGAGCGCGGACATCTGCAAAACCAGGCTCGGAGATCACGTGTCGCCACGCTACCATACGATTCGTTAGGTACTTACCTTGCAAGCGAGAGGGGGCAGGCGAGCTCCAAGCGAAATAACGCGGGCCCTTCATAAACCTCGCGCCGAATATACTACGCGGCCCCTTCACAATTTTGCACGGCGAAGGCATCGCCGAATATAATCCGCGGTCCCTTCATACAACCATATTCAGCCCAGGTAGAGTAGCGCTTTGCGACAAGCAGCAGCCAGAACGGCCCCTTTACAGCCGTTCGGCAAGACCCTTTTACAGCCAGTAGTCACAAGCGACCCTACCTTCCGACATCAGCAGGCGTAAGTCACAAGCGACTCCACCATCAGCGCAGTAGGTCACAAGCGACATATCGCACCAACACCCGCAGTCCAGCAGTCATCAATTTTTTTTATTGTGCTTATTCGTAGAGTAGCTTATTTATAAATAGTTTATCGTAGAGTAGCTATGGGTTTTTTCTAAATATACGTACACGTACATACGTACTTAAAGAAATCGCGAACCAAGGTCTTTAACTCCCCCTCTGGGAACTCAGATTTAGTTCGTCGATAGAACAGCATCCTAGTAGCGCGATTAAGCAGCCATCGGTGGCGTGCCAGTCCGGGTATTTCCATCAGTAACGCGGTATATTTGATTCACTCAAGGAACATCGTTCCGTACGAGCGGTGGATAAGGAAAGAAAAGGTGCAGAATTAATAACCAACCAACGAGAATAAGTAATTTGGTCCATTTCTCAGATCCTCACACTCCCGCAGATACATCTGGGTGTGGATAAAAGGGAAAATTAACGTAAAAGTAAAGAAAAGCGATCGGTTGTGTAAAGTTTTCTTTTTGTTGTTTCGCTTCGGCTAGAGCGAGGAATTTTTAATTGATTTAAGCATGTCGATGCAAGTACTTAGGGAATTATATTTATATATATGCAAGTAACATCCTACACTCTTCAAAATCCAACAGGAACGTCGGCAGTGTGCGCACATCGTCTGGAGTATCCACGTAAGTCATTAGTGTTGGCATTTAAATATATTGATAACATTATATATATATATATATACATCTTTTCGCCTATATACATACATAAATATATTTATAATTCTGTGGGTCAGGCGTATTAAAGAACGTCCTATTCAATTTCGGGTAGAGGTGTAGCAAAGAACGTCCCATCGCAAATTTATTTCGTTTTAGTTTCGGTTATATTTTTTTTTTGTTGTGGACGATTTGTTTCCATTCTTTTGGCATCCGGAAAGGATTTCAATAATCATTCGTGTTTTTTTTTGTTTATATCTCGAAGATAGCTTGTCATTCGGTATATACCCAACCACCGAAGGGTAATGGTAAGAATCGGATCGCGTCCAAAGTTTTTTTTTTGTGTCAATGTAATTCATCCTACTCAAGGAGTCGAGTCCTTTTCTATTCAAGCTTCAATCGTTTGAATAAGAGGGCGTATTGAGAAAAACCAAAGTGCAGTACATAAGCATTTTACGATTTAACGAAATACTTTCCAGAATTCGGAAACATTTAAGGTAGCTTTAAGTTTTTTTTCCAATTCATTTTGATTTTCTGTCTTTGAGGCGGATCTCGACGTAAGATAGATTTTTAGTTTTATCTTAAGTTGGTTCTGATTTCGTTTCCTGAATTATGATCGAATATATTAGTAAGCGCTTAGAGCGTTTTCATGATAAAGCATATTCGTAGTTTTTCTGTGTTCATTCTTTGGTTATTGGTTTTCTTTTGGATGGACTTATCTTCACCGAAGTCCGAACGTCTAGGTATGGCGGTTTAATAATCCTTCTAAGGAGGGGGTCGTATGTCCGCAGCGGGAAGTGAGCTGAAGGAGGTTCAACCCAACGGGAGTAGGCGTCAACAGAGGCTGTAGAGGCCTATCTCCCTTTTCAGGTTAGGGGTCATCGCCGATGGTGCGGCGCGGTGACCATGGAGTTCATGTGAAAACGTGACGGGGCGGGCCAGCACAGGGGAGATTCATCACCTTCTCTCTCCCCTCTCTCTCTCTCTCTCTCTCTCTTCCGGCGTTATTACTTCTCACCCACGCTTCATCCAGCTTGCTGGGTAGGGCGTGTCTCTCATTCGCTTCTCAAGGTTACCCAGGCCTCCTGGCCCTTCGGGCCACCCAAAGCGACCGTGGTAGCAATACCACTCTCGCACACTCTCTCTCTCCGCGAACGGTTAGCAATGGAAGTCCATCGGTCCATTGGATACGGAGGAAGAGAGCTCCTTTTCTGGTTTTTGGTTTTCCAGGAAGGAGCTTCGTTTCTGTGAAGGCATGTAAAAATAGATGTAACCCCAGTTTGGGCTCACAGACAAGGATTCACGCCCGCCGGCGAGCTAGCGCGGGGCGGTACCCATGCCTGGCTGTGAGTGGCCAAACACCCTTCTTCCCAGTCGTTAAGGTCGGCTGTGTCCTAGCCGCCTGTAAGCGGGGACCAGTCGACCTGTAGGGGACAGTGGGGCACCATTGGTCCTGTTTTTTTTCTTCATTGGATAAGAGGATAAGGTAAGGTTCATTTGGTAGGATGATAATCCATCACCATCCACGATAAAGGGTAAGAGGGGGCATGTGACGTTACAGGGGGCGGCTAACGTATGACACAACGGAACTCAAAAAGAAGCCTAGACCACCAAAGGTAAACGCAGCGTAGCTTTGTTGGAAGAGTTCACCACGTTCAGTCGCTTGGTGAAACTAACCTGTAACTAACGTGCAATTCCGTTACAGCTGAGGGAATGTAAATGAAAGAGAAACTCTCTTCCATTTCCTCTGCGAATGTCCGGCACTAGCAAGAGCTAGACTGCGGGCACTGAATCAACCATTCTTCGACGACCTTAGCGCTATATCGGGCAAAGGGATACAAGATCTTACCCATTTTCTCAACTCCACAGGTTGGATATAGCCACACATCAAATCCTCTACAACCACTACAACATAGTGTTGGGATGTAGTGACTGCAGTGTCGTAGTACTTGTGCCCTAATTTTTGAGTATTACTCTAAGCTCTCCAGCCGCTTCATTCCGAGCACCTGAAGTGCACGATTGTGAAGTATTATCTTAGCTCTTCAGCCGAGAGGTATTGTCTTAGCTCTTCAGCCGAAATAAAAAGAACTCAGGATTTACGATATAGATGTCGTTCTGACTCTGAACTTCTAATGATTGATCTTTATTGGCAAAATATTCTTATTATATATACAAAGAAATTAATTCAATTTGGTTGAATTTCTTTGCCACCAAATGTGTCATATTTTCTTAATTATCATGACATATAAATGTTGGCCCGTGTGACAACACATAAGAATCAAATTGCAACTTGAACTGAGTTAACCCATGGTTCACTCCACCCAAGTGCAATCCGATTCTATGTTCACCACGACACATTCACCTGTGGTCATGATCAAAGCAAAATCAAAATAATAATTCTTATTCTATGAATCATTGTCTGCAAAGCAATCCACTGGCGATGTGTAACATGATCAGTTGAAATTAATTGCGGAAGTGAACGTACATGTGAATGTACATGATCATGTTTAAATCAAAAGTGGGTTACTGTGCACACGTGATCTGGTTAATTGGGTGTACACACAACACCGTCACCCTTTAAAAATAATTTTATCCTCTTTTAGAGTAAGGAAATTATTACATCTTACATACTCCTTGTTTTTATTAAATTGTTATTGTGCACTTCTTTGTTTTTTTTTTCAATACTTATTATACTATTTGGCCCATTTTGTGCAATTATTTTATATGGAGCTTTAAAAGGTTTATCTAACTTTTTTCTATTTCCTACTTTTAAATATACATAGTCACCTATCTTAAAATTCGATTGATATACATTAACGCTATTAATACCTTTGTTTAGAGTAAGTCTGGATGCTTAGAGTAAGATTTAATTTTCATCTTAGATTATTCATTCAAATTTATTGCTTGGTTGTTAGTGGATTTCCATCCACTCTTAATTTATTATAAACATACAGACCGAACCGCTGACGTCGCATAATCCTTCATTGTAGAGTGCCCGAGCCATACGGCACTTCATATTTCTCATTTTCCCACAATGTAGATTTTCCCCGGTCGCCACCAGCCCAAATACCTCATCAATCCATCCACAATCGATGAGCTGGCATTCCACACAGCGAGTGTCCAGCATCATATAACCGCCACCCGATACCAGAGTCTATGCGCAGACATTCGTATGCACTTTGTGGTCGTCGCCTCGTCGCCTAATGGTTGTTGACATAAGATAACCAGGCGAGGGTGCGAACCATAAATACTGCCATCCATCGGCGCATTGTTTATTCTTGGAATAAGTACAATGTCGCGCATACAGATCGCTATGGGTATTTCGGGTGTGTGTGCCACACTCTATTTCGTCGGTACGTGGTTGACAAAGGCATGGGCATGGTATCGAGTGCTTGATACTCTGCTCCCGTGGGAGCTGTAATCTACTAGTTTGGATGACGGTGCAAAAGGGGTTGGCGGCTGCGGGCTACTTGGGAGAGGATTGGTTTCTCGTAGAAGTATTCAATCAACCTCACAACGGTGCAGTCGTGTTTTTAGAGTCCCTTTTTCATATTCACTCAACCTCGCAGCGGTTCGGTACAGTGCAGTAGAAATAAGAAATTGTCAATCTTAATATTAAACATAGGGACGGGCTACAGTCCGCTTGGGTGAACTGTTGGATACCCTATTCTTATTCCTATCCCTCATAAGTGGGCGTGACAAAAGTCTAAGTATGGTTGAATTGTTAAGAACGCTCTACATATTTTGTTATATAACATTTAAAGGATTTTATCAAAAAAAAACGCTCCCTAGCTCAAACTTGGGTGTTTCAATAAAATTGTTTTATTTAATTGTGGGCGTGTCAGTAGGCGGATTTTGAAAATATTTACACATGAGCATAATGGGCCCGTAGAGAGTATATATTATAAATTTCAGCTCCCTAGCTCAAACTTTGGATTTTCAAAAATTAATATACCCTTAGAATAGGGTATACAAAAATTATTTTATTTATTTGTGGGCGTGTCAGTGGGCGGATTTTGAATTTTTTTTATCCCGAGCAGTTTTAGGAGCCATAGATAATATATAAAGAATTTCAGCTTTCTAGCTCAAAATTCGTTTTTTTCCAAAATTTTGTTTTTTTGAATTTGTGGGCGTGTCTGTGGGCGGATTTCAAAAATTCGTAAACTTGATTATTTCGGGACCATAGAGAGTATATGGTTAAAATTTCAGCTCTCTAGGTCCAGTTTAAAGGCCTAATTTTTGCCGACAGACGGACGGACGGACGGACATGGCTAGATCGACATTACTATACGATGCTGATCATAAATATAGTAACTTTTAGGGGTCTACGGGCAATATTAAGGTATGTTACAAACTATGCGTCAAAATTAATATACCCTTAGAATAGGGTATAATAATCGAGTTACAATAAAGTTTTATACGCTTAAAGAATTCATTGGTGTTGTCAATTATTTTTCCGGAACTAGTTTACAGATTCGCTCCCCTGTCGTCGGAGATTAATTACCCGACATTTTGGTGCCTCCTGGAGGAATTGATATATTCGGTTGAAAAATAATTTTGTGCGGCGAATGCTCTGCCCCCAGTGTCTCGTCGAGTTTACGATTTTGTGCGTGCTATTCACCTTCGTTGTGTTGCTTTATTGTATTCTGGTGCTCGCAGAATACATCTAAGAGTTATTTACTCCAGTGCGGTGCCCCTACCTCAAGCGTTGATCTGTTGATCGGTAACTACCCCTGTGCGGTGCCCCTAGAAACATTATTTAATTTCTCAGTGCAGTGTTCCCTCAGTGTTATATCCAATGGCAGAATTGAATCTTCGGTCCGCGGCGACGACAGCTATCAGGCGCATGACCGAATCATGGCTGAGGTCGGCGTGCTCGACGCCGTTGAGTTAGAGCAGGAGCTGCGTACCCTCACGACGCAGTACGACCGAGTTACGGTGCCCCACTACGTCCTAGTGCGCCAGGCCAGCGACGAAGAGCTGCGCACCCATGATGAACTGCTAGCGCATGTGCAAGCGCATTACAACGCGGTATGCGTCGCCATCAATCGACGCCTGGGCAGCCTGGATGGCGAGCACAAGGAAGCGCTGCACCAGGACGCGCTTGGGCATGGTGGCCCGCGGGTCGAGATGAAGTTGGACCCGGTGCAAATCCCGTCGTTTGACGGGACTCTACACAATTGGTTGGCGTTTAAGGACGCATTCGAGAATTTGGTCCATAACACTGAGCTCCCGATGGCATACAAGCTGCAGAAGCTGCGCTCCGCTGTGCTCCCTCAGCATTTGGCATGGTAGGGAATATCTATTCCGGGGGATACGAGGAGCTCTGGAGTGAGCTCAAGGAGAGTTTCGACAACCCCAAGCTGTTGGCGGAGACACACATTTCCAGGTTCCTAAACATAAGGTCGGTTAGCGAGGAATCGCCAAACGCCCTTCTCCACATCGACGACCAGGTGCAAGAATCCCTTCGTGCACTCAAGGTAATGCAGTTGCCGGTAGCAGAGTTTGATGCCATCCTGGTCCCATTAATTGTTGCAAAACTGCCGTCCGCCACAAAGCAAGCGTGGTGCATGCACTGCCATCAAAAGTTGATTCCGACACTCACCAGTCTGCTCGCGCTTTTGGAACAGCGCGCCCACAGTCTGGCGACGGAAGTCGGACGACCGTCCGCATCAGGGCGACAGGAACCAGCGACGCGCGCTCCAACTCGCGCACAGACCACTGCACGGACGCATGCTGCAGCTGATGAAATCACCCGATGCATCCATTGCAGCGGCCCACATCGCGTTACACGCTGCCAGCCATTGAAAGCCATGGACCATCGGCAACGATTAGAAGCCATCCGCGCAGCCGGCGTCTGCTTCAATTGCCTAAAACGCGGCCATAATGCAGCGCAATGCCCGTCGAGTGCGTGCCGACAATGCGGTCAGCGCCACAATACGCTCCTGTGCAGAAACCAGCCCGCAGCGGGACAGCAACAGCCACTCAGCAACACCTGGGCGACCCGGGCAGGCGGAGGTCCTCCCAACCGCACCATCAGGAATCAGAACATCCCGCCAGCGGAGTTATGCGAGTCGGAGCCGGAATGTACCGACTGACTCGCCGATCCTAACGCCACCGTACTGCTCGCAACGGCGCTCGCCTATGCGTACGGCGCCCTACCACAGCGCCAGCTTGCGCGTATTTTGTGTGATCCTGGATCACAGGTAAGTCTAGTTACAACTTCATTTGCTAATCGTCTGCATCTCTGCAGGTCACGACTCCAGGTAGCAGTGCAAGGCATCGGGGCTGCAAGGCCCTCCCGGTCCTCAGGCCAAGTGACGTTGTCACTCCGGTCCACTCGGTCTGAGTTCAGAATCACTCTTAAGGCAGTGGTGCTGCCCGTCATTACGTTCACGCTCCCCGCAGCGAAAGTGGATGTAGCAACATGTAAGCATCTGTCCGGCATCCCTCTAGCGGACAAGCATTTCGGTATCACTGGGGACATCGACATCCTTTTAGGAGCTGATGCGTGGGGCTTTATCGTTGAGAGCGACGTCATCCATGGCCGTCCCGATGAACCGTATGCGCAGCGCACCCGGCTTGGCTGGGTTGTATTTGGTCCGGCGGCTACATCACGAGTCTTGCTGCCAGCGCGTGCTCTGCACGGCCAGGCCACAGCGGAGCCATCCCTGGAGTTTACGCTCGACCAATTGGTCCAGAAGTTCTAGAAGCTTAAAGAAGTTCCGGTCGATGAGACCAGAGAAGACGAATGCAGTCGTCACTACGTGTCCACACACTCCCGTATGGCTGATGGGAGGTACGTCGTACACATCCCCTTCCGGCAGAATGCGCCACGGCTTGGGGCTTCATATAACAATACCCTGCGCAATTTTATAGCTTGGAACGGCGCTTGACTAATAATCCGGAGCCACGGAGTAAGTACGTCGCCTTCATGCGCGAGTACTCACAACTTGGCCACATGGAGCGGGTAGGTCAACATGGCGACCTCCCCAACAGTTACTACATTCCACATCATGCGGTCACCACCAAGTTCCGCAACTCAACTCAAACAGTGCGCAGGTAACTGCTTTAATCACTAATGAGATCTCCCCTTCTTCTCTTTCCACAGAGCTATTCATTGAGTCCCCTACCGCCACGGTGCTTGGCCTGCGATGGGATCCAGCCGCGGACGAGCTGTTCTTCCGGGTGGACCTAGACACGCAGCCGCCTCCTCCCACCAAGCGACGTGTCCTTAGCGAGGTGGCACGTTTGTTTGATCCGACTGGTCTACTGGCCCCAGTCGTCATCGTCGGAAAGGTGATTATCCAGACGCTCTGGTCAGCGGGCATCACTTGGGATGCTCCTCTCCCGGCCGAGCTGTGCGATGCATGGACCACATTCCGAGACGGGCTTTCCGCCCTCAACCAAGTCAAAAACCCACGGTGGCTGGGAATGGACAGCCGCGAGACAACCACAATTCACGGCTTCTGCGATGCTAGCATCAGGGCATACGCCGCCGTTATCTACACGATGACCATCGACGCCCCCGACCAGGTTCACGTCTCACTACTGACGGCCCGGACCAAATTCATCTCTTCCGCACGAACAGCGCTACCCTATCGTGCTCCCGAAGACCGGTGCCTTGGCTCCTCATTCGGCAGGTCCATATCACAACGATGCATGGAGGGGTCCAACTCATGCTGCAGATACTGCGCCACAAGTACTGGATATTGCACGCAAGACAAGCGGTGCGTACCTACTTGCACAAGTGCGTCATCTGCCGACGACATTGAGGCACACTCATCCGGCAACAGATGGCCTCTTTGCCCAGCCAGCGGGTCAACGCAGCTCGACCCTTCTTGGCTTCTGGCGTCGACTATTGCGGCCCATTTACCCTGCGCGTATAGACCAAGCGCTCCCGCCCCACCGTCAAAGGCTACTTGGCAACTTTCATCTGCATGGCCACGAAGGCTGTGCACTTGGAAGTTATTGAAGACCTCACATCACAGGCATTCTTGGACGCCTTTACTCGCTTCACCAGTAGACGGGGACCCTGACCCGACCTCTACAGCGACAATGGAACGGCATTTGTTGGAGCAAATCGCCTATTGAAGGAAGATCTGGCTGCGTTCCAGGCACACTACACCCAACAGACGTTGGCCCATGCCGGCACACGATGGCACTTTATTACGCCCGGCGCTCCTCACCAAGGTGGCTTGTGGGAGGCCGCGGTGAAGTCAGCTAAGCATCACCTCGTTCGCCTTGTTGGTACCCAGGCCCTCTGGTACCACCAACTCCATACGTTGGCCACGCGCATCGAAGCATGCCTCAATTGGAGGCCATTGGTTCCACTCCATGACGATCCAGAGGACAAGCTCGCGCTTACTCCAGGCGACTTCCTTATCGGTGCCCCACTCCTTGCAGTGCCCGAACCACCCCTCGGCGACGTGCCGAGCAACCGCCTCAAGCAGTACCAATGGATCCGACAGATCCATCAAGAATTCTGGCAGCGGTGGAGCGAGGAATACCTGGCCACCCTCCAGACCCGCAGCAAGTGGGCAAGACCGGAGCCCAACATCCAATTGGAGGACATAGTCCTAATCCGACACGAGATCCTGCCACCCACCCACTGGCGGTTGGGCAGAGTCATCGCAGTGCATCCGGGCCGAGACGGACTCGCCCGCAACGTCACCCTGAGGACAGCTGTTGGTGATTGCCGGCGCCCTATCCAGAAGCTGGCCCGCCTCCTCGAGACCACATTCGAACCGAACGGTTCGACCGGGCAGGATGTTTAGAGTAAGTCTGGATGCTTAGAGTAAGATTTAATTTTCATCTTAGATTATTCATTCAAATTTATTGCTTGGTTGTGAGTGGAATTCCATCCACTCTTAATTTATTATAAACGTACAGACCGAACCGCTGACGTCGCATAATCCTTCATTGTAGAGTGGCCGAGCCATACGGCACTTCATATTTCTCATTTTCCAACAATGTAGATTTTCCCCGTTCGCGACCAGCCCAAATACCTCATCAATCCATCCACAATCGATGAGCTGGCATCCCACACAGCGAGTGTCCAGCATCATATAACCGCCACCCGATACCAGAGTCTATGCGCAGACATTCGTATGCACTTTGTGGTCGTCGCCTCGTCGCCTAATGGTTGTTGACATAAGATAACCAAGCGAGGGTGCGAACCATAAATACTGCCATCCATCGGCGCATTGTTTATTCTTGGAATAAGTACAATGTCGTGCATACAGATCGCTGTGGGTATTTCGGATGTGTGTGCCACACTCTATTTCGTCGGTACGTG
The DNA here is from genome assembly GCA_949715645.1 of Portevinia maculata. Taxonomy (NCBI): domain Eukaryota; kingdom Metazoa; phylum Arthropoda; class Insecta; order Diptera; family Syrphidae; genus Portevinia; species Portevinia maculata. Next base: position 180,538,110 of record OX454526.1, read on the forward strand.
GTTGACAAAGGCATGGGCATGGTATCGAGTGCTTGATACTCTGCTCCCAGGGGACCTGTAATCTGCTAGTTTGGATGACGGTGCAAAAGGGGTTGGCGGCTGCGGGCTACTTGGGAGAAACAGATTGGTTTCTCGTGGAAGTATTCAATCAACCTCACAACGGTGCAGTCGTGTTTTTATAGTCCCTTTTTCATATTCACTCAACCTCGCAGCGGTTCGGTACAGTCCAGTAGAAATTAGAAATTGCCAATCTTAATGAGCCTTATTGCGAAGATCAATCGACAGTTGATAATTGACTATTTTCAATGTGTGCTATTGTGAACGAACGATTCTAAAGGATTTTATCAATCGCGGTCATTTAAAGAAATGCGATTGACAAAAATACCAAATGAATCGTTCGTTCACAATAGCACACATTGAAAGTAGTTGTTGGAGAGAAACAGTTTACCAATATTTTGTCGCCATGTAGATCTCTTCCTGCACTACTCTCTCTCTCAAGTATTGCTTTTCTTTTTCTTAATCTACATATGTACATATTATATTATAATTACTTATATACCTAATGTAAGTCTAGTCTCAATAAACCACTGAAACCGAACGGTTACTTTTTTCTTTTTGCGCAACTGCAACAGGTTATGGGCCCAGCCCAGATGAACAAACGAATACATTTTTAATCGGAAATCCTTTAATCGTTTCACGTGCAACTGTTTTAGATCGCGGAAGCATAAAGTATATCTCAATAAAGAATTTAAAGAATTAAACCGATTGTTAGGTACAGGTAGTGCGGGCATCTCTCTTGTAGGTACATATAATGGAGGAAACGAAGATTGAAAAGCTAGTTTCGGCGCAGCAGTGGCCATCCTGGAAGTTTCAGTTAAAGGTGATTGTAAAGTCATGTGGTTGGTATGATGTGGTGACTGGTGAGCTGCAGAAATCAGAAATGGATACAGACAAACCGGAATATAAAGCATTTATCAAAACGGATTGCAAAGTGCAAAAAATAATTGTAACGGCATTAGGACAGCAACCACTAACACATGTGATGAACTGCAATACAGCTAAAGAAATGTGGGTGAAATTGGAAGCTGTATATGAGCAGAAATCAATCACTAATATTCATATGCTGCAGCAAAAATACTATTCCTTTAGAAAGAGTGAGGGAGACGACATAGCGATGCACATATCAAAATTGGAGTCGATTGTGCGACAACTGCGTGATCTCGGCGAGACAGTGTCAGACAGCATGCTCACAACAAAGATTTTGATGACACTGCCAGACACATACAAGTATTTTCATACAGCATGGGAATCAACAGCTGCCACTGAACGTACACTCGCAAACTTAAGCAGTCGTCTCATCATCGAAGAAATGCGAAATTCACAGCAAACAAGCAATCAACAACAACAAAATGCATTTGTTGCCGAAAGAAAAATTTATCAGCAGAATGTTTCTCACACGAGCAACAAGAATGGAGATAGTGGTGGTGGTAATGGTAAATGCTTTTACTGCAAGAAAAAGCATCGTCTCGTCTATGTTCTTTGTATTCTGAACTTTCTACGGCACTTGACCATATTTTTGACATATCTTGTTGTGACAGCACTGTTTTACTTATAGGCGACTTTAATCTGCCACATATTGGATGGGTACCTTCTGAGGATGATTCTCATCTTATTCCATCCTTTGACTCTGCCCAACAAGAGCTCGCTTTATTAGACAACATTTTGTCTCTTGACTTACAGCAAACAAGCTGTATAAAAAATTTCAAAAATCGAACTCTCGATCTTGTTTTCTCTTCTGACTCTGTTAGTACTGTTGTTCTGGAATCCCACTTCAGTATAACTAACATAGATGACAATCATCCACCCTTGGATGTATTTATTGAACTGGGCGCACATCTGTACGAAAACAGTAATTCGTATGACCGTTCGCAATCTTTCGACTTTCGGAAAGCAAATTTTCAAAGGCTTTCTGATGAAATTAATAGCCTTAATTTTAATCTTACTGCGTTATCTAATATTGAAGATGCAGTCGGTGCTTTTTATTCTTTGGTAGATAACTGCATGAAAAAAGTGATTCCTGTCAAATCCTCTAGGAATATGAAAACGTCCCATCCCTGGTATACTAAAGAGCTCAAATCGATACGAAACAGACGTAATAGGGCTTGGAAGAACTATTTAAAAAGTCTCTGCCATTCAGATCTTGAACTCTATCTCACATTATTCAATGAGTTCAAATCTTTATCCTGCAACTTATATATTGACTATATAAGTAAAATGGAATGCTCTCTAAAATTGGACTCCAAACTTTTTTGGGGATTTGTTAATTCTAAGAAAAAAACCGATGGTTATCCATCGAAACTTACTTACAATAGCTCTACAACTGCTGATTCGCTAGATGCAAGCAATATGTTTGCAGATTATTTCAGTAAGTCTTTTAGGGTGGCCCCTCTTCACATAGATGAGCAATATTTTAGTTATCTAACTAGCTGTTCCCAAATAAGTTTTAATAGCTTCTCATTTGACTTGGAAACAATTTTAAAATTTATTTCTTCTCTGAAGAATGATTATTCATCAGGTCCTGATGGCATTGCACCGATTGTTCTTAAAAAATGTAGTCATGCAATTGCTCCATATCTTAAATATCTGTTTGAATTGTCCATTAGTACTGGTAAATTCCCTTATGTATGGAAAAGTGCTTTTATCACACCTGTATTTAAAAAAGGCGAACGTGGTGATATCACTAATTATAGGCCTATTTCAAAGCTTTCATGTATCCCTAAGCTTTTTGAACAAATTGTTTGCGAAAAGTTAATATTTCTTTGTCGCAATTTAATTTGCAATGAACAGCATGGATTTGTAAGAAACAGATCCACTGTCACTAATCTGTTAAGTTTCTTGCATGATTGTTCTAATGCCTTAGAGAATAAGTACGAAATGGATTGCATATACACTGACTTCTCTAAAGCTTTCGACCAGCTGTCCCATGAAATAATCGAGTTTAAGCTCAGGGCTTTTGGTTTCCCACGAAGTTTCATAAAATGGGTTAATTCATACCTTAGATCAAGGGTTTATCAAGTCAAATTTAGAGGATCGCTATCTGTATCTTTTACAGCTGAGTCTGGAGTTCCCCAAGGAAGTCACCTCGGACCAATTCTATTTATACTAGCCATTAATGATGTTAAAGCATGTATAAATCACAGTAATATCCTGATCTACGCTGATGATATGAAAATATTTAAATCTATCACTAGTCAGCAAGATAGAATTTTTCTTCAATCTGACATTAATAGCTTCGCCAAATGGCGTGATAAAAACGGTTTATCCCTGAACCCTACTAAATGTCAACATATGACATTCTCTAGAAAGAATATACCTGCCACCTTTCAATATTCTTTGTCTCAACATATTCTTTGTAATGTTGATAATTTTAAGGATCTTGGGGTTTATTTCGATCCCAAACTGGTTTTTGCCAAGCATATCAATTTTATTGTTAATAAATCTAATTCTATGCTGGGCTTCGTAAAAAGGTGGGCGAAAGAATTTAATGACCCATACGTTACTATGTCATTGTACAATTGTTTTGTCCGTCCGATTCTAGAGTATGCTTCACAAGTTTGGACGCCGTTCTACAACATTCATTCAAATCGAATAGAGGCCATTCAACGTAAATTTATTCGATTTGCACTTAGAGGACTTCCATGGGATGATCCTTTTAACCTTCCTCCTTACAGTCAGCGTATTAAGCTCCTTCAAATGTTACCCCTTTCTCAACGAAGGCTTAATAGCGATATCATTTTTTTACAGCAGCTTATATCCGGTCAAATAGATGCACCTGACTTGCTGTCGTCTATTGGCTTTAATTTTCGTGGTGGTGCCCATAATTTGCGCAGTGCTGAATTATTGTTTAGCCCCCATCATAGAACGAATTATGGGAAGCATGAGCCTATTAGTCGCATGAGTAGAATCTATAATCTAAATGATCATGTGATTGACTTGCATGTTAGTAAAATTAAGCTAAAAAATATTTTGCGTAATAATGCTTTAATGTCTTAAATTGTTTGCATTATTTTGTGTCTGTGCTAGGATTTTGTAGGTACATAATTATTGTATTTTTAATTGTTTTGTCCTTACTAACACCTGCACTAAATGATGAGCCTGTGAGAGCACTTTTTGTACCGGCAATTTCTGCTCGTGATAGTGGCTTGATTTAAGCACTCCACGACACAGAGCTGATAGTGTATTTAAAAGAAGCCCGGACATTGGAAGATAAATTGTCCGAAGAGAAGAAACAGGTTTCAAAATCAACACAAAAAGGTTCAGCAAAATCAAAGCGATATGCAAAATCAAAGAGATGCGTTCATTTCCACTCTCTCCTTTTGCGACAAAGAAAACCGCAACGATGATAGTTGGATATTGGACTCCGGTGCATCGAATCATATGACTTATAATAAAAGCTATTTTTCTTCGTATGTTCATTTCGACGAACCACAAAGCGTTCGTGTAGGAAACGGTGGACAGAAATATTTAAAAGATGTGCTGTATGTGCCCGATATAAAGGTGAATTTATTTTCGTCAAATTCGACTCTGGATAAAGGTTTTTCTTTGGTATCAAATAATGTGAGGTGTGAGCTGCGTAACGGAAACAAAATTGCGGCGATGGGTGTTCGCAATAAATCATTGTTTCATATGATGTTTAAAGTGGAAACACCGCTTGCAGCTAATTTAGTGACGAAATTGGATACGTTACAGATTTGGCATGAGCGATTAGCTCATCAAAATAAATGCGTTGTTTCAAAATTTCTGCTGAAGGAGAATATCGCGTTTGATGACTCAAATGAGTTTTTCTGTGAAGCTTGTGTTTTCGGCAAGCAGTCTAAATTAAAATACGGTTTCAGCAAAAGCAGAGCACAAAAACCCCGTGAATTGGTTCATGTAGACTTGTGTGGTCCAATGCAACAAGTGTCGCTTTCGAATTCGAAATATTTCCTTTTATTTAAATACGATTTTTCCAACTATCGTGTGGTCTATTTCTTAAAGAGTAAGGATGAAGTCCCTAAATGTTTAGAGAATTATATTGCGAAGTTGGAAACAGAGACTGGATCAAAATTAAAAACAATAAGAAGTGACAACGGTACGGAGTTTATAAATGAAGATTTTAAGTGCATAATGCAAAAACATCGTGTTTTCCACCAAACATCTGTGCCATATTGTCCGCAACAAAACGGCAGGGCGGAGAGAGAGATGAGGACTCTGGTGGAAGCTGGTAGAACAATGCTGCACGGAAAGAAATTACCTTTGAAGCTGTGGGCTGAGGCGGTCAACACTTCAGCATTCGTGATTAACCGGACGTGTTTAAATGCGGAAAATAAGTCACCATACACACTGTGGTCAGGTAAAGATATGGACGCGAACTTTGTGGATTGGAAGGTTTTTGGATCAGACTGCTACATCCACGTCCCTGATCAGAAAAGGCAGAAATGGGATGTGAAGTCGGAAAAGGGAATATTTGTTGGATACATGGATGGCGTCAAGGGTTACAGAGTCTGGGTTCAAGGTACCAATAAAATCAAGATCAGTCGTGATATCCTCTTCAGAGCTTCAGATGATAAAGAACCGTTTGAAGAAGGTGTTCCACTTCCATTTAACGATGATCGAAATGATGGTCAATTTATCTTCGGTGATAAAGCTGGTGAAGGTGACCTTAATCAATCTGTGGATGAAGAAGCAGAGGCTAATGTTCCTGAACTCCAAATTAAGGATCGTTTGCGAAGTGCGTCACGAAAGGCAGGCAGTTCCTTTTCAGCTATGTTAGAGGGCTACGCTTTAGTTGCTGAGGTTTCAGAACCGACAAGTCTTAAGGAAGCGTTAACATCAAAGGACTCGAAATAGTGGGAGCTGGCGATGAAAGAAGAAATGGATGCACTTGAAAAGAATGAAACATGGGAACTTGTTCAACCGCCAGAAGCACGAAAAATAATTGACAGTAAATGGGTCTTTAAGGTGAAGAGTTCCAGTACCAACGAGCCATCACGTTTTAAGGCTAGACTTGTAATAAGAGGTTTCTCACAAATAAAAGGAGTCGATTACGAAGAAACATTCAGTCCAGTGGCCAGGTTCAGTTCCATCAGAACAATTCTTCGATTAGCAGCTTTACGAAAATTCAAATTGAGGCAGTTTGATGTAACAACGGCGTTCCTAAATGGACATCTGAAAGAGGAGATTTTTATGAAGCAGCCAGACGGATTCAATGACGGGTCCGGACGAGTATGTCGCCTTCGTAAGAGCCTGTATGGCCTTAAGCAGGCCTCCCGGTGTTGGAATGAAATGTTTAATTCATTTCTAGAGTCTTTCAAACTTAAACAATCTGACGCGGATGCATGTGTTTTCGTTGGAGAGGAAATCATCCTGGCAATCTATATTGATGACGGTATCGTAGCAGCAGATAGTGACGAAAAAATCGCAGCGCTTGTCAACCATTTGAAAAGTGGACTCGCTCTCAAGGTTTTCGAGGCGAAGTGTTTCCTGGGACTGGAGATTCAACAGAAAGCTGATGGCGCAATACATCTTAGCCAGATGAACTTTGCTGGAAAATTAATTTCGAAGTTTGGCATGTCGGATTCAAATTCTGTTTCAACACCAGCGGATACAGCAGTTTCCGAGAATGTCAATGAGGACGTGTCAGACAGCAACTTTCCATATAGAGCAGCAGTGGGTAGCCTCATGTATCTTGCAATTGGGACGAGGCCGGACATCTCGTTTGCCTTAGGAGTTGTCAGTCGATATATGGAAAAACCGGCAAAAATCCATGTCACGGCATTGAAACGTATCATTAGATATGTGAAGGGGACTCAGGATTACGGTATAGTTTTTGACTATAATGCTAAATTTAAATTTAATATTTACAGTGACGCCGATTATGCTGGAGATCGAAAAACTAGACGGTCTACCAGTGGGTTCATTTGTTTTTTTGGTGATGGTCCTGTCTCTTGGGGTTCTACTCAACAGCGGTGTGTGGCACCCTCTACCACCGAATCGGAGTATGTAGCTGCAGCTGAAGCAGTTAAACAACTATTTTGGATCAAGCTGTTGCTGAAAGATCTCCGTGTTTGCTGTGCAAGTTCAACAATGCATATGGACAACAAGAGCGCAATTCGTTTAATAAAGAACCCGGAGTTCCACAAGAGGACAGAGCACATCGACGTGAAGTACCACTTTATACGTGAGAAATATGTTCAAAAGGTTTTCAACATCGAGCATGTTTCATCCGAGATGCAGAAGGCTGATATTTTTACTAAGCCTCTACCACGAGACAATTTTCGAAGACAAAGAAATATAATTGGCGTATTTCCATTATTTGAATAATATCATACAACTTTTTTAATAACTTTTTTTAACTTGAAGTCCAAAAGATAAAAGCAAAGTGCTATTTTTCAAATCTTAAATTTAATCAAATTATGAAATATCCTAATGAGATAAATGCTTAATGTCGCAATATTTTCCGAACAAACTTTGAATTACAAAACCAAAGGTAAAATATTAGTAAAAGTGGGAGTGTTGGAGAGAAACAGTTTACCAATATTTTGTCGCCATGTAGATCTCTTCCTGCACTACTCTCTCTCTCAAGTATTGCTTTTCTTTTTCTTAACCTACATACATATTATATTATAATTACTTATATACCTAATGTAAGTCTAGTCTCAATAAACCACTGAAACCGAACGGTTGCTTTTTTCTTTTTGCGCAACTGCAACAGTAGTCAACTATCAATTGTCGATTGATCTTCGCAATAAGGCTGAATATTAATAATCGAGTTACAATAAAGCTTTATACGCTTAAAGAATTTCTTGGTGTTGTCAATTATTTTTCCGGAACTAGTTTTCAGATTCGCTCCCCTGTCGTCGGAGATTAATTACCCGACAACCTTCATTATTCTTTATGATCTCACATGGTAGAGCACATAACTTTCCATATACTAATTCAAATGGTGAGTAATTTGTAGTACTGTGTGGTGTAGTGTTGTACGTGTAAGAGTAGTATGGTAGTAGTTCTTCCGTCGTCTTTTCCATCTGTGGTCATCAAGTAGTCGTTTAGTACTCTATGATTTCTTTCTTCGGAGCCTAAAGTTTCATGGTGAAAAGGTGTAGACGTTGTCTTTTCTATTCTTAGCAATTTACAGATATTCACCAACAGTTCGTTTGTGAATTCCGTGCCTTTATCTGTCTTTAGTTTCCTGAAACAACCATATTTCAATATGAATTTTTCTACAATCGTTTTTGCGACTGAGATGGCATCTTTCGTGACTAGTGGAAATGCTTCAATGAATTTTGTCAGCTCACATTGAATGGTGAGAATATCCCTGTATCCATTCGATGGTCTGAGTGGTCCTACTGTATCTATCGTTACTACTTCAAATGATGTATTTGGTGTCTCTGTCTCTGTGAATCATTCTTTATTGTATCTTGTAATTTTCACTTCATTACAAATCTTACAATTATTTATATACTTCCTAACCATCTTATTCATGTTCTTCCACACATATTTATGCTTCAGCTTTGCTATACATCTTCGTATTCCAATGTGTCCACCTCCTAATTTCTCATCATGATGCTCCATTATCAATTTCTCCATTTCTTCCACACACTTTATTCTTTTCGGTGGGTTGTATAATATAATGTCTAGACAATTTTCTTTCTTATTCTTTTGCAGTTCGTTAAATATCTCTTTAAATTTGTGCACTGATATTGTTTCAAAGATTTCACTATTCTTTGCTAACGCTAGTGTTTTTATCTTCACATGCTTTGTATAGGATAACAATTTCTTCAAGATCAATTTTAAATCTGATGGAGAATTATCTTTGTATCCAATATGTATTATGTCTTTTACTGCATATATTCTTTCTTTATGGGTCCCTTTTAAATTCTTTATCTTCTCGAGTTGCAACTTCTTAATGTTTCTAGTATCTGATATCTATATGCATTTCCATATGTGGAGGTGTACCGTTTCCACTGGGGTCATACTTTGCAGATTTTCTTCTTTTTCGCGCATATCTTCACTATTTCTCAACTCCATAGCTCTGGTTAGGACATTGATACTTTGTTGTGGAGTCATTTCTTTTAACTCCTCTGAACTTAACTTTATTCTAGATAATGCATCAGTATTTGTATTCATCTTTCCTTGTTTGAAAATTATGTCAAAGTCATAATCCATTAAATCTACTCTAATTCTAGTTAATTTAGACGAAGGGTTGTTATGTGTGAATAAGCTAACTAAGGGTCTATGGTGTTGAAGTTCGAAATGCTATTCGAGTTCCTGTTAAGGTTACCTCTGGGATTACTCCTATATCTCTGTACCCTATTGAAGTGCATGATCTGGTTTGATTGGTCTGGGTCTATTTCTAATGCTATTTGTACAGCATCTGCTAGCTTTGTTGGTCTTGCAGCTATCACTAATGATCTATATGGTTCAGTTAGACCATTCTTAAATGCTGTCATCCCTATCTGATCATTTAACCTTACCATGACCTCTCAATGATCGTCTCCTTGTTCAGAGATCTGTAACTCATTTAAAGCAGCTAGTAGTGTTTCTACGTGTGAGGAAAAGCTTGTGACAGTCTGGTTACCTTGGTAACATTTCTCTATGTCATTATGCAACCTGGATGCAGTTTTGTTTGACTTGTATACCGATTTCAGAACTTTTTTTAAATCTTCGAAATTCGTCGGTGTTCTCTCAGTTTGGATCTTAGTTTACTTTTTCTGACAGTTTAGTGGCTAAAACGAACTTTATTAATAGCTCTTTTTGTGGTTCGTCTCTAAGAGTGCTATTGTAGAATTCGATTAAGCCCAAGTAATTGTTTAGGTCTTTATAGTCACCTTGAAATTCAGGTATGATCTTCGTAGCCGTCATTAGTTCAAAATTTGCCATCTTATCGGTATTGTTAATGCTTTTTTCCTTTTGGTTTTCTTCTACATTGGTTTTTGTGTCTGTGGGTTTCAAATGTACTCGGATCTGGGATGCTACCTTGTCAAATTTGTCTTTAAAGTCTTTTATGTCCTTACCGTCTACTGTTTGTGCTATTCGTTAGGTTCTGTAATAATCTCTCAAAAATGTTAAATTCCATTAATTTTTATTTTATCCACATATTTTTATACATTGCTAATGTTCATTAAAATGTTAAATTCTATCAATTTTTATTCTATCTATACATTGCTAATATTCCTTAAAGTATGTTTTCTTAGATACTTCTTATAATGCGAATTTATTTTACTTAAAAGCTATGTACAATCTTTTTTTTATAAAATAAAAGTGAATCTATTCTATAACGGAAAATGTCCAATTTAAATATATATACGTAGGAATTTCATTTCACACAAAGTATCTCATAGTCGCTATGTATCTCTTTGAGTTTTGTTTTTCCATTAATTGTTTTTCTTTTTAGATTGATTCTGGGTCGCCGAACCAAAGCAACATTCAATAACTTTTAATTGTCTCAAGTGACTTTGTATTGTATTAGTTTCAGATAGCTTGATGTCGTCGCTCGCTCGTTCGTCGGCCCCGTGCGTCATGCAGTTTAATGGTTTGTTTACCTTCAATGAATCATGGAGATCGGGTTCATGTTATGTTCCCTGATTCATTGAAGGAATATTTTATGCCGACCGACTTAGAGGCCTATAAAATTTCGGCTATGATTGGTTTTCAGCATTACAATGTCTCCCCTTCGGATCGTATTGATCGTGGCCGGAGTATTTGGTGGCTGAATTGTGCTGTCGTTTGCACTCAAGTTATGGACATGGTACAATGTCCTAAGTATGACGAGACTATGGGACTGGCTGGGGTAGCGGGAAGAGGTCGGCGATCGAGCGGACGGCGGAACTTTGGAGTTGAAAAGCAGAGTTTAGTTCGGGCTTTTAACGAGTACGGTTCGGCGTCCCTAGTATCCCTTGAATATGTTCTAAAATTCAATTTGTTTTCCATGTAACATTAAATTTGCTTAAATAAACTTTATACCTATTTACCTGCGTTGCGTTTTGCGTGTTATAATTTGCTATTTAAAGAAAAATAAACGAGGGAAGACTTTCCTACATGGGGGCTCAACCGGGATTATACCGGTAAAAAATTGGAAACCTTCTCTTTCGTTTTAAAATTTAAATAGCTGCAAAGAAGAAGAGGAGATTTTTATGAAGCAGCCAGACGGATTCAATGACGGGTCCGGACGAGTATGTCGCCTTCGTAAGAGCCTGTATGGCCTTAAGCAGGCCTCCCGGTGTTGGAATGAAATGTTTAATTCATTTCTAGAGTCTTTCAAACTTAAACAATCTGACGCGGATGCATGTGTTTTCGTTGGAGAGGAAATCATCCTGGCAATCTATATTGATGACGGTATCGTAGCAGCAGATAGTGACGAAAAAATCGCAGCGCTTGTCAACCATTTGAAAAGTGGACTCGCTCTCAAGGTTTTCGAGGCGAAGTGTTTCCTGGGACTGGAGATTCAACAGAAAGCTGATGGCGCAATACATCTTAGCCAGATGAACTTTGCTGGAAAATTAATTTCGAAGTTTGGCATGTCGGATTCAAATTCTGTTTCAACACCAGCGGATACAGCAGTTTCCGAGAATGTCAATGAGGACGTGTCAGACAGCAACTTTCCATATAGAGCAGCAGTGGGTAGCCTCATGTATCTTGCAATTGGGACGAGGCCGGACATCTCGTTTGCCTTAGGAGTTGTCAGTCGATATATGGAAAAACCGGCAAAAATCCATGTCACGGCATTGAAACGTATCATTAGATATGTGAAGGGGACTCAGGATTACGGTATAGTTTTTGACTATAATGCTAAATTTAAATTTAATATTTACAGTGACGCCGATTATGCTGGAGATCGAAAAACTAGACGGTCTACCAGTGGGTTCATTTGTTTTTTTGGTGATGGTCCTGTCTCTTGGGGTTCTACTCAACAGCGGTGTGTGGCACCCTCTACCACCGAATCGGAGTATGTAGCTGCAGCTGAAGCAGTTAAACAACTATTTTGGATCAAGCTGTTGCTGAAAGATCTCCGTGTTTGCTGTGCAAGTTCAACAATGCATATGGACAACAAGAGCGCAATTCGTTTAATAAAGAACCCGGAGTTCCACAAGAGGACAGAGCACATCGACGTGAAGTACCACTTTATACGTGAGAAATATGTTCAAAAGGTTTTCAACATCGAGCATGTTTCATCCGAGATGCAGAAGGCTGATATTTTTACTAAGCCTCTACCACGAGACAATTTTCGAAGACAAAGAAATATAATTGGCGTATTTCCATTATTTGAATAATATCATACAACTTTTTTAATAACTTTTTTTAACTTGGAGTCCAAAAGATAAAAGCAAAGTGCTATTTTTCAAATCTTAAATTTAATCAAATTATGAAATATCCTAATGAGATAAATGCTTAATGTCGCAATATTTTCCGAACAAACTTTGAATTACAAAACCAAAAGGTAAAATATTAGTAAAAGTGGGAGTGTTGGAGAGAAACAGTTTACCAATATTTTGTCGCCATGTAGATCTCTTCCTGCACTACTCTCTCTCTCAAGTATTGCTTTTCTTTTTCTTAACCTACATACATATTATATTATAATTACTTATATACCTAATGTAAGTCTAGTCTCAATAAACCACTGAAACCGAACGGTTGCTTTTTTCTTTTTGCGCAACTGCAACAGTAGTCAACTATCAATTGTCGATTGGTCTTCGCAATAAGGCTGAATATTAATAATCGAGTTACAATAAAGCTTTATACGCTTAAAGAATTTCTTGGTGTTGTCAATTATTTTTCCGGAACTAGTTTTCAGATTCGCTCCCCTGTCGTCGGAGATTAATTACCCGACAACCTTCATTATTCTTTATGATCTCACATGGTAGAGCACATAACTTTCCATATACTAATTCAAATGGTGAGTAATTTGTAGTACTGTGTGGTGTAGTGTTGTACGTGTAAGAGTAGTATGGTAGTAGTTCTTCCGTCGTCTTTTCCATCTGTGGTCATCAAGTAGTCGTTTAGTACTCTATGATTTCTTTCTTCGGAGCCTAAAGTTTCATGGTGAAAAGGTGTAGACGTTGTCTTTTCTATTCTTAGCAATTTACAGATATTCACCAACAGTTCGTTTGTGAATTCCGTGCCTTTATCTGTCTTTAGTTTCCTGAAACAACCATATTTCAATATGAATTTTTCTACAATCGTTTTTGCGACTGAGATGGCATCTTTCGTGACTAGTGGAAATGCTTCAATGAATTTTGTCAGCTCACATTGAATGGTGAGAATATCCCTGTATCCATTCGATGGTCTGAGTGGTCCTACTGTATCTATCGTTACTACTTCAAATGATGTATTTGGTGTCTCTGTCTCTGTGAATCATTCTTTATTGTATCTTGTAATTTTCACTTCATTACAAATCTTACAATTATTTATATACTTCCTAACCATCTTATTCATGTTCTTCCACACATATTTATGCTTCAGCTTTGCTATACATCTTCGTATTCCAATGTGTCCACCTCCTAATTTCTCATCATGATGCTCCATTATCAATTTCTCCATTTCTTCCACACACTTTATTCTTTTCGGTGGGTTGTATAATATAATGTCTAGACAATTTTCTTTCTTATTCTTTTGCAGTTCGTTAAATATCTCTTTAAATTTGTGCACTGATATTGTTTCAAAGATTTCACTATTCTTTGCTAACGCTAGTGTTTTTATCTTCACATGCTTTGTATAGGATAACAATTTCTTCAAGATCAATTTTAAATCTGATGGAGAATTATCTTTGTATCCAATATGTATTATGTCTTTTACTGCATATATTCTTTCTTTATGGGTCCCTTTTAAATTCTTTATCTTCTCGAGTTGCAACTTCTTAATGTTTCTAGTATCTGATATCTATATGCATTTCCATATGTGGAGGTGTACCGTTTCCACTGGGGTCATACTTTGCAGATTTTCTTCTTTTTCGCGCATATCTTCACTATTTCTCAACTCCATAGCTCTGGTTAGGACATTGATACTTTGTTGTGGAGTCATTTCTTTTAACTCCTCTGAACTTAACTTTATTCTAGATAATGCATCAGTATTTGTATTCATCTTTCCTTGTTTGAAAATTATGTCAAAGTCATAATCCATTAAATCTACTCTAATTCTAGTTAATTTAGACGAAGGGTTGTTATGTGTGAATAAGCTAACTAAGGGTCTATGGTGTTGAAGTTCGAAATGCTATTCGAGTTCCTGTTAAGGTTACCTCTGGGATTACTCCTATATCTCTGTACCCTATTGAAGTGCATGATCTGGTTTGATTGGTCTGGGTCTATTTCTAATGCTATTTGTACAGCATCTGCTAGCTTTGTTGGTCTTGCAGCTATCACTAATGATCTATATGGTTCAGTTAGACCATTCTTAAATGCTGTCATCCCTATCTGATCATTTAACCTTACCATGACCTCTCAATGATCGTCTCCTTGTTCAGAGATCTGTAACTCATTTAAAGCAGCTAGTAGTGTTTCTACGTGTGAGGAAAAGCTTGTGACAGTCTGGTTACCTTGGTAACATTTCTCTATGTCATTATGCAACCTGGATGCAGTTTTGTTTGACTTGTATACCGATTTCAGAACTTTTTTTAAATCTTCGAAATTCGTCGGTGTTCTCTCAGTTTGGATCTTAGTTTACTTTTTCTGACAGTTTAGTGGCTAAAACGAACTTTATTAATAGCTCTTTTTGTGGTTCGTCTCTAAGAGTGCTATTGTAGAATTCGATTAAGCCCAAGTAATTGTTTAGGTCTTTATAGTCACCTTGAAATTCAGGTATGATCTTCGTAGCCGTCATTAGTTCAAAATTTGCCATCTTATCGGTATTGTTAATGCTTTTTCCCTTTTGGTTTTCTTCTACATTGGTTTTTGTGTCTGTGGGTTTCAAATGTACTCGGATCTGGGATGCTACCTTGTCAAATTTGTCTTTAAAGTCTTTTATGTCCTTATCGTCTACTGTTTGTGCTATTCGTTAGGTTCTGTAATAATCTCTCAAAAATGTTAAATTCCATTAATTTTTATTTTATCCACATATTTTTATACATTGCTAATGTTCATTAAAATGTTAAATTCTATCAATTTTTATTCTATCTATACATTGCTAATATTCCTTAAAGTATGTTTTCTTAGATACTTCTTATAATGCGAATTTATTTTACTTAAAAGCTATGTACAATCTTTTTTTTATAAAATAAAAGTGAATCTATTCTATAACGGAAAATGTCCAATTTAAATATATATACGTAGGAATTTCATTTCACACAAAGTATCTCATAGTCGCTATGTATCTCTTTGAGTTTTGTTTTTCCATTAATTGTTTTTCTTTTTAGATTGATTCTGGGTCGCCGAACCAAAGCAACATTCAATAACTTTTAATTGTCTCAAGTGACTTTGTATTGTATTAGTTTCAGATAGCTTGATGTCGTCGCTCGCTCGTTCGTCGGCCCCGTGCGTCATGCAGTTTAATGGTTTGTTTACCTTCAATGAATCATGGAGATCGGGTTCATGTTATGTTCCCTGATTCATTGAAGGAATATTTTATGCCGACCGACTTAGAGGCCTATCAAATTTCGGCTATGATTGGTTTTCAGCATTACAATGTCTCCCCTTCGGATCGTATTGATCGTGGCCGGAGTATTTGGTGGCTGAATTGTGCTGTCGTTTGCACTCAAGTTATGGACATGGTACAATGTCCTAAGTATGACGAGACTATGGGACTGGCTGGGGTAGCGGGAAGAGGTCGGCGATCGAGCGGACGGCGGAACTTTGGAGTTGAAAAGCAGAGTTTAGTTCGGGCTTTTAACGAGTACGGTTCGGCGTCCCTAGTATCCCTTGAATATGTTCTAAAATTCAATTTGTTTTCCATGTAACATTAAATTTGCTTAAATAAACTTTATACCTATTTACCTGCGTTGCGTTTTGCGTGTTATAATTTGCTATTTAAAGAAAAATAAACGAGGGAAGACTTTCCTACATGGGGGCTCAACCGGGATTATACCGGTAAAAAATTGGAAACCTTCTCTTTCGTTTTAAAATTTAAATAGCTGCAAAGAAGGTGAAGTGAAGCTTAGACGAGCAAAGTGGAGAAAGTTAAGAAGTTAAGAAGAAGGATACGAGTTAAGATATAGAAAGTTGCAAAGAAGGTGAAGTGAAGCTTAGACGAGCAAAGTGGAGGAAGTTAAGAAGTTAAGAAGAAGGATGCGTGTTATGATATAGAAAGTTGCAAAGAAAGTGAAGTGAAGCTTAGACGAGCAAAGTGGAGAAAGTTAAAAAGTTAAGAAGAAGGATACGAGTTAAGGTATAGAAAGTTGCAAAGAAGGTGAAGTGAAGCTTAGACGAGCAAAGTGCAGAAAGTTAAGAAGTTAAAAGGGACTAAGTGTGAAAAGAAAGAAGTAGTTGTTAGGAGAAGTGTATGGATGATTTGCAGAAATTAACAGTGCGTCAACTACAAACGTTTCTTAAAAAGAAGGGGCTGCCATACCGCTATAACGTCAAAACGGACTTGGTGGATCGGATTAACAGCGTGCTTGGAGAAGGAACTGTGAAGGTAGAGGACGTACTAGAGGCAATAAGGGAGGAGGAAGACGAACTCTTTGACGCGAACAACGACCAGCTGGATAAACAAGGGAGCCCAACAACCAGCCGAAGAAATAACGATGTCCACCAAAAATACTTTTGTTTTTCGAGACGTAGAAGAATCGCTGGAGCAATTCTCTGGTGAAGGAGGAAGGACTACAGCCAGTGGGTAAAAGAGTTTGAGGAAATTGCGACATCCTTTGAGTAGAATGATATCCAAAAGTATCTCTACTCGCGTAGACTGCTGAAGGGAGCTGCAAAATTTGCGGTAGAAGCAACGGAAGGAGTCACCGATTGGTCCAAACTAAAAGCACTATTGGTAAAAGAATTCGGAAGGAAAACCTCAAGCATTGAGATTCACAAGAGACTGGAGTCTAGAAAGAAAAATTCCTCCGAGACTTTGTTGGAATATCTTTTCCTTAATAGAGTACATCGTAAATGGAATCTCGGACACGACAGTTAATAAAACAGTACTCTACGAGGCCTCAACATTAGAAGAACTTAAATCCAAGTTGGAGATATACCAGAGGATGCAACGACAGATGCCGAAACAACGACTGGACGCTAGTAAACATGTTATGCCCGGTAAGTCAAATTTGTCCCGTGGCGGATACCCCGCTACACCCAGACGATGTCACAACTGTTGGGGAACATCACACTTGGCTCTGAATTGTCCAGATAGGGCTAAGGGAACAAGGTGTTTCCGATGCAACCAATTCGGACACATATCTCCCAATTACCCGAACCAGAAGAAGGAAGAAGCCGATTCCAGAGGTGTGCCCAAAGTCCAACGCATTGACTCGGATGGCAACCACGTTGCGATCATCATTTCGGAGAAACCTTATCACGCATTCATCGATAATGGAAGTGACGTCTCTATCATACATAAATCGGTCGTAGATGAAATCGGAGGAGTGGAAGTGAGTCAACCAGGAATGGTTTTAAGGGGATTTGGTAATGCTCCACAAACAACAATGGGTTCCTGCCTTTTGGAGGTGCGAGTTGGGCCAGATAGACATTGGGTGCGGTTTCAAGTAGTCCCCGATATGTGGATCTCGGATCAGTTGTTACTGGGCAGAGATTTCCTGCAGAACGTGGAGCTACGGATTTGCCACGAGAGAATCACACATATGCGAAAAGTAAATACAGAGAAGATGGAGCTAGAAGAGGTGCATGAGTTGGCGGAAAACCATGTTTGGAATATCGGAGTGTGTGACGACGCAGAAGATGAGAGTGAAAAAGGCCCGCGAGTTGGCAACGATAAGTTCAGGGATGTGGTTTCAAACCTTGTTGCAGCTTATTCCCCCAAGAAGGTCCCAAAGTCGTGCATCGAGATGAGTCTGGTTCTTCAGGATGAAAGTCCTGTTTGTCAGAAAGCCAGATGACTGGCACCGCCAGAGAAGGAAGCAGTGGGTCAGCAAATTGAGGAGTGGTTGGATGAAGGTATCATCCAGCACAGCCGATCGGACTTTGGTAGTCCTATTGTCCTAGTGAAGAAGAAGGATGGAAGCAATCGCTTGTGCGTCGATTATGGAAAGTTGAACACCAAGATTGTCAAGGACCGGTATCCACTGCCAGTAATGGAGGAAATATTAGACAAGTTATACAAAGCTAAAGTTTTCACAACATTGGATCTTCGCAATGGATTTTTCCACGTGGATGTGGCAGAGAGCAGCAGGAAGTACACCTCATTCGTAACTCCGGATGGTCAGTACGAGTTCTTGAAGGACTGTGCAACTCACCGGCAGTGTTTCAACGGTTTGTGAACACGGTTTTCCGAGATTTGATAAGACAGGACTACTTACTTCAATATTTGGATGACGTGATTATAGCCGCGGAAAGTGAAGAAGAAAATTTGGAGAAACTCAGGGTTGTGCTGAAAGTAGCAGAAGAAAGTGGATTGGTCATCAAGTGGGAGAGGTGTGATTTTCTGAGTAAGTCTACGAAATTTCTTGGACATGTAGTGGAAAACGGAAATATAAAACCTTCTGTGGAAAAAATAAGCGCTGTAAAAAAATTTCCAAAACCAACTAATGTGAAGCAGGTGCAGAGTTTCCTGGGTCTAACTGGATTTTTCCGTAAGTTCGTTCCTAATTATGATTTGTATGCCAAACCACTTTCAGACTTGACCAAGAAGGAGAGTGAGTTCGTTTTTGGATCGGATCAAATCATTGCGTTTGAATCCTTGAAAGATTTGCTGTGCAAGGAGCCTGTATTGAAGCTGTTTAATCTAGCTCTTGAAACGGAGCTACATACAGATGCGAGTATGGTTGGATATGGCGGTGTTCTGGTCCAGAAACACGAAGGTAATTTGCATTCCGTCTTTTTTATGAGTTTCAAGGCAACACCAGCGGAAGTAAATTATACCAGCTATGAACACGAAATATTGGCGATAGTAAAGTGCATCAAGAAGCTACGCGTTTATTTGTTGGGACTGAAGTTTAACATCTACACCGATTGTAAGGCGTTCCAGGCTACGATGAACAAAAGGGACTTATGCCCACGTGTGGTTAGGTGGGCGATAATGTTACAGGAGTACTCTTGCGAGGTTTTACACCGGTCAGGGTCATCTATACGCCACGTGGATGCGCTAAGCAGATATCCAACAGTACTGCGAATAGAGGATGGCATTATTGAGAGAATCAAGAGAGCACAAGTTAAGAACGAGTTCTGTCAACTGATCGTTGATATTCTCGCAGCAACAGGAACGTATAAAGATTACGAAACGAGAAATGACGTGCTATACAAGTTTGTTGAAGGAGCTCACTTGCTTGTGGTGCCCAAGGCTATGCAGAAGGAGGTTCTAAGAGGTATTCACGGGGCTGGCCACATCGGAGCAAAGAGGATGGAGGCGATATCCAAACAGGATTATTTTATTCCCAAAATTGGTGTCTGTATTGACGCCGTTATAGCCAACTGTGTTCCGTGCATTCTGTCTGGGAGAAAAGAAGGAAAGGCGGAGGGATTTCTACATCCGATAGAGAAAAGCGACGTACCCTTGCACACCTATCACGTGGATCATCTAGGCCCTCTTCCTTCAACGAATAAATTTTATAATTATTTATTTGTAGTTGTCGACGCTTTCTCCAAGTTCGTTTGGATCTACCCTGTAAAAACCACGAAAAGCGAGGAGGTGGTAAAGAAGATGCAGCAGCAGAACGCAATTTTTGGAAGCCCAGCGCGCATCATATCAGACCGAGGAGCAGCATTCACAGTCAACGTATTTAAAGAGTTTTGTCAACAAAATGGCATTCATCGCATCTTAACAACAACCGGAGTACCACGCGGAAACGGGCAGGTGGAAAGGATTAATCGAATTATAATAGAAATACCAGAATCTCCGTGGAGGATCCCAAGAAGTGGTATAAACATGTCGCTCAAGTACAAGGCGTAATTAATTCAACAATATCTCGGAGTACCAAGCGAAGCCCTTTCCAGCTCATGTCTGGAACTATGATGAGGCGAGAAGATGACAGCAAACTACGAGAACTGCTGGAAGAAGCAATGATGGACGATTTTGAAAACAATCGAGACTCAATGAGAAAAGCAGTCAAGGAGAAATTCAAAAGGTTGAGGAGGAGAACAAGAGGACGTATTACCGCAAGAGGAAGGTGTCCAGGCAATACCAGTTACATGATCTAGTGGCTATTAAACGAACGCAGTTTGGTGCTGGCCTTAAAATATACATCAAGTTTATGGGGCCATATGAAGTGACCAAGATCAGAGGCAATGATCGATACGACGTCCAAAAAGTGGGAGACCATGATGGACCAAACCTAACTTCCACCTCTGAAGATTTCATGAAGCCGTGGATAGACGACGCCATTGAAGACGATCAAGACGAGTCCGATGATGTCCATTTCGACTGAGGACAGTCGAATAGTTAAGGGATGGCCGAGTGTAGGAATTCCATTTCACACAAAGTATCTCATAGTCGCTAAGTATCTCTTTGAGTTTTGTTTTTCCATTAATTGTTTTTCTTTTTAGATTGATTCTGGGTCGCCGAACCAAAACAACACTCAATAACTTTTAATTGTCTCAAGTGACTTTGTATTGTATTAGTTTCAGATAGCTTGATGTCGTCGCTCGCTCGTTCGTCTGCCCCGTGCGTCATGCATTTTAATGGTTTGTTTACCTTCAATGAATCATGGAGATCGGGTTTATGTAATGTTCCCTGATTCATTGAAGGAATATTTTATGCCGACCTACTTAGAGGCCCATAAAATGTCGGCTATGATTGGTTTTCAGCATTACAATGTCTCCTCTTCGGATCATATTGATCGTGGCCGGAGTATTTGGTGGCTGGATTGTGCTGTCGTTTGCACTCAAGTTATGGACATGGTACAATATCCTAAGTATGACGAGACTATGGGACTGGCTGGGGTAGGGGGCAGAGATCGGCGATCGAGCGGACGGCGGAACTGTGGAGTTGAAAAGCAGAGTTTAGTTCGGGCTTTTAACGAGTACGGTTCGGCGTCCCTAGTATCCCTTGAATATGTTCCAAAATCCAATTTGTTTTCCATGTAACATTAAATTTGTTTAAATAAACTTTATACCTATTAACCTGCGTTGCGTTTTGCGTGTTATAATTTGCAATTTAAAGGAAAATAAACGAGGGAAGACTTTCCTACATATATATGTACTTATATCTAAACGTGTGCAAAGTAGAATATATTGTAACGATTTTACAAACATTGAATACCAAAATAATAAGTTACAAAAAGGTTCAGCGTTTGAATAATGATTCACGCAACATAGCGGTACATTTCTTTAATTATTATTTTAATTTTTGTTAATCTTCTTCTCAGTTTTATACTTGTTCTGTAAATCTTTTGTCCGCGTACATCTCCGTAATTTCTTTCATTCCTACTGATCTCCCTGTTCGGCATCATTTTCACTGTTTGGGGATTTCTGAATTTGTTCCACTCTGGCGGGTATGTCTTGTTGACCGCAATTCCCTTCTTTTTTCGGGGGGAGATATTGGTATTCTAATAGTTTTCCTTCATCTCAGTACGGAAATAACGTCTTTCCTCTTGATTTCTTGAGGTTTTCTCAGTTCATTTGTTTCAAAAAAAAAATCTGGTCGCAGGATTCCAAGTTACATCCGCAGGATCGCCATGTTGGGATGATAGTGACTGCAGTGTCGTAGTACTTGTGCCCTAATTTTTGAGTATTACTCTAAGCTCTCCAGCCGCTTCATTCCGAGCACCTGAAGTGCACGATTGTGAAGTATTATCTTAGCTCTTCAGCTGAGAAGTATTATCTTAGCTCTTCAGCCGAAATAAAAGGAACTCAGGATTTACGATATAGATGTCGTTCTGACTCTGAACTTCTAATGATTGATCTTCATTGGCAAAATATTCTTATTATATATACAAAGAAATTAATTCAATTTGGTTCAATTTCTTTGCCACCAAATGTCTCATATTTTCTTAATTATCATGACATATTAATGTTGGCCCGTGTGACAACACATAAGAATCAAATTGCAACTTGAACTCAGTTAACCCATGGTTCACTCCAACCAAGTGCAATCCGATTCTATGTTCACCGCGACACATTCACCTGTGGTCATGATCAAAGCAAAATCAAAATAATAATTCTTATTCTATGAATCATTGTGTGCAAAGCAATCCACTGGCGATGTGTAACATGATCAGTTGAAATTAATTGCCGAAGTGAACGTACATGTGAATGTACATGATCATGTTTAAATCAAAAGTGGGTTACTGTGCACACCTGATCTGGTTAATTGGGTGCACACATAACAATAGGTCACACGAGTTGTGGTAACAAAAAGGCACAACAAGTGCTAATTGGGTTCAAGCGGAACCGCTACTTCTACCTACCTACCTACATGGATGCGCAAAAGTCATTAGCCTATCTAAAATTTAAGACATCAATAAACAGAATCCAAAAGCAGAATCGAAGTTTTTCATTAAAAAAAATTACAGCCGGGTGACAACTTTTGCGCAATCTTGTATTTCCAAAGAAATTGGCCCAGGTCTAAGCAAAACTACATAACTGTGAAATAACGGCATAAATAACGAACAAAAAGGGGAAAATCGAGGAGTTGCGCGAATCGAGGGTTGCGCTAACTGAGTTTGTACTGTACTCCCAATGTGAATCATACGAGACCTTCGAACGCTCGTTCTGACTTCGAACATTTTTTAAATAACGCTTCGTTTTCGACCCAACGCAGACAAGTACCACCAATAAGTCAGCACACTTCTTCAGTAAGTTCAGTTTGTAAAATTGAAAAGTGGCAAATTTCATTTGACGGGTCCGAAAATATCCGCGATTTTCTTTTTAAGGTGGAAACCCTTAAAGATCGTTCGCAATGTAGCAGGGAACATGTACTCGCAAATTTGCATGTCCTTTTATAAGGCCAATAAATAAACGAATTTCAGTTGTTCATGAATACCCGCAGCTATTATGACTAGCTGAGCATTTGCTCGTTGACAATTCTCCCACCTTTCTTTGTCCACCATCGCACCTACCTTTAAATATGAACATCCATTTCTCACTTGCAAATATGAATAATAAAGAAAATCATTTGAGAATCCTCACCGCTGAAATGCAACTCTCCTTCAACGTTCATATACATACATACCAATTGTATTAAATATCAGAAAACATAACCTACCCCAAACTTCCATCAGAGTTCAGAGCAAACAAATAATATGGCATAAATCTACCCGATAATAATTCCTTCACCTTTCCGCCCTACCGTCAACCACCAACGCTACCGGTGTCATCTTCCTTCTCATATACCTATATGTCCTTAAAATAAAAATGATTTTCACACATTATTGGACGCTTTATGGTAGTAACCACACTTCCATGTTTCAACCTAATTGCCCTTCTGTAATCTGTTGGGACGTAAAAGAATGACTGCTAATTTCTGGCTAAAAAAAAAAAGCGCAAAAACGAAATAACAAGAAAAAGTACAATTTCCCACTAATATCGGTTATACCAAAATTTAATTTTATTTTTACACGCATAGGTGAACAATTTGCAATGCAGTCACTACACACCCACCTGCAATCATGCATTTGTAAAAACAAAACACGAAACTGGTGGCTTTCTTGCTATATAAAAAGCTATCATTATCCGTCCTTTTCTAACGACAAATCCAGAGCCACCCAAACATTTCCAAATGTAAACAAACATTCATCTTCATTCTTTTTGGGGAATTGGATGAACATGAATTTGATACAGTTTTGCTATCCATATAATGGTTTGTGCATTTGGCATGTGGAAGGTAACATGTCATGCTAGACCACCAGGTGGCGATCCCGTCGATGGTCTTCATAATAGTACTATACAGTTTTTATACAATGCTGTCATCTATCGCACTTCTTTATCGCGGTTCAACACTATAATGTCTTGGGTGCTCCTGCGACATCTATTTATATCTCCAAGTGACACCTCTCGAAATTTCCAGATTCGTTGAGTTGAGAAGGTTCGAGAACACAGATGTACTAAGTATTCCATAGCCACTCAAACTGCTTTTCTAATGCTAGCAAATATCGGTTATATGGCTCTCTACTAGATGGCGGTGCAAGTTGACTAATTGATGCTGAATGTCACAGTTTGAGCAAACATGCAACAATATTGTTAACTTTTTAGTATTTCAAAATAGTGTTTGGATACTCCTTCTTAGCTGTGAAGGGCTCACACCAGCGACCACTTAATTCATAGTTTCCATAATTGCCTACGTCATTCAACACTCGAGTTCCGATCACTCGCAATGAATCGAATTGTTGGATGATATGCTGATAATGTATAAGTGCATATCATGGGAACGTCGATGGAATGTTATGAACGATCGAAGTACGGTTCTCAATATGTAAAATAGTGTTACATCCAGGCTTGGATTCGAAAAGATAAAACGTAATTCTATTTAATTAATCTTTATTCTTTCAATTTAATTCTTGATTATTATTCTAATAATTCACTATTTTAATTCAACAATTCACTTTCACAATTAATCACTTTAAATAGGTCATAGGTCATAGGTTAAAAAGGGGTATGCAATTCGCATACACCACTAGGCACCAGAAGGGCCCATCGCGATCCCTAGGGAACCACTTGAAAAACTTCAATTGGAGAAAAACCTAAAAACCTTAAAAACTTTTCCTAGACTGTAATGATGCCGCAACTCTGACCATTACTCTTACCTATTAGGTACGAAGTTTTGTGGCATACGCTGTAAGAATTTTTTTTTTGGGTCCAACAATTTTTTTTTGCCCACACTGTATTTTGTCTACATCAGAATTAAATTCAAACGTGAATTACCTTCTGCCAGCAATTACCAACACACACACACACACTAACGTGTGGATTTGCCATTCAAAGTACCGATTACAGACTACCGGTAGAGAAATATCAAGAACCAACGAAAACAAAAAAAATATATACTACCATGGGTATCATTGTCATGCATCGTGGTGATGACGATCAGGCCAGATGGCTTGGGTATGAAATTCGCGGCCACGATTGGTCGAGGCAAATCGCCTCATTGCCTGTGCGGAATTTGTTTCTGCTTAGCAGCAACAGGTACCGTCGACAACGTATGCTCTGGTGCATTTTCTGTACCCATGATATTGATGTATGAGAAATGTGTGCAACAAGCAACGGGTACACAGATTGCTACTCTTGGTTTTGGCAAGGGCGAGGAAGCAGAGGATGATTTCTGCTGTGGAAATATAGAAGAGATTATGTGATTGGTGCAAAGCGGGATTTTGGCATGAGAGGCTGATAGAAGCGACGAGTGGATTGGTGGGAGGGCAATGAGGTATGGGTTACGAGGTAGTAAGTTGGATATTGGGAGTGAGTTTTATTTGGGAGTTTGAGGCAGTCGGTTTTGAGGAGCCGAGCAAGCAACATCGTTGCTCGGGAATTGTGCGGGGAAAAAAAAACAACAACAAAAACCAGAAAAAAAACCCCGTCGCGTCGAGGAACCGAAAAGTTTTTTTTTGTACAATTAATAAAATTATCACTGTGAAATTAGGGTAATGCTACAAGAAACGGCATTTAAGGTGTCACTGAGATTTTCGTGAATCGATCATCGAGAAAAAAAAAATAAAAATTTGAAACCAGTAAAAAAAACGAATTAAATCAGTTTTCCTTTAAACCGTTAGTGGTTCACTGGTAAGCCCTCAGTCGATCATGCATAAAGTTAATACATTGCAGTGCGTTAACAGTGCAAGTTCAGCGTGTTAAAATAACGGCGCCTACAGTTAACTTAACCGACAAGATACCCTGTGAAATAACTGTTAACTCTGAGTGCGGCTAGAATGGGTCTACTAGTATCCCGTCGGCCATGTGGTCAATGTTCAATGCACTAAAAGTGAATTAATGGTGGACGGTTTACGTCATCTGGTCCTACCGAGCACTACACCCCGCTACAAAAAAAAACGGTACAGGTTAACACCACCCCCTCAGCATACCCTTAACGTCGGTCACCCACAACCAGGGAGGCGAAGATTGCCCCGTATACGCCCCTCTGCGGTACACGTGTTTCTCCGCTGCTGACTCATCAAGCTGGATACTCCACCGTGAGATAGTGTATAAGTTATTTATTCATATATATAAAAAAAAAAGAAAAAAAAGAAATCAATACATTAAATAAACTAGGTGTAGCACTTTATTTCTAATTATTATTAACTAATTTTATTTTAATTGTTTATTTTGGTTGGCTTTTGTGTAATAAAAGTTATCTCTTTGTATTTTTGGTAAGCGGTTGTTACTGTTCTTTTTTTTCTCTTCCTCTTCAATAATATGTATATATGTGCAGTTTATTTTTTTGTACATACTTATTTCTAAATTTTGTTCGCAATTATTACTGACCTCCTTGGTGCAGGTGGCTAACGTGTCGTGCATGTAATTTATAGTGTTGCGAGTTCAATACTGGTTATAACATATCAGCAGTTTTTTGTTTTTTTTTCTGTTTCCATTGTTTTTTTTTTGCCTGTCTAAAATCCCAGTTTAAAAATGGATTGCAGCGCTTATAAATGTTTGGAATCTAAAAATTCCTCCAATCCACTCTTTGCTTGTTATGGCCCTTGTGGCATGATGTTCCATGCTAAATGTGTTGGTTCAACCAATGCATTTATGGATAAAGTTAAAGCTTCAGAGATTGCCTATTGGTATTGGATGTCGAAAATTGTCACTGTCTACCCTTGCTTTCAAAATGTCAGTAGTCAAGGCTGACATGCTGAAATTATCTAAGGGGTTTAAAGACTTATTCGACATTTTTAATACCACCATCCTCAACGTATCAACATTCTCTGATCTTCATGTTTCGGCAGACGCCTCAACGTCTACTGACCTTGAGTTGCCGATTACTGAAGTAAAGCAGTGTACCCAACGGGCCATGGATACATTGACTTCATTTGACAAAACAGGTTTCCCAACTGTTGAAGCTACCCCTGAGCCCATTGTTAATTTAGCATCGCCCTCATCTAATCTACCCGCAGGCAAACGAAAACGCGATATAACTTCCTCTGTGTTGAATCCAAAGGCAAAGCGGTTTAACCTTAGGAGTCAGCGAAAAAACTCTAACGAGGCGCCCACTCTTAATGTTAGCCCCACATACATAAATCATTCCTTAGGTACAGAATCTGGAACTATTGAATCGATTCCCAGGCCGAAATCTATTTTCATTTCTCGACTAAAACCAAACACTTCTTCAGACGATGTCTTGAACCATTTGGTCTCGAGAAACTTGATCCCAAAAGATGACTCAATCAAATGCACCAAAATCAGCAAGGCTGAAGGGTTTGTTGCGTCTTTCAAAATTGTCGCCCCTTCAGTATATTTCGAAAAGCTGTGCAATAGCACTGCATGGCCTGAAAATACGTTAGTTAAAGAATTTACATCCCGTTCGACAAAAAGTCGCAGGAAAGATTGTCCGTCCAAGTTAAAAAACCAAGTAGGCTGTCCCTCTACTATCAAAATGTAAGGGGACTCGGCACAAAAACCGCTGAATTATATATAAACTCGCAAGCCCTCTCTCATGATATCTTCTCCTTGACGGAAACATGGCTAAATGCCGGAATTCTAGACACGGAACTCTTCAATCATGAGTTCTCCGTATTCAGAAACGACCGTCATAACAATGACCTGAAAGCGCTTGGAGGAGGTGTTCTGATCGCTGTTCGTTCCAACCTTGAGTCACGCAAGATTGACTTTCCATTTCAACTTAATGTCGAAGTTATCTGTGCAAAAATTACACTTAAGAACAAACATTTATATGTTGTTAATGCGTACATTCCATCGTCTCGTCTATGTTCTTTGTATTCGGAACTCTCTATGGCACTAGACCATATTTTTGACATATCTTGTTGTGACAGCACTGTCTTACTTATAGGCGACTTCAATCTGCCACATATTGGATGGGTACCTTCTGAGGATGATTCTCATTTCATTCCATCCTTTGACTCTGCCCAACAAGAGCTCGCTTTACTTGACAACATTTTGTCTTTTGACTTACAGCAAACAAGCTGTATAAAAAATTTCAGAAATCGAACTCTCGATCTTGTTTTCTCTTCTGACTCTGTTAGTACTGTGGTTCTGGAATCCCATCTCAGTATAACTAACATAGATGGCAATCATCCACCCTTGGATGTATTTATTGAACTGGGCGCACATCTGTACGAAAACAGTAATTCGTATGACCGTTCGCAATCTTTTGACTTTCGGAAAGCAAATTTTCAAAGGCTTTCTGATGAAATTAACAGCTTTAATTTTAACCTTACTGCCTTATCTAATATTGAAGATGCAGTAGGTTCTTTTTATTCTTTGATGGATAACTGCATGAAAAAAATGATTCCTGTGAAATCCTCTAGGAATCTGAAAACGTCCCATCCCTGGTACACTAAAGAGCTAAAATCGATACGAAACAGACGTAACAGGGCTTGGAAGAACTATTTAAAAAGTATCTGCCATTCAGATCTTGAACTCTATTTCACATTATTCAATGAATTCAAATCTTTATCCTGCAACTTATATATTGACTATATAAGTAAAATGGAATGCTCTTTAAAATCGAACCCCAAACTTTTTTGGGGTTTTGTCAATTCTAAGAAAAAAACCGATGGTTATCCATCGAAGCTTACTTACAATAGTTCTACAACTGCTGATTCAGTAGATGCAAGCAATATGTTTGCAGATCATTTCAGTAAATCATTTAGGGGGACCCCTCTTCACATTGATGATCAATATTTTAGTTATCTAACTAGCTGTTCCCAAATAAGTTTTAGTAGTATCTCATTCGATTTGGAAACAATTTTAAAATGTATTTCTTCTCTCAAGAATGATTATTCATCAGGTCCTGATGGCATTGCACCGATCGTTCTTAAAAAATGTAGTCATGCAATTGCTTCATATCTTAAGTATCTGTTTGAATTGTCCATCAGTACTGGTAAATTCCCTAATCTATGGAAAAGTGCTTTTATCACACCTGTATTTAAAAAAGTCGAACGTGGTGATATCACTAATTATAGACCTATTTCAAAGTTTTCGTGTATCCCTAAGCTTTTTGAACAAATTGTTTGCGAAAAGTTAATATTTCTTTGTCGCAATTTAATTTGTAATGAACAGCATGGATTTGTAAGAAACAGATCCACTGTCACTAATCTGTTAAGTTTCTTGCATGATTGTTCTAATACCTTAGAGAATAAGGACGAAATGGATTGCATATACACTGACTTCTCTAAAGCTTTCGACCAGCTGTCCCATGAAATAATCGAGTTTAAGCTCAGGGCTTTTGGCTTCCCACCAAGTTTCATAAAATGGGTTAATTCATACCTTAGATCAAGGGTTTATCAAGTAAAATTTAGAGGATCGCTATCCGTATCTTTCACAACGCAGTCTGGAGTTCCCCAAGGAAGTCACCTCGGACCAATATTATTTATACTTGCCATTAATGATGTTAAGGCATGTATAAATCACAGTAATATCCTGATCTACGCTGATGATATGAAAATATATAAATCTATCACTAGTCAGCAAGACAGAATGTTTCTTCAATCTGACATTAATAGCTTCGCCAATTGGTGTGATAAAAACGGTTTATCCCTGAACCCAACTAAATGTCAACATATGACATTCTCTAGAAAGAATATCCCTTCCACCTTTCAATACTCTCTGTCTCAACATATTCTTTGTAGTGTTGATAATTTTAAGGATCTTGGGGTTTATTTCGACCCCAAACTGGATTTTGCTAAGCATATTAATTCTATTATTAATAAATCTAATTCTATGTTGGGCTTCGTAAAACGGTGGGCCAAAGAATTTAATGACCCTTATGTTTCTATGTCATTGTACAATTGTTTTGTCCGTCCGATTCTAGAGTATGCCTCTCAAGTTTGGACACCGTTCTACAACATTCATTCAAATCGAATAGAGGCCATTCAACGTAAATTTATTCGATTTGCACTTAGAGGACTTCCATGGGATGATCCATTTAACCTTCCTCCCTACAGTCAACGTATCAAGCTTCTTCAAATGTTACCCCTTTCTCAACGAAGGCTTAAAAGCGATATCATTTTTTTACAGCAGCTTATATCCGGTCAAATAGATGCACCTGACTTGCTGTCGTCTATTGGCTTTAATTTTCGTGGTGGTGCCCATAATTTACGCAGTGTTGAATTATTGTTCAGCCCCCATCATAGAACGAATTATGGAAGGAATGAGCCTATTAGTCGCATGAGTAGAATCTATAATCTAAATGATCATGTGATTGACTTGCATGTTAGTAAAATTAAGCTAAAAAATATTTTGCGTAATAATGCTTTAATGTCTTAATTGTTTGCATTATTTTGTGTCTGTGTTAGTACTCGTATTTTATAGGTACATAATTATTGTATTTTTAATTGTTTTGTCCTTATTAACACCTGCACTAAATGATGAGCCAGTGAGAGCACTTTTAGTGCCGGCAATTTCTGCTCGTGATAGTTGCTTGCTTTAAGCACTCCATGACACTGAGCTGATAGTGTGAAATAAAATAACTAACAACAGTAAAAATAGTTCCTATAAAAAAAAAAAGAAATAAAACAAAAGAAGAAGAAGAGAGAGAGAATTATTCTCTGTTTGTAAGATAATAATTACAAAAAAAAAACATTTAATTATAATTAATCTTTGGACTTTTCACTTCACGCTGTAAAGATCTCATCTTGCGACAATTGTATATTATTAGAGCTAGAAATAGGTTGGGGTATGGAAATGCCACCCTTGACCACTTTCGCTTTTGCATTTTATTTGGGATTTAACCTTTCTTTACAGCTACCTACCCGTGGATAGATCTATCGACAGAGAGGCAGAGGTTGGTATGGTATGGTATGGATTTAGTGTCCTTTTCTTTTCTTTAAAGTATTTGAGGCCAAATTGTAAGTGCCTTTAATGGTCAAGAGGGTGATTTCTGAATGCCGCGTCGCGATGATATTTAGCGAAAGAAAGATAAATATTAAAAGAATACTTATAAATTATATAATAAAAATATTTCGCTTTTTACAATTGGTTTTTTTTCCCATAAATTGACGTAAATTTCGTTATGAATTGAATCGATAGTACTGACGAGGAGGTACCAATGGTTGGGTAACCGCTCCCATTAAAAATTATTGTGCTCTTTATTAATATTGATTAGTTAGGGTTATTTCCTTTAGGTTTATTATTATGATATATTAAGTAATAAAATGTAATTTTGTGAAGTAATTTCCGGATTGGTCTCGTCAAAGGATGGGAGGGCAATGGAAGAGGATTCACCAACATCTGAATCCCAGGACATGTTCGCAGTCAGTTTTCCCTCGGTTTTATTTTTTCTTTCTCTTTCAGATTTCTTTCTTTTAAACAAGCACGTTATAGTTTTTATTGTATCGTAATACGATGCATTTTATGAACCCCGCCCTGACTGAAGCACAGCCGAAGAATTAATAACGTGCGCATCGTGATCTGGACACTCTCACTGCCGAGGCTCCTGCAGAACTTAACCAACTTCCTATGGTCCATGCCGCTCAACTCCCCTAGTTTCTCGAAGAAGTATTCCCCTAGAATCCTCCTGCGATTCCGTGTTATGCCCTTGCATTCACACAATATGTGTGTTATATCTTTCTCGGCTTGTAGATCACCACAGAACCTGCACGTGTCCATATCCACCAGACCAAGTCGCCTAGCATGCTTTCTTAGAAGACAGTGCCCTGACATAATCCCAATTACTGTTCTAAGCCGTTCCCTACTCAATTTTAGAATTTCCTTAGATCTTTTCTTATCCAAATGGGGCCAAAGGGCTCTAGACACCCTATGTCCCTCTATGTTCTGCCATCTGAGGTTAGCCATTTTTAAGATCTTTTCATTGATTTTTCCTTTAAAGACGCCCAGGGGTGGTTTAATGGTCACACCTCCGCTATTTTCCAGCTCCCCTCCCTTTCTCGCCAGCTCATCGGCTTGCTCATTTCCCTCTATACCGCTGTGTCCCGGTACCCAGCACAGTCTTACTCGATTCCGTCTACATACTGCTTTTAGCATTGTGCGACAGTTTCTGACTATCTCAGAGTTAATGTTAGCAGATTCAAGTGCCATAAGTGTCGCCTGACTGTCAATTATATGGCAATGTCTCTTCCGGACAATGATCTTATCTGCACTATCTCTGCCGCCCTTAGAACAGCCAGAACTTCCGATTGGAAGACACTGCTTGTGTCCGGGAGTCGTATAGACTCTCTCAGGTCTGGATCAGTAGAAAAAATTCCAGAACCCGTTCTCTCCCCCGTCTTAGAGCCGTCAGTGTAGATAGCAACCTCGTTTGCTATTATGACTGCATCTCTTTGCCACTCCTCCCTTCGCGGATATGACACCTCATAGGGGATGTCATGGTCGACCAAGGGGCAA
The DNA here is from genome assembly GCA_949715645.1 of Portevinia maculata. Taxonomy (NCBI): domain Eukaryota; kingdom Metazoa; phylum Arthropoda; class Insecta; order Diptera; family Syrphidae; genus Portevinia; species Portevinia maculata. The sequence goes on from OX454526.1 coordinate 180,570,632, forward strand.
ATCTCATCAGTCAGTATAGGATTTCCGGGTAGCACATCAGTTAAGATCGTGCAGTGCCCAAAACTACAGTCCTTAAACTGGCCTAAATTTTTGAGGCGCAAAGCGCTGTTGCCAGCAAGTTGCTTTATTTTTAAATCTAGCGGGATAAACTGCAAGAAGGCGTCCAGTGCTGCCGTAGGAGTAGTACGGATTGCACCAGTGATGGCTATGCTTGCCGTTCTCTGCACCGTTGCTAGCAGTGTTGTTCCACGACGCGTCGTTTTTAATTGTCGACACTCTCATGTCGACAATAGCGTCGTCTATGTCGTCAATGTCGTTAATGTCGTTAATGTCGTTAATCGCGTCGTCAATGTCGTCAATGTCATCAATTGGATTGTCAATGTCATGGAAAACAGCTGTTAATAAAACGTCTCTAGTAATAGAAGTAAGCATACGCACAAGAAACAGGACAGGACTAATAATCATAATAATTTATAATAAATAAGAGTAGGTATATCTAATGGCTGGACGACAAAAAACAAAGCGTATGAAGAACTTGGCTTTGAATTGGTCAAGTTCAATAACAAACATGCAGCGTGTTGCAATAATTGCAAAAAAAATCTCTTAAACACTGCTGAAACTCGCCTCAGAGCACACAGGTAATAATTTTGTGCGTATATTTATTATTCTTATGAACACTTTTTCTTTATTCATTTATTTAGAAATGTGTGCAAAGTTTCAAATACAAAAAATGAAACCAATAACGCAGATTTGTCGACTGTTGTTGATGCACCACCGGTTGTATACTACATAGATGACGAAGTTATACTTTTAGATTCTGAATCTGATGGTTTTGCTCTTGATGTCAGTGTAAGTTATTAATGCAATAAAATTGAATAAAATATTTACTGGTGTTCTTTAGATGGAAAGTAGTTCGATTGCAGCCAGCAGTAAAGAACAGCAGAATGTTCTGGCATATTCTACGAACGTGAAAACAAACAACTCAGATTCTATTTCTTTTACAAGACCGAGCTCGGCAACATCAAGTTATAGCAGCGGCTCATCATTGCCATTACTAACTTCATTTGCAAAACCAAATAAAAACAGGAAGCGTTCATTATCTAAACCAACTGCCAACTCCTCAATCTCTGGCTTTGTTGACAGATTGTCAGAAAATGAAGAAGTTGTATTAAATGAATCTCTGGCTCAATTTTTCTTTGGATGCAATATTCCATTAAGTGTTGTAGAGTCTGTTCATTTTGAAAACTTCATAAAAAAATTGAGACCAGCATATGCAGATAAAATTCCTGGAAGAAAAGTGTTATCAACCAAATTGCTGGATAATGTATATGAAAAATGTTTATCTTCATCCAGGGCTACGATGAGTTCCGATTCCGTTTTATTGATTGACGGTTGGAAGAATTCCTCCAGTAATAGTAAAACCGTCGTTTCCATGCTGCATAACGCGAATGGTGAACAGGCATTCTTAGAAGCTTGGGATCTGACAGGAGAAAGTGCGACAGCGGAAAAACTTGCAGGTATTGTGTCACAATCTGTAGATATAGCAGATAAAATGTATTCTACACATGTTTATGCAGTGGTGTCGGACAATGCAAGTGCTATGAAAAAAATGGGAAAAATAACAAAACATTTCGTTTGGAAAAGCAATTGCAGTAGCCATACAGGAAACCTACTCGCCAAAGATATTTTAAACAAAGAGTTAAATCTAAAAGTCACATCTATTTTAAAAGAATATAAACAAGCAGATTTAGAAAAAAAAATTGTTGAAAAAGGTGGAACCAGAATTAAACTTCCATTTGAAACACGATGGTGTTCACATCGCGATGCGTATATTTGCTTGATCGAAAATGCTCAATTTATGAAGGTGATTGCAGCTAATTCAAAAGTTAAAGAAAGTATTGTTGCATTGCTTTTTGATTCAAAGTTCATGGATGATGTTAAAAGCAGTATACGTTTATTGGATCCGATTTGTAATTTGATTAATAAATGCCAATCATCAAATTTTTCTGCAGCAGAAGCAGTCGAAATGTGGCTTAATCTTCAGTTGCCTGATGAATTTTCTGAAAAGCTTAAGTCAAGGCAAGAACTGGCTTTGAATAAATATGCTTTAACAGCTTTTTATTTGCATCCATTCTTAGATAACACAAAACTAAAAAGTCAACATAATGACATTATTTTCGATTTTCTATTTAAAAGCCTGGATGCAACTGGTATTGAAGAGTGGGATAGCTTTCGGAATAAATCTGGTTTCTTCAAAATGCTATATGAAAAAGGTATGAAAAAACCTCTTGTTTTCTGGAACATGGCAGAGATAAAATACCCAGCTTTAGCAAAACTAGCAAGAAAATTGTGCTTCATCTGCTCAAATTGAAAGACTCTTTTCAATCTGGGCTCATGTTCATTCTCCTATAAGAAATCGTCTTTCATTTGAAAGATCAAAGAAGCTCTTGCACATATATTATTCGCTCAGAATCAAAGACGATTTCATCGAAGAAGAAGAAGAAAAGGATTTTGAATAATTGATTGTTAAAATAAAACGAATTTTGTACCCATTATAAAATAAAAAGCTATATTTCAAATTTCAACTGTCTTAATTTTCAAAAACCTGTAATGTATTGCTTGATTGAACTATTGTCGACATGTCGTGTCGTCAGTTTTGAATTAACGACATGTAATTGACGACGCGTCGACAATTGCGTAGTCTACATGGTGTAGTCTACGCGGCACAACACTGGTTGCTAGTTTTCCAATTATGGTTCTTTTATTTCTTGCCCTCCACCACACAAGTGAGCCATATGTAAGTATGGGTATCACCACTACTGTATATATCCAGTGTACCATGGCGGGTTTCAGGCCCCATGTTTTGCCTATTGTTCTCTTACAAATAAAGAGGGCATTATACGCTTTCTTCATTCGTTCCCTTATGTTAATATTCCAATTTAATTTTCTATCTAGGATTACGCCCAGATACATCGCACTGTTCCCCTCCGTCAAGTTTCGGGAGATTGAAGTGCGGTATTTTGTGTCTTCTCGTGAACAGGACTAACTCCGTTTTCGAGGGATTGACATTTAGTCCGCAGACCTTGGCCCAATTACTAATTTTCTTTAAGGCGGTCTCTGTGATCTCACTTAAAGTATTCAAATATTTTCCCTGCACTACTATGACCACGTCGTCCGCATACGCTGTGGCACTTATACCCATTGACTTAATTTCCTTTAGGACGTTGTCAATGACCAGTACCCACAGCAGTGGCGATATGACTCCCCCCTGCGGGGTTCCTCTGGTTGCAGACATCCTTATGGAGCTTTGACCGAGGGAGCAGTTTATGTTCCTGTTGGCGAGCATGTTGCATACCCAATTTATGATTCCCTGTTGTATGTTAGCGCCTGTTAAGGCGCTTTTTATAGCTATTTTTATAGTTATTGAAGGCTCCTTCTATATCGAGAAAAGAGGCCAAAGCAAATTCGCCGCAGTGTAGACTATTTTCAATTTTACCCACTACGTTGTGTAGAGCAGTTTCTACTGATCTACCCTTTAAGTATGCGTGCTGTGACTCACATAAAAAACCATTGCTACATTTATTTCTAATGTGAGCTTCCACCAGACGCTCAAGGGTTTTGAGCAAAAAGGACGACAAACTGATTGGTCTGAAGTCTTTCGCCGTCGTATGACCCTGTTTGCCGGCTTTGGGTATAAAAACAACCCGGACTTCTCTCCAGGCTGTTGGAATATGCCCTGTTCTTAGACTGAATCTCAGTATATCCAAAATCTTTTGTTTTGCATGCTCTGGCGCTTTTTGGAGCATGATCGGTAGAATACCATCCGGCCCTGGAGATTTATACGGTTTGAATGTATGCATGGCCCACCGTAACTTTTTTCGGTTGATGATAATGTCCATTTCTTCCCACTCGAAAGAGGGACAGTCGACTTCCTCCTGTCCTTGTAGGCCTAGGTCCGTTGGGGTTGTGGAACCCGGGAAATGGGTTTCCACCAGGGTTGCCAGAACCTCCTGACTACTTACGGCCCATGTCCCGTTGTTATTTTTTAGGTAGCTAGGTACGCTAGCCTCCTTTGAGAGCATTTTACGCAGTCTCGACGCCTCTTCAGTTAACTCAATAGATTCACAGAACTTTTTCCATGAAGATCTTTTGGATTTCCTCACTAAGTATTTAAATTCCTTCTTGCTTTCGCTATACTCATCCCACGTGGTATCGTTTTTAATGAGTTTTGCCCTATTATAAAGTTTTCTTACCTCCCTTCTTTTAAGGCCAATTTCCTTATTCCACCACTTCGGTTGAGCTCTTTTTGGCTTTTTGTTTGCCGGGCATGCCTTTTCGAACGCTGTGTTTAGGTGATCGGCTGGGTATCTAAACGTAAATTAATGAAATCTATGTATTTATTCCAGTCTGCCTTTTTTGGGTTTCTATAGAAATTACACGCCCTATGCTGAAAATTAATTTTGAAGCGTATCCATCTGTGCTCAGACAGAGATGCCTCATCAACTACCCTCCACTCCCTGATTTCCATTTTGTGTGTGTTGGAGACAAGTGTAACGTCTAAAACCTCCTGTCTGTTACGTGTAACAAAAGTAGGTGAATTCCCTCTATTACATACCGTAAGGTTGGACAATACGAGTATAATAAAATCATAAGACACTCACCCCTTGAATTTGTGTCTCCACTACCCCATTGCGTATGATGGGCGTTTGCATCGCAGCCCAGTACGTGCATCCAGTTTTGACCAGCCAAGTCCTTTAGTTCTTCCGTTATTACGACTGCAGAGTCGTATGGAAGATAGGTTGAGGTCAGACACAGAGATTTTCCATCTTCCCTCTCGCAGATGACCGCCGTCAAGGCGCCAGAGCTGTAATTATTCAAAAGAAATGCCTTTATGTGGTTTTTAATAAGGATACAAGTCCTGATTTTACCTTCCGCCTTGTAGAACAATGTATAGTTCTTTTGCCGGAGCCCCTGAATCACGTTCTTATTGATCCAGGGCTCCTGTATGAGTACGGCTACAATGTCCTGCCTAATGACGTACTCCATCAGACAGGCCGTCACAGCCCTACTGTGGTGCAGGTTTATCTGCAGCACTTCCATCATCATCATGGGGGGGCTCCTCCTCATCTCTGCCCTTGGTCGATGTTTTGACCATCAACCTCCCCATGCTATATCTTACCATCCCGTTGGATTTCTCCAGGTATGGAAGACATTCCTTGTTTAGGGCCAGTAGAAAGTGTTGGCCGTATTGCCGTCTAGGCCCCGTCTTTAGGATCCTCCATGTATCGGCTTTAAGTTCCCGATTTTGAACATGTAGGAGCCCTAGGAGCTTCTCCGGGTATGTGTAGGGACTAGGTACCCAAACCCAGGCTGTTGGCGGATTGTATTTTGCCAACTCGGCAACCGTTAAGCATTTTAGCTTCATACCTTCCCATGTATCGGATACCTCCGTGACGAAGTGTCTGAGGAAAACCACAGAAAGCTTGTTTCCACAAGCAACAACCTTGCGCCCGCTTTCACAACCAGCGCCATCAAATTGAAGCTCCCCGTTTCCTGCGGCGGATAGTTCCTTCCACAGGGCGTCTTGGAACCTCTCCTCGACGTTTTTCCACTTGTCGATTGTGAGACGACCGCAAGGCTCGTTTACCACAGCAACGAGATGCTCGTCCTTCGGGTCGCTGTGTCCGCGACGCATTGCAGGTGTGGTCACAGCCTTCACCTTTTTCGCTGCGTTGGACTCGGCGGCATCATCGGATCTGCCTCTATTACTGTTGAAACTCGTCTTCCTTCCCGAGTCATTTGCCCCTTCCTTAGCTTTTGCTGCGTAGGAGGTGGAGGGTGCAGTGAGTTCAACCTCCGCCTCCTCATTGGCCAGCTTTTTCCCCTCCTTTGCTTTTTGCAGGTCGGCCAGAAAAGTCTTGGCCCTCGCAAACGCTGCCTTTTCCCAGTCACTGAGGGTGCTGGGTTCACAGCTCCCATACTTGGCTACCTTACGATTTGCATTACGTAGCAAAGCCTTAGCCCTCTTTTGTGAGCTCTGTTTCGCACTCTTCGTTGTTATAATAGACGAAACTGCAGATGCAGCGGCTGAGCCAGCTGTATCTACTGTTCCCTCTACTTTTCCTGTCTTTGTTGACGATGTTGCTCCCGGGCATCTCTTCGGCTGCCTTCTTGCCCTGTATGTCTTTGTCACCGATGAGAGTTCCAGCCTGCTCACCGGTGACTTCGCTGTCGCTAGTGAGGGTTTTTACCGACTCCTCACTGTCGCTAGCTAAAAGCGCCGTTTCATGCAATTCCTGTGCTAGAAGAGAGATGGATGAAGATGATAACTCATCCTCACTCATCTCCTTCTCCCCCTTGACAGGAATTGCATTTTGTTTTTTTTTTGATTTTGTTTTGTTTGTTCCATTTTGAGTAGCCCAGGCAGCGCCGCCATACCTGGACCTGGGTAAGGCTATATACAACAGGCCCGCGCCAAGGCGCCTGAGGGAGCTCAGTTAATGGTTGGTTTAAACCCCAACCTTTCATCCCTGGGCACGGTTTACTATTCGCTCACACCACCAGGTTTGGATAGGGATAGGAACAAGGGTAGGGGGCAATGGGGGGAGTAAGGATACTGGGAATGGCGAGGGGGGGCATGGGATCGGACGGAATGTCCTGGCCAGCTCTTGGTTAGCGCTCATCAGTCGGTCTGTCTGCCATGGGTGACCCTTCTGACGACAGAAGTCATCGACAGCATAGCCCGTTGAATCTTTGCGCCGTAAGCTGCCGCACCGGCACCATCGAAGGCAATGATGGTACACACGTCAAGGTGACTGACCTTCGCGGGGATCACTTTAAATAAACAATCGCTTTTCTTTTATTCAATACTTCCACTTTTTCTCTTGGGTCTTGGGTGCTCCTGCGACATCTATTTATATCTCCTAGTGACACCTCTCGAAACTTGCAGATTCGTTGAGTTCAGAAGGTTCGAGAACACAGATGTACTATGTATTCTGTTTGCGTGAAAATTATTAATTTTAATTTTCGTATAATTGAAATAAAATACTAGATCGTAAATCGTTATAAATTCCTTTATTAAAGTAGATTCGTTCTACAAAGCTCAAAGGATAATTTACCTGCTCGTGCAATGAGTTACAAGAAGAGGAGAAATTAGAATTAACAAAAATGGCGTTAATATGCTCATGTCAGGCTAAACATTAAAATACATGCGGTTTTCACGTTTATTATAAATATAATTCAGTGGAAGGGAGCGTTCACATATAATTACAAGGTAGCCATTAGTTTTCACTTCCGTGAGACGTTATAGTTTAAATAAATAATAATTATAAGCTATGCCAATTATATAAACTTTGAAATTTACTGAACATATTCCATAGCCACTCAAACTGCTTTTCACATGCTACCAAATATCGGTTATATGGCTCTCTACTAGATGGCGGTGCGAGTTGACTAATTGATGCTGAATGTCACAGTTTAAGCAAACATGCAACAATATCCCCCTCTTAAACTTGTTCGTCCCGAACAAGCACGTCAATATTTTCACCATGGTAGCGATGGAGACGATCCACATGGACAACTTTCAGCTTGCCTGATCCTCGCTGGATCCGGTAGACAACATCATTGATGCGCTTCACTATGTTATAGGGTCCTTAACAATCCTGCTGTAGTTTAGGTGACATGCCTTTTCGGCGATGAGGGTTGTCGGATGGAGTATGTCCTGTTGTGTTATGAACTGTGCTTCAATAAGCTAATAATAACATGGGGATCTGCTTGTCCCAGTCCCGCTGGCAGTCGCCAACAACCTTAGAAAGGTGTTCGTTTAAGGTTCTATTGAAGCGTTCCACCATTCCGTCCGATTGTGGATGAAGCGGGGTTGTTCTTGTCTTCTTAATCCCTAGTAGCTGGCATACTCCTTGAAAGATCTTCGACTCGAAGTTGCGACCTTGGTCCGAGTGCAATTCCATTGGTACGCCAAATCTGCTTACCCAGTTGTGGACAATCTGCTCTACCACGGTTTTAGCTTCTTGATTAGGTATAGCAAATGCTTCATGCCATTTAGTGAAGTAGTCCATCACTACGATTATATAGCGGTTTCCACTGTTGGTTTCTGGAAACGGTCCTGCGATGTCAACTGCAATCCTTTCACAGGGCGCTCCAACGTTGTATTGATGCATCTTGCCTTGCATTTTTACTCTCGGGCCTTTACTGGCTGCGCAAGTGGCCCATTTTCGGCACCAGTTTTCAACATCGTCTCTTGCGTGGATCCAGTAAAAGTGTTCTCGTACTTTTTCGAGTGTCTTATTTACATCCAAGTGACCTCCGGAAACTCCATCATGCAATTCCCTAAGCACTTCGTTGACTTTCGATCTGGGTACCACAAGTTGCATCACGGCTGATGTTCCATCCGAAGCTTCCCATTTTCTTTTCAAAATGCCATCCTGAACATGAAGTGAGTCCCATTGTGCCAAGTATGCCTTCAGTTCCGGACTCTTGTTGGAGATCTGCCGCCAGTCCGGCTTGCCTTCATGTTCCTTCCAGTCGAGAATCGGCTCGATATCCGGATCTTCCTGTTGACCATTCCGGATCTCCCAGCATCTCCGTTGGAGTTAAGAGTTCCCCTTCGGTGCTGTATCTCATAGTCATACATCTGCAGGCGTTCAATCCACCTCGCGACTTGTCCTTCAAGGTTCCTAAATTGCAGCAGCCACTTTAGAGACGCATGATCTGTACGCAGGATGAATTTCTGCCCATATAAGTACTTGTGAAAATGCTTTGGTGCCACGATCAAAGCCAGGAGTGCCCGCCTGGTTACGCAATAGTTCCTCTCCGGCTTGGATAGCACTTTACTTAAGTAGGAAACTACTCACTCTTGGCCATCATGGATCTGCGAAAGAACGGCTCCGATCCCAACATTACTAGGGTCGGCATCTACAATAAATATTTTTCCTGGAGTAATGTGAAGAATCACACAGTTGATGTTTGAGACTCTTGAAACTCGTTTCACATTCACCAGACCATTTAAATGGTTTTCCCTTTTCCGTCAGTTGATGCAAGCTCTTTGCGATCCTTGCAAAGTCCTTCACAAACCGTCTGTAGTAAGTTGCAAGTCCCAGGAAGCTCCTCAGTTGGTGTTTGTCTTTGGGAACGGCCAATTTTTCACCGCATCGACCTTCTCTGGGTCAGTCCTTACTCCCTCGGACGAGATGATGTGCCCCAGATATTTTACCTCGGATCTAAAGAGATCACACTTTTTGCACTTCCCAGTCTCTGGAACACTTCCTTCAAGTTATCTCGGTGTTCTTCAAACGTTTTTCCAACCACGATGACATCGTCCAAGTAGACAAAACACGTTTTAAATGTTAGCCCCAACAAAACACGCTCCATTAGACGCTGCCGGCGCGTTACACAGTCCAAATGGCATTACTGTGAATTGCCAGAACCCATTTCCTCCTGCGAAAGCCGTTTTCTCGCGGTCTTCCGGATGGATCTGCACTTGCCAGTAGCCACTCTTCAGATCTAGAGTGGAAAACCATCGGGCTCCGGACAGTGTATCCAGCGTATCGTCAATCCTTGGTAGAGGGTAGCTATCCTTTTTGGTGACATTATTCAGTTGGCGATAGTCTACACAGAACCGAGTGCTGCCATCTTTTTTTTTGGACTAGAACAATTGGAGATGCCCATGGGCTTTTAGAGCATTCGATCACTCCTTCCTTCTATATCGCCGACACCATCTCTGCAACCTCCGTCTGCTTAGCCAATGGTAATCGTCTGGGAGGCTGACGAATCGGTCTCGCATCTCCAGTGTCTATCCGGTGTTGTACAAGGTGTGTTCGGCCATACTCGCAGTCCCGCGAAGCGAATATATCAGCAAACTCGTTGATGAGGTTCCCTGCCATGGCTTGATGCTCCTGATTCAGATCGCAGGGCTGGAATAAAGTTATTTTCACCTCAGTCATTCCCATTGGTGAACGAGGCTTCGCAACACCTTCCTGTGATAGTTTCGTGATGGCAGTAACCGGTACACACTTTCCAACCACCTCACCTTGCTTCAATTTGACGCTTTTGTGTTCCGAATTAAGAACTTGTACGGGAACCATATTATTCTTCGGTTCGACAAGCATTTTTCCAACCACGCAGTTTCGGCAGTGGTTGTCTTCTGGCTCAACTAGAAAGAATCGGTGGCTCCCAGGATCACCTTCCAGCATTGTCCAAATCAGTGTCTCTGAAGAAGGTGGTAGGACCTCGTCTTTACCTCAGGGATGCGGCGTTCTCGTTCCCGTACACTATCGGAATCTCTACGTTTCGATACTTGAGTACTTGCATACCAATGTCCAATACTATATCATGCGCCTTCATGAAATCGATTCCAATCATGCATTCGTCACATATATCGGCTACTAGTAAAGCGTGGGAGAATGATAATCCTGCCAAATTTATTGTTAGTATGACCTCTAAATACACTTTCGCTGTCGCTCCTGTTGCTGTTTTCAGACAGCAACTGCTGGTGTTGTGCAACCAAGACTTACGGACGATGTCCCTCCATATAATGGAAGCGGTAGCACCGGTGTCGATGGTTACCACGCACTTATTTTGTCCGATTTAGGCTTCCACTGTTAGACTCTGGTTTCCTCGCTTGGTTTGGGAGACTTAAATTGTGGTCCTGGGGTCGTCGATTCCCGAGTGCTGGTTCTGCGAAGCTATATTCATTGAATTCGTAAGCAATGTCAACGGAATAGACGTGTTTTAAATCTGCTCCCGGAATTTATTGTTTTGTTTCCATTTTTAATACTGAATCAATATCCAAATAAAGTTTACCCGGTCAACAAATCTTGTACTCGTAGTTAACAAAGACGATTAAAGTTCTTTTTTTCTTCTCCGAAGTATTTGCGCTTAAAATAAGGGGGGATTCTTTTTTTTTGTGTTGTTTTCTCCTCATTCCTTCAATTCGCTTTTTCTGCGGTATGTCTTCCAATGGTGCACTCACCCGCTTGAAGTCGACAAAGGAGAAAAGTGCTACAACTCTTGAAGGTTACAGATCACCAGCAAACACTAACCAAAACAAATCAGTTCCATCGACAGACAATATGGCATTTAATAAAAAGACTTTGAGTGACACGTTACGAGATTTGGAAGCTAGTTTAATGGCAAATTTTAAGTCGCTATTATCTGAACTGGAATGCAGCATAAATGACAAAATTAGTGAAGTAATTTCTTGCCTCAATAACAAAGTGCAAAAATGCGAGACCGAAATCGCCCAACTTAAAGAGGAGAATTTTAAAGCGAATACTCAACTAGCGGATTATCAACGCCTTAGTGATGTTATAGTTCGTGGCATCCCACGCGTTCCTAACGAAAACCCTGTGGAGCTGGCGAGAGAGATCGCTGCTAAATTAGATCATCATTTAACGCCATTCGTTGACGCTTTTCGCCTCCCAATGAAAGCTAAGCTTTCTGGCAAGAACGATTTCCCTGGCAAGAGCGATAATAATAATGCTGCTCCGCTATTGATACGGCTCTCTTCCTACGCTGAACAAAGAGCTCTTCTACTTGCGTTTCGACAGAAAGAAGGTCTTATGCTCAATCAATTAGTGAGCTTTTCCAACGTCGTCGGCACATCAAATGCAGCGAAAAACAACATTTCAGCCCGGATTTACATAAATGAAAGCTTAACACCTGATAATGCATCTTTGTTGCGGCATGCCATTAAATTACGAAAAGAGGGTTTACTACACTCAGCCAGAACCATTAATGGATTTGTTTATGTAAGAAAGACAAAAGGCGATAAAGAGTTGAAAATCACCTCAGCTTCTACGTTCTCTTAATTACGACGCTCTCTCTTCCATGATGTCATCCGGAGCAGTTTTCCCATGGACGTAGTTCTAGTATTTAATTCCTTAAAGTTGTCTAAACATTTTAATATTTACTTGTTTTTCTCTTCCTCTTATTTTTGTTTTTTTCTCTCTTTGTTATTTCTTTTTTGCTTCGACTTTTAATTTATATTCCTTTTTTTTTTTAGTAGACTTAAAAGCATTTTCGTGATGAATGAAAGACATGGTGTGAGTATTGATCCAACTATCGTTATGTTAAGTGTTCTATCCAATTATAGAGATGGGTTCAAAGTGTGTCATTTTAATGCGCGCAGTTTTAACCAACGTAAAATTGATTATGCAAGATACTTATTCCAAAGTTCAGGAATTGATGTCATATGTGTTGATGAGACTTGGTTTAAGCCCGATATTGCTGACGAAATGTACAGAATTGATGGTTATAAGCTATTTCGAAATGATAGGGTGACAACTACTATTGGAGGATGGGTTGCAATTTATTGTAAGGCTTCTCTTTGCAGTAAAGTTGTTGGTAGATCTGAAAATTCGGTGGTTGAATTTTTGCTGTTAGAGATATCTGATGGCTGGATTAAGTGTTTGGTCGCTTGTTGCTATAATCCGGATAGAAGCCATTCTCATGAACCTTTTTTTCTGTCCTCTCAGTTTTCTCACCACTTTACTCAAATATTATTGTTTCAGGTGATTTCAACGCAGAATTACTTAAATATTTAGAATTCTCCATTTATCAGCTTTATAATGACCACGTTCCCTCTAAAGCAGTCTCTGTGCGAAATAAAAATTGCCCTTGGTTCACAACCGATGTCCTCAATGCGCTGAAAAAGAGAAACAGGCTCTATAGCAAATGGAGATTAAATCGATGTTCTTTGAATTGGAATGCTTACAAAATTGCACGAAATTTTGCGACTCAAATTGTTCGTTGTTCTAAGCGTAACTATTTTTCATCGAAGTTAAATGCTTCACTGCCCAAAAGTGTTATGGAGGAACCTGAGACAAATTGGTATTTGCAGTAGGTCCATTGAAGACTGCGTTTTGGACACTGATGAACTAAACGACTATTTTTTGGAAAATGACTCAGTAACTAGTGTCTCTAACTTTGAAGAAATAGATGCAGGCATTGGAGGTCAGACTGAGTGTGAAGTGGTGACAGAGAACGAAGTTCTTTCCGCCATAGCTTCAATAAGGTCTAATGCGACTGGTGAAGATGGTATTCCCATAAGTTTCGTTAAACTAATCCTACCGGAAATCATTGGCCACCTAACGCATATAATAAATGTCTGTATAACCTCATCAACCTTTCCCCAGTCCTGGAAGTATGGAAAAGTTATACCAGTTGCTAAGAAGACTAATCCTGCCTCTTTTAGTGATTTTAGGCCCATAAGCATCTTACCATGCTTGTCAAAGGTGTTTGAGAGGGTGCTAGCAAAGCAAATACTTTTCCATCTGTCACAAAACTCATTGCTTAACCTTCACCAATCAGGCTTCAGAGCTGGTCATAGTTGCTCCTCAGCAATGGTTAATATCTTTGACAACATCAGACAAGAGTTTGACAAGGGTTTCGTGACTTTGCTTTGCTTGCTCGATTTCTCTAAGGCCTTTGACAAAGTTAACCATGGTATTCTTTGCTGGAAACTAAAGCATTTATTCGGTTTCAATGATCGTAGTGTTAGGCTGTTGAAAGATTTCTTATCTAATCGATATCAAAGAGTAGTTATTGGTGAAAGACATTCCGCGTTAAAGCCTATCAAGCAAGGTGTACCTCAAGGGTCAATCTTAGGACCCATTTTGTTCTGTATTTTTATCAACGACCTCCCTTTGGTATGCCGTCACTCCAAAATCCATCTATATGCAGACGATGTCCAACTTCATCTTTCCCTGCCCATTAAAAACATTAGACAGCTTGTTACACTTCTTAATCAGGAGTTGTCAGCAATAAATAGCTGGGCAGAGGAAAACGGCCTTGTGTTAAACCCAACTAAATCTATGGTTATCCCCATATCCAATAAATTTTTTGGCCTCAGCCTTTTACCCGATATATGGCTGTCGAGCTCCAAAATTAAGGTGGTCGAACATGCCAAAAGTCTTGGATTTGTCATTAATCGTAGCCTATAATGTTACAACCACATTAACCTCGTTGTTGCTCGCGTCTATGGATGTCTGCGTAAACTATGGCTTACAGCTAGTTTTACTCCATCCGAAACTCGGGAAAGACTAGTGCGTACGCTAATAATGCCGATTATATCATATGCTGAAGTTGTCTACGGCCATCCGGATTCTTTATCGCAACGGAAGCTACAGGTAGCTTTTAATGATGCCATTAGGTACATTCATGGGCTGCGAAGATATGACAGGATTTCTGTCTACTCTCGTAACTTTCTTGGTTGCACATTGACGCAATGCGTGAATATGAGGAATTGCATATTCTTGCATAATATTATAAATACGAAAATGCCACCTTATTTATACCGTAAATTGAGTTTCTCTCGCTCTCGTAGAACATTTAACATTGACATCCCTATTTTTCGCTATTTAAATTCCTCCCGATTGTTTTTTATTCATGCGATTAGGCTATGGAATTCACTGCCTTCACGTATTAAAAGCCTATCAAGGAGTGACCATTTCAAGGCAGCAGTTTTTCTTCATTTTTCGTCGCAGCAATAAAAAAGGAAAAGAAAGAAAGTAAAGGAAAAAAAAAAAAAAAAAAAAAAAAAAATATTAAATAGATCCTACTACCTTCCCCATAATATCCAGTCATATGTTTCCCACTTCATTTGTTTTAAGTCTTTGTTTATAATATTGTACATTTATTTTATATATATTGTACCGCATAAGTACTAAAAGAGACCTAAGTCTCATAGTACAGCCCGCTTACATTTAAGGTTAATAAACTGAATTGAATTGAATTGAATTGAATATATCTGCAGGATGGATGTTATCCCTGCCAAATGCTTCTTCGTTGCGCCTCCTAGGCCCGCAATGTGGACAACTGCCTTGTCTCGGTGGAGCTCTGCACTGTCTCTGTAGGGGCCCTATTTTATTGCAGTTCCAGCAGCGCATTTGACCTCTGTTATCTCTGTTCCGGTCTACGATATCTGTTCTTTGACATGAGCATTCAACGGCTGTCATTTCCCTTACGCGGTGGAACACATGCGATGCCTGATCAGCAGCTTGCATTGTCAAAGCAAATGCTAGGGTCTCAGCGAGAGTTCTCTTTCCAGCCATTCTTACGGCCATTTGCAGTTGTCTATCTTCATTGGCTTGGATAAACGCCTCCACAGTCATTTCATTGATGTGAACCTCACCAGCATTAGGATATGCCAAATGTGGCAGACGTTCGATATCTGCTTGCAGCTGTTGGAGTGTTTCTCCCCTCTTCTGGACTCTACTGCGTAGCTGTACCCTGTACACTTGCTGCATAAGTTCATCACCGAAGCGCATCTCTATAGATTTGACCAGGGCGTCGTAGTTGTGTTGCTTCTCTTCTGAGACGGTTTGGAGTAACTCCGCAGCTGTACCTCTTAATGCTAGCGTTAGCGCAATTGACTTTTCCTCGTTTTCCCAGCTGTTCGCCATTGCAGCTGCTTCAAACTGTTTCTTATAAATTGGCCATGATGTTTGACCATCGAAAACAGGAGGCTGCATCTCTTTCCTTCTCGGGCAGTCCGCTGAATTTTCTCGAGCCTTCTGCTTCTTCACTTTCTCGAGCTCTTTGGCCAAGTTCTCGAAATCTGTTTCATGCTTGCAAAAAGTCTGATGGATTTCGTCGATTTGGTTTCAACCTTCTCGAACTTGTGGTCAATTTCTTCGAGTTTTCCTTCGAGAACATTTTTAAAATCTTCGACAGCGCTCTTTTGGGCGGCAACTATGGAATTCTTCTGCTCTTCGAATTTAGAGTCCGTAGACTCGAATTTAGAATCAATAGAATTTGTCTGTTGTTCTAGGGAATTCTTCTGTTCATCTAACTTAAGTCCACAGAGTCGAATTTCTGATCGAACTTGGCCACAAGTAATTCCATCATAGCAGTCATATCAACGCTTGTACTTACTTGTTCTTCTGCTACGTCGAACAAAACGGACTTGGGGTTTTCTCCTTCGTTTTCAACAGCTTCCTGCAGTCGAGGCACCACATCACTTTTTCCTCTAGCTGTGGAGAGATTCCGCTTTTCTAGTTCAGTTTTTAACTGCGGAATACTGAGCTGTAGTAATTTCAATGTACGGTCCATTTTTGTTTTCCTTTTTTTTAAACTAATTCACTTCACTTTAATTTCACACTGAATACGTTTTATCCCACTTCTGATACCAATGTTACATCCAGGCTAGGATTAAAAGATAAAACGTAATTCTATTTAATTAATCTTTATTAGTTCTTTTTCAATGTCTTTTAATTCATGATTATTATTCTAATAATTCACTTATTTAATCCAACAATTCACTTTCACAATTAATCACTTTAAATAAACAATCACTTTTCTCTGATTCAATACTACCAATTTTACTCTATACTTTTCACTACTGTCATCTATCGTACTTCTTTATTGCGGTTCAAAACTAGAATGTCTTGGGTGCTCCTGCGACATCTATTTATATCTCCTAGTGACACCTCTCGAAAATTTCAGATTCGTTGAGTTTAGAAGGTTCGAGAACAACATAATTATGTACTAGTTATTCCACAGCTACTCAAACTGCTATTCAAATGCTGCCAAAATCGGTAATATGGCTTTCTACTAGATGGCGCTGCAAGTTGACTAATTGATGCTGAATGACTCAGTTTGAGAAAACATGCAACAATAGTATAGAAGACAATAATAAAACGAAAATTCTTCACTTCTATTCTGGGAGTCACCACACAAACCTCTTGTCTTTTAATATAGCAACACGCTGCAGAGACCGTAGGTTTATCAAGGTAACTCAGACGACTTACAGAGCTATTCGCTTTTGGGTACAAGGATCATAAGGCTACTCGCCGGTCCAAGTCTGTTTGCCATCAAAGAACCTAAAAGATCCTCACTAAACGGTACGCTGGCCACAGGACGACCGACCAACGTTATATAGTTTTGGAAATTTGTTTTTGTTAAAATTCACTTCAATATAAAATTATTAAGAGATATTCGAAACGAAAACATTTGTTGCCATAACTACTCGATTCTCACTTTTTCAGTTTTATTTTTTGTACACAATGACATTTAAATGTCAACTTTTTAATAGTCTAAAACGTGGATACTCCTTCTTAGTTCCGGAACTTTTTTTTGTTAAAATTGGCTTTGTTATAAACTTTTTTAGTAAATATTCGCGACGTTGACGTGAGGTACTCTATTGTGTATTTTTTTTTTAGCTAATTTTGGTTGTCAGATGAATGTCATTTTGACACAATCGATATTTTTTAAATATTTTTTCGATAACATTTAAAGCAATCACAGATTAGTAGCACAGTTTTTATCTGGCCTAAGGCATAAGCCCCGATGATTCCCCGGGCTAACGAATCTTATATAGCATTGCGTATTTGTATGGAAAACTTGCTAAGCCCATATAGGATGGCAAAAAAAAACACGCCATAAAGATGCCAGCATTTCTCCAAGATAAGCTCCAACTCTAGTCTAAAAACTTAGCTCACCTACGAGTTCATGTGAAGAGGGTCATTGGTCGTTGCGCCAAAGGTATTTAATACTTACCAACACATATGAATTTCGAAAAAAAACGAGACTAATGAAGTGTGCATTTACAAAATAGTGCTTACGTGCTGTGCATTGGTTACATTAGGTATTAATGAAGAAAACAGTTTTTTAATTAATTCGGTTTTTTATTGCAGGAAATGTGTTAAAACGAAATAACAATGCAATGAATAATTTTAACTAATTTATAGCTTTAGAACCAAAACAGTAAATAAAAAGTAATATAAAACATAAACAATCATTTGTTTTTCAATTTTTGGTCAACATGTTCACTGTTTTTATTGCTTTAACATACTTCTTCAGGTTTTTTCTCTATAATTTGTTACTTTTTACCCTTCAATAGCTGCTGTTTTCACTTCAATATTCACTTCATTAACAATCACAATGATTATTCCATACGGTTTGTGCAATTTTCTTCAATTTTCTCCATAGTCTGAGTAGTTACTCCAAACATATATCCCAAGCCCAACAGTGTGAAAGGAAGATCGAGCCGAAGTTTCATAAGCGTTAGGACAAGAACTTGAAATTTGTTCCTGCAAATAAATTGAACAAAATTATTCACAATTGCTATCAAGACAGCATAAACATTTATTACCAATTGATTTGTGAGAAGTATCTTCTACTTAATCATCCTCTTACGAAAATGCTTCCAAAGTATCTGGTTCAGCTTGCAGGGTGCTTACAACCATTTTTATTTGAAGTAACTAAGTAGCAAGTATATTTTTATTGTTATGGGTAAGTAAAATAGATAAATATATGTATGTAGTGCATGCCCACAACTGGAGCCCGTAGGTCCATACTGGTTTCAGAACTTGCGTGTATAGCAATAACTTGTAGTTAGACAGAGTGCTTATTTCTAAATCCAAATTGGTGAATTGGGACTAGCGATTTTTCAGCTATTATTTTTTGTAGACGTAGATATGATCTTGAAACTTAAAAAAATTGGCGGTATTTTAGTCTATTCAGAGGAACTTGTTTTGTAATCGATAATCCACGATGTACCTTACTTAAAATTGTTAATCAATCTATATATCGTTGTTATTAGAATATTTTATAAGAATAATAATTTTCTATAATTTGTATAAAAATTAATATCAAATCAAGGTGTAGTTTATTTTTAAGTAAAAATGAGTTACAATAAAATATATTTTATGGATTTAAATACGAAAAATTGAATGAAATTGGATTTGAAAGAAAAATTATAAAGATTAATAATTTGATTTTAGCTCTAAAATATGTACATATCGCCCGTCAGTCTTATTATTAAAATAAGATAAGTCGTAACATAGTAGATGTACTGGAAAGTGTATCAAAGAATCAATTTAAAGCTTATAAAGAAAAGTATTTTATTTACATTAAAAAGATTTTTGTGCAAATCAATATAAATTGATAAATTATATTTTATTTATTAATATTTATATTATTTATAAAAATTAAATTATTAAAAATAATTATATAATATAAATGTTTTAGTATATTAATTATAGTTTATTAGTATTGTAAAATAAAATTGAAATAAATTGAACAATTTTTATTTAAAAAGAAAATTTAATTTATTGTATCTTGTGTATCAGAGTATATTAAATAATAAATAATAAAAGTTATTTATCTCGATTTTAAAAGATTTAATAAATTATTAAAGTTAATGTTATAAAATTATTTTAAATAATTTATTAGAAATGAAATGTTATTCGTTTTTAAAGGTATCTAGTTTTTTTTAGAAATAAATTTAATTTAATTTTTTAAAATTTATTTATTTATTTATTTTAATTAAATAATTTTTAAAAAATAATATTTTATGGGATAAGCTATAAAATAAATTATTATAAATAATAGATAAAATTTAAAATTTTATATGTTTAGAATTAGCAATTAATTTAAAATTTGTTATAAATTAATTTTTAAATTAAATTATTTATTTTATTTTAATTTTTTATAAAAATATTTATTTAAATTTATAAAATAAATTAATAATGATATAATTAGTATATAATATATGTTAAATAATTTATTAATGAAAAGTTTAAATAAAGAATTCGGCAAAAATAATGTTCGCCTGTTTAACAAAAACATGTCTTTTAGAATTTAATTTAAAGTCTAACCAGTGGGCAGATTTAATTAAATGGCCGCAGTATTTTAACTGTGCAAAGGTAGCATAATCATTAGTCTTTTAATTGAAGGCTGGAATGAATGGTTAGACGAAATATTAACTGTTTCATTTAAATTTAAATTAAAATTTTATTTTTTAGTCAAAAAGCTAAAAAAAATTAAAAGACGAGAAGACCCTATAAATCTTTATATTTATTTATATTTTAATTTTAAAGATTAAGTTAATTATTATAATAGTTAAATATTTTATTGGGGTGATAGTAAAATTTAATAAACTTTTAAATTTAAAATCATAAATTTATGATTAATTGATCCATTATTAATGATTAAAAAATTAAGTTACTTTAGGGATAACAGCGTAATTCTTTTGGAGAGTTCATATTGATAAAAAAGATTGCGACCTCGATGTTGGATTAAGATATAATTTTAGGTGTAACTGTTTAAATTTAAAGTCTGTTCAACTTTTAAAATCTTACATGATCTGAGTTCAAACCGGCGTAAGCCAGGTTGGTTTCTATCTTTAATAATATTTTATATTTTAGTACGAAAGGATTAAATATAAAAATAAATATATTTTTATATAAGAATATAATTAATTTATTTATAACTATTTTGGCAGATTAATGTAATAAATTTAGAATTTATATATGTAATTTATATAACAAATAGTACTTGTTTTATATAGAATTTATTTTGTTTTTAAATATAATTTTAGTATTAATTATTTGTGTTTTAGTAAGAGTTGCTTTTTTAACTTTATTAGAACGTAAAGTTTTAGGATATATTTAAATTCGTAAAGGACCTAATAAAGTAGGATTAATAGGAATTGTTCAACATTTTTGTGATGCAATTAAATTATTTACAAAAGAACAAACTTATCCTTTATTGTCAAATTATATTTCTTATTATTTTTCTCCAATTTTTTCTTTATTTCTATCTTTAATATTATGAATATGTATACCTTTTTTTATTAAATTATTCTCTTTTAATTTAGGGTTATTATTTTTTATATGTTGTACTAGTTTAGGTGTTTATACAGTAATAATTGCTGGATGATCTTCTAATTCAAATTATTCTTTATTAGGAGGTTTACGTTCTGTTGCTCAAACAATTTCTTATGAAGTTAGTATAGCTTTAGTTTTATTATCTTTTGTTTTTTTAATAAATAATTATAATATATTAAATTTTTATTATTATCAAATTTATTTATGATTTTTTATTATTTTGTATCCTTTAGCTTTTGTTTGATTAATTATTTCTTTAGCAGAAACAAATCGTACTCCTTTTGATTTTGCTGAAGGAGAATCAGAATTAGTTTCTGGGTTTAATGTTGAATATAGAAGTGGAAGTTTTGCATTAATTTTTTTATCTGAATATGCAAGAATTTTATTTATAAGAATATTATTTACTTTAGTTTTTTTAAGGGGAAATATTTTTAGTATAATATTTTATTTAAAAATAATATTTATTTCTTTTATATTTATTTGAGTTCTTGGTACTTTACCTCGATTTCGTTATGATAAATTAATATATTTAGCTTGAAAGAGTTTTTTACCTTTTTCTTTAAATTATTTATTATTTTTTATTGGGTTAAAAATTATATTAATTAATTTAATTTAAATAATTATTTTTAGTAAAGTTAATAGAAAATTTATATTTCTATAGTATGTTTTCAAAACATATACTTATTCAAGTTCATTAACTTATTAAATTAATTTAATAATTTATCTCATCATTTACAAGTTAAGGGATTTACAAGATAATACAAAAAATATAAAATAGTTAAAATTTGTCCAATAATAATATAAGGATTTTCTACTGGGCGTGCTCCAATTCAAGTTAATAAAATTACAATAACAAGTATAAACCAAAATAAAATTTGATTAATTGAATACAATTCTATTCCTCGAAATTTTCTTAAATTATAAAAAGGTATAATTATTAAAATAGCAATTGATATAACTAAAGCAATTACACCTCCTAATTTATTAGGAATTGATCGTAGAATAGCATAGGCAAATAAAAAGTATCATTCTGGTTGAATATGAATAGGAGTTACTAATGGATTAGCTGGAATAACATTATCAGGATCTCCTAATATATAAGGATTTCATAAAGTTAATAATGTTAATATAAATATTATAATAATAAATCCTGTTAAATCTTTGTAAGTAAAATATGGATGAAATGGAATTTTATCTAAATTTGAATTTAATCCTATAGGATTGTTAGAACCTGTTTGGCGAAGAAACAATAAATGAATTATTATTATAGCCATTACAATAAAAGGTAAAATAAAATGAAAAGTAAAAAATCGAGTCAAAGTAGCATTATCAACTGCAAATCCTCCTCAAATTCATTGTACTAAATCTGTTCCTAAATATGGAATAGCTGATAATAAATTAGTAATTACTGTTGCTCCTCAAAAAGATATTTGTCCTCATGGTAAAACGTATCCTATAAATGCTGTCCCTATAACTAAAAATAATAAAATTGTTCCGGATAATCATGTAGAGGTGAATAAATATGATCCATAATATATTCGTCGTCCTACATGTAAATATAAACAAATAAAAAAAAAAAGATGCACCATTAGCATGTAATGTTCGTAATAGTCATCCATAATTTACATTACGACAGATATGATCTACACTATTAAAAGCTAATGAAATATCTGCTGTATAATGTATGGCTAAAAATAAACCAGTAATAATTTGTGTAATTAAACATAATCCTAATAGTGACCCAAAATTTCATCATATTGAAATATTGATGGGAGAAGGTAAATCAATTAAAGAATTATTTCCAATTTTTAAAAGTGGATGATGGGTTCGTATTGGTTTATTCATTAGTTTACTTATTATCCGTAAAGGTCAATAAAATAATTTAGTAATTTTGACAGAAACAGTTATTGTAATAAAAAGATAATTTACTAATATTATTGTGATTATATTTGTTGGATAATTATATAATTTATTTAAATTTAATGAATTTTCTGAAATATATATGTTAATATTTGTAATTGAGTTTATTTCATTATTTATAGAATTAAATATTAAAATTATTTTATCTTTAAATATAATAATATATATTATCAATAATATATATATAATTATTATAAAAGTTATTTTTATAGATAGAGAAAATATTTCATTTGAAGCTAAAGATGTTACATAAATAAATAAAACTAATATACCACTTACAAAAACTAAAAATAAGATATATGAAAATCAAAATCTTTTAGCTATTAAACTTGAAATACAACAAATTAAAATTGTTTGAATTAATAATAATATCCCTATACTAAGGGGATGATTTATTTGTATAAAAATAAATCTAAATATAAAAGTTAATATATATATAATAAGTTGAATGATATCAAGAAATAGTTTAAAAAAAATATTAATTTTGGAGATTAATGATAAAAAGAATTCTTTTTTCTTGAAGTTTAAATTTTTTTTTTTATTTTTGATTTACAAGACCAATGTTTTTGTTAAACTATTTAAACTAATGCTAATATTATTTAGTTGAGGTATACCTTTTTTTTTGATAATAATAGGAATTATTGTTTTTATTTCCAATTATAAACATTTATTATCAATACTTTTAAGTTTGCAATATATTGTTTTATCATTATTTTATTTATTATTTATTTATTTAAATTTGTTAGAATATGAAAATTATTTTATGATAGTTTTTTTGACTTTTAGTGTATGGGGAGTGTTAGGCCTTTCAATTTTAGTTTCTATAATTCGAACATATGGTAATGATTATTTTCAGTCATTTAATATTTTACAATGTTAAAAATTTTATTTAAATTAATTATATTATTGCCAATATGTTTTATAAAAAATATATATTGAATGGTTCAAAATATATTTTTTATAGTTATAATAATTTCAATTATAAATAATTATTTTGTTAATTATTTTGTAATGGTTTCTTATTTTTTTGGAATAGATATACTTTCTTATGGAATAGTATTATTAAGTTTTTGAATTTGTTCTTTAATATTAATAGCTAGAGATTCTATTAATAAATTAAATAATTATAAAAATGTATTTATGTTAAATTTATTATTAATATTATTATTGTTATTATTGACATTTAGAAGTATAAATTAATTTCTTTTTTATTTATTTTTTGAAAGAAGATTAATTCCTACACTTTTTTTTTATTTTAGGATGAGGATATCAACCTGAACGTTTACAAGCAGGTATTTATTTATTATTTTATACTTTATTAGTTTCTTTACCTATATTAATTGCTGTTCTTTATATTTATAAAATTATGAATACAATAAATTTTTATATATTAAATAATTTAAATTTAAATTATTTAATTATATATATATCTATAATTTTATCTTTTTTAGTAAAAATACCAATATTTTTAGTTCATTTATGATTACCTAAAGCTCATGTTGAAGCTCCTGTTTCTGGGTCTATAATTTTAGTAGGAATTATATTAAAATTAGGAGGCTATGGTTTATTACGTGTTTTAAATTTTTTACAAATTATAGGTTTAAAATATAATTATTGATTTATTAGAATTAGTTTAATTGGGGGGGTATTAGTTAGTTTAATTTGTTTACGTCAAACAGATTTAAAGTCTTTAATTGCTTATTCTTCTGTTGCTCATATAGGAATTGTTTTAAGAGGACTTATAGGAATAACTTATTGAGGAATTTGTGGTTAGAATATATTAATAATTGCTCCTGGATAATGTTCTTATGGGTTATTTTGTTTGGCTAATATTACTTATGAACGGTTAGGAAGACGAAGTTTATTAATTAATAAAGGCTTATTAAATTGTATACCTTCTATAACATTGTGATGATTTTTTTGTGTTCATCTAATATAGCTGCTCCTCCAACTTTAAATTTATTAAGAGAAATTTCATTATTAAGTAGAATTATTAGTTGATCTTGATTAACAATAATTTTATTAATATTAATTTCTTTTTTTAGAGCTGCTTATACATTATATTTATATTCTTATAGACAACATGGAAAATTATATTCAGGAGTTTATTCTTTTAGAATAGGTTATAATCGTGAATTTTTATTATTATTTTTACATTGATTTCCTAAAAATCTGAAATATCTTTATTGTGATTATAATATTATTTAAATAGTTTATTTAAAAATTTTGATTTGTGGTATCAAAGATATGAATTTATTCATTTTAAATTATGAAATATTTATCAATTTGTTTAATTAATTCTATTTTGTTAGTATTTATAAGAATATTTTTAATATTAATTTCTTTATACTTTATTATAAATGAATTAATTATTTTTGTTGAATGAGAATTGGTATCTTTAAATTCTTCTAGAATTGTTATAACTTTTTTATTTGATTGAATGAGTTTGATATTTATGTCTTTTGTTTTATTAATTTCTTCTATAGTAATTTATTACAGAATAGAATATATAATAATAGATTTAAATATTAATCGATTTATTATATTAGTATTATTATTTGGTTTTTCTATAATAATATTAATTATTAGACCTAATTTAATTAGTATTTTATTAGGGTGAGATGGATTAGGATTGGTCTCTTATTGTTTAGTAATTTATTTTAATAATGTAAAATCTTATAATGCAGGAATATTAACAGCTTTAATAAATCGAATTGGAGATGTATTTTTATTATTAGCTATTGCTTGAATATTAAATTATGGAAGTTGAAATTATATTTTTTATTTGGAATTTATATTAAATGATACTAATATATTATTAATTGGAATTTTAGTGACTGTAGCGGCTATAACAAAAAGAGCTCAAATTCCATTTTCTTCATGATTACCTGCTGCTATAGCTGCCCCAACACCAGTTTCTGCTTTAGTTCATTCTTCTACTTTAGTAACTGCAGGAATTTATTTATTAATCCGATTTAATATTTTATTAGTAAATTCTTTAATTGGTCAATTGTTGTTATTATTGTCTGGATTAACTATATTTATATCAGGATTGGGGGCTAATTTTGAGTTTGATTTAAAAAAATTTATTGCTTTATCAACTTTAAGACAATTAGGTTTAATAATAATAATTTTATCAATAGGATATTTTAAATTGGCTTTTTTTAATTTATTGACTCATGCTTTATTTAAAGCTTTATTGTTTATATGTGCTGGAGCTATTATTCATAATATAAATAATTCTCAAGATTTACGATTAATAGGAGGTTTAAGAATTTATATACCTTTAACTAGTTCTTGTTTTAATGTTGCTAATTTAGCTTTATGTGGTATACCTTTTTTAGCTGGATTTTATTCGAAAGATTTAATTTTAGAAATTGTTTCAATAAGAATAGTTAATATATACATATATTTTTTTTTTTTTTCAACCGGTTTGACTGTTTGTTATTCTTTACGTTTAGTTTATTATTCCATAACTGGTGATTTAAATTGTAGTTCTTTAAATATTTTAAATGATGAAAGTTGAATTATATTAAAAGGAATATTAGTATTAATATTTATAAGAATTATTGGTGGAAGAATATTAAGTTGATTCATTTTATTACTCCTTGTACAATTATTTTACCATTTTATTTAAAATTTATAACTTTATTTGTTTGTTTAATTGGAGGATTTTTAGGTTACATAATTTCTAAAACTTCATTTTTTTTTATAATAAATCTTTTAATAATTATTTATTAACAATAGTTATAGGGTCTATATGATTTATGCCTTATATTTCTACTTATGGTTTAATTAATTATTCATTAAAATTTGGTATAATTATTTTTAAAAATTTTGATCAAGGTTGATCTGAGTTTATAGGAAGACAAAATTTATATAAACAATTAATTAATTTTTCTCAATTTTATTATATTATACAAAATAATAATTTGAAGATTTATTTATTAATTTTTATAATGTAGTAGACGAATTAGTAAACGATGTAGTAGACGATGTAGGAGACGAATTTGAAGACGATGTAGTAGACGAATTAGTAAACGATGTAGGAGACGAATTTGAATGATGAGGATTGGTAGAGGATCGAAGAGTCATCTTAGCAATTCTGCTAAGACAATCGGCATTGGTATTTTGTTCGCCCTTCTTGTGAATGATTTCGTAATCAAATTCCTCGAGTTGTAGGCGGTATCGCATTAGTCTTGAGCTAACGTCCTTGCAATTATGGATGTAGATGAGTGGCTTGTGATCTGTGATAAGGAGGAATTTTCTTCCATACAGATAGGGACGGAAATGTCGGACTGACCAAACAATGGCGAGCAATTCCTTGTCTGTAGTAGAATAGTTCTTCTCACTCTTATTCAGCGTGCGAGAGGCATATGCGATAGGCAAGTCATTTCCTGGCTCACCCTGAGAAAGCACACTACCAATTGCAACATCACTAGCATCTGTTCTAAGAATAAATTTTTTTTGTGAAATGGGGTGGATTAATAAGTTTTTCTTTTAACCCATGAAAAGAATTGGTACAAAGAGGAGTCCAGTCGAAAGGGACATCCTTGCGAAGAAGGTTGGTAAGGAGCTTAGAAATTTGGCGAAGTCTTTGATGAAACGGCGATAGCATCCAGCAAGACCCAGAAAACTTTTTATGTCTTTGCCGTTTTTGGGTTGAACGAAATCTTTAACACACTGGATTTTCTGCGGATCTGGTTTAATACCAGATTCGTTTATTACATGACCCAAGTAAATAAGTTCCGATCTTAGGAACTGGAATTTCTCAGGTTGTAGTTTGAGATTGTGTATTCTCAAACGATCAAAGATTTCAACTAGCTTAGAATTGTGTTCCTCTAATGTTTTTCCATAGACCACGATGTCATCCATGTATACGAAAGTTTTTATAACTTGAAGACCAGTCAAAACGTTATTCATTAACCTTTGGTAGGTAGCGGGGGCACATTTTAATCCATAAGGCATTCTAATGAAATCGTAATGACCAAACGGCGAGGAGAAGGCTGTCTTCTCTCTATCTTCAGGTTTAACTTCGATTTGGTGGAATCCACTTGCGAGATCTAGGGTGGAAAAGAATTTGGAACTCCCTAACTGATCTAGGATATCAGTTATGTTGCGAAGAGGGTAAGCATCACCGACTGTTTTGTCGTTGAGCTTACGGAAATCGACTACAATTCTCCATTTCTTATTACCATTCCTATCAGGTTTCTTAGGCACAACGATAAGAGGAAAATTCCATGGACTATTCGATGGTTGGATAATACTGTCGTCCATCATCTCATGAATTTGTTTATTTACCTCTTGGCGCTGGGCTTCAGGTAATCTGTAAGGTCTGGTATAAGTAAGGGTAGAATCGGGAGTATGGATAGAATGTTGAATTTGAATTTTGGTGGGGGCGTACGCCCCCATTTATTCGGCTTAATACAAGCTAAATATCTTAAAAGACTAAGACTTATAGCTAGGACTTAAAACTAAAACTGATTAGGTGTTGTTGGGGGGGTGATGGGGGAGGGCTTAAGGAGATCGATTTTTATAGAGGAAGTGCTGCGGTTGAAGTCAAAAACATTAAGGTTTGAGTTAACCTTCCGTAGCATACGTGAGATGGGTTCGTTGGAGCCATACAAGGTACGGTGGGTTGGAAGATAGAAAAGTCGTGGGCAGCGTAGACTACGAGGATTAGTGTTAAGGCAGATAGAGTTGTGAAGAGACGCACAATCGACGGAGCCTGAAAGGAGTCGGTGAATGAAGAGAATGTCAGCTGCGTCCCTGCGTTCTTCAAGGGTATTTAGGTTTATAAGTTTAAGACGGTCGCGATAAGGAGGTAAGATGAGAGGATCGTTCCAAGAGAGACCACGAAGAGCAAATCGAAGAAAACGACGTTGAATGCCTTCGATTCTAGATACATGAACTCGTTGAAAGGGACACCACGCTTGGCTAGCGTACTCTAGGAGGGGCCGAACAAAAGTTATGTACAGGGATCTGGTCACGTATGGGTCGCAAAATTCTTTTGACCATCTTTTAACGAAGCCAAGTGATGAGTTTGCTTTAGTAATTATCTCATCAATATGCGAACGGAAGCTTAGTTCCCTGTCGCATAATATGCCAAGGTCGCGAATTGATTGAACACGATATATAGGCTGATGGTGGAGTTGGTAAATTCGAAGAGGAGACTTGTTGCTCTTGCGTGAGAAGGTAATAGACTGACATTTAGATACATTAAGTTCTAGGCAGTTCTTAAGGCACCAGTTGGAAAAACTATTTAGATCTGTTTGAAGGAGGCTAAAGTCATGTTGTGAAGAAATGGTTTTGAAAAATTTGGTGTCGTCAGCATAGAGAGAGAGCGCTGAGTGTTGAATGATCCTTTCAAGATCGTTAATTGTTAGAATAAATAAAAGGGGACCTAGATGACTGCCTTGTGGAACACCAGAGCTGGCTAAGAAAGGTGCCGAAAGAACGGACCGGAAGCGAACACTGTAAAAACGGTTTTCCAGGTATGACTCTATCCATTTTAGCAAAATGGGTTCAAAGCCAAGGGCAGATAATTTGAAAGCTATTAATTTATGGGAAATCTTGTCAAAAGCCTTACTGAAATCTGTTGTAACAACATCGACTTCTTTACCACTTTCTATGGCTGAGAGTGTAGAGGATATGAATTCGACAAGATTAGTGGTAGTTGATCTACCTTTTAAAAAGCCGTGCTGGTTAGGGGAAATAAAAGACTTGCACTGAAAGCTTAAGGCTTCATACAAGATACTTTCAAAAAGTTTGGGTATATGTGAAAGTTTGGCTATGGGGCAGTAGTTTGTCACCTCGCTCTTTAATCCCTTTTTGTGTATTGGTGTTATAAAGGAGGATTTCCATATCTGAGGAAATTCACCTTGAGAAAGCGATAGCTGAAAGAGATATGAGAGGGGTAAGCAAAGATTTGAGGAACACTTTTTAAGAAATATGGCTGGAAGACCATCTGGGCCGGGTGAATATTCATCATTAAGTGTAAGCAACTTCTTTTCTATTGCCGTATGATCAAAACTTTGGTACATAGAAGGACCAATGGAGAATTTTTGAAGATATTCGAAGTAGGTGGGATCCGGTACGAAGGAGCTGTCGGCGAAAGACTGCTTAAAGAAAGAAGCAAAAAAGTTGGCAATGGTAAGCGGATCGGTAGATGATTTATTTTCATAAGAAAGGGATGGGGGGAAACCGTCCGATTTTTTTTTATAGTTAACGAATTGGAAAAATGACTTCGGATCGTTTATTAGCTTGGTTTGCGCACTATTAAGATACTGTTGATAGAGGGAGTTATAAAGTTGGGTGAATTGAAGGTAAACACCGAGGTAGTTGGAATAGTCAGAAAAAGAATCGGTTCGAATGAAAACTGCCCATAGTTTGTTTCTTTTGTTACGTAAAGACCGAAGCCTTCGATTGTACCAAGGAGGGCTCGTAGAAAAGGTTTTCTTGCGAGAAAAGGGGACATAGAGAGATATAGAATTAAATAATTCTTTGTAGAAAGTGGAGAGAGCATCCTTCAGAGGTAGATTGGCGAACTTAAAAGAACACCTACTAAGATAAGTGTTGATTTTTTGGAAATTCGCTTTATGGAAGTCGTAAGACGAGGCAGCTGCTGAGTGAATGGGTTGGATAGGAGAGTTAAGGAAAAGAGAAAGAAGAAGTGGCGGGTGAAAGTTATCAATGATCGACAGCGCAAAGGGACTCAGGGACACAGAGGAGTTTATAGGGTCAGTTGTGAAAATGAGGTCTAACTGCCTACCCATATAGTTGGAGACCCCACTAACTTGACATAAACTTGAGTCTGTAATCCCATCCAAGAAGAGACATTCCTTACTTGAGGTGGGATTTGAAGCGATAAAAAAAGATTCTTCATCTGATAGAGTCCAGTGCAAATGCGGAAGATTGAAGTCGCCGAATATAATGATATCATCAAGGGAATCAGATATGCTATTTATTTGGTCGATTGCTTCGATTGCGAGTTGGTAGGATTCTATAGATTGAGCCGGTAAGATATAAAAACACATAACGTAAACAGATCTGCTGGGGAGTTTTATTTTAATAGAAACGAAGTCAAGCTTAGAAGAATTGGAAACAGCAATTAGAGAGGAGTCAAGGTCTTTGAGGGTGGCCAGTAGGACGCCTCGGCAGGGAGAGCCATCAGTTGGTCGGGTAAGATCGTCGTCTCGAAAAACATTAAAAAAAGGGGGAAGGATCTCCTGGTTCTTTATGTCGGGAATCAGATTTGTTTCAGTCAGGGCGTAAACATCGAATGGAAGAGCATGAGATTGGTGCAAGACAGCGTGGGTTTTAGATCGCAGTCCTCTTACGTTTTGATAGTAAAAAGTGAGGGGAGCGTTAATGCGGGAGAGCGTATGGGAGGATAGGTCGGTGGCCGACTCGGTATGAGTTAATTTTTCCCCCTTTAGGTAGAATCAATCACTATACAGAAGGCAAAGATTTAGAATAGAGTCTCGTTCATTTTTAGTCATGTGGTCAGTTATGACTAATTCTTTGATGGCTTGAACTCTATCGTAAGATGAAGGATATTGTTGGATTTGGAAAACATTATAGTTAGAGATATCGTCAAATGTTAATTCCCGTGTTAAATTCAATAGAAGATTCAGAAGAATTAATCACGGATATATAAGAAATAGTACTATTGGCAGGGGTAATACTATTGCCAATATACAATCCGTTGGGAAACTGTTGGGCTAAACATAGGCTGTCAACTTCTGTTTCCTTGTGGATGGGGAGTAAGAGTTCAGTTCTAGCGGGAATTGTAACTAAATGTGATGGTATTAAATCATATTCGATGATATGCTTTTAAAAAAAAAAGAGTAAGAATTTTAGTGCCATAATTGATTTGGGCCTGATGATCATCGAGGAAATTATTGCCTACGATTCCATCAGTAACAATAGGAAAGTTCCTGTTTACTACATGGAAAGGATACGTGATGGTGATATTTAAGGGTAAATTTACATTCAAGTAAACGACTCCCTGGGTTAATATAACGGATTCGGTAATTCCGGACAAGGAGTGAATTATACTAGGGTTGATGGTTACTTCTGGCTTTAATTTATCGATTTTAATTAGACAAATTTCGCTACCACCATCAATGAGAAATTTGGAAGAACGAGAATTTTGTAGGGTGTTAGAAGAAATCTCAATAGAATCGACACGACTGACTTTATTATTAAGATTAATATGGAAGATGTGGCGAGGAGATTTTAGTTGTTGGTCCGGACCCTGCCACTGGTTCCGGGCTCTGTGTGGTTTTCCGAATGTTGGTTAGGAGTTTGAGGGGAATTAGAGTTAGAGAATTGTTGCCGCTTCTTATTGTTATTATATTCTCTTTTCCTGCACTCTTTAATATGGTGTCCAGGGTTTTTGCAATAACTACATATATGGGACACAGTCTTTACTTCAGACTTAATTACAGGAAGTGATTCCCTATTTTTCTTAGTATAACACTGGTCAATGTTATGTCCAGAGTCTTCTGTATCAGAAACGATGCTTACCAAGGTGCAGCGATTGCCATTAAAAAAACATAATATACCGTATTATTGACCTTAACAGTGACAACCCCAAATACCAAGTAAATTTATTTCAATAACACAACACATAAACCATCAACCAAAAAATATTCTTCTCGGCTCGGTTTATATCCCAAGCAACAGTCCGACATCAGCGGTGACTAAAGAACTGTCCAAAATCAAGGCGCCGAGTGCATCCTTCGACGGTGCAATTGTTGGCGGGGATCTCAATGCCAGAAGTCCAAATTGGGGGGACACAGCGTTGAGCCAAAACGGCAAAACACTTGAAAATTGGCTAAGCTCACAACTTCCTTCGCTGTCAAATTTAACGGCGCCTTCTCCAACATTTACGACGGGCTCATCTTTCCTCGACCACTTCCTTATTTCCACTCACTGGGTAACTCGCTTGAGAATATTTTTTTCATTAACACACTCCCTTCTTTCTCCGACCACTTTCCGTTATTCCTTATCATCAGGATTAATAATCTTGAAGTACCCAATATCGAATCCATCTCCGGGCTGTAGTATAAGAATACAGAGGGGTCGGCCTTCCGTGAAGACCTTGATGATCTCCTTAACCAGGGTTTCCCTTCACAATCTACTTGCATTACAAATATGGGAATGGATCCTCTGATTGTGAGGATGAGTACGGCGGTAGCCTCAGTTTTAGAACAACACTCTGACAGAACCATTTATTCCTCTACAAAATATAAAAATCTTCCATCCGACATCTTAAGACTATTCAAAACAAAACATCAATGGCAAAAGCAACTCAAACAAACTTTCCACAGAACTTATAACAGGGTTTTTTTTTTGTGTTGGGAATTCGCTGGAAGAAAAAATCATCAAAAGACATTGCAGAGCTAGTCCGCGAGGGATGCTTCTGCAATTTTTTTTTTTTTTTTTTTTTTTTTAATAAACCCTTGCCCAAGGGCAGGCACTGCGACCTGAAAAGATCTTTTGTGCGCCACAAGGTTGTCTTTACGCCAAAAGGCGACTGACTTCCCTAATGAAACTCAGCACGTCTTTGGTGGTAGAGTTGCGAAGCTCTGCCAGTGATAACATCTCTCTGTGGAGAAGGCGTCGTCTCAACCAATGTAGAGCCGGGCATTCACAGAGTATGTGTTCTGAGGTCTCCTCGTCCTCCATGCAGAATCTACATTCTGGCGTTGGACATAGGTTCATCTTGTTGAGATGATATCTCAGACCGCAGTGGCCAGTGAGAAAGCCAACCAGCAGTCTAATGCTTTCCTTATTTAGAGTAAGGATTTCCTTATAGGAGTAGGGCTTAATCAAGCGTTTAGACTGTCTCAGACAAGGGGCGCTTACCCAATGTTCAAGGCGAGTCTGTTGCTCCCAATCTTTGACAAGCCCTAGAGCAGTAGTCCAGTTGACACTGCAGTACGGTTCTGGACCGACAAAAGCGGCTTCAGAGCCAGCTCTGGCAAGCTTATCTGCAGCTTCATTCCGTACAAAACCTCGGTGGCCAGGCACCCATCCGAGTTTAACTTTGTTGTATTTAGCTAGCTTTTGTAAGGCGCAGCAGCAGTTTTTTACAGTCAGAGAGTCTATTGTGTTGGACGACAGTGCCTGAAGTGCCGCCTGACTGTCTGAGAATATATGTATCTTTGCGCCCTTAATTCCTTTGTTGGAGTTTAAGATAGCGCAGATCTCAGTGGCATGGATTTCCGCCTGGAACACTGTGGGGCACATCCCCATAGGTATCGAGACCTTGGTGTTGGGTCCAAAGACACCAGCACCAACTCCAGACTCCATTTTTGATCCGTCGGTGTACCATACCAGACTTTTTGGGTCCACAGCTGGAACTCCCGAGACCCATTTAGAACGGTCTAGTATTTCTACCTCAAATAGTTTATCGAAACTATATTCCCTTACCATTAAGTCAGGGATGGTGTAAAACATATCCAAGTTTTGGATAGAGTTGAGTATCTTCAGGTGACCCACATGGTCATTTGAGTTATACTTATATTCAAGCTGAAGCTTAATAGCGCATCTGGCAGCCGTCTTCTGAATGAATGCTTGTAGTGGTGAGAGTCCAATTATGGCTTCAAGTGCTACCGTAGGGCATGTGCGCATGGCACCAGTTATTCCCAGACAGGCAACACGTTGTAGCTTTTGGAGCCTGTTAGCCGTAGTACGTTCAAGTACTTTTGGCCACCACACGATGGAGGCGTACGTGATGATGGGTCTAACCATCATGGTGTACATCCAGTATATCATTCTGGGGTTTAGACCCCAAGTTCTGCCGTATAGGCGTCTGCAGGCCCACATGGCTCTTGTGGCACGCTCAGTGGCGGCCTTTACGTGTGAGTTTTAATTTAGTTTCCTGTCCAGGATGACTCCCAGATATTTGACCTCATTGGAGTAGCTCAGGGGTGTACCATTTACGGTGATCGGTTCGAAGTTAACCAGTCTTTTTCGCGTAAAAGGTACCAGGATGGTTTTAAGAGGGTTGATGGAAAGTCCTTCCTTAAAACACCATTCTGAGACATGTAGCAATGCTTTTTGCATGCTATCAGTAATGGTTGCGCTACGCTTACCATTAATAATTATCGCCAGGTCATCAGCATAACCAATGGCGTTAAAGCCTAGTCTGTGTAGACTGACCAGTAGATTGTCGATGACAAGTGACCACAAGAGGGGAGAGAGTACTCCTCCTTGGTGACAGTCTTTGGCTGCCGTCACAGACACCGAATTACCTCCAGAGGAGGAGGTAATTATACGACTTTCCAACATGGCTCTGATCCATTAGTTCGTCGATACTTCGATACCTTTATTACTGATCGCCCTGGCAATCGAGTCGTATCCGGTATTATCGAAGGCACCCTCAACGTCCAAGAAGGCACAAAGTGCCGTTTCCTTAGACTTGAAAGTCTCCTCTACCTTTTTGACAAGGCAGTGAAGAGCACCTTCAGTGGATTTGCCCTTTCTGTACGCAAATTGACTTGAGTGCAGGGGGCTTGATGTTACTATCTGCTCCCTAATATGAACATCTATAAGTCTTTCCATGGTTTTTAGAAAGAAGGATGTTAGACTGATGGGTCTGTATGATTTAGGCAGTTCACTTGGCCTATTGCCATTTTTGGGGATAAAAATCACGTTGACCTGTCTCCAGGAAAGTGGAATGTATCCCCAGTTGTAACTAGCCCTAAATAAAGCAATAGCCATCGGCAGTATGACATCACTAACCCTCTGCATAAGGGCCGGAAAAATGCCGTCACCACCTGGGGCTTTAAATGGTTTGAATGAGCCAATTGCCCATCTAACCTTATCTGGACTAAACATTTTTCCAGATAAGCTGTTTACTCTACTATCTACATGTACCTTGGGGTCCACATCGTTAGAGTTACCGCCTATGTCGCGAATGGACGAACCTGGGAAGTGAACCTGAAGAAGCGTTCTGATTGAATCTTCTCGGTCCGTCGTGTAGGTGTCATTTGGTTTCTTTAGTAAACCTACACCGTTATTATGATCTTTGCCTAGCGCTTTGTGGATGCGAGCTGCTACCGGCATATCTACTATGTCTTCGCAGCACTTCCTCCATGTAGCACGCTTTGATCTTCTCAGTTCTGAGTTGTATTCTGTGAGAGCGATCCTATAATCGTCCCACCTTTTGGTGTGTTTGGCTCGGTTAAAGAGTTTCCTAACCTTCCTCCTATATTCAGCAAGTTTGTCATTCCACCAGGGGACCTTACGTCGCTTTATGCTGGTTTTAATGACGCAACTGCTCTGGTAGGAGGTTAGTAACACTTTGTTGAGCTGGTGTGCTGCTTCGTCAAGGTCCCAAGTGGACTCGATTGACGAAATTAGCATATCCGTTTTTGAGAGGACAAGTCCTCGATACGTATTCCAGTCCGTCGACTTAGGATCGTATCTAATTGTGGCCTGTGACAGTTGACCGGGCAGGTCGAACCGAATGTGTTGGTGATCCGACAGCGAGGCCTCATCTGACACGGGCCAATTTAAAATGAAGTCTGCCATAAATGGACTAGCGAGTGTGAGGTCAAGTACCTCTTCGCGAATCGAATTTATGAAGGTTGGTTTGGAACCCTTGTTTAAAATGTCTACATTGTTACCGACTATAAAATTTAACAAACACTCACCTCTTTTATTGTTGTTGCTACTACCCCACACCGTATTGTGAGCGTTGGAATCGCACCCAATGACGTAGTGTAAGTTGTTTAGTAGGCAGTAGCGGATGAGTGCCTGTACCTCTAGTGGAGGGATGTTGTCTTCGTCTTCGGGGAAATACGCAGAGGCACATATGATGTTGTGTGTACCTCTAGGTGTAGGTACTTCCAGTAGTACGGCAACCAGGTCTCTGCTGATGAATTCTGGAATGGGAAGAAAGTTGCTACTTATATCGATGAAGCAGGCCGCCCTCGGCACTTGCTCACCGCACTTGTAAATTAACTCACCTGCCCTATTCCCAAGACGTTTAATGAGTCCGCTGATAACCCAAGGCTCCTGGATGAGGCCTAGGGTTAGCTTTTCCTCGGCGAACCGCTTGCTAAAAGTGGCGGACGCACCCTTAGCATGATGGAGGTTCGCCTGAAGCACCTTGATGGTGTTCATAGATCCTCCTTTGAGGATCTGGCTTGCCTGAGTAGCTGGGCTTTTTTTGGGCCCTTACCTTTTCGGCAAGCAGCCAGTCCAGGGCGACCTGTTGTTGACTGCCTGGCTGACTCATCTTTTTTCCATCCCTGGTTAGACCGCCCAGTGGCGGCGTTGGCCGGGTTGGAGGAGTTCGCGGCCGAATTGCCGGTTTTCCTAGGGAAAGTAATCTTTCCTTGCAGGAAGGGACGATTGGACGACGTGGTGGCCGTTGCCTTAGTGCTCCCCCCAGAACCACTCGGGGTAGCATGCCCAATGGCATTTTTACTACCTTTGCTGGCTGTTTGGGGGGGGGGTCCACAGGAACTGACATTATTTTCGTCTGACCGCTACCTAGGCTGCTAGTAGGAGCTAGTCCTGATGAAGTGGACTGCGTAGTTGTACTACCTTCAGACACATTTCCGATAGGTTGTACGAAGGTTTTTGGCCCTGTGGCACAGCTAGTCGAGGTGGACTGCAATGGTACACTACCTTCAGACACATTTCCGATAGGTAGTACAGTGGTTTCTGGTCCGGTGACACAGCTAGTCGTGGTTGACTTATGAGGTACCATACCTTCAGTCACATTACCGATAGGTGGTACAAAATTAGCTGGCTCGTTATTATTGGGGTTGATGGCAGATTTAGAGGTTCTGTCGGTGCTCTTCAGAATCAATCTGATCATGTCAAATCGGTAGGCGATCTTCCCCATAAGTATATTGAGCTCAGTCAAGGAGGCGTTGTCTATTGAGATAACGAGGTGAAGGAGTGCACCTACCTTACCTCGCTGTATCACTCTCCATGATTTGGTGCTGATGTTGGCATTTTGCGCCCCAATGGTCGCTAGCACTTTTTCATTTGAGAGTTCGAGGCTCTCTGGAAAGAGTCCGCGGACGATGTGTGTTTTCGGGAAAGATCCTTCTTCCACAAGCATCAGGTCCAGACTACATTTCTCTTTAATTTTCTCGAAATTCGAGCGCATCCACCCAGCAGTGGCGCTGTTAGAGCAGACGAAGATTATCCATCCTGTCTTAAGGTGCGAGCCAGAGAAGACTGGCCACACGCCACGGTCGCTCAACTCGATTGAGGTGTCTATCACCGCCTCCTTCACAGCAGCCATTTGCTCTATGGAGAGAGGGTTTTTGCCCAAGTCGGTTGGGATGATTCCAAGCCTAACTAGGCTAGCCACCTGGCTAAAGGTGGGTGCCTCAGGCCTAGGACCTTTCCTAACCTTCTTGGCGGCAGGTTTGGGGGGAGTCTGGTCTTCAGATCTGCCTCGCTTGTTGTCAGGCTTGTCTGTTTGTGCTGCTTGGGCTAAGATTAGAGCACTTTCTCTGTCTAAGCCTCTCCGCAAAGCACTTTTGAAGCGTCTATTTTGTAGACCGCTGAGTCTAACAAAACCACCTTGCTTCTGTATATGTAGCCCAGTCAAGATCTTCCCAATGGAGGAGCAACCCGATTTCTCGGAGACCACGCTACAATTGTCCACCAGAGTGGAGGTGTCAGAATCTGAGGTGGACGCTTCCGCTTCGTGTTTTCTGCCACTAATAAGTTTGGATGTTGTCCACAAGACATCACTATCCATACTTTGGGAGTTAGGGGGGTTCGGTTGCCCGTCAGCAAGCCGAGAAGTGGAGGCCGGGTTCTGCTCTATAGCAGAAGAACCATCAGCCTTCGGGAGCCCAGTAGCTATCCGATTTGGGTTGTCTTCTGGTTGTCCAACAGCAATTCCAGAAGTTGATGCGATTTCAGATGCATCCGTCTGTAAGTTTTTTAAATTTTGATTTGGAATTGTACCCACGAGTCTTCGGGAAAGTAAGTCGCCCATGCCAGAGCCCGATATGGCATGGGAAGGCTGGATTTAAAACCGAAGGTCGCCTGGTATTCGGAGTTTGCATACTTGCGACTAGGCGCTCCCCTAGCCATGCATCCATCGGCATATGCAACCTTAGAGTTGGAGATTTGTTAGGGTTGACTCCCCAATTGGACGACAAGTCCGGTTAGTTCTAAGTCATCACTCATCAAAACAGACATGGTCTGATTGACTCGTTGCGATTTAAGCCTCCGCACCGGCACCAACATCACAAGGATGGTACACTCGACAAGGTAACTAACCACGCGGAGGATGCTTCTGCAATAGTGAGACTTTAACTCATCTAAAAAAAAAAAAAAAAAAACTCCCGGGGGACTGACATTCGCCATCCCGAATGAGATTGCACCTAGTCGACGACTAATCGGCAATTTGTTTTTGAACTACATTTTTGTTGAATTTAACAGATAAATCCGCCGTTTGTCGGATTTCTAAACTTTTTTCTTGTTTGAAATCAATACGTGATTTCTTAGCCCCAGCCAACTCTTATAGATCAAGAGGTTTTACCCGTCTCAATTTCCTGATTGCATTGTCATTATTTAGTAGTTCTGTTATTTCTGTGTTTACGTGGCTGAGAAGCCTACTTCTATGCCTTAACTTAACTTCATCTTCAACCATTTCAACATTTAGATCTTTATGCAGATCGGCATGGCGTATGTACCAAGGTGCATTAACTATGTTCCTTAGTACTTTATTTTGGAAAAACTGAATTGTTTGTAAATTTGTTTGGCATGTGCATGCCCACAACTGGAGCCCGTAGGTCCATACTGGTTTCAGAACTTGCGTGTATAGCAATAACTTGTTGTAGTTAGACAGGGATGAGAATCCCCCAATAAGCCAATACATTTTACTGTATCGCATGTTCAACTCATCTTT
Source organism: Portevinia maculata (assembly GCA_949715645.1). Lineage (NCBI taxonomy): Eukaryota > Metazoa > Arthropoda > Insecta > Diptera > Syrphidae > Portevinia > Portevinia maculata. Next base: position 180,610,085 of record OX454526.1, read on the forward strand.
TTTTTTCTTTACGTGCGCTTTCCAACGCAGTTTAGCGTCTAGAGCCATGCCTAGATATTTGGCTGTGTTTGAATATTCCACTACATTGTTGTTAATGTAGACTGGAATGTTTGGTACGTTTCTATATGACTATATGACTTAAGGTCATTTAATCTAATCTGCCATTTCTTTGTCCATTCCGAAATATTGTTTATTGCTGTTTGAAGCTTTTTTGTTGCTATTTCGACAGTTGCTCCCACAGCAAGGACAGCTGTATCATCTGCAAAAGTAGCTATGGTGGTTTCTTCACTTTCAGGAAGATCGCTAGTGAAAAATAGGTATAGAACTGGACCTAGTACACTGCCTTGCGGTACACCAGCTTTAATCTCTCTTAATGTTGAGTACTCTGCATCTTGTTTAATTCTGAAGAATCTATCTGATATATAAGACTCCAGAATGGTCGCATACTGCTTCGTCAGTTGCTTTTGAAGTTTGTGTATCAGTCCTTTCTGCCAAACGTTATCGAAAGGTTGTGCTATATTAAGAAATACTGTAGAGCACACATTTTTCTCTTCAAATGATTTTTCGATTCTATCTGTGATTCTATGCACCTGATCAATGGTAGAGTGCTTATTTCTAAATCCAAATTGGTGAATTGGGACTAGCGATTTTTCAGCTATTATTTTTTGTAGACGTTTTACCAGAACTTTTTCGAATAACTTCGACAACATTGGTAGAATAGATATTGGGCGATATGGGGTAACTTCGTTAGGTGGTTTGCCTGGTTTAGGTATCATTATTACCTTCGCGACTTTCCACATGCTTGGCACATATCTTAATTTAAAAGCAGCATTAATAATCTGCGCTAGTTTTTTTAAACATGGCATTGCTTCAAAATTTCTCCTGTAATTAAATCAAACCCTGGGGCCTTTTTTATATTTATTCTTTCTTTAATTTCTTCGGCAAGTTCTTTAGCTGTGTTATAAGCCGAAGCTGGCCACAGGGGCATCTTCGGAGTAGTGCAGGAGGACGGTGGCACGCTCGCGGTTGCACGGCTATTGCTCGTCGGACGGTGTAGATCTTAACACCCCTGAGAAAAAAAGGAAGAAGATAGGCAGAGAACTAATCGGACGGACCAAAAAAAAGGAAAGAAAAGAGAAGAGAAAGATAGGATAGACGAAAAGAAAATCTCAATACCTTTGCCCTACCAAGGAGAGACTTGCCAGATGATGTTGACTCTGGCTCGGCCTACCCACCCTATGTGTCGGACGACACTCCTTTGGCTATCTCTCTGGCCGAAAACAACGAGAGATAGCCCCTTGGAGTGTCGTCCGATACATAGGGTGGGTAGGCCGAGCCAGAGCCAACATCATCTGGCAAGTCTCAGGAACGAGACGAACCTTACCAGGGAGCGACGTTAGGAAGCAGTGGATGCAAAGGAGACTAGAATTAGGATAGATATAAGTTAGATTAGGGATATAGAATAAGGTTTAGTTTACGTTTTAAGTTAGAATAGGATTAGTGTAGCATAGTTAGGGTAGTTAAGATGCATCTGACTTCCTGTACTCTCTCCTTGGTAGGGCAAAGGTAATTGAGATTTTCCTTTCGTCTATCCTATCTTTCTCTTCTCTTTCCTTTCTTTTTTCATCCGTCCGATTAGTTCTCTGCCTATCTTCTTCTTCCGGCACTATAATTTTTGCTTGTGAGCAGGTGGTTTGAGGGGGGTGGTTTGAGGGGTGACAAGAACTACCCCCGTCCGACGAGCGATAGCCGTGCAACCGCGAGCGTGCCACCGTCCTCCTCCACTACTCCGAAGACTCCCCTGTGGCCAAGCCTCGACTCATAACAGCTGTTACCGGACGAATAGGTCTATCTTCTTCGCACCTTATTTCGAGTCCTTGATAACCTTTATCTTCATAAGGTTTGAATACGTCGTCAAGATACTCAGCGAAAGTGTTTGCTTTCTCTTGGTTGCTTTTCGCCCAGTTACCTTCTCTGGTTTTTACTGGCGGAATGTGAGCTATTGGCCTGTTCATTTTCTTCGTTCCTTCCAGAGCGAGTAGTCGGTACTAGCATCATTTGTAAGACTTGTGAGGTAAGTTTTCAAAGACTCATTATTGAATTCTCTTACAGATTTTCTGAGCTTATAATTTAAGTTGTTCAGTGTGGTCTTGTCGCTCGGCGCCCTTGTCTGTTGCCAGCGTTTTCTAGTTTTCCTCTTTTCTGTAATAATTTCACATATTTCGGGAGGATAAGAGTTTTGTTTGATCTTTTTTGTTGTTTTGGGTGTGGCAGCCCACCCAGCTTTTTGTATTCTGAGCATCAATATTTGGACTGCTTCTTCTACTCGTAGTTGATCTTCTGTTTGAATAGCTGGTGATAGTTGGATACTTTCTTCCAACTTCTGTCTGAAGTAGTTCCAATCAGTCAGTCTATTTACTAGTTTTGGGCTATGGTCTTTTATTATTATTTTATCGCTAGGTGTTAAGAGTATAGAGGAATGATCTGATTGAAGATCTGGGGTGGAATCGGCTAAGGTGATAGTTGATAGTTGACAATCAAAATCATACCTTTACGTCCACGTAAGGTGATAATCAAATTGACAATCACCTTTCTGCAATGAATTTCATGTGACAGGTATTTAGGTGTCGCTTTCATACATTTTTGTTATTTTCATAGGCATGCACCTTGGCTTCAACTCCAAATAAATTAAATGCTTTAGTGAAAAAAGAATATATATTAAATAAATTCAAATAAAAAAGTGAAATTGGAAAATTCGTGAAGTACAATGTTTACTTCATTAGAACTTTTCTACACAAATGAAGAAAATAATTTTTTGAAAATAATTACACAAATGTCCAACTATTAAGAAGAAAAATGAGAAATAAAGCAAATATCTTGGAACTTTCAAACCCGATGAAAGAATTCATAGAATTATAAATATTCATTGTTGATTGCTATCATTTATTATTGTGTATTTTAGATTTTTGAAAAACTTTCGCTTATCAAAAGAAGCGTTTGTGTTTGTTTTGGGATTGGGACTGCTTGATTTACCAACTGGAATAAGGTCAATGCATGTTCCACCCATCCTTCAATTGGCTGCAACTCAAAATCTTCTTGGGGTGGTGGCTATCAGACAAGTTGGGGCTGACTGGGCTGCACCAATGGGTGAAAGTACGGTGGCTGAAATTACTGCTGCAGTCATTAAAAAAATGCAGTCAATACTTTGTCCATTTATGATAAAGTTTTTGCCTAAGGACTCAACAAAATCATATTTGAAATATAAATCATGAAAAATAAACACACATCAGCTGCTCGGAATGACAGCGTCGGCAAGGAAGTGACGTTTAAAACTCTAAGTGCTACCAATAATCAATCATTTTTTAGTGATCGCTTTACGCAGAGCAAAAAGGAGTTGATAATCAAAAACGACAATCAAAAAGCGACAATCAACTATCACCTTAGCCGATTCCACCCCAGGTCCTTCCTCTATGCTTATTTTATTTGAAGATATATTTTTTGATAGAAAGAAGTCGACAAGATCTGGGGTTTTATTTCTATCTGTTGGCCAATAGGTAGGTTTTCGCGTTGAGTGATATTTGGCGCCATCTTCTTTAATTGCTTCATATAGTTCTCTGCCTCTAGTATTAGTTAATCTAGATCCCCAATACTTATTTTTGGCATTAAAATCCCCTCCTGCGATTAATCTATTGTGAAATATGCGGAAAAGACTGTAATGTTCACAAAGAATTTAAAAAGATGATCCGTATAAGACCTAAGTCCATAGCCCATGAAAACTGGCAGCACTTTCAAGCGAAATATTCCTTTCGTTAAGTTGTTTTTTTATTTGTTCTACGCACGCAAAAGCGGTTGGAAAAGGGGCGTTGGTGTTGGTAGCGTGGGCGAACTATGAAATAGGGGTTCGAGCAATTTTAGAAGGGGAGAAGCGTGACAGATATCGAGTGGTGCGGAAGTTTGGAGTTTTTAAAAAAAGTACGTGGTGGCGAGACAAGTGGTCCGTTTTTGTTTCTTTTTATAGTATTATAAAGTACAGTCGCAAGTTTTCGGAAATTTTTTAATTGAAAACAAAAGACAATAAAAATTAAATAAAACAACAAAAAAACGCCAGAATAACCACGCTATTAAATTAAAACAAAGGAGACAGTTTTTATAACTCCAAAAAAAATAATTCCATAAATTAAGGCGCGAAAGCCTAACCAGAGAAAACTCTGCCCTCCAAGAAATTTCGTCGCCCAAAGTCATCAAAGGTCATATAGGCCAGCCAAGGAGCCGTACACTTTTGCTGAAGAAAAAAATAAAATAAAAATCATCTCATCATCTAAAGCCTGGTCCGCAGAAGTATCAAGGCTGAATATAAGACATCGTGGGAGCACCTGTACTTCGCCGCTCCAAAGATAGTTTTTTTTGGAAGAAATCAAGTTTGTATTAAAGTCTTCTTTTTTTTGATATAATCCGTGAATTATATATACTGTGTGAGAATAAATTACTCAAGTGCTTAAAGTAAATTTCAAATTAGAATTTTCATTGAAGGAAATTAAATTTCTATTAAAGTTCTTTTTATTTGATTTATTAATTTAATACACATATTGTGAGTGTTTACAGTAAATTTCAAATTAGTATTTCCATTGAAAGAAATTGAGTTGGCATTAAAGTTCTTTTTATTTGATTTATCAATTTAATACACATATTGTGTGTGTTTACAGTAAATTTCAAATTAGTATCTTTAACGAATTAAACTAGTAAGTGAATTCTCCTTCATTTTTGAATTGATTAAAATATTATAAAAGAATACTAGATATTAGTAATATTGTAAAGGTTAAGACTTTCATTTATAATATACATAGTAGAAATAGACATTTCATAACCATTTTTCTGATCCATCGTGTAACAGCAATCGCGTTAACCCATCCATGGTGCACGCTGGAGGAGAAGTCCAAAATTATCGAAGCGCGGAAAGGCGCGAAAGCAAGGTTCACAAAAACGGTATGAGTTACTTGTTGTGTTGTTGTAGTTTCTATATTGATTATCAGATGAAAGTGTAAAGTACCTCAATAAACCTTTAAAGATTAATTCGTTCAATAAACCTGAAATGTCAAAACATATTTTAAAATTTAAAATGAGTGTTTAAATTGATTCTCAAGAGAGTGGGGGACTGTAGTGGAAAGTGATGGGGAGTTGTTCGTAGGGGGGTTATCACACAATATGGCCGAAGATAACCACAGGAGTGGACGAACAGAGTTCACATGGGAGGGATAATAATGGCCAATGTTCCAAAACAATTGGAATTCCTGCTTCTTTTCTTTTCCGCCTTTTAATTTTTCTAATCTATGGTCTTAGTCTGTTTCTTTTCTCATTTACATTATTTCTTCTCTTTCCTAATTAGTTTTGATTTCTTTTGACTATGGCACGTATATAGATATTACGGCGTGTTAAGGACAGGCAAGAACCCACCCCGTCGGCGAGCTAAGCCGTGCTTTACGCAAGAAGTGCCAACCGCCTGCAACCTTACATGTCCCCCTCTCGCAACCCGGACCAATGCCGATAATCGGTGTTGTGGAGATGGTTCATTTTGAGGGGAACGTCTACCATAAAGGTAGGTGTTCGTATCAAATGGCGCCCAATGGTCAAGGCCGAATTTTGGAATTGCAAAATTTCATTTTCCTTTTTGCACTATTAACGGTGTACTTTTAGCATTTCGCTAGCCTTGCTGCAAGTTGTGTTCTATTATAATTGACAAAAAAAAATATGTAAATTTAAGCCATTTTTGTTTAACCGCGTTCAATTTATTCTCCGTTGCCGATAATATTAATTATTTAATAATTACGTCCTATTTACAATCCCTGCTTCATTGGTTAAACATGGTGTTCGTCGAATTTTATCCATCTCTCCTTTCCTACTTTTTCACCGAACACGAAGCACACTATAATCTTTCTTTTCTCCTGTCACTATCAAAAATAAAATAAAATAAAATAACAAACATCCATCGGAATGAGCTCTAATATTGGCTTCAGGAAGTCTCAGAAGTTTAAGTCTAAAAGACAGTCTTCAGCATTGCTCCGATCCAATAAGAAAAATAATAGTCTTTGTATACCCTATTCTAGGGGTATATTAATTTTGACGCATAGTTTGTAACATACCTTAATATTGCCCGTAGACCCCTAAAAGTTACTATATTTATGATCAGCATCGATAGTAATGTCGATCTAGCCATGTCCGTCCGTCGGCAAAAATTAGGCCTTTAAACTGGACCTAGAGAGCTGAAATTTTAAGCATATACTCTCTAGGGTCCCGAAATAATCAAGTTTACGAATTTTTGAAATCCGCCCACAAACTCAAAAAAAAATTTTTTTGGAAAAAATCGAATTTTGAGCTAGAAAGCTGAAAGCTTTTATATATGATCTATGACTCCTAAAACTGCTCGGGATAAATTTTTTTCAAAATCCGCCCACTGACACGCCCACAAATAAATAAAACAATTTTTTTGAAAATCCAAAGTTTGAGCTAGGGAGCTGAAATTTATAATATATACTCTCTAGGGGGCCCTTTATGCTCATGTGTAAATATTTTCCAAATCCGCCTACTGGCACGCCCACAATTTTTTTTTTTTTTTTGAAAATTCAAAGTGAGCTAGGGAGCTGAAATTTATAATATATACTCTCTAGGGGCCCTTTACGCTCATGTGTTAATTTTTTTTAAATCCGCCTACTGACACGCCCACAATTAAATAAAACAATTTTATTGAACCACCCAAGTTTGAGCTAGGGAGCGTTTTTTTTGATAAAATCCTTTAAATGTTATATAACAAAATATGTAGAGAGTTCTTTACAATTCAACCATACTTAGACTTTTGTCACGCCCACTTATGAGGGATAGGAATAAGAATAGGGTATCCAACAGTTCGCCCAAGCGGACTGTAGCCCGTCCCTATGTTTTTCTTTTATTTCTCACAGAGAATCGTATGTCCCGAATTTTAGTTAAACAACATGAAATTCGCGTTGCGACGGTATTCTGTTTTGGAATCGCAATAAAGAAAAATTATAGTCCGATTATTATTTTACCAGCAATTAGCAGTTTTCATAAGTCTCAAGATTCTCAATCAACTATCATTATCGCGATGAAAATTGCAAATTTAGCCAATCATATGAAAGACTTTCTGCGAATGACCCTAATAACGCCAACCATTGGTTGCTATAGCTATGCTACCCAGAAAGTACATATAGATACATTTTACTCTGAACAAAACACTAAGTGGGCAGGAGTAACAAAACACTACAACGCCAAGCTACAAAAAAAACCTTCGAAACAGATACACACTCATCACTACTTAACAGAACAAACCCCCAACTCTCAAGGAAATATTTCGTTTAAAAACCATAGTATATATTATAAACACAGATTATATTATTATATTTTTCAATAATTTCTTAATATTCAAAAAAAAAAAATCTTTTTGAAAATGGCAAAACAAACCGGTGCCATATCAAAAAGCCTGCGCAGTAAAGCAGGCAACATAAACCTATGACAAGATATTCCGGAACAGGCGTTTAACCCTTCCGGAAATATTGCTCGTACTCCGCCCGGAGTGACAATCAACCAGAAGAGTTTAAGCCCTCCTTATCAGGTCGAAAGGCCTCATGAAATAAATTTAGCCAACGATACCAACACTATCGCAACACATAAAGACAGTTCAGACATAATAAGAGATTTTAACATTGAGGATGATAACAATAATTATACACCTAGAGGTTTCCGTAAAACTCATACTCAACCTAGTTTTGGTCCTGAAATAGAAGAGTATGTTACTCAAAGAGTTCAGGAAATACAAGAGCAACAAGCTCAATTATTTAGCTCAAAAGGTGAGAGTAGATTTCCACCTGATGACTCTAACCTAAATCCAAATAAAAATCCAAAGAAGAATACTTTTAGAAACCGTTTTAGTAACGGTCGGCGTGTTTCAAATCAAGCACCACCAAGACACGAAACTTCAAGTCCTAGACTAAACGTGTTGGAACATAACATTCAACAAATTTCTCAAGCCTTAACTGAGGTAACGAATCGGCCAAGCGATTTAAGACCATACGCTAAAGTAAGAATACTCAATCAAAATATTCTTGGCTTACTAGATAGTGGTGCAAGCGTGTCTTGTCTCGGGAAAAAATGCATGGAATTAGTGAGGTCGGCAGGTGTCCCCATTTTGAAGCATTCGTCCTTCATCCAAACTGCTGATGGAGGAAAACAAAGCATATTAGGTAAAATTGAGACTGAAATAGTTTACCAAAACCAGTCTAAGGAAATAGTCATTTATTTGGTTCCATCTCTAGATCAAGAACTCTACTTAGGCGTTGATTTTTGGCGGGATTTTAAGATAGCCCCGTTTCTGATTGCTTCGCTCAGTCATGACCTGAAGAACACGAAGCACACTATAATCTTTCTTTTCTCCTGTCACTATCAAAAATAAAATAAAATAAAATAACAAACATCCATCGGAATGAGCTCTAATATTGGCTTCAGGAAGTCTCAGAAGTTTAAGTCTAAAAGACAGTCTTCAGCATTGCTCCGATCCAATAAGAAAAATAATAGTCTTTTTATACCCTATTCTAGGGGTATATTAATTTTGACGCATAGTTTGTAACATACCTTAATATTGCCCGTAGACCCCTAAAAGTTACTATATTTATGATCAGCATCGATAGTAATGTCGATCTAGCCATGTCCGTCCGTCCGTCCGCCCGTCCGTCGGCAAAAATTAGGCCTTTAAACTGGACCTAGAGAGCTGAAATTTTAACCATATACTCTCTAGGGTCCCGAAATAATCAAGTTTACGAATTTTTTAAATCCGCCCTCAACACGCCCACAAACTCAAAAAAACAAAATTTTGGAAAAAATCGAATTTTGAGCTAGAAAGCTGAAATTTTTTATATATGATCTATGACTCCTAAAACTGCTCGGGATAATTTTTTTTCAAAATCCGCCCACTGACACGCCCACAAATAAATAAAACAATTTTTTTGAAAATCCAAAGTTTGAGCTAGGGAGCTGAAATTTATAATATATACTCTCTAGGGGGCCCTTTATGCTCATGTGTAAATATTTTCAAAATCCGCCTACTGGCACGCCCACAATTTTTTTTTTTTTTTTTTGAAAATTCAAAGTGAGCTAGGGAGCTGAAATTTATAATATATACTCTCTAGGGGCCCTTTACGCTCATGTGTTAATTTTTTTTAAATCCGCCTACTGACAGGCCCACAATTAAATAAAACAATTTTATTGAAACACCCAAGTTTGAGCTAGGGAGCGTTTTTTTTTGATAAAATCCTTTAAATGTTATATAACAAAATATGTAGAGAGTTCTTTACAATTCAACCATACTTAGACTTTTGTCACGACCACTTATGAGGGATAGTAATAAGAATAGGGTATCCAACAGTTCGCCAAAGCGGACTGTAGCCCGTCCCTATGTTTTTCTTTTATTTCTCACAGAGAATCGTATGTCCCGAATTTTAGTTAAACAACATGAAATTCGCGTTGCGACGGTATTCTGTTTTGGAATCGCAATAAAGAAAAATTATAGTCCGATTATTATTTTACCAGCAATTAGCAGTTTTCATAAGTCTCAAGATTCTCAATCAACTATCATTATCGCGATGAAAATTGCAAATTTAGCCAATCATATGAAAGACTTTCTGCGAATGACACTAATAACGGCAACCATTGGTTGCTATAGCGATGCTACCCAGAAAGTACATATAGATACATTTTACTCTGAACAAAACACGTGGGCAGGAGTAACAAAACACTACAACGCCAAGCTACAAAAAAAACCTTCGAAACAGATACACACTCATCACTACTTAACAGAACAAACCCCCAACTCTCAAGGAAATATTTCGTTTAAAAACCATAGTATATATTATAAACACAGATTATATTATTATATTTTTCAATAATTTCTTAATATTCAAAAAAAAAAATCTTTTTGAAAATGGCAAAACAAACCGGTGCCATATCAAAAAGCCTGCGCAGTAAAGCAGGCAACATAAACCTATGACAAGATATTCCGGAACAGGCGTGTAAGGCCTTCCGGAAATATTGCTCGTACTCCGCCCGGAGTGACAATCAACCAGAAGAGTTTAAGCCCTCCTTATCAGGTCGAAAGGCCTCATGAAATAAATTTAGCCAACGATACCAACACTATCGCAACACATAAAGACAGTTCAGACATAATAAGAGATTTTAACATTGATGATGATAACAATAATTATACACCTAGAGGTTTCCGTAAAACTCATACTCAACCTAGTTTTGGTCCTGAAATAGAAGAGTATGTTACTCAAAGAGTTCAGGAAATACAAGAGCAACAAGCTCAGTTATTTAGCTCAAAAGCTGAGAGTAGATTTCCACCTGATGACTCTAACCTAAATCCAAATAAAAATCCAAAGAAGAATACTTTTAGAAACCGTTTTAGTAACGGTCGGCGTGTTTCAAATCAAGCACCACCAAGACACGAAACTTCAAGTCCTAGACTAAACGTGTTGGAACATAACATTCAACAAATTTCTCAAGCCTTAACTGAGGTAACGAATCGGCTAAGCATGTTAGGTACAGGTAGTAGTGGCGCTAGCCAGACAGCAGGACAAACCCTAAGAACTTCGCATCGGGACCTTCCTAACCGAGTTGAGCTCGACAAATGGTCGGTTAAGTTTGATGCAACAAACAAAACACCACCGATTGATGATTTTCTTTTTAGAATAAATGCGCTTCGAGAAACAGATGGGTATTCTTGGCAACAAGTGCAATCGCATTTTCACCTGCTTGTCTCAGGAATAGCAGAGAATTGGTATTGGCAATTTCTCAAAACCAATCGCAGTTGCAGTTGGTCGGAGCTTCGATCAGCTCTAATTGAGCAGTTTCGTTCCGTAGAAAGTGACTGCGAAATAACAAGACTGATGATCGATAGAAGGCAAGGCAGCTTCGAATCGGTGGATGACCTTTACAACACCATCCTATCGATGAACGCTCGCCTTCGGCATCCGAAAACATCATCAGAAATTATGGAGATATTAAGACATAATATTAAAGACCAAATTTCGCAATTAATTTTTGCATACCAGCCGCACAATCTATCTGAACTGGTGCTAATTTGCCGCAAAGCTGAAAGGTTTCTTCAGAAAAGGGACGCGAATCGTTATAATCGTCAGCCTCGTCATATAAATGAAATAGACATTCCTCACAGCGAAGAATCCGTAGACCTTTCAGTTGAAGGATTATATTCAAACAACCCTATGCCTGATAATCAAAACAACAGTATTCCCAAAAATACCAACACTTTAAAATGTTGGAATTGTGACAAGATCGGTCACTCATTTGTTGAGTGTCCAGCTGAGACTAGGCGGTTGTTTTGCTACAAGTGTGGAACACTTGGTTATGTAACCCCGACTTATCCTAAATGTCGGGGAAACTTTCGATCGAACGAGAGAACCTCCGGGGCGACTCGTTCGAGACCATCCCACCCGGGGCATTAGAAATACAACATCCGAGTAGTCCTAAGATCACAATATTAAAACCTTCAACAAACTTACAAAAAACACCCAACAAAACAATTTCACCACAAAAATCACTTCATCAACGCCTCATCGATTACCATAAAGCACGAGAGAGAATCCTTAAATATGCAGCTTAACCTCGAATTCTAAAAACAAGAGCACGATACAAATCTCGTAAGAACCAACGAAAAGCACTGAGCTCAACGGTTTTAGACAGAGCAAGCGATTTACGACCATACGCTAAAGTAAGAATACTCAATCAAAATATTCTTGGCTTACTAGATAGTGGTGCAAGCGTGTCTTGTCTCGGGAAAAATTGCATGGAATTAGTGAGGTCGGCAGGTGTCCCCATTTTGAAGCATTCGTCCTTCATCCAAACTGCTGATGGAGGAAAACAAAGCATATTAGGTAAAATTGAGACTGAAATAGTTTACCAAAACCAGTCTAAGGAAATAGTCATTTATTTGGTTCCATCTCTAGATCAAGAACTCTACTTAGGCTTTGATTTTTGGCGGGATTTTAAGATAGCCCCGTTTCTGATTGCTTCGCTCAGTCATTACCTGACAGAAGAGCAAGCTTCTGAGCTCAGTAGAGTTAAAAGTTTATTTCCATCTTTTGCTCAGCTAGGCCTTGGGAGAACGCGTCTTGAACAGCACGTAATAGAAACCGGTGACGCACGTATCAAACAACGTCACTACCCTGTGTCGCCCGCAGTCCAGAATCTCATCTATGAAGAGCTGGATAGGATGCTTTCACTGGGAGTCATAGAAGAAAGCAACAGTGCCTGGAATTTTCCTGTTGGACTCCCGGAAGGTAAATCAAGTCACCAAGAAAGACGCCTATCCGCTGCCTCATATGGAGGGTCTTCTAAGTCGACTTTCAGATACACACTACATTTCTAGTGTGGATTTGAAAGACGCCTTTTGGCAGATTCCCCTAGAGGCGGCTTCAAGAGAGAGAACGGCATTTACAGTACCTGGAAGACCACTGTACCAGTTTACTGTGATGCCATTTGGACTGTGTAATGCGGCACAGCGTATGTGTCGTTTGATGGATAAAGTGATCCCAAGAGAAATGAGGGAAAATGTTTTCGTCTATTTAGACGATCTTTTGATTATTTCATCCAATTTCGATGCACATTTGAAACTGTTGGAAAAAGTAGCGATTAAACTTCAACAATCCGGATTAACAATCAATCTACAAAAGTCTAAATTCTGTTTTAAAGAATTAAAATATTTAGGTTTCGTAGTAGGGAACGGTTGTCTGAAGACAGATAAAGATAAAGTGGCAACTATTCTAGAATTCCCTGTACCAAAAACTGCAAAGCAAGTCCGTCGATTTTTAGGAATGTCAGGTTGGTACAGACGTTTCATTCAGAACTATGCTTCCCTATCTGCACCCCTCACTGACAACCTTAAAAAAGCCAAAGCGTTCGATTTTAATGATAAAGCTAAAAACGCATTTGAATGCTTGAAATCACATCTGCTCCTGTCCTCGTAAACGCTGACTTCACGAAACCGTTCACCATTCAGTGTGATGCGGCATCCACTGGTATTGGGGGAGTTCTCAAACAAAACGAAGACGGAATCGAAAAGCCAATAGTTTACTTTTCGCAAAAGCTAAATGCAGCTCAACGTAACTATAGTGTTACAGAGCAAGAATGCTTGGCTGCAGTTCTTATCGTGAAGAAATTCCGGCCGTACGTTGTGGGATAAACTTTTAAAATAATCACGGACCACGCAAGCCTAAAATGGTTAATGAACCAACGTGAACTCAGCGGACGTCTAGCTCGTTGGAGTTTAAAGCTTCAAGACTTTGTTTTTGAAATTGAACACGGTAAGGGTGCATTAAATGTTGTCCCTGATACACTTTCAAGAATGCATATGGATGAAATTGTCGTGCGAGATCCAATTGTTGAAGTCGACTTAAGCTCAGAAAAATTTCAGTCGGAAGAATATAAACAGTTGATTTTCACTATTCTTGACAACAAAGACCGCTTACCTGATTTGCAAGTATCCGAAAACTTTGTATACATGCGCACCCAACACTATTCGGGCAACGGTGTAGAAGAAGATGAGTGTTGGAAGCTATGGGTACCTTCAGGGCTCACAAATGCTCTTATCAAATCTGCTCATGACTCTCCACAAGCATGACTCTCCACATGGTGGTATTTCCAAAACTCTAAGTAGACTTCGCCGACTATATTTCTGGCCCAACATGGTACAACAGATAAGAGCATATGTAAACACATGTGAAACATGTAAGGCAACTAAAGCACCTAATCACATTTTACGACCACCGATGGGAAGTCAAATCATAGTAGATCGCCCCTTTCAACGTCTTTACATGGACCTATTAGGCCCATACCCTAGATCTAAAATGGGAAACACGGTCCTTTTGATATGTTTAGACAAGTTTACAAAGTTCACCCTGTTGGAATCATTAACGAAAGCAACAAGTGAAAAGATATTTGCATATCTAGAGAAAAAGAGTATTCAGTAAATTCGGAATACCAGAAACGGTGTTCACTGATAATGGAAGACAGTTTGTGGGGAAAGAATTGCAGAATATGCTTAAGGCCTATGGTATCAAGCACATGAAAACAGCCAAATATTCGCCTCACCCAAATGCATCGGAGAGGGTGTATAGGTCTATTTTAGCAGCGATACGTGCATATCTGAAAGAGGATCATACCAACTGGGACTCACACATTTCAGATATAGCAACTTTTAAGGTCTTCCTATCACCAAGCAATTGGTATGACACCATATGAGGCACTATTCAAACAAAAAATGGTCACACATGCCTCGACGTATCCACTTCTTCGCAAACTCTCGTTGCTCTGCAATAATGAAGTCGAAGTCCTACCAAATGCAGTACCTACGTTCGCAAAGCATCCACGAAACAATTCAAAAAAAACTTGTTAAAAGCGCACGAAAGGAACACGAGAAGTTATAACACACGCTCGCGACAGGTAAATTTTCAACCTGGTCAAGAAGCATATCGCCGAAACTTCTTGCTCAGCGACTTAAGAAAAACGTAAACGCAATGTTGAGCAACAAGTTTGTGAAGTGCCGAGTAAAACAAAGGGTGGGAAAGGCTCTTTACGAAGTGGAAGATCGCTCAGGTAGAGTCGTGGGAATTTTCCACGCAAAAGATTTGAGACAGTGAATACAAAAATACAAAAACAAAAGAAAATTATATATTTTTATTTTATTACCTTCAAATTTTCAAGATTTTCCCATTTTTTATTAGTCAGCAGCATTGTCCTGTCTGTTCCCTTTATCGTGTCTTTCGATTTGTTATTGTTTTGTTCTCTGTTAACATAGGAATAGGAAAGAGATTCTACACTTAGAAAGGGATAGTCTTACGAAGGGCTCTAAACCACCTGAAGTTGTATGCATTTTCTCGAATGAATATAAACTGCAAGAATAAATGCGTTCAGCAAACAGTAGTTCTGAACTACAGAGGCATTATTATTTCAAGCCCACGGAAGAAAATATTAAGGCAATATGCTGATTATTATTCTATTTGTGATTTTAGGCATATTTCCCATCTGTCGCAGGGTAATTCAAACTACAATACCAGTGTAAGTACTGCACGACCAGTGACAGCCACAGCGCAGGTCACTGTGTAGACATATTGGGTTGATGACGGGTGAATGACGGGATGCAACCATTTCCTGCACTCATCCCGAGAAGATAGTTAGTGTATTCATTGCAATTCTAATGGTCGGTCGCAATTTCAAGAATAATTATAATATAATGAAAAAAAAGGGAAAGAAAGGAAAGCGTCAAACACGCATTGAATTAATTGAATTTCTTTTGGTTAAAGTCAAATATACCATGGGTTTATAGTTCAAGGAGCGGCGGGAGAAGTATTAAAACGGCACAGAGTACAACCAGGTATGTTAGATTGGGTTAATCTTATATTGTAAGTTGGACTTTGGGGTTATGGATTCGTTTTTTTATACATGCTCGTACGAAAATAAAGTAGTGAACTGTGTTTTCGTCTGGATTTTAAGTCTCTTCCATCCCCAAAGAATTTGCTCGATAGCAGCAAAGAGTATAAAACGAATAAGATTTGAACTGAAAAAAAAAAGATTTTGGGACCGCATTGCAATGTGCGTTCTCTCTTTTGCGTGCGCAAAGACTTTGGGATGTAAGGGATGCTGATTTCAGGAGATGCGCAAGGTTGGGTTGGTTTTGTTGTACCTGCACGAAATGCAGTTCCTGATTTGGCGTAGTTTCGATTAAACGGCCGGTGAACATTTTGTGCAACGGCATCTGGCTGTGTTCCTATGACTTGCCAATGCACTTGTTTTTGTAATGTTCACAAAGAATTTAAAAAGATGATCCGTATAAGACCTAAGTCCATAGCCCATGAAAACTGGCTGCACTTTCAAGCGAAATATTCCTTTCGTTAAGTTGTTTTTTTTATTTCTTCTATGCACGCAAAAGCGGTTGGAAAAGGGGCGTTGGTGTTGGTAGCGTGGGCGAGCTATGAAATAGGGGTGCGAGCAATTTTAGAAGGGGAGAAGCGCGACAGATATCGAGTGGTGCGGAAGTTTGGAGTTTTTAAAAAAAGTACGTGGTGGCGAGACAAGTGGTCCGTTTTTGTTTCTTTTTATAGTATTATAAAGTACAGTCGCAAATTTTCGGAAATTTTTTAATTGAAAACAAAAGACAATAAAAATTAAATAAAACAACAACAAAACGCCAGAATAACCACGCTATTAAATTAAAACAAAGGAGACAGTTTTTATAGCTCCAAAAAAAATAATTCCATATATTAAGGCGCGAAAGCCTAACCAGAGAAAACTTTACCCTCCCAGAAATTTCGTCGCCCAAAGTCATCGAAGGTCATATAGGCCAGCCAAGGAGCCGTACACTTTTGCTGAAGAAAAAATAAAAAATAAAACTCATCTCATCATCTAAAGCCTGGTCCGCAGAAGTATCAAGGCTGAATATAAGACATCGTGGGAGCACCTGTACTTCGCCGCTCCAAAGATAGTTTTTTTTTGAAAGAAATCAAGGTTGTATTAAAGTCTTCTTTTTTTTTGATATAATCCGTGAATTATATATACTGTGTGAGAATAAATTACTCAAGTGCTTAAAGTAAATTTTAAATTAGAATTTTCATTGAAGGAAATTAAATTTGTATTAAAGTTCTTTTTATTTGATTTATTAATTTAATACACATATTGTGAGTGTTTACAGTAAATTTCAAATTAGTATTTCCATTGAAAGAAATTGAGTTGGCATTAAAGTTCTTTTTATTTGATTTATCAATTTAATACACATATTGTGTGTGTTTACAGTAAATTTCAAATTAGTATCTTTAACGAATTAAACTAGCAAGTGAATTCTCCTTCATTTTTGAATTGATTAAACTATTATAAAAGAATACTTGATATTAGTAATATTGTAAAGGTTAAGACTTTCATTTATAATATACATAGTAGAAATAGACATTTCATAACCATTTTTCTGATCCATCGTGTAACAGCAATCGCGTTAACCCATCCATCGTGCTCGCTGGAGGAGACGTCCAAAATTATCGAAGTGCGGAAAGGCGCGAAAGCAAGGTTCACAAAAACGGTATGAGTTACTTGTTGTGTTGTTGTAGTTTCTATATTGATTATCAGATGAAACTGTAAAGTACCTCAATAAACCTTTAAAGATTAATTCGTTCAATAAACCTGAAATGTCAAAACATATTTTAAAATTTAAAATGAGTGTTTAAATTGATTCTCAAGAGAGTGGGGGACTGTAGTGGGAAGTCATGGGGAGTTATTAGAGGTAAGCTGGCATAGTAGTGTTTGTTCGTAGGGGGGTTATCACACAATATGGCCGAAGATAACCACAGGAGTGGACGAACAGAGTTCACATGGGAGGGATAATAATGGCCAATGTTCCAAAACAACTGGAGTTCCTGCTTCTTTTCTTTTCCGCCTTTTAATTTTTCTAATCTATCGTCTTAGTCTGTTTCTTTTCTCATTTACATTATTTCTTCTCTTTCCTAATTACGAGTAGTTTTTTTTTCTTTTGACCATGGCACGTATTTAGATATTACGGCGTGTTAAGGACAGGCAAGAACCCACCCCGTCGGCGAGCTAAGCCGTGCTTTACGCAAGACGTGCCAACCGCCTGCAACCTTACATGTCCCCCTCTCGCAACCCGTACCAATGCCGACAATCGGTGTTGTGGAGATGGTTCATTTTGAGTCTACCATAAAGGTAGGTGTTCGTATCAAGACTTTTAAAATCATTTTACTTTATTCTATTTGGTAGGAGAGCAGTATACTGCTGCAACAGGGTTAATGATGAATACTCGGAGCTATCAGGCAGAATTTCCTTACTCAAAAATATTATCAAGGAAATGGTCAAAATCTGGCTTGACAAACAACTGAGTAACAGACTCTCCAATAATACTCCCGGTCCTTGGTCATTTAAGGAGGTGTTTTGAATTATTGGAAAAAAGAAAAGCTTTTCCTGCAATAAAGTGACAGTTAACGAAACTATGCTAACCAACGAGCATCACATTGTTTCAGCTTTCGAAAACCACTTTAGGGATACATTTAGCGGAATTGCTTCCATACCTGATCGAAACTTAGCGCGGGAAGGTCATACCACACTTCAGCAAGCCAGGCGACCTCCCAATATCTTTATCTTTGACGATAGTTTTTCGTCACTAAACCCTCCCTTAACTCAATTTTTCACCAACCAGGAAGAAGTCTCCTCCATTATATGCAGTCTGAAGCCAAAAAATTGATATGGCCGTGTCAAAATTTCTAATTTTATTTGAAAAAAATTCCAGCCTAGCGGTTAAATTCCTGACGATACCCTTTAACAACTGCATCAACAATTCTTACTTTCCAACCAGCTGGAAATTAGCTCAGATCGTACCAGTCGCTAAAACGAACAACAACTCGGCAATCAACAACTTCCGCCCAATCTCCCTACTCTCAAACGTAGAAAAGATCCTTGAAAGGTTAATCACCATTAAAATGGAATCACCGGGGGCATCATCAATCGATGCAATTCCTGAATACCAGTTTGGATTCGAAAGAAAACACTCAACAGTGCACGCCCTTTTAAAGCTTTAAAACGATGTCACCTCCAATCTGAGGGACATGGAAAAAAGCCTTTGATTGTGTCTGGAGAGACGGACTTCTTCACAAGATTCTAAAGCTAAACTTCCGTGACAAATATTCAATATTTTAGACAGTTTCCTTACAAACAGAAGCGTTTTCATTAGAATTCAAGGTACGAGCTCTAACATCCTAGACTCCCATTGTGGGGTTGCCCAAGGATCGATTTTAGGCTCAAGGTTATTCAATGTTTTCATGCACGACTTTCCCCACACCTTACGCTCAAACAACACAATTATTTCCAGAGGAATACTGTATGCGAACGATACGCTCGCAAACGCCTCTGATGACTTTCCCACGCATGCACCCAGAAAGCTGGAAATCCAACTTAACAGCATTAGGCCCATATTATGAGTAGCGAATCGAACGAAAAGCCTTGCGAATTCGATATTCAGCATTATGAATAGCGATTCGCTAAATTAAGTTGGCTTCAAATGTCAAAAATATAGCGAGTTCGATCTTCGGTAAATTACAAGTAGCAACCTATCGCTAATATATTCGCGCAATGTGTCAAATGCAGGCGAACTAAAATATTCAGTGATAACGCTTGCGTACGCGCTTTAGAAAATTTTTAATCTTTGTTTCTGTTTATTTTCTGCATTTTCTGATAATGAGTGGCGCGAGAAAAAGGTAGATGCAAATAAATTGTTAAAAAATAAAATAAAATGCAAAACATCGGTTTCTTCTTCTGTTCTTTTCTGCACTGGCAGAATGTTTCATTATTTTTACTTCCATCAAGTACAATTTTGAATGGGAGATCCTATAGAGAAGACAACATTTCATTCCTTATACGGTTGCGCTCTGAACTTATGTTAACTATCCCCAAGTCAATTGGTTCATCTGTAGCCTCCATTGGATTCATGTTTCCTTCTGCCATTATCTCCGGGTCTGGAACGCTATACTTGCGACAGATATTGTGTAGTGCACAACATACATTAACTATTTTGATAGCCTTTTGTGGAGTGTAGTGCAATTTGCGCTCATTAAGAACTGCTCTAAACCTGCTCTCCAACGTTCCAATTGTCCTTCGAGAATATTTCTTGATTTTGCATGCCTTTTGTTAAAAAGGGATTCTCTTGAGCCTGAAGCTGCGTTTCTAAATGGAGTAATCAGATAAGGCTGCAGAGGATATCCTCAATCTCCTATAGAACAAAAAGTAGTTCATCAAAATAGGGCAACATTCACTTATAATAGAATAAAATACACACCTAAGTACCTCGAGCGCTCTCCATTTACCCACCAGCTCTCTAATAGTTCCTTAAATTCACTTTGATTCCATACAAATGAGTCATGTGTGGAACCAGGATATCTCGCATCAACAAATCTAATTGTGCCATTATTGTCGCAGGCCTAGTGAAAAGATAAAATTCCAGTGCAAAGCAACAATCAAAATTTTAACAACTTACCACCATTCAAACTATAAAACCCCTTTCTGTTCGAATATTGGTGTTGTAAATAATCAGGGGCGTTGATTCCAATGTGGGTACCGTCAACACATCCTACTATTCCGGGAAGACTAGCTCTTTCGAAAAGGTAATTCCTTGCGTCTTGTTTTTTAACGTTGGACATATCTGCCTTGATCCAAACCGGATAAATGTTCGATTCAAGTAACGCAAGAACTTGATTTAAAACTACCGAAACTGTAATTTGCGAAAGCCCCAACTCAAAGTCAGTCCTCACACCATTTTGATAGCTACCACTACCGAGAAACTGCAGAGCACATGCAAGTTTTATTATTGGTGGAATTGCAAAACTCACAGAAGTTTTCAGCCCTGGACTTATTTTATTCAAAACATAATTAAACGCATGTTTGTTTAATCGAAAATATGAAACAAACCTAAGAAAAGCAATAGGAATAGGAATAGGAAATAATTTGTTTCGTACAGATAGTTTGTAGTTCAAATGAGTTGGAGCTATCTCTTAAAGCTCTTCACAGTATACACACCATTACTGATTTGTCTGCACTCTCGTCAGCATCCACATCTTCAAAAAATAAGTCAACACTACTTAACATTTTATGTTTTTGCTTTATTTTGTTTTTCCAAAAATTAAAATTCACAAATAGTTGATGCAAACAAAAATACCTGATGCAAAATCAATAAAATTTGACGTTTAACATTGTGTCATTTCAGTCTGAAAATCAGTGGCAGCATTGATTTTCAAGCGAATGCGGAAACCACAGACTACTTATACTAGACAGTCACCTCTCACTTCCCCCGTCCGCTGCGCCCCGCAAATGGGAGAGCGGAATCCTCTCTCAAAATTTCCTCTTGGAGAATATATGTGAATCAATAAAAGTGAAGTTTGGCCCAATGAATAAAGAGACAAGGAGGCGGTGTTCTGGGAGAAAAGTGAAGCATCTGTTTAAGAGGTGTGAGTGTTTACTAATACAAGAGCGTTTTTCTCAATCCGACCAGATATGGCATGAGGTAATCTTGAAAGAGTTTTGAATGAGGACACATATGAAAGTGTTAAACATTTCACTTACCTTTTTAACATTACTTGCAGCATCTTTCAATGATTCGAACATTTATTTATTATTCGAATATAATTTATTTATTTATATTTTATCGATTTCCATGAAGTGTATGGAATTGTTTGCAGAATTCATATACTTACTCAAATGTCTACCTACACTTCTTTATCTATTGCAGCCTATCTTGTAAAAAAAAGTCTACCTTTCCGAGTACGCCCGTCTAATTTAAACGAGACATTTTTTTTATCAATTTGTCCATAACTTTTATTTCCTGGGTATTTTTGGATATTATTGCTGAATTCATATTCTTTTGCTATTGGTCCATTTGATTTCGCATATTTTATTTGTAGCTAAATTAATTTTCTTAAAAGATTTCTATAAACCCGGAACAATCCTTTCCCATTGCAAATTAACAATAATGAAACACGAAATTTTTTCAATTAGAATTTTTTATTTTATTAATGGTTTCAAAAACAAAAAACCATCACATCCCCTTAAAATGAACAATCTTATTTCATTTGGATCTCACTGAATTATTTTCATTTTCTCAAACTCGAACTTTTTCGATTTTCCATTCCCTTTCCTTTTTTCATTTTTCTTTCAAAAAGATCTGCATTCATGGCACCAATTACTTCCAAAATTTCAGAAGTTTCTTCATTGATTTGATTATTCTGCTTTATTTTAAGTCTTTTTAAGCTTTTTTTCGATTTGCGGCGAACTTTTTGATTAAGTATACTTTCATTTTTCTGTCTTTATCTTTAATCAACTATCTTAAAATACTTATTTTTGTTTTCATCTTTTTGCTTCTTGGTGAAGTATTTAAAGATGATGCCCCATCAGAAGAGACCATTGCTCTTTTTAAAGTTATTCTAAGATTCTTCGTACATTTTAAATACATAAGTTAATAAATTTTAAATAATATATTAGCACTTGACTTACAACCAGAGATGGATCATTAGTTGTTCCAGCTGTTGGTGGGAAAACAGAAAAGCACTCTGGGACTATTTCTTCTACTATAACATTGGCGGTATCTTCTACAGCCGGTCTAACACAGCGATCCTCAAAATGTACTACTCTCGGCGCAATAATGGAAACTTCCTCCACACCATGGTGGTCCATATTACTGCAGCTTGAAATGTCTTGGCGAATGAAAAAAAAGTTAAAAAGTAATGGCACACCATGTTTTGCACTTTGAAGACTTTGAACGAGGGAATCCACCACAACAACAAACAGAAAAAGGTACACACGACGTGGAATAACACATCACACAATCACTCAATCACTTTACTGTCACGATGATCAACCAACAAGGAAGTTGACGCGAAAAGATCAAAACGCATAACACAAATTTTGATGTACACAACATTAGCAATAATACCTTTCATAGGCCGAGGTTCCATCGAGAGATGATACTGCAGACGACATTATTCTTTTACTCTTCACATTGAAAATAAAATTGCTGGCATTAAAGTGTTTTGAACACACAACACTACGAATCGTTATGTCTTCATTTTTAAGGTTCAGGACAGATATCCAAAGATTTCTTTTGAATGCACACTGAGGAAACCTTAAACACGAACGGAAAAGTAAAAGCCATACTTTACTGAATAACTAGATAATTACTTGTATCCCCTTTGCCCTACAACACCCATTTGTTTACGTTTTTTAAAGAATTTTTAAAATTTCTGGTGAATAAAACCTTTAGCAAAAACACTACATTAAAAATTTGAAAATCCTCAGGTTACATCCCTGCCAATTATAACATCTGTAGGCACAAGTGTGTGCACAAATATTTATCCACAGTAAAACAATTAGTTTATTTAATATATGTACATTTAATTATTGAATATTACAAACACTATAAAAATAATGAAGCGACTAACTTGAAGAACAAACACGAACTGTCAATTGTTTTCTCTCTCCCGACCGTTGGTTCTGTTTTGAATTCTCGTTGTTGTTCGTTGCGACATCTATGATTAGTGTGTGGTTCCACGGAATGCTTCCTCGCGTAACCACAGTATTTCGAGGTCGCCACATGACTCCCTCTCCAGTGACGAAGTTACGATGAACTTTCAAATGTTACTTTTTTTTCACAGCTGTTTTATTTTTATCCAATTGAATTTTGTTTTTCAGATTCTTCAGTGAAGTTGGATTTTTGTTGACATCTGGATGAACGTCTGGGATAAAATCGACATAGATGTGAGCTGGTTTCAAACGGTCTACCGAAACATTTAATTTTCTGCCGTCTGCATTAATTGTGAAGAGTCGATTACTGATTCGGTGGATTATTGGATGTGGACCTGTGTATGGTTGTTGCAGTGGTTTCTTCACAGCATCGCAGCGTAGGAACACGTGTGTACATTTGTTTAAATCTGGTGAAACAAAAATTTTTTCTTCTGCATGGTTTGCAGTTGCTGTAGGACGGAATTTGCGCATCGCTTCTCGGTGTTTCTCAACGAAAATCTGTGGATCTGGAACAAAGTTATTATTCGTAAAGAACTCACCAGGAACTCTGAGATATGTTCCATAAAGCATCTCTGCTGCGGAGGCCTTGATGTCCTCTTTGTATGCCGTTCGCAATCCCAACAACACTGTCGGAAGAGCATCAGTCCAGTTCGTTTTTTCATGGCACATCAGGGCGGCTTTCAGTGAACGATGCCAACGTTCAACAAGTCCATTTGAGGCTGGGTGGTAGGGTGATGTTCGTATCCTCACCGTTCCAATCATGTTGATCAGTGCGTTGAACAGTGCAGACTCAAATTGAGTTCCCTGGTCGGTGGTTAATGTTGTTGGCGAACCGAAACGAGCAACCCAGTGCGTATAAAACGCCGTGGCCACTGTGTCCGCATACATGTCCTGTAGAGGTACTGCTTCCACCCATCTACTGAAGCGATCGATCATAGTTAGGCAATACCTATTGCCTTTGCAGAGTGGCAGCACAATGAGGTCTATGTGGACATGCTGGAAACGGTGCTCTGGAACTGCAATTGAATCCGGGATAAGCCTCGTATGTCGATGAACTTTGGATCGTTGGCATTGGATGCAAGTGCGTGACCACTCCAATGCGTCTTTCCTGATGTTTGGCCAAACGTACTTCTCTCTGAGTTGTCGACTGGTTGTTCTTCCGCTTGGATGAGAAAGACCATGGATGGATTCAAAGGCCTTCCGTCGCAGGGAAGCTGGTAGATATGGTCGAATCATATTGTCGGAAACATCGCAGTAAATTTTAATTTCAGGTTCCAAAGTGAGTTTCTTTAACTTGAGCGATGAATTTTGTTGCTTCAGGATTGATTGAAGTTCCACATCGAGTAGCTGAGATAAATGAAGTTCTCTCAGATCAAATTGGATTGGCATGGTTATCGAATTGAGTCGCGATAATGCATCTGCTACTGAGTTGTCGTCGCCGGGTAGGTAAACAATGTCCGTAGTATACTGCGATATGTAGTCTAATTGCCTTAGACGACGTTGCGGGGCCTTGTCCGAATTCTGCTGGAACGCATATATGAGCGGCTTGTGATCCGTTTGCACGACAAAGTGTCGACCGTCCAAGATGTGTTGGAAGAATCGGATAGCTAGGTATATTGCCAGCAACTCGCGATCATATGTGCTGTAGCGACTTTGTGCAGGTGACAGTTTGCATGAAAACAGTCCGATCGGTTGATATTGGTTATTTTGTTTTTGTTCCAATTTGGCACCAACTGCGATATCAGAAGCATCCGTTGTTAGGACAAGTGTAGACTTCGGATCGATGTGGTTGAGTAGTGTAGCATGCTTGATACTGTCCTTGCATACATCGAAAGCTTCTTCCGCCAAAGGAGTCCAGGGAACGGGTCGTTTGTCGTTTTTCTTGGAGTCCCTGATGAGTCCATTCAACGGTGCTTGAATATGGGCACAATTAGGGATGTATCGTCGGTAGTAGTTAACGACTCCAAGAAAACGACGTAGTTCCATGATGTTGGATGGCTTTGGATAGTTCGATATGGCCTCAACTCTGGCTTCAGGTGGTCTGCATCCGGCTTGGTTGATTGTATGTCCAAGGTACGTAACCTCAGACTTCCCAAAAATGCACTTCCTGATGTTGATGATAAGTCTATGTTCGTGGAGACGTTGTAGAACTATACGGACGTGTTGGCGATGTTCTTCCTCTGAGTCGGAGGCAATGAGGATGTCGTCAACGTAGCAAAAAACGAAATCTAGTCCACGTAGGACCATATCCATGTGCCTTTGGAAAGTCTGAGTTGCGTTTTTGAGTCCGAATGGCATGACTACAAACTCAAACAAACCAAAAGGCGTGGTCACCGCAGTTTTTTGGATGTCGTCAGGTGTCATCGGGATCTGGTAGTATGCCTTGTCTAGATCCAGTATCGAGAAGCAGTTTTTGTTGTTCAACTGTTCAGTAAAGTCCATGATGTGAGGAATGGGGTAGCTATCTGGTTGTGTTATGGAATTCAGACGACGGTAGTCACCGCAGCATCTCCAACCGCCAGTCTTTTTTTCAACAAGATGAATGGGGCTAGCCCAAGGACTGCTGGATAGACGGCAGTAACCCTTCTTTTGAAAATCCTCGAATTCAGCCTTGGCCTGTTTCAACTTGTCGCCGGAGAGTCGTCGTGGTCGTTCGGACACTGGTTGGCCCGTGGTTACGATGCAGTGTTGCACGATGTTGACTCCTGATTTTGGATCAGGTGCGTTGTTGTTGGCCAGAACGAATTCGTTGACGAGATTTATGTATGGTTCAGGACCACTGATAGTCAGAAGTTTTGACAAATCATTGGTATCAATCTCGCCTTGTACCGTTAATGATGTTGTTTTGTCTATGACACGTCTGGCTTTCAAGTCAATGACAAGTCCGTAGTGTGCGAGCAAGTCTGCGCCAATTATTGCTGTTTTAACATCTGCAATAACGAACGGCCAAGTGATAGCTCGCCGGAGACCAAGGTTGAGTGTGAGGATCTTCTCGCCGTAGGTGTGAATCGGTGAGTTATTCGCTGCCAGGAGTGTTATTTCCCCTCTGTTGTTTTTGCAGTCCCTGGAACGAGGTAAGACACATATAGTTGATCCAGAGTCGAGCAAAAACTTTTGGTTTGTCTCCTTGTCGAAGATGTAGAGGCGGTGTTCCTTGTGGAATCTTTGACTGTTGCCGTCCGCCTCTGAGGACAACAGCTCACTTAGTTTTTTGCTTTGTAGCTGCATGGTTTCTTACACTTCCGGGCATCGCTGCCGAATTTCTCATGGAAGAAACACATTCCGTTAGGAGTTGATGCTCTTGAGAGCGATCTGTTATTCCTTGACTGTGGTCGAGACCTGCCATGGCTGTGACTGGTTTTCAGTGATTGCATAGCCGTCATTAGAGTTGACAGAGTGGACTCGATGGAATTTAGTCTTCTGTTCAGATCACTTTCAGCGTTGGTGGATTGTGGTATAAGGTCATCTTCATGAACATCAGTGGAGAAAACAGCGTGGGCGGATGTGTTATCAACGATTTTGTCTGCGATTTCAGACAACGCAGTGAGGTCGATTCCGTGACTGGCAGAAAGTATTCCACGCACATGACTGGGCATTCGTGCCATCCATAGAGTGGACAACATGTCGTCTGGAACATTTGAACCAGCCAGTCTTCGCATTTCCCTGAGGAGACTTGATGGACGTCTGTCGCCAAGTTCAAGGGTCGTCATCAATCTGTTCAGTTGCCTCTCCTTAGACTCGGTGAACCTAGATATGACTTGTTTTTTAAAAGCAATGTACTTATCTGTGTCCGGTGGTTTCTGCACTAAGTCTGATACCTCATTCAGCACTTCTGGTTCCAGTCCAGCGATGATGGCGTTGAATCGGCTGTTGTCGCTGATGATCCGATTATTGTGGAATTGCGCTTCCACCTGTACAAACCATAGCGCTGGATTAATTTTCCAGAACGGAGGAATCCTCAGGTTTTTGAGAGCATTGATTTCCTGGATCTCCGCATCGGATGGAGTTGGTGGTCCTGAAGAAACGCCTGCATTCGTCCTTGTGTTTTGTTCGCCTTGCATACTTATAAATATACATATGTACAAGTGCAAGAGATAAAGTGCGTAGTTGGTTCGGCTGTTGCCAATTAAATAAATTTTTAATTGTTGTGGATCACGTCGGGGTCACCACTGTAGGCACAAGTGTGTGCACAAATAATTATCCACAGTAAAACAATTAGTTTATTTAATATATTTCTTTATTGAATATTATAAACACGATAAAAACAATGAAGCGACTAACTCGAAGAACAAACACCATTTTCTTATCTCTCACGACCGTTCGTTCTGTCATGAATTTCTCGTTGTTGTTCGTTGCGACATCTATGATTAGTGTGTGGTTCCACGGAATGCTTCCTCGCGTAGCCACAGTATTTCGAGGTCGCCACATGTTTTTGCTTGAAGGGCTAATGCCACTTTAACTCAGTGACACTCAGGCATGTTATAAACAGTAATGCAAATTTACAATGATGTGTGGCGACCTCGAAATACTGTGGTTACGCGAGGAAGCATTCCGTGGAACCACACACTAATCATAGATGTCGCAACGAACAACAACGAGAATTCAAAACAGAACCAACGGTCGGGAGAGAGAAAACAATTGACAGTTCGTGTTTGTTCTTCGAGTTAGTCGCTTCATTATTTTTATAGTGTTTGTAATATTCAATAATTAAATGTACATATATTAAATAAACTAATTGTTTTACTGTGGATAAATATTTGTGCACACACTTGTGCCTACAGTGGTGACCCCGACGTGATCCACAACAATTAAAAATTTATTTAATTGGCAACAGCCGAACCAACTACGCACTTTATCTCTTGCACTTGTACATATGTATATTTATAAGTATGCAAGGCGAACAAAACACAAGGACGAATGCAGGCGTTTCCTCAGGACCACCAACTCCATCCGATGCGGAGATCCAGGAAATCAATGCTCTCAAAAACCTGAGGATTCCTCCGTTCTGGAAAATTAATCCAGCGCTATGGTTTGTACAGGTGGAAGCGCAATTCCACAATAATCGGATCATCAGCGACAACAGCCGATTCAACGCCATCATCGCTGGACTGGACCCAGAAGTGCTGAATGAGGTATCAGACTTAGTGCAGAAACCACCGGACACAGATAAGTACATTGCTTTTAAAAAACAAGTCATATCTAGGTTCACCGAGTCTAAGGAGAGGCAACTGAACAGATTGATGACGACCCTTGAACTTGGCGACAGACGTCCATCAAGTCTCCTCAGGGAAATGCGAAGACTGGCTGGTTCAAATGTTCCAGACGACATGTTGTCCACTCTATGGATGGCACGAATGCCCAGTCATGTGCGTGGAATACTTTCTGCCAGTCACGGAATCGACCTCACTGCGTTGTCTGAAATCGCAGACAAAATCGTTGATAACACATCCGCCCACGCTGTTTTCTCCACTGATGTTCATGAAGATGACCCTATACCACAATCCACCAACGCTGAAAGTGATCTGAACAGAAGACTAAATTCCATCGAGTCCACTCTGTCAACTCTAATGACGGCTATGCAATCACTGAAAACCAGTCACAGCCATGGCAGGTCTCGACCACAGTCAAGGAATAACAGCTCGCTCTCAAGAGCATCAACTCCTAACGGAATGTGTTTCTTCCATGAGAAATTCGGCAGCGAGGCCCGGAAGTGTAAGAAACCATGCAGCTACAAAGCAAAAAACTAAGTGAGCTGTTGTCCTCAGAGGCGGACGGCAACAGTCAAAGATTCCACAAGGAACACCGCCTCTACATCTTCGACAAGGAGACAAACCAAAAGTTTTTGCTCGACTCTGGATCAACTATATGTGTCTTACCTCGTTCCAGGGACTGCAAAAACAACAGAGGGGAAATAACACTCCTGGCAGCGAATAACTCACCGATTCACACCTACGGCGAGAAGATCCTCACACTCAACCTTGGTCTCCGGCGAGCTATCACTTGGCCGTTCGTTATTGCAGATGTTAAAACAGCAATAATTGGCGCAGACTTGCTCGCACACTACGGACTTGTCATTGATTTGAAAGCCAGACGTGTCATAGACAAAACAACATCATTAACGGTACAAGGCGAGATTGATACCAGTGATTTGTCAAAACTTCTGACTATCAGTGGTCCTGAACCATACATAAATCTCGTCAACGAATTCGTTCTGGCCAACAACAACGCACCTGATCCAAAATCAGGAGTCAACATCGTGCAACACTGCATCGTAACCACGGGCCAACCAGTGTCCGAACGACCACGACGACTCTCCGGCGACAAGTTGAAACAGGCCAAGGCTGAATTCGAGGATTTTCAAAAGAAGGGTTACTGCCGTCTATCCAGCAGTCCTTGGGCTAGCCCCATTCATCTTGTTGAAAAAAAGACTGGCGGTTGGAGATGCTGCGGTGACTACCGTCGTCTGAATTCCATAACACAACCAGATAGCTACCCCATTCCTCACATCATGGACTTTACTGAACAGTTGAACAACAAAAACTGCTTCTCGATACTGGATCTAGACAAGGCATACTACCAGATCCCGATGACACCTGACGACATCCAAAAAACTGCGGTGACCACGCCTTTTGGTTTGTTTGAGTTTGTAGTCATGCCATTCGGACTCAAAAACGCAACTCAGACTTTCCAAAGGCACATGGATATGGTCCTACGTGGACTAGATTTCGTTTTTTGCTACGTTGACGACATCCTCATTGCCTCCGACTCAGAGGAAGAACATCGCCAACACGTCCGTATAGTTCTACAACGTCTCCACGAACATAGACTTATCATCAACATCAGGAAGTGCATTTTTGGGAAGTCTGAGGTTACGTACCTTGGACATACAATCAACCAAGCCGGATGCAGACCACCTGAAGCCAGAGTTGAGGCCATATCGAACTATCCAAAGCCATCCAACATCATGGAACTACGTCGTTTTCTTGGAGTCGTTAACTACTACCGACGATACATCCCTAATTGTGCCCATATTCAAGCACCGTTGAATGGACTCATCAGGGACTCCAAGAAAAACGACAAACGACCCGTTCCCTGGACTCCTTTGGCGGAAGAAGCTTTCGATGTATGCAAGGACAGTATCAAGCATGCTACACTACTCAACCACATCGATCCGAAGTCTACACTTGTCCTAACAACGGATGCTTCTGATATCGCAGTTGGTGCCAAATTGGAACAAAAACAAAATAACCAATATCAACCGATCGGACTGTTTTCATGCAAACTGTCACCTGCACAAAGTCGCTACAGCACATATGATCGCGAGTTGCTGGCAATATACCTAGCTATCCGATTCTTCCAACACATCTTGGACGGTCGACACTTTGTCGTGCAAACGGATCACAAGCCGCTCATATATGCGTTCCAGCAGAATTCGGACAAGGCCCCGCAACGTCGTCTAAGGCAATTAGACTACATATCGCAGTATACTACGGACATTGTTTACCTACCCGGCGACGACAACTCAGTAGCAGATGCATTATCGCGACTCAATTCGATAACCATGCCAATCCAATTTGATCTGAGAGAACTTCATTTATCTCAGCTACTCGATGTGGAACTTCAATCAATCCTGAAGCAACAAAATTCATCGCTCAAGTTAAAGAAACTCACTTTGGAACCTGAAATTAAAATTTACTGCGATGTTTCCGACAATATGATTCGACCATATCTACCAGCTTCCCTGCGACGGAAGGCCTTTGAATCCATCCATGGTCTTTCTCATCCAAGCGGAAGAACAACCAGTCGACAACTCAGAGAGAAGTACGTTTGGCCAAACATCAGGAAAGACGCATTGGAGTGGTCACGCACTTGCATCCAATGCCAACGATCCAAAGTTCATCGACATACGAGGCTTATCCCGGATTCAATTGCAGTTCCAGAGCACCGTTTCCAGCATGTCCACATAGACCTCATTGTGCTGCCACTCTGCAAAGGCAATAGGTATTGCCTAACTATGATCGATCGCTTCAGTAGATGGGTGGAAGCAGTACCTCTACAGGACATGTATGCGGACACAGTGGCCACGGCGTTTTATACGCACTGGGTTGCTCGTTTCGGTTCGCCAACAACATTAACCACCGACCAGGGAACTCAATTTGAGTCTGCACTGTTCAACGCACTGATCAACATGATTGGAACGGTGAGGATACGAACATCACCCTACCACCCAGCCTCAAATGGACTTGTTGAACGTTGGCATCGTTCACTGAAAGCCGCCCTGATGTGCCATGAAAAAACGAACTGGACTGATGCTCTTCCGACAGTGTTGTTGGGATTGCGAACGGCATACAAAGAGGACATCAAGGCCTCCGCAGCAGAGATGCTTTATGGAACATATCTCAGAGTTCCTGGTGAGTTCTTTACGAATAATAACTTTGTTCCAGATCCACAGATTTTCGTTGAGAAACACCGAGAAGCGATGCGCAAATTCCGTCCTACAGCAACTGCAAACCATGCAAAAGCAAAAATGTTTGTTTCAGCAGATTTAAACAAATGTACACACGTGTTCCTACGCTGCGATGCTGTGAAGAAACCACTGCAACAACCATACACAGGTCCACATCCAATAATCCACCGAATCAGTAATCGACTCTTCACAATTAATGCAGATGGCAGAAAATTAAATGTTTCGGTAGACCGTTTGAAACCAGCTCACATCTATGTCGATTTTATCCCAGACGTTCATCCAGATGTCAACAAAAATCCAACTTCACTGAAGAATCTGAAAAACAAAAATCAATTGGATAAAAATAAAACGGCTGTGAAACAAAAAGTAACATTTGCCAGTTCATCGTGACTTCGTCACTGGAGGGGGAGTCATGTGGCGACCTCGAAATACTGTGGCTACGCGAGGAAGCATTCCGTGGAACCACACACTAATCATAGATGTCGCAACGAACAACAACGAGAAATTCATGACAGAACGAACGGTCGTGAGAGATAAGAAAATGGTGTTTGTTCTTCGAGTTAGTCGCTTCATTGTTTTTATCGTGTTTATAATATTCAATAAAGAAATATATTAAATAAACTAATTGTTTTACTGTGGATAATTATTTGTGCACACACTTGTGCCTACAAACACTGACCCAACTTTTCCCGTCATTTTTGGATCCGCGATATATGAGGCGTTCCACGCACACATTTGTAAATTGACTGTAACTACATTGCCAATAAGAAGAAGAGCGAGAGTCGAGAGTAGTTATTTGTAATGGCTATTCGTTCATCTGTCACTGACACTGTCTCTGGCTGCAGCTGCAGATACTCGTATAATTTTCTTTAAAAGGTGAACTAAAATTGAATTTATTATTGCACACAATTATTTGCTTAATTAAACTTTGTTTGAATTTATATTTATTAAAATCAAAAAAAAAATAGCAACCGATAAAGGCGAGACTACCAATCACAGACTACCTATATTAGACAGCCAACTCTCACTACCCCCGTCCGCTGCGCCCCTCAAAAATGAGAGCCGAATCCTCTCTCAAAATTTCCTATCGGTGAATACGTGTGAATCAATAAAAGTGAAGTCTTCTGGCTGGTTGTCAAATATGACAGATTGTGTGGTGAGTTTAATTTTGTGTCATTTGACAGAACTTTGTGATTCTTTTATTCCAAAGATTAATAATATATTTGTACACTTTTAAGTTGTATAGTTTATGAACAATATGCAAACACACAAAATAACTAGCTTAAAAGTGCAAATGAAAACATTATCTACTAATTATTCATGGCTGTGTGTTCAGAAGTGCGGTGGTAATCGATGGTTCGATAAGACGATTCAAGTAAGATACTTCTTTCTAAAGTTTACAAACTGTTGGTTAAAATTTATTTCTGCAGTTATTTTTCAGTCGAATTGGATTCCATGGAAATAGCTATGAACATTCTCCGGCCGAGGGTCAACCTATTGCACTCATGATGGACTACATTGTAAAACAACTTGTGTAAGTATTTATTTTCATATGTTTCTTTTCGTGTAATTTTATTTTTCTCTTTTAAATAGATAATCTATACATTTTTGCATTAACTAAAACCACCAACTTACAATCTGCTACGAAACTACCTTCACAAACACATTCACACAGCGAAATCCAACCATGACAAGCTAGCTGGTGACCTACTTTTCACGCAATGCATTTCCAGCGATATGGCAATAATAAGTAAGTATTTTTTCTCTGAAAAAGACTGTTAATAAAATCATTTCTATTCTTTAGTTCTACAAAGTTCCTGTTTACTCCTAAGCACTTAAACCGCTCCATTAGAACATTATTTATTATTATAGTATAGGTAGTCTGTGCTCAGGATCAGGGAAACATTGTTATATTCGTCTAAATCTTCGCTTATAGGTGGACATCCTATATTACATCGACCTGTCCTCGCAAGAATGGTTTTAGACTCGAATTTCTTATTAAAAAGAGGCATTCTGAAATATATAGCATTATAGACAAAATATTTTTCCACAAAAAAAACTATTAAACGTTCTCGGACTTTTAAAGAATAAATCAAAAAGTGTTTAATTTATTATACAAGCTATTTCTGAAGGGCTTAAAAATACATACACTATATTCTTGTTTTCTAGTTACATTTAATTTATCCATAGAGACGCTTGTTGCCATAACATAAAACAGAACTTCTATTCACTTAGAAATATAAATATTTACTGGACCTTTTTGGGAATACCTACCCTACGAATTTGTTTAGAAATTGAATCAAAAGTGAACGAAAAATTAATTACGTGTAAATTAATCAAAAGCTTTTGGTTTAACTATGACAGATACATTGTTGCAGTCTGAGAAGTAAGTACCTATGTATGTCTTCATTCATATTTAATGTTGTTGTTATAGAAAAATTGATTTATCTAGAAGCTTCATGACTATGAACAGCTGACTAACGATGCAATATCGAATCTCAGACAACATCTTTTAGATGGAAGCTTACCATTGAAGATGTGAAAGGAGAACTCAAATCTCAAAGCCGAAATTCAATCGCAACGGCAAAAAGTAAACATGTAGACTCGGCTGTTTTGCATTATTTTTGTCAAGATTTATTGTATTCGTAATATGAGCAGTCTTCGTGGTCTAACTGCAATATGTTTAGTTTTAGCCGATAAAATATATTATTTAATGAAAAATTTAACTAAAAGCCAATCAGTCTTCTAAATGGATTCTCCATTAACCTTTCAATACTATTCATAGCTCCATTGTCTGAGCAAAACCGTTTAGAGTGACGAAATGTTTCCGCGTTATATATCCTGGCCATGTTTATTATGTTTTCGAAAATGTAGGCGTTGTTTGCAACACCACCAGAGACAACTACAGTCGGCCTTACATTATTGAAGTCCCATTCGTATGCAAAATTCCAGCGCTAGTTGTGTGCGATTAAATAAATGTCTGGTTGCTGCTTTTATTAATCCCGCTCTGCTAAGGCATGAGCTTCCATGTGATGAACTGGTATTATTGGCGTACTGACGTGCCAAGTAATTTGCATAGCGTAAGCCCACCATAAGAGTCATCGGTAAACCTTAAGGAAGGAATTCTCGTTGCATAAATTCGTAGTTTATATTAGATGATAATAAAAACCTGGCTAAAAACTGCAATTGTTCCTACACTGCTGGGATCTATACCGGCTGCATGCAAACATTCCTTACGAATGTTCTCTACACTAGCTCCGGGTGGTATAATATCTGAAAGTAAATATCACCATTTTTGGCTATTGTAATGATTGAAAATAAAAATTATTCTGTATACCTCAAGGGAATATCTTATTGCGAGTCAATAGCGTTTGCCAAAACTATCTACAAACTCTAAAAGTAAACAAATTCTTGGCATGACGATTTCTGTTTGACGTTTGCCAAAGTTCTTGATTTTGTGTCGTGGTGAGAATGGGTGTGTTTGCAGGGTATTGAGTAAAGTGGTAGCTTTGGAAAAACAAATAACCAATGCAACAAATCAAAATTATTGCAAATGTGTGGTAATCTGTTTTACTGAAACTTTGTTATTCTTTGTAATTTATTCCTATTTTGTTTGAAAATAATTTTTTTCACACAATTTGTTGACCTCAACCGAACAAAAACCAAATGTGCTTTGCACTTTTAATGCATTAATGAAAATAAAATTGCGCATTTAACTATTCTAGGCTTACTATGTTAAATTAGTTTATAAATCTGTGACAATTAATTTTAGTTTTTGGTAAGACGAAATAGGTTTAGCTAAGGATATGTAAAAGTTAACTCTGCATCTTAAGTAACAAGATGATTTAACAAATAAATAGTGAATACATTTGGAGCATTTGGAACATTGAGAATAACGTCGTGTTGAAAGATAAATGTTGAAAGTTAGGAAAGCATATGCAATTTAAATGACAAAACTTGTTTTAACAAAATTTTAGTTATTTTTTTGCCGATCTTTTCGATATAACGACCAGAATAATTCAAAAGAAATACATTTTAAAACGGCTTATGTTGAAACAGCCGCGTTGAAAGACGCATCACAAGAGTAATAATATAAAATCAGTAAAACCTATAACAAAGTTGCATTCTACTTCAATTTTCAAATGGTATTCGTAAAACCAAAACCTTATATTTTTAATGTTTCTGTCAAGCGTTGTATGTCAATGCGAAGGCAGAGAATAGTATTGACTTAGGACTTGCGTGTTTTGTAATATTTGATACAGGTTTGTTTTTCACTCTGTTATGAATGGTCATTAATTGTGTCCCACTCATATGTTTCAACAAAATCATAAACAAAAGAAAAACGGTTCGAAATGTTTGCTTTACCGATTTGTTTCACTTTTATATATACGAACGTTAATCAACACACAATGGCCCCTATTGCGAGTGGCGATTACTGATAGATGAACGACACTTATCTATTGTCAATCGTCGATTGTAGATTTTAGTATTGTGAATGGTAATTGTGATTGACATTTGTCGATTGGCAATCGCTTGTTGTCGATTGGCAATCGCTTGTTGTCGATTAAATTTTTCTGATCGACTGTCTAGGTATTCGTGTTATCAAGAAGAATATGCACTTAAATTGTATTTAACCAACTTACATGTTTGCAAACAATATTTTTGTTTTCTTTTTCACAGACAGTCGATGAGAAAAATTTAAACGACAACAAGCGATTGCCAATCGACAAATGTCAATCATAATTACCATTCACAATACCAAAATTTACAATCGACGATTGACAATAGATAAATGTCGCTCATCTATCAGTAATCGCCACTCGCAATAGGGGCCAATAACTATCCAATTAGTGTAAGCCATAAATTCAAAATCATTTCACCGATCATATGACCTGCATTTATAATGCCATTGATATTTATAGTGTTGGTGTAACGAAAAGATTAGTAATGACAAACTTGTTTCAGATGTTCGGACACATAAAACTCATTTCGTACGAATTACTGAAAATAATAATTTTGTTAGTAAGTAATCAGGCTTTAGCAATGACCATGGTGAGTGGAGAATTTCATCATTACTAGTAACAACAATATGTTTGACCATGTAGGAGCAGCCAGTACAAACTTTTGTATATCATCGACCTATATACGACAAACGATCCTACTTGCTACTCATTTAGGGTGTACAAAGCGGACAAAATTAAACTATTTTCGTTTATGCTGTG
Source organism: Portevinia maculata (assembly GCA_949715645.1). Taxonomy (NCBI): domain Eukaryota; kingdom Metazoa; phylum Arthropoda; class Insecta; order Diptera; family Syrphidae; genus Portevinia; species Portevinia maculata. Next base: position 180,646,910 of record OX454526.1, read on the forward strand.
ATTTATATTTAAGTTTTATAATTATTATTTCTCTAAAAAAAGTATTATAAATGATTTAAAACATTATTATGTACAATTTATACTATATTTTACACTTATTACTAATTCACCACGGAACGCAGAAGTTTGCAGGTACTTTATTAAAATTCTACAAATCCACCTCAAAAGAAGTCGGTTTGTTAACACAGCGCATTTTCCATCATTTTGAGGTGATTTTGAGAGAGAGCTGCCAACTTCACACCTGACTCCACTAAATATGCTATCTGTGCGCAAGCTTCCCATTTGATTTGCATGCAAACACTAATCCAGATAAGCGTTTATCGGAGTTTTTCAGCTGTTTTCAGCTTGTCGGCAAATCGAAAAAAATTCCTCTCAGTTGGCTGTCTAATATAGGTAGTCTGTGCTACCAATCGTGGTCTAAATTTCGATGATTTTAATGCTACCGGCACAAATTCATGCGAAAGTAAGTAACATACATACCTATGTATAGATAACATACACATTTATTTGATTCATTTATTTTGCAGGAGAAGGAGAAATGGTAGCAGGTATTCCAAATGGAAAAATGTATTGTTTTTAAGAAATAAAATAAACATGAACAAACATTTCTGATTTTTATTTTAGCGATACTCGATTCTCGTTTGTACCTTTTTTTTGGATCAGTTTTGGATTCGTTTTTTGCTGAGCACAGCGAGCTCAATCTGTCACAATACATACACATGTGAGTCCGCGGCTATTACAATTTCCATACTAATTGGAATTAAGAAAAATGCTTCACTCACAGTCACACATACTGTGTGTGGGAAAAAGAGCTATTCCTTGTCTCTTCCCTTCAAGCAAGAGACTCCGTTTTACGTCCGCAAACGGAGTCAATGACATATGGACTACTCCGCATACGGCTCCGCATACGGGTCCGAAAAACGACGTTTTTCGGATAAAATTGGTATGGAAATTGTAATAGCCGCGGACTCACATGTGTATGTATTGTGACAGATTGAATTCGCTTTGGTCAGCAAAAAACGAATCCAAAACTGATCCAAAAAAAGGCACAAATCGAGGCTAGATAAGAAGAGAAACGAGAATCGAGTATCGCTAAAATAAAAATCAGAAATGTTTGTTCATGTTTATTTTATTTCTTAAAAACAATACATTTTTGCATTTTGTATACCTGTAACCATTTCTCCTTCTCCTGCAAAATAAATGAATCAAATAAATGTGCATGTTATCTATACATATGTATGTTACTTACTTTCAGCATGAATTTGTGCCGGTAGAATTTAAATCATCGAAATGCGGCCCACAATTGGTAGTTTCGCCTTCATCGGTTGCTATTTTTTTTTTTGGTTTTGATATATCTAAATTCAATCAAAGTTTAATTAAGCAAATAATTGTGTGCAATAATAAATTCAATTTTAGTTTACCTTTCAAAGAAAATTATATCTGCAGCTACAGCCAGAGACAGTGTCAGTGACAGATGAACGAATCGCCATTACAAATAACTACTCTCGACTCTCGCTCTTCTTCTTATTGGCAATGTAGTTACAGTCAATTTACAAATGTGTGCGTGGAACGCCTCATATATCGCGGATCCGAAAATGACGGGAAAAGTTGGGTCAGCGATTTTGCTTGAAGGGTTTATTCAATGGTTTGCCTCCGGTAAATTTTATTCTTCTGTCCGATTGTCAAATATGACAAGATTGTGTGGTGACCCTTCAAGCAAAAACACTGACCCAACTTTTCCCGTCATTTTTGGATCCGCGATATATGAGACGTTCCACGCACACATTTGTAAATTGACTATAGCTACATTGCCAATAAGAAGAAGAGCGAGAGTCGAGTGTAGTTATTTGTAATGGCAGATTTGTTCATCTGTCACTGACACTGTCTCTGGCTGCAGCTGCAGATATAATTTTCTTTAAAAGGTAAACTACAATTGAATTTATTATTGCATACAATTATTTGCTTAATTAAACTTTGTTTGAATTTAGATTTATCAAAATAAAAAAAAAATAGCAACCGATGAAGACGAGACTACCAATCGTGGTCCAAATTTCGATGATTTTAATGCTACATTGCTACCGCCACAAATTTATGCTGAAAGTAAGTAACATACATATGTATAGATAACATACACATTTATTTGATTCATTTATTTTGAAAGAGAAGGAGGAATGGTAGCAGGTATTCCAAATGAACAAATGTATTGTTTTTAAGAAATAAAATAAACATGAACAAACATTTCTGATTTTTATTTTAGCGATACTCGATTCTCGTTTCTCTTCTTATCTACCCTCGATTTGTACCTTTTTTTTTGATCAGTTTTGGATTCGTTTTTTGCTGAGCACAGCGGACTCAATCTGTCACAATACATACACATGTGAGTCCGCGGCTATTACAATTTCCATACTAATTGGATCCGAAAAACCTCGTTTTTCGGACCTGTATGCGGAGCCGTATGCGGAGTACTCCATATGTCATTGACTCCGTTTGCGGACGTAAAACGAAGTCTCTTGCTTGAAGGGGAGTTTAATTTTGTGTCATTTGACGGAGATTTGTGATTACCCTTCAAGCAAGAGACTCCGTTTTACGTCCGCAAACGGAGTCAATGACATATGGACGACTCCGCATACGGGTCCGAAAAACGCCGTTTTTCGGATCCAATTAGTATGGAAATTGTAATAGCCGCGGACTCACATGTGTATGTATTGTGACAGATTGAGCTCGCTGTGCTCAGCAAAAAACGAATCCAAAACTGATCAAAAAAAAAAGATACAAATCGAGACTAGATAAGAAGAGAATCGAGAATCGAGAATCGAGTATCGCTAAAATAAAAATAAGAAATGTTTGTTCACGTTTATTTTATTTCTAAGAATAATACATGTTTTTATTTGGTATACCTGCTACCATTTCTCCAACAAATTCTCCTGCAAAAAAGAGAAGCAAATATATGTGTATATTTGTCTATATCAATGGATGTTACTTACTTTCAGCATGAATTTGTGCCGGTAGCAAGAAAATCATAAAAATTCGTCAAACGGTTGGTAGTTTCATCTTCATCAATTAGCAATTTTGTTATTTCAATAGATCTAAATTAAAAAAGCTCAAATAAGCAATTAATTATCTGGAATAATAAATTCAATTTTAGTTTACCTTTCAAAGAAAATGATATCTGCTAAAGACAGTGTCAGTGACAGATGAACAAATCCGCCATTACAATTAACTACACTCGACTCTCGCTCTTCTTTCTATTGGCAATGTAGCTACAGTGAATTTACAATTGTATGCGTGGAACTCCTCATATATCGCGGATCCAAAAATGACGGGAAAAGTTGGGTCAGTGTTTTTGCTTGAAGGGTATCTTTTATTCCAAAGTTTAAATAATATGTTTGTTACTATTACTACGCTCTTAAGTTTTATAGTTTAAGAACAATGTGCAAGCACACAAAATAACTTTAGCTTGATCTACTGGAGTTCATAACACATTTACAACTTAACTTCAGCAGCAAACAATAAAAGTGCAAATGAAAAATGGCTGTGTGTTCAAGAAGTGCGGTGGCAATCGCTGGTTCGATAAGACGGTTCAAGTAAGAAACTTCTTTCTAAAGTTTACAAACTGTTAGTTAAAATTCCTTTCTCCAGTTATTTGTCAGTCGAAGACGATTCCATGGATTTTGCTTTGAACATTCTCCGGCCGAGGGTGAACCTATTGCACTCATGATGGACTACATTGTAAAACAAATTGGGTAAGTATTTATTATCATATCTTTCTTTTCGTGTTATTTAATTGTTCTCTTTTAAATAGTTACGACCTGTAAACTCCTCTTCAGCTGTGGACAAGCACATTGAAACAGCAAAAACCAACCTTGACAAGCTAGCTGATGACCTACATATGCACGCAATGCAATTCCAGGGATATTACAAAGGCTTTTTTAAGCAGCAGAAACTCAATCCCGACAGTTGTGATAAGTAATTATTTTTTTTTTCTGAAAACGACTGATAATAAATAATCATAAATAATAGTAAATAATCATTTATATTCTATAGTTCTACAAAGTTCCTGTTTTCTCTCAAGCACTGAAACCCCGCCATTGGGATATTGAACAAGGAGTTACTAGCCGTAAAATTAAACCTAGAGTTGGTAGAGGGGAGCCAAAAATTAGAGTTGTGTAGTTCCGGCCCTAAATATTTCCAGGAACTATGTCCTCTCTCGGATACATTTCCACTCGTTCCACAAACTGAATTTAAACATGTCCATAGCTCCGACTGCGTAGACATTACAACAATAACGAGAAACAAGACGAGAGCGAACATGTCTCTGTTAAGTAAATTAAACACACACACGCATATACTGCGAAATTCCCAGCCAAAGCCAACACACAAGAATGAGAACGAGTTGAGTTTGCGCCACACAAAAATCCACAAACCACAACTACACTCTATACCAGCGATGGGTAAAGCCAAATTATATGTCTGTTTGTGTTGTCTTGTTGACTTTTTTGCCTGCCCAAGTGCCCAACACGCAGACGCACCGATTGGAAAGACAAGTATAGAGTATAGCAGATACATACAGGAACGAAATATACGTTAATCGGTCCGACATCTCATCATGCAAATAGTTCCTCACTTAGTTCCATATCTTCTTCAAGCACATTGCCTATAACATTTCTTTGTAGTTCCAGCCGGACATGAAGGAAGTACAACAAAAGTAGTTCCTTCATGTCCGGCTGATTGTAAATCGGTCCGATATCTTTATCATGTTCATAGTTCCATGTCTTTTGTTGTCATTGTATTTATTAGGATAGGAAAAAGGAAACATGTTCGATATTTTTTTTAAGCAGTTTTGCTGTTTTCAGATGTGAGATTCTGATTGGGTTGTAAATGTGAATAATGATTACGGAATTGGAATTACTGAATCGTATTCAAGTGGATGATTGGTAATTTTGTTTTTTCAAATATTATATTTTCTGTTCATCTGAGTGTTGATTGGCGTGGTTTTGCTGTTGTGAATATGAATTATTGTCATTTAATTTGCAATTTCGGAATAGTATTCAGGTGGATTATTGGTAGGTATCTAATTTATTTTTTTTAACTCAGAATGGTTTCTTGTGTCGTTTTCAATTGGTTTCACTACGAAGAGGAGTGAATTTTAAATCCAAATGAACATGCAAAACATCCATGTTTAGTTGTGTGTAAAGCGAAGCAAAAACATTTGAAAAAGACAAAATAATTTGTATTATTTTTTTTGTTCAAAATAACAGCATTTATTTGTGTAAAATGAAAATCCAAACGAAGAAAGTTACTTTTCTTTAAAGTCTTTAAACTCTGGCTATACTAGTTCTTCACCGAGATTTGTCCATAGCCTTAGGTAAGGTATGACTGATCAGGCCTCTTAATCTCTAATAGTTCCGCGGACATGGTTCCAGGAACTAGTTCCGACCGGGAAAAGAACCGTTCCATGTTCGTTCCGCCTTTGGAACTGTTTTGCACAACTCTACCAAAAATCACTATTCACCATCTCATTGGACGAAGTATGTTACGATCCGAGTGCAAATGAAAAAAAAAAGTTATAGTAATTAATTCTTGGTTGTGTGTTCAAGAAGTGCGGTGGTAATCGACGGCTCGATAAGACGATTCAAGTAAGAAACTCTAAAGTGTACAAACTGTTAGATACATTTATTTCTGCAGTTATTTGTCAGTCGAATTGGATTCAATGGATATAGTATGAACATTCTCCGGCCGAGGGTCAACCTACTGCACGCATGATGGACTACATTGTAAAACAAATCGTGTAAGTATTTATTTTTATATCATTCTTTTCGTGTTATTTAATTTTTCTCTTTTAAATAGTTACGACCTGTAAACTCCTCTCCAGCTGTGGACAAGCAAACTTCTTTCCTATCCTTCTATTCTTTCATACAGCAAGTATCACCTTTGTATATACATTCCTATAGTAGCGCCAATCCAGTAGTAACAGTATCCTACTAGGTGTCGCTACTCATACCAAATCGAGAATTAGTTGGCTGAGAGCTTTTGTGCCTTTGATAATTTTATTCCTAATAAAAAAGGATTCGTTGAGATTTTTGTTCGTTCATTCATTCAATATATAGTTCGTCGTTCGGTTTCGGGTTTTGTTTATTTTGTGTGAATTTCTTACACATTTAAAATATTAAAAATGTTTTGTGCTTTTAAAAACTGTTTTAATTATAAAAATGTAGGAGGTGTGTGTAGATTATCGTTTTTTCAGCTTCCTAATGACTGCCGAAGACCTATTTGGGTTAAGCGTTCGGAAAATAGTGAAATATTCGGTCGTTTACCTTCAAATACATTTTTCTGCGAAGAACACTTTTACGAAAAGGACATTGTTAAAAATGTGAGGACAAATTTGAAAAAAGGGACAAATCCAAAATCGTGTAGTGAAATATGTCTATGCACAGATAAAAACATTGACCAGACCTGCGAAAATCTGAAGTCTAACTTTAAACCAAAATGTCCCATGAAACGAAAAAGATACCGCAAGGATCAAGTTTTAGTAAGCCCACCAGATTTATTAGAAAACAATGGAGGTGATACTGATTTGACATTCCACCGCGAAGAGTTACCTCCTAAAACATATTTAAGGAATTGCTCTCTTCCTCGTTTACCTGACTGCATCTCGCACCTTAAATTTCTTGAGCCTGATTACCGACATTTCTAGAATGAAGAAAAAGAAATGAAAGAAAATCAACCGTATCAGAAAATCCCGAAAACTATTTTTGACACCCCTAAAAAACTTAAAAATGACCCAAACTATAAGCTACAAATAGACGTTGAAAAACAATTGGATGGAAGAAATGCCCAAGTTTTAATATTTATAAAAACAACTATTTCATAAAGCAGGACAGAATTGGTCACGTGATGAAAAAGACAATTATTTAAAGTTTTATTACAAGTCCCCAGCTTTGTACAAACATATGCTTGATTCAAATTTTTATTTGCCGAGTATTAGGACAATTCAACGATGGCATTCTGAAATAAATCTAACCATAGGCTTTTCCAAACAAGTTTCTGAACTTCTCTCACTTAGGTGTGAAACCTTCTCCGACTTAGACAAAAAATGTGTAATGCTGTTCGACGAAATGAAAATTACCCCGGAGCTGGAGTATCATCTAGGCGAAGATCACATATACGGATTAAATGATTTTGGTGAACTTGGTAGAGTGAATAAAGTTAGCACGTATGCATTGGTGTTTACACTACGGGGACTAAATTCTAATTGGACTCAGACTATATCGGCTTATATTGGCGCGGCAAAAGGTGAACAAATTGCAGAATTAGTCAAAATTAATGTAAGCAAAGTACATGAAATCGGCTTTAACTGTGTAGCTACAACTTGCGACCAGGGTAGCAACAATAGAAAAGTGCAGTAGGTTGACCCTCCGGCCTAGGGTCAACCTACTGCACGCATGATGGAGTACATTGTAAAACATATTGTGTAAGTATTTATTTTCATATCCTTCTTTTCGTGTTATTTAATTTTTCTCTTTTAAATAGTTACGACCTGTAAACTCCTCTCCAGCTGTGGACAAGCAAACTTCTTTCCTATCCTTCTATTTTTTCATACAGTAAGTATCACCTTTGTATATACTGTTGCATGTTTGCTCAAACTGTGTCATTGGGCATCAATTAGTCAAGTTGCAGCGCCATCTAGTAGAAAGTAGCCATATTACCGATTTTGGCAGCATTTGAATAGCAGTTTGAGTAGCTGTGGAATAACTAGTACATACAAGTTATGTTGTTCTCGAACCTTTTAACCTCAACGAATCTGGAAATTTGGAGATGTGTCACTAGGAGATATAAATAGATGTCGCAGGAGCACCCAAGACATTCGAGTTGTGAACCGCGATAAAGAAGTGCGATAGATGACAGTAGTGAAAAGTAGAGAGAAAAAGTATAAGTATTAAGTAAGAGAAAAGTGATTGCGTATTTAAAGTGATTAATTTTGAAAGTGAATTATTGAATTAAATAAGTGAATTATTAGAATAATAATCAAGAATTACATTGAAAGAACTAATGAAGATTAATTAAATAGAATTACGTTTTATCTTTTCGAATCCTAGCCTGAATGTAACATTGGTGTCAGAAGTGGGATAAAACATATTCAGTGTGAAATTAAAGTGAAGTGAATAGTTAAAAAAAAAAACAAAAACAAAAAACAAAAATGGGCCGCACATTGAAATTACTACAGCTCAGTATACCGCAGTTAAAAGCTGAACTGGAAAAGCGGAATCTCTCCACAGCTGGAGGAAAATGTGATCTGGTGCTCCGGCTGCAGGAAGCTGTTGAAAACGAAGGAGAAAACCCCAAGTCCGTTTTATTCGACGTAGCAGAAGAACAAGTAAGTACAGGCGTTGATATGTCTGATATGATGGAATTACTTCTGGCCAAGTTCGATCAGAAATTCGACTCTATGGACTCTAAGTTTAATGAACAGAAGAATTCTATGGACTCTCAGTTCAATGAACAAAAGAATTCTCTAGAACAACAGACAAATTCTCTAGATTCCAAATTGCAAGCAATGGACTCTAAATTCGGAGAACAAAAGAATTCCATAGTTGCCGTCCAAAAGAGCGTTGTGGAAGATTTTAAAAATGTTCTCGAAGGAAAACTCGCAGAAATTGACCACAAGTTCGAGAAGGTCGAAACCAAATTCGACGAAATCCATCAGACGTTTTGCAAGCATGAAACAAACTTCGAGAACTTGGCTAAAGAGCTCGAGAAAGTGAAGAAGCAGAAGGCTCGAGAAAATTCTGCGGACTGCCCGAGAAGGAAAGAGATGCAGCCCCCTGTTTTGATGGTCAAACATCATTGCCAATTTATAGGAAACAGTTTGAAGCAGCTGCAATGGCGAACAGCTGGGACAACGAGGAAAAGTCGATTGCGCTAACGCTCGCACTAAGAGGTACAGCTGCGGAGTTACTCCAAACTGTCTCAGAAATAGAATAGAGATGCGCTTCGGTGATGAGCATATGCAGTAAGTGTACAGGGTCCAGCTACGCAGTAGAGTCCAGAAGCGGGGAGAAACACTTCAACAGCTGCAAGCAGATATCGAACGTCTGGCACATTTGTCATATCCTAATGCTGGTGAGGTTCTCATCAATGAAATGGCTGTGGAGGCGTTTATCTAAGCCATTGAAGATAGACAACTGCAAATGGCCGTAAGAATGGCTGGAAAGAGAACTCTCGCTGAGGCCCTAGCATTTGCCTTGACAATGCAAGCTGCTGATCAGGCATCGCATGAGTTCCACCGCGTAAGGGAAATGACAGCCGTTGAATGCTCATGTCAAAGAACAGACATCGTAGACCGGAACAGAGACAACAGAGGTCGAATGCGCTGCTGGAACTGCACATAAATAGGGCACCTACAGAGACAGTGCAGAGCTCCACCCAGACAAGGCAGTTGTCCACATTGCGGTACTAGGAGGCGCAACGAAGAAGCATCTGGCAGATATAGCTTCGCAGAACCAGCAGGCGGGAAACGTGTAAGGGGCAGAAGTGGGTTTCCGGAATCGACGACCCCAGGACCACAATTCAAGTCTCCCAAACCAAACGAGGAAACCAGGGTCTAACAGTGGAAGCCCATATCGGACAAAATAAGTGCGTAGCAAACATCGACACCGGTGCCACCGCTTCCATTATAAGGAGGGACATCGTCCGTCAGTCTTGGCTGCACAACACCAGCAATTACTTTCTGAAAACAGCAACAGGAGCTACAGCGAAAGTGTATGGAGAGGTCATACTAACAATAAATTTGGCAGGATTAGCATTTTCCCAAGCTTTCCTAGTAGCTGATATATGTGACGAATGCATCGTTGGAATCGATTTCATGAAGGCGCATGATGTTGTATTGGACATTGGTATGCAAGTACTCAAGTATCGAAACGTAGAGATTCCGATGGTGTACAGGAACGAGAACGCCGCATCCCTGAGGACAGTCATTAGTAAGGACGAGGTCCTACCACCTTCTTCAGAGACACTGATTTGGACAAAGCTGGAAGGTGATCCTGGGGCACACCGATTCTTTCTAGTTGAGCCAGAAGACAACCACTGCCGAAACTGCGTGGTTGGAAAAATGCTTGTCGAGCCGAAGAACAATATGGTTCCCGTACGAGTTCATAATGCGGAACACAAAAGCGTCAAATTGAAGCAAGGTGAGGTGGTTGGAAAGTGTGTACCGGTTACTGCCATCACGAAACTATCACAGGAAGGTGTTGCGAAGCCTCGTTCACCAATGGGAATGACTGAGGTGAAAAGAACTTTATTCCAGCACTGCGATCTGAATCAGGAGCAGCAAGCCATGGCAGGGAACCTCATCAACGAGTTTGCTGATATATTCGCATCGCGGGACTGCGAGTATGGCCGAACACACCTTGTACAACACCGGATAGACTCTGGAGATGCAAGACCGATTCGTCAGCCTCCCAGACGATTACCATTGGCTAAGCAGACGGAGGTTGCAGAGATGGTGTCGACGATGGAGAAGGAAGGAGTAATGGAATGCTCTAAAAGCCCATGGGCATCTCCAATTGTCCTAGTCAAAAAGAAAGATGGCAGCACTCGGTTCTGTGTAGACTATCGCCAACTGAATAATGTCACCAAAAAGGATAGCTACCCTCTACCAAGGATTGACGATACGCTGGATACACTGTCCGGAGCCCGATGGTTTTCCACTCTAGATCTGAAGAGTGGCTACTGGCAAGTGCGGATCCATCCGGAAGACCGCGAGAAAACGGCTTTCACAGCAGGAAACGGGCTCTGGCAATTCACAGTAATGCCATTTGGATTGTGTAACGCGCCGGCAACCTTTGAGCGTCTAATGGAGCGTGTTTTGTTGGGGCTAACATGGAAAACGTGTTTGGTCTACTTGGACGATGTCATCGTGGTTGGAAAAACGTTTGAAGAACATCGAGATAACTTGAAGGAAGTGTTCCAGAGACTACGAAGTGCACAATTAAAGCTTAACCCGAAAAAGTGTGATCTCTTTAGATCTGAGGTGAAATATCTGGGGTACATCATCTCGTCCGAGGGAGTAAGGACTGACCCAGAGAAGGTCGATGCGGTGAAAAATTGGCCCGTTCCCAAAGACAAACACCAACTGAGGAGCTTCCTGGGACTTACAACGTACTACAGACGGTTTGTGAAAGACTTTGCAAGGATCGCAAAGAGCTTGCACCAACTGACGGAAAAGGGAAAACCATTCAAATGGTCAGGTGAATGCGAAGCGAGTTTTAAGAGTCTCAAACACCAACTGTGTGATGCTTCAATTCTAGCATACCCTACTCCAGGAAAAACATTTATTGTAGATGCCGACGCTAGTAATGTTGGGATCGGAGCCGTTCTTTCGCAGATCCATGATGGCCAAGAGAGAGTAGTTTCCTACTTCAGTAAAGTGCTATCCAAGCCGGAGAGGAACTATTGCGTAACCAGGCGGGAACTCCTGGCTTTGATACTGGCAACAAAGCACTTCCACAAGTACTTATATGGGCAGAAATTCATCCTGCGTACAGATCATGCGTCTCTAAAGTGGCTGCTGCAGTTTAAGAACCCTGAAGGACAAGTCGCGAGGTGGATTGAACGGCTGCAGATGTATGACTACGAGATACAGCACCGAAAGGGAACACTTCACTCCAAATGCCCTCTCCCAGCGGCCCTGCATGGCTGATTATAAACATTGCGTACGCCAGGAGGAAAAAGATAAAGTATCAGTCCAACGGTTGCGAGCTGAGCCCATTAGCGGCTGGAGTGCACGGGAGATCCGGAATGCTCAACAGGAAGATCCGGATATCGAGCCGATTCTCGCCTGGAAAGAACATGAAGGCAAGCCGGACTGGCTGCAGATCTCCAATAAGAGTCCGGAACTGAAGGCATACTTGGCACAATGGGACTCACTTCATGTTCAGGATGGCATTTTGAAAAGAAAATGGGAAAGTTCGGATGGAACATCAGCCGTGATGCAACTTGTGGTACCCAGATCGAAAGTCAATAATGGGAGTAAATAAGACACTAGAAAAAGTACGAGAACACTTTTACTGGATTCACGCAAGAGACGATGTCGAAAACTGGTTCCGAAAATGCGTCACTTGCGCAGCCAGTAAAGACCCGAGAGTAAAAATGCAAGGCAAGATGCATCAATACAACATTGGAGCGCCCTTTGAAAGGATTGCAGTTGACATCGCAGGACCGTTTCCAGAAACCATCAGTGGAAACCGCTATATCCTCGTAGTGATGGACTACTTCACTAAATGGCCTGAAGCATTTGCTATACCTAATCAAGAAGCTAAAACCGTGGTAGAGCAGATTGTCCACAACTGGGTAAGCAGATTTGGCGTACCAATGGAATTGCACTCGGACCAAGTTCGCAACTTCGAGTCGAAGATCTTTCAAGGAGTATGCCAGCTACTAGGGATTAAGAAGACAAGAACAACCCCGCTTCATCCACAATCGGACGGAATGGTGAAACGCTTCAATAGAACCTTAAACGAACACCTTTCTAAGGTTGTTGGCGACTGCCAGCGGGACTGGGACAAGCAGATCCGCATGTTCCTATTAGCCTTTTGAAGCGCAGTTTATAACACAACAGGACATTCTCCATCCGAAATCCTTTTTGGTCGAACCATCCGGTTACCTAGTGAATTGATGTTTGGATCTCCGACTGATGAAGCAACGAATGAGGATGATTATGTTGCGGATCTCAGAGAAATCATCAGAAACATTCATCGGAAAACTAGAGATAAGATTCGGATATCCAGCGACCGCATGAAGACGAGGTACGATACAAAAGCAACCACCACAGGATTCCAGGAAGGAGATCTGGTATGGCTATACAACCCTCATCGCCGAAAAGGCATGTCACCTAAACTACAGCAGGATTGGGAAGGACCCTATAAGATAGTGAAGCGCATCAACGATGTTGTCCACCGGATCCAGTGAGGAAGAGGCAAGCTGAAAGTTGTCCATGTGGATCGTCTCCATCGCTACCATGGCGAAAATATTGACGTGCTTGTTCGGGTCGAACAAGTTTAAGAGGGGGATATTGTTGCATGTTTGCTCAAACTGTGTCATTGGGCATCAATTAGTCAAGTTGCAGCGCCATCTAGTAGAAAGTAGCCATATTACCGATTTTGGCAGCATTTGAATAGCAGTTTGAGTAGCTGTGGAATAACTAGTACATACATAGTTATGTTGTTCTCGAACCTTCTAAACTCAACGAATCTGGAAATTTCGAGATGTGTCACTAGGAGATATAAATAGATGTCGCAGGAGCACCCAAGACATTCGAGTTGTGAACCGCGATAAAGAAGTGCGATAGATGACAGTAGTGAAAAGTAGAGAGAAAAAGTATAAGTATTGAGTAAGAGAAAAGTGATTGTGTATTTAAAGTGATTAATTGTGAAAGTCAATTATTGAATTAAATAAATGAATTATTAGAATAATAATCAAGAATTACATTGAAAGGGAACTAATAAAGATTAATTAAATAGAATTACGTTTTATCTTTTCGAATCCTAGCCTGAATGTAACAATGCATTCCTATAGTAGCGCCAATCCAGTAGTACCAGTATCCTACTAGGTGTCGCTACTCATACCAAATCGAGAATTAGTTGGCTGAGAGCTTTTGTACCTTTGATAATTTTATTCCTAATAAAAAAGGATTCGTTGAGATTTTTGTTCGTTCATTCATTCAATATATAGTTCGTCGTTCGGTTTCGGTTTTTGTTTATTTTATGTGAATTTCTTACACATTTAAAATATTAAAAATGTTTTTTGCTTTTAAAAACAGTTTTAATTATAAAAATGTATGAGGTGTGTGTAGATTATCGTTTTTTCAGCTACCTAATGACTGCCGAAGACCTATTTGGGTTAAGCATTCGGGAAATAGTGAAATATTCGGTCGTTTACCTTCAAATACATTTTTCTGCGAAGAACACTTTTACGAAAAGGACATTGTTAAAAATGTGAGGACAAATTTGAAAAAAGGGACAAATCCAAAATCGTGTAGTGAAATATGTCTATGCAGAGATAAAAACATTGACCAGACCTGCGAAAATCTGAAGTCTAACTTTAAACCAAAATGTCCCATGAAACGAAAAAGATACCGCAAGGATCAAGTTTTAGTAAGCCCACCAGATTTATTAGAAAACAATGGAGGTGATACTGATTTGACATCCCACCGCGAAGAGTTACCTCCTAAAACATATTTAAGGAATTGCTCTCTTCCTCGTTTACCTGACTGCATCTCGCCCCTTAAATTTCTTGAGCCTGATTACCGACATTTCCAGAATGAAGAAAAAGAAATGAAAGAAAATCAACCGTATCAGAAAATCCCGAAAACTGTTTTTGACACCCCTAAAAAACTTAAAAATTACTCAAACTATAAGCTACAAATAGACGTTGAAAAACAATTGGATGGAAGAAATGCCCAAGTTTTAATATTTATAAAAACTCAACTATTTCATAAAGCAGGACAGAATTGGTCACGTGATGAAAAAGATAATTATTTAAAGTTTTATTACAAGTCCCCAGCTTTGTACAAACATATGCTTGATTCAAATTTGTATTTGCCGAGTATTAGGACAATTCAACGATGGCATTCTGAAATAAATCTAACCACAGGCTTTTCCAAACAAGTTTCTGATCTTCTCTCACTTAGGTGTGAAACCTTCTCCGACTTAGACAAAAAATGTGTAATGCTGTTCGACGAAATGAAAATTACCCCGGAGCTGGAGCTCATTCAAGTTACAAGTCAGTGGGGTGTACACCCTTTTTAGCCTTCTTCTACATTTTTGTTTATCTCTTGTGTTTTTGGACAGAAACAAATAAAAAAAAAAAAAAAAAAAACATACAGATCATTTATTTTATCATTCTCTTTACTGGAAAGGAAGAAAAAGACAAAAACTTAAATCTAGTGGTTTTGTTAATATTGCTAATTATGCCTTGCAAATGTGGCCTAAAAGTTGATAGAATTGGCGCAAAAGTTCAGTGTCCTGTGTGCAAAGTGCACTCCCACTTACATTGTGTAAATTTGCAACAAAGTGATAGTGTATATATGAAAAAGAACAGCATTCCTTATCGTTGTGTATCTTGTGATCAAGGCAGACGCAAATCGTTGCGCTCACCACCGTCCTCTCTTCATAAAGAGAAACAAGTGCAGGAAGAGGCAAAATCAGCTGACGATGAGGTCTTCGTCAAACACTTTATTAACTCAATCTGCTGATATAAACATCGACTATCCAGCTGCTATCACACTTGAGGTACTCTGCAATGAAATCATCGCACTGAAAAACGTGAATTCAAATGCATTGTTGCAAATTAGTCAACTTCAAGAAGAAAACAAATTATTATCTGCAAAGGTAAACAATCTTCAATATACATTGAATTTCCTGCAGCAAAAATCTTTAGAAAAGTGTATTGATGTTATTGGAGTTCCTAATGTTGACAACAACAATGCTTTGGACTCAGCTGTCAAACTTATGTCAGAAGGATTAGGTCAAAGCATAAATCCAGATGACATTAAGTCTTGTTATGTCAAGACCATGTCAACAAAGCCGCAGCCTAACTCAACATCTACATCAGCCAAATCATTAAGCGTGTTACGCATAAAATTTAGAACGATGGACTTAAAGCAGAGTGTCTTAAACAAAAAAAAGAAAACAAAATTAACTACGGGTCTTTATGGTCAACATCTTGCAATTAAACCAATTTATATTAATGAAAGTCTTACTAACTATAACAGAGCTGTATATAATATTTGCTCTATTATATTAACAAATTAAAATAGAGAAACAATTTTCTTATTTGTGGATTAGCAAGGGAGTTATTTTAATGAAAAAAAGAGAGGGTGATAAATCATTGAAAATTTGTTCTTTTACTGATTTAGAGAATATATCCTAATATCCTTATCAATTAGTAATTGTTATGTTTAATTTAATTCATGATCAGCAAAATAATTTTGATCTTGCTACTCCTTTTTGTAAGTTTGATGAAAAATTATTTAAAAGTGTTTTTCATTCTGTCAATTTGAAAAAACAATTCTCTATCATTCACCAAAACATTCGAAGCATTCTCAAAAATTTTGATATATTCCTAGCCCATTTAGAGTCATTTGTTAACAAGCCAGATTTTATATTTCTCTCTGAAATTTGGATTTTTGATCATGAAATAGCTCTTTATAGTATACCCGGGTTTAATTTTCATGCTAAATGTAATGAATCATATGAGTCAGCTACTCCAGCTGTTTACGTAAATGAAAAATTAAACTATGAGGTCAGTAATCATAATATGGAAACTGCTGATATGCTTAAGATATCATGCACAATTGATTCACAGAAATTCATTTTTATGTGTTTTTATCGACTGCATGAAAAGAGTATGACAGTTTTTGTTGAGGAGTTGAGCTCACTTTTGAGTTGCGAAAAGACGAAGAATCTATTCATCCTAGGTGATATGAATTTCGATATTTTAAGTGATTCCTCTGTTGTGTCTAACTATATCTTCGTATTGTCGGCAAATGGGCTGGAAAGTTGTTTCCTTGAACCTACTAGGCTAACTCAGTTTACGCGTACCTGCATTAATCATATTTTTGGAAGACTTGATCGCAGTTCTAAACTATCCCTTATTAGTTCCATATTTGACTATAAGATCTCTGATCATTGCATGATAGGTTTATTTTTCTTTTGTGATAAGACCAAACAAACAAATAATTATACACCTTTTGAAAGAGTTGAATCCATTAATTTTGTATCTCTTAACGCCTCTTTATTGCAAGAAAACTGGACGGACGTTTACATTGAAAATAACCCCTCTACTGCGTTTAATATTTTTTCAAAAATTTTGAAAGATCATGTCTCTGCATGTAGTACTGTATCAAACAAATGAAGTAAACTAAAGAGACTTAAACCATGGATGTCAAAAACCTTGCTTTTGAAAATACAAAAAAAGAATAAACTTCGAATAAAATGTAAAAAACATCCTAATAACGTTCACCTTCGTAATTTTTATATTAAAATGTGTAAAGAAGTTGCTGCTGATGTACCGGTCTTTAAGGAAAACTTTTACATCAATAAATTTCAACTAGCCAAAGACAACTTAAAAAAAGAATGGGCAATTGTGAATGAACTTCTTAATAAACGAGTTCCTCTAAGTCCAACATCTAATATAATTTATAAAGATAGAGTTATCCAAAATTCTGGAGAGATGGCAAATGCTTTTAACGAATATTTTACTAATGTTGCCGCCAAAACACTTTCAGAAGCGGGTTACGACAATACTTCCAATCCTTGTGTGGAGGATTGTTTCAGCAGTGAAAGGAGTAAAGTATGTAGTTTCTTCTTCGAACCAATCTCTGCTTTTGAATTGTTTAAAACAATAAAGCTGCTGAGCAGTTCTAACTCGGCGACAAGAGATAGTTGGTCTAACAATTTTATTAAAAAAGTTTTATATAATATTACTGATGTTTTAGCTCATATTTTTAATAAAAGTATTTATTGCGGTATATTTCCCGATTCCTTAAAAATTGCTGGGGTTATACCTGTTTTGAAAAAAGGTGATAGCAAAAATTTGTACAATTACAGGCCTATATCCCTTCTTCCTGTGTTCTCAAAATTTTTTGAGAAAGTAGTTAAAACCAGGGTTGTAGCTTTCTTAGAAAAAAAACACTTTTTTAGTTCAAACCAGTACGGTTTTAGAGCAGGTAAATCGACTGAGGATGCCCTTTTACAGTTTTGTAACTTTAATTATGATAGTCTAAATAAAAGAAAATATACCGCTGCGCTTTATATTGATATAACTAAAGCGTTTGATACAGTGGACCATGACTTGTTACTAATGAAATTAAATAAAGCTGGCTTCAGAGGTTTCATGCTTCGCTGGTTCTTCTCATATCTCAACAACCGCAAACAAGTGATTAAACTTGTAGATAAATTTAGTGAAAGGCTTAGATATCCGTATTGGAGTACCACAAGGTTTAGTACTTGGCCCCATTCTTTTCTTGGTATATATTAATTCTATCTTCAGTCTAAACTTGAAAGGTGTTCAAGTCAAAATATTCTTGTCGAACAATTCTTAATCTTTTCTAGTAGTTTATTAAAGTGTTAACTCTAAGATATCGCTAAAATAGCTAAGTAGTTTACGCCATTTTTTCTTAATCGGAAGCCACTCAATAGATTATTTTATTACATCTTTCTCTTTTTCATCCAAACCTCAACGAGGTAAGACCTGTCGAAATAAAGTGTACCGAACCAAAACCTTACACACGTTTTATTTTTCTTTGGTCATCCATCACATTACCGAGCAACCAGCAGGGGATAATTCTTGCCCCAACATTTGGTCCTTCGAGCCGGATTATATTTTAACGAAATAATAATCAAATTCATCCGCAAAATCCCTGAATTTTGCAAAAAACCCATCGTAATCATCAAGAAAGAAATTACATTTTTCTTTCGCATCCCACACGATCATCGATTGGATAGCAGTACACCTATAAATTCACGATTTATTACACCTAACCACAATCAATATAATCGTACAGCAAGATTTAATATTCTTGCCCCTACCTCCACATTTATCTACCGCCCGCTTCGCATCACAGAACTACCAAAAACTGTATCGATTACCTACTGATCGGCGGTAATAATCCATAAAAAAAAACGAGCTCTCTAACCCATTGTTAGAGCACAAGATTCCTAAATCTTGCCCCACCTAACGTCGGACATCGCCAAAAAGTGATACTCTCCACACGATCAAGGAACGATTTGCAGCACCATCTCTTCACTCATCGCTCGCTCACAAACCACAAGCAGTATTATTGCTCTCGATCGCTACGCTCAGCATCAGCATTCAAAGTCGACCATACCCATCGCAATAAGACCAGTAAGCGACCAGTCATCAATCATCTCTTCCTGAAGTCAACATCTCTGCCGAAAATACGCGTCGATTTACATTTACGAATTCCACGTGCGAATCTCATAATTTGACAATATCTACACGAAAGGGATACAAATCTATCATCATTACATCACCTAAGAAGGAAAGACATCTCTAAATTTTGAAACCATCACCAGATTTAAGCAGGTACGTGCATACCTCTAAGATTGGTGCAATATTTATAACTTTTATATAAATTAGACACAAGAACATATTTCTTATTAAATTTTGTGAGTGAATAGTTTATACCTTTCAATTAGGAATTATCTTCCTTGCAAAAACAAAAAAAAAAACTTGTTTGAAAGTGAGTTCGTACCGCGAAATTTGGTAATTTCATTTCCAAAGGAAATCGCATTAATAATCGAGTTTGTTTACGCGCCTAGTCTTTTCTCTTGGGTTAGATTTTCTTCCAATTAAAATGACTGTCTTAGATGATTTCATTGTTGCTGCTGATCAGCTGACACAATTTCAATCAGCTTGTCAAGAAATGCCTATCGTTGACAAAACTGTAACTAATCTAGAAGCGTCAAAATGTGAAATAAAGGATCTGTGGTCTAATATTAAAGGACAAGTCGCGAGGTGGATTGAACGGCTGCAGATGTATGACTACGAGATACAGCACCGAAAGGGAACACTTCACTCCAAATGCCCTCTCCCAGCGGCCCTGCATGGCTGATTATAAACATTGCGTACGCCAGGAGGAAAAAGATAAAGTATCAGTCCAACGGTTGCGAGCTGAGCCCATTAGCGGCTGGAGTGCACGGGAGATCCGGAATGCTCAACAGGAAGATCCGGATATCGAGCCGATTCTCGCCTGGAAAGAACATGAAGGCAAGCCGGACTGGCTGCAGATCTCCAATAAGAGTCCGGAACTGAAGGCATACTTGGCACAATGGGACTCACTTCATGTTCAGGATGGCATTTTGAAAAGAAAATGGGAAAGTTCGGATGGAACATCAGCCGTGATGCAACTTGTGGTACCCAGATCGAAAGTCAATAATGGGAGTAAATAAGACACTAGAAAAAGTACGAGAACACTTTTACTGGATTCACGCAAGAGACGATGTCGAAAACTGGTTCCGAAAATGCGTCACTTGCGCAGCCAGTAAAGACCCGAGAGTAAAAATGCAAGGCAAGATGCATCAATACAACATTGGAGCGCCCTTTGAAAGGATTGCAGTTGACATCGCAGGACCGTTTCCAGAAACCATCAGTGGAAACCGCTATATCCTCGTAGTGATGGACTACTTCACTAAATGGCCTGAAGCATTTGCTATACCTAATCAAGAAGCTAAAACCGTGGTAGAGCAGATTGTCCACAACTGGGTAAGCAGATTTGGCGTACCAATGGAATTGCACTCGGACCAAGTTCGCAACTTCGAGTCGAAGATCTTTCAAGGAGTATGCCAGCTACTAGGGATTAAGAAGACAAGAACAACCCCGCTTCATCCACAATCGGACGGAATGGTGAAACGCTTCAATAGAACCTTAAACGAACACCTTTCTAAGGTTGTTGGCGACTGCCAGCGGGACTGGGACAAGCAGATCCGCATGTTCCTATTAGCCTTTTGAAGCGCAGTTTATAACACAACAGGACATTCTCCATCCGAAATCCTTTTTGGTCGAACCATCCGGTTACCTAGTGAATTGATGTTTGGATCTCCGACTGATGAAGCAACGAATGAGGATGATTATGTTGCGGATCTCAGAGAAATCATCAGAAACATTCATCGGAAAACTAGAGATAAGATTCGGATATCCAGCGACCGCATGAAGACGAGGTACGATACAAAAGCAACCACCACAGGATTCCAGGAAGGAGATCTGGTATGGCTATACAACCCTCATCGCCGAAAAGGCATGTCACCTAAACTACAGCAGGATTGGGAAGGACCCTATAAGATAGTGAAGCGCATCAACGATGTTGTCCACCGGATTCAGTGAGGAAGAGGCAAGCTGAAAGTTGTCCATGTGGATCGTCTCCATCGCTACCATGGCGAAAATATTGACGTGCTTGTTCGGGTCGAACAAGTTTAAGAGGGGGATATTGTTGCATGTTTGCTCAAACTGTGTCATTGGGCATCAATTAGTCAAGTTGCAGCGCCATCTAGTAGAAAGTAGCCATATTACCGATTTTGGCAGCATTTGAATAGCAGTTTGAGTAGCTGTGGAATAACTAGTACATACATAGTTATGTTGTTCTCGAACCTTCTAAACTCAACGAATCTGGAAATTTCGAGATGTGTCACTAGGAGATATAAATAGATGTCGCAGGAGCACCCAAGACATTCGAGTTGTGAACCGCGATAAAGAAGTGCGATAGATGACAGTAGTGAAAAGTAGAGAGAAAAAGTATAAGTATTGAGTAAGAGAAAAGTGATTGTGTATTTAAAGTGATTAATTGTGAAAGTCAATTATTGAATTAAATAAATGAATTATTAGAATAATAATCAAGAATTACATTGAAAGGGAACTAATAAAGATTAATTAAATAGAATTACGTTTTATCTTTTCGAATCCTAGCCTGAATGTAACAATGCATTCCTATAGTAGCGCCAATCCAGTAGTACCAGTATCCTACTAGGTGTCGCTACTCATACCAAATCGAGAATTAGTTGGCTGAGAGCTTTTGTACCTTTGATAATTTTATTCCTAATAAAAAAGGATTCGTTGAGATTTTTGTTCGTTCATTCATTCAATATATAGTTCGTCGTTCGGTTTCGGTTTTTGTTTATTTTATGTGAATTTCTTACACATTTAAAATATTAAAAATGTTTTTTGCTTTTAAAAACAGTTTTAATTATAAAAATGTATGAGGTGTGTGTAGATTATCGTTTTTTCAGCTACCTAATGACTGCCGAAGACCTATTTGGGTTAAGCATTCGGGAAATAGTGAAATATTCGGTCGTTTACCTTCAAATACATTTTTCTGCGAAGAACACTTTTACGAAAAGGACATTGTTAAAAATGTGAGGACAAATTTGAAAAAAGGGACAAATCCAAAATCGTGTAGTGAAATATGTCTATGCAGAGATAAAAACATTGACCAGACCTGCGAAAATCTGAAGTCTAACTTTAAACCAAAATGTCCCATGAAACGAAAAAGATACCGCAAGGATCAAGTTTTAGTAAGCCCACCAGATTTATTAGAAAACAATGGAGGTGATACTGATTTGACATCCCACCGCGAAGAGTTACCTCCTAAAACATATTTAAGGAATTGCTCTCTTCCTCGTTTACCTGACTGCATCTCGCCCCTTAAATTTCTTGAGCCTGATTACCGACATTTCCAGAATGAAGAAAAAGAAATGAAAGAAAATCAACCGTATCAGAAAATCCCGAAAACTGTTTTTGACACCCCTAAAAAACTTAAAAATTACTCAAACTATAAGCTACAAATAGACGTTGAAAAACAATTGGATGGAAGAAATGCCCAAGTTTTAATATTTATAAAAACTCAACTATTTCATAAAGCAGGACAGAATTGGTCACGTGATGAAAAAGATAATTATTTAAAGTTTTATTACAAGTCCCCAGCTTTGTACAAACATATGCTTGATTCAAATATGTATTTGCCGAGTATTAGGACAATTCAACGATGGCATTCTGAAATAAATCTAACCACAGGCTTTTCCAAACAAGTTTCTGATCTTCTCTCACTTAGGTGTGAAACCTTCTCCGACTTAGACAAAAAATGTGTAATGCTGTTCGACGAAATGAAAATTACCCCGGAGCTGGAGCTCATTCAAGTTACAAGTCAGTGGGGTGTACACCCTTTTTAGCCTTCTTCTACATTTTTGTTTATCTCTTGTGTTTTTGGACAGAAACAAATAAAAAAAAAAAAAAAAAAAACATACAGATCATTTATTTTATCATTCTCTTTACTGGAAAGGAAGAAAAAGACAAAAACTTAAATCTAGTGGTTTTGTTAATATTGCTAATTATGCCTTGCAAATGTGGCCTAAAAGTTGATAGAATTGGCGCAAAAGTTCAGTGTCCTGTGTGCAAAGTGCACTCCCACTTACATTGTGTAAATTTGCAACAAAGTGATAGTGTATATATGAAAAAGAACAGCATTCCTTATCGTTGTGTATCTTGTGATCAAGGCAGACGCAAATCGTTGCGCTCACCACCGTCCTCTCTTCATAAAGAGAAACAAGTGCAGGAAGAGGCAAAATCAGCTGACGATGAGGTCTTCGTCAAACACTTTATTAACTCAATCTGCTGATATAAACATCGACTATCCAGCTGCTATCACACTTGAGGTACTCTGCAATGAAATCATCGCACTGAAAAACGTGAATTCAAATGCATTGTTGCAAATTAGTCAACTTCAAGAAGAAAACAAATTATTATCTGCAAAGGTAAACAATCTTCAATATACATTGAATTTCCTGCAGCAAAAATCTTTAGAAAAGTGTATTGATGTTATTGGAGTTCCTAATGTTGACAACAACAATGCTTTGGACTCAGCTGTCAAACTTATGTCAGAAGGATTAGGTCAAAGCATAAATCCAGATGACATTAAGTCTTGTTATGTCAAGACCATGTCAACAAAGCCGCAGCCTAACTCAACATCTACATCAGCCAAATCATTAAGCGTGTTACGCATAAAATTTAGAACGATGGACTTAAAGCAGAGTGTCTTAAACAAAAAAAAGAAAACAAAATTAACTACGGGTCTTTATGGTCAACATCTTGCAATTAAACCAATTTATATTAATGAAAGTCTTACTAACTATAACAGAGCTGTATATAATATTTGCTCTATTATATTAACAAATTAAAATAGAGAAACAATTTTCTTATTTGTGGATTAGCAAGGGAGTTATTTTAATGAAAAAAAGAGAGGGTGATAAATCATTGAAAATTTGTTCTTTTACTGATTTAGAGAATATATCCTAATATCCTTATCAATTAGTAATTGTTATGTTTAATTTAATTCATGATCAGCAAAATAATTTTGATCTTGCTACTCCTTTTTGTAAGTTTGATGAAAAATTATTTAAAAGTGTTTTTCATTCTGTCAATTTGAAAAAACAATTCTCTATCATTCACCAAAACATTCGAAGCATTCGCAAAAATTTTGATATATTCCTAGCCCATTTAGAGTCATTTGTTAACAAGCCAGATTTTATATTTCTCTCTGAAATTTGGATTTTTGATCATGAAATAGCTCTTTATAGTATACCCGGGTTTAATTTTCATGCTAAATGTAATGAATCATATGAGTCAGCTACTCCAGCTGTTTACGTAAATGAAAAATTAAACTATGAGGTCAGTAATCATAATATGGAAACTGCTGATATGCTTAAGATATCATGCACAATTGATTCACAGAAATTCATTTTTATGTGTTTTTATCGACTGCATGAAAAGAGTATGACAGTTTTTGTTGAGGAGTTGAGCTCACTTTTGAGTTGCGAAAAGACGAAGAATCTATTCATCCTAGGTGATATGAATTTCGATATTTTAAGTGATTCCTCTGTTGTGTCTAACTATATCTCCGTATTGTCGGCAAATGGGCTGGAAAGTTGTTTCCTTGAACCTACTAGGCTAACTCAGTTTACGCGTACCTGCATTAATCATATTTTTGGAAGACTTGATCGCAGTTCTAAACTATCCCTTATTAGTTCCATATTTGACTATAAGATCTCTGATCATTGCATGATAGGTTTATTTTTCTTTTGTGATAAGACCAAACAAACAAATAATTATACACCTTTTGAAAGAGTTGAATCCATTAATTTTGTATCTCTTAACGCCTCTTTATTGCAAGAAAACTGGACGGACGTTTACATTGAAAATAACCCCTCTACTGCGTTTAATATTTTTTCAAAAATTTTGAAAGATCATGTCTCTGCATGTAGTACTGTATCAAACAAATGAAGTAAACTAAAGAGACTTAAACCATGGATGTCAAAAACCTTGCTTTTGAAAATACAAAAAAAGAATAAACTTCGAATAAAATGTAAAAAACATCCTAATAACGTTCACCTTCGTAATTTTTATATTAAAATGTGTAAAGAAGTTGCTGCTGATGTACCGGTCTTTAAGGAAAACTTTTACATCAATAAATTTCAACTAGCCAAAGACAACTTAAAAAAAGAATGGGCAATTGTGAATGAACTTCTTAATAAACGAGTTCCTCTAAGTCCAACATCTAATATAATTTATAAAGATAGAGTTATCCAAAATTCTGGAGAGATGGCAAATGCTTTTAACGAATATTTTACTAATGTTGCCGCCAAAACACTTTCAGAAGCGGGTTACGACAATACTTCCAATCCTTGTGTGGAGGATTGTTTCAGCAGTGAAAGGAGTAAAGTATGTAGTTTCTTCTTCGAACCAATCTCTGCTTTTGAATTGTTTAAAACAATAAAGCTGCTGAGCAGTTCTAACTCGGCGACAAGAGATAGTTGGTCTAACAATTTTATTAAAAAAGTTTTATATAATATTACTGATGTTTTAGCTCATATTTTTAATAAAAGTATTTATTGCGGTATATTTCCCGATTCCTTAAAAATTGCTGGGGTTATACCTGTTTTGAAAAAAGGTGATAGCAAAAATTTGTACAATTACAGGCCTATATCCCTTCTTCCTGTGTTCTCAAAATTTTTTGAGAAAGTAGTTAAAACCAGGGTTGTAGCTTTCTTAGAAAAAAAACACTTTTTTAGTTCAAACCAGTACGGTTTTAGAGCAGGTAAATCGACTGAGGATGCCCTTTTACAGTTTTGTAACTTTAATTATGATAGTCTAAATAAAAGAAAATATACCGCTGCGCTTTATATTGATATAACTAAAGCGTTTGATACAGTGGACCATGACTTGTTACTAATGAAATTAAATAAAGCTGGCTTCAGAGGTTTCATGCTTCGCTGGTTCTTCTCATATCTCAACAACCGCAAACAAGTGATTAAACTTGTAGATAAATTTAGTGAAAGGCTTAGATATCCGTATTGGAGTACCACAAGGTTTAGTACTTGGCCCCATTCTTTTCTTGGTATATATTAATTCTATCTTCAGTCTAAACTTGAAAGGTGTTCAAGTCAAAATATTCTTGTCGAACAATTCTTAATCTTTTCTAGTAGTTTATTAAAGTGTTAACTCTAAGATATCGCTAAAATAGCTAAGTAGTTTACGCCATTTTTTCTTAATCGGAAGCCACTCAATAGATTATTTTATTACATCTTTCTCTTTTTCATCCAAACCTCAACGAGGTAAGACCTGTCGAAATAAAGTGTACCGAACCAAAACCTTACACACGTTTTATTTTTCTTTGGTCATCCATCACATTACCGAGCAACCAGCAGGGGATAATTCTTGCCCCAACATTTGGTCCTTCGAGCCGGATTATATTTTAACGAAATAATAATCAAATTCATCCGCAAAATCCCTGAATTTTGCAAAAAACCCATCGTAATCATCAAGAAAGAAATTACATTTTTCTTTCGCATCCCACACGATCATCGATTGGATAGCAGTACACCTATAAATTCACGATTTATTACACCTAACCACAATCAATATAATCGTACAGCAAGATTTAATATTCTTGCCCCTACCTCCACATTTATCTACCGCCCGCTTCGCATCACAGAACTACCAAAAACTGTATCGATTACCTACTGATCGGCGGTAATAATCCATAAAAAAAAAACGAGCTCTCTAACCCATTGTTAGAGCACAAGATTCCTAAATCTTGCCCCACCTAACGTCGGACATCGCCAAAAAGTGATACTCTCCACACGATCAAGGAACGATTTGCAGCACCATCTCTTCACTCATCGCTCGCTCACAAACCACAAGCAGTATTATTGCTCTCGATCGCTACGCTCAGCATCAGCATTCAAAGTCGACCATACCCATCGCAATAAGACCAGTAAGCGACCAGTCATCAATCATCTCTTCCTGAAGTCAACATCTCTGCCGAAAATACGCGTCGATTTACATTTACGAATTCCACGTGCGAATCTCATAATTTGACAATATCTACACGAAAGGGATACAAATCTATCATCATTACATCACCTAAGAAGGAAAGACATCTCTAAATTTTGAAACCATCACCAGATTTAAGCAGGTACGTGCATAACTCTAAGATTGGTGCAATATTTATAACTTTTATATAAATTAGACACAAGAACATATTTCTTATTAAATTTTGTGAGTGAATAGTTTATACCTTTCAATTAGGAATTATCTTCCTTGCAAAAACAAAAAAAAAAACTTGTTTGAAAGTGAGTTCGTACCGCGAAATTTGGTAATTTCATTTCCAAAGGAAATCGCATTAATAATCGAGTTTGTTTACGCGCCTAGTCTTTTCTCTTGGGTTAGATTTTCTTCCAATTAAAATGACTGTCTTAGATGATTTCATTGTTGCTGCTGATCAGCTGACACAATTTCAATCAGCTTGTCAAGAAATGCCTATCGTTGACAAAACTGTAACTAATCTAGAAGCGTCAAAATGTGAAATAAAGGATCTGTGGTCTAATATTAAAATACATTATGCACTTTGTTTAAAGACCGATAATGGTGACGATTTAGACGCAATTAAGTCAAAGTATCGGTTGTCAGCAACCACATATATTAACTGCTTAAGTGAAATTATTGATTCCATAACGAAGTTAAATATCATTAAAGACGATGATGTAAAACAAAGTTCAAGTGCCACTTTAGGCTCCGCGCAGTGTATAAAAGTTCCTCCGTGTGATACCGAAACATTCTATGGCGACTATCTGTCTTGGCCATCTTTTCGAGATATGTTCACCGCGGTTTACATTAGCCATCCGAAATTATGCTCCGTTCAAAAACTGTTTCATCTTCGTTCGAAGACCAAAGGGGAAGCTAATAACATAGTTTCCAAATTTCCTCTAACTGCGAACAATTTTGACGTGGCTTGGAAAGCACTTTCGGATCAATATGAAAATAAAAGAATATTAGTAAACAACCAATTAAAACAACTTTTTAATTTGCCCGTCATTTCGGTTGAGTCTGGCAAAAGTATCAAAGATCTCCAGCGGGAGATAAATGATTGTTTATCCATTCTTAAAGCGCATGACATATCAATAGATTCTTGGGATCCTATTCTCGTGTATCTTTGCTCTAATCGGCTGCCTGAAAAGACTCTTTCGTTGTGGGAGCAATCCATTAAGAGTCCAAGCGATATTCCGAAATGGGATGAAATGAATGTGTTCCTAACGAGCCGCTATAGAGTTCTGGAAACGGTATCCGACCTTAAGTTTCCCACAAATCCGAAAGGCCAACAAACCAAAAGTCAAGTTTCCCAACCAAAAAAGGTAAACCACAAAGCTTTCCTGTCCAAAGCAGCTAATTATGTTTGCAAACTATGCAAAGGTTCTCATTCACTTCGAAAGTGCCCTACATTTTTACAAATGAGTATTCACGATCGCATTTCAAAGGTGAATTCACTCCAATTTTGTAAAAACTGTTTAGCCTCCAATCATTTAGAGAATGATTGTCGTAGCGTTCATACATGTATGCAGTGCAAACAAAAGCACCATACGCTCTTACATACTTCAACGGTTCAGACATCTCAATCCTATCCATCCACGTCTGGGCAATTGGTTACTCAACTTAACAATTCAATTCCACAAAATCTAACAGATAATTTACAGTCCACTACAAATCAGAACACTCAACAATTTCAAACCTATTTCTCCCGAAACAATAAGCGCATTCTTTTGGCAACAGCTCTGATTGAAATCCACCATTTAGGTAATAAGTTTACCTTGCGTGCACTTATAGATGGAGGGTCGGAAGTTACATTCATTTCAGAAGATACACAGAGGAGACTTAATCTTCCAGTTAAACCGATACACGCGCAGATATCAGGTATGAGTGCTGTAGTAACTGGAACTTCCTCTAAATTGTGCTCTTTGTGCATTGGCTCTAAATTGGTTCCTTCATTTACAATCTTTGCCAATGCAATTGTTTTAAAACGCCTCACAGGTGATTTGCCATCTTGTGTAGTACGCCGGGAAGAGGTCTCAACCCCCATTGATTTCGAGCTTGCAGATCCCTATTTTTACGAAAGCTCAAAAATAGATATAGTTATCGGTGCTGATTTATATCCCTCTATTGTCAAAGAAGGCATTAAGCCAGATATTTTCGGTTCACTGGTAGCCCAAAATACAATATTTGGCTGGGTAATTTCTGGTCCTCTCTTAAATGAAAGTGTCAGTTCGTATTCGACAATCCTGTCTCATTATAGTGAGGTCTCAATCGACGAACAGATTGCAAAATTTTGGGAAGTAGAAGAAGTATTTGAAAGTAAGCTCCTTTCAGACGAAGATTTGTTTTGTGAGCAGCTGTACTCCGATACCACCACCAGAGACGCTAACGGTCGCTACATAGTTCGTCTTCCATTCAAAAACCCTCTACCCATTCTAGGTTACTCAAGAGCTATTGCTTTAAGGCAATTCCATCGCATGGAAAACAGATTAAGGAAAAACCCTGACCTACATTCAAAATACAATCAGGTTCTTGAAGAGTATGCCACACTTAACCATATGGAGATTGTTTCGTCGGACGAAATAGTACGGGATCATCAGATATGTTCCTACTACCTCCCACACCACTCAGTGATAAAACCCGAAAGTATTACGACAAAGGTTCGGGTTGTATTTAATGCATCTAGTGCATCCAGTAATGGCACTAGTCTTAACGACATGTTGCATACAGGTCCGGTTTTACAAGCCGACTTAACTACTTTGATTTTAAAATGGCGGTTTTATCGATTTGTGTTCAACGCAGACATCGAGAAAATGTACCGCCAAATATTAGTGCACCCTGATCATTCGTCGTATCAGCGAATTTTGTTCCGCAAATTCCCAGATTGTAGTCCTCAAGACTACAAACTAAAAACTGTCACCTTTGGTGTCAATTGTGCGCCATATTTGGCTATTCGTACACTGCTTCGACTAGCGGATGACGTACAACATACTTTTCCGATCGCCTCTGATATTTTGAAAAATCACTTCTACGTTGACGATGTTCTGTCTGGTGCCCATGATGTTGAAACTGCGTTACGAGCGCAGCGTCAACTGTGTGAAGCTTTAGGCTCAGCTGGCTTTGCCTTACGAAAATGGACATCGAACTTTGTCGATTTGATAAAAGAATTTCCTCCTTCGCATCTCTATGATCAAGAGCTTCTTCGGCTGGAAGATAAAAGTATCTCCAAAACCCTTGAAATACAATGGAATGCGAAGTTGGATTCCTTTTACTTCTTTTTCAAAATATTAGATGAGGATCACCTTTTAACAAAAAGAGCAGTACTCTCAGTTATTGCAAGACTATTTGATGCTGCTGGATGGTTAGCACCAGTTATCATCACTGCGAAGACCATAATGCAGCAAATCTGGCGTGATGGGACGTCTTGGGACACACCACTTGTGCCCCTGACGTGTCACCGCTGGAAATCGTTCTTTGCTTCACTTCCCGATATACAACACATTCAAGTTCCTCGGTGGATTAATTACAGTCCGTCAGATTCCATTGAATTACATGGATTTTGTGATGCCTCTGAACTGGCTTATGCCGCAACGTTTTACATCCGTATTAGACACAATGAGAACGACTGGTCTTCTCACCTCCTTTGTGCCAAAAGTAAGGTAGCTCCGGTAAAACAGCTTGCTCTACCGAGACTTGAACTATGTGGTGCTGTTTTACTGTCGAAGCTGTTCCACAAAGTCATTACAAAGCTACAATGCTCGACCCATGAGTTATTTCTGTGGACAGATAGCACCATTGTCCTGGCATGGTTGGATAAGCCTCCATGTCACTGGAAAACTTTTGTGGGAAATCGGGTTTCGCAGATACAAACGTATGTTCCTAACACTAAATGGAACCATGTCCGATCAGCGGATAATCCAGCTGACTTAGCAACTAGAGGTCTATCGCCAGAAAATCTTAAGGCAAGTAACCTATGGTGGCATGGTCCAATGTGGCTCTGTCAAGCTAAGGCGTCATGGCCTCAATCCATTTTGCCCCGGCCTGATGATTATGATCTTGAGCAGAGGCCAATAAAAGCGAATCACACAACAATACAACCGAATATTGAGTTGTTTGTGGAGAGATTTTCTTCATGGTCTAAAACATTACATGTTCTTGCATATATACTGCGTTTTTTCTACAGAACAAATCCCCGTTTTAGACACCAAGTCTCATATTCATCGGAAGTGCTAACTTCTGAAGAAATATCCAACGCCAAAGCCCGAGTTATTCGTTTGACACAATCGTTTTATTTTCCCCACGAATATGTAGCTCTAATGAAAAATGAGCCTATCTCAAAGAAAAGCTGTTTGACTAATCTGAATCCACTAATGGATTCGAACCAAATCCTGCGATCTGGTGGAAGACTCACTTCGTCCACTCTTTCTTATAATGAAAATTATCCCATTCTTCTCCCTTACCTAGCGAAGATATCGTCGTTGCTTGTGAAGTTCATTCACGATATTTCAATTCATGGTGGAAACCAATTGGTAGTTCGTTTGATGAGGTGTGAGTTTTGGATACCAAAAGTTAAGAACTTGGTAAAAAAATGCATTCGCATGTGTAAAACATGCACTATACACAAAAGGAAAATGCAAACCCAGATTATGGGAGCTTTACCCGTTGAGAGAACTCTAATTTCATCCCCATTTACGAACACCGGAGTAGACTTTGCCGATCCATTTATAATAAAAAGCTTTTCAGGACGAAATTGCCGAATTACTAAGGGCTACGTCTGCCTGTTTGTGTGCTTTGCAACAAAGGCAATACATTTGGAGGCTACAAGTGATTTGACGACTCAGTGCTTCTTAGCAGCTTTTAGTAGATTCATCGCACGACGTGGAATGCCTAGAACTATGCATTCTGATAACGGCACAAATTTAGTTGGAGCCAGTAAGGTACTATCCAATGACTCCAAACAATTTCTCAGAACTCTGTCCAGGGACGTAACCGAAAGATACAAGGACCATAACATGGAATGGAAATTAATTCCCCCTGGGGCACCCTGGGGGATGTCTAAACTCTAGGCCGATCTCACCGGTATCGGAAAATATATCAGACATTCCTCCATTAACTCCAGGTCATTTTCTTCGAGGGGGTCCGTTGTTAGCTCCCCTAGAACCTGCTCACGATGAAAAGTCTCTTACTTGTATCAATCGATGGGAAAAGGTAAAGATTTTGCATCATCAGTTTTGTCGTCGATGGAAGGATGAGTATCTCAAAGAACTCAACAAACGATACAAGTGGAAATATCCACAAAGAGATGTCTCGTTAGACGACTTGGTCGTTATTAAGGACGAAAATCTACCCCCTAACGAATGGCGTCTAGGTCGCATTATTAAGGTTTATCCGGGACCCGATAACCGCATACGAGTCGTGGAAATTAAAACTCAAAATGGAGTTATAACGCGTCCAATTGCTAAACTTTGCGTATTAACTCACTCAAAACTAAGGTTTTATAAAACCATTCCATTCCATTTAACTACGAGTATTTGCTTTCTTAAATTTTTCACTTTCTATAAAATAAATTTAACGTAGATACTTATATATTGCACCGATTTGTATGATGTATAGCACGTATCTATTCATTAGTTTAAGTAACTATTGTTAGCTTTAAGTTAAAGTTATTTTTTTTCAATTGTAAAGAATTTTTCCTAAGAGTGGCTTTTTCGAAGTTTTGAATGAATTTAAATTTAAAGGTAAAGTATGTAACATTTTACAGCCGATGCTGCAAGGCGGCCGGCAATGTTCAAGTCAAAATATTCTTGTCGAACAATTCTTAATCTTTTCTAGTAGTTTATTAAAGTGTTAACTCTAAGATGTCGCTAAAATAGCTAAGTAGTTTACGCCATTTTTTCTTAATCGGAAGCCACTCAATAGATTATTTTATTACATCTTTCTCTTTTTCATCCAAACCTCAACGAGGTAAGACCTGTCGAAATAAAGTGTACCGAACCAAAACCTTACACACGTTTTATTTTTCTTTGGTCATCCATCACATTACCGAGCAACCAGCAAGGGATAATTCTTGCCCCAACAAAAGGAATTCAGACAGGGTTTGCGGATGACATTGCTTGTTGATATTCTAATTATTCTGTTCTAGACCTAATTGCTAATATCTGCTACGACTTAGAACAGCTCAGACATTGGTTCAGTATGCATAAACTAGTCATAAGTGATAAGACTAAAATTATGTTTTTTAATCTTTCGAATAACGTGGCTGAATTTCCTAATGTAACCTACCATAGCAATAATTGCCAACACATGCTACTTAGTGCTGACACTTGCTGCAAGAGAAGCTATTCTAATACGTATAACTCTAATGTAAGCTGCTCCCCCAAATGTTTTATAATTGAAAGAACTACGGTTTTTAAGTATTTAGGACTTGTGTTTGATAGCGGATTGATTGGGGTGAGCATACCGCTTTACTTAGAAAATACTTGATAAAAACTTCTTGCATAATGTATCATCTAAGACTTTTTTGTTCACGTAAACTATTAGAAACAGTTTATTATGGCTTGGTACAGTCTAAGTTACAAGATGGTTTAGTTTGGTGGTACTCACGGTAATAAAATTCAACCTCTGATTGTTGTCCAGAAACATATAATTCGAATTATTTGGAGAAAGGGACGTATGGAGAATAGCTTTTCGCTCTTTTTTAACTCAAAGATACTTCCGCTCAAGCACCTTTACTTCTATAAAGTTCTGAGAATATTTTTTTTAAGAAGTGGTTACTAGCCTCATCGTAATCCTACCGCCCATGGACTTCGTAGCTACGAACGTTATTTGGCTGTTATTCCACCGCATAATACAACGCATTTTTTGAATTTTTTTACTTCTGTAGCTCCAAGACTTTATAATAAATTACCACTTGCATTAAGAACCACTAGTAATTTTCTTTTTTTCAGTCGAGAGATTAAAAAATGGCTTTTTAATTTAAATTTAATTGAAATAAATAACTTACTCAACGTTTTACGCTAAGAATTGAATTGAAAAATGTTGATAAATATTATATAGATTTTGTTTTTTCAATAACCATAATCACCCCACTACCACCATTTTATAGTACATGTAATAATACATTTTTTTGATAAGATACATTCGACACTAGTTCTTTGAACTAAAGAGTGTATCTATAATATTCTTCAATAAATAATAGTAAAAATACCTAATGAAAAACACTGAATATTTATAAATTCACAAATTATTAATCTTTTTGTATAACTGAAATATTTTTAAGCTATATTTATATACGAATATACCTATTTGTGATATCTAGTTTATTTCAGCTTTTAGGCTGTGTAAATATTAAGGATTAATGTGTCCTATGTATGTATAATTATTGAATTGGAGAATAAATTAAATGAAAATGAATGAAAAAAAAAGTATCATCTAGGCGAAGATCACATATACGGATTTAATGATTTTGGTGAACTTGGTAGAGTGAATAAAGTACGCATGCATTGGTGTTTACACTACGGGGACAAAATTCTAATTGGACTCAGACTATATCGGCTTATATTGGCGCGGCAAAAGGTGAACAAATTGCAGAATTAGTCAAAATTAATGTAAGCAAAGTACATGAAATCGGCTTTAACTGTGTAGCTACAGCTTGCGACCAGGGTAGCAACAATAGAAAAGCATATAGGTTATTAGGTGCTTCGGAAATACGTCCTTTTACGCTAATTAAGTTTTTTTACTATACGATGTTCCACACCTCTTTAAAAGCGTCAGGCAAATATTAAGTGAATTATTTAAAGCAGAAGCATGTCAAATATTTCAGTGCTTTCATAAATTAAAAGATTGTCATCTAGCCCCAAATCCGTTCCAAAAATTAAGTGTTAAGCTAGCAACGAAAATTTTTAGTGAAAATGTTTCATCGAGCATTTATGCAGCAATTTCGCTTGATTGTTTTAATAAAAATCGGGATGTAGCTACTTCGACAGCAGATTTTATTTCCAGAATGAATTGTTTATTTGACAATTTAAATAGCAGTTCTCTGTATTCGTCAAATCCAAATAAAGGGTTTTTCAATAAGAGCGCTACAAAAGTTTTTTTTAAATAAAACAAAAACGGTTTTGGATATCAATGAAATCCTTTATTCCTGTGAAAGTACGTTCGATGCCATTATGTATGGAACTCGATTTCTTTTGCATGGCCACTACGGGCACGTTTGCAGAAGTCCAGACGCTGAACCCAATTTTCGACGGTTTTCAAGCATAAATCGGCCGATACTGCTGCAATTTCACGTTCGATATTCGTAC
The DNA here is from genome assembly GCA_949715645.1 of Portevinia maculata. Classification (NCBI taxonomy): domain Eukaryota; kingdom Metazoa; phylum Arthropoda; class Insecta; order Diptera; family Syrphidae; genus Portevinia; species Portevinia maculata. The sequence continues at coordinate 180,682,144 of OX454526.1, forward strand.
GAAGTTCATCAATCGTCGCTGGCTTGTTGGCATAGACCATAGACTTGACGTAGCCCCACAGGAAATAGTCTAACGGCGTCAAATCGCACGACCGAGGCGGCCAAGCGACTGGACCATTTCGTGAGATAACACGGTTTCCAAACTTGGTTTCCAATAAATTGATTGTGGCATTCGCTGTGTGGCTTGTGGCGCCGTCCTGTTATCATTGAACGGTAGCAATTCCATTCACAGTAACGTGCCGGTCTTGATCATCACGGAAGAAGTACGGCCCAATGACGCCGCCGGCCCATAAACCACACCAAACCGTAATTTTGTCGGGATGCAATGATGACTCATGAAGTACGTGTGGATTGCTGCCTGACCAATACCGCATATTGTGTTTATTGATGAAACCATTCAGCCAGAAATGAGCCTCATCGCTGAAGATGATTTTTCGAAAATGTGCTTGAAAACCGTCGAAAATTGGGTTCAGTGTCTGGACTTCTGCAAGCGTGCCCGTGGTGGCCATATAAAAGAAATCGAGTTCCATACCTACATAATGGCATCGAACGTACTTTCACAGGAATAAAGAATTTCATTGATATCCAAAACCGTTTTTGTTTTATTTAAAAAAAACTTTTGTAGCGCTCTTATTGAAAAACCCTTTAAATCTAAAATTACCACAGATTCCGACATTTTAAAAAATATTCGCTCTCCTATATCTTGGATTACATCTTGGATTTCTTTGGGTGCTACGTCGACTCCCCCATGTTTTTTAGGTCTGGTTCAAACTCTGAAAGGGATATTGAATTTATGGGAGTCAATAAGCACTTACAGCACCCAAAAATACTTGTTAACATCCTATTTAAATCAAGACCCAGAAGAAAATTTATTTTCAATAGTAAGAACTAACAAAGGATCATATGATCAAAATCCTTCTGCTCTCCGATTTACCAGAAATTTAAAACAAATCATTTTTCAAAATTTACATCCAACATCAGATTACACCAGTTACCACATAGCAAATACATAAACCATATTACTACATTCCAATATTAAAAACCTGCAAAAAGAAGACGATTTCGATTATGACATTTCAAATTTGAATGAAAACCTTCTAACTGTTTGTCCACCTGAAATAGAATGGGAGAAAGAAGAAACAAATAAGCTTAATATTTTAACTACATCAAATAATTGTATAACTTCGATCTCCAAGGAAAATTGTGCAAAACTGGCACGAAATACTTGCATGTATTTCGTAGGATTTTCAGCTCACAAATTGAAAAGCAAACTAAAATGTGTACACTGCACCCGATATCTATCAGAAAAACAAGAAGCTGGCAATAGGGAAAACTTGGTACTGATAAAACAAAGAGCTTATTCGACAACAAAAACCAGTTCAGAATTTGGCTACCTAACTATTCCAACAGAAGAATTTGAAAAGGATTATCTGAAAATTCACAAACAATTTGAAAAACATTTTCCCCATTTCCAGTTTAAAACAAATTTACTTTTAAATCTAACTCACATCTTCAGCCATAACCAATACTAAATTCATATTAATTGGCCTCATCAAATTATCAATAAAAAAATTTAACAAGACCTTAAAAATTCCAAGAAAAAATAATAAACCTTTCATGCAACAACATCAAGCCCTACAATAGATACAAATAACAATAACGATAAATTAACATGAAGACATATCATCCAACAACAAGGAAGGATTTAACAACATAGACTTATCCTTGATTAGAAAAAAAATTGTATAAATATTGCATGTTTAACAAAATATTAAATATACCTATTAAAATTAATATTAATATTAAAATTAATTTAAATATTAAAAACAAATTGTTTAAATACTGTATGTTAAACAAAAAAGGCCGCTGCCGGAAGATGTGGGCAAGACAATTAAAAGAGGAAAACAAAGGTAGGTACATACCAGCGGCGTCGCGTGAATTATTTAGATGGGTGTGCAATGCTTGAAGCGCAGACTGTCGTGCAATGCTATTTTTTGCACGAGCGTCGAAGTAATGCATCGTATATTTGACCTATGACGCTTTACGGAAACAGAACAGAACAGATACAAAAGAAAAGTAAATGATGGAGATGAGAATCATGAGCCATTTGGACCCGATGTCTGCCATCAAATTTTGAAAATAGTTGTTTTTCTGTTCAAGCTGCTTTGTTGGAGTTCGTGGACCGCCTGCTGACACTTTTTTGTCACACTAAGGATATCTTTATCCGGAGAGTGCCGTATCCCAGTCCTCCATGGCAGTTCTCATAGTCTTCGTTTGACTAACCGTACCGACAGTACCGTTCAAATCTCCGCCAACAAACAAAAGTCCCGTATTAGAATATCTTCAAAGCTTTTGTGCTAACGTCCAAGAAACGCGCTGGATTTCCGGTGTTTTGCGGGTTGATATTTTCCTGGGATAGACTCACAAAATTTAAAACTCTGGACACCTCTTCGACTCAAAAAAAAGGATATTCTGAAGGTGGGATATTTCAACCGTGGATATTATAAAAAGGAATATAAACTACAGTAATTATTACTAATTTTTGGAGTTTAAGTGGCCAGCCGCTAGTGCCGGTTCCCTACCTACTCCACACACACATCAACGCAAACAACTGAGAGCATTCTTCAATAGAATTCGCTTTAACATCTCGAAATGATTGCATACCTTCTTATGCAATGTTTAAATATTTTCCCAGCCTTTATGCAAAAATCCGTATTCAGTAGATATCCAAAACATGTAAGTTATGCAATCTCTGTGTCGATTAAAGTCCCAAACCAGATGTTTGTGAAAAACCAAATGAAAAAATTCAGCTTTGTTTGAAATAATAAAGAGTGAATTTTCATTAAAATTAATTATGATTACTTTATTTAATGCGGATTAAAGAAAATTTGATGTTTTACAAGAGAGATGAGCAACAAGAAGGAAAAAACGCATAAAAGTCAAAGTGACAAGAATAAGAATAAAATTGACTTGACAGATTGAAATTGTGTAATAGAATTCTTGTTTTTCAAGACTAGATTTTTAACATTCCGCCCACCTCAACGTCTCCTTTGGAACGTTGATTGTCTTCCTGGCCCTCTGAATAAACTGGAAGGGGACATAGTTTGACAATTGGACGCTTTAGAGTTGACGATTGAGTCCTAATAGTGACGACTCTAACGTGTCCATCCGATCCAGGGTGCGCTTCAACCACTCGGGCAAGTGGCCATTTAGTTGGAGGATACCGCTCGTCTACAATCAATACGAGTGTTCCTACTTTGATCGATGGTGTTGTGTCAAGCCACTTAACAAATTCTTGAAGGCGTTGAAGATATTGGATTGACCACCTCTGCCAAAATCTTTCGAGCATCTGCCTCAGATGTTGAAAGCGAGATAATCTTGACTCTGGTATATGAAGCAACGATGGTTCAGGTACGGTATTGATGGCGCTTCCAATTATAAAGTGTCCAGGGGTTAAAGCTTCTATGTCCTCAGGATCATCTGACAGCGGACAGATTGGTCGCGAATTTAAACCAATAGTTCGCTTAATATGGAACTTTGCAGATTTGACGGCCGCCTCCCATTTGCCGCCAAAGTGAGGGGCTGCAGGGGGATTAAACTGCCATTTGGTTCCATCGTTAGCTAGAACATCTACGATGTGACGACACTCCTTGGAAGCCGATTTAAAAAGCTTTCGCAGTTCTGCGTCAGCTCCTACGAGATTGGTACCACAATCACTCGAAAGCGTTGCACAGATACCTCGGCGACTGACGAATCTCTTGTATGCAGCTAAGAAGCCCTCCGTTGAATAATCTGTTGCCAATTCTAAATGAACCGCGGATGATGAAAAGCAGACAAACACGATTAGATAAGCCTTGTATTTTTTGGCAGCTCGTCCTCTCCAAGTTTTCAAAATAAAAGGTCCAGCATAGTCAACACCAGCGTGCAGGAATGGACGAGAAGAAATTGTGCGATTAACTGGAAGTTGTCCCATGAGTTGGGTCGATATTGCTGCTCGATGACGAGCACAGATAACACAGCGATGAACGAATGAGCGCACGTAACTCCGTCCTCATAGAACCCAATAACATCTTCTTAATGTTGCCAGCATCAGGTGCACACCCCCATGGAGCGTTGTTCGATGTATATAGCTCAAGACGTGATTGGTAAAGATTGCATCTCTTGGTAGAATTATGGGATGTTTCATATCTGGATCTATTTGTGCATTACGAAGCCGCCCACCAATCCTCAAGATTCCTTGGGAGTCAAGAAATGGTGTAAGTCGATGAAGACTGCTACTCCGGGATAGAGACTCTAAACGAGAAAGATGATTAATTTCGGATTTAAAATAAATGCTTTGTGTATTTTTTATCCAAAAAAATTTTGCTTCTCTTATCTCAGCTGGTGTCAATGGACTTGGGATTTGTGATGAACTTGAGATTTTTCGAAATAACGCTGCTCGCTTACACCATGCAGTGATTCGTAAAAGTCTCGATAACGATGAGTAACGCTGAACAAGATCCCACGTTAATATTGTCGGCCTACTTGTAACCGCAGCTACTAATTGCTGACGTTCTTCGTAATCCACATTAACATCTGGAGTGGGGATAAGATTAGGCCACTTATCAGCTGTTAGTTGGAGCCAGGGTGGCCCCTGCCACCAAAGGCTACTCTTTGCTAGCTGCCGAGGTGATGCTCCTCTGGAGGCGAGGTCCGCAGGATTATCCTCACCTGGAATATGATGCCAATTTGCTTCGGGTAACTGGGTGTGTACTTGGTTGACTCGATTTCGGACGAAATCCTTCCATCTGGAGGGCTCACATAGGATCCAATAAAGAGCCGTACTGGAGTCAGTCCACAGGTGAGTAGGAACTGATTGTAGATTAAGGACACTGATCATATATCTTACGAGTTTAGTGAGCACCACTGCTGCTGCTAGTTCTAGCCGAGGAATGGTGACTCGAACAGAACTAGGTCGTTTTGATGACTTTGTTAGACGATTAGCTGGAGCCACTTTTGTCTTGGATGATAACATTGTAATCAGCGTTCCATTTTCATTGATGACACGGATATACACCGCGGCTCCAAGTGCTGCTTGCGATGCGTCGGAAAACCCATGCAGTTCCACTGATAACAAACCGGGAGTCATTCCAAGCCAACGTGGAACGGAAATTAAAGAAAGGTCGCTGAGTTGGTTGATGTAGCTCCTCCATCGAAGTTCAAACGATTTAGAAATTGGTTGATCCCATTCAAAATCTGCCAGCCAAAGTTCCTGAATGAAGAGCTTTGCTCTGACCACTACAGGTGAGAGCCAGCCCAACGGATCGAACAGCTGAGCTGTTCTCGATAGCACTGCCCGTTTTGTATAGACATCTGGTTCATCATTCTGTACTGGAATGAAGATAAAGCGATCCGATTTAGGCTGCCAGTTTAAACCCAAGGTTCTGTGTACTGGACCATCATCGATGCAGAGTGATGAGGATGATGCTGCTCGATATTGTTCAGGTATTTCCACGATAAGGGTTTCATTATTAGCGGACCATTTTTGTAATTGAAACCCGCCTGCTTTGAAAAGATTAGCAATTTGTTTGATTCGATGCTTACCCTCTTCAACAGTAGCTGATCCATCGTACACATCATCTACGTAAGTGTTTTTCTTTATAACATCCTTGACATCAGAAAATCGGTAACTTTCATCCTCCGCTAGTTGATTCAAGACACGGATAGCCAGAAATGGAGCAGATTTTGTACCATATGTAACTGTGGTGAGTACAAATTCTTGAACATTAACACCTTCAGCCCATAGAATTCGTTGATAGTTCCAGTCATCCGGGTGTACTTTGATTTGCCGGAACATTTTTGTGACATCAGCAGAATAGGCGAACTCATTAACCCTCCAGCGTGTAAGAACGTCAGGTAGATCTACTTGCAGCTTTTGACCTTCGTGCAAAAAGTCGTTGAGTGATGTACCTTTATCGGTCTTCAGGGACCCATTGAAGACGACTCTTAATTTTGTCGTGGAACTGCAACTGCGAAGGACCCCATGATGCGGGAGATAAAACATTTGATGTGTTTGTTGAGTTTGTGAAGCGGCGCGTTGCATATGTCCAAGTTGTTCATATTCTGCAATAAAGTTTGAATAATTAGTTGCAAATTCAGTATTCTTTGTAAATCGATTTTTCATGCGATATAATAATTTTAAGGCAGGAGTTCTCGAGTCTCCAAATGAAGTTGGAATTGATTTGAATGGGAGGCGTACGATAAATCTACCTTCCGAATCACGAGAATGCGTAGACTTGAACATGTCCTCGCATTCCTGTGATTTATGTGTAAATGTGTAGCAATGGAACGAGTTTGCTTCTTTAGGTTTCAATGTAGACTCTGATGATGATTAACCTGAAATAATCCATCCCAGTGCAGTGCGTTGCGCGATTGGTGCCCCTTCCGGGCCTTTGAGAAGTCCACTTTGTAAGACTTGCCCATAAACTTCTACTCCGAGAATGAGGTCTATACGTCCGGGTTGATGATATTCTGGATCTGCTAAATCGATGTTTTGTAAATGTTGCCAGTCCGTGGGCTTGACGATAGCTGATGGTATGAAGTTGGTGAGTTTCGATAAGACATATGCGTTGAAGCTGCAATTAAAATCGCATTTGCAAGAATGAAGATTCAATGTTTCCAAGCCTTTTGATTGATGCGATGATGATGAATCACCTCCAATGCCAACTATGGATAAAGATGTGTACGATCGTGGAAGTTGGAGGAGGTGGATGAGGTACTCCGATATAAGGTTTACTTCCGAGCCCTGGTCGAGGAAGGCACGAACAACATACAGCTCCCCGGAACTAGATACGACTCTTACTAAGGCAGTTGCAAGAAGCGTTGTTGACTTTGGGGCCTGATTTATGCAGGTTACATTGGAAGAAGCAGTAAAACGACTTGTGTTGTTGGTAGAGGTGTCTTGATTAGCTGATGTAGATGCAGGTGTGCCAATTGATGTGTTTGGTTGATGAATAGTTGTATGATGACGTCCTCCACATTTTTGGCATCTCCATTTTGAAAAACAATTATTGATTGTATGAGGACCAAGGCAATTGTAGCAGAGTCTCAGTTGTTGTAGAAGCTCGATACGGTTCCCAGGAGATTTTGAAAGAAAGCCTTGGCAAGAAGAGATATAGTGGTCGCCTTTACAATGGGCACATACCTGTTTTGTGTGTTGAGCAGCTACATGATGCGACTTTGCCTTTGTTGGTTGTCTAGAGGTGGATGATTGAAACTTGGAAATTCCTTGTCCTGAAGTAACTCGTTCAAAAGCTTGAAGAGAGCGAATGCGGGTTAGGATGAATTCTTTGAGTGCGTCCCAGGTTGGTGGTTCCGTTGAAGATCCTAATGATTTTTCCCATTCCTTAACTGATGCACCATCTAGTTTGCGGGAAACGATGTGTGTTAGGATATCATTCCATTGGCTGATGTTATGACCTAAACCTTCGAGCGATCCCAAGGCTGTATTAATTTCGTTGTACAAGGTCTCCAGTTTAGAAGAAGATTCCTCGTCAACAGCTTTGCAGGATATAATAGCTTGGATTGCTGAGTCAACATGGAGTCTCTTATTATCATAATAGGAGATCATGTCGTCCCAAGCGATTTGGAAGTTTGATGCGGTGACTGAAACCCCGTGGAGACGTGACGCGGCCTTACCTACGAGGCATCCCTTTAGAAATTGAAGTTTTGTGACGCACGTAAGCGAAGGGTCGGCTCCAATTATTGCCATAAAGGAATCTTTAAATGAGGGCCATTCAGAGAATTCCCCGTTGAAAACTGGCAACGGTAGTTTCGGTAGCTGGTGGTTGTGTGACGTGGTCAGTGGATTTGCATTTGGTTTCTTACCATCCTGATTAGGAACTTCTACTAATTTATCGTGCAGCGTAGCCATGTGTTCCATGGAATTAAGATAATTTTCTTCGCAGACACGATACATTTTGGTTTTAAAGTAGTTTTCTTCCTCATATTTTAGACGCAATTCAGCATTTAATGCTGCTTTAATTGATGTCATCGCTATATGATTTTCTTTGAATGAATTCCAATTTTCATAAAGTGCTGTCTGGCGATATTCAATTCTCTGGATGTTGGCATTGGATCCCACTTTGTCGATGGAATCTTTGATGATGTCGAATAGCTCATATTGATGTTCTAATATGGCTGCCAGCTTGGTTGCGTTCGACATGGTTAGGTTATGGACTGTATTTCCTTGTGTATAATTATTTTTTATTTCGCGAGAAGAATAATCCGGTTTTTAGAAGGACCATTAATGTTTGAAATAACAAAAAGTGAATTTTCATTAAAATTAATTATGATTGCTTTATTTAATGCGGATTAAAGAAAATTTGATGTTTTACAAGAGAGATGAGCAACAAGAAGGAAAAAACGCATAAAAGTCAAAGTGACAAGAATAAGAATAAAATTGACTTGACAGATTGAAATTGTGTAATAGAATTCTTGTTTTTCAAGACTAGATTTTTAACAGCTTATATTCGGTGATTTAATTGTGTAACGAAAATGCAATCGCAATAAGTATGATTTGTGATACCGATTATGAATGAATACTATACCCCTTTTCTTGGATGAATGCTACGGCCTCCTTGCAATATGCCATAACCTACCCCAAACTTCCATTGAAAACAACAAATAATTTATAAACCATATACCGCACCCCTCTTACCCTCACACCCTCCCACATCATATCCCCATCATGAGAACTAAAAAAAAAAACAATGAACAAACGACAAACTACACTTATGAAAATCTTCAAATCGGCGCTGGCCGGAAAATGTTTACTTTTGTTTTGTTCATCACTTCAATTACTTTCGTTTAATATAGCTTTCGTTTTGGCGAAAACTTTCATAAGAACTTAAAGCTCCATCTAAATTAATTAAGGACACAAACCAGTTTTCATTATTGATCGATTGAAGCGCCAAAGCTTCTGCGGGATACATGTACAACATTATTATTCGATTTCTTGGCGCTACTATAGGAATGTATATACAAAGGTATCACCTAAAAATAGGCAATGAATAATTAGCTGGGACCTGGGAGCTACTTACAGCAACAAAAACAAAAATGCCTGCGCTGTGGTTTCCACTATAAGGGTACTGTGTCACTACAGAAAAAAAATCCCTTTAGCGCACGCAAATTATAAAAAAAGCACATTGAAACAGCAAAAACCAACCTTGACAAGCTAGCTGATGACCTACATATGCACGCAATGCAATTACAGGGATATTACAAAGGCTTTTTTAAGCAGCAGAAACTCAGTCCCGACAGTTTTGTCTAAATGGATCTTTAATATGAGTTCGATTGTGATAAGAATTTTTTTTTTTCTGAAAAGGACTGATAATAAATAATCATAAATAATAGTAAATAATCATTTATATTCTATAGTTCTACAAAGTTCCTGTTTGCTCTCAAGCACTGAAACCCTGCCATTGGGATATTGAACAAGGAGTTACTAGCCGTAAAATGAAACCAAGAGTTGGTAGAGAAGATCCAAAAATCACTATTCACCATCTCATTGGACGAGGTATGTTACGATCCGAGTGCAAATGAAACAAAAAAGTTATAGTAATTAATTCTTGGGTGTGTGTTCAAGAAGTGCGGTGGTAATCGACGGTTCGATAAGACGATTCAAGTAAGAAACTCTAAAGTGTACAAACTGTTAGATACATTTATTTCTGCTGGTATTTGTCAGTCGAACTGGATTCCATGGATATAGCTATGAACATTCTCCGGGCGAGGTTCAACCTACTGCACGCATGATGGACTACATTGTAAAACAAATTGTGTAAGTATATTTATTTTCATATCTTTCTTTTCATGTAATTTAATTTTTCACAGCATAATTCACACAGCGAAAACCAACCATGGCAAGCTAGCTGGTGACCTACTTTTCACGCAATGCATTTCCAGCGATATGGCAATAATAAAGCAAGTATCTTTTCTCTGAAAAAGACTGATAGTAAATAATCATTTCTATTCTTTAGTTCTACAAAGTTCCTGTTTACTCCTGATCGCTGAAACCGCTCCATCAGGACATTATCTATTATTATAGTAAAGGTAGTCTGTGGTAATAGTCCAACAATAAATCAACAATCAACTGGAGCTCAGGAGCAAACATCAGTCGGCGAAATCGTAGAAAAAACTTAACCACACCGAAAGAAACTCTAAATGATGTTAATGCAGTAAATGAGACAGATAATCCTAATTTATATTTTTGCAATATTAATAACCTGTTTTTTAGAAACTAAATATATTATGTTCAATTAAAGTGATTATTTTTATTATTCCTTTAAATTTTAGATTTAGATTTAGAAAAATGAGATTGAGAAGGTTTTCTTCAAGGTAACCGTTGTTATTTGGGATGTCATTTGGAAGATAACTTTGTGGGCCTGGGCAATGCTAAAAAAGCATTTCATTTTTAATCCTACAGTCCAAGCGTATTGGAGAACATTTAATCAGAAACTTGAAGACGCCGGAAAGAACTAATATTGAGGATTTTATTTGTTTTGTTGCATGTTGACTTTTTAGAATTGTTTACTATCGAAGTTATTTGTTGCGAACATCTTAAACACGGAGAGTAGTAGAAGACAAGTCTGACCTAAGACCTGCAATTACCAACAGTAGTAAATATGTGAATAAATGAAAAACGAAAATAAAATCCAGTATTTATTACCTACAACTTTAGAGGCAATTCTTTCTAACCAAAATACTTAGAAGGAATATCGAGTTAAATATAGCAAAATGCAATTCTTAAACTACTCGAGCAATGTTCTTAAAAAATCTCTAATTTTATTGCGAGCTTCAACCAACGAAAGCGGATTATGTGGGATAGGTTCGTACATATTGGCACAGTGTGCAGTTCCTAGAAAATAAAAAGGTCAGCTCGTCTGTACGAAAAACAAAAAAAGGTTGCCTTCAATTTATATCGTTGGCGTATTTGGATTTGAGGATGAAGTCAATCCCAAGGCATGCCATGGGTCAATGGAACCATAAATATACAAAACATTTGTTGTGTTCGGATTTAATGCTCCATAGAAGTTATTCGTCTGTCCCACCAATTCTTGCATGTAATTCAAATCCATTCATAGACAAGGAGTAACCATATAGAAGGCAATTTGAATTTAAAATTATTTTACCAACTTGTTTGAGTAGATATCCATGCACAGTTTGATAAAAAAGTCTATTGGAAATCGACACTAAAAAGGCCTTCCTTTTTATTAGAAGTCTGATAAAAACCGAATTCATTGCAAGTTTAGTAGGTCCACTGACGCGAAGCCTTCTCCTCATCCCAAGTTGTGTTTTGCATGTCAGAAATCATTTTATCATACTTGTAGTCCAGACACTTTTCTTTGTTTTCCACCAACATGAGATGATTCAGTTCGGCAAGACGTTGTACTGGAGTTCCAACTTTTCATTAATTTCACGTTGTCCAATCATGTGTCTCAGCAAAATCTCGAATTGCACAAAAGATCTTCGAACCGCCGTAACACAATCATTCGAATATGATCTAAACTAACTCAGCCAACAAGGTCCCACTCGAGCTTATTGCACCATGGATAAACTGGGGATACTTTTCGCATGACCATGCAGCCAATGAACCAGGGTATGATCCATCGAAAGCAATCCATTTTTGGGATTCTTCTAGTTGATATTCAGCTTTCATGTGAGCCACGAAATTGGCTAAATCAGAAAGGGCCTGTTCTGATGTGAGATACTGTAGATTATCAGTAGACATATCTCTGCAATGTTATGTACATATATACGAATATAATATAAATATTTTTATATTTCTCTAACACTGTATACGTGTTTCGGAACTTACACAGTTGGCTGACTTTGACCATAGAATCGGTGTTCCAACATAAAGCACAATGTATTGAACTCAGAATCCAAGCTCCGCTGGTCATCCATTTGATGGTGGCCTTGCCTTCGCCGATAATCATTAAGAAAATGGGTCCACCAGGTTTGTAGTATTCATCGTTGACGAAATATAGCCCGTCCCAACTTAAGTGAAAATTTCTTGCGCAGGTCTCTTCACATCAGTGATTTTATTCTCTTAGCGACAACAAAACTATAGCCCGTCCCAACTTAAGTGAAAATTTCTTGCGCAGGTCTCTTAACATCAGGGATTTTATTCTCTTAGCGACAACAAAATTACTTTTCCAACCAGTTCTACAGCTAAAAAAAATATGTGTGCATTTCATACAACAAATATACCCCTGCTTGCGAAAACATCGCTCTCGATGGACGATCGAGACATGACTGATTGTCCACACAGAACCGTCATTGGCGCATGCACCCACGCCAAAGAAAAGGGAAATTTGCTGGGTGTTGCACTTCTAAAATATGTGTTTAGTAATGAAAGCCAGAGTTTTGAGCAAATATTAATAAGGGTTGAAATGGAATTTCCGTTAAACTTTGTGCATGGGCACGCAGGTCTTCACACGAACACAGGTAGATAGGTGAAGCTGAGAAAAGATGGGTCTCTTTTCTACTCACTTAAAATCGACCTTTCTCGCCCGATACGACTTTCATGGAAAGGCCAAAGTGTCCAATTGTCTATCCACATTTAATAACCCATTTTTTCAAGTGCAAAATAGGTATATTTTTACGTGTTTTTGTATGATTTTATAATTTTTTATTGTCTTTTATGACTTGTATGACCTTTACCATACTATACCTATAATAAAATAAAATCTCAACTATTTATTTTGTCAAACAATATCTTTTATTGATACGTATTCGTTTTCTTTGATTTACATTATTTTATGTCAATTGTGCTATTTTTCATGATTTCTTTATTTTCTTGATTGTAATGTTTTACTTCGTGCATTATACTTTTTCATGTAAAAGTAAGTAAAAAGAAGTAAAAAAAAAAAAACAATGAACAAACGACAAACTACACTTATGAAAATCTTCAAATCGGCGCTGGCCGGAAAATTTTTACTTTTGTTTTGTTCATCACTTCAATTACTTTCGTTTAATATAGCTTTCGTTTTGGCGAAAACTTTCATAAGAACTTAAAGCTCCATCTAAATTAATTAAGGACACAAACCAGTTTTCATTATTGATCGATTGAAGCGCCAAAGCTTCTGCGGGATACATGTACAACATTATTATTCGATTTCTTGGCGCTACTATATTAATGTATATACAAAGGTATCACCTACAAATAGGCAATGAATAATTAGCTGGGACCTGGGAGCTACTTACAGCAACAAAAACAAAAATGCCTGCGCTGTGGTTTCCACTATAAGGGTACTGTGTCACTACAGAAAAAAAATCCCTTTAGCGCACGCAAATTATAAAAAAAGCACATTGAAACAGCAAAAACCAACCTTGACAAGCTAGCTGATGACCTACATATGCACGCAATGCAATTACAGGGATATTACAAAGGCTTTTTTAAGCAGCAGAAACTCAGTCCCGACAGTTTTGTCTAAATGGATCTTTAATATGAGTTCGATTGTGATAAGAATTATTTTTTTTTCTGAAAAGGACTGATAATAAATAATCATAAATAATAGTAAATAATCATTTATATTCTATAGTTCTACAAAGTTCCTGTTTGCTCTCAAGCACTGAAACCCTGCCATTGGGATATTGAACAAGGAGTTACTAGCCGTAAAATGAAACCAAGAGTTGGTAGAGAAGATCCAAAAATCACTATTCACCATCTCATTGGACGAGGTATGTTACGATCCGAGTGCAAATGAAACAAAAAAGTTATAGTAATTAATTCTTGGGTGTGTGTTCAAGAAGTGCGGTGGTAATCGACGGTTCGATAAGACGATTCAAGTAAGAAACTCTAAAGTGTACAAACTGTTAGATACATTTATTTCTGCTGGTATTTGTCAGTCGAACTGGATTCTATGGATATAGCTATGAACATTCTCCGGGCGAGGGTCAACCTACTGCACGCATGATGGACTACATTGTAAAACAAATTGTGTAAGTATATTTATTTTCATATCTTTCTTTTCATGTAATTTAATTTTTCACAGCATAATTCACACAGCGAAAACCAACCATGGCAAGCTAGCTGGTGACCTACTTTTCACGCAATGCATTTCCAGCGATATGGCAATAATAAAGTAAGTATCTTTTCTCTGAAAAAGACTGATAGTAAATAATCATTTCTATTCTTTAGTTCTACAAAGTTCCTGTTTACTCCTGATCGCTGAAACCGCTCCTTCAGGACATTATCTATTATTATAGTATAGGTAGTCTGTGGTAATAGTCCAACAATAAATCAACAATCAACTGGAGCTCAGGAGCAAACATCAGTCGGCGAAATCGTAGAAATCCTACAGTCCAAGCGTATTGGAGAACATTTAATCAGAAACTTGAAGACGCCGGAAAGAACTAATATTGAGGATTTTATTTGTTTTGTTGCATGTTGACTTTTTAGAATTGTTTACTATCGAAGTTATTTGTTGCGAACATCTTAAACACGGAGAGTAGTAGAAGACAAGTCTGACCTAAGACCTGCAATTACCAACAGTAGTAAATATGTGAATAAATGAAAAACGAAAATAAAATCAAGTATTTATTACCTACAACTTTAGAGGCAATTCTTTCTAACCAAAATACTTAGAAGGAATATCGAGTTAAATATAGCAAAATGCAATTCTTAAACTACTCGAGCAATGTTCTTAAAAAATCTCTAATTTTATTGCGAGCTTCAACCAACGAAAGCGGATTATGTGGGATAGGTTCGTACATATTGGCACAGTGTGCAGTTCCTAGAAAATAAAAAGGTCAGCTCGTCTGTACGAAAAACAAAAAAAAAGGTTGCCTTCAATTTATATCGTTGGCGTATTTGGATTTGAGGATGAAGTCAATCCCAAGGCATGCCATGGGTCAATGGAACCATAAATATACAAAACATTTGTTGTGTTCGGATTTAATGCTCCATAGAAGTTATTCGTCTGTCCCACCAATTCTTGCATGTAATTCAAATCCATTCATAGACAAGGAGTAACCATATAGAAGGCAATTTGAATTTAAAATTATTTTACCAACTTGTTTGAGTAGATATCCATGCACAGTTTGATAAAAAAGTCGATTAGAAATCGACACTAAAAAGGCCTTCCTTTTTATTAGAAGTCTGATAAAAATCGAATTCATTGCAAGTTTAGTAGGTCCACTGACGCGAAGCCTTCTCCTCATCCCAAGTTGTGTTTTGCATGTCAGAAATCATTTTATCATACTTGTAGTCCAGACACTTTTCTTTGTTTTCCACCAACATGAGATGATTCAGTTCGGCAAGACGTTGTACTGGAGTTCCAACTTTTCATTAATTTCACGTTGTCCAATCATGTGTCTCAGCAAAATCTCGAATTGCACAAAAGATCTTCGAACCGCCGTAACGCAATCATTCGAATATGATCTAAACTAACTCAGCCAACAAGGTCCCACTCGAGCTTATTGCACCATGGATAAACTGGGGATACTTTTCGCATGACCATGCAGCCAATGAACCAGGGTATGATCCATCGAAAGCAATCCATTTTTGGGATTCTTCTAGTTGATATTCAGCTTTCATGTGAGCCACGAAATTGGCTAAATCAGAAAGGGCCTGTTCTGATGTGAGATACTGTAGATTATCAGTAGACATATCTCTGCAATGTTATGTACATATATACGAATATAATATAAATATTTTTATATTTCTCTAACACTGTATACGTGTTTCGGAACTTACACACTTGGCTGACTTTGACCATAGAATCGGTGTTCCAACATAAAGCACAATGCATTGAACTCAGAAGCGTATTTAATCCAAGTTCCGCTGGTCATCCATTTGATGGTGGCCTTGCCTTCGCCGCCAATCATTAAGAAAATGGGTCCACCAGGTTTGTAGTATTCATCGTTGACGAAATATAGCCCGTCCCAACTTAAGTGAAAATTTCTTGCGCAGGTCTCTTCACATCAGTGATTTTATTCTCTTAGCGACAACAAAACTATAGCCCGTCCCAACTTAAGTGAAAATTTCTTGCGCAGGTCTCTTAACATCAGGGATTTTATTCTCTTAGCGACAACAAAATTACTTTTCCAACCAGTTCTACAGCTAAAAAAAATATGTGTGCATTTCATACAACAAATATACCCCTGCTTGCGAAAACATCTCTCTCGATGGACGATCGAGACATGACTGATTGTCCACACAGAACCGTCATTGGCGCATGCACCCACACCAAAGAAAAGGGAAATTTGCTGGGTGTTGCACTTCTAAAATATGTGTTTATTAATAAAAGCCAGAGTTTTGAGCAAATATTAATAAGGGTTGAAATGGAATTTCCGTTAAACTTTGTGCATGGGCACGCAGGTCTTCACACGAACGCAGGTAGATAGGTAAAGCTGAGAAAAGATGGGTCTCTTTTCTACTCACTTAAAATCGACCTTTCTCGCCCGATACGACTTTCATGGAAAGGCCAAAGTGTCCAATTGTCTATCCACATTTAATAACCCATTTTTTCAAGTGCATAATAGGTATATTTTTACGTGTTTTTGTATGATTTTATAATTTTTTATTGTCTTTTATGACTTGTATGACCTTTACCATACTATACCTATAATAAAATAAAATCTCAACTATTTATTTTGTCAAACAATATCTTTTATTGATACGTATTCATTTTCTTTGATTTACATTATTTTATGTCAATTGTGCTATTTTTCATGATTTCTTTATTTTCTTGATTGTAATGTTTTACTTCGTGCATTATACTTTTTCATGGGTTACTACAATAATTAATTGGTGAAACTCGATGACAGTTAAAACACGGATCAATAATAAAACAATCACGTTTTCCAATATCGGTGCAAAAAAGATAAAGTAGAGAAAAGCATTAACAATTTCATGCGATCAAAAATACTTTAAAAGAAAAAATATCCCTTTAATAAATTGATACTGCGCATGTTGGGATCTTTCTTTTACTTTGGGACGGGCTATTATTGTAAAAAACAAAACTGTGATGAATTTCGAACTTACTTGTTGCCAAAGGGGATACTTTGATTGATTTATGTGGTTAAGAATTTGGTTTAACCATTTCTCGGAAGGCTCTCGACCACGGTGGACAAGAGGAATTTTGCTAGGTTCACCAACAAATCTGTTAAAATAAAATATTACTTCAATTAAATGTAGTCGGAGCATTAGGCGGTTGGTGTTTCGAATTCAAGAACGCAGGCTGTCACTTGTCAGATCATTTGAGCGAATTCTCACTCCGAAGACATTCAATTAATAGAAGTTGTCAAGTCCGGACGCAAGCCGCCTAAAGTTGCCGAAATGTAAGTACCAACAATCCACAAATTATAAAAATAAATGCCTTGTTAATGTCATTATAATAATCAATGAATTATCTTCAGTGAATAAACTACATAAAGAAAAGCTGAGTCTTGTTGTTTATTCTGGTGACGGAGAAATCCCGGATTGATGACATCTTTATTCAATTTCGTTGGAGACACTTGAAAAGGAATTTGCAATCGCAGCCAGCGGTAATAATCGAATAGCCTTCTATTTGACGAAAATACACCAGCCACCGCAGCCAGCTAGAGATATCAGGACGCAAATTACCAGGCACGCCGTCACAAATTCAGTGCAAACTCGTCGACGGGAGAAGTCAATTGTGTCAGTCATTTTAAGCCAAACTCTTATTGGTTGTTTCATTTATTTCGCCGCAAGCGGGAGAAGTGAGTTACGTCAGCCATATTGCCTCACCGCCAGTGAAGAAAAATTAAATTGAAACAATTTATTGTTCCGCCTTTGCATTGATGGAAAAGGTCATTATTGGTGCACCTTGTTGCCATCGGCAGCTATAAATCTTATTGGAAGTTGGTTCATCATCAAAAACGCATCTTGTAGGTAGTCTTGCTACTACGCAAATGACAAGTAGAACCCCGACACGTGTTGTGACCAGGAGTGCTGCGAAGCTTCGGGAACCAAGTTTATCATCAGACTCTAATGAGAGTTCTTACGAGGAAGCCGAAAGAACAATAATGATAGACAACGAACCTTCATTGCGTGAGCAGTTGAAGGAGCTGCGCGCACAGTTAGAGGTTGTTACTGCATCTGCGACAACCGAACGACAGGAACGTCAACGTCTCGAAACGCTTCTGAGCCAGCAACAGCCAGAAGTAGCGGTGTCTATGGCCGTTACAACCGCTCCTACGATCGTATCTACAAATTTCATCCCAATCACCGCCAATGTTGCGACTTCAAGTACACTTAGACCCACAGCTGTCACAGTAACAGCTCCGACTGCTTCGGTTGCTGCTGCTTTAAGTCTTTATGGGTTTTCCGACCCAATTTCTGCGTCGACGTCACAAGCGACCCGCTCGCCGTATTCCTGGCCGCGAACGTCGACTACGTCGACTCCACCTTGTCAAACGTTGCCAACGAGTGCAGCAGACTTTATTCGACATGGTTCAGCAAATAGCAACTCGATTCCAACGTTCTTACCATCGCTCAGTTGCCCTCATGAAGTGGATCAAATAGTTCAAAATTCATATTTGTCATTGCAGTACGCACCCCCACAGGCGCCTTTTGCTCAGCCGGCACAAGGAGCGCCGCAACCGAACCAACAACCAACATCCTTTATTGGCTATGGAAGTCATCGAAAATAACACGATCTACCAGAATTCCGTGGCAGACCGGAAGAGTGGCCGATGTTCTGTATGGCCTTTCTGGAATCTACAAGTATGTTCAATTACAGCAGGGTGGAGAATATGTTTCGGCTCCAGAAAAGCATTAAAGGTGACGCAAGAGACGTAGTCGAATCGTTGCTCATACATCCAAACAACGTCGATCAGGTCATGTCTACATTGGAGTTTCGTTTCGGACGCCCTGAATGCCTAGTCCAGAGCCAACTTACGAAAGTAAGAGAGATTATGCAGATTACAGAGAACAGATTGGACTTGATAATACCGTTCGCCACTAAGGTGCAAAATCTATCGGTGTTCATGGAGGCAAGTGGCATGAACCATCATCTGGCCAATCCAACTCCCTTGGATGAGCTGGTTGGAAAACTTCCAATGAGCAAGAGGCTGGAGTGGGCCCAGTACAGTGTGTACATTCAACCGTATGCTACCGTAAAGCACTTCAACGACTGGTTAGGTCGTATGGCCCGTCTGATTTGTATCGTCACCACGAATTCATTGCCTGTGTCATCTCATGGCAAAGTGGAGTCTAAACCAAAAACAGACAGTGTCTTGCATACAGTCGGTAGCTCTTCATCAACCAGCGCAATGAAGGACAGTTGTCGTTACTGCAAAGAGCTGCGCCACCCAGTCCTGGAATGTGATGGCTATAGAAAGTTGGACTGTCCAGCTAAGTGGCAGTTTGTAAAGCGGAATAAACTTTGTTTTAGTTGCTTGAAATATGGGCACAACATGAGAGTCTGTAGGGCTCGTAAGTCATGTGGAATTGAGGACTGTTCGAAGATGCATCACCAGTCACTTCATGAAGCGGAAGCAGTAACTGAAATGCCGCAAGACAGTCAAACCAACGAGAAGGAAGGGATACACAATTCCCTGCTGAACTGTAACGATGATAATGAAAACAAAATTCTTTTCCGTGTGTTACCCGTTAGGCTGTACAATGGGGAAACTGTGGTGCGAACCTTTGCACTGCTAGACGAGGGCTCCTCCGTCACAATCATGAGCTCCGGCCTGGCTAAACGACTTCAATTAGACGGAATAGCAAAGGACCTCAATTTACGTTGGTTTGGGCGAGAAACGATCACAGAGAAGTCGAGGGCCGTCAATGTTCTCATAAGCGCTGATCAGACAGACGCTGAACTGTTTGAGATGCACGAAGTTCAAACAGTTGTTGACTTGTGCTTACCGATGCAGACTCTCGCAGCTATGGAAATAGAATCCTTTGGTGCCTTAGGAATTCCTTTAGCTGGGTATAGCAACGCAATTCCGGAAATTCTCATCGGACTCGATAATTGTCATCTAGGAGCCCCGATAGATACCGTAAGGTTTGTAGAGGATGGTCCCGTGATTACAAGAACCAAGCTTGGATGGGTAATCTATGGGAAATCTGCTCCGGGATTGATGAGTGACGCAGCGAAGGGGATTGTGCTTCTTAATAGCCAATGTACAGGGCTTGATCATCATTTAGACGCGATCGTCGACGAGTACTTCCGCATCGAAAACCTTGGAGTAACAAAACCAATAACAAGACCAATTTGCCAAGCAGATGAAAGAGCAATGAAGATTTTATCGACTTCGACTGTACGTTTGAACCAGCGCTATTCTACAGGACTGCTATGGAAGGAGGAGAATGTAAGATTACCAAGGAGTTACCAACTTGCCAAGAGAAGACTACTCAGCCTGGAATCTAAAATGAGAAAGAATCCTGTGTTTGCGGTTGAATATAAGAAGAATATTACCAAGTACGTAGAGAAAGGATACGCCAGGAAGCTGACTCGTGACGAAGCAGCCTTAGATACACCAAGGACCTGGTACCTTCCGCATTTCGGGGTCAAGAACGTGAACAAGCCTGGAAAGATTCGTTTAGTCTTTGATGCAGCTGCGGAGGTAAGTGGCGTCTCCTTGAATCATTTCCTTTTAAAAGGACCTGATGACTACAGACCCTTACTAGCGGTACTGTTAAACTTTCGCTTGCGGTCGATAGCTGTAATAGGAGACATCAAAGAGATGTTCCACCAAGTGCTGGTTCGACCTGATGACCAGCATTCGCAGCGCTTCCTCTGGCGCAACAACGAAGATGAACCGATTGATATCTACTTGATGGAGGTTATGACCTTTGGAGCCAGCTGTTCGCCCTGCATAGCCAACTATATAAAGAACCACAACGACTTAAGATTCGTATCCAGTGAACCAACAGCGGTCGATACCATAATCAATTACCACTACGTGGACGACTACGTCCACAGCTTTGATAGTACTACCGAAGCCATTAAATTAACGAAGGCCGTCGTAGCTATACATCAATATGGTGGATTTGAACTGCGTAATCTAACGTCGAATTCTGAAGAAGTTATGCGCAACATCCGCAACCAAGAAGAGGAGGACAGTCAAAATCAAACAATCGACATGAACATCGAAGCAGATACGGCGACGGGAAAGGTTCTTGGGATGTGCTTGGACACTGTGGAAGATGTGTTCGTCTTTCGACTTAAATTCTCTCGCATCAGTCAAGCCGTCATGGAACATAATAGATGCCCGACAAAAAGAGAGTTCCTTAGTATCACAATGTCGATATTCGATCCTTTTGGTATGATTGCCAATTTCACACTCCATCTGAAGTTGCTATTACGTTCGATCTGGAGTTCTGGAATCGAGTGGGATGAACAAATTCCCGGTGAGTTATTGGAGAGATGGAGACAATGGAAAGCAGAGTTACCAAATTTAACGCAGTTGAGGGTTCCAAGATGTCACAGTAACTATCTTACAAAGGCTGATCGGATAGACTTACACACCTTCGTTGATGCCAGCGAGGAAGCATTTAGTGCCGTCACATACGTCCGAGCCGAGTACCGCGGAGAAGCTTACATCTCGTTCATTTGCGGAAAGACCAGAGGGAGCCCAAGAAAACTCATATCCATACTCCGCCTCGAGCTGTCAGCGGCCATCCTCGGTGTACGTCTCTCAAACCTACTAGTTAATTCACATAAGCTGCAGTTCGCCAGCCACGTATTTTGGACTGACTCCAAAACCGTACTTCACTGGCTCCGCACAGATCCTAGACGCCACAAAGAATTTGTTGCTTTCAGAATAGCCGAGATTTTGGAGTGTACCCGAGTCAACCAATGGCGTTGGATTCCATCGAAACAAAACCCGGCCGATGAAGCCACTAGGGCGAAATATCCGCCCCAGTTCGATGCGAAAAATAAGTGGATAAATGGACCGTCGTTTCTCAAGTCGGCTGAAGCGGAGTGGCCGAAGGCACCGCATGACATCATGATACACGATTGTCAAGACGAATTACGACCGAAGTATGTGTTACATACGGACCTAAGAAAGGATCCTCTCTTCGATGCGGCAAGGTTTTCAACGTATCTGAAGCTACAACGGACAACAGCGTGGTTAGTACGTTTCATCACTGCCTGTCAGAAGAAAACAGATCGACGGGGAGAGCTAAATGTGGACGAGCTTCAGAAGGCAGAGCATCTGATATGTCGCCAAATACAAAGGGATGCCTTCAGCGCTGACATCATTATGCTGTCTCACCATTCGAGCGTCATTAAAGAGAGCAGTATCTACAAACTTTGCCCGTATCTCGATGATGATTGTTTGCTACGGGTCCTTGAACGAATTGATGCGGCGTCGACAATACCGTTTTCCAGCAGACGTCCCATCATACTACCTACGCGTCATAAAGTTACCGAACTATTGATAGAGCGTTTCCATTGTCGCTGTGCCCACCAAAATGATGACACGGTGGTAAACGAAATCCGTCAGAAGTTCTGGATACCAGGCCTGCGCAACGCCGTCAAAAGAATCCGAAATAGATGTCAGGCGTGCCGAATCCGAACCGCAAAGCCTTTGCCGCCATTGATGGGCCAACTGCCGGAGGATCGCCTCACTCCGAATGTCAGGCCATTCACGTACACGGGTCTGGACTATTTTGGTCCTGTTCACGTCACCATAGGCCGCAGAACGGAAAAAAGGTGGGTTGCTCTCTTCACATGCCTAACTATACGTGCAGTTCATCTAGAGATAGCGACTGACCTATCGACGGCCGCGTGCATTCTTTGCATAAGAAACTTCGTCAACAGGCGAGGCGTGCCGTTACGCATAAGAAGCGACAATGGAACGAACTTCGTGGGGGCCAACAAGGAGTTGAAGACCAGTGGTATTTTCGACGACGAGATCGTGAAGGCAGAGCTATCATCTAAGGGAATTGAATGGGTGTTCAACTGCCCTGCGAACCCGCATGCGGGAGGTTGCTGAGAGAGGCTTGTGCAATCCATCAAGCGAGTGTTAGTGTGCACTCTTTCAGGCGCAGCACCGAGACTTGAGACATTACAAAGCGTGCTTATAGAAGCTGAGAACATCGTAAACAGTCGCCCCCTAACGCACCTACCTGTGGAAACAGAAGACGAAGAACCGCTTACCCCGAATCACTTCCTCATCGGAGGCTCGAACTCGACCCAGACACCAGGTCCAATTGACGGCAAGGCATTATGCCTCAGGAAACAATGGAAGGTGAGCCAACAGCTTAAGGATCGATTCTGGCGGAGGTGGGTAAGTGAATACCTACCCGTTCTTACCAAGCGATGCAAATGGTTCCAACCGGTCACACAATTAAAGACTGGGGATTTGGTCCTAATATGTGATGTAGATGCGCCAAGAAGCCACTGGTTAAGAGGAAGAATAACCAAAACATTTCCAGGACCCGATGGTCAAGTTTGTTCTGCAGAGATCAAGACGTCTTCTGGAATTTTGCGAAGACCAGCAGTGAAACTTGCTCAGATAAATGTTGGTGCGGTTCCCGATCGAGACTCGATCACCTCACGGGGGGTGGAGTGTTAAAATAAAATATTACTTCAATTAAATGTAATCGGAGCATTAGGCGGTTGGTGTTTCGAATTCAAGAACGCAGGCTGTCACTTGTCAGATCATTTGAGCGAATTCTCACTCCGAAGACATTCAATTAATAGAAGTTGTCAAGTCCGGACGCAAACCGCCTAAAGTTGCCGAAATGTAAGTACCAACAATCCACAAATTATAAAAATAAATGCCTTGTTAATGTCATTATAATAATCAATGAATTATCTTCAGTGAATAAACTACATAAAGAAAAGCTGAGTCTTGTTGTTTATTCTGGTGACGGAGAAATCCCGGATTGGTGACAAAATCCGTTAGAGAATAATTTTTTCCCAATGGAATTCTGAATGAAGCATACAGCACTATAAAGATGAAATACACTTAGCTGAAACAAGTAGTAGAAAACATAAACAAACGACATGTTTGACTTTTGCCAAAGTTTTTGATTTTGTGTCGTGGTGTGTTTACAGTGACTTTGTGAAAACAAATAACCAATGGAAAAGATAAAAATTGTTGCAAATGTGTGGTAATTATTTTTACTGATTCATTTGACTTATGTTATTACCATTTCTTTGTTAATTATTCTTATTTTGTTTGAAACTATTTTTTTTCGTACAATTTGTTGAACTCGAACGAACAAAAACCAAATGACAGGCAAGCGACTTTTAGTGCATATATGAAATATGAAAACAAAATTGCGCATTTAACTATTCTAGGCGTACTATGACAAATTAGTTTATGGATCTGTGACAATAAATTCAAGTTTTTGGTACGACGAAATAGGTTTAGCTAAGTATTTGTAAAAGTTAACTCTGTATCTTAAGTTACAAGATGATTTAACAAATAAATAGTGAATACATTTGGAGCATTTGGAACTTTGAGAATAATATTCAATTTAACATAACTTCAAAACAGCTTAAGCTATTTATGCAATCACACTTTGAAGATAAATGTCGTTGAAAGTTAGGAAAGCAATGAAATAAAAATGACAAAACTTTTTTTAACAAATTTACAGTTATTTTTTTTGCCTATTTTTTCACATTACGACGAGAATAATAATTGAAAAGGAATAAATTTTAAAACGGCTTATGTTGAAACAGCCGCATTGAAAGACGCATCAAGAGTAATAATCGGAAGTCAGTAAAACCTATAACAAAGCCGCGTTCTACTTTAATTTTCAAATGGTATTCGTAAAACCAGAACCTTATGCTTTTCAATGTTGCTTTCAAGCGGTGTGTGCCAGTAGTATGTTTTGGTCGGTTGACGGACTCTAAAAGTTGCGGAAGGTAGTGGAGTAGTGGAGGTCAAATTTGCGGGTCAACACTGATAAGCATTGCGGTTAGAGATAAGCCATATCTATTGTTGTCGTTGAAGGTCAAATTTGGGGGTCAAATTTGTAGGTCAACACTGATAAGCATGACGAAACATGTAGAGATAAGCCATATCTATTGTTGTCGTTGAAGGTCAAATTTGGGGGTCAAATTTGTAGGTCAACACTGATAAGCATGACGAAACATGGAAAAATGTAAAAAAAACATCTGATCTTTGCGGTTAGAGATAAGCCATATCTGCTGCGGCGTAATTAATTTATTTGTGTTAAAGATGTTGTGTCAAATTGTATGTTAAAATGGTTGCGATGGTCATATAAGTCAGCCTATTTGTAATTAATTTGCATTTTTGGATGTTCCAACATGTTGGGATCTTTCTTTTACTTTGGGACGGGCTATTATTGTAAAAAACAAAACTGTGATGAATTTCGAACTTATTTGTTGCCAAAGGGGATACTTTGATTGATTTATGTGGTCAAGAATTTGGTTTAACCATTTCTCGGAAGGCTCTCGACCACGGTGGACAAGAGGAATTTTGCTAGGTTCACCAACAAATCCGTTAGAGAATAATTTTTTCCCAATGGAATTCTGAATGAAGCATACAGCACTATAAAGATGAAATACACTTAGCTGAAACAAGTAGTAGAAAACATAAACAAACGACATGTTTGACATTTGCCAAAGTTTTTGATTTTGTGTCGTGGTGTGTTTACAGTGACTTTGTGAAAACAAATAACCAATGGAAAAGATAAAAATTGTTGCAAATGTGTGGTAATTATTTTTACTGATTCATTTGACTTATGTTATTACCATTTCTTTGTTAATTATTCTTATTTTGTTTGAAACTATTTTTTTTCGTACAATTTGTTGAACTCGAACGAACAAAAACCAAATGACAGGCAAGCGACTTTTAGTGCATATATGAAATATGAAAACAAAATTGCGCATTTAACTATTCTAGGCGTACTATGACAAATTAGTTTATGGATCTGTGACAATAAATTCAAGTTTTTGGTACGACGAAATAGGTTTAGCTAAGTATTTGTAAAAGTTAACTCTGTATCTTAAGTTACAAGATGATTTAACAAATAAATAGTGAATACATTTGGAGCATTTGGAACTTTGAGAATAATATTCAATTTAACATAACTTCAAAACAGCTTAAGCTATTTATGCAATCACACTTTGAAGATAAATGTCGTTGAAAGTTAGGAAAGCAATGAAATAAAAATTACAAAACTTTTTTTAACAAATTTATAGTTATTTTTTTGCCTATTTTTTCACATTACGACGAGAATAATAATTCAAACGGAATAAATTTTAAAACGGCTCATGTTGAAACAGCCGCATTGAAAGACGCATCAAGAGTAATAATCGGAAGTCAGTAAAACCTATAACAAAGCCGCGTTCTACTTTAATTTTCAAATGGTATTCGTAAAACCAGAACCTTATGCTTTTCAATTTTGCTGTCAAGCGGTGTGTGCCAGTAGTATGTTTTGGTCGGTTGACGGACTCTAAAAGTTGCGGAAGGTAGTGGAGTAGTGGAGGTCAAATTTGCGGGTCAACACTGATAAGCATTGCGGTTAGAGATAAGCCATATCTATTGTTGTCGTTGAAGGTCAAATTTGGGGGTCAAATTTGTAGGTCAACACTGATAAGCATGACGAAACATGTAGAGATAAGCCATATCTATTGTTGTCGTTGAAGGTCAAATTTGGGGGTCAAATTTGGGGGTCAAATTTGTAGGTCAACACTGATAAGCATGACGAAACATGGAAAAATGTAAAAAAAACATCTGATCTTTGCGGTTAGAGATAAGCTATATCTGTTGCGGCGTAATTAATTTATTTGTGTTAAAGATGTTGTGTCAAATTGTATGTTAAAATGGTTGCGATGGTCATATAAGTCAGCCAATTAATTTGTGTAATTGGTTAATCATGCATGTACAGCATAAAAATAGATTTTATGTTAAAAAATGTAAAAAATACTACTTGTTCACAACTACGTAACATAGCGCATATAACATTTGCCAAACAAACAACCTATACACTATGTTTTTTATGTTTTTCTTTAATTTCTCTACTAACTGTCCCACTCTCTTAATATGTTACAATAATTCATTATTTAAGCTACTCCGAAAGAAACGTAATTTCTATTGCTATTATTTGTTTTGCTTTTGACTTATTTTCTCTATTACTTGATGTTCTATTGAAATGTTAAATTCTGCCATTTTGAGTTTGACCATCATCGAGTGCGGACGAGTTTTGGTAACACTAAACGTATAAAAACACATCATTCTACACTGTACACATTTTAATTACACAATTACATTTATTAAACATTAATCAACTATTTACACAACATTTCATTAGTTTTCATTTGCACACAATTACACAGTACATAAAACCATCAAATCAATCCAAATCATTATGGTCCTTCGAGCCGGATAAATTTTGATCAGTGCGCAGTGATGTTCATCAATAGTGATCACATTCAATAATTTGAATTTTATGATATGGTTTATGTGAGTGGATGTATGATTCCGTAAATTTCGTACCGAGAAAAAGAATAATTTTTGCATAAGCGTGACATCGCATATACATACATTATATACCTTTTTTTTGTTCTCAACACGTGTTGAGCAAAGTCGAACAAATTGTTATTCAGAAATCGAATCGGTTAAGTGCATGAATAGAAATCATTTGCATGTGAGACAGTTTTAAGTTGACTTTTTTTTCCATTTTTTATGAAAATGAATACAATCAAGGTCAAAAGTGGACATGCAAAAGCGGATATAACGCGAGCTTTGCCATTCGCTGATTCAGTGGATGATTCCATCCCGCTTTCTATGTTAGAAATCCATTTAGTTCGCCTTGAATAAGCATGGTCTAACTTTTCGCGCCTCCAAGATAAATTATTTGAACTGTGCGGGGAAGCAGATTTCGTAGACCCTGAACAAGAATTCGCGGAATACGACGAAAAGTACTGCAATGCCCATTCCTTGCTCTCTACCGCGATTCGCGATAAATCTGAAACTCATTCCACGGGGAAACCTATTATTGAACAATTAGCCAATCAACAGGCATCGTTATTAAAACACTTAGAAAGTAAAAATTCGTCTAGTATCAAATCAATACATTTGCCAGAGTGTGTAATTCCAACCTTTCATGGGGATTACAAGGACTGGCCCGGTTTTAAGGATTTGTTTATGGGAACGATCGATAGGAATCCGTCAATTACTGCTACTCAGAAGTTTCAATACTTAAAGTCCTTCTTAGGCGGAAAGGCGGCAGATTTGATAAGTGACATTCAAATTTGCGAAAATAATTATATTGAAGCGTGGGATAAAATCGAAGCACGTTTCGATAAAAAACAACTCATAGTTCAATCATGCATTCAAAACTTTCTCTCATTACCTTCGTTCAATTCGCCAAATATTCAGTCTCTTCGCAAATTGACTGATGGAGCTGACAAGACTATTCGCGGATTGAAGGCCATGGGCTCACTTACTCGTGATCCTTGGCTTATCTATATTCTGTTACAAAAACTTGACCATGATACAAAACAGGCTTGGGCTGAGGAAGCAGGATCAGATGCTGGTAGTACAATCGTTCAATTTCTCGACTTCTTGGAAACGCGTTGCAGTTGTCTTGAGTCTTGCTATACCCTATCCCATTCCACTAAATCGACTAGCAAGGCTCAAAACATTATTCGTCCACACGTGGTGGAAGCGAAATCAGGATGTCCAAAGTGCAACCAGGATCATTTACTTCCATTGTTGGCAACGACACTACCGATTGCGTAGGTTAGGATGTAGAGGCGAACGGATCTAATGTTGGCAACGACACTACCGAGGGCGTAGGTTAGGATGTGGAGGCGAACGGAGCTAGAGGAGATGACAGATGACACGACGGCTGCCAACTGGGAAAGAGAAGAAGATTTAGCGGATAAAGGCAACACCAATTTTAAAACATAAAAATATACGAAGAAATAAATAAAGAAAGAGTCAAAATAAAATAAGTAGTCAGCATTTTCCTTATGGTCGTCACATAAGTTTTTAAAATTGTTGTCTTAATTCGCCTCACGAACGTTTCGGTAAAATAAAAATTATCCTTTGCAATTGAGAATTGTAGAGACGCCATTTTGTTTTTGCGAAACATATAGAGTATTTTTATGAATCTAAGAAGCAGCAAGATGGAGAACAAGGTATATGTACAAGATATATCAGACGACGAGCTCGAGAGAACTGTGGTCGAGATGAATACGCCATCACAGACTCGGCCAAGTATTTCCAGTGAACAGTTTACCTCACTTATCGCAGGCATAAATACATTACGTGATTCTGTCGAAGAGCTGCGCAAGGAATCGTTGCAGAGCAAAAATGAATTGCAACAACTCCAAGCACAAGTAAATGCTAGCAACAAGATCGAAGCGCAATGGAGGCACCCAATGTCCCAGCCCCAGCCCAAACTGGATGATCACATCCTATCATTGTCGTCATCGTTTATGCATCTGCCAATTTCCCAGCAGCGTCCGAGTAGTTCCTCCGCCGAACAGCCTCCTGAGCCACCAAGATTTCCTGAAAAGGCCCACCAGATCCCGCCAAATTCAGCTGAGGCAATGGACGATTTGCCATTCGTACCTCCACAAACGTTTAGACAGCCACAGTCTCAACATCCATATTTGCAAACAGGTCATACTGCCAGACGTATAACAACATTTGTCGACGATGCTGCCGCTAATCTATATCCTTTGCCACCATTTAGTGGTGATCCTGAAGAGTGGCCACTGTTCTTTGCCAATTTTCGGGATACCACAATTGAATTTGGATATAACGATCGACAGAACGTCATGCGTTTGCAAAGGGCATTGAAGGGCGACGCAAAGGAATCAGTTTCGTCCATGCTTCTTTATGCGGAGAATTTACCACTTATCATGGATGAATTACATTTCAACTTTGGGCGCTCAGATTTGCTTGTGGAGGCGCAGCTATCCAAAGTGCAACTATTTCCAGCAATCAGTGAAAGTCACCCAGCAAATATCTTGCCATTGTCAAATCGAGTTCGTAACATGGTCGCGTTCTTCAAGTCGGCTAACTGTGCACATCAACTAGCAAATCCAACCTTACTGCGCGAACTTATTAACAAGTTGCCACCATCAAAACAGTACGAGTGGGCAAAACATGCAGAAGCCGTTTCGCCTTTCCCAACTTTAGAAACGTTTGCAAATTGGATAAAGGTTCTCGCTAGGGTGGTGAGTCTTATGCCCGGTAAACCCGCCAGCAGTTCGATAGCCAGTTCGTCATCTACAACACATTTTCGTCAACAAGTCAATGATAGCCAAAACCGTTTTCCAACGTCATCTAATCCGTCCCGCCGAGTTCTATACAGTGCTGAGTCTGAGCAGTCGAAATTAAGATGTGTCCAATGTAGCCAACAACATAGGTTAAGCGAATGCCAACTGTTTAACGCCCTTGAAGGCAATGATAAGTGGAACATAGTCAAACAACTTCGTCTCTGCTTCTCTTGCTTACAGCAAGGGCATAATTTGTACAGCTGTCTTCGCAGAAAACCCTGTGCAGTCAATAGATGCACTCGATTACACCATCAAACATTGCATCAAGATCAAAGACCGTCAACAAGTGAGACTCAACAGAGCCAACAAGTGTTGAACTGCCGTCAGAATTCTCATAGTAGCCAGTTATTCAAGATTCTACCTGTAGTATTATCAGGACCTCATGGGAGTGTTAATGTCCATGCCATGTTTGATGAGGGGTCTTCTGTAACTTTACTGGAAGAAAACATCTCTACCACACTGGGATTAAAGGGACACAGTCTTCCGCTCACTCTGCAATGGTATGACGACAAGACGACAACAGAAGCATCCAAAAAGATATCATTTAACATCAAGGGACAAGACTACGACGGTAAAGGCTATGCATTAAAGAATGTACGCACAGTTGCAAATCTGAATCTGCCTGTTCAGGCGTTTTGCAAAGAAAATTATGAACACATGAAGGATGTGCCAATAGTCAATTACGCAGAGGCAAAGCCAGTGCTTCTTATTGGACTCGATAATTGCTACTTAGGAGTGCACAAAGATTTGGTGGAGGATGGTCCGGACAAGCCCATTGCAGCAGAAACGAGATTGGGTTGGGTAGCGTATGGCCCTTTAAATGCAGCTGTAGATTTTCATCAACCAAGAGTACTTCATGTGCACCGTTCCAACGAGTTGGAAAAGATCGAGAAACTAGTCGAAGAATACTTTCTAATGGAAAATTTTGGCGTGCGAAGTTCCGACGTAGTTTTGGAGAGCGATGATGACATTCGTTCAGGGAGAATTCTTTCTGAAACCACTAAAAGGATTGGACAACGATATGAGACTGGTCTTTTATGGCGTACAGACAACACGACGCTACCAACGTCCTCGAGTTTTATTATGGCCAAACAACGTCTGCTAAATATTGAAGCCAAAATGTATAAAGATGAAACATATGCTACCAGTTATAAAGCTGAAATAAACAAGTACATCTCCAAGGGGTATGCAAAACTCCTTTCGTCCACAGAAGCGGTAGTTGAGGGCCCAACGACTTGGTATCTTCCACACTTTGGGGTGGTCAACCCCAATAAGCCGAATAGAATACGGATAGTGTTTGATGCCGCTGCTACAACATCGAAGGTCTCGTTAAATTCAAAACTTTTAAAAGGACCAGAAAATGCACAGCCTCTGGCAGCCATCATTCATAAATTTCGTCAAGGTATCGTCGCTGTGGCGGGGGATATTCAGGAGATGTTCTCTCAGGTACGGATTAGAGCTGCTGATCAGAGTTCGCAACGCTTCTTATGGAGGGACGGTGACTCCAGAAATGCGGTTCAAGTATATTCAATGACTTCCATGATATTTGGTTCTATTTGTTCCCCTTGCTGCGCGGAATACGTGAAAAACGTCAACGCCACCGAACATTCCTCTGCTATGCCGAGAGGAGCAAGAGCCGTCATCGAGAGCACTTATGTGGATGATCTGGTTGCAAGTTTTGACTCTGAAACAGACGCGGAAGAAGTCACTGTGGAGGCGGTTAAGATTAATGGGGCCGCTGGTTTTCGACTACGTAACTTTGTTTCGAATTGTAAAGAACTTCAAACAAAATTAAACCTAGATAACACACCGATAGAGGAAAAATTCAATATGGAACGCCAAACTAACACAGACAAGATTTTGGGAATGTTTTGGAACACTCGCAATGACACTTTCCAGTTTCAATTTAAATTTAACAAGATTCCAAGAGAGGTTCTCGAAACTAAACGACCGCCAACAAAAAGGGAAATGTTAGGGATTATAATGGCTGTATTTGATCCCTTTGGACTTTTGGCTAATTTTATGATATTTGTCAAACTGGTGCTGCAAGCAACTTGGAAAGAACAAATTGGTTGGGATGATCCATTACCTTACCGATTGTGCATCCAGTGGAATGTCTGGTGGAAGGAGTTTCAGGAAGTTAAGAGATTTGCTGTTAAGCGATGTTACTCACCTTTATTGCCAATTGCTGATGACATTCAGCTGCATATATTTGTCGATTCCAGTTCATCCGCATATGCAGCCGTGGGCTACTTTCGAATTAAAAGAGGAAGCCAAATTCACATCGCCTTCACTGCTGCTAAAACGAGATGTGCTCCACAAAAGGGTATGACTATTCCCCGCCTTGAGCTGCAAGCAGCAGTTCTTGGATGTCGTCTTGCAACATCGATAGCGAACTGTCATGACTTTCAGCTAGGCAGTATAATATTTTGGTGCGATTCAAAGACAACTGTGCTCTGGATTCGCTCAACAACCAGAAGATACAAACAATTTGTAGCTTGTAGAATATCTGAAATTCTCAGCAGTTCCAGACCAGCACAGTGGAGATGGTTACCAACTGATCTAAACGCTGCTGATGAAGCCACACGTGCCCGCTTTCCACCGAAATTTGAGCCAATGTCCAAGTGGATTCTGGGCCCAAAAGAGACTAGAATTTTGAACTCCGCACATTGTGCTACAGAAGAATTGCCAGCTCGGGTCATGATGACAAATACAGGTGAGGGTCTATTCAATTATACTAATTTTTCATCTTATTTAAGACTGTTACGAGTTGTCGCATGGATTGTACGATTCGTAAGGAACGCTCGTATAAAAGAACAGCCCGATCGCCGTCAGGAAGGCGAACTCACAGCCTCCGAGCTAACTAGTGCAGAAAAACGCGTTTGCCGCCAAATCCAGCATGAAATTTTTGGTAGTGAGATTGCTGCACTATCTACAGCAAGAACAGTGAAGACATCAAGTAATATCTACCAACTAACGCCATACTTAGACGAAGAAGGAATATTGAGAGTGAAGGGAAGAATTGATGCCGCCTATTGTCTTCCCCTGTCGGCACGTCGCCCAATAATAATTCCTCAAGGCCATCCAGTATCACGACTTATCATGTATCATTTTCATCATAAGCGTCATCATCAAAATGACCTTTTAACAATCAACGAGATGCGACAAAGGTTTTGGTTGCCACACGCTCGCGCCGAACTGAAGTCGGTAAAGAAAAAATGTTCTTTATGTATCATCAGCAGAGCAGCGCCAGCCGAACCATTGATGGGTCAACTGCCACCAGAGCGCCTTACTCCGTACGTTCGCCCATTTAGCTACACGGGGGTAGACTACTGTGGGCCATTCCTAGTTACCATCCGAAGACGAAGAGAGAAGCGTTGGGTAGCATTATTTACGTGCCTCACAACCCGTGGGGTGCACTTAGAGGTTTCGGAGGATTTGTCCACAGACTCGTTTTTGTTGTGCCTGAGAAATTTTGTGAACCGCCGTGGGACACCTGTCAAAAT
Source organism: Portevinia maculata (assembly GCA_949715645.1). Lineage (NCBI taxonomy): Eukaryota > Metazoa > Arthropoda > Insecta > Diptera > Syrphidae > Portevinia > Portevinia maculata. Next base: position 180,715,888 of record OX454526.1, read on the forward strand.
TCGTAGCGATAATGGTACCAACTTCGTAGGAGCCCAAAAAGACCTACGAAATGGTAATCGTCTTTTTGATTTGGATCGTGTTCAGCAGAATGTTTCAAAGGAGAAGATCGAGTGGGTTTTCAACTGCCCAGCGAACCCAAGTGCCGGTGGCTGTTGGGAACGTCTAATTCAATGTGTCAAGCGTTTATTGGATAGGGTCTTGAAGGAAGAAGCGCCAAAGTTGGAGACATTTCGAAGTGTTTTAATAGAGGCCGAGAATATCATCAACAGCCGGCCATTGACGGATTTACCGTTGACTTCAGAGGAAGACGAACCATTGACGCCGAATCACTTTCTTCTTGGTTGTCTCAATTCAACTCAAACGCCAAGCTCTGAAGAAGATCGAGTTTGTCTGCGAAAGCAGTGGAGAATCGCACAGAATCTCAAGGACAGGCTATGGAAGAGATGGACGGTGGAATATTTACCCGGTTTGTTGACACGTTCAAAATGGAATAAGGAGGCGGTTCCGCTGCAGCTGGATCAGCTTGTAATCGTATGTGACAATACGCAGCCAAGAAGCCAATGGCAGAAAGGAGTTATTACAAAGGTGTTCACTGCGCCGGATGGCCAAGTTCGCAGTGCAGAGGTGCGCACAACCAGAGGAATACTTCGCCGACCTGCCATCAAGCTAGCCGCTTTGGAATTTAGTGAATCCTCTGAGGACTTCACGAGGGGTGGAATGTTGGCAACGACACTACCGAGGGCGTAGGTTAGGATGTGGAGGCGAACGGAGCTAGAGGAGATGACAGATGACACGACGGCTGCCAACTGGGAAAGAGAAGAAGATTTAGCGGATAAAGGCAACACCAATTTTAAAACATAAAAATATACGAAGAAATAAATAAAGAAAGAGCCAAAATAAAATAAGTAGTCAGCATTTTCCTTATGGTCGTCACATCCATATTGCCAAACGTTTATTGCTCTCGGAGTACACATCTTCAGCCATAACCAATTTTTAGAAAACTGTTTTTGTTCTCATAGCACCCATAAAAGTTCAATACTAAAATTCATATTAATTGGCCTCATTAAATTATCAATAAAAAAATTTAACAAGACCTTAAAAATTCAAGAAAAAATAATAAACCTTTCATGCAACAACATCAAGCCCTACAATAGATACAAATAACAATAACGATAAATTAACATGAAGACATATCATCCAACAACAAGGAAGGATTTAACAACATAGACTTATCCTTGATTAGAAAAAAAAATGTATAAATATTGCATGTTTAACAAAAAATTAAATATACCTATTAAAATTAATATTAATATTAAAATTAATTTAAATATTAAAAACAAATTGTTTAAATACTGTATGTTAAACAAAAAAGGTCGCTGCCGGAAGATGTGGGCAAGACAATTAAAAGAGGAAAACAAAGGTGGGTACATACCAGCGGCGTCGCGTGAATTATTTAGATGGGTGTGCAATGCTTGAAGCGCAGACTGTCGTGCAATGCTATTTTTTGCACGAGCGTCGAAGTAATGCATCGTATATTTGACCTATGACGCTTTACGGAAACAGAACAGAACAGATACAAAAGAAAAGTAAATGATGGAGATGAGAATCATGAGCCATTTGGACCCGATGTCTGCCATCAAATTTTGAAAATAGTTGTTTTTCTGTTCAAGCTGCTTTGTTGGAGTTCGTGGACCGCCTGCTGACACTTTTTTGTCACACTAAGGATATCTTTATCCGGAGAGTTCCTGGTGCCGTATCCCAGTCCTCCATGGCAGTTCTCATAGTCTTCGTTTGACTAACCGTACCGACAGTACCGTTCAAATCTCCGCCAACAAACAAAAGTCCCGTATTAGAATATCTTCAAAGCTTTTGTGCTAACGTCCAAGAAACGCGCTCGATTTCCGGTGTTTTGCGGGTTGATATTTTCCTGGGATAGACTCACAAAATTTAAAACTCTGGACACCTCTTCGACTCAAAAGAAAGGATATTCTGAAGGTGGGATATTATAAAAAAGAATATAAACTACAGTAATTATTACTAATTTTTGGAGTTTAAGTGGGCAACCGCTAGTGCCGGTTCCCTACCTACTCCACACACACATCAACGCAAACAACTTAGAGCATTCTTCAATAGAATTCGCTTTAAAATCTCGAAATGATTGCATACCTTCTTATGCAATGTTTAAATATTTTCCCAGCCTTTATGCAAAAATCCGTGTTGGGGCAAGAATTATCCCCTGCTGGTTGCTCGGTTATGTGATGGATGACCAAAGAAAAATAAAACGTGTGTAAGGTTTTGGTTCGGTACACTTTATTTCGACAGGTCTTACCTCGTTGAGGTTTGGATGAAAAAGAGAAAGATGTAATAAAATAATCTATTGAGTGGCTTCCGATTAAGAAAAAATGGCGTAAACTACTTAGCTATTTTAGCGACATCTTAGAGTTAACACTTTAATAAACTACTAGAAAAGATTAAGAATTGTTCGACAAGAATATTTTGACTTGAACAATCCGTATTCAGTAGATATCCAAAACATGTAAGTTATGCAATCTCTGTGTCGATTAAAGTCCCAAACCAGTTGTTTGTGAAAAACCAAATGAACAAATTCTGCTTATATTCGGTGATTTAATTGTGTAACGAAAATGCAATCGCAATATGTACAAGTACATAATATGATTTGTGATACCGATTATGAATGAATACTATACCCCTTTTCTTGGATGAATGCAATATGCCATAACCTACCCCAAACTTCCATTGAAAACAACAAATAATTTATAAACCATATACCGCACCCCTCTCACCCTCTCACCCTCCCACATCATATCCCCATCATGAGAAGTAAAAATAAAAACAATGAACAAACGACAAACTACACACTTATGAAAATCTTCAAATCGGCGCTGGTCGGAAAATGTTTACTTTTGTTTTGTTCATCACTTCAATTACTTTCGTTTAATATAGCTTTCGTTTTGGCGAAAACTTTCATAAGAGCTTAAAGCTCCATCTAAATTAATTAAGGACACAAACCAGTTTTCATTATTGATCGATTGAAGCGCCAAAGCTTCTGCGGGATACATGTACAACATTATTATTCGATTTCTTGGCGCTCCTATAGGAATGTATGTACAAAGGTATCACCTAAAAATAGGCAATGAATAATTAGCTGGGACCTGGGAGCTACTTACAGCAACAAAAACAAAAATGCCTGCGCTGTGGTTTCCACTATGAGGGTACTGTGTCACTACAGAAAAAAAATCCCTTTAGCGCACGCAAATTATAAAAAAAAGCACATTGAAACAGCAAAAACCAACCTTGACAAGCTAGCTGATGACCTACATATGCACGCAATGCAATTACAGGGATATTACAAAGGCTTTTTTAAGCAGCAGAAACTCAGTCCCGACAGTTTCGTCTAAATGGATCTTTAATATGAGTTCGATTGTGATAAGTAATTATTTTTTTTTCTGAAAAGGACTGATAATAAATAATCATAAATAATAGTAAATAATCATTTATATTCTATAGTTCTACAAAGTTGAAAGTTCCTGTTTGCTCTCAAGCACTGAAACCCCGCCATTGGGATATTGAAACCAATCCGTAAAATGAAACCAAGAGTTGGTAGAGAAGATCCGAAAATCACTATTCACCATCTCATTGGACGAGGTATGTTACGATCCGAGTGCAAATGAAACAAAAAAGTTATAGTAATTAATTCTTGGGTGTGTGTTCAAGAAGTGCGGTGGTAATCGACGGTTCGATAAGACGATTCAAGTAAGAAACTCTAAAGTGTACAAACTGTTAGATACATTTATTTCTGCTGGTATTTGTCAGTCGAACTGGATTCCATGGATATAGCTATGAACATTCTCCGGGCGAGGGTCAACCTACTGCACGCATGATGGACTACATTGTAAAACAAATTGTGTAAGTATATTTATTTTCATATCTTTCTTTTCATGTAATTTAACTTTTCACAGCATAATTCACACAGCGAAAACCAACCATGACAAGCTAGCTGGTGACCACCTTTCCCGCAATGCATTTCCAGCGATATGGCAATAATAAAGTAAGTATCTTTTCTCTGAAAAAGACTGATAGTAAATAATCATTTCTATTCTTTAGTTCTACAAAGTTCCTGTTTACACCTGATCGCTGAAACCGCTCCATCAGGACATTATCTATTATTATAGTATAGGTAGTCTGTGGTAATAGTCCAACAATAAATCAACAATCAACTGGAGCTCAGGAGCAAACATCAGTCGGCGAAATCGTAGAAAAAACTTAACCACACCGAAAGAAACTCTAAATGATGTTAATGCAGTAAATGAGACAGATAATCCTAATTTATATTTTTGCAATATTAATAACCTGTTTTTTAGAAACTAAATATATTATGTTCAATTAAAGTGATTATTTTTATTATCCCTTTAAATTTTAGATTTAGATTTAGAAAAATAAGATTGAGAAGGTTTTCTTCAATGTAACCGTTGTTATTTGGGATGTCGTTTGGAAGATAACTTTGTGGGCCTGGGCAATGCTAAAAAAGCATTTCATTTTTAATCCTACAGTCCAAGCGTATTGGAGAACATTTAATCAGAAACTTGAAGACGCCAGAAAGAACTAATATTTAGGATTTTATTTGTTTTGTTGCATGTTGACTTTTTAGAAATGATTACTATTGAAGTTATTTGTTGCGAACATCTTAAACACGGTGAGTAGTAGAAGACAAGTCTGACCTAAGACCTGCAATTACCAACAGTAGTAAATATGTGAATAAATGAAAAACGAAAATAAAATCAACTATTTATTACCTACAACTTTAGAGGCAATTCTTTCTAACCAAAATACTTAGAAGGAATATCGAGTTAAATATAGCAAAATGCAATTCTTAAACTACTCGAGCAATGTTCTTAAAAAATCTCTAATTTTATTGCGAGCTTCAACCAACGAAAGCGGATCATGTGGGATAGGTTCGTACATATTGGCACAGTTTCGTCTGTAGGAAAAACAAAAAAAGGTTACCTTCAATTTATATCGTTGGCGTATTTGGATTTGAGGATGAAGTCAATCCCAAGGCATGCCATGGGTCAATGGAACCATAAATATACAAAACATTTGTTGTGTTCGGATTTAATGCTCCATAGAAGTTATTCGTCTGTCCCACCAATTCTTGCTTGTAATTCAAATCCATTCATAGACAAGGAGTAACCATATAGAAGGCAATTTGAATTTAAAATTATTTTACCAACTTGTTTGAGTAGATATCCATGCACAGTTTGATAAAAAAGTCGATTGGAAATCGACACTAAAAAGGCCTTCTCATATCTCTGCAATTAAAAATTCCAAGAAAAAATAATAAACCTTTCATGCAACAACATCAAGCCCTACAATAGATACAAATAACAATAACGATAAATTAACATGAAGACATATCATCCAACAACAAGGAAGGATTTAACAACATAGACTTATCCTTGATTAGAAAAAAAATTGTATAAATATTGCATGTTTAACAAAAAATTAAATATACCTATTAAAATTAATATTAATATTAAAATTAATTTAAATATTAAAAACAAATTGTTTAAATACTGTATGTTAAATAAAAAAGGCCGCTGCCGGAGGATGTGGGCAAGACAATTAAAAGAGGAAAACAAAGGTAGGTACATACCAGCGGCGTCGCGTGAATTATTTAGATGGGTGTGCTATGCTTGAAGCGCAGACTGTCGTGCATTGCTATTTTTTGCACGAGCGTCGAAGTAATGCATCGTATATCTCGAAAAGATGGCCAAGACAGATAGTCGCCATAGAATGTTTCGGTATCACACGGATGAACTTTTATACACTGCGCGGAGCCTAAAGTGGCACTTGAACTTTGTTTTACATCATCGTCTTTAATGATATTTAACTTCGTTATGGAATCAATAATTTTACTTAAGCAGTTAATATATGTGGTTGCTGACAACTGATACTTTGACTTAATTGCGTCTAAATCGTCACCATTATCGGTCTTTAAACAAAGTGCATAATGTATTTTGATATTAGACCACAGATTCTTTATTTCACATTTTGACGCTTCTAGATTAGTTACAGTTTTGTCAACGATAGGCATTTCTTGACAAGCTGATTGAAATTGTGTCAGCTGATCAGCAGCAACAATGAAATCATCTAAGATAGTCATTTTAATTGGAAGAAAATCTAACCCAAGAGAAAAGACTAGGCGCGTAAACAAACTCGATTATTAATGCGATTTCCTTTGGAAATGAAATTACCAAATTTCGCGGTACGAACTCACTTTCAAACAAGTATTTTTTTTTTTTTTTTGCAAGGAAGATAATTCCTAATTGAAAGGTATAAACTATTCACTCACAAAATTTAATAAGAAATATGTTCTTGTGTCTAATTTATATAAAAGTTATAAATATTGCACCAACCTTAGAGTTATACACGTACCTGCTTAAATCCGGTGATGGTTTCAAAATTTAGAGATGTCTTTCCTTTTTAGGTGATGTAATTATGATAGATTTGTATCCCTTCCGTGTAGATATTGTCAAATTATGAGATTCGCACGTGGACTTCGTAAATGTAAATCGACGCGTATTTTCGGCAGAGATGTTGACTTCAGGAAGAGATGATTGATGACTGGTCGCTTACTGGTCTTATTGCGATGGGTATGGTCGACTTTGAATGCTGATGCTGAGCGTAGCGATCGAGAGCAATAATACTGCTCGTGGTTTGTGAGCGAGCGATGAGTGAAGAGATGGTGCTGCAAATCGTTCCTTGATCGTGTGGAGAGTATCACTTTTTGGCGATGTCCGACGTTAGGTGGGGCAAGATTTAGGAATCTTGTGCTCTAACAATGGGTTAGAGTGCTCGTTTTTTTTTTTTTTTTTTTTTTATGGATTATTACCGCCGATCAGTAGGTAATCGATGCAGTTTTTGGTAGTTCTGTGATGCGATGCGGGCGGTAGATAAATGTGGAGGTAGGGGCAAGAATATTAAATCTTGCTGTACGATTATATTGATTGTGGTTAGGTGTAATAAATCGTGAATTTATAGGTGTACTGCTATCCAATCGATGATCGTGTGGGATGCGAAAGAAAAATGTAATTTCTTTCTTGATGATTACGATGGGTTTTTTGCAAAATTCAGGGATTTTGTGGATGAATTTGATTATTATTTCGTTAAAATATAATCTGGCTCGATGTGACCAAATGTTGGGGCAAGAATTATCCCCTGCTGGTTGCTCGGTAATGTGATGGATGACCAAAGAAAAATAAAACGTGTGTAAGGTTTTGGTTCGGTACACTTTATTTCGACAGGTCTTACCTCGTTGAGGTTTGGATGAAAAAGAGAAAGATGTAATAAAATAATCTATTGAGTGGCTTCCGATTAAGAAAAAATGGCGTAAACTACTTAGCTATTTTAGCGACATCTTAGAGTTAACACTTTAATAAACTACTAGAAAAGATTAAGAATTGTTCGACAAGAATATTTTGACTTGAACAATCCGTATTCAGTAGATATCCAAAACATGTAAGTTATGCAATCTCTGTGTCGATTAAAGTCCCAAACCAGTTGTTTGTGAAAAACCAAATGAACAAATTCTGCTTATATTCGGTGATTTAATTGTGTAACGAAAATGCAATCGCAATATGTACAAGTACATAATATGATTTGTGATACCGATTATGAATGAATACTATACCCCTTTTCTTGGATGAATGCAATATGCCATAACCTACCCCAAACTTCCATTGAAAACAACAAATAATTTATAAACCATATACCGCACCCCTCTCACCCTCTCACCCTCCCACATCATATCCCCATCATGAGAAGTAAAAATAAAAACAATGAACAAACGACAAACTACACACTTATGAAAATCTTCAAATCGGCGCTGGTCGGAAAATGTTTACTTTTGTTTTGTTCATCACTTCAATTACTTTCGTTTAATATAGCTTTCGTTTTGGCGAAAACTTTCATAAGAGCTTAAAGCTCCATCTAAATTAATTAAGGACACAAACCAGTTTTCATTATTGATCGATTGAAGCGCCAAAGCTTCTGCGGGATACATGTACAACATTATTATTCGATTTCTTGGCGCTACTATAGGAATGTATGTACAAAGGTATCACCTAAAAATAGGCAATGAATAATTAGCTGGGACCTGGGAGCTACTTACAGCAACAAAAACAAAAATGCCTGCGCTGTGGTTTCCACTATAAGGGTACTGTGTCACTACAGAAAAAAAATCCCTTTAGCGCACGCAAATTATAAAAAAAAGCACATTGAAACAGCAAAAACCAACCTTGACAAGCTAGCTGATGACCTACATATGCACGCAATGCAATTACAGGGATATTACAAAGGCTTTTTTAAGCAGCAGAAACTCAGTCCCGACAGTTTCGTCTAAATGGATCTTTAATATGAGTTCGATTGTGATAAGTAATTATTTTTTTTTCTGAAAAGGACTGATAATAAATAATCATAACTAATAATAAATAATCATTTATATTCTATAGTTCTACAAAGTTGAAAGTTCCTGTTTGCTTTCAAGCACTGAAACCCCGCCATTAGGATATTGAAAGCAATCCGTAAAATGAAACCAAGAGTTGGTAGAGAAGATCCAAAAATCACTATTCACCATCTCATTGGACGAGGTATGTTACGATCCGAGTGCAAATGAAACAAAAAAGTTATAGTAATTAATTCTTGGGTGTGTGTTCAAGAAGTGCGGTGGTAATCGACGGTTCGATAAGACGATTCAAGTAAGAAACTCTAAAGTGTACAAACTGTTAGATACATTTATTTCTGCTGGTATTTGTCAGTCGAACTGGATTCCATGGATATAGCTATGAACATTCTCCGGGCGAGGGTCAACCTACTGCACGCATGATGACTACATTGTAAAACAAATTGTGTAAGTATATTTATTTTCATATCTTTCTTTTCATGTAATTTAACTTTTCACAGCATAATTCACACAGTGAAAACCAACCATGACAAGCTAGCTGGTGACCACCTTTCCCGCAATGCATTTCCAGCGATATGGCAATAATAAAGTAAGTATCTTTTCTCTGAAAAAGACTGATAGTAAATAATCATTTCTATTCTTTAGTTCTACAAAGTTCCTGTTTACTCCTGATCGCTGAAACCGCTCCATCAGGACATTATCTTTTATTATAGTAAAGGTAGTCTGTGGTAATAGTCCAACAATAAATCAACAATCAACTGGAGCTCAGGAGCAAACATCAGTCGGCGAAATCGTAGAAAAAACTTAACCACACCGAAAGAAACTCTAAATGATGTTAATGCAGTAAATGAGACAGATAATCCTAATTTATATTTTTGCAATATTAATAACCTGTTTTTTAGAAACTAAATATATTATGTTCAATTAAAGTGATTATTTTTATTATTCCTTTAAATTTTAGATTTAGATTTAGAAAAATGAGATTGAGAAGGTTTTCTTCAAGGTAACCGTTGTTATTTGGGATGTCGTTTGGAAGATAACTTTGTGGGCCTGGGCAATGCTAAAAAAGCATTTCATTTTTAATCCTACAGTCCAAGCGTATTGGAGAACATTTAATCAGAAACTTGAAGACGCCGGAAAGAACTAATATTGAGGATTTTATTTGTTTTGTTGCATGTTGACTTTTTAGAAATGTTTACTTTTGAAGTTATTTGTTGCGAACATCTTAAACACGGAGAGTAGTAGAAGACAAGTCTGACCTAAGACCTGCAATTACCAACAGTAGTAAATATGTGAATAAATGAAAAACGAAAATAAAATCAAGTATTTATTACCTACAACTTTAGAGGCAATTCTTTCTAACCAAAATACTTAGAAGGAATATCGAGTTAAATATAGCAAAATGCAATTCTTAAACTACTCGAGCAATGTTCTTAAAAAATCTCTAATTTTATTGCGAGCTTCAACCAACGAAAGCGGATTATGTGGGATAGGTTCGTACATATTGGCACAGTGTGCAGTTCCTAGAAAATAAAAAGGTCAGCTCGTCTGTACGAAAAACAAAAAAAAGGTTGCCTTCAATTTATATCGTTGGCGTATTTGGATTTGAGGATGAAGTCAATCCCAAGGCATGCCATGGGTCAATGGAACCATAAATATACAAAACATTTGTTGTGTTCGGATTTAATGCTCCATAGAAGTTATTCGTCTGTCCCACCAATTCTTGCATGTAATTGAAATCCATTCATAGACAAGGAGTAACCATATAGAAGGCAATTTGAATTTAAAATTATTTTACCAACTTGTTTGAGTAGATATCCATGCACAGTTTGATAAAAAAGTCGATTGGAAATCGACACTAAAAAGGCCTTCCTTTTTATTAGAATTCTGATAAAAACCGAATTCATTGCAAGTTTAGTAGGTCCGCTGACGCGAAGCCTTCTCCTCATCCCAAGTTGTGTTTTGCATGTCAGAAATCATTTTATCATACTTGTAGTCCAGACACTTTTCTTTGTTTTCCACCAACATGAGATGATTCAGTTCGGCAAGACGTTGTACTGGAGTTCCAACTTTTCATTAATTTCACGTTGTCCAATCATGTGTCTCAGCAAAATCTCGAATTGCACAAAAGATCTTCGAACCGCCGTAACGCAATCATTCGAATATGATCTAAACTAACTCAGCCAACAAGGTCCCACTCGAGCTTATTGCACCATGGATAAACTGGGGATACTTTTCGCATGACCATGCAGCCAATGAACCAGGGTATGATCCATCGAAAGCAATCCATTTTTGGGATTCTTCTAGTTGATATTCAGCTTTCATGTGAGCCACGAAATTGGCTAAATCAGAAAGGGCCTGTTCTGATGTGAGATACTGTAGATTATCAGTAGACATATCTCTGCAATGTTATGTACATATATACGAATATAATATAAATATTTTTATATTTCTCTAACACTGTATACGTGTTTCGGAACTTACACACTTGGCTGACTTTGACCATAGAATCGGTGTTCCAACATAAAGCACAATGCATTGAACTCAGAAGCGTATTTAATCCAAGCTCCGCTGGTCATCCATTTGATGGTGGCCTTGCCTTCGCCGCCAATCATTAAGAAAATGGGTCCACCAGGTTTGTAGTATTCATCGTTGACGAAATATAGCCCGTCCCAACTTAAGTGAAAATTTCTTGCGCAGGTCTCTTCACATCAGTGATTTTATTCTCTTAGCGACAACAAAACTATTGCCCGTCCCAACTTAAGTGAAAATTTCTTGCGCAGGTCTCTTAACATCAGGGATTTTATTCTCTTAGCCACAACAAAATTACTTTTCCAACCAGTTCTACAGCTAAAAAAAATATGTGTGCATTTCATACAACAAATATACCCCTGCTTGCGAAAACATCTCTCTCGATCGACGATCGAGACATGACTGATTGTCCACACAGAACCGTCATTGGCGCATGCACCCAAGCCAAAGAAAAGGGAAATTTGCTGGGTGTTGCACTTCTAAAATATGTGTTTAGTAATGAAAGCCAGAGTTTTGAGCAACTATTAATAAGGGTTGAAATGGAATTTCCGTTAAACTTTGTGCATGGGCACGCAGGTCTTCACACGAACGCAGGTAGATAGGTAAAGCTGAGAAAAGATGGGTCTCTTTTCTACTCACTTAAAATCGACTTTTCTCGCCCGATACGACTTTCATGGAAAGGCCAAAGTGTCCAATTGTCTATCCACATTTAATAACCCATTTTTTCAAGTGCATAATAGGTATATTTTTACGTGTTTTTGTATGATTTTATAATTTTTTATTGTCTTTTATGACTTGTATGACCTTTACCATACTATACCTATAATAAAATAAAATCTCAACTATTTATTTTGTCAAACAATATCTTTTATTGATACGTATTCATTTTCTTTGATTTACATTATTTTATGTCAATTGTGCTATTTTTCATGATTTCTTTATTTTCTTGATTGTAATGTTTTATTTCGTGCATTATACTTTTTCATGGGTTACTACAATAATTAATTGGTGAAACTCGATGACAGTTAAAACACGGATCAATAATAAAACAATCACGTTTTCCAATATCGGTGCAAAAAAGATAAAGTAGAGAAAAGCATTAACAATTTCATGCGATCAAAAATACTTTAAAAGAGAAAATATCCCTTTAATAAATTGATACTGCGCATGTTGGGATCTTTCTTTTACTTTGGGACGGGCTATTATTGTAAAAAACAAAACTGTGATGAATTTCGAACTTACTTGTTACCAAAGGGGATACTTTGATTGATTTATGTGGTCAAGAATTTGGTTTAACCATTTCTCGGAAGGCTCTCGACCACGGTGGACAAGAGGAATTTTGCTAGGTTCACCAACAAATCCGTTAGAGAATAATTTTTTCCCAATGGAATTCTGAATGAAGCATACAGCACTATAAAGATGAAATACACTTAGCTGAAACAAGTAGTAGAAAACATAAACAAACGACATGTTTGACATTTGCCAAAGTTTTTGATTTTGTGTCGTGGTGTGTTTACAGTGACTTTGTGAAAACAAATAACCAATGGAAAAGATAAAAATTGTTGCAAATGTGTGGTAATTATTTTTACTGATTCATTTGACTTATGTTATTACCATTTCTTTGTTAATTATTCTTATTTTGTTTGAAACTATTTTTTTTCGTACAATTTGTTGACCTCGAACGAACAAAAACCAAATGACAGGCAAGCCACTTTTAGTGCATATATGACATATGAAAACAAAATTGCGCATTTAACTATTCTAGGCGTACTATGACAAATTAGTTTACGGATCTGTGACAATAAATTCAAGTTTTTGGTACGACGAAATAGGTTTAGCTAAGTATTTGTAAAAGTTAACTCTGTATCTTATGTTACAAGATGATTTAACAAATAAATAGTGAATACATTTGGAGCATTTGGAACTTTGAGAATAATATTCAATTTAACATAACTTCAAAACAGCTTAAGCTATTTATGCAATCACACTTTGAAGATAAATGTCGTTGAAAGTTAGGAAAGCAATGAAATAAAAATGACAAAACTTTTTTTAACAAATTTATAGTTATTTTTTTTTGCCTATTTTTTCACATTACGTTTGGAACATAACTTTGTGGGCCTGGGCAATTTTTAATCCTACAGTCCAAGCGTATTGGAGAACATTTAATCAGAAACTTGAAGACGCCGGGAAGAACTAATATTGAGGATTTTATTTGTTTTGTTGCATGTTGACTTTTTAGAAATGTTTACTTTTGAAGTTATTTGTTGCGAACATCTTAAACACGGAGAGTAGTAGAAGACAAGTCTGACCTAAGACCTGCAATTACCAACAGTAGTAAATATGTGAATAAATGAAAAACGAAAATAAAATCAAGTATTTATTACCTACAACTTTAGAGGCAATTCTTTCTAACCAAAATACTTAGAAGGAATATCGAGTTAAATATAGCAAAATGCAATTCTTAAACTACTCGAGCAATGTTCTTAAAAAATCTCTAATTTTATTGCGAGCTTCAACCAACGAAAGCGGATCATGTGGGATAGGTTCGTACATATTGGCACAGTGTGCAGTTCCTAGAAAATAAAAAGGTCAGCTCGTCTGTACGAAAAACAAAAAAAAGGTTGCCTTCAATTTATATCGTTGGCGTATTTGGATTTGAGGATGAAGTCAATCCCAAGGCATGCCATGGGTCAATGGAACCATAAATATACAAAACATTTGTTGTGTTCGGATTTAATGCTCCATAGAAGTTATTCGTCTGTCCCACCAATTCTTGCATGTAATTGAAATCCATTCATAGACAAGGAGTAACCATATAGAAGGCAATTTGAATTTAAAATTATTTTACCAACTTGTTTGAGTAGATATCCATGCACAGTTTGATAAAAAAGTCGATTGGAAATCGACACTAAAAAGGCCTTCCTTTTTATTAGAATTCTGATAAAAACCGAATTCATTGCAAGTTTAGTAGGTCCGCTGACGCGAAGCCTTCTCCTCATCCCAAGTTGTGTTTTGCATGTCAGAAATCATTTTATCATACTTGTAGTCCAGACACTTTTCTTTGTTTTCCACCAACATGAGATGATTCAGTTCGGCAAGACGTTGTACTGGAGTTCCAACTTTTCATTAATTTCACGTTGTCCAATCATGTGTCTCAGCAAAATCTCGAATTGCACAAAAGATCTTCGAACCGCCGTAACGCAATCATTCGAATATGATCTAAACTAACTCAGCCAACAAGGTCCCACTCGAGCTTATTGCACCATGGATAAACTGGGGATACTTTTCGCATGACCATGCAGCCAATGAACCAGGGTATGATCCATCGAAAGCAATCCATTTATGGGATTCTTCTAGTTGATATTCAGCTTTCATGTGAGCCACGAAATTGGCTAAATCAGAAAGGGCCTGTTCTGATGTGAGATACTGTAGATTATCAGTAGACATATCTCTGCAATGTTATGTACATATATACGAATATAATATAAATATTTTTATATTTCTCTAACACTGTATACGTGTTTCGGAACTTACACACTTGGCTGACTTTGACCATAGAATCGGTGTTCCAACATAAAGCACAATGCATTGAACTCAGAAGCGTATTTAATCCAAGTTCCGCTGGTTATCCATTTGATGGTGGCCTTGCCTTCGCCGCCAATCATTAAGAAAATGGGTCCACCAGGTTTGTAGTATTCATCGTTGACGAAATATAGCCCGTCCCAACTTAAGTGAAAATTTCTTGCGCAGGTCTCTTCACATCAGTGATTTTATTCTCTTAGCGACAACAAAACTATTGCCCGTCCCAACTTAAGTGAAAATTTCTTGCGCAGGTCTCTTAACATCAGGGATTTTATTCTCTTAGCGACAACAAAATTACTTTTCCAACCAGTTCTACAGCTAAAAAAAATATGTGTGCATTTCATACAACAAATATACCCCTGCTTGCGAAAACATCTCTCTCGATCGACGATCGAGACATGACTGATTGTCCACACAGAACCGTCATTGGCGCATGCACCCACGCCAAAGAAAAGGGAAATTTGCTGGGTGTTGCACTTCTAAAATATGTGTTTAGTAATGAAAGCCAGAGTTTTGAGCAACTATTAATAAGGGTTGAAATGGAATTTCCGTTAAACTTTGTGCATGGGCACGCAGGTCTTCACACGAACGCAGGTAGATAGGTAAAGCTGAGAAAAGATGGGTCTCTTTTCTACTCACTTAAAATCGACCTTTCTCGCCCGATACGACTTTCATGGAAAGGCCAAAGTGTCCAATTGTCTATCCACATTTAATAACCCATTTTTTCAAGTGCATAATAGGTATATTTTTACGTGTTTTTGTATGATTTTATAATTTTTTATTGTCTTTTATGACTTGTATGACCTTTACCATACTATACCTATAATAAAATAAAATCTCAACTATTTATTTTGTCAAACAATATCTTTTATTGATACGTATTCATTTTCTTTGATTTACATTATTTTATGTCAATTGTGCTATTTTTCATGATTTCTTTATTTTCTTGATTGTAATGTTTTATTTCGTGCATTATACTTTTTCATGGGTTACTACAATAATTAATTGGTGAAACTCGATGACAGTTAAAACACGGATCAATAATAAAACAATCACGTTTTCCAATATCGGTGCAAAAAAGATAAAGTAGAGAAAAGCATTAACAATTTCATGCGATCAAAAATACTTTAAAAGAAAAAATATCCCTTTAATAAATTGATACTGCGCATGTTGGGATCTTTCTTTTACTTTGGGACGGGCTATTATTGTGAAAATCAAAACTGTGATGAATTTCGAACTTACTTGTTGCCAAAGGGGATACTTTGATTGATTTATGTGGTCAAGAATTTGGTTTAACCATTTCTCGGAAGGCTCTCGACCACGGTGGACAAGAGGAATTTTGCTAGGTTCACCAACAAATCTGTTAAAATAAAATATTACTTCAATTAAATGTAATCGGAGCATTAGGCGGTTGGTGTTTCGAATTCAAGAACGCAGGCTGTCACTTGTCAGATCATTTGAGCGAATTCTCACTCCGAAGACATTCAATTAATAGAAGTTGTCAAGTCCGGACGCAAACCGCCTAAAGTTGCCGAAATGTAAGTACCAACAATCCACAAATTATAAAAATAAATGCCTTGTTAATGTCATTATAATAATCAATGAATTATCTTCAGTGAATAAACTACATAAAGAAAAGCTGAGTCTTGTTGTTTATTCTGGTGACGGAGAAATCCCGGATTGGTGACAAAATCCGTTAGAGAATAATTTTTTCCCAATGGAATTCTGAATGAAGCATACAGCACTATAAAGATGAAATACACTTAGCTGAAACAAGTAGTAGAAAACATAAACAAACGACATGTTCGACATTTGCCAAAGTTTTTGATTTTGTGTCGTGGTGTGTTTACAGTGACTTTGTGAAAACAAATAACCAATGGAAAAGATAAAAATTGTTGCAAATGTGTGGTAATTATTTTTACTGATTCATTTGACTTATGTTATTACCATTTCTTTGTTAATTATTCTTATTTTGTTTGAAACTATTTTTTTTCGTACAATTTGTTGACCTCGAACGAACAAAAACCAAATGACAGGCAAGCCATTTTTAGTGCATATATGACATATGAAAACAAAATTGCGCATTTAACTATTCTAGGCGTACTATGACAAATTAGTTTACGGATCTGTGACAATAAATTCAAGTTTTTGGTACGACGAAATAGGTTTAGCTAAGTATTTGTAAAAGTTAACTCTGTATCTTAAGTTACAAGATGATTTAACAAATAAATAGTGAATACATTTGGAGCATTTGGACTTTGAGAATAATATTCAATTTAACATAACTTCAAAACAGCTTAAGGTACTTATGCAATCACACTTTGAAGATAAATGTCGTTGAAAGTTAGGAAATCAATGAAATAAAAATGACAAAACTTTTTTTAACAAATTTACAGTTATTTTTTTTGCCTATTTTTTCACATTACGACGAGAATAATAATTGAAAAGGAATAAATTTTAAAACGGCTTATGTTGAAACAGCCGCATTGAAAGACGCATCAAGAGTAATAATCGGAAGTCAGTAAAACCTATAACAAAGCCGCGTTCTACTTTAATTTTCAAATGGTATTCGTAAAACCAGAACCTTATGCTTTTCAATGTTGCTGTCAAGCGGTGTGTGCCAGTAGTATGTTTTGGTCGGTTGACGGACTCTAAAAGTTGCGGAAGGTAGTGGAGTAGTGGAGGTCAAATTTGCGGGTCAACACTGATAAGCATTGCGGTTAGAGATAAGCCATATCTATTGTTGTCGTTGAAGGTCAAATTTGTGGGTCAAATTTGTAGGTCAACACTGATAAGCATGACGAAACATGTAGAGATAAGCCATATCTATTGTTGTCGTTGAAGGTCAAATTTGGGGGTCAAATTTGTAGGTCAACACTGATAAGCATGACGAAACATGGAAAAATGTAAAAAAAACATCTGATCTTTGCGGTTAGAGATAAGCCATATCTGTTGCGGCGTAATTAATTTATTTGTGTTAAAGATGTTGTGTCAAATTGTATGTTAAAATGGTTGCGATGGTCATATAAGTCAGCCTATTTGTAATTAATTTGCATTTTTGGATGTTCCAACATGTTGGGATCTTTCTTTTACTTTGGGACGGGCTATTATTGTAAAAAACAAAACTGTGATGAATTTCGAACTTATTTGTTGCCAAAGGGGATACTTTGATTGATTTATGTGGTCAAGAATTTGGTTTAACCATTTCTCGGAAGGCTCTCGACCACGGTGGACAAGAGGAATTTTGCTAGGTTCACCAACAAATCCGTTAGAGAATAATTTTTTCCCAATGGAATTCTGAATGAAGCATACAGCACTATAAAGATGAAATACACTTAGCTGAAACAAGTAGTAGAAAACATAAACAAACGACATGTTTGACATTTGCCAAAGTTTTTGATTTTGTGTCGTGGTGTGTTTACAGTGACTTTGTGAAAACAAATAACCAATGGAAAAGATAAAAATTGTTGCAAATGTGTGGTAATTATTTTTACTGATTCATTTGACTTATGTTATTACCATTTCTTTGTTAATTATTCTTATTTTGTTTGAAACAATTTTTTTTCGTACAATTTGTTGACCTCGAACGAACAAAAACCAAATGACAGGCAAGCCACTTTTAGTGCATATATGAAATATGAAAACAAAATTGCGCATTTAACTATTCTAGGCGTACTATGACAAATTAGTTTATGGATCTGTGACAATAAATTCAAGTTTTTGGTACGACGAAATAGGTTTAGCTAAGTATTTGTAAAAGTTAACTCTGTATCTTAAGTTACAAGATGATTTAACAAATAAATAGTGAATACATTTGGAGCATTTGGAACTTTGAGAATAATATTCAATTTAACATAACTTCAAAACAGCTTAAGCTATTTATGCAATCACACTTTGAAGATAAATGTCGTTGAAAGTTAGGAAAGCAATGAAATAAAAATGACAAAACTTTTTTTAACAAATTTATAGTTATTTTTTTTGCCTATTTTTTCACATTACGACGAGAATAATAATTGAAAAGGAATAAATTTTAAAACGGCTTATGTTGAAACAGCCGCATTGAAAGACGCATCAAGAGTAATAATCAAAAGTCAGTAAAACCTGTAACAAAGCCGCGTTCTACTTTAATTTTCAAATGGTATTCGTAAAACCAGAACCTTATGCTTTTCAATGTTGCTGTCAAGCGGTGTGTGCCAGTAGTATGTTTTGGTCGGTTGACGGACTCTAAAAGTTGCAGAAGGTAGTGGAGTAGTGGAGGTCAAATTTGCGGGTCAACACTGACAAGCATTGCAGTTAGAGATAAGCCATATCTATTGTTGTCGTTGAAGGTCAAATTTGGGGGTCAAATTTGTAGGTCAACACTGATAAGCATGACGAAACATGTAGAGTTAAGCCATATCTATTGTTGTCGTTGAAGGTCAAATTTGGGGGTCAAATTTGTAGGTCAACACTGATAAGCATGACGAAACATGGAAAAATGTAAAAAAAACATCTGATCTTTGCGGTTCTCTAACCAGCCATATCTGTTAATTAATTTATTTGTGTTAAAGATGTTGTGTCAAATTGCATGTTAAAATGGTTGCGATGGTCATATAAGTCAGCCTATTTGTAATTAATTTGCAGTTTTGGATGTTCCAATTGCGGTTTGCAGTGGATAGAGATAAGCCATATCAGTTGTGGTCAATTAATTTGTGTAATTGGTTAATCATGCATGTACAGCATAAAAATAGATTTTATGTTAAAAAATGTAAAAAAATACTACTTGTTCACAACTACGTAACATAGCGCATATAACATTTGCCAAACAAACAACCTATACACTATGTTTTTTCTGTTTTTCTTTAATTTCTCTACTAACTGTCCCACTCTCTTAATATGTTACAATAATTCATTATTTAAGCTACTCCGAAAGAAACGTAATTTCTATTGCTATTATTTGTTTTGCTTTTGACTTATTTTCTCTATTACTTGATGTTCTATTGAAATGTTAAATTCTGCCATTTTGAGTTTGACCATCATCGAGTGCGGACGAGTTTTGGTAACACTAAACATATAAAAACACATCATTCTACACTGTACACATTTTAATTACACAATTACATTTATTAAACATTAATCAACCATTTACACAACATTTCATTAGTTTTCATTTGCACACAATTACACAGTACATAAAACCATCAAATCAATCCAAATCATTATGGTCCTTCGAGCCGGATTAATTTTGATCAGTGCGCAGTGATGTTAAATGAATCACATTCAATCATTTGAATTTTATGATATGGTTTATGTGAGTGGATGTATGATTCCGTAAATTTCGTACCGAGAAAAAGAATAATTTTTGCATAAGCGAGTTATGTTAAATCAACATAAGCAGTCCACTCAGCAAGAACCAGATTCAACCATAAACAATGTTGTGTTAAATCAACATCAGCAGTCCACACAGGAAGATATTAATACTAACGACGACGCAACAAAGAAGTCACCTAATAAAAACAAACATCACTTCAAACAAGAGGATGATGAAACAATCGACATCAACAATATTAACGACGTTGCAACAAAGAAGCCACCCAAAGAAAACAAGCAGCACTCCACAGAAGTAATAAACATATTTGACAACGAATCCAAGCGACCAGTCGGAGCCACGATCTTCAGTTAGATTTAATCCAGACCTCGATTGTAAAAGACGTGTTCAATATATTCGTTTAAATAAAAAGTACACATTGGTTCAGATTGTTTTTTTTATTTTTCCACTCAGTTGATATTTAAACATATTTGGCGCAGTCGGTAGGATAACGCTAAGAAGATCACGCAAAGATCCGATAGATGGTATCCAGTGTTCGAACAAGTTCCGAAACATAAATTAATAATAATATTAAGTGAGTTCGTGAGTGAATAGTGAAAAGTGGTGCTCAAGAAAATTTATTCCAAAGGAACATATTTCAATGCACAAAATTCTCTAGGAGAAACATTTGACATTCAACTCAAAAAGAATACACATATAAAAAAAAAAAAAAAAAAATAAAATAATAAATATGGCTAATGCAGAACAAACAGCAATCATCACCAGACTAGAAAAGGTCCCCACATTCGATGGATCCAACGATGATGTCATAAATTTCAGTAACCATGTGGACTATTTATACAATTTACTTGAGGTGGCCTATATGCCCTTGGCAAACCTCATTATCACAAATAAACTACAAGGAGAAGCAGCCAACTCGGCAAGAAGAGCCTCAGAAACAACATGGGATTCGATTAAACCCTGCCTGTTCCAGGACTTTGGAGTGAAGGAAACGTACGAGCAGCTACTTCAGGATTTTCATGCTGTCCACGCAAGGGATCTAAATTCCCTCTACCAGCAGCTAAACAACATCCTACAAAAATTAAATAAAAAATGTAAGTTAGAACCTAGTCTTATATATAATCCAATCAATAATGAAAATATTGTGCTTAATAAATTCATAAACAACTTAAACGCCCCTCAGGCAAGCATTATAATTGCTCAAAATATAAATAGTTTAAGTAATGCATATCATACATTAAGTAGATACAAACAATTGAATGATAATCATAAACCACAACAATTCCTTAAACCCAATCCTCCCCAAAATCATGGCAATAATCATAGTAATCAGAGACATAACCAAAACTTTCAGTTCAGGCAAAATTCACCTCAATTTAATAACCATATGCAGTATAGGTCTAATCAGAATCACAATGATTATAGACCGAGGGTAGATATAAATAATTCTGCTCAGGTAAGAGCTAACAATGATCGAATTTTAGGACATAGAAATCCTAACACTAGGTTTGGATTTGGTAATTCTCATCAACATAGGAATATTCCTCGACCTATGGAAACAAATAATTTGGATCATACTAATGAACCAGTTGTAAATTTTACTATCCCCGGGAGGTCGAGACACTTCCCATAATATTAGCTCATATAGATAATCAAGAGCTTAGACTCCTAGTAGATACTGGAGCCTCCATATCACTTTTAAATAAAAATAAATTTCCATATTATAAAAGAATTAAATTAAATAAACCTTTATCTATTAGTACGATAAACACGCAAACACAAATATCTGAGGAAATAATAACTCGATTACCAGTGGAATTCAAAGAAGATGACTCCACAATGGGATGGAAATTATTAGATTTTCAGAATAAGAAATTTGATGGGATTCTAGGCACCAATGTGCTAAAACCTATCAATGCTGTTATAAATTTTAAGGAAGAGTATTTAGAAATAAATAAAAATAAAATTTCATTTATTAATAGTAAACAGGGTTTGCAATGCCCTTATGACTATGAAAATATCACTCAGTTGAGCGTAAATCACA
Organism: Portevinia maculata; assembly: GCA_949715645.1. NCBI lineage: Eukaryota > Metazoa > Arthropoda > Insecta > Diptera > Syrphidae > Portevinia > Portevinia maculata. The sequence continues at coordinate 180,737,837 of OX454526.1, forward strand.
TGAGTATAAATCAATTAATTCCCGAAGACTTAAACTTCGAGGAACGGAGGGAACTCCAGCAGTTCCTTCACGAAAATAGAGATCTATTCTACCGTGAAAATGATACTCTTAGTTCTACTACGCAGACCATGCACAAAATCCGAACGACGGATGACATACCAGTTTACGCAAGAATATACAGATACCCAAAAATTCATGAAGATGAAATTAACAGGCAAATCTCTCAAATGTTACGAGACGGTATTATAAGAAAGAGTATATCGCCATATGCCTCCCCAATATGGGTTGTGCCTAAAAAGCAAGATAATTCTGGTCAAGAAAAATGGCGTATTGTCGTTGATTATCGGAAGCTCAACGAAAAGACAATTGAGTATAAGCACCCAATTCCCAATATAGATGAATTACTTGATAAACTTGGCAGATGCCAATACTTTTCTACTTTGGACTTAGCCAAAGGCTTCCACCAAATAAGAAACGATCCTAAGGATATAGAGAAGACCGCCTTCTCAACACCTTCAGGACACTACGAATTTTTACGCATGCCCTTCGGACTCAAAAATGCACCGGCGACATTCCAGTGCATGATGAACGAAGTATTGACAGATTACATTGGCAAAATTTGTGTCGTTTACCTTGATGATATATTAATATTCTCAACTTCTCTTAAAGAACATATGACAAACCTTCATTTGATTTTCAAAAAACTACGACAATATAATTTGAAAATTCAAATTAATAAGTGTAACTTTTTAAGAAAAGAAACACAATTTTTGGGACATACTATTACTTCTTATGGTGTAAAGCCCAATGCAGACAAAATTACTGCAATTCAAAAAATAGAGGTACCAAGGACTACTAAACAAATCAAAAGTTTCTTAGGACTGACAGGGTACTATAGAAAATTTATTAAGGATTATGCAAAAATTGCATTACCTTTGACCAAATGCCTAAAGAAAAATTCTAAAATCAACGTAAATGATGGAGAATATCTCAAAGCTTTTGAGGATCTTAAAGAATACCTAACAACAGAACCTATATTAGCGTATCCGGATTTCAAAAAGAAATTCACTTTGACAACTGATGCTAGCAACCACGCTATCGGAGCTGTCCTATCCCAAGATAGTCATCCTGTAAGTTATATATCTCGAACATTGAATGAACATGAGCGAAACTACTCCACAACGGAAAAAGAGTTATTAGCTATTGTATGGGCAATACGGTACCTAAGACCATATCTGTATGGTAAAACATTCGATCTCAAGACAGATCATCAGCCACTGAAATGGCTTCAAGCTAAAAATCTAGGAAAGGATACTTCTCCTCGCCTACAGCGATGGATTCTCCAATTAGGAGAATATGATTTTCAGATAGATTACCTTAAAGGAAAAAATAATACTGTAGCTGATTTTCTCTCCAGAGAAATAAATTTAGCCAAGGCCAATCACAGTATGATACCCACAATACATTCCCAAGTTGAAAACAGTAATGATCATTTTCCAATAAAAGACACTGCTGTCAATGCATATTCGCAACAAATCATACTTGTGTCCGGCAACAAAATAAAAATTAAAACTTTAAAAGGCAAAACAAGAATTATTCTAGGAATAGAAATTTTAAATGGTAATGATTTTGAAAACTTAATAAAGACCTATATAGAAAATAAACCCACAGGCATTTTTACAGACTTTGATGAATCTCAATATAATATTCTGCAACAGAAACTAATAAATCTTTATGGAACTAGAATAAAGTTCTACAAATGCTCCTACTTATGCAAAGACATAATCTCAGAAGAGGAAGCAGTAAAACAAATACGCCTTTATCATGAACACGAAAATAACCATGCAGGTATTGAGGAAAATTGGCAAGGATTACGAAAGAAAATCTACTTCAAAAACCTTCGTCAATTAATTACCGAAATAATCAACTCTTGCAATATTTGTAGCATGTATAAATATGATAGGCATCCTATAAAAGATAAATTTCATATTACTGAAACCCCAAAAGATATACGAGAAATTATGTCCATGGATATATACGAAACAGCTAAAACAAAATTTCTCACATGTATAGATAGATTCAGCAAATTCGTAGAATTTAGATACCTTCCTAATGTTTCGCATATTACTCTAGAAGAGAATATAGCTGAACTAATCTCTCATCCAAAGAAACCTGAAAAACTTATCCTTGACAATGAATTTAATGCTCCTAGATTAATCTCATTTCTAAAAGAACAAAATATTAATTTTCATTTTACAAAAGTAAATTCTCATACAGGGAACTCGGACATAGAGTCATTCCATAGAGCACTAAAACAAAAAATTCGAATACAAACTCAAGGAAAAACCAACCCCAATACTAATGAAATAAGAAAAATTGTAGCGAAAGCTATCAGACTGTACAATACCTCTGTACATAGCGTTACTAAAGACACACCATTTAATATACACTACGGTCAATGCGATAAGATAAAGATTCGCGAGCTCATCATTAAGAACAAAGCTTGCATCATATCTAAAATAAACAAAGATCGCGAAAGTTATCTTGAAAATAGAAGCCAAGCATTCATTCGAAACCCACGGGCTGATCGAAACAAACTGGAACCAGTATTCAGATACGGTCCAACCGAAGAACAGCATAGTCGCAATATACAACGTGTAAGAAAAACTCGTGATAATTTTAAAAACAAAAACAATCTGAAATACGCGAATAAAACTCGAAGTGAATACGCAAAAGTTAGAGAGTTGCGGCCTATAGGAACAATTTCTGAAGAAGACGACCCCTGTACATCCAAATTCGCTCTACAAAAGTATAAGCTTAGGAAGTGAAAATGAAAGTATTTCTGTTTCTTATAATAATAAAAGTAATACATAGTAGTAAAATAAATATTGAAAATATAGATACTGAAAATGGTTATACAATAATTAAACACGGATATACAAATTTAGTTGACGGTTACAATAATATAGTTCACATAATAAATACCACTGATATTGAAGCACTTATTGACAAATTAGAAGGAATAGTGATGAAGACAAATCAAGTGAAAACAAAATTTATTCCCCCTGATATTTTTCAAAGATTAGACAACCTTAGAACAGAATTAAAGACAATAACACAATATAAGAAAACTAAACACCATATAATCAAAAGAGGACTATTCAATTTTGGAGGTAGCATTCTGCAATTTATTTTTGGAACCATGGATGAAGAAGACAGAATAGCTATAGAAAAAAGAATAAGGAAACTTAATGACGTAACCGAGAAACTGATAGACAATAATAATAAGCAAGTGAAAATTAACCTGCAACTACAATCAAGTATACAACAAATTTATAATCGATTGCCTAATAATTCATGGGAATCACCAACAACGAACGTAGCTAAAGATCTTATAATTCTACAAATAGAAAATAGGCTCGAACACATAGACAATATCATTGAAACTATCCAGAACAATCTCCTTAGCAGCAGATTAGGTATTTTAGTTAGCAACATGCTTACAGTTGGAGAAATTGAAGAAAATGAAATAGGATTTATGAAACTTAAACAAATTAAAGTTAGCAGCGCTACTTATGGAAAAAATCAAATAGTTTTTATCATACAAATTCCAAATAACATTCTCCCTTTCCAACAAGCCATAATCCTACCAATTACCAATTCTATAAAAGAAGAAATAAAATTTGAACCTACTGAATTGTTAATTAATTCTAAAATGTATTATGAAGAAGGAAAAAATGAAATAAAGCATTTAAGAGAATTTAGAATGTGTAACCCTTGTACTAAAGTAAGAAATGTAAACAGAAACATTGTAACAGAAATAAAGGAAGGATTAATTTTAATCAAAAACGCTAATGTAACACTACAGAGTACTTGTGATGAAAGGAATAATTTAAAAATTAAAAACAATGTATTAATAAAATTTCAAAATTGCGAAATCTCTGTTCTTAATATAAGCTATAAAAACTATGTAAACTTTAGATACCAACACATAAATTTAGATGTAAAAATATCAAATATAAGCATGAATGATATAAACTTGGACATTGATAATATAGATGTAATTTTAAAAGATTTAGATACTCATAAGGTATTTAATTTTAGTTTCACAACCATATTTGTAATAGCATTAGTTATTATACTTTCCTACAAAACATATAATTTCGTCAGGAGGCGAAAAACTAGGGGAAGAGGAGTTATGTTAAATCAACATAAGCAGTCCACTCAGCAAGAACCAGATTCAACCATAAACAATGTTGTGTTAAATCAACATCAGCAGTCCACACAGGAAGATATTAATACTAACGACGACGCAACAAAGAAGTCACCTAATAAAAACAAACATCACTTCAAACAAGAGGATGATGAAACAATCGACATCAACAATATTAACGACGTTGCAACAAAGAAGCCACCCAAAGAAAACAAGCAGCACTCCACAGAAGTAATAAACATATTTGACAACGAATCCAAGCGACCAGTCGGAGCCACGATCTTCAGTTAGATTTAATCCAGACCTCGATTGTAAAAGACGTGTTCAATATATTCGTTTAAATAAAAAGTACACATTGGTTCAGATTGTTTTTTTTATTTTTCCACTCAGTTGATATTTAAACATATTTAGCGTGACATCGCATATACATACATTATATACCTTTTTTTTGTTCTCAACACGTGTTGAGCAAAGTCGAACAAATTGTTATTCAGAAATCGAATCGGTTAAGTGCATGAATAGAAATCATTTGCATGTGAGACAGTTTTAAGTTGACTTTTTTTTCCATTTTTTATGAAAATGAATACAATCAAGGTCAAAAGTGGATATGCAAAAGCGGGTATAACGCGAGCTTTGTCATTCGCTGATTCAGTGGATGATTCCATCCCGCTTTCTATGTTAGAAATTCATTTAGTTCGCCTTGAAGAAGCATGGTCTAACTTTTCGCGCCTCCAAGATAAATTATTTGAAGTGTGCGGGGAAGCAGATTTCGTAGACCCTGAACAAGAATTCGCGGAATACGAAGAAAAGTACTGCAATTCCTTGCTCTCTACCGCGATTCGCGATAAATCTGAAACTAATTCCACGGGGAAACCTATTATTGAACAATTAGCCAATCAACAGGCATCGTTATTAAAACACTTAGAAAGTAAAAATTCGTCTAGTGTCAAATCAATACATTTGCCAGAGTGTGTAATTCCAACCTTTCATGGGGATTACAAGGACTGGCCCGGTTTTAAGGATTTGTTTCTGGGAACGATCGTTAGGAATCCGTCAATTACTGCTACTCAGAAGTTTCAATACTTAAAGTCCTTCTTAGGCGGAAAGGCGGCAGATTTGATAAGTGACATTCAAATTTGCGAAAATAATTATATTGAAGCGTGGGATAAAATCGAAGCACGTTTCGATAAAAAACAACTCATAGTTCAATCATTCATTCAAAACTTTCTCTCATTACCTTCGTTCAATTCGCCAAATATTCAGTCTCTTCGCAAATTGACTGATGGAGCTGACAAGACTATTCGCGGATTGAAGGCCATGGGCTCACTTACTCGTGATCCTTGGCTTATCTATATTCTGTTACAAAAACTTGACCATGATACAAAACAGGCTTGGGCTGAGGAAGCAGGATCAGATGCTGGTAGTACAATCGTTCAATTTCTCGACTTCTTGGAAACGCGTTGCAGTTGTCTTGAGTCTTGCTATACTCTATCCCATTCCACTAAATCGAGTAGCAAGGCTCAAAACATTATTCGTTCACACGTGGTGGAAGCGAAATCAGGATGTCCAAAGTGCAACCAGGATCATTTACTTCCATATTGCCAAACGTTTATTGCTCTCGGAGTACACATCTTCAGCCATAACCAATTTTTAGAAAACTGTTTTTGTTCTCATAGCACCCATAAAAGTTCAATACTAAAATTCATATTAATTGGCCTCATCAAATTATCAATAAAAAAATTTAACAAGACCTTAAAAATTCCAAGAAAAAATAATAAACCTTTCATGCAACAACATCAAGCACTACAATAGATACAAATAACAATAACGATAAATTAACATGAAGACATATCATCCAACAACAAGGAAGGATTTAACAACATAGACTTATCCTTGATTAGAAATTTTTTTTTATAAATATTGCATGTTTAACAAAAAATTAAATATATGTATTAAAATTAATATTAATATTAAAATTAATTTAAATATTAAAAACAAATTGTTTAAATACTGTATGTTAAACAAAAAAGGCCGCTGCCGGAAGATGTGGGCAAGACAATTAAAAGAGGAAAACAAAGGTAGGTACCTACCAGTGGCGTCCTGTGAATTATTTAGATGGGTGTGCAATGCTTGAAGCGCAGACTGTCGTGCATTGCTATTTTTTGCACGAGCGTCGAAGTAATGCATCGTATATTTGACCTATGACGCTTTACGGAAACAGAACAGAACAGATACAAAAGAAAAGAAAATGATGGAGATGAGAATCATGAGCCATTTGGACCCGATGTCTGCCATCGAATTTTGAAAATAGTTGTTTTTCTGTTCAAGCTGCTTTGTTGGAGTTCGTGGACCGCCTTCTGACAATTTTTTGTCACACTAAGGATATCTTTAACTGGAGAGTTCCTGGTGCCGTATCCCAGTCCTCCATGGCAGTTCTCATAGTCTTCGTTTGACTAACCGTACCGACAGTACCGTTCAAATCTCCGCCAACAAACAAAAGTCCCGTATTAGAATATCTTCAAAGCTTTTGTGCTAACGTCCAAGAAACGCGCTCGATTTCCGGTGTTTTGCGGGTTGATATTTTCCTGGGATAAACTCACAAAATTTAAAACTCTGGACATCTCTTCGACTCAAAAAAAAGGATATTCTGAAGGTGGGATATTTCAACCGTGGATATTATAAAAAGAATATAAACTACAGTAATTATTACTAATTTTTAGAGTTTAAGTGGGCAACCGCTAGTGCCGGTTCCCTACCTACTCCACACACACATCAACGCAAACAACTTAGAGCATTCTTCAATAGAATTCGCTTTAACATCTCGAAATGATTGCATACCTTCTTATGCAATGTTTAAATATTTTCCCAGCCTTTATGCAAAAATCCGTATTCAGTAGATATCCAAAACATGTAAGTTATGCAATCTCTGTGTCGATTAAAGTCCCAAACCAGTTGTTTGTGAAAAACCAAATGAAAAAATTCTGCTTATATTCGGTGATTTAATTGTGTAACGAAAATGCAATCGCAATATGTACATAATATGATTTGTGATACCGATTATGAATGAATACTATACCCCTTTTCTTGGATGAATGCTACGGCCTCGTTGCAATATGCCATAACCTACCCCAAACTTCCATTGAAAACAACAAATAATTTATAAACCATATACCGCACCCCTCTCACCCTCTCACCCTCCCACATCATATCCCCATCATGAGAAGTAAAAATAAAAACAATGAACAAACGACAAACTACACACTTATGAAAATCTTCAAATCGGCGCTGGTCGGAAAATTTTTACTTTTGTTTTGTTCATCACTTCAATTACTTTCGTTTAATATAGCTTTCGTTTTTGCGAAAACTTTCATAAGAACTTAAAGCTCCATCTAAATTAATTAAGGACACAAACCAGTTTTCATTATTGATCGATTGAAGCGCCAAAGCTTCTGCGGGATACATGTACAACATTATTATTCGATTTCTTGGCGCTACTATAGGAATGTATGTACAAAGGTATCACCTAAAAATAGGCAATGAATAATTAGCTGGGACCTGGGAGCTACTTACAGCAACAAAAACAAAAATGCCTGCGCTGTGGTTTCCACTATAAGGGTACTGTGTCACTACAGAAAAAAAATCCCTTTAGCGCACGCAAATTATAAAAAAAACACATTGAAACAGCAAAAACCAACCTTGACAAGCTAGCTGATGACCTACATATGCACGCAATGCAATTACAGGGATATTACAAAGGCTTTTTTAAGCAGCAGAAACTCAGTCCCGACAGTTTTGTCTAAATGGATCTTTAATATGAGTTCGATTGTGATAAGTAATAATTTTTTTTTCTGAAAAGAACTGATAATAAATAATCATAAATAATAGTAAATAATCATTTATATTCTATAGTTCTACAAAGTTCCTGTTTGCTCTCAAGCACTGAAACCCCGCCATTGGGATATTGAACAAGGAGTTACTAGCCGTAAAATGAAACCAAGAGTTGGTAGAGAAGATCCAAAAATCACTATTCACCATCTCATTGGACGAGGTATGTTATGATCCGAGTGCAAATGAAACAAAAAAGTTATAGTAATTAATTCTTGGGTGTGTGTTCAAGAAGTGCGGTGGTAATCGACGGTTCGATAAGACGATTCAAGTAAGAAACTCTAAAGTGTACAAACTGTTAGATACATTTATTTCTGCTGGTATTTGTCAGTCGAATTGGATTCCATGGATATAGCTATGAACATTCTCCGGGCGAGGGTCAACCTACTGCACGCATGATGGACTACATTGTAAAACAAATTGTGTAAGTATATTTATTTTCATATCTTTCTTTTCATGTAATTTAATTTTTCACAGCATAATTCACACAGCGAAAACCAACCATGACAAGCTAGCTGGTGACCTACTTTTCACGCAATGCATTTCCAGCGATATGGCAATAATAAAGTAAGTATCTTTTCTCTGAAAAAGACTGATAGTAAATAATCATTTCTATTCTTTAGTTCTACAAAGTTCCTGTTTACTCCTGATCGCTGAAACCGCTCCATCAGGACATTATCTATTATTATAGTATAGGTAGTCTGTGGTAATAGTCCAACAATAAATCAACAATCAACTGGAGCTCAGGAGCAAACATCAGTCGGCGAAATCGTAGAAAAAACTTAACCACACCGAAAGAAACTCTAAATGATGTTAATGCAGTAAATGAGACAGATAATCCTAATTTATATTTTTGCAATATTAATAACCTGTTTTTTAGAAACTAAATATATTATGTTCAATTAAATTGATTATTTTTACTATTCCTTTAAATTTTAGATTTAGATTTAGAAAAATGAGATTGAGAAGGTTTTCTTCAAGGTAACCGTTGTTATTTGGGATGTCGTTTGGAAGATAACTTTGTGGGCCTGGGCAATGCTAAAAAAGCATTTCATTTTTAATCCTACAGTCCAAGCGTATTGGAGAACATTTAATCAGAAACTTGAAGACGCCGGAAAGAACTAATATTGAGGATTTTATTTGTTTTGTTGCATGTTGACTTTTTAGAAATGTTTACTTTTGAAGTTATTTGTTGCGAACATCTTAAACACGGAGAGTAGTAGAAGACAAGTCTGACCTAAGACCTGCAATTACCAACAGTAGTAAATATGTGAATAAATGAAAAACGAAAATAAAATCAAGTATTTATTACCTACAACTTTAGAGGCAATTCTTTCTAACCAAAATACTTAGAAGGAATATCGAGTTAAATATAGCAAAATGCAATTCTTAAACTACTCGAGCAATGTTCTAAAAAAATCTCTAATTTTATTGCGAGCTTCAACCAACGAAAGCGGATCATGTGGGATAGGTCGTGCATATTGGCACAGTGTGCAGTTCCTAGAAAATAAAAAGGTCAGCTCGTCTGCACGAAAAACAAAAAAAAAGGTTACCTTCAATTTATATCGTTGGCGTATTTGGATTTGAGGATGAAGTCAATCCCAAGGCATGCCATGGGTCAATGGAACCATAAATATACAAAACATTTGTTGTGTTCGGATTTAATGCTCCATAGAAGTTATTCGTCTGTCCCACCAATTCTTGCATGAAATTCAAATCCATTCATAGACAAGGAGTAACCATATAGAAGGCAATTTGAATTTAAAATTATTTTACCAACTTGTTTGAGTAGATATCCATGCACAGTTTGATAAAAAAGTCGATTGGAAATCGACACTAAAAAGGCCTTCCTTTTTATTAGAAGTCTGATAAAAACCGAATTCATTGCAAGTTTAGTAGGTCCACTGACGCGAAGCCTTCTGCTCATCCCAAGTTGTGTTTTGCATGTCAGAAATCATTTTATCATACTTGTAGTCCAGACACTTTTCTTTGTTTTCCACCAACATGAGATGATTCAGTTCGGCAAGACGTTGTACTGGAGTTCCAACTTTTCATTAATTTCACGTTGTCCAATCATGTGTCTCAGCAAAATCTCGAATTGCACAAAAGATCTTCGAACCGCCGTAACACAATCATTCGAATATGATCTAAACTAACTCAGCCAACAAGGTCCCACTCGAGCTTATTGCACCATGGATAAACTGGGGATACTTTTCGCATGACCATTCAGCCAATGAACCAGGGTATGATCCATCGAAAGCAATCCATTTTTGGGATTCTTCTAGTTGATATTCAGCTTTCATGTGAGCCACGAAATTGGTTAAATCAGAAAGGGCCTGTTCTGATGTGAGATACTGTAGATTATCAGTAGACATATCTCTGCAATGTTATGTACATATATACGAATATAATATAAATATTTTTATATTTCTCTAACACTGTATACGTGTTTCGGAACTTACACAGTTGGCTGACTTTGACCATAGAATCGGTGTTCCAACATAAAGCACAATGCATTGAACTCAGAAGCGTATTTAATCCAAGTTCCGCTGGTCATCCATTTGATGGTGGCCTTGCCTTCGCCGCCAATCATTAAGAAAATGGGTCCACCAGGTTTGTAGTATTCATCGTTGACGAAATATAGCCCGTCCCAACTTAAGTGAAAATTTCTTGCGCAGGTCTCTTCACATCACTTATTTTATTCTCTTAGCGACAACAAAACTATAGCCCGTCCCAACTTAAGTGAAAATTTCTTGCGCAGGTCTCTTAACATCAGGGATTCTATTCTCTTAGCGACAACAAAATTACTTTTCCAACCAGTTCTACAGCTAAAAAAAATATGTGTGCATTTCATACAACAAATATACCCCTGCTAGCGAAAACATCTCTCTCGATCGACGATCGAGACATGACTGATTGTCCACACAGAACCGTCATTGGCGCATGCACCCACGCCAAAGAAAAGGGAAATTTGCTGGGTGTTGCACTTCTAAAATATGTGTTTAGTAATGAAAGCCAGAGTTTTGAGCAACTATTAATAAGGGTTGAAATGGAATTTCCGTTAAACTTTGTGCATGGGCACGCAGGTCTTCACACGAACGCAGGTAGATAGGTAAAGCTGAGAAAAGATGGGTCTCTTTTCTACTCACTTAAAATCGACCTTTCTCGCCCGATACGACTTTCATGGAAAGGCCAAAGTGTCCAATTGTCTATCCACATTTAATAACCCATTTTTTCAAGTGCATAATAGGTATATTTTTACGTGTTTTTGTATGATTTTATAATTTTTTATTGTCTTTTATGACTTGTATGACCTTTACCATACTATACCTATAATAAAATAAAATCTCAACTATTTATTTTGTCAAACAATATCTTTTATTGATACGTATTCATTTTCTTTGATTTACATTATTTTATGTCAATTGTGCTATTTTTCATGATTTCTTTATTTTCTTGATTGTAATGTTTTACTTCGTGCATTATACTTTTTCATGGGTTACTACAATAATTAATTGGTGAAACTCGATGACAGTTAAAACACGGATCAATAATAAAACAATCACGTTTTCCAATATCGGTGCAAAAAAGATAAAGTAGAGAAAAGCATTAACAATTTCATGCGATCAAAAATACTTTAAAAGAGAAAATATCCCTTTAATAAATTGATACTGCGCATGTTGGGATCTTTCTTTTACTTTGGGACGGGTTATTATTGTAAAAAACAAAACTGTGATGAATTTCGAACTTATTTGTTGCCAAATACTTTGATTGATTTATGTGGTCAAGAATTTGGTTTAACCATTTCTCGGAAGGCTCTCGACCACGGTGGACAAGAGGAATTTTGCTAGGTTCACCAACAAATCCGTTAGAGAATAATTTTTTCCCATTTTTTCCCCACTTAGCTGAAACAAGTAGTAGAAAACATAAACAAACGACATGTTTGACATTTGCCAAAGTTTTTGATTTTGTGTCGTGGTGTGTTTACAGTGACTTTGTGAAAACAAATAACCAATGGAAAAGATAAAAATTGTTGCAAATGTGTGGTAATTATTTTTACTGATTCATTTGACTTATGTTATTACCATTTCTTTGTTAATTATTCTTATTTTCTTTCAAACAATTTTTTTTCGTACAATTTGTTGACCTCGAACGAACAAAAACCAAATGACAGGCAAGCCACTTTTAGTGCATATATGAAATATGAAAACAAAATTGCGCATTTAACTATTCTAGGCGTACTATGACAAATTAGTTTATGGATCTGTGACAATAAATTCAAGTTTTTGGTACGACGAAATAGGTTTAGCTAAGTATTTGTAAAAGTTAACTCTGTATCTTAAGTTACAAGATGATTTAACAAATAAATAGTGAATACATTTGGAGCATTTGGACTTTGAGAATAATATTCAATTTAACATAACTTCAAAACAACTTAAGCTACTTATGCAATCACACTTTGAAGATAAATGTCGTTGAAAGTTAGGAAAGCAATGAAATAAAAATGACAAAACTTTTTTTAACAAATTTACAGTTATTTTTTTTGCCTATTTTTTCACATTACGACGAGAATAATAATTGAAAAGGAATAAATTTTAAAACGGCTTATGTTGAAACAGCCGCATTGAAAGACGCATCAAGAGTAATAATCGGAAGTCAGTAAAACCTATAACAAAGCCGCGTTCTACTTTAATTTTCAAATGGTATTCGTAAAACCAGAACCTTATGCTTTTCAATGTTGCTTTCAAGCGGTGTGTGCCAGTAGTATGTTTTGGTCGGTTGACGGACTCTAAAAGTTGCGGAAGGTAGTGGAGTAGTGGAGGTCAAATTTGCGGGTCAACACTGATAAGCATTGCGGTTAGAGATAAGCCATATCTATTGTTGTCGTTGAAGGTCAAATTTGGGGGTCAAATTTGTAGGTCAACACTGATAAGCATGACGAAACATGTAGAGATAAGCCATATCTATTGTTGTCGTTGAAGGTCAAATTTGGGGGTCAAATTTGTAGGTCAACACTGATAAGCATGACGAAACATGGAAAAATGTAAAAAAAACATCTGATCTTTGCGGTTAGAGATAAGCCATATCTGCTGCGGCGTAATTAATTTATTTGTGTTAAAGATGTTGTGTCAAATTGTATGTTAAAATGGTTGCGATGGTCATATAAGTCAGCCTATTTGTAATTAATTTGCATTTTTGGATGTTCCAACATGTTGGGATCTTTCTTTTACTTTGGGACGGGCTATTATTGTAAAAAACAAAACTGTGATGAATTTCGAACTTATTTGTTGCCAAAGGGGATACTTTGATTGATTTATGTGGTCAAGAATTTGGTTTAACCATTTCTCGGAAGGCTCTCGACCACGGTGGACAAGAGGAATTTTGCTAGGTTCACCAACAAATCCGTTAGAGAATAATTTTTTCCCAATGGAATTCTGAATGAAGCATACAGCACTATAAAGATGAAATACACTTAGCTGAAACAAGTAGTAGAAAACATAAACAAACGACATGTTTGACATTTGCCAAAGTTTTTGATTTTGTGTCGTGGTGTGTTTACAGTGACTTTGTGAAAACAAATAACCAATGGAAAAGATAAAAATTGTTGCAAATGTGTGGTAATTATTTTTACTGATTCATTTGACTTATGTTATTACCATTTCTTTGTTAATTATTCTTATTTTGTTTGAAACAATTTTTTTTCGTACAATTTGTTGACCTCGAACGAACAAAAACCAAATGACAGGCAAGCCACTTTTAGTGCATATATGAAATATGAAAACAAAATTGCGCATTTAACTATTCTAGGCGTACTATGACAAATTAGTTTATGGATCTGTGACAATAAATTCAAGTTTTTGGTACGACGAAATAGGTTTAGCTAAGTATTTGTAAAAGTTAACTCTGTATCTTAAGTTACAAGATGATTTAACAAATAAATAGTGAATACATTTGGAGCATTTGGAACTTTGAGAATAATATTCAATTTAACATAACTTCAAAACAGCTTAAGCTATTTATGCAATCACACTTTGAAGATAAATGTCGTTGAAAGTTAGGAAAGCAATGAAATAAAAATGACAAAACTTTTTTTAACAAATTTATAGTTATTTTTTTTGCCTATTTTTTCACATTACGACGAGAATAATAATTGAAAAGGAATAAATTTTAAAACGGCTTATGTTGAAACAGCCGCATTGAAAGACGCATCAAGAGTAATAATCGGAAGTCAGTAAAACCTATAACAAAGCCGCGTTCTACTTTAATTTTCAAATGGTATTCGTAAAACCAGAACCTTATGCTTTTCAATGTTGCTGTCAAGCGGTGTGTGCCAGTAGTATGTTTTGGTCGGTTGACGGACTCTAAAAGTTGCGGAAGGTAGTGGAGTAGTGGAGGTCAAATTTGCAGGTCAACACTGATAAGCATTGCGGTTAGAGATAAGCCATATCTATTGTTGTCGTTGAAGGTCAAATTTGGGGGTCAAATTTGTAGGTCAACACTGATAAGCATGACGAAACATGTAGAGATAAGCCATATCTATTGTTGTCGTTGAAGGTCAAATTTGGGGGTCAAATTTGTAGGTCAACACTGATAAGCATGACGAAACATGGAAAAATGTAAAAAAAACATCTGATCTTTGCGGTTAGAGATAAGCCATATCTGTTGCGGCGTAATTAATTTATTTGTGTTAAAGATGTTGTGTCAAATTGTATGTTAAAATGGTTGCGATGGTCATATAAGTCAGCCTATTTGTAATTAATTTGCATTTTTGGATGTTCCAATTGCGGTTTAGAGTGGATAGAGATAAGCCATATCAGTTGTGGTCAATTAATTTGTGTAATTGGTTAATCATGCATGTACAGCATAAAAATAGATTTTATGTTAAAAAATGTAAAAAATACTACTTGTTCACAACTACGTAACATAGCGCATATAACATTTGCCAAACAAACAACCTATACACTATGTTTTTTATGTTTTTCTTTAATTTCTCTACTAACTGTCCCACTCTCTTAATATGTTACAATAATTCATTATTTAAGCTACTCCGAAAGAAACGTAATTTCTATTGCTATTATTTGTTTTGCTTTTGACTTATTTTCTCTATTACTTGATGTTCTATTGAAATGTTAAATTCTGCCATTTTGAGTTTGACCATCATCGAGTGCGGACGAGTTTTGGTAACACTAAACATATAAAAACACATCATTCTACACTGTACACATTTTAATTACACAATTACATTTATTAAACATTAATCAACCATTTACACAACATTTCATTAGTTTTCATTTGCACACAATTACACAGTACATAAAACCATCAAATCAATCCAAATCATTATGGTCCTT
Organism: Portevinia maculata; assembly: GCA_949715645.1. Lineage (NCBI taxonomy): Eukaryota > Metazoa > Arthropoda > Insecta > Diptera > Syrphidae > Portevinia > Portevinia maculata. Next base: position 180,753,287 of record OX454526.1, read on the forward strand.
CGAGCCGGATTAATTTTGATCAGTGCGCAGTGATGTTAAATGAATCACATTCAATAATTTGAATTTTATGATATGGTTTATGTGAGTGGATGTATGATTCCGTAAATTTCGTACCGAGAAAAAGAATAATTTTTGCATAAGCGTGACATCGCATATACATACATTATATACCTTTTTTTTGTTCTCAACACGTGTTGAGCAAAGTCGAACAAATTGTTATTCAGAAATCGAATCGACAGTTTTAAGTTGACTTTTTTCCATTTTTTATGAAAATGAATACAATCAAGGTCAGAAGTGGACATGCAAAAGCGGGTATAACGCGAGCTTTGTCATTCGCTGATTCAGTGGATGATTCCATCCCGCTTTCTATGTTAGAAATCCATTTAGTTCGCCTTGAAGAAGCATGGTCTAACTTTTCGCCCCTCCAAGATAAATTATTTGAACTGTGCGGGGAAGCAGATTTCGTAGACCCTGAACAAGAATTCGCGGAATACGAAGAAAAGTACTGCAATGCCCATTCCTTGCTCCCTACCGCGATTCGCGATAAATCTGAAACTCATTCCACGGGGAAACCTATTATTGAACAATTAGCCAATCAACAGGCATCGTTATTAAAACACTTAGAAAGTAAAAATTCGTCTAGTGTCAAATCAATACATTTGCCAGAGTGTGTAATTCCAACCTTTCATGGGGTTTTAAGGATTTGTTTCTGGGAACGATCGATAGGAATCCGTCAATTACTGCTACTCAGAAGTTTCAATACTTAAAGTCCTTCTTAGGCGGAAAGGCGGCAGATTTGATAAGTGACATTCAAATTTGCAAAAATAATTATATTGAAGCGTGGGATAAAATCGAAGCACGTTTCGATAAAAAACAACTCATAGTTCAATCATTCATTCAAAACTTTCTCTCATTACCTTCGTTCAATTCGCCAAATATTCAGTCTCTTCGCAAATTGGCTGATGGAGCTGACAAGACTATTCGCGGATTGAAGGCCATGGGCTCACTTACTCGTGATCCTTGGCTTATCTATATTCTGTTACAAAAACTTGACCATGATACAAAACAGGCTTGGGCTGAGGAAGCAGGATCAGATGCTGGTAGTACAATCGTTCAATTTCTCGACTTCTTGGAAACGCGTTGCAGTTGTCTTGAGTCTTGCTATACTCTATCCCATTCCACTAAATCGAGTAGCAAGGCTCAAAACATTATTCGTTCACACGTGGTGGAAGCGAAATCAGGATGTCCAAAGTGCAACCAGGATCATTTACTTCCATATTGAAAAACGTTTATTGCTCTCGGAGTACACATCTTCAGCCATAACCAATTTTTAGAAAACTGTTTTTGTTCTCATAGCACCCATAAAAGTTCAATACTAAAATTCATATTAATTGGCCTCATCAAATTATCAATAAAAAAATTTAACAAGACCTTAAAAATTCCAAGAAAAAATAATAAACCTTTCATGCAACAACATCAAGCCCTACAATAGATACAAATAACAATAACGATAAATTAACATGAAGACATATCATCCAACAACAAGGAAGGATTTAACAACATAGACTTACCATTGATTAGAAAAAAAATTGTATAACTATTGCATGTTTAACAAAAAATTAAATATATGTATTAAAATTAATATTAATATTAAAATTAATTTAAATATTAAAAACAAATTGTTTAAATACTGTATGTTAAACAAAAAAGGCCGCTGTCGGAAGATGTGGGCAAGACAATTAAAAGAGGAAAACAAAGGTAGGTACCTACCAGTGGCGTCGCGTGAATTATTTAGATGGGTGTGCAATGCTTGAAGCGCAGACTGTCGTGCATTGCTATTTTTTGCACGAGCGTCGAAGTAATGCATCGTATATTTGACCTATGACGCTTTACGGAAACAGAACAGAACAGATACAAAAGAAAAGAAAATGATGGAGATGAGAATCATGAGCCATTTGGACCCGATGTCTGCCATCAAATTTTGAAAATAGTTGTTTTTCTGTTCAAGCTGCTTTGTTGGAGTTCGTGGACCGCCTGCTGACACTTTTTTGTGTTTTGCGGGTTGATATTTTCCTGGGATAGACTCACAAAAATTAAAACTCTGGACACCTCTTCGACTCAAAAAAAAGGATATTCTGAAGGTGGGATATTTCAACCGTGGATATTATAAAAAAGAATATAAACTACAGTAATTATTACTAATTTTTGGAGTTTAAGTGGGCAACCGCTAGTGCCAGTTCCCTACCTACTCCACACACACATCAACGCAAACAACTTAGAGCATTCTTCAATAGAATTCGCTTTAACATCTCGAAATGATTGCATACCTTCTTATGCAATATTTAAATATTTTCCCAGCCTTTATGCAAAAATCCGTATTCAGTAGATATCCAAAACATGTAAGTTATGCAATCTCTGTGTCGATTAAAGTCCCAAACCAGTTGTTTGTGAAAAACCAAATGAAAAAATTCTGCTTATATTCGGTGATTTAATTGTGTAACGAAAATGCATACGCAATATGTACATAATATGATTTGTGATACCGATTATGAATGAATACTATACCCCTTTCCTTGGATTAATGCTACGGCCTCCTTGCAATATGCCATAACCTACCCCAAACTTCCATTGAAAACAACAAATAATTTATAAACCATATACCGCACCCCTCTCACCCTCTCACCCTCCCACATCATATCCCCATCATGAGAAGTAAAAAAAAAACAATGAACAAACGACAAACTACACACTTATGAAAATCTTCAAATCGGCGCTGGCCGGAAAATTTTTACTTTTGTTTTGTTCATCACTTCAATAACTTTCGTTTAATATAGCTTTCGTTTTGGCGAAAACTTTCATAAGAACTTAAAGCTTCATCTAAATTAATTAAGGACACAAACCAGTTTTCATTATTGATCGATTGAAGCGCCAAAGCTTCTGCGGGATACATGTACAACATTATTATTCGATTTCTTGGCGCTACTATAGGAATGTATATACAAAGGTATCACCTAAAAATAGGCAATGAATAATTAGCTGGGACCTGGGAGCTACTTACAGCAACAAAAACAAAAATGCCTGCGCTGTGGTTTCCACTATAAGGGTACTGTGTCACTACAGAAAAAAAATCCATTTAGCGCAGGCAAATTATAAAAAAAAGCACATTGAAACAGCAAAAACCAACCTTGACAAGCTATCTGATGACCTACATATGCACGCAATGCAATTACAGGGATATTACAAAGGCTTTTTTAAGCAGCAGAAACTCAGTCCCGACAGTTTTGTCTAAATGGATCTTTAATATGAGTTCGATTGTGATAAGTAATTATTTATTTTTTTCTGAAAAGGACTGATAATAAATAATCATAAATAATAGTAAATAATCATTTATATTCTATAGTTCTACAAAGTTCCTGTTTGCTCTCAAGCACTGAAACCCCGCCATTGGGATATTGAACAAGGAGTTACTAGCCGTAAAATGAAACCAAGAGTTGGTAGAGAAGATCCAAAAATCACTATTCACCATCTCATTGGACGAGGTATGTTACGATCCGAGTGCAAATGAAACAAAAAAGTTATAGTAATTAATTCTTGGGTGTGTGTTCAAGAAGTGCGGTGGTAATCGACGGTTCGATAAGACGATTCAAGTAAGAAACTCTAAAGTGTACAAACTGTTAGATACATTTATTTCTGCTGGTATTTGTCAGTCGAACTGGATTCTATGGATATAGCTATGAACATTCTCCGGGCGAGGGTCAACCTACTGCACGCATGATGGACTACATTGTAAAACAAATTGTGTAAGTATATTTATTTTCATATCTTTCTTTTCATGTAATTTAATTTTTCACAGCATAATTCACACAGCGAAAACCAACCATGGCAAGCTAGCTGGTGACCTACTTTTCACGCAATGCATTTCCAGCGATATGGCAATAATAAAGTAAGTATCTTTTCTCTGAAAAAGACTGATAGTAAATAATCATTTCTATTCTTTAGTTCTACAAAGTTCCTGTTTACTCCTGATCGCTGAAACCGCTCCATCAGGACATTATCTATTATTATAGTATAGGTAGTCTGTGGTAATAGTCCAACAATAAATCAACAATCAACTGGAGCTTAGGAGCAAACATCAGTCGGCGAAATCGTAGAAATCCTACAGTCCAAGCGTATTGGAGAACATTTAATCAGAAACTTGAAGACGCCGGAAAGAACTAATATTGAGGATTTTATTTGTTTTGTTGCATGTTGACTTTTTAGAAATGTTTACTTTTGAAGTTATTTGTTGCGAACATCTTAAACACGGAGAGTAGTAGAAGACAAGTCTGACCTAAGACCTGCAATTACCAACAGTAGTAAATATGTGAATAAACGAAAAACGAAAATAAAATCAAGTATTTATTACCTACAACTTTAGAGGCAATTCTTTCTAACCAAAATTCTTAGAAGGAATATCGAGTTAAATATAGCAAAATGCAATTCTTAAACTACTCGAGCAATGTTCTTAAAAAATCTCTAATTTTATTGCGAGCTTCAACCAACGAAAGCGGAACATGTGGGATAGGTTCGTACATATTGGCAGTGTGTGTGTGCAGTTCCTAGAATATAAAAAGGTCAGCTCGTCTGTACGAAAAACAAAAAAAGGTTACCTTCAATTTATATCGTTGGCGTATTTGGATTTGAGGATGAAGTCAATCCCAAGGCATGCCATGGGTCAATGGAACCATAAATATACAAAACATTTGTTGTGTTCGGATTTAATGCTCCATAGAAGTTATTCGTCTGTCCCACCAATTCTTGCATGTAATTCAAATCCATTCATAGACAAGGAGTAACCATATAGAAGGCAATTTGAATTTAAAATTATTTTACCAACTTGTTTGAGTAGATATCCATGCACAGTTTGATAAAAAAGTCGATTAGAAATCGACACTAAAAAGGCCTTCCTTTTTATTAGAAGTCTGATAAAAACCGAATTCATTGCAAGTTTAGTAGGTCCACTGACGCGAAGCCTTCTCCTCATCCCAAGTTGTGTTTTGCATGTCAGAAATCATTTTATCATACTTGTAGTCCAGACACTTTTCTTTGTTTTCCACCAACATGAGATGATTCAGTTCGGCAAGACGTTGTACTGGAGTTCCAACTTTTCATTAATTTCACGTTGTCCAATCATGTGTCTCAGCAAAATCTCGAATTGCACAAAAGATCTTCGAACCGCCGTAACATTGCAGGTGGCAATGGTGCGATGGTAGTGTATTCACTAAAGTGATTGGCAGGTCGTGCGTTCGAATCCCGACCAGGGCCATGATTTTTATAAATTGAATACACACAACAAAAACTGATCTCCCTAAAGCAATTTAGGCGCCACCTGTTGAGAAAAAAAAATCCCATCGCACCAAACTTCTTTCCAATCCTTCTATTCTTTCAGTAAGTAGCACCCAAAAATAGGCAATGAATTGCTGGGAGCTACTTGCGCAACAAACTAATAATGCCTTCGCTGTGGTTTTACCATTATAAGGGTACTGTGTCACTACAGAAAAAAGAAATCCCTTTAGCGAACGCAAATTATAAAAAAAAAAAAAAAAAAAAAAAAAAAAACACAATCATTCGAATATGATCTAAACTAACTCAGCCAACAAGGTCCCACTCGAGCTTATTGCACCATGGATAAACTGGGGATACTTTTCGCATGACCATGCAGCCAATGAACCAGGGTATGATCCATCGAAAGCAATCCATTTTTGGGATTCTTCTAGTTGATATTCAGCTTTCATGTGAGCCACGAAATTGGCTAAATCAGAAAGGGCCTGTTCTGATGTGAGATACTGTAGATTATCAGTAGACATATCTCTGCAATGTTATGTACATATATACGAATATAATATAAATATTTTTATATTTCTCTAACACTGTATACGTGTTTCGGAACTTACACAGTTGGCTGACTTTGACCATAGAATCGGTGTTCCAACATAAAGCACAATGCATTGAACTCAGAAGCGTATTTAATCCAAGCTCCGCTGGTCATCCATTTGATGGTGGCCTTGCCTTCGCCGCCAATCATTAAGAAAATGGGTCCACCAGGTTTGTAGTATTCATCGTTGACGAAATATATCCCGTCCCAACTTAAGTGAAAATTTCTTGCGCAGGTCTCTTCACATCAGTGATTTTATTCTCTTAGCGACAACAAAACTATAGCCCGTCCCAACTTAAGTGAAATTTTTTTGCGCAGGTCTCTTAACATCAGGGATTTTATTCTCTTAGCGACAACAAAACTACTTTTCCAACCAGTTCTACAGCTAAAAAAAATATGTGTGCATTTCATACAACAAATATACCCCTGCTTGCGAAAACATCTCTCTCGATCGACGATCGAGACATGACTGATTGTCCACACAGAACCGTCATTGGCGCATGCACCCACGCCAAAGAAAAGGGAAATTTGCTGGGTGTTGCACTTCTAAAATATGTGTTTAGTAATGAAAGCCAGAGTTTTGAGCAACTTTTAATAAGGGTTGGAATGGAATTTCCGTTAAACTTTGTGAATGGGCACGCAGGTCTTCACACGAACGCAGGTAGACAGGTAAAGCTGAGAAAAGATGGGTGTCTTTTCTACTCACTTAAAATCGACCTTTCTCGCCCGATACGACTTTCATGGAAAGGCCAAAGTGTCCAATTGTCTATCCACATTTAATAACCCATTTTTTCAAGTGCATAATAGGAATATTTTTACGTGTTTTTGTATGATTTTATAATTTTTTATTGTCTTTTATGACTTGTATGACCTTTACCATACTATACCTATAATAAAATAAAATCTCAACTATTTATTTTGTCAAACAATATCTTTTATTGATACGTATTCATTTTCTTTGATTTACATTATTTAATGTCAATTGTGCTATTTTTTATGATTTCTTTATTTTCTTGATTGTAATGTTTTACTTCGTGCATTATACTTTTTTCATGGGTTTCTACAATAATTAATTGGTGAAACTCGATGACAGTTAAAACACGGATCAATAATAAAACAATCACGTTTTCCAATATCGGTGCAAAAAAGATAAAGTAGAGAAAAGCATTAACAATTTCATGCGATCAAAAATACTTTAAAAGAGAAAATATCTGTATATTATTGACCTGTAACGTGGAAAGAAATAAGTAAAAACACTGACACTTTCTTTTGGGAAAAAGAGCTCCGCTCTGAAAAAACCCATGTTTATTGCTCGCTTGCTTTATGTGGACTAAAAATAAAAACGAGATACAGTCGCACGCGCAGTAGCACGACGATACCTCTTTCTATGTATTGATATGTATTTACATGAAAGGTTTGGTATAATAATTTGGTATGTGCATGTGGATGTGTGGTTGTGGAGAAACTCGTATGTCAATACGATACAGTGCCACCGAAAACGGAATGTTTTCTTGTAGGCCTTCTTCCTTCTATGCTGCTTGCTGGTACCTCTGCTGACGTCTTTCGCTTCTGAGGGCTGGCTTTCAGGTGGCCACTTCTGGCCGCTCAGTGCGCTGCTCTCTTGCTGCTGGAAAAAATATGATTTGAAATGTCTGTATAATAGCTGAGCGTTATGCTGAAATATCGCTGTCAACTGGTAATATACAAATCTTCTGTACTGGCCTCGCTAGCTGTCCTGTCTCAGTTTGTATCATGACTGACCGGACTAAACCGTCCTTACTCATGATTAGCTGGCAGACTCGTCCCATAGACCACTGTGCTGGCGGGAAATTCTCGCTTTTAATCAACACTAGTTGCCCTAACTTCAAACCTTCCTTTTCCCTTCTCCACTTCTTCCGCTCCTGCAGCGTCACAAGATATTCCTCACGCCATCTTGTCCAAAAATGCTGCAACATCGTTTGCCGTTCCTTTAGCATTTTGACCGCCTTTGTATTTGCCGGCTCCATGACGGCTATCGGTGGTGGCAGCACTATTGGCTCGCCTACCAAGAAATGCGCTGGAGTTAACGCTTGCATGTCCGCTGGGTCATCACTTAACGGATGTAGTGGGCGTGAATTTAATATGCCCTCTATGCTGATGAGTAATGTTAAGAATTGCTCGCACTCTAACACTCGCTGTCCAACTATTCGCTTCAAATGATGTTTCATTGATTTAACCGCTGCTTCGTATATGCCGCCTTGGTGTGGGGCAGCTGGCACCATGAACCTCCATTCAGTTCCCTTTAGACTGAGACGATTGAATACATCGTTCGCCTTCCATTCAGTAAATGCTCGCTTGATCTCCTTGGCAGCTCCTACAAAAGATGTGCCGTTGTCGCTGTACATTCGCTCGCATCTGCCACGCCTGCTGATGAATCGTTCATAACACGCGATGAAGGACATCGATGTCAGATCTCTGACAACATCGATATGTACCGCTCTTGTTTTGAGGCAAACAAAAATCGCTACCCAAGATTTTCTTCTGGCAATCTGCCGACCCTCTCTGTCCAACTCCTTGACTGTAAACGGTCCCGCATAATCGACTCCAGTATTTAGAAATGCTTTCCCCGCTTGTACCCTGTCTGCTGGCAAATCTGACATCATCTGCTGTTCGAATCGGTAATTATATCGCGCACAAATTACACATTTGTGCAAATAACTCCTTAGCTTGCTCCGCAATTTCGGCATCCAGTATTGCTGGCGGATGAATTGCATCATTACCTGTACTCCACCATGTTTGGTTACTCGATGCGCTTGCTCCATGAGTAGCCATGCCAATCGCGATCCATTAGGAATTATTGCAGGATGACGCGTCTCATACTCTCCGCTTGCTCTATGTAGTCTCCCACCAACACGTAGGATACCCTCGCTGTCGAACACGGGTCTAAGAGACTCGATTTTGCTGGTTTCCGGTAACTGTCCGTTCTCGCGAAGAGACGAAATTTCTTTTCCATAACTTTCTTCTTGCGCCTTCCGAATCAAATACTGCATCGCTGATACTCTTTCCTGCACTCGCAGTGCCACCGAGGCATCCTCACCCCTTCGCTGCTTTTTAGTTCGCCGCTGTCCTGTTGCTTGCCGCTTCGCTTTCAGTAGATTCACAAATCGGAATACGTATCCGAGAATGCTTAACGCCTTTTCCAGCTTGCTCGCATATTCTGCTATCGCCACGGTTGTTTGCTGTTCTGGCATCCAGATACCAATGCTTTCCATAAACTTTGTCACTATGCATACATGCATCTCTTCAGCACATGCTGCTGCTGGCACTTTCTGCTCTACCGGCCCGGCTGGCCATTCGCTTTCCCTCTTAGTCAACCATGCTGGCCCATGTAACCACAACTCGTTGTCACACAATTCTGCAGGCAGTACTCCACGACTCAACAAGTCCGCTGGATTGTCCTTTGTTCCGACGTGCCGCCATCTAGTCACATCAGTATTGGTTTGTATTGCTGCTACACGATTCGCTACATATGTCTTCAAATTGCGTGGAAGTTTTTGCATCCAATGCATTGTGACCATAGAGTCAGTCCAGAGTACATAATCCGCCGCTGCCCATTCCATAGCTGTCAGTAGCTCCACCATCAGTCTGCTCAGTAACTCAGCTGCTGCCAGCTCCAGTCGTGGTATTGTCACAGTTTTGAGTGGCGCAACTCGTGTCTTTGCTGCCACTAGCTTGCTCGTAGCCTGTCCGTTCGCTTGCTCTACCCTTGCATATATTACTGCACCATACGCTGTCGTGGACGCATCTGAAAACCCATGAATCTGGATTTTCCCATCTCCGCCAGTGCCTATCCATCTGTCTATCCGAAATCGTTCCAGCTGGCGAATCCCTCTCCAATAGGCGATCCATCTATGTTGTATTTCGTCTGGCACCTCCTGGTCCCAATCAAGACTTAACCTCCACATATCCTGGATGAGGATCTTCCCCAGCACTGTTACTGGCGCTACATATCCATTAGGGTCGTATAACTGAGCCACACAACTCAGAATCTTTCGTTTGCTGATATCTCCTGCTATCTCCGGTGTCTTGACGATGAATGTGAATTGATCCGAATCAATCAACCACTGTAGACCCAAGACAGTTGCTCGCTCTTCTTCCTCGAAAATCATCGTTTTCTCGCTGTCTGCGCTGAACTTGTCTGCTAACCACACACTGTTCGATTTCCATTTTCTCAGCTCGAAACCGGCTGACCTTAATACCCTATCAACTTCACTGGCTTTAGTAAACGCTTGCTGTTCGCTATCGCTGCCTGATACGCAGTCATCCATATATAGGTCATTCTCTATTATTTTCGCTGCTTCCGGAAATGATTCGCTTGCATCCCTTGCACACTGTATGACGGCCCGCACAGCATTGTGCGCTGATGATGTCATACCATAGGTGACTACTGTCAACCAATATTCTTGTAGCCTTTCCTTTGGCGACTCACGCCAAAATATTCTTTGCAGATCCCATTGATGTGCTGCTACTCGTACTTGCCTAAACATCATCTTGATGTCAGCGCTGAATGCTATCCGATGCCTTCGGAAACGCATCACTATCTCTGGCAGATCTCGCTGTAACTTTTCCCCAAGCTGTTGCACCTCGTTTAGCGAGATTCCATTGTCCGTTTGGCAACTGAAATCAAAAACCACTCGGAATTTCTTGGTCACGCAATGATGCGGAACATAGTACACTTGCTCGTTGGCTCTTGGTTGTTGGTTCGCTCTCGTCATGTGTCCGCATGACTCATACTCCCGCATGAAGCCCACGTATTTCTCCTTTAATGCAGGATCTCTCTCCAGTTTTCGCTCAAGATACATGAATCTTCTTAGCGCTATCTCTCTCGAACTTCCAATTCCGTTGGCGTTTGGCTTTAGTGGAATTGTGACCACAAAACGACCCTCTTCGTCTCGCTTAGCTGTACGAATGAAGTTGTCTTCAACCTCCTGCTCTTCCATCGTTCTGGTTGTACGCGAAGTAATCTGGTCCATCTCCCAGAGTCGTCTCACCATGCTATCCAGACTGTTCATGTCACTGCATCCTGCAACTGACATAACATCCCCTGTTTCGCTGTTCAGGTTCATCGGATGAGACCCGAAAATCACTGTTCCAAATGCTGTGTCTATCATCACCACATCTCCGATGCCTCTTGGGATTGAGCTGGCCAACATCTTTGCGAAGAACCCGACGCCTAATAGTATGTCGAATGGAGCTCTTCTAAAGTAACCTGGATCTGCTAGCGGAACCTTGGATGCTCCCGCTATCGACTGTACGTTTGCTTGCGGCGTATAGACTGTCCAGCTGTGTTCTTTTGGTAGAATCCAAAATTCATCGCTGATGCATGCGTTGGTATCGAACCAAGGTATTACACACACCGTTGCTCGCTTTCGTAGTGTAATAGGATTCCCATCAATCCCTATCACCTTCTTCGCTGCCGAGGCTGGTTCAATATTGCAGACCTGTAAAACGCTGTGCAACATTAGATTCGGTTGCGCTCCCGAGTCCAACAGCGCTCGGACTGGATTGGAAAGGACACCACATGATCGTATTCTCACGACCACCGTTGGCATCAATGCTGTCGTAGGCTGTCCTATAGGCTGATTAAAAGAATTCAGATAAGTGGCAAACAAATTTGTGTTTATTTTATTTTTCGGAAATTCATTTTTGCCGATAGTTGTAGCTGGTTTGTTGTTGGCTGGCTGGCTGGCTTCCTCGCTGGCTTGTTTGCTTGCTGGCCTGTTGGCCGTCTTTCGTCGCTTGCACGCTGGCTCCGCTAGTCAATCATGATGCGACGTCCTCTTTGTGCTGGCTGCTTCTACCTTTAGTACTGCTGCTGTTTGCTGGCGATCTCTGGCTGGACACAGGCTGCTGTTATGCTTCTGCCCTCCAGGGCAGCGTGGACAACCGCTCTGGTAGCATTGCTGGATCCCATGCCCAATCTTCAAGCAGTTCTCGCAGAGCCCCCTGGTTCTGATGAATTCCTTCCTCGTCCTCAAATTCAAATCAAGGAACTGCTGGCAGTTGTATAGCTGATGCTCTTCATTGCATACTTCGCACCGATGACGACGAGGTATGGCTCCGGTGCTGGCCCTGGTTGCTGGCTTTGCAAACTGACTGGCTGGTCTTGCTGGCTCGGGGATTCGCTGGATCGCCCTACCCTGGCGGTGCCCGGCACGCCCAATGTCTAATTGGTTGAAGCGAACCTCTGTCCGCGCTGGTCGTGAGCTGCTGGCTAATTCCGCTGGTCTGAAACTGGGACGGTGGCTGCGGGGTTGGTGGATGATCGCAGCCGCTTGTTTATCGAGAAACTCCAAGATCTCCCTGGTGGTCGGCGTCTCAGAGGTACGCTGGAGCTCCCATTGCTTCGCTGTCTCGCTATCTAATCGCTCATGCAACATGTGCACGACAAACATGTCCCAATGCTCCACTGGAATGCCTTGTGCTCGTAGCTGGCGCAACGTCTCATGGGTGACGTTGGACATCCTCTGTAGGTCGTCCGCTGTAGGGTTTGCTGGCAATGCTGGTAGATCCGTAAACCGTCGCAGTAGCTCCCGGCAGATGGAGTATTTCCGGTCATATAGCTGGTTGAGCCGGCTCCAGGCTTCGAGGTAATTCTCGTCGGTGAGTTGCCACTCCCCCATTGTGCTAGCTGCCTTTCCCACCAAAGAGTTGCGCAAGAAGGAGAATTTATATGCCGGCGTGATTCGGTCGTTCCCGTGGATCGCTGCGACAAACCTATCTCGGAACCCTTGCCACTTTGTGAGGGATCCATCAAACTCTCCCCAGGAATTCCTTATGTCCTGCATCTGGACCGGCAGTTCCACCTGAACTGATATCGGAGTCGTTGGATTTGCTGGCGTTGCGCTGGCTTCGCCGGCTCTTTGCTCGGCTTCTCGCTGGCTCCTCATTGTCCCTAGGCGACGTCGCAGGGTCGCCTTAGTGTCGCAATATAGCGACTCCGCTCTGACCATTCCGGCCTCGATATCCGCTGACCGCTCGCTGGCTGCGTTTTCCAAAAGTTTGGCATGTACCTTGCCAAGGCTAGCCCATGCCTCCTCGAGTCTCTCCAGGCGGACGGTTAGCCCAACACTGTCCTCTAGCGAGAACTCCACGCTTTCAGTATAGCTGGCGGCACGCTGTATAGCATTAATTGCCGCGCTGAATGCTGCTTCGCTGGCTGTATTTCTGTAAGGAGAAAATAGAATGTCTTTAATAAATATCAAGTTAATTTGCTGTCCCTGGTAAGAGACTGGCTGCGCTGTTTCCTTATCGCTGTCCGTGGCAAACGAGTAAAACAAAATATCAAAAAAAACTAAATAACCCTATCCTTATGCTTTTCGTTGGCTGGCTTGTTCGCTAGCTTTCCTGAATTCGCTTTCAAATTCATTGTCGCTGTCTTCGCTATCCGCCTGCAAGCTCGCTTTCATGATTTATTATTCTTCGCTTGCCCTCGAACTTCTACTAGTAGTTCGGTATGCTGGCTGAACCTTGCTCGCTATCCCCAGCTCTCCGCTATTGCCTACCTATGTCGGCATAAATGCCCAAACCAAACCAAACACTCTGATCCTACTGCATAAAAACCAGAAAAAAAACACATTGACCCCCTAATCCGTATCCTCAACAACGACGACACCACAATAAAAAAGAATTTGACACTCACGACGAAATTACAAAACCAAAAAAAAACTAACCACTCGTTATGCCACTGCTCGCTTTCCACTACCTTCCCCCACACACACAACACATAGCACTTACTTACTTCTTGTTATTTTTCATCTTTTTTAAATATCAAATTAAGTACTTTTTAACTGCTTCTGGGTTTTTTTGCTTCCGTCGTCTGACCACTCGCACGTCTCAACTTGTTATGAGGCAGTGTGTTATTGTCTGCCTATATATCCGTTATTCTAGAGGAAAAAATAAAAACAAGAAAACCCAGCCGGCTGGCTTACCTGGTCGCTATGTATTTTGTATTTTGTTCGCTGGCAATATAACTGCTGTATATTCGCTTGCCCTTTCGCTGTACGTATGTGTGTGTGGTGGTGGTTGTGCACTTGCTTTGTTGTTCGTTGGACGTTGACGATAATCCCCTTCCGCTTGTCTAAATTCCTTTGTCTCACGTAGGCTGCATGATTTTCCATGTATAATTTTACTGCGCGGTCTTCTTTTATGTGTTTGATGAAACTTTCCACTGAATTTTAATTATTTGCGTTTGCATTATTTAGGTTTTCCATTTATTATTCTAGCACTTCTTTATGGTTTATATTTTAGTGTTATATTATGCTTTCCATTAAGCTGGCATTTTGTTAAGGGTATTTATAACACTTTGTTCCGTATGCTGGCACTTTACACTTTCCCGACACGCTTGCACTAATTTACTTATCTTTCCACGTTATCCCTAGGTCGCTGGCTCAAAGATCCGGCTCGAAGGACCAAAATGTATATTATTGACCTGTAACGTGGAAAGAAATAAGTAAAAACACTGACACTTTCTTTTGGGAAAAAGAGCTCCGCTCTGAAAAAACCCATGTTTATTGCTCGCTTGCTTTATGTGGACTAAAAATAAAAACGAGATACAGTCGCACGCGCAGTAGCACGACGATACCTCTTTCTATGTATTGATATGTATTTACATGAAAGGTTTGGTATAATAATTTGGTATGTGCATGTGGATGTGTGGTTGTGGAGAAACTCGTATGTCAATACGATACAATATCCCTTTAATAAATTGATACTGCGCATGTTGGGATCTTTCTTTTACTTTGGGACGGGCTATTATTGTAAAAAACAAAACTGTAATGAATTTCGAACTTACTTGTTGCCAAAGGGGATACTTTGATTGATTTATGTGGTCAAGAATTTGGTTTAACCATTTCTCGGAAGGCTCTCGACCACGGTGGACAAGAGGAATTTTGCTAGGTTCACCAACAAATCCGTTAGAGAATAATTTTTTCTCAATGGAATTCTGAATGAAGCATACAGCACTATAAAGATGAAATACACTTAGCTGAAACAAGTAGTAGAAAACATAAACAAACGACATGTTTGACATTTGCCAAAGTTTTTGATTTTGTGTCGTGGTGTGTTTACAGTGACTTTGTGAAAACAAATAACCAATGGAAAAGATAAAAATTGTTGCAAATGTGTGGTAATTATTTTTACTGATTCATTTGACTTATGTTATTACCATTTCTTTGTTAATTATTTTTATTTTGTTTGAAACTATTTTTTTTCGTACAATTTGTTGACCTCGAACGAACAAAAACCAAATGACAGGCAAGCCACTTTTAGTGCATATATGAAATATGAAAACAAAATTGCGCATTTAACTATTCTAGGCGTACTATGACAAATTAGTTTATGGATCTGTGACAATAAATTCAAGTTTTTGGTACGACGAAATAGGTTTAGCTAAGTATTTGTAAAAGTTAACTCTGTATCTTAAGTTACAAGATGATTTAACAAATAAATAGTGAATACATTTGGAGCATTTGGAACTTTGAGAATAATATTCAATTTAACATAACTTCAAAACAGCTTAAGCTACTTATACAATCACACTTTGAAGATAAATGTCGTTGAAAGTTAGGAAAGCAATGAAATAAAAATGACAAAACTTTTTTTTAACAAATTTATAGTTATTTTTTTGCCTATTTTTTCACATTACGACGAGAATAATAATTCAAAAGGAATAAATTTTAAAACAGCTTATGTTGAAACAGCCGCATTGAAAGACGCATTAAGAGTAATAATCGGAAGTCAGTAAAACCTATAACAAAGCCGCGTTCTACTTTAATTTTCAAATGGTATTCGTAAAACCAGAACCTTATGCTTTTCAATGTTGCTGTCAAGCGGTGTGTGCCAGTAGTATGTTTTGGTCGGTTGGCGGACTCTAAAAGTTGCGGAAGGTAGTGGAGTAGTGGAGGTCAAATTTGCGGGTCAACACTGATAAGCATTGCGGTTAGAGATAAGCCATATTTATTGTTGTCGTTGAAGGTCAAATTTGGGGGTCAAATTTGTAGGTCAACACTGATAAGCATGACGAAACATGTAGAGATAAGCCATATCTATTGTTGTCGTTGAAGGTCAAATTTGGGGGTCAAATTTGTAGGTCAACACTGATAAGCATGACGAAACATGGAAAAATGTAAAAAAACATCTGATCTTTGCGGTTAGAGATAAGCCATATCTGTTGCGGCTTAATTAATTTATTTGTGTTAAAGATGTTGTGTCAAATTGTATGTTAAAATGGTTGCGATGGTCATATAAGTCAGCCTATTTGTAATTAATTTGCAGTTTTGGATGTTCCAATTGCGGTTTAGAGTGGATAGAGATAAGCCATATCAGTTGTGGTCAATTAATTTGTGTAATTGGTTAATCATGCATGTACAGCATAAAAATAGATTTTATGTTAAAAAATGTAAAAAATACTACTTGTTCACAACTACGTAACATAGCGCATATAACATTTGCCAAACAAACAACCTATACACTATGTTTTTTATGTTTTTCTTTAATTTCTCTACTAACTGTCCCACTCTCTTAATATGTTACAATAATTCATTATTTAAGCTACTCCGAAAGAAACGTAATTTCTATTGCTATTATTTGTTTTGCTTTTGACTTATTTTCTCTATTACTTGATGTTCTATTGAAATGTTAAATTCTGCCATTTTGAGTTTGACCATCATCGAGTGCGGACGAGTTTTGGTAACACTAAACATATAAAAACACATCATTCTACACTGTATACATTTTAATTACACAATTACATTTATTAAACATTAATCAACCATTTACACAACATTTCATTAGTTTTCATTTGCACACAATTACACAGTATATAAAACCATCAAATCAATGCAAATCATTATGGCCCTTCGAGCCGGATTAATTTTGATCAGTGCGCAGTGATGTTAAATGAATCACATTCAATAATTTGAATTTTATGATATGGTTTATGTGAGTGGATGTATGATTCCGTAAATTTCGTACCGAGAAAAAGAATAATTTTTGCATAAGCGTGACATCGCATATACATACATTATATACCTTTTTTTTGTTCTCAACACGTGTTGAGCAAAGTCGAACAAATTGTTATTCAGAAATCGAATCGGTTAAGTGCATGAAAAGAAATCATTTGCATGTGAGACAGTTTTAAATTGACTTTTTTTTTCCATTTTTTATGAAAATGAATACAATCAAGGTCAAAAGTGGACATGCAAAAGCGGGTATAACGCGAGCTTTGCCATTCGCTGATTCAGTGGATGATTCCATCCCGCTTTCTATGTTAGAAATCCATTTAGTTCGCCTTGAAGAAGCATGGTCTAACTTTTCGCGCCTCCAAGATAAATTATTTGAACTGTGCGGGGAAGCAGATTTCGTAGACCCTGAACAAGAATTCGCGGAATACGAAGAAAAGTACTGCAATGCCCATTCCTTGCTCTCTACCGCGATTCGCGATAAATCTGAAACTCATTCCACGGGGAAACCTATTATTGAACAATTAGCCAATCAACAGGCATCGTTATTAAAACACTTAGAAAGTAAAAATTCGTCTAGTGTCAAATCAATACATTTGCCAGAGTGTGTAATTCCAACCTTTCATGGGGTTTTAAGGATTTGTTTCTGGGAACGATCGATAGGAATCCGTCAATTACTGCTACTCAGAAGTTTCAATACTTAAAGTCCTTCTTAGGCGGAAAGGCGGCAGATTTGATAAGTGACATTCAAATTTGCGAAAATAATTATATTGAAGCGTGGGATAAAATCGAAGCACGTTTCGATAAAAAACAACTCATAGTTCAATCATTCATTCAAAACTTTCTCTCATTACCTTCGTTCAATTCGCCAAATATTCAGTCTCTTCGCAAATTGGCTGATGGAGCTGACAAGACTATTCGCGGATTGAAGGCCTTGGGCTCACTTACTCGTGATCCTTGGCTTATCTATATTCTGTTACAAAAACTTGACCATGATACAAAACAGGCTTGGGCTGAGGAAGCAGGATCAGATGCTGGTAGTACAATCGTTCAATTTCTCGACTTCTTGGAAACGCGTTGCAGTTGTCTTGAGTCTTGCTATACTCTATCCCATTCCACTAAATCGAGTAGCAAGGCTCAAAACATTATTCGTTCACACGTGGTGGAAGCAAAATCAGGATGTCCAAAGTGCAACCAGGATCATTTACTTCCATATTGCCAAAAGTTTATTGCTCTCGGAGTTAATGATCGTCGTACACATCTTCAGCCATAACCAATTTTTAGAAAACTGTTTTTGTTCTCATAGCACCCATAAAAGTTCAATACTAAAATTCATATTAATTGGCCTCATCAAATTATCAATAAAAAAATTTAACAAGACCTTAAAAATTCCAAGAAAAAATAATAAACCTTTCATGCAACAACATCAAGCCCTACAATAGATACAAATAACAATAACGATAAATTAACATGAAGACATATCATCCAACAACAAGGAAGGATTTAACAACATAGACTTATCCTTGATTAGAAAAAAAATTGTATAAATATTGCATGTTTAACAAAAAATTAAATATATGTATTAAAATTAATATTAATATTAAAATTAATTTAAATATTAAAAACAAATTGTTTAAATACTGTATGTTAAACAAAAAAGGCCGTTGCCGGAAGATGTGGGCAAGACAATTAAAAGAGGAAAACAAAGGTAGGTACCTACCAGTGGCGTCGCGTGAATTATTTAGATGGGTGTGCAATGCTTGAAGCGCAGACTGTCGTGCATTGCTATTTTTTGCACGAGCGTCGAAGTAATGCATCGTATATTTGACCTATGACGCTTTACGGAAACAGAACAGAACAGATACAAAAGAAAAGAAAATGATGGAGATGAGAATCATGAGCCATTTGGACCCGGTGTCTGCCATCAAATTTTGAAAATAGTTGTTTTTCTGTTCAAGCTGCTTTGTTGGAGTTCGTGGACCGCCTGCTGACACTTTTTTGTCACACTAAGGATATCTTTATCCGGAGAGTTCCTGGTGCCGTATCCCAGTCCTCCATGGTAGTTCTCATAGTCTTCGTTTGACTAACCGTACCGACAGTACCGTTCAAATCTCCGCCAACAAACAAAAGTCCCGTATTAGAATATCTTCAAAGCTTTTGTGCTAACGTCCAAGAAACGTGCTCGATTTCCGGTGTTTTGCGGGTTGATATTTTCCTGGGATAGACTCACAAAATTTAAAACTCTGGACACCTCTTCGACTCAAAAAAAAGGATATTCTGAAGGTGGGATATTTCAACCGTGGATATTATAAAAAAGAATATAAACTACAGTAATTATTACTAATTTTTGGAGTTTAAGTGGGCAACCGCTAGTGCCAGTTCCCTACCTATTCCACACACACATCAACGCAAACAACTTAGAGCATTCTTCAATAGAATTCGCTTTAACATCTCGAAATGATTGCATACCTTCTTATGCAATATTTAAATATTTTCCCAGCCTTTATGCAAAAATCCGTATTCAGTAGATATCCAAAACATGTAAGTTATGCAATCTCTGTGTCGATTAAAGTCCCAAACCAGTTGTTTGTGAAAAACCAAATGAAAAAATTCTGCTTATATTCGGTGATTTAATTGTGTAACGAAAATGCAATCGCAATATGTACATAATATGATTTGTGATACCGATTATGAATGAATACTATACCCCTTTTCTTGGATGAATGCTACGGCCTCCTTGCAATATGCCATAACCTACCCCAAACTTCCATTGAAAACAACAAATAATTTATAAACCATATACCGCACCCCTCTCACCATCTCACCCTCCCACATCATATCCCCATCATTTTTTTTTTTTTTTTTTTTTTTTTTTTTTATATTCCCAGTTTTTTATTTTACACCTGTCCAAGGACAATTAGTAATTGTTTTTACAGTTGATACAATGGGATGTAAATTCAGGCTTTAGACCATTGCCTAAAGTGCTTCGTTCTTACAGAGTAGTTATACAATACAATTTTTTTTATGTGTATAATATGTTAAATGACAAGTATGTTATATCGTAGCATATATGTATGCATCTGTTATACATATAGCAGATTTTGAATTTTTATTGAAGATCTACTGGTCTGCGTCTTTTTAATCGGCTTCTTGAGTTTACTTCGTTGTCCGGTAAATTACGTATGTCGTTGTTTTGATGGTTTGATATTGTAATTTGATGTTTTCTACTTTGTTTTTTGATTTCGTCTATAACACTCAATATCTTAAGGTCACGATGGATGTCTTCGTTAGGGATGTACCAGGGTGCATTGACAATCGTCCGAAGTATTTTTGATTGCAGTCGCTGTATAATGTCGATATTCGTTTTGGCAGCGGCTCCCCATATTTGAATGCCATAAGTCCATATCGGTGTTATCACAGTCTTGTATATTAATAGTTTGTTTTGCGTTGAAAGGTTCGATTGTTTTCCTAAGAGCCAAAAAAGTTGTCTAATCTTGTTTTTAATTTGGTTGCGTTTTTGAGTTATGTGCAGTTTCCATGTTAGCTTGCTGTCTATTGTCATGCCCAGGTATTTCGCTGAGTTGGCTGTAGTAATGTTCTTGTTATTTAAATAGATGGGTTGAGGGTTGAAGTTCCTTTTCGTGGTGTATATGACTTGGAGCGTTTTTTCCTCGTTAATTTGAATTCCCCATTCGTTGAACCAGTTTATTGTTTTGGTTAGGTGTTGTTGTACTTGATTTGTAGCAGTTTGTAGACAGCTGTGTGAAGATAGGACCACTGTATCGTCCGCAAATGTTGCTAGCATGGAGTCATGTGTTACTGGTTTAGATATGTCCGATGTGTAAAGGAGGTAAAGAGTGGGACCTAATACACTCCCTTGTGGAACGCCTGCGTCGATTTCTCGTAGACCTGAGTATTCGTCGTTGTATTGTATGTAGAAATGCCGATCGCAAAGGTAGCTTTTAATGAGTTGGCAGTATTCAGGTAGTATTGTCCTAAGTTTACATAATAGTCCCTTGTGCCATACACTATCGAAAGCTTTAGCAACGTCAAGGTAAACTGCGACACAGAATTTTTGCTCGTCCAAGTCGTTTAGTATTTTGTTTGTCACTCGATGTACCTGTTGGATGGTGGAGTGCTTCTCTCGAAAGCCAAATTGATGATCCGGGATAAGGTGTTTTTGTTTTAGTGATATGTCAATACGGTCAGATAGCAGTTTCTCGAATATCTTGGAGATGATCGGCAGAAGACTAATTGGTCTATATGATGAGGGTTTAGTTGCATCTTTTCCTGGTTTCGGGATAGCAATTATTTTGGAAACTTTCCATACTTTTGGGTAGTAGTTAAGTCTTAAGATTGAGTTGAATACATTCCTCAGATAAATTATGGCTTTGTCAGGTAATTGTTTTAAGATTTTCCCTGAGATTAAATCGTATCCTGGTGATTTGTTGCATTTTAGTCTGCTTAGTATGTAATGTTTTATTTCTTTCGTGTGTATTTTCTTTATTACTTTATGCATTGTTATGTTGTTGTCTGGGAGAGGTATATTTTGAGCATCGTAGGCATTAGTAAAAGTTGTTTTGAAATAGTCTGCCAATGTTTTTGCTTTGTCAGTGCTTGTTCTGGACCACGTTCCGTCATTCTTCATCAAAGGCGGCTGGTGGGTTATTCCTTTCTTAAGTTTTTTGTTCAGCTTCCAGAGTGAATAATTTGTAGCTTGGTTTGCTGTGAGTTTTGTCAGGAATGTGTTTATGTTTTGGTTATTATTTGTTTTTAGAAGGTCTTTGAGTTCTTTAACTGATTTATTGTAATTTGCTTTGTCGAGAGGTGATCTGCTGCATTGCCAAGTCTTTCGTAGTTTTCGTTTTTCTTTGATTTTTTGTCGTATTAGCTTCGGGGTATAGGTGGATGATTCGTTTTGTGTAATATCAGGTGTTGCTTTATTTGCTGCTAGGTGTATTAAGTCATTAAAGTAAATTATGGAGCTTTCAAGGTCTTTGTGTGATTTGAGAGGAATCCTTACATCCATGCTTATGTCAATTACTTTCCGGAAAGTATCCCAGTCGGTTTTATGGTTGGTTAGGGGAAGATTTGGGCGTCGAGCTGTAATGTTAGTGGAGTATTCGACTATAATAGGAGAGTGGTCAGACGAAAGGTCAAGGCAAGATTTTGTTGTTAAGTGATTATGGTTAATGTCCTTAGTGATACAGAAGTCTATGAGGTCTGGTTTTTTCTTGATGTCAGTAGGCCAGTAGGTCGGCTCTCCAGTGGTTATGTATTTGCAGTTGTTTTTCATTAGGGCTTCCATAAGATTTTTTCCTTTTTTGTTGGTTAGTCTTGAACCCCAGTCTGTATTTTTAGCGTTGAAGTCACCTCCCGCAATAAATCGTGGTCCAATTGTTTTTATGTATTCTGAATATTGAAAAGTACTAATTGTGTGTTTAGGTGGACAGTATAACGCAGATAATATTAATGGTCCATACTTGTCCTCTATTTGAAGTGACATAGCTTGTAGATGTTCCTTTTCGAACTTATCTAGTACATCGTACTTGATTGTTTTTCGTATTATTATTGCTGCACCACCGTGAGCTCGTCCAATAGGGTGGTTAGCATTCTATGTGTGGTATTTAGGAATTTGTATGTGACTTTTATTTGTGAAGTGTGTTTCGGATATTAAGAGTATGTCAATTGAGTTGTCGATTATGAATGTTTTTAGCTCCATAGCGTGTTGGCTAAGTCCGTTTGCATTCCATACTAGTATTTTCAGGTCGGTATTATTGTCCATTTATTTTAGTAATAAGTAAGGTTAGAATGTTCATCATATTAGACATTTGTGTTATAAGTTGTTTCATCATGTCTTTAATTTCAGATAGGTTGTCTGGTTTGCCTTCTTTTTGCTGTTTTTGTATTTCGTGGTTGTTTTTGTTCCTTACAGAGTCTGCGGATGTCGAGGGATTTACATTAGTTGGAACATTGTTTTGGGTTTGTACGTCATTATATTTCGTATTCTTAACGGTGTCAGCGAACGTTATCGAGGGGTTAGTTCTGGTTGGGTTAGGGTTTTGGACTGATGTATCAGTCAGTGTTTGTTTTACTTCAATGTTTTTTGTTCGAAGGGCAGGGAATCTTTGCACCTTTAGGGCTTTGTAAATTTCGCAGCCTTTGTAATTGGCTGTGTGTGATTCACCGCACAAAGCGCATTTTACTCGTATATTGGTACTTTCTGGTTTTATTGTGCATTCGATTGTTTTGTGCCTTCCTGCGCATTTTACACAAATTGGCTCCAACGTACAAAAGTTTTTGGTATGTCCATATTTTTGACAGTTAGAGCATTGTGGTATACTTCTTTTTTGGTGAGGCGGTTCGAAAGATATTTTGCAGTGTTGTAAGTGGCTTATATTATAGATGTCTTTATTGTTTATGTTGGTTTCGAGTTCGATGGCGAAGAGTGGTAGCGGTTTTTTTGTTTTTCTTTGTAATACTCGTATGTTATGGATGTTGATTACTTTATGATCATGTTGAGCGAGTTCGGTTTTAATTTCGTTGAGGTCAGTCGAATGGTGCATATTCCTAAGGATGACGCGGAATCCTCGTTGTTCTTTGGGCTTAAATGTATAGTATTGTGTGTTTTTAAGTTGGAGTGTTTTTATAATTTTTGTATAGGTTACTGAGTCTGTTGGTTGAATTTTGATTTCGTCGTTTGCTAAAACTTTTAGTTCGTATGTGTCCTTAGTTGTTGTCGAATTTAGGGCATTTATTAAGACGTGTATATATTTAACGCCCTGAACATATATTGGAGGGGGTTTCGGTGTGATTGTCGTTACTTCTTTAGTGTTATTGCTTGCAAGTGGGATCTCGCATTCGTCGGGTTCATCATCCGTTGATAGTAACTCAAAACGATTTTGAGATATTTCTACAGGTTGGTTTAGCCAGTATTTTTTTAAGGTGCTCTGGTTTTTTATTTTCTTAGGTTGGTTTTGTTTTCCTTTTTCAGGAGATGCCCTTGTTCTTGTTGTTTGCTTATGTCTTATAGTGGTGATTTCGTTTGTGATGTTGATTAGAGACCACTGACCATCGACCATTGTGACCATAGAGTCAGTCCAGAGTACATAATCCGCCGCTGCCCATTCCATAGCTGTCAGTAGCTCCACCATCAGTCTGCTCAGTAACTCAGCTGCTGCCAGCTCCAGTCGTGGTATTGTCACAGTTTTGAGTGGCGCAACTCGTGTCTTTGCTGCCACTAGCTTGCTCGTAGCCTGTCCGTTCGCTTGCTCTACCCTTGCATATATTACTGCACCATACGCTGTCGTGGACGCATCTGAAAACCCATGAATCTGGATTTTCCCATCTCCGCCAGTGCCTATCCATCTGTCTATCCGAAATCGTTCCAGCTGCCGAATCCCTCTCCAATAGGCGATCCATCTATGTTGTATTTCGTCTGGCACCTCCTGGTCCCAATCAAGACTTAACCTCCACATATCCTGGATGAGGATCTTCCCCAGCACTGTTACTGGCGCTACATATCCATTAGGGTCGTATAACTGAGCCACACAACTCAGAATCTTTCGTTTGCTGATATCTCCTGCTATCTCCGGTGTCTTGACGATGAATGTGAATTGATCCGAATCAATCAACCACTGTAGACCCAAGACAGTTGCTCGCTCTTCTTCCTCGAAAATCATCGTTTTCTCGCTGTCTGCGCTGAACTTGTCTGCTAACCACACACTGTTCGATTTCCATTTTCTCAGCTCGAAACCGGCTGACCTTAATACCCTATCAACTTCACTGGCTTTAGTAAACGCTTGCTGTTCGCTATCGCTGCCTGATACGCAGTCATCCATATATAGGTCATTCTCTATTATTTTCGCTGCTTCCGGAAAAGATTCGCTTGCATCCCTTGCACACTGTATGACGGCCCGCACAGCATTGTGCGCTGATGATGTCATACCATAGGTGACTACTGTCAACCAATATTCTTGTAGCCTTTCCTTTGGCGACTCACGCCAAAATATTCTTTGCAGATCCCATTGATGTGCTGCTACTCGTACTTGCCTAAACATCATCTTGATGTCAGCGCTGAATGCTATCCGATGCCTTCGGAAACGCATCACTATCTCTGGCAGATCTCGCTGTAACTTTTCCCCAAGCTGTTGCACCTCGTTTAGCGAGATTCCATTGTCCGTTTGGCAACTGAAATCAAAAACCACTCGGAATTTCTTGGTCACGCAATGATGCGGAACATAGTACACTTGCTCGTTGGCTCTTGGTTGTTGGTTCGCTCTCGTCATGTGTCCGCATGACTCATACTCCCGCATGAAGCCCACGTATTTCTCCTTTAATGCAGGATCTCTCTCCAGTTTTCGCTCAAGATACATGAATCTTCTTAGCGCTATCTCTCTCGAACTTCCAATTCCGTTGGCGTTTGGCTTTAGTGGAATTGTGACCACAAAACGACCCTCTTCGTCTCGCTTAGCTGTACGAATGAAGTTGTCTTCAACCTCCTGCTCTTCCATCGTTCTGGTTGTACGCGAAGTAATCTGGTCCATCTCCCAGAGTCGTCTCACCATGCTATCCAGACTGTCCATGTCACTGCATCCTGCAACTGACATAACATCCCCTGTTTCGCTGTTCAGGTTCATCGGATGAGACCCGAAAATCACTGTTCCAAATGCTGTGTCTATCATCACCACATCTCCGATGCCTCTTGGGATTGAGCTGGCCAACATCTTTGCGAAGAACCCGACGCCTAATAGTATGTCGAATGGAGCTCTTCTAAAGTAACCTGGATCTGCTAGCGGAACCTTGGATGCTCCCGCTATCGACTGTACGTTTGCTTGCGGCGTATAGACTGTCCAGCTGTGTTCTTTTGGTAGAATCCAAAATTCATCGCTGATGCATGCGTTGGTATCGAACCAAGGTATTACACACACCGTTGCTCGCTTTCGTAGTGTAATAGGATTCCCATCAATCCCTATCACCTTCTTCGCTGCCGAGGCTGGTTCAATATTGCAGACCTGTAAAACGCTGTGCAACATTAGATTCGGTTGCGCTCCCGAGTCCAACAGCGCTCGGACTGGATTGGAAAGGACACCACATGATCGTATTCTCACGACCACCGTTGGCATCAATGCTGTCGTAGGCTGTCCTATAGGCTGATTAAAAGAATTCAGATAAGTGGCAAACAAATTTGTGTTTATTTTATTTTTCGGAAATTCATTTTTGCCGATAGTTGTAGCTGGTTTGTTGTTGGCTGGCTGGCTGGCTTCCTCGCTGGCTTGTTTGCTTGCTGGCCTGTTGGCCGTCTTTCGTCGCTTGCACGCTGGCTCCGCTAGTCAATCATGATGCGACGTCCTCTTTGTGCTGGCTGCTTCTACCTTTAGTACTGCTGCTGTTTGCTGGCGATCTCTGGCTGGACACAGGCTGCTGTTATGCTTCTGCCCTCCAGGGCAGCGTGGACAAC
This sequence comes from Portevinia maculata, assembly GCA_949715645.1. Taxonomy (NCBI): domain Eukaryota; kingdom Metazoa; phylum Arthropoda; class Insecta; order Diptera; family Syrphidae; genus Portevinia; species Portevinia maculata. The sequence continues at coordinate 180,779,661 of OX454526.1, forward strand.
CGCTCTGGTAGCATTGCTGGATCCCATGCCCAATCTTCAAGCAGTTCTCGCAGAGCCCCCTGGTTCTGATGAATTCCTTCCTCGTCCTCAAATTCAAATCAAGGAACTGCTGGCAGTTGTATAGCTGATGCTCTTCATTGCATACTTCGCACCGATGACGACGAGGTATGGCTCCGGTGCTGGCCCTGGTTGCTGGCTTTGCAAACTGACTGGCTGGTCTTGCTGGCTCGGGGATTCGCTGGATCGCCCTACCCTGGCGGTGCCCGGCACGCCCAATGTCTAATTGGTTGAAGCGAACCTCTGTCCGCGCTGGTCGTGAGCTGCTGGCTAATTCCGCTGGTCTGGAACTGGGACGGTGGCTGCGGGGTTGGTGGATGATCGCAGCCGCTTGTTTATCGAGAAACTCCAAGATCTCCCTGGTGGTCGGCGTCTCAGAGGTACGCTGGAGCTCCCATTGCTTCGCTGTCTCGCTATCTAATCGCTCATGCAACATGTGCACGACAAACATGTCCCAATGCTCCACTGGAATGCCTTGTGCTCGTAGCTGGCGCAACGTCTCATGGGTGACGTTGGACATCCTCTGTAGGTCGTCCGCTGTAGGGTTTGCTGGCAATGCTGGTAGATCCGTAAACCGTCGCAGTAGCTCCCGGCAGATGGAGTATTTCCGGTCATATAGCTGGTTGAGCCGGCTCCAGGCTTCGAGGTAATTCTCGTCGGTGAGTTGCCACTCCCCCATTGTGCTAGCTGCCTTTCCCACCAAAGAGTTGCGCAAGAAGGAGAATTTATATGCCGGCGTGATTCGGTCGTTCCCGTGGATCGCTGCGACAAACCTATCTCGGAACCCTTGCCACTTTGTGAGGGATCCATCAAACTCTCCCCAGGAATTCCTTATGTCCTGCATCTGGACCGGCAGTTCCACCTGAACTGATATCGGAGTCGTTGGATTTGCTGGCGTTGCGCTGGCTTCGCCGGCTCTTTGCTCGGCTTCTCGCTGGCTCCTCATTGTCCCTAGGCGACGTCGCAGGGTCGCCTTAGTGTCGCAATATAGCGACTCCGCTCTGACCATTCCGGCCTCGATATCCGCTGACCGCTCGCTGGCTGCGTTTTCCAAAAGTTTGGCATGTACCTTGCCAAGGCTAGCCCATGCCTCCTCGAGTCTCTCCAGGCGGACGGTTAGCCCAACACTGTCCTCTAGCGAGAACTCCACGCTTTCAGTATAGCTGGCGGCACGCTGTATAGCATTAATTGCCGCGCTGAATGCTGCTTCGCTGGCTGTATTTCTGTAAGGAGAAAATAGAATGTCTTTAATAAATATCAAGTTAATTTGCTGTCCCTGGTAAGAGACTGGCTGCGCTGTTTCCTTATCGCTGTCCGTGGCAAACGAGTAAAACAAAATATCAAAAAAAACTAAATAACCCTATCCTTATGCTTTTCGTTGGCTGGCTTGTTCGCTAGCTTTCCTGAATTCGCTTTCAAATTCATTGTCGCTGTCTTCGCTATCCGCCTGCAAGCTCGCTTTCATGATTTATTATTCTTCGCTTGCCCTCGAACTTCTACTAGTAGTTCGGTATGCTGGCTGAACCTTGCTCGCTATCCCCAGCTCTCCGCTATTGCCTACCTATGTCGGCATAAATGCCCAAACCAAACCAAACACTCTGATCCTACTGCATAAAAACCAGAAAAAAAAACACATTGACCCCCTAATCCGTATCCTCAACAACGACGACACCACAATAAAAAAGAATTTGACACTCACGACGAAATTACAAAACCAAAAAAAAACTAACCACTCGTTATGCCACTGCTCGCTTTCCACTACCTTCCCCCACACACACAACACATAGCACTTACTTACTTCTTGTTATTTTTCATCTTTTTTAAATATCAAATTAAGTACTTTTTAACTGCTTCTGGGTTTTTTTGCTTCCGTCGTCTGACCACTCGCACGTCTCAACTTGTTATGAGGCAGTGTGTTATTGTCTGCCTATATATCCGTTATTCTAGAGGAAAAAATAAAAACAAGAAAACCCAGCCGGCTGGCTTACCTGGTCGCTATGTATTTTGTATTTTGTTCGCTGGCAATATAACTGCTGTATATTCGCTTGCCCTTTCGCTGTACGTATGTGTGTGTGGTGGTGGTTGTGCGCTTGCTTTGTTGTTCGTTGGACGTTGACGATAATCCCCTTCCGCTTGTCTAAATTCCTTTGTCTCACGTAGGCTGCATGATTTTCCATGTATAATTTTACTGCGCGGTCTTCTTTTATGTGTTTGATGAAACTTTCCACTGAATTTTAATTATTTGCGTTTGCATTATTTAGGTTTTCCATTTATTATTCTAGCACTTCTTTATGGTTTATATTTTAGTGTTATATTATGCTTTCCATTAAGCTGGCATTTTGTTAAGGGTATTTATAACACTTTGTTCCGTATGCTGGCACTTTACACTTTCCCGACACGCTTGCACTAATTTACTTATCTTTCCACGTTATCCCTAGGTCGCTGGCTCAAAGATCCGGCTCGAAGGACCAAAATGTATATTATTGACCTGTAACGTGGAAAGAAATAAGTAAAAACACTGACACTTTCTTTTGGGAAAAAGAGCTCCGCTCTGAAAAAACCCATGTTTATTGCTCGCTTGCTTTATGTGGACTAAAAATAAAAACGAGATACAGTCGCACGCGCAGTAGCACGACGATACCTCTTTCTATGTATTGATATGTATTTACATGAAAGGTTTGGTATAATAATTTGGTATGTGCATGTGGATGTGTGGTTGTGGAGAAACTCGTATGTCAATACGATACAATATCCCTTTAATAAATTGATACTGCGCATGTTGGGATCTTTCTTTTACTTTGGGACGGGCTATTATTGTAAAAAACAAAACTGTAATGAATTTCGAACTTACTTGTTGCCAAAGGGGATACTTTGATTGATTTATGTGGTCAAGAATTTGGTTTAACCATTTCTCGGAAGGCTCTCGACCACGGTGGACAAGAGGAATTTTGCTAGGTTCACCAACAAATCCGTTAGAGAATAATTTTTTCTCAATGGAATTCTGAATGAAGCATACAGCACTATAAAGATGAAATACACTTAGCTGAAACAAGTAGTAGAAAACATAAACAAACGACATGTTTGACATTTGCCAAAGTTTTTGATTTTGTGTCGTGGTGTGTTTACAGTGACTTTGTGAAAACAAATAACCAATGGAAAAGATAAAAATTGTTGCAAATGTGTGGTAATTATTTTTACTGATTCATTTGACTTATGTTATTACCATTTCTTTGTTAATTATTTTTATTTTGTTTGAAACTATTTTTTTTCGTACAATTTGTTGACCTCGAACGAACAAAAACCAAATGACAGGCAAGCCACTTTTAGTGCATATATGAAATATGAAAACAAAATTGCGCATTTAACTATTCTAGGCGTACTATGACAAATTAGTTTATGGATCTGTGACAATAAATTCAAGTTTTTGGTACGACGAAATAGGTTTAGCTAAGTATTTGTAAAAGTTAACTCTGTATCTTAAGTTACAAGATGATTTAACAAATAAATAGTGAATACATTTGGAGCATTTGGAACTTTGAGAATAATATTCAATTTAACATAACTTCAAAACAGCTTAAGCTACTTATACAATCACACTTTGAAGATAAATGTCGTTGAAAGTTAGGAAAGCAATGAAATAAAAATGACAAAACTTTTTTTTAACAAATTTATAGTTATTTTTTTGCCTATTTTTTCACATTACGACGAGAATAATAATTCAAAAGGAATAAATTTTAAAACAGCTTATGTTGAAACAGCCGCATTGAAAGACGCATTAAGAGTAATAATCGGAAGTCAGTAAAACCTATAACAAAGCCGCGTTCTACTTTAATTTTCAAATGGTATTCGTAAAACCAGAACCTTATGCTTTTCAATGTTGCTGTCAAGCGGTGTGTGCCAGTAGTATGTTTTGGTCGGTTGGCGGACTCTAAAAGTTGCGGAAGGTAGTGGAGTAGTGGAGGTCAAATTTGCGGGTCAACACTGATAAGCATTGCGGTTAGAGATAAGCCATATTTATTGTTGTCGTTGAAGGTCAAATTTGGGGGTCAAATTTGTAGGTCAACACTGATAAGCATGACGAAACATGTAGAGATAAGCCATATCTATTGTTGTCGTTGAAGGTCAAATTTGGGGGTCAAATTTGTAGGTCAACACTGATAAGCATGACGAAACATGGAAAAATGTAAAAAAACATCTGATCTTTGCGGTTAGAGATAAGCCATATCTGTTGCGGCTTAATTAATTTATTTGTGTTAAAGATGTTGTGTCAAATTGTATGTTAAAATGGTTGCGATGGTCATATAAGTCAGCCTATTTGTAATTAATTTGCAGTTTTGGATGTTCCAATTGCGGTTTAGAGTGGATAGAGATAAGCCATATCAGTTGTGGTCAATTAATTTGTGTAATTGGTTAATCATGCATGTACAGCATAAAAATAGATTTTATGTTAAAAAATGTAAAAAATACTACTTGTTCACAACTACGTAACATAGCGCATATAACATTTGCCAAACAAACAACCTATACACTATGTTTTTTATGTTTTTCTTTAATTTCTCTACTAACTGTCCCACTCTCTTAATATGTTACAATAATTCATTATTTAAGCTACTCCGAAAGAAACGTAATTTCTATTGCTATTATTTGTTTTGCTTTTGACTTATTTTCTCTATTACTTGATGTTCTATTGAAATGTTAAATTCTGCCATTTTGAGTTTGACCATCATCGAGTGCGGACGAGTTTTGGTAACACTAAACATATAAAAACACATCATTCTACACTGTATACATTTTAATTACACAATTACATTTATTAAACATTAATCAACCATTTACACAACATTTCATTAGTTTTCATTTGCACACAATTACACAGTATATAAAACCATCAAATCAATGCAAATCATTATGGCCCTTCGAGCCGGATTAATTTTGATCAGTGCGCAGTGATGTTAAATGAATCACATTCAATAATTTGAATTTTATGATATGGTTTATGTGAGTGGATGTATGATTCCGTAAATTTCGTACCGAGAAAAAGAATAATTTTTGCATAAGCGTGACATCGCATATACATACATTATATACCTTTTTTTTGTTCTCAACACGTGTTGAGCAAAGTCGAACAAATTGTTATTCAGAAATCGAATCGGTTAAGTGCATGAAAAGAAATCATTTGCATGTGAGACAGTTTTAAATTGACTTTTTTTTTCCATTTTTTATGAAAATGAATACAATCAAGGTCAAAAGTGGACATGCAAAAGCGGGTATAACGCGAGCTTTGCCATTCGCTGATTCAGTGGATGATTCCATCCCGCTTTCTATGTTAGAAATCCATTTAGTTCGCCTTGAAGAAGCATGGTCTAACTTTTCGCGCCTCCAAGATAAATTATTTGAACTGTGCGGGGAAGCAGATTTCGTAGACCCTGAACAAGAATTCGCGGAATACGAAGAAAAGTACTGCAATGCCCATTCCTTGCTCTCTACCGCGATTCGCGATAAATCTGAAACTCATTCCACGGGGAAACCTATTATTGAACAATTAGCCAATCAACAGGCATCGTTATTAAAACACTTAGAAAGTAAAAATTCGTCTAGTGTCAAATCAATACATTTGCCAGAGTGTGTAATTCCAACCTTTCATGGGGTTTTAAGGATTTGTTTCTGGGAACGATCGATAGGAATCCGTCAATTACTGCTACTCAGAAGTTTCAATACTTAAAGTCCTTCTTAGGCGGAAAGGCGGCAGATTTGATAAGTGACATTCAAATTTGCGAAAATAATTATATTGAAGCGTGGGATAAAATCGAAGCACGTTTCGATAAAAAACAACTCATAGTTCAATCATTCATTCAAAACTTTCTCTCATTACCTTCGTTCAATTCGCCAAATATTCAGTCTCTTCGCAAATTGGCTGATGGAGCTGACAAGACTATTCGCGGATTGAAGGCCTTGGGCTCACTTACTCGTGATCCTTGGCTTATCTATATTCTGTTACAAAAACTTGACCATGATACAAAACAGGCTTGGGCTGAGGAAGCAGGATCAGATGCTGGTAGTACAATCGTTCAATTTCTCGACTTCTTGGAAACGCGTTGCAGTTGTCTTGAGTCTTGCTATACTCTATCCCATTCCACTAAATCGAGTAGCAAGGCTCAAAACATTATTCGTTCACACGTGGTGGAAGCAAAATCAGGATGTCCAAAGTGCAACCAGGATCATTTACTTCCATATTGCCAAAAGTTTATTGCTCTCGGAGTTAATGATCGTCGTACACATCTTCAGCCATAACCAATTTTTAGAAAACTGTTTTTGTTCTCATAGCACCCATAAAAGTTCAATACTAAAATTCATATTAATTGGCCTCATCAAATTATCAATAAAAAAATTTAACAAGACCTTAAAAATTCCAAGAAAAAATAATAAACCTTTCATGCAACAACATCAAGCCCTACAATAGATACAAATAACAATAACGATAAATTAACATGAAGACATATCATCCAACAACAAGGAAGGATTTAACAACATAGACTTATCCTTGATTAGAAAAAAAATTGTATAAATATTGCATGTTTAACAAAAAATTAAATATATGTATTAAAATTAATATTAATATTAAAATTAATTTAAATATTAAAAACAAATTGTTTAAATACTGTATGTTAAACAAAAAAGGCCGTTGCCGGAAGATGTGGGCAAGACAATTAAAAGAGGAAAACAAAGGTAGGTACCTACCAGTGGCGTCGCGTGAATTATTTAGATGGGTGTGCAATGCTTGAAGCGCAGACTGTCGTGCATTGCTATTTTTTGCACGAGCGTCGAAGTAATGCATCGTATATTTGACCTATGACGCTTTACGGAAACAGAACAGAACAGATACAAAAGAAAAGAAAATGATGGAGATGAGAATCATGAGCCATTTGGACCCGGTGTCTGCCATCAAATTTTGAAAATAGTTGTTTTTCTGTTCAAGCTGCTTTGTTGGAGTTCGTGGACCGCCTGCTGACACTTTTTTGTCACACTAAGGATATCTTTATCCGGAGAGTTCCTGGTGCCGTATCCCAGTCCTCCATGGCAGTTCTCATAGTCTTCGTTTGACTAACCGTACCGACAGTACCGTTCAAATCTCCGCCAACAAACAAAAGTCCCGTATTAGAATATCTTCAAAGCTTTTGTGCTAACGTCCAAGAAACGTGCTCGATTTCCGGTGTTTTGCGGGTTGATATTTTCCTGGGATAGACTCACAAAATTTAAAACTCTGGACACCTCTTCGACTCAAAAAAAAGGATATTCTGAAGGTGGGATATTTCAACCGTGGATATTATAAAAAAGAATATAAACTACAGTAATTATTACTAATTTTTGGAGTTTAAGTGGGCAACCGCTAGTGCCAGTTCCCTACCTATTCCACACACACATCAACGCAAACAACTTAGAGCATTCTTCAATAGAATTCGCTTTAACATCTCGAAATGATTGCATACCTTCTTATGCAATATTTAAATATTTTCCCAGCCTTTATGCAAAAATCCGTATTCAGTAGATATCCAAAACATGTAAGTTATGCAATCTCTGTGTCGATTAAAGTCCCAAACCAGTTGTTTGTGAAAAACCAAATGAAAAAATTCTGCTTATATTCGGTGATTTAATTGTGTAACGAAAATGCAATCGCAATATGTACATAATATGATTTGTGATACCGATTATGAATGAATACTATACCCCTTTTCTTGGATGAATGCTACGGCCTCCTTGCAATATGCCATAACCTACCCCAAACTTCCATTGAAAACAACAAATAATTTATAAACCATATACCGCACCCCTCTCACCATCTCACCCTCCCACATCATATCCCCATCATTTTTTTTTTTTTTTTTTTTTTTTTTTTTTATATTCCCAGTTTTTTATTTTACATCTGTCCAAGGACAATTAGTAATTGTTTTTACAGTTGATACAATGGGATGTAAATTCAGGCTTTAGACCATTGCCTAAAGTGCTTCGTTCTTACAGAGTAGTTATACAATACAATTTTTTTTATGTGTATAATATGTTAAATGACAAGTATGTTATATCGTAGCATATATGTATGCATCTGTTATACATATAGCAGATTTTGAATTTTTATTGAAGATCTACTGGTCTGCGTCTTTTTAATCGGCTTCTTGAGTTTACTTCGTTGTCCGGTAAATTACGTATGTCGTTGTTTTGATGGTTTGATATTGTAATTTGATGTTTTCTACTTTGTTTTTTGATTTCGTCTATAACACTCAATATCTTAAGGTCACGATGGATGTCTTCGTTAGGGATGTACCAGGGTGCATTGACAATCGTCCGAAGTATTTTTGATTGCAGTCGCTGTATAATGTCGATATTCGTTTTGGCAGCGGCTCCCCATATTTGAATGCCATAAGTCCATATCGGTGTTATCACAGTCTTGTATATTAATAGTTTGTTTTGCGTTGAAAGGTTCGATTGTTTTCCTAAGAGCCAAAAAAGTTGTCTAATCTTGTTTTTAATTTGGTTGCGTTTTTGAGTTATGTGCAGTTTCCATGTTAGCTTGCTGTCTATTGTCATGCCCAGGTATTTCGCTGAGTTGGCTGTAGTAATGTTCTTGTTATTTAAATAGATGGGTTGAGGGTTGAAGTTCCTTTTCGTGGTGTATATGACTTGGAGCGTTTTTTCCTCGTTAATTTGAATTCCCCATTCGTTGAACCAGTTTATTGTTTTGGTTAGGTGTTGTTGTACTTGATTTGTAGCAGTTTGTAGACAGCTGTGTGAAGATAGGACCACTGTATCGTCCGCAAATGTTGCTAGCATGGAGTCATGTGTTACTGGTTTAGATATGTCCGATGTGTAAAGGAGGTAAAGAGTGGGACCTAATACACTCCCTTGTGGAACGCCTGCGTCGATTTCTCGTAGACCTGAGTATTCGTCGTTGTATTGTATGTAGAAATGCCGATCGCAAAGGTAGCTTTTAATGAGTTGGCAGTATTCAGGTAGTATTGTCCTAAGTTTACATAATAGTCCCTTGTGCCATACACTATCGAAAGCTTTAGCAACGTCAAGGTAAACTGCGACACAGAATTTTTGCTCGTCCAAGTCGTTTAGTATTTTGTTTGTCACTCGATGTACCTGTTGGATGGTGGAGTGCTTCTCTCGAAAGCCAAATTGATGATCCGGGATAAGGTGTTTTTGTTTTAGTGATATGTCAATACGGTCAGATAGCAGTTTCTCGAATATCTTGGAGATGATCGGCAGAAGACTAATTGGTCTATATGATGAGGGTTTAGTTGCATCTTTTCCTGGTTTCGGGATAGCAATTATTTTGGAAACTTTCCATACTTTTGGGTAGTAGTTAAGTCTTAAGATTGAGTTGAATACATTCCTCAGATAAATTATGGCTTTGTCAGGTAATTGTTTTAAGATTTTCCCTGAGATTAAATCGTATCCTGGTGATTTGTTGCATTTTAGTCTGCTTAGTATGTAATGTTTTATTTCTTTCGTGTGTATTTTCTTTATTACTTTATGCATTGTTATGTTGTTGTCTGGGAGAGGTATATTTTGAGCATCGTAGGCATTAGTAAAAGTTGTTTTGAAATAGTCTGCCAATGTTTTTGCTTTGTCAGTGCTTGTTCTGGACCACGTTCCGTCATTCTTCATCAAAGGCGGCTGGTGGGTTATTCCTTTCTTAAGTTTTTTGTTCAGCTTCCAGAGTGAATAATTTGTAGCTTGGTTTGCTGTGAGTTTTGTCAGGAATGTGTTTATGTTTTGGTTATTATTTGTTTTTAGAAGGTCTTTGAGTTCTTTAACTGATTTATTGTAATTTGCTTTGTCGAGAGGTGATCTGCTGCATTGCCAAGTCTTTCGTAGTTTTCGTTTTTCTTTGATTTTTTGTCGTATTAGCTTCGGGGTATAGGTGGATGATTCGTTTTGTGTAATATCAGGTGTTGCTTTATTTGCTGCTAGGTGTATTAAGTCATTAAAGTAAATTATGGAGCTTTCAAGGTCTTTGTGTGATTTGAGAGGAATCCTTACATCCATGCTTATGTCAATTACTTTCCGGAAAGTATCCCAGTCGGTTTTATGGTTGGTTAGGGGAAGATTTGGGCGTCGAGCTGTAATGTTAGTGGAGTATTCGACTATAATAGGAGAGTGGTCAGACGAAAGGTCAAGGCAAGATTTTGTTGTTAAGTGATTATGGTTAATGTCCTTAGTGATACAGAAGTCTATGAGGTCTGGTTTTTTCTTGATGTCAGTAGGCCAGTAGGTCGGCTCTCCAGTGGTTATGTATTTGCAGTTGTTTTTCATTAGGGCTTCCATAAGATTTTTTCCTTTTTTGTTGGTTAGTCTTGAACCCCAGTCTGTATTTTTAGCGTTGAAGTCACCTCCCGCAATAAATCGTGGTCCAATTGTTTTTATGTATTCTGAATATTGAAAAGTACTAATTGTGTGTTTAGGTGGACAGTATAACGCAGATAATATTAATGGTCCATACTTGTCCTCTATTTGAAGTGACATAGCTTGTAGATGTTCCTTTTCGAACTTATCTAGTACATCGTACTTGATTGTTTTTCGTATTATTATTGCTGCACCACCGTGAGCTCGTCCAATAGGGTGGTTAGCATTCTATGTGTGGTATTTAGGAATTTGTATGTGACTTTTATTTGTGAAGTGTGTTTCGGATATTAAGAGTATGTCAATTGAGTTGTCGATTATGAATGTTTTTAGCTCCATAGCGTGTTGGCTAAGTCCGTTTGCATTCCATACTAGTATTTTCAGGTCGGTATTATTGTCCATTTATTTTAGTAATAAGTAAGGTTAGAATGTTCATCATATTAGACATTTGTGTTATAAGTTGTTTCATCATGTCTTTAATTTCAGATAGGTTGTCTGGTTTGCCTTCTTTTTGCTGTTTTTGTATTTCGTGGTTGTTTTTGTTCCTTACAGAGTCTGCGGATGTCGAGGGATTTACATTAGTTGGAACATTGTTTTGGGTTTGTACGTCATTATATTTCGTATTCTTAACGGTGTCAGCGAACGTTATCGAGGGGTTAGTTCTGGTTGGGTTAGGGTTTTGGACTGATGTATCAGTCAGTGTTTGTTTTACTTCAATGTTTTTTGTTCGAAGGGCAGGGAATCTTTGCACCTTTAGGGCTTTGTAAATTTCGCAGCCTTTGTAATTGGCTGTGTGTGATTCACCGCACAAAGCGCATTTTACTCGTATATTGGTACTTTCTGGTTTTATTGTGCATTCGATTGTTTTGTGCCTTCCTGCGCATTTTACACAAATTGGCTCCAACGTACAAAAGTTTTTGGTATGTCCATATTTTTGACAGTTAGAGCATTGTGGTATACTTCTTTTTTGGTGAGGCGGTTCGAAAGATATTTTGCAGTGTTGTAAGTGGCTTATATTATAGATGTCTTTATTGTTTATGTTGGTTTCGAGTTCGATGGCGAAGAGTGGTAGCGGTTTTTTTGTTTTTCTTTGTAATACTCGTATGTTATGGATGTTGATTACTTTATGATCATGTTGAGCGAGTTCGGTTTTAATTTCGTTGAGGTCAGTCGAATGGTGCATATTCCTAAGGATGACGCGGAATCCTCGTTGTTCTTTGGGCTTAAATGTATAGTATTGTGTGTTTTTAAGTTGGAGTGTTTTTATAATTTTTGTATAGGTTACTGAGTCTGTTGGTTGAATTTTGATTTCGTCGTTTGCTAAAACTTTTAGTTCGTATGTGTCCTTAGTTGTTGTCGAATTTAGGGCATTTATTAAGACGTGTATATATTTAACGCCCTGAACATATATTGGAGGGGGTTTCGGTGTGATTGTCGTTACTTCTTTAGTGTTATTGCTTGCAAGTGGGATCTCGCATTCGTCGGGTTCATCATCCGTTGATAGTAACTCAAAACGATTTTGAGATATTTCTACAGGTTGGTTTAGCCAGTATTTTTTTAAGGTGCTCTGGTTTTTTATTTTCTTAGGTTGGTTTTGTTTTCCTTTTTCAGGAGATGCCCTTGTTCTTGTTGTTTGCTTATGTCTTATAGTGGTGATTTCGTTTGTGATGTTGATTAGAGATGTGGTTGTTGTCGGTGTTGTTATGGCTTTTGTGCAACTTTCTGTTACAGTAGTAGTTGTATTAGATGTTGATGCGTTGGTAGTTATGTTTGTTGTTGATGTTGATGCTGTATTTGTTGTTATTGAAAATGTTGTATACGGCGTTAATTTAGTGTTGGAGTTATATAAGTTGTCATTATTTAATTTGACCAGATTGCCCCATGGGGGCGACCTTTGTATACTCATCATAAAAGAGATAATAAGGCTTAGGTGGTAACAGCTTCTGTTTCCCCTGCTTCGCTTGGGTTCCACAGGATCCACAGTGTACACAAGAGACACAGTGTTTCACACTGACAGTTGTTGTTAATCACCAAACTAGGGAATTTGCAAAAGTTTATGTTTTACCTTTTTGTGATGACTTTTGGTTTATACTTCAACTGTTTGTGATGGTTTGCACTGAGAGTAAGTGATACGAATGTGTTCCACTTTTATTTAACGCGGAAAAATACGTATATTCGTGACTGAAATAACACTGATTTGATGACTGATTTGAGCGCTATACAAGGCGTCCCCATCATGAGAAGTAAAAAAAAAAACAATGAACAAACGACAAACTACACACTTATGAAAATCTTCAAATCGGCGCTGGTCGGAAATTTTTTACTTTTGTTTTGTTCATCACTTCAATTACTTTCGTTTAATATAGCTTTCGTTTTGGCGAAAACTTTCATAAGAACTTAAAGCTCCATCTAAATTAATTAAGGACACATACCAGTTTTCATTATTGATCGATTGAAGCGCCAAAGCTTCTGCGGGATACATGTACAACATTATTATTCGATTTCTTGGCGCTACTATAGGAATGTATGTACAAAGGTATCACCTAAAAATAGGCAATGAATAATTAGCTGGGACCTGGGAGCTACTTACAGCAACAAAAACAAAAATGCCTGCGCTGTGGTTTCCACTATAAGGGTACTGTGTCACTACAGAAAAAAAATCCCTTTAGCGCACGCAAATTATTAAAAAAAGCACGTTGAAACAGCAGAAACCAACCTTAACAAGCTAGCTGATGACCTACATATGCACGCAATGCAATTACAGGGATATTACAAAGGCTTTTTTAAGCAGCAGAAACTCAGTCCCGACAGTTTTGTCTAAATGGATCTTTAATATGAGTTCGATTGTGATTGTGTTCGGCCTAGGATGGGATCCAATAGCGTTAAGTATAACATTAAGCCTACAAAACGTAAGTCATATAACCCCATGTCCAACCGTAACCTCGATCCTAACTGGAGTTTCAAAGCTAGAACTTTTCCATTATTCTCCCCTCAACTCCGGCAACCCATACCCATTCCTCAACCCGCCCCCAAAATATCTACTCCTTCTCGCTCCCTTAATTCCTCTAAGCTGACATCTCCTCACAGTTCCTCCACTCGACCCATGACCAACTCGACGGCTCCAGGGCTTCAACCAAAACGGGTATCTTTTAATTTGACCCCAAACTCCACTGACCCATCGACTTCTGCTACAACTTCCTCCAATTACCCGAATTTCGTTCACTCCCATATTCTCAATCCTGCCCAGACTTCCCATATTAACACGCCAACCCCAACCTCTGAAGCGTTTATCGATCCTTTACTTCCCCCAACCATCAAACTAACATCCAAATTTGTTAGCCCTACGTCCTCGAACAATGACCTCGACGGCCGTTACGTTATGGCTCGGCTTCGAGACCACAGACTTTTTGAAAACGTTCGCCTATACCTTGCCTACTTGCATGACAAACCTGAATCAATCTGCATTGACGGAAAGACTAAGACGAATATTCAAATCTCAATTCAGAAAGAAGGCCTCCCAACTGATCCCACTGCACTCCGTGATATTTACACCCGCTTCCATGAAAGCTTTAACATTTCCTCTACTAATGTGGCTAAGGATCTATCTGCTTTTGCTTCTCATATTAACTCCAAACGTATCTCATATCTTCAACGTAACCGAGTTGATCACAATAATTTTTTTCGTCCCTAAAACACCTTTGGCCGCCTCAGATCTGAAATTGCCTCTATCCTTCTACTATCAAAACGTAAGAGGACTACGCACCAAAACTCACGCAGTTTTCCGTCGTACTCACACTCTTCCTTTTGATGTTTATGTTCTTACCGAAACTAATCTTTCCCCGAATATCTTAAACCAAGAGTTGTTTCCAGCATCTTTCAACGTCTTTCGTGATGATAACGTCACTTGTCTTCTAGACATACTTCCCTGCCGTGGCGTTCTCATTGCAGTTCAAAACAGCTTGAACTCTTCCATCATCTCAACATCAACCTCCCCTCTTCTAGATTTTGTTGTAGTAAAAATCTCGCTCGTTAACCGTTCTCTCTACGTAATGTGCTTCTACATACGTCCGTCTCAACCCATCGAATCCTACCAACTCGTCGTGGATGCCATCGACCATTTACTTGATACTTGTAAGCCAAACGATGAAATCATAATTTTCGGCGATTTTAATCTCCCTAATCTACAGTGGAGCTTATCGGAAGATCAATCTTTCTTCGTCCCAATAAACCCGATATCTAGTAAGGAATGCCTTTTTGTCGACCGCGTAACTGATTCTGGGCTTTGTCAAGTCAGTGGTGTTAAAAATTATATGGGACGACAGTTGGATCTTGTTTTCACAACTGACCCTGTAAACTCCTCAACCATTGAAAGTTCTTTACACCTTTCTACTATTGACGCTTACCACCCTCCTCTGCTCCTTTCTTTCTTTTATCACCCCTCTTCCCAATCCCTGCCTCCAACTAACCTGTACTCCTACGACTTCCACAAAGCTAACTTCCGAAAGATCAATGACTTTCTGAGCAGAATCGAACTCAACTTCTCGAACTTATCCGTTGATGAAGCTGCCACCCGTTTTTATGACGAAATCTTTAAATGCATTTCCTTATTCGTTCCTTATTCGCGCCATAAAATTTCACCATCTTCCCCTCCGTGGTATAATAGGAAACTGCGTTCACTTCGTAATAAACGTAACAAACTATGGGCGATCTATCTTCTAACCAGAACTACTACAGATTATTCGAATTATCTCGGTTCGTACTTACAGTTCTCTAACCTTTTTCACTGTCTCTATCAACGCTATCTTTCTGATGCTCAAGCTAACCTCATCAAGGACCCACGGTCATTTTTTCATTTTGTTAATTATAAAAGGAAATCTGATGGATATCCCTCCTCACTCTTGTTTGAAGGCGAGTCCTTAACGGACCCATTTGTAATCGCAAACTCTTTTGCCACCGTGTTCAAGCAGTCCTTCACTGACGACTGCCCTGAACCGGATCACTCCTACTTCAGTTATCTGAAAAACTATACCGTTGGCCCATTCATTTTACCCACCTTTGACCATTCCACGGTGTGCGACAGACTTCTTCATCTCAATGATGAATTTGTTCCCGGCCCAGACGGCCTTCCAGCCATTCTTCTCAAAAAGTGTTCTGCGATTCTTTCACCTTTTATTGCCAATCTCTTTAAACATTCCTTATCTCTTGGGAAATTTCCTAAAATCTGGAAAACGTCCTTCATTTCACCTGTTCACAAAAAAGGGCCAAAGAATGACGTATCTAACTATCGACCTATTGCCAAGCTGTCGCATTTACCCAAGGTTTTCGAAAGTATGATGTACGATTCATTATCCTTTCAGTGCAAGTCTCTTATCTCCCCCCTTCAGCACGGTTTCCTTAAAGGTAGATCCACAACCACCAACCTTGTTGACTTTGTCTCCGTTACACTTTCTGCTTTAGAAAGTGGCAATGAAGTGGATTTAATCGCTACTGACTTCAGTAAGGCCTTTGACAAAATATCTCATCGTTTGATTCTTTTCAAACTCTCCTTCCTTGGCTTCGATCCCCCACTATTGAATTGGTTTTCTTCTTACCTTGAGAACCGATCTTATAATGTTCGTTTTCGTTCTGTTCTCTCTTTGCCTTTTAAAGCCACCTCTGGTGTTCCACAAGGTAGCCACCTTGAACCTTTGATTTTTATTCTGGCTATAAATGATATTGACAACGTCATCAACTTCTCCTCCATCTCCCTCTATGCCGATGACGCTAAATTCTTCAAAATCATTTCTTCTCCACACGACTCTGATCTTCTTCAACAAGACCTCAATAGTTTTTCGGTCTGGTGTCAAAAAAACTTTATGGAGCTGAATATTGCTAAATGTGAATCTCTTACTTTTTCACGTAAACGGATTCAGTCTCCCCCCAGATGTTACTATTTGAACAACCAACCCATTGTTACCGTTCTAACCATTCGCGACCTAGGCGTTTTGTGTGACAGAGAGCTTAACTTTCGGTCACATATTGACGAGATAATCAATAAAGCTAACTCAGCCCTTGGTTTCGTCAAACGGTGGTCTAAAGAATTTACCAATCCCTACGTGACAAAATCCCTTTACATTACCTACGTCCGCCCACTCCTAGAGTACGCTAGCCAAGTGTCGGCACCATACTACCAGGTCCACATTACAAGAATCGAAAGCATTCAACGTCGATTTCTCCGTTTTGCTCTTCGTGGGCTCCCGTGGAATAATCACCTTATCCTTCCACCATATCACGAACGCCTTAATTTAATAAACCTTCAGACCCTTGAAAAAAGAAGAGATGTGGCTGACATTCTGTTTATACATCGTCTTCTCACTGGCTCCGTTGATTGTTCCTATCTTTTGAACTACATTGCCTTTAACACTAACCCTCGGAATTTAAGATCCCCTCCTCTTTTCTATCTTCCCACCCGTCGCACGTTGTACGGCTTGAACGAGCCGATATCCCGTATGTTGCAGAAGGTCAATTCTAACCACCTCCTCTTTGATTTTAATCACTGCACTTCCTCCCTCAAATCTACCCTCCTCCATCCCTCACCTACACCTAATTTAGTTTTAAGTAGTTTTTAAGCCCTAGCTGTAAGTCTTAGTGTAATTAGTTTTTTAAGACCTAAATAGCTTGTATTAAGCTGAATAAATGGGGGTGTATGCCCCCACCAAAATTAAAATTAAAATTAAAAAAGATAAGTAATTATTTTTTTTCTGAAAAGGACTGATAATAAATAATCATAAATAATAGTAAATAATCATTTATATTCTATAGTTCTACAAAGTTCCTGTTTGCTCTCAAGCACTGAAACCCCGCCATTGGGATATTGAACAAGGAGTTACTAGCCGTAAAATGAAACCAAGAGTTGGTAGAGAAGATCCAAAAATCACTATTCACCATCTCATTGGACGAGGTATGTTATGATCCGAGTGCAAATGAAACAAAAAAGTTATAGTAATTAATTCTTGGGTGTGTGTTCAAGAAGTGCGGTGGTAATCGACGGTTCGATAAGACGATTCAAGTAAGAAACTCTAAAGTGTACAAACTGTTAGATACATTTATTTCTGCTGGTATTTGTCAGTCGAATTGGATTCCATGGATATAGCTATGAACATTCTCCGGGCGAGGGTCAACCTACTGCACGCATGATGGACTACATTGTAAAACAAATTGTGTAAGTATATTTATTTTCATATCTTTCTTTTCATGTAATTTAATTTTTCACAGCATAATTTACACAGCGAAAACCAACCACGACAAGCTAGCTGGTGACCTACTTTTCACGCAATGCATTTCCAGCGATATGGCAATAATAAAGTAAGTATCTTTTCTCTGAAAAAGACTGATAGTAAATAATCATTTCTATTCTTTAGTTCTACAAAGTTCCTGTTTACTCCTGATCGCTGAAACCGCTCCATCAGGACATTATCTATTATTATAGTATAGGTAGTCTGTGGTAATAGTCCAACAATAAATCAACAATCAACTGGAGCTCAGGAGCAAACATCAGTCGGCGAAATCGTAGAAAAAACTTAACCACGCCGGAAGAAACTCTAAATGATGTTAATGCAGTAAATGAGACAGATAATCCTAATTTATATTTTTGCAATATTAATAACCTGTTTTTTAGAAACTAAATATATTATGTTCAATTAAAGTGATTATTTTTATTATTCCTTTAAATTTTAGATTTAGATTTAGAAAAATGAGATTGAGAGGGTTTTCTTCAAGGTAACCGTTGTTATTTGGGATGTCGTTTGGAAGATAACTTTGTGGGCCTGGGCAATGATAAAAAAGCATTTCATTTTTAATCCAAGCGTATTGGAGAACATTTAATCAGAAACTTGAAGACGCCAGAAAGAACTAATATTGAGGATTTTATTTGTTTTGTTGCATGTTGACTTTTTATAAATGTTTACTATTGAAGTTATTTGTTGCGAACATCTTAAACACAGAGAGTAGTAGAAGACAAGTCTGACCTAAGACCTGCAATTACCAACAGTAGTAAATATGTGAATAAATGAAAAACGAAAATAAAATCAAGTATTTATTACCTACAACTTTAGAGGCAATTCTTTCTAACCAAAATACTTAGAAGGAATATCGAGTTAAATATAGCAAAATGCAATTCTTAAACTACTCGAGCAATGTTCTTAAAAAATCTCTAATTTTATTGCGAGCTTCAACCAACGAAAGCGGATCATGTGGGATAGGTTCGTACATATTGGCACAGTGTGCAGTTCCTAGAAAATAAAAAGGTCAGCTCGTCTGCACGAAAAACAAAAAAAAGGTTACCTTCAATTTATATCGTTGGCGTATTTGTATTTGAGGATGAAGTCAATCCCAAGGCATGCCATGGGTCAATGGAACCATAAATATACAAAACATTTGTTGTGTTCGGATTTAATGCTCCATAGAAGTTATTCGTCTGTCCCACCAATTCTTGCATGTAATTCAAATCCATTCATAGACAAGGAGTAACCATATAGAAGGCAATTTGAATTTAAAATTATTTTACCAACTTGTTTGAGTAGATATCCATGCACAGTTTAATAAAAAAGTCGATTGGAAATCGACACTAAAAAGGCCTTCCTTTTTATTAGAAGTCTGATAAAAACCGAATTCATTGCAAGTTTAGTAGGTCCACTGACGCGAAGCCTTCTGCTCATCCCAAGTTGTGTTTTGCATGTCAGAAATCATTTTATCATACTTGTAGTCCAGACACTTTTCTTTGTTTTCCACCAACATGAGATGATTCAGTTCGGCAAGACGTTGTACTGGAGTTCCAACTTTTCATTAATTTCACGTTGTCCAATCATGTGTCTCAGCAAAATCTCGAATTGCACAAAAGATCTTCGAACCGCCGTTACACAATTATTCGAATATGATCTGAACTAACTCAGCCAACAAGGTCCCACTCGAGCCTATTGCACCATGGATAAACTGGGGATACTTTTCGCATGACCGTGCAGCCAATGAACCAGGGTATGATCCATCGAAAGCAATCCATTTTTGGGATTCTTCTAGTTGATATTCAGCTTTCATGTGAGCCACGAAATTTACTAAATCAGAAAGGGCCTGTTCTGATGTGAGATACTGTAGATTATCAGTAGACATATCTCTGCAATGTTATGTACATATATACGAATATAATATAAATATTTTTATATTTCTCTAACACTGTATACGTGTTTCGGAACTTGCACAGTTGGCTGACTTTGACCATAGAATCGGTGTTACAACATAAAGCACAATGCATTAAACTCAGAAGCGTATTTAATGCAAGCTCCGCTGGTCATCCATTTGATGGTGGCCTTGCCTTCGCCGCCAATCATTAAGAAAATGGGTCCACCAGGTTTGTAGTATTCATCGTTGACGAAATATATCCCGTCCCAACTTAAGTGAAAATTTCTTGCGCAGGTCTCTTGACATCAGTGATTTTATTCTCTTAGCGACAACAAAACTATAGCCCGTCCCAACTTAAGTGAAATTTTTTTGCGCAGGTCTCTTAACATCAGGGATTTTATTCTCTTAGCGACAACAAAACTACTTTTCCAACCAGTTCTACAGCTAAAAAAAATATGTGTGCATTTCATACAACAAATATACCCCTGCTTGCGAAAACATCTCTCTCGATCGACGATCGAGACATGACTGATTGTCCACACAGAACCGTCATTGGCGCATGCACCCACGCCAAAGAAAAGGGAAATTTGCTGGGTGTTGCACTTCTAAAATATGTGTTTAGTAATGAAAGCCAGAGTTTTGAGCAACTTTTAATAAGGGTTGGAATGGAATTTCCGTTAAACTTTGTGAATGGGCACGCAGGTCTTCACACGAACGCAGGTAGACAGGTAAAGCTGAGAAAAGATGGGTGTCTTTTCTACTCACTTAAAATCGACCTTTCTCGCCCGATACGACTTTCATGGAAAGGCCAAAGTGTCCAATTGTCTATCCACATTTAATAACCCATTTTTTCAAGTGCATAATAGGTATATTTTTACGTGTACTTGTATGACCTTTACCATACTATACCTATAATAAAATAAAATCTCAACTATTTATTTTGTCAAACAATATCTTTTATTGATAAGTATTCATTTTCTTTGATTTACATTATTTTATGTCAATTGTGCTATTTTTCATGATTTTTTTATTTTCTTGATTGTAATATTTTACTTCGTGCATTATACTTTTTTCATGAGTTACTACAATAATTAATTGGTGAAACTCGATGACAGTTAAAACACGGATCAATAATAAAACAATCACGTTTTCCAATATTGGTTCAAAAAAGATAAAGTAGAGAAAAGCATTAGCAATTTCATGCGGTCAAAAATACTTTAAAAGAGAAAATATCCCTTTAATAAATTGCTACTGCGCATGTTGGGATCTTTCTTTTACTTTGGGACGGGCTATTATTGTAAAAAACAAAACTGTGATGAATTTCGAACTTACTTGTTGCCAAAGGGGATACTTTGATTGATTTATGTGGTTAAGAATTTGGTTTAACCATTTCTCGGAAGGCTCTCGACCACGGTGGACAAGAGGAATTTTGCTAGGTTCACCAACAAATCCGTTAGAGAATAATTTTTTCCCAATGGAATTCTGAATGAAGCATACAGCATTATAAAGATGAAATACACTTAGCTGAAACAAGTAGTAGAAAACATAAACAAACGACATGTTTGACATTTGCCAAAGTTTTTGATTTTGTGTCGTGGTGTGTTTACAGTGACTTTGTGAAAACAAATAACCAATGGAAAAGATAAAAATTGTTGCAAATGTGTGGTAATTATTTTTACTGATTCATTTGACTTATGTTATTACCATTTCTTTGTTAATTATTCTTATTTTGTTTGAAACTATTTTTTTTTCGTACAATTTGTTGACCTCGAACGAACAAAAATCAAATGACAGGCAAGCCACTTTTAGTGCATATATGACATATGAAAACAAAATTGCGCATTTAACTATTCTAGGCGTACTATGACAAATTAGTTTATGGATCTGTGACAATAAATTCAAGTTTTTGGTACGACGAAATAGGTTTAGCTAAGTATTTGTAAAAGTTAACTCTGTATCTTAAGTTACAAGATGATTTAACAAATAAATAGTGAATACATTTGGAGCATTTGGAACTTTGAGAATAATATTCAATTTAACATAACTTCAAAACGGCTTAAGCTACTTATGCAATCACACTTTGAAGATAAATGTCGTTGAAAGTTAGGAAAGCAATGAAATAAAAATGACAAAACTTTTTTTAACAAATTTATAGTTATTTTTTTTTGCCTATTTTTTCACATTACGACGAGAATAATAATTCAAAAGGAATAAATTTTAAAACGGCTTATGTTGAAACAGCCGCATTGAAAGACGCATCAAGAGTAATAATCGGAAGTCAGTAAAACCTATAACAAAGCCGCGTTCTACTTTAATTTTCAAATGGTATTCGTAAAACCAGAACCTTATGCTTTTCAATGTTGCTGTCAAGCGGTGTGTGCCAGTAGTATGTTTTGGTCGGTTGACGGACTCTAAAAGTTGCGGAAGGTAGTGGAGTAGTGGAGGTCAAATTTGCGGGTCAACACTGATAAGCATTGCGGTTAGAGATAAGCCATATTTATTGTTGTCGTTGAAGGTCAAATTTGGGGGTCAAATTTGTAGGTCAACACTGATAAGCATGACGAAACATGTAGAGATAAGCCATATCTATTGTTGTCGTTGAAGGTCAAATTTGGGGGTCAAATTTGTAGGTCAACACTGATAAGCATGACGAAACCTGAAAAAAATGTAAAAAATACATCTGATCTTTGCGGTTAGAGATAAGCCATATCTGTTGCGGCTTAATTAATTTATTTGTGTTAAAGATGTTGTGTCAAATTGTATGTTAAAATGGTTGCGATGGTCATATAAGTCAGCCTATTTGTAATTAATTTGCAGTTTTGGATGTTCCAATTGCGGTTTAGAGTGGATAGAGATAAGCCATATCAGTTGTGGTCAATTAATTTGTGTAATTGGTTAATCATGCATGTACAGCATAAAAATAGATTTTATGTTAAAAAATGTAAAAAATACTACTTGTTCACAACTACGTAACATTTTTTTTTTTTTTTTTTTTTTGTAAGAGGGTAGGTGAAGATCTTCCAAAGACACTATGAGAATAGCAAGCGCGTGCTCATAGTAGTGTCAGATTTTTACTGACTAAAAACACCTCCCTTCGATAGATTGATGGATACTTCAACTAAGATATAACTTATCAAGCAATTTTTCTATCACGAAATAATAACTTTTGACAGGTTACTTTCCAATGAAAGATCCTGCATGTTCCGCAATTTAGGCGCGGTTAATCTTATCTTGCCAAGTCGAACGGTTTCGTTCTTTGTAGTCGGCGCAATAAATTGCTCTCATCCAAGATTTGTCGGACTGTATTGTTGGTATGTCCGAATAGTCGGTTTCTATGCTTTCTCGCGAAGCTTCTAGTTTCAGCTTCGATTGTTGGAATTCCGAGATCCCTGTGGATATCGTCGTTTCTAATATACCATGGTGCTTGTACAATTTCTCTAAGCACTTTATTTTGAAAAGTTTGTAAAATATTGGTATTTGTTTTCTTGGTACAACCCCAAAGTTGTATACCGTAGGTCCACACCGGCTTTAGCACTTGCTTGTATAAAAGCAGTTTGTTCTCGGTACTGAGCTTGGAATGTTTTACGAGTAACCAGTACATTTCTCTATATTTGATATCGAGTTCTTTACGTTTCATTTTCACGTGCGAACTCCATTTTAGCTTTGCGTCGAGAGTCATTCCCAGGTATTTGGCCTCGTTTGCAAAGGGTATTCGGGACATGTTTAGGAAAATTGGCGAGTCATTAGTTTTCTTATACGTGAAATTCACGTGAACAGATTTAGTTTCGTTGAGGGCGATCCGCCAGTCCCTCGTCCATTCATTTACCTTATTCAGTGCGATTTGTAGTTTTGCAGTCGTTTCTTCAATTGTATTACCTACTGCAAGGATAGCGGTGTCGTCGGCGAACGTAGCAAGGGTAGTTTCATCTTCTCTTGGTATATCGCGTGTATATAAGAGATAGAGAAGCGGCCCGAGGACGCTACCTTGCGGTACGCCGGCCGAAATTTCTTTGAGCTCCGAGTATTCGTTCCCATTTCTAACACGGAAGAGTCTATTCCCGAGATATGATTCTAGAATATCATATAGGCATACGGGAAGAACTTGTCGTAATTTAAATTTTAAGCCGTCGTGCCACACCTTATCAAAGGCTTGTGAGACGTCAAGGAATACGCTTGAGCATATCTTTTTTTCTTCAAATGCTTTCTCGATTACGTCAGTAATTCTATGCACTTGGTCAATCGTCGAATGCTTGGTTCTGAACCCAAACTGGTGGTCAGGGATAAGATTATTTTCTTCTATAACCGGTTGTATTCGCCTTAATAGTATTCTCTCGAAAACTTTGGATATCACTGGAAGGAGGGAAATTGGTCTATATGATTTTACTTCATTTGGCGGTTTTCCTGGTTTTAAAACCATTATGACCTCCGCAACTTTCCATTGGCTCGGCACGTGTTTTAGTCTGAGTGCCGCATTTATAATCTGAAGAAGCTTAATTAATGCTTTTCTTGGTAGGACTTTGAGAACTTCTCCAGTGATCAAATCATAACCAGGAGCTTTCTTAGGTTTTAGAGATTCGATTTCAAGTTTTAGTTCCCTTAGCGTTGCACTTGTGAGTGTTAAATTGTCAGGTAGTAATTCCGTCCTATTAATATTGTCGTGGACCGCTTGACCATCGTACGGTTTAAAGGTTTCTTCTAGATGGGCGGCAAAAACGTCCGCTTTTTCCTTATCTTCCCTTGCCCATTCATTTTGATTTATTTTAATTGGCGGCGCGGGGATTTTAGGCCTTTTGGTGCCTTTTATAGCTTTCCAAAGTGAATAATTGGAATCTTTTTTCGCTGTTAAATTTTCAAGGTAGGAACCTATCGCCCGATTTTTAAAATCCTTAATAGCTGTCTTCAACAAATTGCACCACTAATTCAAATGTGCTTTATGTTGCGGAGCGCGACTCTGTTGCCATTTTTTACGCGCCTTCCTTTTTTCGTTGACCAATTCTTTTATTTCTTGAGGATATCGTAAGCCGTATTTAGCCGGCGTTTTTCTTGGATTAGGCGTATTATTCCAGGAGGCGAGCTGTACGATCTCAACGAAGCGATCAACTTCAGCCTCAAGTTCATAGGGTGTCGTAAGTGGAACGCTCAGTTCAACATTCTCTTCAATTTCGTTCCTAAGGCCTTCCCAGTTAGTTGATCTACCAGTTAATCTCGCTGGCTCTAGGTTATTGGCTAGTTTTACGCTCAATGTTAAAATAACCGGTGAATGATCAGATGACAAAAAGCTCTCTTCAATTTTAATGTGGTTGGTAGTTATTCCTTTCACGACGAAAAAATCTATCAGATCAGGTATTTTTGAAGTATCAGTTGGCCAGTAGGTCGGTTTGCCCGTCGAGTGGAAATCGCAACTGTACTCCATACCTGCCCCATAGAGCATTCTACCTTTTCGCGAGATGTATCTAGAACCCCAGAACGTGTGTTTCGCATTAAAATCGCCGCCAATAATGAAATTTGGTTTGAGCGATTTGCAAGTTCGTGTAATCACTTTTTTCAAGCGCGGAACGCGGTGGACAGTAGATAGATGAAATTCTAAGAGTACGCTGACTATTTTTTACTCGAATCGTGCACAGTTGCATAGTTTCAAGCTCTATCTTCAGGTCTTCGTATTGTTCAATGCAGTCTTTAATAAACAATGATGATCCACCTCTCGCGTTTCCCGAAGGGTGACAAGCGTGGAAATCATTATATCCTTTTATTTTTAAATTCGATCCCTTTTTTGCGTGAATTTCAGATATCAAGCAAATGTCAAGATCTTTCTCACGTATGAATATTTCCAATACGTCAAGTTTTTGCAAAAGTCCGTTTGCATTCCAAGTGCATATTTTTAACATTGGTTTTTCATTCATGTTGTATTTGAAGTGCGCTTTTTCCATGAATTATTTTCGAGCTTAACCAGCCGATCGATAATAATTTTATTTATTTTACTTTGTTCTTCAAGTTTCTCGAGAATAACTGAGAAAACGAGAGAAACAGGGTCCGGCGAAGTTTCAACGTTTTTTGCTCCTTCGAATGCCGCGGCCTGAGCGTAGGTCTGCACTCTGGCTGTCCGAGGGCCACTATTCGATGGCTTTCCTGATGGTAACTTTTCAATAGCGTTTCTTTTGACAACAGAGGTTAAGGGCTTTTCTGTTGTCTCTCTTTCTCTGACATTTTTGCGCTCTTGAACCGGAGGTTTTGTATTGCCTACTACCTCCTGGGCAGTCTTAGACTTCGGCTTGGCTAACGGTTTTGTATTCCTATTTTGAGGCTTGAGGAACGCATCTCTCCGTTTTTGCAACTCCTTAGCTACTTCACAACCTCTATAATTTGCCGGGTGCTTTCCCTTACAATTAGCACAGATAGCGGAGGATTGTTTATTTCCTCTACAGTCTTGGGAAAAGTGATTTCCGGCGCATTTCACACATCGCGGCTCTTTTTTGCAATACATTTGCGTATGATTAAATTCTGTGGAATTATTTTCGAATTTCTACGCATAGGCTCGATTTTTACCACAATATTTACTATAGATTTAATTCGGTATATATCTTCGATGTTATCAGACCTATCGAAGGCAAGCATAAAGAGCGGAAGTCCACGCCTTACCAGGATATCCCTATCTTCTTCCGTTTGTTGCTTCTCCTTCTTGATGATATTAACGGCATCAAGAATTTTAAACCCTTTGGCTTGGAGGTCGTTAATAACCTATTCTTTGGTGCATGAGGGGTGGAGTCCCCTTGCTACAACACGATGTGGCCTTTCAGACTTTATTTCGAAAGTATACCACTGGAACTTCTCGGCATTTAACTTGTGGGAAATTGCCCGGTAGTCTTCGTGGTTATCAACGTTAATTTTCCACGCATTATTCCTCAAAGATGTGACCTTAAATTTCGATTTTAACGTTCCTTTAAGGAGGCTGTGCAACTTATTATACTCCGTTACACCAACGACATTTATTGGAGGCGGTGCGCGAATTTGCGCTTTGAGTTGTTTTTCTTGCGGTACTTTACGCTTTTGTTCTTTTGGGGACTCGACTTCGGGCGAAGAACCAGCTCTCCTTTTTTTAGTAGGTCTTTTCTTAGGGACCCGATTCGTTTCGCGTGCTAGCTCTTCTTCGTCGGTGTGGTATTCCGGACTAGCTAGGCGTGGAGGAATACATTCGCGTTCTTTCTGCAAACAAGTGTTCCTTAGGACCTTATTTTCTTCTTTTAACAGATCTATCTCTTTCTTAAGATTTTGATAGAGTAGATCCATTTCCTTAAGCTTGATTCGGAATGCTTTATTTTCTTCCTCAAAACTTGTATTTTTCACTGAGTCCTGTTTTTCACGCGCTGGCGCTCCCGGCGGACTTCTTTTCCCGGGATTATTCGATCTTGATGGAGGTGATCGAGATACCCTTGAACTTTTAATAAAAGGGTCAATGGATTGCAATAAGCGGCTCTCCCCAGAATCCGTAGAGCCGACCTCCGAAGAGGGTGGATTTTCCAGTAAAGCTGGACTGCCACCTGGGGTAATTAATCGTTTCGTTTTGTTCATTGCATTTTTTGTATACACTATACGCTCGGTATACGGAGGTTGGATTTTAGTCGCCTCTTACGACAGGCATGCCTACCTCGGGTAAATTCTAGCCACTACCCGAAGGGGGTGTACGCAACATAGCGCATATAACATTTGCCAAACAAACAACCTATACACTATCTTTTTTCTGTTTTTCTTTAATTTCTCTACTAACTGTCCCACTCTCTTAATATGTTACAATAATTCATTATTTAAGCTACTCCAAAAGAAACGTAATTTCTATTGCTATTATTTGTTTTGCTTTCGACTTACTTTCTCTATTACTTGATGTTCTATTGAAATGTTAAATTCTGCCATTTCGAGTTTGACCATCATCGAGTGCGGACGAGTTTTGGTAACACTAAACATATAAAAACACATCATTCTACACTGTACACATTTTAATTACACAATTACATTTATTAAACATTAATCAATCATTTACACAACATTTCATTAGTTTTCATTTGCACAAATCAAATCAATCCAAATCATTATGGTCCTTCGAGCCAGATTAATTTTGATCAGTGCGCAGTGATGTTAAATGAATCACATTCAATAATTCGAATTTTATGATATGGTTTATGTGAGTGGATGTATGATTCCGTAAATTTCGTACCGAGAAAAAGAATAATTTTTGCATAATCGTGTCATCGCATATACATACATTATATAGCTTTTTTTTGTTCTCAACACGTGTTGAGCAAAGTCGAACAAATTGTTATTCAGAAATCGAATCGGTTAAGTGCATGAATAGAAATCATTTGCATGTGAGACAGTTTTAAGTTGACTTTTTTTTCCATTTTTTATGAAAATGAATACAATCAAGGTCAAAAGTGGACATGCAAAACCGGGTATAACGCGATCTTTGCCATTCGCTGATTCAGTGGATGATTCCATCCCGCTTTCTATGTTAGAAATCCATTTAGTTCGCCTTGAAGAAGCATGGTCTAACTTTTCGCGCCTCCAAGATAAATTATTTGAACTGTGCGGGGAAGCAGATTTCGTAGACCCTGAACAAGAATTCGCGGAATACGAAGAAAAGTACTGCAATGCCCATTCCTTGCTCTCTACCGCGATTCGCGATAAATCTGAAACTCATTCCACGGGGAAACCTATTATTGAACAATTAGCCAATGAACAGGCATCGTTATTAAAACACTTAGAAAGTAAAAATTCGTCTAGTGTCAAATCAATACATTTGCCAGAGTGTGTAATTCCAACCTTTCATGGGGATTACAAGGACTGGCCCGGTTTTAAGGATTTGTTTCTGTGAACGATCGATAGGAATCCGTCAATTACTGCTACTCAGAAGTTTCAATACTTAAAGTCCTTCTTAGGCGGAAAGGCGGCAGATTTGATAAGTGACATTCAAATTTGCGAAAATAATTATATTGAAGCGTGGGATAAAATCGAAGCACGTTTCGATAAAAAACAACTCATAGTTCAATCATTCATTCAAAACTTTCTATCATTACCTTCGTTCAATTCGCCAAATATTCAGTCTCTTCGCAAATTGGCTGATGGAGCTGACAAGACTATTTGCGGATTGAAGGCCATGGGCTCACTTACTCGTGATCCTTGGCTTATCTATATTCTGTTACAAAAACTTGACCATGATACAAAACAGGCTTGGGCTGAGGAAGCAGGATCAGATGCTGGTAGTACAATCGTTCAATTTCTCGACTTCTTGGAAACGCGTTGTAGTTGTCTTGAGTCTTGCTATACTCTATCCCATTCCACTAAATCGAGTAGCAAGGCTCAAAACATTATTCGTTCACACGTGGTGGAAGCAAAATCAGGATGTCCAAAGTGCAACCAGGATCATTTACTTCCATATTGCCAAACGTTTATTGCTCTCGGAGTTAATGATCGTCGTACACATCTTCAGCCATAACCAATTTTTAGAAAACTGTTTTTGTTCTCATAGCACCCATAAAAGTTCAATACTAAAATTCATATTAATTGGCCTCATCAAATTATCAATAAAAAAATTTAACAAGACCTTAAAAATTCCAAGAAAAAATAATAAACCTTTCATGCAACAACATCAAGCCCTACAATAGATACAAATAACAATAACGATAAATTAACATGAAGACATATCATCCAACAACAAGGAAGGATTTAACAACATAGACTTATCCTTGATTAGAAAAAAAATTGTATAAATATTGCATGTTTAACAAAAAATTAAATATATGTATTAAAATTAATATTAATATTAAAATTAATTTAAATATTAAAAACAAATTGTTTAAATACTGTATGTTAAACAAAAAAGGCCGTTGCCGGAAGATGTGGGCAAGACAATTAAAAGAGGAAAACAAAGGTAGGTACCAGTGGCGTCGCGTGAATTATTTAGATGGGTGTGCAATGCTTGAAGCGCAGACTGTCGTGCATTGCTATTTTTTGCACGAACGTCGAAGTAATGCATCGTATATTTGACCTATGATGCTTTACGGAAATAGAACAGAACAGATACAAAAGAAAAGAAAATGATGGAGATGAGAATCATGAGCCATTTGGACCCGATGTCTGCCATCAAATTTTGAAAATAGTTGTTTTTCTGTTCAAGCTGCTTTGTTGGAGTTCGTGGACCGCCTGCTGACACTTTTTTGTCACACTAAGGATATCTTTATCCGGAGAGTTCCTGGTGCCGTATCCCAGTCCTCCATGGCAGTTCTCATAGTCTTGGTTTGACTAACCGTACCGACAGTACCGTTCAAATCTCCGCCAACAAACAAAAGTCCCGTATTAGAATATCTTCAAAGCTTTTGTGCTAACGTCCAAGAAACGCGCTCGATTTCCGGTGTTTTGCGGGTTGATATTTTCCTGGGATAGACTCACAAAATTTAAAACTCTGGACACCTCTTCGACTCAAAAAAAATGATATTCTGAAGGTGGGATATTTCAACCGTGGATATTATAAAAAAGAATATAAATACAGTAATTATTACTAATTTTTGGAGTTTAAGTGGGCAACCGCTAGTGCCAGTTCCCTACCTACTCCACACACACATCAACGCAAACAACTTAGAGCATTCTTCAATAGAATTCGCTTTAACATCTCGAAATGATTGCATACCTTCTTATGCAATGTTTAAATATTTTCCCAGCCTTTATGCAAAAATCCGAATTCAGTAGATATCCAAAACATGTAAGTTATGCAATCTCTGTGTCGATTAAAGTCCCAAACCAGTTGTTTGTGAAAAACCAAATGAAAAAATTCTGCTTATATTCGGTGATTTAATTGTGTAACGAAAATGCAATCGCAATATGTACATAATATGATTTGTGATACCGATTATGAATGAATACTATACCCCTTTTCTTTCTGCAGAAGCTGCATGGACGAGGAGGAGGAGGAGACTGTACTTCACCTTCTCTGCACATGCCCTGCACTCTCCCACAAAAGAAATCTCCATCTAGGGGACTTCTTGTTTAACGACACAAACGACTTAGCCAACACTGGCGTCAGAAGTCTTTCGCGCTTCATAAGAAGCTCTCATTGGTTCAACGAGCAGTGAGGGAATCCCCAGATCTGTGTGGTACCACAATGGACCTAATCCTGGTCTAAGTGTGTCGGCCTTGCTGACAGCCACGTCAACCTAACCTAACCTATACCCCTTTTCTTGGATGAATGCTACGGCCTCCTTGCAATATGCCATAACCTACCCCAAACTTCCATTGAAAACAACAAATAATTTATAAACCATATACCGCACCCCTCTCACCCTCTCACCCTCCCACATCATATCCCCATCATGAGAAGTAAAAAAAAAAACAATGAACAAACGACAAACTACACACTTATGAAAATCTTGAAATCGGCGCTGGTCGGAAAATTTTTACTTTTGTTTTGTTCATCACTTCAATTACTTTCGTTTAATATAGCTTTCGTTTTGGCGAAAACTTTCATAAGAACTTAAAGCTCCATCTAAATTAATTAAGGACACATACCAGTTTTCATTATTGATCGATTGAAGCGCCAAAGCTTCTGCGGGATACATGTACAACATTATTATTCGATTTCTTGGCGCTACTATAGGAATGTATGTACAAAGGTATCACCTAAAAATAGGCAATGCATAATTAGCTGGGACCTGGGAGCTACTTACAGCAACAAAAACAAAAATGCCTGCGCTGTGGTTTCCACTATAAGGGTACTGTGTCACTACAGAAAAAAAATCCCTTTAGCGCACGCAAATTATAAAAAAAGCACGTTGAAACAGCAAAAACCAACCTTGACAAGCTAGCTGATGACCTACATATGCACGCAATGTAATTACAGGGATATTACAAAGGCTTTTTTAAGCACCAGAAACTCAGTCCCGACAGTTTTGTCTAAATGGATCTTTAATATGAGTTCGATTGTGATAAGTAATTATTTTTTTTTCTGAAAAGGACTGATAATAAATAATCATAAATAATAGTAAATAATCATATATATTCTATAGTTCTACAAAGTTCCTGTTTGCTCTCAAGCACTGAAACCCCGCCATTGGGATATTGAACAAGGATTTACTAGCCGTAAAATGAAACCAAGAGTTGGTAGAGAAGATCCAAAAATCACTATTCACCATCTCATTGGACGAGGTATGTTACGATCCGAGTGCAAATGAAACAAAAAAGTTATAGTAATTAATTCTTGGGTGTGTGTTCAAGAAGTGCGGTGGTAATCGACGGTTCGATAAGACTATTCAAGTAAGAAACTCTAAAGTATACAAACTGTTAGATACATTTATTTCTGCTGGTATTTGTCAGTCGAATTGGATTCCATGGATATAGCTATGAACATTCTCCGGGCGAGGGTCAACCTACTGCACGCATGATGGACTACATTGTAAAACAAATTGTGTAAGTATATTTATTTTCATATCTTTCTTTTCATGTAATTTAATTTTTCACAGCATAATTCACACAGCGAAAACCAACCATGACAAGCTAGCTGGTGACCTACTTTTCACGCAATGCATTTCCAGCGATATGGCAATAATAAAGTAAGTATTTTTTCTCTGAGAAAGACTGATAGTAAATAATCATTTCTATTCTTTAGTTCTACAAAGTTCCTGTTTACTCCTGATCGCTGAAACCGCTCCATCAGGACATTATCTATTATTATAGTATAGTTAGTCTGTGGTAATAGTCCAACAATAAATCAACAATCAACTGGAGCTCAGGAGCAAACATCAGTCGGCGAAATCGTAGAAAAAATTTAACCACACCGAAAGAAACTCTAAATGATGTTAATGCAGTAAATGAGACAGATAATCCTAATTTATATTTTTGCAATATTAATAACCTGTTTTTTAGAAACTAAATATATTATGTTCAATTAAAGTGATTATTTTTATTATTCCTTTAAATTTTAGATTTAGATTTAGAAAAATGAGATTGAGAAGGTTTTCTTCAAGGTAACCGTTGTTATTTGGGATGTCGTTTGGAAGATAACTTTGTGGGCCTGGGCAATGCTAAAAAAGCATTTCATTTTTAATCCTACAGTCCAAGCGTATTGGAGAACATTTTATCAGAAACTTGAAGACGCCAGAAAGAACTAATATTAAGGATTTTATTTGTTTTGTTGCATGTTGACTTTTTAGAAATGTTTACTATTGAAGTTATTTGTTGCGAACATTTTAAACACGGAGAGTAGTAGAAGACAAGTCTGACCTAAGACCTGCAAAAACCAACAGTAGTAAATATGTGAATAAATGAAAAACGAAAATAAAATCAAGTATTTATTACCTACAACTTTAGAGGCAATTCTTTCTAACCAAAATACTTAGAAGGAATATCGAGTTAAATATAGCAAAATGCAATTCTTAAACTACTCGAGCAATGTTCTTAAAAAATCTCTAATTTTATTGCGAGCTTCAACCAACGAAAGCGGATCATGTGGGATAGGTTCGTACATATTGGCACAGTGTGCAGTTCCTAGAAAATAAAAAGGTCAGCTCGTCTGCACGAAAAACAAAAAAAAAGGTTACCTTCAATTTATATCGTTGGCGTATTTGGATTTGAGGATGAAGTCAATCCCAAGGCATGCCATGGGTCAATGGAACCATAAATATACAAAACATTTGTTGTGTTCGGATTTAATGCTCCATAGAAGTTATTCGTCTGTCCCACCAATTCTTGCATGTAATTCAAATCCATTCATAGACAAGGAGTAACCATATAGAAGGCAATTTGAATTTAAAATTATTTTACCAACTTGTTTGAGTAGATATCCATGCACAGTTTGATAAAAAAGTCGATTGGAAATCGACACTAAAAAGGCCTTCCTTTTTATTAGAAGTCTGATAAAAACCGAATTCATTGCAAGTTTAGTAGGTCCACTGACGCGAAGCCTTCTGCTCATCCCAAGTTGTGTTTTGCATGTCAGAAATCATTTTATCATACTTGTAGTCCAGACACTTTTCTTTGTTTTCCACCAACATGAGATGATTCAGTTCGGCAAGACGTTGTACTGGAGTTCCAACTTTTCATTAATTTCACGTTGTCCAATCATGTGTCTCAGCAAAATCTCGAATTGCACAAAAGATCTTCGAACCGCCGTAACACAATTATTCGAATATGATCTAAACTAACTCAGCCAACAAGGTCCCACTCGAGCTTATTGCACCATGGATAAACTGGGGATACTTTTCGCATGACCGTGCAGCCAATGAACCAGGGTATGATCCATCGAAAGCAATCCATTTTTGGGATTCTTCTAGTTGATATTCAGCTTTCATGTGAGCCAGGAAATTTACTAAATCAGAAAGGGCCTGTTCTGATGTGAGATACTGTAGATTATCAGTAGACATATCTCTGCAATGTTATGTACATATATACGAATATAATATAAATATTTTTATATTTCTCTAACACTGTATACGTGTTTCGGAACTTGCACAGTTGGCTGACTTTGACCATAGAATCGGTGTTCCAACATAAAGCACAATGCATTGAACTCAGAAGCGTATTTAATCCAAGCTCCGCTGGTCATCCATTTGATGGTGGCCTTGCCTTCGCCGCCAATCATTAAGAAAATGGGTCCACCAGGTTTGTAGTATTCATCGTTGACGAAATATATCCCGTCCCAACTTAAGTGAAAATTTCTTGCGCAGGTCTCTTCACATCAGTGATTTTATTCTCTTAGCGACAACAAAACTATAGCCCGTCCCAACTTAAGTGAAATTTTTTTGCGCAGGTCTCTTAACATCAGGGATTTTATTCTCTTAGCGACAACAAAACTACTTTTCCAACCAGTTCTACAGCTAAAAAAAATATGTGTGCATTTCATACAACAAATATACCCCTGCTTGCGAAAACATCTCTCTCGATCGACGATCGAGACATGACTGATTGTCCACACAGAACCGTCATTGGCGCATGCACCCACGCCAAAGAAAAGGGAAATTTGCTGGGTGTTGCACTTCTCAAATATGTGTTTAGTAATGAAAGCCAGAGTTTTGAGCAACTTTTAATAAGGGTTGAAATGGAATTTCCGTTAAACTTTGTGAATGGGCACGCAGGTCTTCACACGAACGCAGGTAGACAGGTAAAGCTGAGAAAAGATGGGTGTCTTTTCTACTCACTTAAAATCGACCTTTCTCGCCCGATACGACTTTCATGGAAAGGCCAAAGTGTCCAATTGTCTATCCACATTTAATAACCCATTTTTTCAAGTGAATAATAGGTATATTTTTACGTGTTTTTGTATGATTTTATAATTTTTTATTTTCTTTTATGACTTGTATGACCTTTACCATACTATACCTATAATAAAATAAAATCTCAACTATTTATTTTGTCAAACAATATCTTTTATTGATACGTATTCATTTTCTTTGATTTACATTATTTTATGTCAATTGTGCTATTTTTCATGATTTTTTTATTTTCTTGATTGTAATATTTTACTTCGTGCATTATACTTTTTTCATGAGTTACTACAATAATTAATTGGTGAAACTCGATGACAGTTAAAACACGGATCAATAATAAAACAATCACGTTTTCCAATATCGGTGCAAAAAAGATAAAGTAGAGAAAAGCATTAACAATTTCATGCGATCAAAAATACTTTAAAAGAGAAAATATCCCTTTAATAAATTGCTACTGCGCATGTTGGGATCTTTCTTTTACTTTGGGACGGGCTATTATTGTAAAAAAACTGTGATGAATTTCGAACTTATTTGTTGCCAAAGGGGATACTTTGATTGATTTATGTGGTTAAGAATTTGGTTTAACCATTTCTCGGAAGGCTCTCGACCACGGTGGACAAGAGGAATTTTGCTAGGTTCACCAACAAATCCGTTAGAGAATAATTTTTTCCCAATGGAATTCTGAATGAAGCATACAGCATTATAAAGATGAAATACACTTAGCTGAAACAAGTAGTAGAAAACATAAACAAACGACATGTTTGACATTTGCCAAAGTTTTTGATTTTGTGTCGTGGTGTGTTTACAGTGACTTTGTGAAAACAAATAACCAATGGAAAAGATAAAAATTGTTGCAAATGTGTGGTAATTATTTTTACTGATTCATTTGACTTATGTTATTACCATTTCTTTGTTAATTATTCTTATTTTGTTTGAAACTATTTTTTTTCGTACAATTTGTTGAACTCGAACGAACAAAAACCAAATGACAGGCAAGCGACTTTTAGTGCATATATGAAATATGAAAACAAAATTGCGCATTTAACTATTCTAGGCGTACTATGACAAATTAGTTTATGGATCTGTGACAATAAATTCAAGTTTTTGGTACGACGAAATAGGTTTAGCTAAGTATTTGTAAAAGTTAACTCTGTATCTTAAGTTACAAGATGATTTAACAAATAAATAGTGAATACATTTGGAGCATTTGGAACTTTGAGAATAATATTCAATTTAACATAACTTCAAAACAGCTTAAGCTATTTATGCAATCACACTTTGAAGATAAATGTCGTTGAAAGTTAGGAAAGCAATGAAATAAAAATTACAAAACTTTTTTTAACAAATTTATAGTTATTTTTTTGCCTATTTTTTCACATTACGACGAGAATAATAATTCAAACGGAATAAATTTTAAAACGGCTCATGTTGAAACAGCCGCATTGAAAGACGCATCAAGAGTAATAATCGGAAGTCAGTAAAACCTATAACAAAGCCGCGTTCTACTTTA
Organism: Portevinia maculata; assembly: GCA_949715645.1. Taxonomy (NCBI): domain Eukaryota; kingdom Metazoa; phylum Arthropoda; class Insecta; order Diptera; family Syrphidae; genus Portevinia; species Portevinia maculata. Next base: position 180,816,024 of record OX454526.1, read on the forward strand.
ATTTTCAAATGGTATTCGTAAAACCAGAACCTTATGCTTTTCAATTTTGCTGTCAAGCGGTGTGTGCCAGTAGTATGTTTTGGTCGGTTGACGGACTCTAAAAGTTGCGGAAGGTAGTGGAGTAGTGGAGGTCAAATTTGCGGGTCAACACTGATAAGCATTGCGGTTAGAGATAAGCCATATCTATTGTTGTCGTTGAAGGTCAAATTTGGGGGTCAAATTTGTAGGTCAACACTGATAAGCATGACGAAACATGTAGAGATAAGCCATATCTATTGTTGTCGTTGAAGGTCAAATTTGGGGGTCAAATTTGGGGGTCAAATTTGTAGGTCAACACTGATAAGCATGACGAAACATGGAAAAATGTAAAAAAAACATCTGATCTTTGCGGTTAGAGATAAGCTATATCTGTTGCGGCGTAATTAATTTATTTGTGTTAAAGATGTTGTGTCAAATTGTATGTTAAAATGGTTGCGATGGTCATATAAGTCAGCCTATTTGTAATTAATTTGCATTTTTGGATGTTCCAATTGCGGTTTAGAGTGGATAGAGATAAGCCATATCAGTTGTGGTCAATTAATTTGTGTAATTGGTTAATCATGCATGTACAGCATAAAAATAGATTTTATGTTAAAAAATGTAAAAAATACTACTTGTTCACAACTACGTAACATAGCGCATATAACATTTGCCAAACAAACAACCTATACACTATGTTTTTTATGTTTTTCTTTAATTTCTCTACTAACTGTCCCACTCTCTTAATATGTTACAATAATTCATTATTTAAGCTACTCCGAAAGAAACGTAATTTTTATTGCTATTATTTGTTTTGCTTTTGACTTATTTTCTCTATTACTTGATGTTCTATTGAAATGTTAAATTCTGCCATTTTGAGTTTGACCATCATCGAGTGCGGACGAGTTTTGGTAACACTAAACGTATAAAAACACATCATTCTACACTGTACACATTTTAATTACACAATTACATTTATTAAACATTAATCAACTATTTACACAACATTTCATTAGTTTTCATTTGCACACAATTACACAGTACATAAAACCATCAAATCAATCCAAATCATTATGGTCCTTCGAGCCGGATTAATTTTGATCAGTGCGCAGTGATGTTCATCAATAGTGATCACATTCAATAATTTGAATTTTATGATATGGTTTATGTGAGTGGATGTATGATTCCGTAAATTTCGTACCGAGAAAAAGAATAATTTTTGCATAAGCGTGACATCGCATATACATACATTATATACCTTTTTTTTGTTCTCAACACGTGTTGAGCAAAGTCGAACAAATTGTTATTCAGAAATCGAATCGGTTAAGTGCATGAATAGAAATCATTTGCATGTGAGACAGTTTTAAGTTGACTTTTTTTTCCATTTTTTATGAAAATGAATACAATCAAGGTCAAAAGTGGACATGCAAAAGCGGATATAACGCGAGCTTTGCCATTCGCTGATTCAGTGGATGATTCCATCCCGCTTTCTATGTTAGAAATCCATTTAGTTCGCCTTGAAGAAGCATGGTCTAACTTTTCGCGCCTCCAAGATAAATTATTTGAACTGTGCGGGGAAGCAGATTTCGTAGACCCTGAACAAGAATTCGCGGAATACGACGAAAAGTACTGCAATGCCCATTCCTTGCTCTCTACCGCGATTCGCGATAAATCTGAAACTCATTCCACGGGGAAACCTATTATTGAACAATTAGCCAATCAACAGGCATCGTTATTAAAACACTTAGAAAGTAAAAATTCGTCTAGTGTCAAATCAATACATTTGCCAGAGTGTGTAATTCCAACCTTTCATGGGGATTACAAGGACTGGCCCGGTTTTAAGGATTTGTTTATGGGAACGATCGATAGGAATCCGTCAATTACTGCTACTCAGAAGTTTCAATACTTAAAGTCCTTCTTAGGCGGAAAGGCGGCAGATTTGATAAGTGACATTCAAATTTGCGAAAATAATTATATTGAAGCGTGGGATAAAATCGAAGCACGTTTCGATAAAAAACAACTCATAGTTCAATCATGCATTCAAAACTTTCTCTCATTACCTTCGTTCAATTCGCCAAATATTCAGTCTCTTCGCAAATTGACTGATGGAGCTGACAAGACTATTCGCGGATTGAAGGCCATGGGCTCACTTACTCGTGATCCTTGGCTTATCTATATTCTGTTACAAAAACTTGACCATGATACAAAACAGGCTTGGGCTGAGGAAGCAGGATCAGATGCTGGTAGTACAATCGTTCAATTTCTCGACTTCTTGGAAACGCGTTGCAGTTGTCTTGAGTCTTGCTATACCCTATCCCATTCCACTAAATCGACTAGCAAGGCTCAAAACATTATTCGTCCACACGTGGTGGAAGCGAAATCAGGATGTCCAAAGTGCAACCAGGATCATTTACTTCCATTGTTGGCAACGACACTACCGATTGCGTAGGTTAGGATGTAGAGGCGAACGGATCTAATGTTGGCAACGACACTACCGAGGGCGTAGGTTAGGATGTGGAGGCGAACGGAGCTAGAGGAGATGACAGATGACACGACGGCTGCCAACTGGGAAAGAGAAGAAGATTTAGCGGATAAAGGCAACACCAATTTTAAAACATAAAAATATACGAAGAAATAAATAAAGAAAGAGTCAAAATAAAATAAGTAGTCAGCATTTTCCTTATGGTCGTCACATAAGTTTTTAAAATTGTTGTCTTAATTCGCCTCACGAACGTTTCGGTAAAATAAAAATTATCCTTTGCAATTGAGAATTGTAGAGACGCCATTTTGTTTTTGCGAAACATATAGAGTATTTTTATGAATCTAAGAAGCAGCAAGATGGAGAACAAGGTATATGTACAAGATATATCAGACGACGAGCTCGAGAGAACTGTGGTCGAGATGAATACGCCATCACAGACTCGGCCAAGTATTTCCAGTGAACAGTTTACCTCACTTATCGCAGGCATAAATACATTACGTGATTCTGTCGAAGAGCTGCGCAAGGAATCGTTGCAGAGCAAAAATGAATTGCAACAACTCCAAGCACAAGTAAATGCTAGCAACAAGATCGAAGCGCAATGGAGGCACCCAATGTCCCAGCCCCAGCCCAAACTGGATGATCACATCCTATCATTGTCGTCATCGTTTATGCATCTGCCAATTTCCCAGCAGCGTCCGAGTAGTTCCTCCGCCGAACAGCCTCCTGAGCCACCAAGATTTCCTGAAAAGGCCCACCAGATCCCGCCAAATTCAGCTGAGGCAATGGACGATTTGCCATTCGTACCTCCACAAACGTTTAGACAGCCACAGTCTCAACATCCATATTTGCAAACAGGTCATACTGCCAGACGTATAACAACATTTGTCGACGATGCTGCCGCTAATCTATATCCTTTGCCACCATTTAGTGGTGATCCTGAAGAGTGGCCACTGTTCTTTGCCAATTTTCGGGATACCACAATTGAATTTGGATATAACGATCGACAGAACGTCATGCGTTTGCAAAGGGCATTGAAGGGCGACGCAATGGAATCAGTTTCGTCCATGCTTCTTTATGCGGAGAATTTACCACTTATCATGGATGAATTACATTTCAACTTTGGGCGCTCAGATTTGCTTGTGGAGGCGCAGCTATCCAAAGTGCAACTATTTCCAGCAATCAGTGAAAGTCACCCAGCAAATATCTTGCCATTGTCAAATCGAGTTCGTAACATGGTCGCGTTCTTCAAGTCGGCTAACTGTGCACATCAACTAGCAAATCCAACCTTACTGCGCGAACTTATTAACAAGTTGCCACCATCAAAACAGTACGAGTGGGCAAAACATGCAGAAGCCGTTTCGCCTTTCCCAACTTTAGAAACGTTTGCAAATTGGATAAAGGTTCTCGCTAGGGTGGTGAGTCTTATGCCCGGTAAACCCGCCAGCAGTTCGATAGCCAGTTCGTCATCTACAACACATTTTCGTCAACAAGTCAATGATAGCCAAAACCGTTTTCCAACGTCATCTAATCCGTCCCGCCGAGTTCTATACAGTGCTGAGTCTGAGCAGTCGAAATTAAGATGTGTCCAATGTAGCCAACAACATAGGTTAAGCGAATGCCAACTGTTTAACGCCCTTGAAGTCAATGATAAGTGGAACATAGTCAAACAACTTCGTCTCTGCTTCTCTTGCTTACAGCAAGGGCATAATTTGTACAGCTGTCTTCGCAGAAAACCCTGTGCAGTCAATAGATGCACTCGATTACACCATCAAACATTGCATCAAGATCAAAGACCGTCAACAAGTGAGACTCAACAGAGCCAACAAGTGTTGAACTGCCGTCAGAATTCTCATAGTAGCCAGTTATTCAAGATTCTACCTGTAGTATTATCAGGACCTCATGGGAGTGTTAATGTCCATGCCATGTTTGATGAGGGGTCTTCTGTAACTTTACTGGAAGAAAACATCTCTACCACACTGGGATTAAAGGGGCACAGTCTTCCGCTCACTCTGCAATGGTATGACGACAAGACGACAACAGAAGCATCCAAAAAGATATCATTTAACATCAAGGGACAAGACTACGACGGTAAAGGCTATGCATTAAAGAATGTACGCACAGTTGCAAATCTGAATCTGCCTGTTCAGGCGTTTTGCAAAGAAAATTATGAACACATGAAGGATGTGCCAATAGTCAATTACGCAGAGGCAAAGCCAGTGCTTCTTATTGGACTCGATAATTGCTACTTAGGAGTGCACAAAGATTTGGTGGAGGATGGTCCGGACAAGCCCATTGCAGCAGAAACGAGATTGGGTTGGGTTGCGTATGGCCCTTTAAATGCAGCTGTAGATTTTCATCAACCAAGAGTACTTCATGTGCACCGTTCCAACGAGTTGGAAAAGATCGAGAAACTAGTCGAAGAATACTTTCTAATGGAAAATTTTGGCGTGCGAAGTTCCGACGTAGTTTTGGAGAGCGATGATGACATTCGTTCAGGGAGAATTCTTTCTGAAACCACTAAAAGGATTGGACAACGATATGAGACTGGTCTTTTATGGCGTACAGACAACACGACGCTACCAACGTCCTCGAGTTTTATTATGGCCAAACAACGTCTGCTAAATATTGAAGCCAAAATGTATAAAGATGAAACATATGCTACCAGTTATAAAGCTGAAATAAACAAGTACATCTCCAAGGGGTATGCAAAACTCCTTTCGTCCACAGAAGCGGTAGTTGAGGGCCCAACGACTTGGTATCTTCCACACTTTGGGGTGGTCAACCCCAATAAGCCGAATAGAATACGGATAGTGTTTGATGCCGCTGCTACAACATCGAAGGTCTCGTTAAATTCAAAACTTTTAAAAGGACCAGAAAATGCACAGCCTCTGGCAGCCATCATTCATAAATTTCGTCAAGGTATCGTCGCTGTGGCGGGGGATATTCAGGAGATGTTCTCTCAGGTACGGATTAGAGCTGCTGATCAGAGTTCGCAACGCTTCTTATGGAGGGACGGTGACTCCAGAAATGCGATTCAAGTATATTCAATGACTTCCATGATATTTGGTTCTATTTGTTCCCCTTGCTGCGCGGAATACGTGAAAAACGTCAACGCCACCGAACATTCCTCTGCTATGCCGAGAGGAGCAAGAGCCGTCATCGAGAGCACTTATGTGGATGATCTGGTTGCAAGTTTTGACTCTGAAACAGACGCGGAAGAAGTCACTGTGGAGGCGGTTAAGATTAATGGGGCCGCTGGTTTTCGACTACGTAACTTTGTTTCGAATTGTAAAGAACTTCAAACAAAATTAAACCTAGATAACACACCGATAGAGGAAAAATTCAATATGGAACGCCAAACTAACACAGACAAGATTTTGGGAATGTTTTGGAACACTCGCAATGACACTTTCCAGTTTCAATTTAAATTTAACAAGATTCCAAGAGAGGTTCTCGAAACTAAACGACCGCCAACAAAAAGGGAAATGTTAGGGATTATAATGGCTGTATTTGATCCCTTTGGACTTTTGGCTAATTTTATGATATTTGTCAAACTGGTGCTGCAAGCAACTTGGAAAGAACAAATTGGTTGGGATGATCCATTACCTTACCGATTGTGCATCCAGTGGAATGTCTGGTGGAAGGAGTTTCAGGAAGTTAAGAGATTTGCTGTTAAGCGATGTTACTCACCTTTATTGCCAATTGCTGATGACATTCAGCTGCATATATTTGTCGATTCCAGTTCATCCGCATATGCAGCCGTGGGCTACTTTCGAATTAAAAGAGGAAGCCAAATTCACATCGCCTTCACTGCTGCTAAAACGAGATGTGCTCCACAAAAGGGTATGACTATTCCCCGCCTTGAGCTGCAAGCAGCAGTTCTTGGATGTCGTCTTGCAACATCGATAGCGAACTGTCATGACTTTCAGCTAGGCAGTATAATATTTTGGTGCGATTCAAAGACAACTGTGCTCTGGATTCGCTCAACAACCAGAAGATACAAACAATTTGTAGCTTGTAGAATATCTGAAATTCTCAGCAGTTCCAGACCAGCACAGTGGAGATGGTTACCAACTGATCTAAACGCTGCTGATGAAGCCACACGTGCCCGCTTTCCACCGAAATTTGAGCCAATGTCCAAGTGGATTCTGGGCCCAAAAGAGACTAGAATTTTGAACTCCGCACATTGTGCTACAGAAGAATTGCCAGCTCGGGTCATGATGACAAATACAGGTGAGGGTCTATTCAATTATACTAATTTTTCATCTTATTTAAGACTGTTACGAGTTGTCGCATGGATTGTACGATTCGTAAGGAACGCTCGTATAAAAGAACAGCCCGATCGCCGTCAGGAAGGCGAACTCACAGCCTCCGAGCTAACTAGTGCAGAAAAACGCGTTTGCCGCCAAATCCAGCATGAAATTTTTGGTAGTGAGATTGCTGCACTATCTACAGCAAGAACAGTGAAGACATCAAGTAATATCTACCAACTAACGCCATACTTAGACGAAGAAGGAATATTGAGAGTGAAGGGAAGAATTGATGCCGCCTATTGTCTTCCCCTGTCGGCACGTCGCCCAATAATAATTCCTCAAGGCCATCCAGTATCACGACTTATCATGTATCATTTTCATCATAAGCGTCATCATCAAAATGACCTTTTAACAATCAACGAGATGCGACAAAGGTTTTGGTTGCCACACGCTCGCGCCGAACTGAAGTCGGTAAAGAAAAAATGTTCTTTATGTATCATCAGCAGAGCAGCGCCAGCCGAACCATTGATGGGTCAACTGCCACCAGAGCGCCTTACTCCGTACGTTCGCCCATTTAGCTACACGGGGGTAGACTACTGTGGGCCATTCCTAGTTACCATCCGAAGACGAAGAGAGAAGCGTTGGGTAGCATTATTTACGTGCCTCACAACCCGTGGGGTGCACTTAGAGGTTTCGGAGGATTTGTCCACAGACTCGTTTTTGTTGTGCCTGAGAAATTTTGTGAACCGCCGTGGGACACCTGTCAAAATTCGTAGCGATAATGGTACCAACTTCGTAGGAGCCCAAAAAGACCTACGAAATGGTAATCGTCTTTTTGATTTGGATCGTGTTCAGCAGAATGTTTCAAAGGAGAAGATCGAGTGGGTTTTCAACTGCCCAGCGAACCCAAGTGCCGGTGGCTGTTGGGAACGTCTAATTCAATGTGTCAAGCGTTTATTGGATAGGGTCTTGAAGGAAGAAGCGCCAAAGTTGGAGACATTTCGAAGTGTTTTAATAGAGGCCGAGAATATCATCAACAGCCGGCCATTGACGGATTTACCGTTGACTTCAGAGGAAGACAAACCATTGACGCCGAATCACTTTCTTCTTGGTTGTCTCAATTCAACTCAAACGCCAAGCTCTGAAGAAGATCGAGTTTGTCTGCGAAAGCAGTGGAGAATCGCACAGAATCTCAAGGACAGGCTATGGAAGAGATGGACGGTGGAATATTTACCCGGTTTGTTGACACGTTCAAAATGGAATAAGGAGGCGGTTCCGCTGCAGCTGGATCAGCTTGTAATCGTATGTGACAATACGCAGCCAAGAAGCCAATGGCAGAAAGGAGTTATTACAAAGGTGTTCACTGCGCCGGATGGCCAAGTTCGCAGTGCAGAGGTGCGCACAACCAGAGGAATACTTCGCCGACCTGCCATCAAGCTAGCCGCTTTGGAATTTAGTGAATCCTCTGAGGACTTCACGAGGGGTGGAATGTTGGCAACGACACTACCGAGGGCGTAGGTTAGGATGTGGAGGCGAACGGAGCTAGAGGAGATGACAGATGACACGACGGCTGCCAACTGGGAAAGAGAAGAAGATTTAGCGGATAAAGGCAACACCAATTTTAAAACATAAAAATATACGAAGAAATAAATAAAGAAAGAGCCAAAATAAAATAAGTAGTCAGCATTTTCCTTATGGTCGTCACATCCATATTGCCAAACGTTTATTGCTCTCGGAGTACACATCTTCAGCCATAACCAATTTTTAGAAAACTGTTTTTGTTCTCATAGCACCCATAAAAGTTCAATACTAAAATTCATATTAATTGGCCTCATTAAATTATCAATAAAAAAATTTAACAAGACCTTAAAAATTCAAGAAAAAATAATAAACCTTTCATGCAACAACATCAAGCCCTACAATAGATACAAATAACAATAACGATAAATTAACATGAAGACATATCATCCAACAACAAGGAAGGATTTAACAACATAGACTTATCCTTGATTAGAAAAAAAATTGTATAAATATTGCATGTTTAACAAAAAATTAAATATACCTATTAAAATTAATATTAATATTAAAATTAATTTAAATATTAAAAACAAATTGTTTAAATACTGTATGTTAAACAAAAAAGGCCGCTGCCGGAAGATGTGGGCAAGACAATTAAAAGAGGAAAACAAAGGTGGGTACATACCAGCGGCGTCGCGTGAATTATTTAGATGGGTGTGCAATGCTTGAAGCGCAGACTGTCGTGCAATGCTATTTTTTGCACGAGCGTCGAAGTAATGCATCGTATATTTGACCTATGACGCTTTACGGAAACAGAACAGAACAGATACAAAAGAAAAGTAAATGATGGAGATGAGAATCATGAGCCATTTGGACCCGATGTCTGCCATCAAATTTTGAAAATAGTTGTTTTTCTGTTCAAGCTGCTTTGTTGGAGTTCGTGGACCGCCTGCTGACACTTTTTTGTCACACTAAGGATATCTTTATCCGGAGAGTGCCGTATCCCAGTCCTCCATGGCAGTTCTCATAGTCTTCGTTTGACTAACCGTACCGACAGTACCGTTCAAATCTCCGCCAACAAACAAAAGTCCCGTATTAGAATATCTTCAAAGCTTTTGTGCTAACGTCCAAGAAACGCGCTCGATTTCCGGTGTTTTGCGGGTTGATATTTTCCTGGGATAGACTCACAAAATTTAAAACTCTGGACACCTCTTCGACTCAAAAGAAAGGATATTCTGAAGGTGGGATATTATAAAAAAGAATATAAACTACAGTAATTATTACTAATTTTTGGAGTTTAAGTGGGCAACCACTAGTGCCGGTTCCCTACCTACTCCACACACACATCAACGCAAACAACTTAGAGCATTCTTCAATAGAATTCGCTTTAAAATCTCGAAATGATTGCATACCTTCTTATGCAATGTTTAAATATTTTCCCAGCCTTTATGCAAAAATCCGTGTTGGGGCAAGAATTATCCCCTGCTGGTTGCTCGGTTATGTGATGGATGACCAAAGAAAAATAAAACGTGTGTAAGGTTTTGGTTCGGTACACTTTATTTCGACAGGTCTTACCTCGTTGAGGTTTGGATGAAAAAGAGAAAGATGTAATAAAATAATCTATTGAGTGGCTTCCGATTAAGAAAAAATGGCGTAAACTACTTAGCTATTTTAGCGACATCTTAGAGTTAACACTTTAATAAACTACTAGAAAAGATTAAGAATTGTTCGACAAGAATATTTTGACTTGAACAATCCGTATTCAGTAGATATCCAAAACATGTAAGTTATGCAATCTCTGTGTCGATTAAAGTCCCAAACCAGTTGTTTGTGAAAAACCAAATGAAAAAATTCTGCTTATATTCGGTGATTTAATTGTGTAACGAAAATGCAATCGCAATATGTACAAGTACATAATATGATTTGTGATACCGATTATGAATGAATACTATACCCCTTTTCTTGGATGAATGCAATATGCCATAACCTACCCCAAACTTCCATTGAAAACAACAAATAATTTATAAACCATATACCGCACCCCTCTCACCCTCTCACCCTCCCACATCATATCCCCATCATGAGAAGTAAAAATAAAAACAATGAACAAACGACAAACTACACACTTATGAAAATCTTCAAATCGGCGCTGGTCGGAAAATGTTTACTTTTGTTTTGTTCATCACTTCAATTACTTTCGTTTAATATAGCTTTCGTTTTGGCGAAAACTTTCATAAGAGCTTAAAGCTCCATCTAAATTAATTAAGGACACAAACCAGTTTTCATTATTGATCGATTGAAGCGCCAAAGCTTCTGCGGGATACATGTACAACATTATTATTCGATTTCTTGGCGCTCCTATAGGAATGTATGTACAAAGGTATCACCTAAAAATAGGCAATGAATAATTAGCTGGGACCTGGGAGCTACTTACAGCAACAAAAACAAAAATGCCTGCGCTGTGGTTTCCACTATGAGGGTACTGTGTCACTACAGAAAAAAAATCCCTTTAGCGCACGCAAATTATAAAAAAAAGCACATTGAAACAGCAAAAACCAACCTTGACAAGCTAGCTGATGACCTACATATGCACGCAATGCAATTACAGGGATATTACAAAGGCTTTTTTAAGCAGCAGAAACTCAGTACCGACAGTTTCGTCTAAATGGATCTTTAATATGAGTTCGATTGTGATAAGTAATTATTTTTTTTTCTGAAAAGGACTGATAATAAATAATCATAAATAATAGTAAATAATCATTTATATTCTATAGTTCTACAAAGTTGAAAGTTCCTGTTTGCTCTCAAGCACTGAAACCCCGCCATTGGGATATTGAAACCAATCCGTAAAATGAAACCAAGAGTTGGTAGAGAAGATCCGAAAATCACTATTCACCATCTCATTGGACGAGGTATGTTACGATCCGAGTGCAAATGAAACAAAAAAGTTATAGTAATTAATTCTTGGGTGTGTGTTCAAGAAGTGCGGTGGTAATCGACGGTTCGATAAGACGATTCAAGTAAGAAACTCTAAAGTGTACAAACTGTTAGATACATTTATTTCTGCTGGTATTTGTCAGTCGAACTGGATTCCATGGATATAGCTATGAACATTCTCCGGGCGAGGGTCAACCTACTGCACGCATGATGGACTACATTGTAAAACAAATTGTGTAAGTATATTTATTTTCATATCTTTCTTTTCATGTAATTTAACTTTTCACAGCATAATTCACACAGCGAAAACCAACCATGACAAGCTAGCTGGTGACCACCTTTCCCGCAATGCATTTCCAGCGATATGGCAATAATAAAGTAAGTATCTTTTCTCTGAAAAAGACTGATAGTAAATAATCATTTCTATTCTTTAGTTCTACAAAGTTCCTGTTTACACCTGATCGCTGAAACCGCTCCATCAGGACATTATCTATTATTATAGTATAGGTAGTCTGTGGTAATAGTCCAACAATAAATCAACAATCAACTGGAGCTCAGGAGCAAACATCAGTCGGCGAAATCGTAGAAAAAACTTAACCACACCGAAAGAAACTCTAAATGATGTTAATGCAGTAAATGAGACAGATAATCCTAATTTATATTTTTGCAATATTAATAACCTGTTTTTTAGAAACTAAATATATTATGTTCAATTAAAGTGATTATTTTTATTATCCCTTTAAATTTTAGATTTAGATTTAGAAAAATAAGATTGAGAAGGTTTTCTTCAATGTAACCGTTGTTATTTGGGATGTCGTTTGGAAGATAACTTTGTGGGCCTGGGCAATGCTAAAAAAGCATTTCATTTTTAATCCTACAGTCCAAGCGTATTGGAGAACATTTAATCAGAAACTTGAAGACGCCAGAAAGAACTAATATTTAGGATTTTATTTGTTTTGTTGCATGTTGACTTTTTAGAAATGATTACTATTGAAGTTATTTGTTGCGAACATCTTAAACACGGAGAGTAGTAGAAGACAAGTCTGACCTAAGACCTGCAATTACCAACAGTAGTAAATATGTGAATAAATGAAAAACGAAAATAAAATCAAGTATTTATTACCTACAACTTTAGAGGCAATTCTTTCTAACCAAAATACTTAGAAGGAATATCGAGTTAAATATAGCAAAATGCAATTCTTAAACTACTCGAGCAATGTTCTTAAAAAATCTCTAATTTTATTGCGAGCTTCAACCAACGAAAGCGGATCATGTGGGATAGGTTCGTACATATTGGCACAGTTTCGTCTGTAGGAAAAACAAAAAAAGGTTACCTTCAATTTATATCGTTGGCGTATTTGGATTTGAGGATGAAGTCAATCCCAAGGCATGCCATGGGTCAATGGAACCATAAATATACAAAACATTTGTTGTGTTCGGATTTAATGCTCCATAGAAGTTATTCGTCTGTCCCACCAATTCTTGCTTGTAATTCAAATCCATTCATAGACAAGGAGTAACCATATAGAAGGCAATTTGAATTTAAAATTATTTTACCAACTTGTTTGAGTAGATATCCATGCACAGTTTGATAAAAAAGTCGATTGGAAATCGACACTAAAAAGGCCTTCTCATATCTCTGCAATTAAAAATTCCAAGAAAAAATAATAAACCTTTCATGCAACAACATCAAGCCCTACAATAGATACAAATAACAATAACGATAAATTAACATGAAGACATATCATCCAACAACAAGGAAGGATTTAACAACATAGACTTATCCTTGATTAGAAAAAAAATTGTATAAATATTGCATGTTTAACAAAAAATTAAATATACCTATTAAAATTAATATTAATATTAAAATTAATTTAAATATTAAAAACAAATTGTTTAAATACTGTATGTTAAATAAAAAAGGCCGCTGCCGGAGGATGTGGGCAAGACAATTAAAAGAGGAAAACAAAGGTAGGTACATACCAGCGGCGTCGCGTGAATTATTTAGATGGGTGTGCTATGCTTGAAGCGCAGACTGTCGTGCATTGCTATTTTTTGCACGAGCGTCGAAGTAATGCATCGTATATCTCGAAAAGATGGCCAAGACAGATAGTCGCCATAGAATGTTTCGGTATCACACGGATGAACTTTTATACACTGCGCGGAGCCTAAAGTGGCACTTGAACTTTGTTTTACATCATCGTCTTTAATGATATTTAACTTCGTTATGGAATCAATAATTTTACTTAAGCAGTTAATATATGTGGTTGCTGACAACTGATACTTTGACTTAATTGCGTCTAAATCGTCACCATTATCGGTCTTTAAACAAAGTGCATAATGTATTTTGATATTAGACCACAGATTCTTTATTTCACATTTTGACGCTTCTAGATTAGTTACAGTTTTGTCAACGATAGGCATTTCTTGACAAGCTGATTGAAATTGTGTCAGCTGATCAGCAGCAACAATGAAATCATCTAAGATAGTCATTTTAATTGGAAGAAAATCTAACCCAAGAGAAAAGACTAGGCGCGTAAACAAACTCGATTATTAATGCGATTTCCTTTGGAAATGAAATTACCAAATTTCGCGGTACGAACTCACTTTCAAACAAGTATTTTTTTTTTTTTTTTTGCAAGGAAGATAATTCCTAATTGAAAGGTATAAACTATTCACTCACAAAATTTAATAAGAAATATGTTCTTGTGTCTAATTTATATAAAAGTTATAAATATTGCACCAACCTTAGAGTTATGCACGTACCTGCTTAAATCCGGTGATGGTTTCAAAATTTAGAGATGTCTTTCCTTTTTAGGTGATGTAATTATGATAGATTTGTATCCCTTCCGTGTAGATATTGTCAAATTATGAGATTCGCACGTGGACTTCGTAAATGTAAATCGACGCGTATTTTCGGCAGAGATGTTGACTTCAGGAAGAGATGATTGATGACTGGTCGCTTACTGGTCTTATTGCGATGGGTATGGTCGACTTTGAATGCTGATGCTGAGCGTAGCGATCGAGAGCAATAATACTGCTCGTGGTTTGTGAGCGAGCGATGAGTGAAGAGATGGTGCTGCAAATCGTTCCTTGATCGTGTGGAGAGTATCACTTTTTGGCGATGTCCGACGTTAGGTGGGGCAAGATTTAGGAATCTTGTGCTCTAACAATGGGTTAGAGTGCTCGTTTTTTTTTTTTTTTTTTTTTATGGATTATTACCGCCGATCAGTAGGTAATCGATGCAGTTTTTGGTAGTTCTGTGATGCGATGCGGGCGGTAGATAAATGTGGAGGTAGGGGCAAGAATATTAAATCTTGCTGTACGATTATATTGATTGTGGTTAGGTGTAATAAATCGTGAATTTATAGGTGTACTGCTATCCAATCGATGATCGTGTGGGATGCGAAAGAAAAATGTAATTTCTTTCTTGATGATTACGATGGGTTTTTTGCAAAATTCAGGGATTTTGTGGATGAATTTGATTATTATTTCGTTAAAATATAATCTGGCTCGATGTGACCAAATGTTGGGGCAAGAATTATCCCCTGCTGGTTGCTCGGTAATGTGATGGATGACCAAAGAAAAATAAAACGTGTGTAAGGTTTTGGTTCGGTACACTTTATTTCGACAGGTCTTACCTCGTTGAGGTTTGGATGAAAAAGAGAAAGATGTAATAAAATAATCTATTGAGTGGCTTCCGATTAAGAAAAAATGGCGTAAACTACTTAGCTATTTTAGCGACATCTTAGAGTTAACACTTTAATAAACTACTAGAAAAGATTAAGAATTGTTCGACAAGAATATTTTGACTTGAACAATCCGTATTCAGTAGATATCCAAAACATGTAAGTTATGCAATCTCTGTGTCGATTAAAGTCCCAAACCAGTTGTTTGTGAAAAACCAAATGAACAAATTCTGCTTATATTCGGTGATTTAATTGTGTAACGAAAATGCAATCGCAATATGTACAAGTACATAATATGATTTGTGATACCGATTATGAATGAATACTATACCCCTTTTCTTGGATGAATGCAATATGCCATAACCTACCCCAAACTTCCATTGAAAACAACAAATAATTTATAAACCATATACCGCACCCCTCTCACCCTCTCACCCTCCCACATCATATCCCCATCATGAGAAGTAAAAATAAAAACAATGAACAAACGACAAACTACACACTTATGAAAATCTTCAAATCGGCGCTGGTCGGAAAATGTTTACTTTTGTTTTGTTCATCACTTCAATTACTTTCGTTTAATATAGCTTTCGTTTTGGCGAAAACTTTCATAAGAGCTTAAAGCTCCATCTAAATTAATTAAGGACACAAACCAGTTTTCATTATTGATCGATTGAAGCGCCAAAGCTTCTGCGGGATACATGTACAACATTATTATTCGATTTCTTGGCGCTACTATAGGAATGTATGTACAAAGGTATCACCTAAAAATAGGCAATGAATAATTAGCTGGGACCTGGGAGCTACTTACAGCAACAAAAACAAAAATGCCTGCGCTGTGGTTTCCACTATAAGGGTACTGTGTCACTACAGAAAAAAAATCCCTTTAGCGCACGCAAATTATAAAAAAAAGCACATTGAAACAGCAAAAACCAACCTTGACAAGCTAGCTGATGACCTACATATGCACGCAATGCAATTACAGGGATATTACAAAGGCTTTTTTAAGCAGCAGAAACTCAGTCCCGACAGTTTCGTCTAAATGGATCTTTAATATGAGTTCGATTGTGATAAGTAATTATTTTTTTTTCTGAAAAGGACTGATAATAAATAATCATAACTAATAATAAATAATCATTTATATTCTATAGTTCTACAAAGTTGAAAGTTCCTGTTTGCTTTCAAGCACTGAAACCCCGCCATTAGGATATTGAAAGCAATCCGTAAAATGAAACCAAGAGTTGGTAGAGAAGATCCAAAAATCACTATTCACCATCTCATTGGACGAGGTATGTTACGATCCGAGTGCAAATGAAACAAAAAAGTTATAGTAATTAATTCTTGGGTGTGTGTTCAAGAAGTGCGGTGGTAATCGACGGTTCGATAAGACGATTCAAGTAAGAAACTCTAAAGTGTACAAACTGTTAGATACATTTATTTCTGCTGGTATTTGTCAGTCGAACTGGATTCCATGGATATAGCTATGAACATTCTCCGGGCGAGGGTCAACCTACTGCACGCATGATGACTACATTGTAAAACAAATTGTGTAAGTATATTTATTTTCATATCTTTCTTTTCATGTAATTTAACTTTTCACAGCATAATTCACACAGTGAAAACCAACCATGACAAGCTAGCTGGTGACCACCTTTCCCGCAATGCATTTCCAGCGATATGGCAATAATAAAGTAAGTATCTTTTCTCTGAAAAAGACTGATAGTAAATAATCATTTCTATTCTTTAGTTCTACAAAGTTCCTGTTTACTCCTGATCGCTGAAACCGCTCCATCAGGACATTATCTATTATTATAGTAAAGGTAGTCTGTGGTAATAGTCCAACAATAAATCAACAATCAACTGGAGCTCAGGAGCAAACATCAGTCGGCGAAATCGTAGAAAAAACTTAACCACACCGAAAGAAACTCTAAATGATGTTAATGCAGTAAATGAGACAGATAATCCTAATTTATATTTTTGCAATATTAATAACCTGTTTTTTAGAAACTAAATATATTATGTTCAATTAAAGTGATTATTTTTATTATTCCTTTAAATTTTAGATTTAGATTTAGAAAAATGAGATTGAGAAGGTTTTCTTCAAGGTAACCGTTGTTATTTGGGATGTCGTTTGGAAGATAACTTTGTGGGCCTGGGCAATGCTAAAAAAGCATTTCATTTTTAATCCTACAGTCCAAGCGTATTGGAGAACATTTAATCAGAAACTTGAAGACGCCGGAAAGAACTAATATTGAGGATTTTATTTGTTTTGTTGCATGTTGACTTTTTAGAAATGTTTACTTTTGAAGTTATTTGTTGCGAACATCTTAAACACGGAGAGTAGTAGAAGACAAGTCTGACCTAAGACCTGCAATTACCAACAGTAGTAAATATGTGAATAAATGAAAAACGAAAATAAAATCAAGTATTTATTACCTACAACTTTAGAGGCAATTCTTTCTAACCAAAATACTTAGAAGGAATATCGAGTTAAATATAGCAAAATGCAATTCTTAAACTACTCGAGCAATGTTCTTAAAAAATCTCTAATTTTATTGCGAGCTTCAACCAACGAAAGCGGATTATGTGGGATAGGTTCGTACATATTGGCACAGTGTGCAGTTCCTAGAAAATAAAAAGGTCAGCTCGTCTGTACGAAAAACAAAAAAAAGGTTGCCTTCAATTTATATCGTTGGCGTATTTGGATTTGAGGATGAAGTCAATCCCAAGGCATGCCATGGGTCAATGGAACCATAAATATACAAAACATTTGTTGTGTTCGGATTTAATGCTCCATAGAAGTTATTCGTCTGTCCCACCAATTCTTGCATGTAATTGAAATCCATTCATAGACAAGGAGTAACCATATAGAAGGCAATTTGAATTTAAAATTATTTTACCAACTTGTTTGAGTAGATATCCATGCACAGTTTGATAAAAAAGTCGATTGGAAATCGACACTAAAAAGGCCTTCCTTTTTATTAGAATTCTGATAAAAACCGAATTCATTGCAAGTTTAGTAGGTCCGCTGACGCGAAGCCTTCTCCTCATCCCAAGTTGTGTTTTGCATGTCAGAAATCATTTTATCATACTTGTAGTCCAGACACTTTTCTTTGTTTTCCACCAACATGAGATGATTCAGTTCGGCAAGACGTTGTACTGGAGTTCCAACTTTTCATTAATTTCACGTTGTCCAATCATGTGTCTCAGCAAAATCTCGAATTGCACAAAAGATCTTCGAACCGCCGTAACGCAATCATTCGAATATGATCTAAACTAACTCAGCCAACAAGGTCCCACTCGAGCTTATTGCACCATGGATAAACTGGGGATACTTTTCGCATGACCATGCAGCCAATGAACCAGGGTATGATCCATCGAAAGCAATCCATTTTTGGGATTCTTCTAGTTGATATTCAGCTTTCATGTGAGCCACGAAATTGGCTAAATCAGAAAGGGCCTGTTCTGATGTGAGATACTGTAGATTATCAGTAGACATATCTCTGCAATGTTATGTACATATATACGAATATAATATAAATATTTTTATATTTCTCTAACACTGTATACGTGTTTCGGAACTTACACACTTGGCTGACTTTGACCATAGAATCGGTGGTCCAACATAAAGCACAATGCATTGAACTCAGAAGCGTATTTAATCCAAGTTCCGCTGGTCATCCATTTGATGGTGGCCTTGCCTTCGCCGCCAATCATTAAGAAAATGGGTCCACCAGGTTTGTAGTATTCATCGTTGACGAAATATAGCCCGTCCCAACTTAAGTGAAAATTTCTTGCGCAGGTCTCTTCACATCAGTGATTTTATTCTCTTAGCGACAACAAAACTATTGCCCGTCCCAACTTAAGTGAAAATTTCTTGCGCAGGTCTCTTAACATCAGGGATTTTATTCTCTTAGCGACAACAAAATTACTTTTCCAACCAGTTCTACAGCTAAAAAAAATATGTGTGCATTTCATACAACAAATATACCCCTGCTTGCGAAAACATCTCTCTCGATCGACGATCGAGACATGACTGATTGTCCACACAGAACCGTCATTGGCGCATGCACCCAAGCCAAAGAAAAGGGAAATTTGCTGGGTGTTGCACTTCTAAAATATGTGTTTAGTAATGAAAGCCAGAGTTTTGAGCAACTATTAATAAGGGTTGAAATGGAATTTCCGTTAAACTTTGTGCATGGGCACGCAGGTCTTCACACGAACGCAGGTAGATAGGTAAAGCTGAGAAAAGATGGGTCTCTTTTCTACTCACTTAAAATCGACTTTTCTCGCCCGATACGACTTTCATGGAAAGGCCAAAGTGTCCAATTGTCTATCCACATTTAATAACCCATTTTTTCAAGTGCATAATAGGTATATTTTTACGTGTTTTTGTATGATTTTATAATTTTTTATTGTCTTTTATGACTTGTATGACCTTTACCATACTATACCTATAATAAAATAAAATCTCAACTATTTATTTTGTCAAACAATATCTTTTATTGATACGTATTCATTTTCTTTGATTTACATTATTTTATGTCAATTGTGCTATTTTTCATGATTTCTTTATTTTCTTGATTGTAATGTTTTATTTCGTGCATTATACTTTTTCATGGGTTACTACAATAATTAATTGGTGAAACTCGATGACAGTTAAAACACGGATCAATAATAAAACAATCACGTTTTCCAATATCGGTGCAAAAAAGATAAAGTAGAGAAAAGCATTAACAATTTCATGCGATCAAAAATACTTTAAAAGAGAAAATATCCCTTTAATAAATTGATACTGCGCATGTTGGGATCTTTCTTTTACTTTGGGACGGGCTATTATTGTAAAAAACAAAACTGTGATACTTTGATTGATTTATGTGGTCAAGAATTTGGTTTAACCATTTCTCGGAAGGCTCTCGACCACGGTGGACAAGAGGAATTTTGCTAGGTTCACCAACAAATCCGTTAGAGAATAATTTTTTCCCAATGGAATTCTGAATGAAGCATACAGCACTATAAAGATGAAATACACTTAGCTGAAACAAGTAGTAGAAAACATAAACAAACGACATGTTTGACATTTGCCAAAGTTTTTGATTTTGTGTCGTGGTGTGTTTACAGTGACTTTGTGAAAACAAATAACCAATGGAAAAGATAAAAATTGTTGCAAATGTGTGGTAATTATTTTTACTGATTCATTTGACTTATGTTATTACCATTTCTTTGTTAATTATTCTTATTTTGTTTGAAACTATTTTTTTTCGTACAATTTGTTGACCTCGAACGAACAAAAACCAAATGACAGGCAAGCCACTTTTAGTGCATATATGACATATGAAAACAAAATTGCGCATTTAACTATTCTAGGCGTACTATGACAAATTAGTTTACGGATCTGTGACAATAAATTCAAGTTTTTGGTACGACGAAATAGGTTTAGCTAAGTATTTGTAAAAGTTAACTCTGTATCTTATGTTACAAGATGATTTAACAAATAAATAGTGTATACATTTGGAGCATTTGGAACTTTGAGAATAATATTCAATTTAACATAACTTCAAAACAGCTTAAGCTATTTATGCAATCACACTTTGAAGATAAATGTCGTTGAAAGTTAGGAAAGCAATGAAATAAAAATGACAAAACTTTTTTTAACAAATTTATAGTTATTTTTTTTTGCCTATTTTTTCACATTACGTTTGGAACATAACTTTGTGGGCCTGGGCAATTTTTAATCCTACAGTCCAAGCGTATTGGAGAACATTTAATCAGAAACTTGAAGACGCCGGGAAGAACTAATATTGAGGATTTTATTTGTTTTGTTGCATGTTGACTTTTTAGAAATGTTTACTTTTGAAGTTATTTGTTGCGAACATCTTAAACACGGAGAGTAGTAGAAGACAAGTCTGACCTAAGACCTGCAATTACCAACAGTAGTAAATATGTGAATAAATGAAAAACGAAAATAAAATCAAGTATTTATTACCTACAACTTTAGAGGCAATTCTTTCTAACCAAAATACTTAGAAGGAATATCGAGTTAAATATAGCAAAATGCAATTCTTAAACTACTCGAGCAATGTTCTTAAAAAATCTCTAATTTTATTGCGAGCTTCAACCAACGAAAGCGGATCATGTGGGATAGGTTCGTACATATTGGCACAGTGTGCAGTTCCTAGAAAATAAAAAGGTCAGCTCGTCTGTACGAAAAACAAAAAAAAGGTTGCCTTCAATTTATATCGTTGGCGTATTTGGATTTGAGGATGAAGTCAATCCCAAGGCATGCCATGGGTCAATGGAACCATAAATATACAAAACATTTGTTGTGTTCGGATTTAATGCTCCATAGAAGTTATTCGTCTGTCCCACCAATTCTTGCATGTAATTGAAATCCATTCATAGACAAGGAGTAACCATATAGAAGGCAATTTGAATTTAAAATTATTTTACCAACTTGTTTGAGTAGATATCCATGCACAGTTTGATAAAAAAGTCGATTGGAAATCGACACTAAAAAGGCCTTCCTTTTTATTAGAAGTCTGATAAAAACCGAATTCATTGCAAGTTTAGTAGGTCCGCTGACGCGAAGCCTTCTCCTCATCCCAAGTTGTGTTTTGCATGTCAGAAATCATTTTATCATACTTGTAGTCCAGACACTTTTCTTTGTTTTCCACCAACATGAGATGATTCAGTTCGGCAAGACGTTGTACTGGAGTTCCAACTTTTCATTAATTTCACGTTGTCCAATCATGTGTCTCAGCAAAATCTCGAATTGCACAAAAGATCTTCGAACCGCCGTAACGCAATCATTCGAATATGATCTAAACTAACTCAGCCAACAAGGTCCCACTCGAGCTTATTGCACCATGGATAAACTGGGGATACTTTTCGCATGACCATGCAGCCAATGAACCAGGGTATGATCCATCGAAAGCAATCCATTTATGGGATTCTTCTAGTTGATATTCAGCTTTCATGTGAGCCACGAAATTGGCTAAATCAGAAAGGGCCTGTTCTGATGTGAGATACTGTAGATTATCAGTAGACATATCTCTGCAATGTTATGTACATATATACGAATATAATATAAATATTTTTATATTTCTCTAACACTGTATACGTGTTTCGGAACTTACACACTTGGCTGACTTTGACCATAGAATCGGTGTTCCAACATAAAGCACAATGCATTGAACTCAGAAGCGTATTTAATCCAAGTTCCGCTGGTTATCCATTTGATGGTGGCCTTGCCTTCGCCGCCAATCATTAAGAAAATGGGTCCACCAGGTTTGTAGTATTCATCGTTGACGAAATATAGCCCGTCCCAACTTAAGTGAAAATTTCTTGCGCAGGTCTCTTCACATCAGTGATTTTATTCTCTTAGCGACAACAAAACTATTGCCCGTCCCAACTTAAGTGAAAATTTCTTGCGCAGGTCTCTTAACATCAGGGATTTTATTCTCTTAGCGACAACAAAATTACTTTTCCAACCAGTTCTACAGCTAAAAAAAATATGTGTGCATTTCATACAACAAATATACCCCTGCTTGCGAAAACATCTCTCTCGATCGACGATCGAGACATGACTGATTGTCCACACAGAACCGTCATTGGCGCATGCACCCACGCCAAAGAAAAGGGAAATTTGCTGGGTGTTGCACTTCTAAAATATGTGTTTAGTAATGAAAGCCAGAGTTTTGAGCAACTATTAATAAGGGTTGAAATGGAATTTCCGTTAAACTTTGTGCATGGGCACGCAGGTCTTCACACGAACGCAGGTAGATAGGTAAAGCTGAGAAAAGATGGGTCTCTTTTCTACTCACTTAAAATCGACCTTTCTCGCCCGATACGACTTTCATGGAAAGGCCAAAGTGTCCAATTGTCTATCCACATTTAATAACCCATTTTTTCAAGTGCATAATAGGTATATTTTTACGTGTTTTTGTATGATTTTATAATTTTTTATTGTCTTTTATGACTTGTATGACCTTTACCATACTATACCTATAATAAAATAAAATCTCAACTATTTATTTTGTCAAACAATATCTTTTATTGATACGTATTCATTTTCTTTGATTTACATTATTTTATGTCAATTGTGCTATTTTTCATGATTTCTTTATTTTCTTGATTGTAATGTTTTATTTCGTGCATTATACTTTTTCATGGGTTACTACAATAATTAATTGGTGAAACTCGATGACAGTTAAAACACGGATCAATAATAAAACAATCACGTTTTCCAATATCGGTGCAAAAAAGATAAAGTAGAGAAAAGCATTAACAATTTCATGCGATCAAAAATACTTTAAAAGAAAAAATATCCCTTTAATAAATTGATACTGCGCATGTTGGGATCTTTCTTTTACTTTGGGACGGGCTATTATTGTGAAAATCAAAACTGTGATGAATTTCGAACTTACTTGTTGCCAAAGGGGATACTTTGATTGATTTATGTGGTCAAGAATTTGGTTTAACCATTTCTCGGAAGGCTCTCGACCACGGTGGACAAGAGGAATTTTGCTAGGTTCACCAACAAATCTGTTAAAATAAAATATTACTTCAATTAAATGTAATCGGAGCATTAGGCGGTTGGTGTTTCGAATTCAAGAACGCAGGCTGTCACTTGTCAGATCATTTGAGCGAATTCTCACTCCGAAGACATTCAATTAATAGAAGTTGTCAAGTCCGGACGCAAACCGCCTAAAGTTGCCGAAATGTAAGTACCAACAATCCACAAATTATAAAAATAAATGCCTTGTTAATGTCATTATAATAATCAATGAATTATCTTCAGTGAATAAACTACATAAAGAAAAGCTGAGTCTTGTTGTTTATTCTGGTGACGGAGAAATCCCGGATTGGTGACAAAATCCGTTAGAGAATAATTTTTTCCCAATGGAATTCTGAATGAAGCATACAGCACTATAAAGATGAAATACACTTAGCTGAAACAAGTAGTAGAAAACATAAACAAACGACATGTTCGACATTTGCCAAAGTTTTTGATTTTGTGTCGTGGTGTGTTTACAGTGACTTTGTGAAAACAAATAACCAATGGAAAAGATAAAAATTGTTGCAAATGTGTGGTAATTATTTTTACTGATTCATTTGACTTATGTTATTACCATTTCTTTGTTAATTATTCTTATTTTGTTTGAAACTATTTTTTTTCGTACAATTTGTTGACCTCGAACGAACAAAAACCAAATGACAGGCAAGCCATTTTTAGTGCATATATGACATATGAAAACAAAATTGCGCATTTAACTATTCTAGGCGTACTATGACAAATTAGTTTACGGATCTGTGACAATAAATTCAAGTTTTTGGTACGACGAAATAGGTTTAGCTAAGTATTTGTAAAAGTTAACTCTGTATCTTAAGTTACAAGATGATTTAACAAATAAATAGTGAATACATTTGGAGCATTTGGACTTTGAGAATAATATTCAATTTAACATAACTTCAAAACAGCTTAAGGTACTTATGCAATCACACTTTGAAGATAAATGTCGTTGAAAGTTAGGAAATCAATGAAATAAAAATGACAAAACTTTTTTTAACAAATTTACAGTTATTTTTTTTGCCTATTTTTTCACATTACGACGAGAATAATAATTGAAAAGGAATAAATTTTAAAACGGCTTATGTTGAAACAGCCGCATTGAAAGACGCATCAAGAGTAATAATCGGAAGTCAGTAAAACCTATAACAAAGCCGCGTTCTACTTTAATTTTCAAATGGTATTCGTAAAACCAGAACCTTATGCTTTTCAATGTTGCTGTCAAGCGGTGTGTGCCAGTAGTATGTTTTGGTCGGTTGACGGACTCTAAAAGTTGCGGAAGGTAGTGGAGTAGTGGAGGTCAAATTTGCGGGTCAACACTGATAAGCATTGCGGTTAGAGATAAGCCATATCTATTGTTGTCGTTGAAGGTCAAATTTGTGGGTCAAATTTGTAGGTCAACACTGATAAGCATGACGAAACATGTAGAGATAAGCCATATCTATTGTTGTCGTTGAAGGTCAAATTTGTAGGTCAACACTGATAAGCATGACGAAACATGGAAAAATGTAAAAAAAACATCTGATCTTTGCGGTTAGAGATAAGCCATATCTGTTGCGGCGTAATTAATTTATTTGTGTTAAAGATGTTGTGTCAAATTGTATGTTAAAATGGTTGCGATGGTCATATAAGTCAGCCTATTTGTAATTAATTTGCATTTTTGGATGTTCCAACATGTTGGGATCTTTCTTTTACTTTGGGACGGGCTATTATTGTAAAAAACAAAACTGTGATGAATTTCGAACTTATTTGTTGCCAAAGGGGATACTTTGATTGATTTATGTGGTCAAGAATTTGGTTTAACCATTTCTCGGAAGGCTCTCGACCACGGTGGACAAGAGGAATTTTGCTAGGTTCACCAACAAATCCGTTAGAGAATAATTTTTTCCCAATGGAATTCTGAATGAAGCATACAGCACTATAAAGATGAAATACACTTAGCTGAAACAAGTAGTAGAAAACATAAACAAACGACATGTTTGACATTTGCCAAAGTTTTTGATTTTGTGTCGTGGTGTGTTTACAGTGACTTTGTGAAAACAAATAACCAATGGAAAAGATAAAAATTGTTGCAAATGTGTGGTAATTATTTTTACTGATTCATTTGACTTATGTTATTACCATTTCTTTGTTAATTATTCTTATTTTGTTTGAAACAATTTTTTTTCGTACAATTTGTTGACCTCGAACGAACAAAAACCAAATGACAGGCAAGCCACTTTTAGTGCATATATGAAATATGAAAACAAAATTGCGCATTTAACTATTCTAGGCGTACTATGACAAATTAGTTTATGGATCTGTGACAATAAATTCAAGTTTTTGGTACGACGAAATAGGTTTAGCTAAGTATTTGTAAAAGTTAACTCTGTATCTTAAGTTACAAGATGATTTAACAAATAAATAGTGAATACATTTGGAGCATTTGGAACTTTGAGAATAATATTCAATTTAACATAACTTCAAAACAGCTTAAGCTATTTATGCAATCACACTTTGAAGATAAATGTCGTTGAAAGTTAGGAAAGCAATGAAATAAAAATGACAAAACTTTTTTTAACAAATTTATAGTTATTTTTTTTGCCTATTTTTTCACATTACGACGAGAATAATAATTGAAAAGGAATAAATTTTAAAACGGCTTATGTTGAAACAGCCGCATTGAAAGACGCATCAAGAGTAATAATCAAAAGTCAGTAAAACCTGTAACAAAGCCGCGTTCTACTTTAATTTTCAAATGGTA
Organism: Portevinia maculata; assembly: GCA_949715645.1. Classification (NCBI taxonomy): domain Eukaryota; kingdom Metazoa; phylum Arthropoda; class Insecta; order Diptera; family Syrphidae; genus Portevinia; species Portevinia maculata. The sequence continues at coordinate 180,842,233 of OX454526.1, forward strand.
TTCGTAAAACCAGAACCTTATGCTTTTCAATGTTGCTGTCAAGCGGTGTGTGCCAGTAGTATGTTTTGGTCGGTTGACGGACTCTAAAAGTTGCAGAAGGTAGTGGAGTAGTGGAGGTCAAATTTGCGGGTCAACACTGATAAGCATTGCAGTTAGAGATAAGCCATATCTATTGTTGTCGTTGAAGGTCAAATTTGGGGGTCAAATTTGTAGGTCAACACTGATAAGCATGACGAAACATGTAGAGTTAAGCCATATCTATTGTTGTCGTTGAAGGTCAAATTTGGGGGTCAAATTTGTAGGTCAACACTGATAAGCATGACGAAACATGGAAAAATGTAAAAAAAACATCTGATCTTTGCGGTTCTCTAACCAGCCATATCTGTTAATTGATTTATTTGTGTTAAAGATGTTGTGTCAAATTGCATGTTAAAATGGTTGCGATGGTCATATAAGTCAGCCTATTTGTAATTAATTTGCAGTTTTGGATGTTCCAATTGCGGTTTGCAGTGGATAGAGATAAGCCATATCAGTTGTGGTCAATTAATTTGTGTAATTGGTTAATCATGCATGTACAGCATAAAAATAGATTTTATGTTAAAAAATGTAAAAAAATACTACTTGTTCACAACTACGTAACATAGCGCATATAACATTTGCCAAACAAACAACCTATACACTATGTTTTTTCTGTTTTTCTTTAATTTCTCTACTAACTGTCCCACTCTCTTAATATGTTACAATAATTCATTATTTAAGCTTCTCCGAAAGAAACGTAATTTCTATTGCTATTATTTGTTTTGCTTTTGACTTATTTTCTCTATTACTTGATGTTCTATTGAAATGTTAAATTCTGCCATTTTGAGTTTGACCATCATCGAGTGCGGACGAGTTTTGGTAACACTAAACATATAAAAACACATCATTCTACACTGTACACATTTTAATTACACAATTACATTTATTAAACATTAATCAACCATTTACACAACATTTCATTAGTTTTCATTTGCACACAATTACACAGTACATAAAACCATCAAATCAATCCAAATCATTATGGTCCTTCGAGCCGGATTAATTTTGATCAGTGCGCAGTGATGTTAAATGAATCACATTCAATCATTTGAATTTTATGATATGGTTTATGTGAGTGGATGTATGATTCCGTAAATTTCGTACCGAGAAAAAGAATAATTTTTGCATAAGCGAGTTATGTTAAATCAACATAAGCAGTCCACTCAGCAAGAACCAGATTCAACCATAAACAATGTTGTGTTAAATCAACATCAGCAGTCCACACAGGAAGATATTAATACTAACGACGACGCAACAAAGAAGTCACCTAATAAAAACAAACATCACTTCAAACAAGAGGATGATGAAACAATCGACATCAACAATATTAACGACGTTGCAACAAAGAAGCCACCCAAAGAAAACAAGCAGCACTCCACAGAAGTAATAAACATATTTGACAACGAATCCAAGCGACCAGTCGGAGCCACGATCTTCAGTTAGATTTAATCCAGACCTCGATTGTAAAAGACGTGTTCAATATATTCGTTTAAATAAAAAGTACACATTGGTTCAGATTGTTTTTTTTATTTTTCCACTCAGTTGATATTTAAACATATTTGGCGCAGTCGGTAGGATAACGCTAAGAAGATCACGCAAAGATCCGATAGATGGTATCCAGTGTTCGAACAAGTTCCGAAACATAAATTAATAATAATATTAAGTGAGTTCGTGAGTGAATAGTGAAAAGTGGTGCTCAAGAAAATTTATTCCAAAGGAACATATTTCAATGCACAAAATTCTCTAGGAGAAACATTTGACATTCAACTCAAAAAGAATACACATATAAAAAAAAAAAAAAAAAAAAATAAAATAATAAATATGGCTAATGCAGAACAAACAGCAATCATCACCAGACTAGAAAAGGTCCCCACATTCGATGGATCCAACGATGATGTCATAAATTTCAGTAACCATGTGGACTATTTATACAATTTACTTGAGGTGGCCTATATGCCCTTGGCAAACCTCATTATCACAAATAAACTACAAGGAGAAGCAGCCAACTCGGCAAGAAGAGCCTCAGAAACAACATGGGATTCGATTAAACCCTGCCTGTTCCAGGACTTTGGAGTGAAGGAAACGTACGAGCAGCTACTTTAGGATCTTCATGCTGTCCACGCAAGGGATCTAAATTCCCTCTACCAGTAGCTAAACAACATCCTACAAAAATTAAATAAAAAATGTAAGTTAGAACCTAGTCTTATATATAATCCAATCAATAATGAAAATATTGTGCTTAATAAATTCATAAACAACTTAAACGCCCCTCAGGCAAGCATTATAATTGCTCAAAATATAAATAGTTTAAGTAATGCATATCATACATTAAGTAGATACAAACAATTGAATGATAATCATAAACCACAACAATTCCTTAAACCCAATCCTCCCCAAAATCATGGCAATAATCATAGTAATCAGAGACATAACCAAAACTTTCAGTTCAGGCAAAATTCACCTCAATTTAATAACCATATGCAGTATAGGTCTAATCAGAATCACAATGATTATAGACCGAGGGTAGATATAAATAATTCTGCTCAGGTAAGAGCTAACAATGATCGAATTTTAGGACATAGAAATCCTAACACTAGGTTTGGATTTGGTAATTCTCATCAACATAGGAATATTCCTCGACCTATGGAAACAAATAATTTGGATCATACTAATGAACCAGTTGTAAATTTTACTATCCCCGGGAGGTCGAGACACTTCCCATAATATTAGCTCATATAGATAATCAAGAGCTTAGACTCCTAGTAGATACTTGGAGCCTCCATATCACTTTTAAATAAAAATAAATTTCCATATTATAAAAGAATTAAATTAAATAAACCTTTATCTATTAGTACGATAAACACGCAAACACAAATATCTGAGGAAATAATAACTCGATTACCAGTGGAATTCAAAGAAGATGACTCCACAATGGGATGGAAATTATTAGATTTTCAGAATAAGAAATTTGATGGGATTCTAGGCACCAATGTGCTAAAACCTATCAATGCTGTTATAAATTTTAAGGAAGAGTATTTAGAAATAAATAAAAATAAAATTTCATTTATTAATAGTAAACAGGGTTTGCAATGCCCTTATGACTATGAAAATATCACTCAGTTGAGCGTAAATCACATGAGTATAAATCAATTAATTCCCGAAGACTTAAACTTCGAGGAACGGAGGGAACTCCAGCAGTTCCTTCACGAAAATAGAGATCTATTCTACCGTGAAAATGATACTCTTAGTTCTACTACGCAGACCATGCACAAAATCCGAACGACGGATGACATACCAGTTTACGCAAGAATATACAGATACCCAAAAATTCATGAAGATGAAATTAACAGGCAAATCTCTCAAATGTTACGAGACGGTATTATAAGAAAGAGTATATCGCCATATGCCTCCCCAATATGGGTTGTGCCTAAAAAGCAAGATAATTCTGGTCAAGAAAAATGGCGTATTGTCGTTGATTATCGGAAGCTCAACGAAAAGACAATTGAGTATAAGCACCCAATTCCCAATATAGATGAATTACTTGATAAACTTGGCAGATGCCAATACTTTTCTACTTTGGACTTAGCCAAAGGCTTCCACCAAATAAGAAACGATCCTAAGGATATAGAGAAGACCGCCTTCTCAACACCTTCAGGACACTACGAATTTTTACGCATGCCCTTCGGACTCAAAAATGCACCGGCGACATTCCAGTGCATGATGAACGAAGTATTGACAGATTACATTGGCAAAATTTGTGTCGTTTACCTTGATGATATATTAATATTCTCAACTTCTCTTAAAGAACATATGACAAACCTTCATTTGATTTTCAAAAAACTACGACAATATAATTTGAAAATTCAAATTAATAAGTGTAACTTTTTAAGAAAAGAAACACAATTTTTGGGACATACTATTACTTCTTATGGTGTAAAGCCCAATGCAGACAAAATTACTGCAATTCAAAAAATAGAGGTACCAAGGACTACTAAACAAATCAAAAGTTTCTTAGGACTGACAGGGTACTATAGAAAATTTATTAAGGATTATGCAAAAATTGCATTACCTTTGACCAAATGCCTAAAGAAAAATTCTAAAATCAACGTAAATGATGGAGAATATCTCAAAGCTTTTGAGGATCTTAAAGAATACCTAACAACAGAACCTATATTAGCGTATCCGGATTTCAAAAAGAAATTCACTTTGACAACTGATGCTAGCAACCACGCTATCGGAGCTGTCCTATCCCAAGATAGTCATCCTGTAAGTTATATATCTCGAACATTGAATGAACATGAGCGAAACTACTCCACAACGGAAAAAGAGTTATTAGCTATTGTATGGGCAATACGGTACCTAAGACCATATCTGTATGGTAAAACATTCGATCTCAAGACAGATCATCAGCCACTGAAATGGCTTCAAGCTAAAAATCTAGGAAAGGATACTTCTCCTCGCCTACAGCGATGGATTCTCCAATTAGGAGAATATGATTTTCAGATAGATTACCTTAAAGGAAAAAATAATACTGTAGCTGATTTTCTCTCCAGAGAAATAAATTTAGCCAAGGCCAATCACAGTATGATACCCACAATACATTCCCAAGTTGAAAACAGTAATGATCATTTTCCAATAAAAGACACTGCTGTCAATGCATATTCGCAACAAATCATACTTGTGTCCGGCAACAAAATAAAAATTAAAACTTTAAAAGGCAAAACAAGAATTATTCTAGGAATAGAAATTTTAAATGGTAATGATTTTGAAAACTTAATAAAGACCTATATAGAAAATAAACCCACAGGCATTTTTACAGACTTTGATGAATCTCAATATAATATTCTGCAACAGAAACTAATAAATCTTTATGGAACTAGAATAAAGTTCTACAAATGCTCCTACTTATGCAAAGACATAATCTCAGAAGAGGAAGCAGTAAAACAAATACGCCTTTATCATGAACACGAAAATAACCATGCAGGTATTGAGGAAAATTGGCAAGGATTACGAAAGAAAATCTACTTCAAAAACCTTCGTCAATTAATTACCGAAATAATCAACTCTTGCAATATTTGTAGCATGTATAAATATGATAGGCATCCTATAAAAGATAAATTTCATATTACTGAAACCCCAAAAGATATACGAGAAATTATGTCCATGGATATATACGAAACAGCTAAAACAAAATTTCTCACATGTATAGATAGATTCAGCAAATTCGTAGAATTTAGATACCTTCCTAATGTTTCGCATATTACTCTAGAAGAGAATATAGCTGAACTAATCTCTCATCCAAAGAAACCTGAAAAACTTATCCTTGACAATGAATTTAATGCTCCTAGATTAATCTCATTTCTAAAAGAACAAAATATTAATTTTCATTTTACAAAAGTAAATTCTCATACAGGGAACTCGGACATAGAGTCATTCCATAGAGCACTAAAACAAAAAATTCGAATACAAACTCAAGGAAAAACCAACCCCAATACTAATGAAATAAGAAAAATTGTAGCGAAAGCTATCAGACTGTACAATACCTCTGTACATAGCGTTACTAAAGACACACCATTTAATATACACTACGGTCAATGCGATAAGATAAAGATTCGCGAGCTCATCATTAAGAACAAAGCTTGCATCATATCTAAAATAAACAAAGATCGCGAAAGTTATCTTGAAAATAGAAGCCAAGCATTCATTCGAAACCCACGGGCTGATCGAAACAAACTGGAACCAGTATTCAGATACGGTCCAACCGAAGAACAGCATAGTCGCAATATACAACGTGTAAGAAAAACTCGTGATAATTTTAAAAACAAAAACAATCTGAAATACGCGAATAAAACTCGAAGTGAATACGCAAAAGTTAGAGAGTTGCGGCCTATAGGAACAATTTCTGAAGAAGACGACCCCTGTACATCCAAATTCGCTCTACAAAAGTATAAGCTTAGGAAGTGAAAATGAAAGTATTTCTGTTTCTTATAATAATAAAAGTAATACATAGTAGTAAAATAAATATTGAAAATATAGATACTGAAAATGGTTATACAATAATTAAACACGGATATACAAATTTAGTTGACGGTTACAATAATATAGTTCACATAATAAATACCACTGATATTGAAGCACTTATTGACAAATTAGAAGGAATAGTGATGAAGACAAATCAAGTGAAAACAAAATTTATTCCCCCTGATATTTTTCAAAGATTAGACAACCTTAGAACAGAATTAAAGACAATAACACAATATAAGAAAACTAAACACCATATAATCAAAAGAGGACTATTCAATTTTGGAGGTAGCATTCTGCAATTTATTTTTGGAACCATGGATGAAGAAGACAGAATAGCTATAGAAAAAAGAATAAGGAAACTTAATGACGTAACCGAGAAACTGATAGACAATAATAATAAGCAAGTGAAAATTAACCTGCAACTACAATCAAGTATACAACAAATTTATAATCGATTGCCTAATAATTCATGGGAATCACCAACAACGAACGTAGCTAAAGATCTTATAATTCTACAAATAGAAAATAGGCTCGAACACATAGACAATATCATTGAAACTATCCAGAACAATCTCCTTAGCAGCAGATTAGGTATTTTAGTTAGCAACATGCTTACAGTTGGAGAAATTGAAGAAAATGAAATAGGATTTATGAAACTTAAACAAATTAAAGTTAGCAGCGCTACTTATGGAAAAAATCAAATAGTTTTTATCATACAAATTCCAAATAACATTCTCCCTTTCCAACAAGCCATAATCCTACCAATTACCAATTCTATAAAAGAAGAAATAAAATTTGAACCTACTGAATTGTTAATTAATTCTAAAATGTATTATGAAGAAGGAAAAAATGAAATAAAGCATTTAAGAGAATTTAGAATGTGTAACCCTTGTACTAAAGTAAGAAATGTAAACAGAAACATTGTAACAGAAATAAAGGAAGGATTAATTTTAATCAAAAACGCTAATGTAACACTACAGAGTACTTGTGATGAAAGGAATAATTTAAAAATTAAAAACAATGTATTAATAAAATTTCAAAATTGCGAAATCTCTGTTCTTAATATAAGCTATAAAAACTATGTAAACTTTAGATACCAACACATAAATTTAGATGTAAAAATATCAAATATAAGCATGAATGATATAAACTTGGACATTGATAATATAGATGTAATTTTAAAAGATTTAGATACTCATAAGGTATTTAATTTTAGTTTCACAACCATATTTGTAATAGCATTAGTTATTATACTTTCCTACAAAACATATAATTTCGTCAGGAGGCGAAAAACTAGGGGAAGAGGAGTTATGTTAAATCAACATAAGCAGTCCACTCAGCAAGAACCAGATTCAACCATAAACAATGTTGTGTTAAATCAACATCAGCAGTCCACACAGGAAGATATTAATACTAACGACGACGCAACAAAGAAGTCACCTAATAAAAACAAACATCACTTCAAACAAGAGGATGATGAAACAATCGACATCAACAATATTAACGACGTTGCAACAAAGAAGCCACCCAAAGAAAACAAGCAGCACTCCACAGAAGTAATAAACATATTTGACAACGAATCCAAGCGACCAGTCGGAGCCACGATCTTCAGTTAGATTTAATCCAGACCTCGATTGTAAAAGACGTGTTCAATATATTCGTTTAAATAAAAAGTACACATTGGTTCAGATTGTTTTTTTTATTTTTCCACTCAGTTGATATTTAAACATATTTAGCGTGACATCGCATATACATACATTATATACCTTTTTTTTGTTCTCAACACGTGTTGAGCAAAGTCGAACAAATTGTTATTCAGAAATCGAATCGGTTAAGTGCATGAATAGAAATCATTTGCATGTGAGACAGTTTTAAGTTGACTTTTTTTTCCATTTTTTATGAAAATGAATACAATCAAGGTCAAAAGTGGATATGCAAAAGCGGGTATAACGCGAGCTTTGTCATTCGCTGATTCAGTTGATGATTCCATCCCGCTTTCTATGTTAGAAATTCATTTAGTTCGCCTTGAAGAAGCATGGTCTAACTTTTCGCGCCTCCAAGATAAATTATTTGAAGTGTGCGGGGAAGCAGATTTCGTAGACCCTGAACAAGAATTCGCGGAATACGAAGAAAAGTACTGCAATGCCCATTCCTTGCTCTCTACCGCGATTCGCGATAAATCTGAAACTCATTCCACGGGGAAACCTATTATTGAACAATTAGCCAATCAACAGGCATCGTTATTAAAACACTTAGAAAGTAAAAATTCGTCTAGTGTCAAATCAATACATTTGCCAGAGTGTGTAATTCCAACCTTTCATGGGGATTACAAGGACTGGCCCGGTTTTAAGGATTTGTTTCTGGGAACGATCGTTAGGAATCCGTCAATTACTGCTACTCAGAAGTTTCAATACTTAAAGTCCTTCTTAGGCGGAAAGGCGGCAGATTTGATAAGTGACATTCAAATTTGCGAAAATAATTATATTGAAGCGTGGGATAAAATCGAAGCACGTTTCGATAAAAAACAACTCATAGTTCAATCATTCATTCAAAACTTTCTCTCATTACCTTCGTTCAATTCGCCAAATATTCAGTCTCTTCGCAAATTGACTGATGGAGCTGACAAGACTATTCGCGGATTGAAGGCCATGGGCTCACTTACTCGTGATCCTTGGCTTATCTATATTCTGTTACAAAAACTTGACCATGATACAAAACAGGCTTGGGCTGAGGAAGCAGGATCAGATGCTGGTAGTACAATCGTTCAATTTCTCGACTTCTTGGAAACGCGTTGCAGTTGTCTTGAGTCTTGCTATACTCTATCCCATTCCACTAAATCGAGTAGCAAGGCTCAAAACATTATTCGTTCACACGTGGTGGAAGCGAAATCAGGATGTCCAAAGTGCAACCAGGATCATTTACTTCCATATTGACAAACGTTTATTGCTCTCGGAGTACACATCTTCAGCCATAACCAATTTTTAGAAAACTGTTTTTGTTCTCATAGCACCCATAAAAGTTCAATACTAAAATTCATATTAATTGGCCTCATCAAATTATCAATAAAAAAATTTAACAAGACCTTAAAAATTCCAAGAAAAAATAATAAACCTTTCATGCAACAACATCAAGCACTACAATAGATACAAATAACAATAACGATAAATTAACATGAAGACATATCATCCAACAACAAGGAAGGATTTAACAACATAGACTTATCCTTGATTAGAAATTTTTTTTTATAAATATTGCATGTTTAACAAAAAATTAAATATATGTATTAAAATTAATATTAATATTAAAATTAATTTAAATATTAAAAACAAATTGTTTAAATACTGTATGTTAAACAAAAAAGGCCGCTGCCGGAAGATGTGGGCAAGACAATTAAAAGAGGAAAACAAAGGTAGGTACCTACCAGTGGCGTCCTGTGAATTATTTAGATGGGTGTGCAATGCTTGAAGCGCAGACTGTCGTGCATTGCTATTTTTTGCACGAGCGTCGAAGTAATGCATCGTATATTTGACCTATGACGCTTTACGGAAACAGAACAGAACAGATACAAAAGAAAAGAAAATGATGGAGATGAGAATCATGAGCCATTTGGACCCGATGTCTGCCATCGAATTTTGAAAATAGTTGTTTTTCTGTTCAAGCTGCTTTGTTGGAGTTCGTGGACCGCCTTCTGACAATTTTTTGTCACACTAAGGATATCTTTAACTGGAGAGTTCCTGGTGCCGTATCCCAGTCCTCCATGGCAGTTCTCATAGTCTTCGTTTGACTAACCGTACCGACAGTACCGTTCAAATCTCCGCCAACAAACAAAAGTCCCGTATTAGAATATCTTCAAAGCTTTTGTGCTAACGTCCAAGAAACGCGCTCGATTTCCGGTGTTTTGCGGGTTGATATTTTCCTGGGATAAACTCACAAAATTTAAAACTCTGGACATCTCTTCGACTCAAAAAAAAGGATATTCTGAAGGTGGGATATTTCAACCGTGGATATTATAAAAAGAATATAAACTACAGTAATTATTACTAATTTTTAGAGTTTAAGTGGGCAACCGCTAGTGCCGGTTCCCTACCTACTCCACACACACATCAACGCAAACAACTTAGAGCATTCTTCAATAGAATTCGCTTTAACATCTCGAAATGATTGCATACCTTCTTATGCAATGTTTAAATATTTTCCCAGCCTTTATGCAAAAATCCGTATTCAGTAGATATCCAAAACATGTAAGTTATGCAATCTCTGTGTCGATTAAAGTCCCAAACCAGTTGTTTGTGAAAAACCAAATGAAAAAATTCTGCTTATATTCGGTGATTTAATTGTGTAACGAAAATGCAATCGCAATATGTACATAATATGATTTGTGATACCGATTATGAATGAATACTATACCCCTTTTCTTGGATGAATGCTACGGCCTCGTTGCAATATGCCATAACCTACCCCAAACTTCCATTGAAAACAACAAATAATTTATAAACCATATACCGCACCCCTCTCACCCTCTCACCCTCCCACATCATATCCCCATCATGAGAAGTAAAAATAAAAACAATGAACAAACGACAAACTACACACTTATGAAAATCTTCAAATCGGCGCTGGTCGGAAAATTTTTACTTTTGTTTTGTTCATCACTTCAATTACTTTCGTTTAATATAGCTTTCGTTTTTGCGAAAACTTTCATAAGAACTTAAAGCTCCATCTAAATTAATTAAGGACACAAACCAGTTTTCATTATTGATCGATTGAAGCGCCAAAGCTTCTGCGGGATACATGTACAACATTATTATTCGATTTCTTGGCGCTACTATAGGAATGTATGTACAAAGGTATCACCTAAAAATAGGCAATGAATAATTAGCTGGGACCTGGGAGCTACTTACAGCAACAAAAACAAAAATGCCTGCGCTGTGGTTTCCACTATAAGGGTACTGTGTCACTACAGAAAAAAAATCCCTTTAGCGCACGCAAATTATAAAAAAAACACATTGAAACAGCAAAAACCAACCTTGACAAGCTAGCTGATGACCTACATATGCACGCAATGCAATTACAGGGATATTACAAAGGCTTTTTTAAGCAGCAGAAACTCAGTCCCGACAGTTTTGTCTAAATGGATCTTTAATATGAGTTCGATTGTGATAAGTAATAATTTTTTTTTCTGAAAAGAACTGATAATAAATAATCATAAATAATAGTAAATAATCATTTATATTCTATAGTTCTACAAAGTTCCTGTTTGCTCTCAAGCACTGAAACCCCGCCATTGGGATATTGAACAAGGAGTTACTAGCCGTAAAATGAAACCAAGAGTTGGTAGAGAAGATCCAAAAATCACTATTCACCATCTCATTGGACGAGGTATGTTATGATCCGAGTGCAAATGAAACAAAAAAGTTATAGTAATTAATTCTTGGGTGTGTGTTCAAGAAGTGCGGTGGTAATCGACGGTTCGATAAGACGATTCAAGTAAGAAACTCTAAAGTGTACAAACTGTTAGATACATTTATTTCTGCTGGTATTTGTCAGTCGAATTGGATTCCATGGATATAGCTATGAACATTCTCCGGGCGAGGGTCAACCTACTGCACGCATGATGGACTACATTGTAAAACAAATTGTGTAAGTATATTTATTTTCATATCTTTCTTTTCATGTAATTTAATTTTTCACAGCATAATTCACACAGTGAAAACCAACCATGACAAGCTAGCTGGTGACCTACTTTTCACGCAATGCATTTCCAGCGATATGGCAATAATAAAGTAAGTATCTTTTCTCTGAAAAAGACTGATAGTAAATAATCATTTCTATTCTTTAGTTCTACAAAGTTCCTGTTTACTCCTGATCGCTGAAACCGCTCCATCAGGACATTATCTATTATTATAGTATAGGTAGTCTGTGGTAATAGTCCAACAATAAATCAACAATCAACTGGAGCTCAGGAGCAAACATCAGTCGGCGAAATCGTAGAAAAAACTTAACCACACCGAAAGAAACTCTAAATGATGTTAATGCAGTAAATGAGACAGATAATCCTAATTTATATTTTTGCAATATTAATAACCTGTTTTTTAGAAACTAAATATATTATGTTCAATTAAATTGATTATTTTTACTATTCCTTTAAATTTTAGATTTAGATTTAGAAAAATGAGATTGAGAAGGTTTTCTTCAAGGTAACCGTTGTTATTTGGGATGTCGTTTGGAAGATAACTTTGTGGGCCTGGGCAATGCTAAAAAAGCATTTCATTTTTAATCCTACAGTCCAAGCGTATTGGAGAACATTTAATCAGAAACTTGAAGACGCCGGAAAGAACTAATATTGAGGATTTTATTTGTTTTGTTGCATGTTGACTTTTTAGAAATGTTTACTTTTGAAGTTATTTGTTGCGAACATCTTAAACACGGAGAGTAGTAGAAGACAAGTCTGACCTAAGACCTGCAATTACCAACAGTAGTAAATATGTGAATAAATGAAAAACGAAAATAAAATCAAGTATTTATTACCTACAACTTTAGAGGCAATTCTTTCTAACCAAAATACTTAGAAGGAATATCGAGTTAAATATAGCAAAATGCAATTCTTAAACTACTCGAGCAATGTTCTAAAAAAATCTCTAATTTTATTGCGAGCTTCAACCAACGAAAGCGGATCATGTGGGATAGGTCGTGCATATTGGCACAGTGTGCAGTTCCTAGAAAATAAAAAGGTCAGCTCGTCTGCACGAAAAACAAAAAAAAAGGTTACCTTCAATTTATATCGTTGGCGTATTTGGATTTGAGGATGAAGTCAATCCCAAGGCATGCCATGGGTCAATGGAACCATAAATATACAAAACATTTGTTGTGTTCGGATTTAATGCTCCATAGAAGTTATTCGTCTGTCCCACCAATTCTTGCATGAAATTCAAATCCATTCATAGACAAGGAGTAACCATATAGAAGGCAATTTGAATTTAAAATTATTTTACCAACTTGTTTGAGTAGATATCCATGCACAGTTTGATAAAAAAGTCGATTGGAAATCGACACTAAAAAGGCCTTCCTTTTTATTAGAAGTCTGATAAAAACCGAATTCATTGCAAGTTTAGTAGGTCCACTGACGCGAAGCCTTCTGCTCATCCCAAGTTGTGTTTTGCATGTCAGAAATCATTTTATCATACTTGTAGTCCAGACACTTTTCTTTGTTTTCCACCAACATGAGATGATTCAGTTCGGCAAGACGTTGTACTGGAGTTCCAACTTTTCATTAATTTCACGTTGTCCAATCATGTGTCTCAGCAAAATCTCGAATTGCACAAAAGATCTTCGAACCGCCGTAACACAATCATTCGAATATGATCTAAACTAACTCAGCCAACAAGGTCCCACTCGAGCTTATTGCACCATGGATAAACTGGGGATACTTTTCGCATGACCATTCAGCCAATGAACCAGGGTATGATCCATCGAAAGCAATCCATTTTTGGGATTCTTCTAGTTGATATTCAGCTTTCATGTGAGCCACGAAATTGGTTAAATCAGAAAGGGCCTGTTCTGATGTGAGATACTGTAGATTATCAGTAGACATATCTCTGCAATGTTATGTACATATATACGAATATAATATAAATATTTTTATATTTCTCTAACACTGTATACGTGTTTCGGAACTTACACAGTTGGCTGACTTTGACCATACAATCGGTGTTCCAACATAAAGCACAATGCATTGAACTCAGAAGCGTATTTAATCCAAGTTCCGCTGGTCATCCATTTGATGGTGGCCTTGCCTTCGCCGCCAATCATTAAGAAAATGGGTCCACCAGGTTTGTAGTATTCATCGTTGACGAAATATAGCCCGTCCCAACTTAAGTGAAAATTTCTTGCGCAGGTCTCTTCACATCACTTATTTTATTCTCTTAGCGACAACAAAACTATAGCCCGTCCCAACTTAAGTGAAAATTTCTTGCGCAGGTCTCTTAACATCAGGGATTCTATTCTCTTAGCGACAACAAAATTACTTTTCCAACCAGTTCTACAGCTAAAAAAAATATGTGTGCATTTCATACAACAAATATACCCCTGCTTGCGAAAACATCTCTCTCGATCGACGATCGAGACATGACTGATTGTCCACACAGAACCGTCATTGGCGCATGCACCCACGCCAAAGAAAAGGGAAATTTGCTGGGTGTTGCACTTCTAAAATATGTGTTTAGTAATGAAAGCCAGAGTTTTGAGCAACTATTAATAAGGGTTGAAATGGAATTTCCGTTAAACTTTGTGCATGGGCACGCAGGTCTTCACACGAACGCAGGTAGATAGGTAAAGCTGAGAAAAGATGGGTCTCTTTTCTACTCACTTAAAATCGACCTTTCTCGCCCGATACGACTTTCATGGAAAGGCCAAAGTGTCCAATTGTCTATCCACATTTAATAACCCATTTTTTCAAGTGCATAATAGGTATATTTTTACGTGTTTTTGTATGATTTTATAATTTTTTATTGTCTTTTATGACTTGTATGACCTTTACCATACTATACCTATAATAAAATAAAATCTCAACTATTTATTTTGTCAAACAATATCTTTTATTGATACGTATTCATTTTCTTTGATTTACATTATTTTATGTCAATTGTGCTATTTTTCATGATTTCTTTATTTTCTTGATTGTAATGTTTTACTTCGTGCATTATACTTTTTCATGGGTTACTACAATAATTAATTGGTGAAACTCGATGACAGTTAAAACACGGATCAATAATAAAACAATAACGTTTTCCAATATCGGTGCAAAAAAGATAAAGTAGAGAAAAGCATTAACAATTTCATGCGATCAAAAATACTTTAAAAGAGAAAATATCCCTTTAATAAATTGATACTGCGCATGTTGGGATCTTTCTTTTACTTTGGGACGGGTTATTATTGTAAAAAACAAAACTGTGATGAATTTCGAACTTATTTGTTGCCAAATACTTTGATTGATTTATGTGGTCAAGAATTTGGTTTAACCATTTCTCGGAAGGCTCTCGACCACGGTGGACAAGAGGAATTTTGCTAGGTTCACCAACAAATCCGTTAGAGAATAATTTTTTCCCAATGGAATTCTGAATGAAGCATACAGCACTATAAAGATGAAATACACTTAGCTGAAACAAGTAGTAGAAAACATAAACAAACGACATGTTTGACATTTGCCAAAGTTTTTGATTTTGTGTCGTGGTGTGTTTACAGTGACTTTGTGAAAACAAATAACCAATGGAAAAGATAAAAATTGTTGCAAATGTGTGGTAATTATTTTTACTGATTCATTTGACTTATGTTATTACCATTTCTTTGTTAATTATTCTTATTTTGTTTCAAACAATTTTTTTTCGTACAATTTGTTGACCTCGAACGAACAAAAACCAAATGACAGGCAAGCCACTTTTAGTGCATATATGAAATATGAAAACAAAATTGCGCATTTAACTATTCTAGGCGTACTATGACAAATTAGTTTATGGATCTGTGACAATAAATTCAAGTTTTTGGTGCGACGAAATAGGTTTAGCTAAGTATTTGTAAAAGTTAACTCTGTATCTTAAGTTACAAGATGATTTAACAAATAAATAGTGAATACATTTGGAGCATTTGGACTTTGAGAATAATATTCAATTTAACATAACTTCAAAACAACTTAAGCTACTTATGCAATCACACTTTGAAGATAAATGTCGTTGAAAGTTAGGAAAGCAATGAAATAAAAATGACAAAACTTTTTTTAACAAATTTACAGTTATTTTTTTTGCCTATTTTTTCACATTACGACGAGAATAATAATTGAAAAGGAATAAATTTTAAAACGGCTTATGTTGAAACAGCCGCATTGAAAGACGCATCAAGAGTAATAATCGGAAGTCAGTAAAACCTATAACAAAGCCGCGTTCTACTTTAATTTTCAAATGGTATTCGTAAAACCAGAACCTTATGCTTTTCAATGTTGCTTTCAAGCGGTGTGTGCCAGTAGTATGTTTTGGTCGGTTGACGGACTCTAAAAGTTGCGGAAGGTAGTGGAGTAGTGGAGGTCAAATTTGCGGGTCAACACTGATAAGCATTGCGGTTAGAGATAAGCCATATCTATTGTTGTCGTTGAAGGTCAAATTTGGGGGTCAAATTTGTAGGTCAACACTGATAAGCATGACGAAACATGTAGAGATAAGCCATATCTATTGTTGTCGTTGAAGGTCAAATTTGGGGGTCAAATTTGTAGGTCAACACTGATAAGCATGACGAAACATGGAAAAATGTAAAAAAAACATCTGATCTTTGCGGTTAGAGATAAGCCATATCTGCTGCGGCGTAATTAATTTATTTGTGTTAAAGATGTTGTGTCAAATTGTATGTTAAAATGGTTGCGATGGTCATATAAGTCAGCCTATTTGTAATTAATTTGCATTTTTGGATGTTCCAACATGTTGGGATCTTTCTTTTACTTTGGGACGGGCTATTATTGTAAAAAACAAAACTGTGATGAATTTCGAACTTATTTGTTGCCAAAGGGGATACTTTGATTGATTTATGTGGTCAAGAATTTGGTTTAACCATTTCTCGGAAGGCTCTCGACCACGGTGGACAAGAGGAATTTTGCTAGGTTCACCAACAAATCCGTTAGAGAATAATTTTTTCCCAATGGAATTCTGAATGAAGCATACAGCACTATAAAGATGAAATACACTTAGCTGAAACAAGTAGTAGAAAACATAAACAAACGACATGTTTGACATTTGCCAAAGTTTTTGATTTTGTGTCGTGGTGTGTTTACAGTGACTTTGTGAAAACAAATAACCAATGGAAAAGATAAAAATTGTTGCAAATGTGTGGTAATTATTTTTACTGATTCATTTGACTTATGTTATTACCATTTCTTTGTTAATTATTCTTATTTTGTTTGAAACTATTTTTTTTCGTACAATTTGTTGACCTCTAACGAACAAAAACCAAATGACAGGCAAGCCACTTTTAGTGCATATATGAAATATGAAAACAAAATTGCACATTTAACTATTCTAGGCGTACTATGACAAATTAGTTTATGGATCTGTGACAATAAATTCAAGTTTTTGGTACGACGAAATAGGTTTAGCTAAGTATTTGTAAAAGTTAACTCTGTATCTTAAGTTACAAGATGATTTAACAAATAAATAGTGAATACATTTGGAGCATTTGGACTTTGAGAATAATATTCAATTTAACATAACTTCAAAACAGCTTAAGCTACTTATGCAATCACACTTTGAAGATAAATGTCGTTGAAAGTTAGGAAAGCAATGAAATAAAAATGACAAAACTTTTTTTAACAAATTTACAGTTATTTTTTTTTTGCCTATTTTTTCACATTACGACGAGAATAATAATTGAAAAGGAATAAATTTTAAAACGGCTTATGTTGAAACAGCCGCATTGAAAGACGCATCAAGAGTAATAATCGGAAGTCAGTAAAACCTATAACAAAGCCGCGTTCTACTTTAATTTTCAAATGGTATTCGTAAAACCAGAACCTTATGCTTTTCAATGTTGCTGTCAAGCGGTGTGTGCCAGTAGTATGTTTTGGTCGGTTGACGGACTCTAAAAGTTGCGGAAGGTAGTGGAGTAGTGGAGGTCAAATTTGCGGGTCAACACTGATAAGCATTGCGGTTAGAGATAAGCCATATCTATTGTTGTCGTTGAAGGTCAAATTTGGGCGTCAAATTTGTAGGTCAACACTGATAAGCATGACGAAACATGTAGAGATAAGCCATATCTATTGTTGTCGTTGAAGGTCAAATTTGGGGGTCAAATTTGTAGGTCAACACTGATAAGCATGACGAAACATGGAAAAATGTAAAAAAAACATCTGATCTTTGCGGTTAGAGATAAGCCATATCTGTTGCGGCGTAATTAATTTATTTGTGTTAAAGATGTTGTGTCAAATTGTATGTTAAAATGGTTGCGATGGTCATATAAGTCAGCCTATTTGTAATTAATTTGCATTTTTGGATGTTCCAATTGCGGTTTAGAGTGGATAGAGATAAGCCATATCAGTTGTGGTCAATTAATTTGTGTAATTGGTTAATCATGCATGTACAGCATAAAAATAGATTTTATGTTAAAAAATGTAAAAAATACTACTTGTTCACAACTACGTAACATAGCGCATATAACATTTGCCAAACAAACAACCTATACACTATGTTTTTTATGTTTTTCTTTAATTTCTCTACTAACTGTCCCACTCTCTTAATATGTTACAATAATTCATTATTTAAGCTACTCCGAAAGAAACGTAATTTCTATTGCTATTATTTGTTTTGCTTTTGACTTATTTTCTCTATTACTTGATGTTCTATTGAAATGTTAAATTCTGCCATTTTGAGTTTGACCATCATCGAGTGCGGACGAGTTTTGGTAACACTAAACATATAAAAACACATCATTCTACACTGTACACATTTTAATTACACAATTACATTTATTAAACATTAATCAACCATTTACACAACATTTCATTAGTTTTCATTTGCACACAATTACACAGTACATAAAACCATCAAATCAATCCAAATCATTATGGTCCTTCGAGCCGGATTAATTTTGATCAGTGCGCAGTGATGTTAAATGAATCACATTCAATAATTTGAATTTTATGATATGGTTTATGTGAGTGGATGTATGATTCCGTAAATTTCGTACCGAGAAAAAGAATAATTTTTGCATAAGCGTGACATCGCATATACATACATTATATACCTTTTTTTTGTTCTCAACACGTGTTGAGCAAAGTCGAACAAATTGTTATTCAGAAATCGAATCGACAGTTTTAAGTTGACTTTTTTCCATTTTTTATGAAAATGAATACAATCAAGGTCAGAAGTGGACATGCAAAAGCGGGTATAACGCGAGCTTTGTCATTCGCTGATTCAGTGGATGATTCCATCCCGCTTTCTATGTTAGAAATCCATTTAGTTCGCCTTGAAGAAGCATGGTCTAACTTTTCGCCCCTCCAAGATAAATTATTTGAACTGTGCGGGGAAGCAGATTTCGTAGACCCTGAACAAGAATTCGCGGAATACGAAGAAAAGTACTGCAATGCCCATTCCTTGCTCTCTACCGCGATTCGCGATAAATCTGAAACTCATTCCACGGGGAAACCTATTATTGAACAATTAGCCAATCAACAGGCATCGTTATTAAAACACTTAGAAAGTAAAAATTCGTCTAGTGTCAAATCAATACATTTGCCAGAGTGTGTAATTCCAACCTTTCATGGGGTTTTAAGGATTTGTTTCTGGGAACGATCGATAGGAATCCGTCAATTACTGCTACTCAGAAGTTTCAATACTTAAAGTCCTTCTTAGGCGGAAAGGCGGCAGATTTGATAAGTGACATTCAAATTTGCAAAAATAATTATATTGAAGCGTGGGATAAAATCGAAGCACGTTTCGATAAAAAACAACTCATAGTTCAATCATTCATTCAAAACTTTCTCTCATTACCTTCGTTCAATTCGCCAAATATTCAGTCTCTTCGCAAATTGGCTGATGGAGCTGACAAGACTATTCGCGGATTGAAGGCCATGGGCTCACTTACTCGTGATCCTTGGCTTATCTATATTCTGTTACAAAAACTTGACCATGATACAAAACAGGCTTGGGCTGAGGAAGCAGGATCAGATGCTGGTAGTACAATCGTTCAATTTCTCGACTTCTTGGAAACGCGTTGCAGTTGTCTTGAGTCTTGCTATACTCTATCCCATTCCACTAAATCGAGTAGCAAGGCTCAAAACATTATTCGTTCACACGTGGTGGAAGCGAAATCAGGATGTCCAAAGTGCAACCAGGATCATTTACTTCCATATTGAAAAACGTTTATTGCTCTCGGAGTACACATCTTCAGCCATAACCAATTTTTAGAAAACTGTTTTTGTTCTCATAGCACCCATAAAAGTTCAATACTAAAATTCATATTAATTGGCCTCATCAAATTATCAATAAAAAAATTTAACAAGACCTTAAAAATTCCAAGAAAAAATAATAAACCTTTCATGCAACAACATCAAGCCCTACAATAGATACAAATAACAATAACGATAAATTAACATGAAGACATATCATCCAACAACAAGGAAGGATTTAACAACATAGACTTACCATTGATTAGAAAAAAAATTGTATAACTATTGCATGTTTAACAAAAAATTAAATATATGTATTAAAATTAATATTAATATTAAAATTAATTTAAATATTAAAAACAAATTGTTTAAATACTGTATGTTAAACAAAAAAGGCCGCTGTCGGAAGATGTGGGCAAGACAATTAAAAGAGGAAAACAAAGGTAGGTACCTACCAGTGGCGTCGCGTGAATTATTTAGATGGGTGTGCAATGCTTGAAGCGCAGACTGTCGTGCATTGCTATTTTTTGCACGAGCGTCGAAGTAATGCATCGTATATTTGACCTATGACGCTTTACGGAAACAGAACAGAACAGATACAAAAGAAAAGAAAATGATGGAGATGAGAATCATGAGCCATTTGGACCCGATGTCTGCCATCAAATTTTGAAAATAGTTGTTTTTCTGTTCAAGCTGCTTTGTTGGAGTTCGTGGACCGCCTGCTGACACTTTTTTGTCACACTAAGGATATCTTTATCCGGAGAGTTCCTGGTGCCGTATCCCAGTCCTCCATGGCAGTTCTCATAGTCTTCGTTTGACTAACCGTACCGACAGTACCGTTCAAATCTCCGCCAACAAACAAAAGTCCCGTATTAGAATATCTTCAAAGCTTTTGTGCTAACGTCCAAGAAACGTGCTCGATTTCCGGTGTTTTGCGGGTTGATATTTTCCTGGGATAGACTCACAAAATTTAAAACTCTGGACACCTCTTCGACTCAAAAAAAAGGATATTCTGAAGGTGGGATATTTCAACCGTGGATATTATAAAAAAGAATATAAACTACAGTAATTATTACTAATTTTTGGAGTTTAAGTGGGCAACCGCTAGTGCCAGTTCCCTACCTACTCCACACACACATCAACGCAAACAACTTAGAGCATTCTTCAATAGAATTCGCTTTAACATCTCGAAATGATTGCATACCTTCTTATGCAATATTTAAATATTTTCCCAGCCTTTATGCAAAAATCCGTATTCAGTAGATATCCAAAACATGTAAGTTATGCAATCTCTGTGTCGATTAAAGTCCCAAACCAGTTGTTTGTGAAAAACCAAATGAAAAAATTCTGCTTATATTCGGTGATTTAATTGTGTAACGAAAATGCATACGCAATATGTACATAATATGATTTGTGATACCGATTATGAATGAATACTATACCCCTTTCCTTGGATTAATGCTACGGCCTCCTTGCAATATGCCATAACCTACCCCAAACTTCCATTGAAAACAACAAATAATTTATAAACCATATACCGCACCCCTCTCACCCTCTCACCCTCCCACATCATATCCCCATCATGAGAAGTAAAAAAAAAACAATGAACAAACGACAAACTACACACTTATGAAAATCTTCAAATCGGCGCTGGCCGGAAAATTTTTACTTTTGTTTTGTTCATCACTTCAATTACTTTCGTTTAATATAGCTTTCGTTTTGGCGAAAACTTTCATAAGAACTTAAAGCTTCATCTAAATTAATTAAGGACACAAACCAGTTTTCATTATTGATCGATTGAAGCGCCAAAGCTTCTGCGGGATACATGTACAACATTATTATTCGATTTCTTGGCGCTACTATAGGAATGTATATACAAAGGTATCACCTAAAAATAGGCAATGAATAATTAGCTGGGACCTGGGAGCTACTTACAGCAACAAAAACAAAAATGCCTGCGCTGTGGTTTCCACTATAAGGGTACTGTGTCACTACAGAAAAAAAATCCATTTAGCGCAGGCAAATTATAAAAAAAAGCACATTGAAACAGCAAAAACCAACCTTGACAAGCTATCTGATGACCTACATATGCACGCAATGCAATTACAGGGATATTACAAAGGCTTTTTTAAGCAGCAGAAACTCAGTCCCGACAGTTTTGTCTAAATGGATCTTTAATATGAGTTCGATTGTGATAAGTAATTATTTATTTTTTTCTGAAAAGGACTGATAATAAATAATCATAAATAATAGTAAATAATCATTTATATTCTATAGTTCTACAAAGTTCCTGTTTGCTCTCAAGCACTGAAACCCCGCCATTGGGATATTGAACAAGGAGTTACTAGCCGTAAAATGAAACCAAGAGTTGGTAGAGAAGATCCAAAAATCACTATTCACCATCTCATTGGACGAGGTATGTTACGATCCGAGTGCAAATGAAACAAAAAAGTTATAGTAATTAATTCTTGGGTGTGTGTTCAAGAAGTGCGGTGGTAATCGACGGTTCGATAAGACGATTCAAGTAAGAAACTCTAAAGTGTACAAACTGTTAGATACATTTATTTCTGCTGGTATTTGTCAGTCGAACTGGATTCTATGGATATAGCTATGAACATTCTCCGGGCGAGGGTCAACCTACTGCACGCATGATGGACTACATTGTAAAACAAATTGTGTAAGTATATTTATTTTCATATCTTTCTTTTCATGTAATTTAATTTTTCACAGCATAATTCACACAGCGAAAACCAACCATGGCAAGCTAGCTGGTGACCTACTTTTCACGCAATGCATTTCCAGCGATATGGCAATAATAAAGTAAGTATCTTTTCTCTGAAAAAGACTGATAGTAAATAATCATTTCTATTCTTTAGTTCTACAAAGTTCCTGTTTACTCCTGATCGCTGAAACCGCTCCATCAGGACATTATCTATTATTATAGTATAGGTAGTCTGTGGTAATAGTCCAACAATAAATCAACAATCAACTGGAGCTCAGGAGCAAACATCAGTCGGCGAAATCGTAGAAATCCTACAGTCCAAGCGTATTGGAGAACATTTAATCAGAAACTTGAAGACGCCGGAAAGAACTAATATTGAGGATTTTATTTGTTTTGTTGCATGTTGACTTTTTAGAAATGTTTACTTTTGAAGTTATTTGTTGCGAACATCTTAAACACGGAGAGTAGTAGAAGACAAGTCTGACCTAAGACCTGCAATTACCAACAGTAGTAAATATGTGAATAAACGAAAAACGAAAATAAAATCAAGTATTTATTACCTACAACTTTAGAGGCAATTCTTTCTAACCAAAATTCTTAGAAGGAATATCGAGTTAAATATAGCAAAATGCAATTCTTAAACTACTCGAGCAATGTTCTTAAAAAATCTCTAATTTTATTGCGAGCTTCAACCAACGAAAGCGGAGCAGTTCCTAGAATATAAAAAGGTCAGCTCGTCTGTACGAAAAACAAAAAAAGGTTACCTTCAATTTATATCGTTGGCGTATTTGGATTTGAGGATGAAGTCAATCCCAAGGCATGCCATGGGTCAATGGAACCATAAATATACAAAACATTTGTTGTGTTCGGATTTAATGCTCCATAGAAGTTATTCGTCTGTCCCACCAATTCTTGCATGTAATTCAAATCCATTCATAGACAAGGAGTAACCATATAGAAGGCAATTTGAATTTAAAATTATTTTACCAACTTGTTTGAGTAGATATCCATGCACAGTTTGATAAAAAAGTCGATTAGAAATCGACACTAAAAAGGCCTTCCTTTTTATTAGAAGTCTGATAAAAACCGAATTCATTGCAAGTTTAGTAGGTCCACTGACGCGAAGCCTTCTCCTCATCCCAAGTTGTGTTTTGCATGTCAGAAATCATTTTATCATACTTGTAGTCCAGACACTTTTCTTTGTTTTCCACCAACATGAGATGATTCAGTTCGGCAAGACGTTGTACTGGAGTTCCAACTTTTCATTAATTTCACGTTGTCCAATCATGTGTCTCAGCAAAATCTCGAATTGCACAAAAGATCTTCGAACCGCCGTAACATTGCAGGTGGCAATGGTGCGATGGTAGTGTATTCACTAAAGTGATTGGCAGGTCGTGCGTTCGAATCCCGACCAGGGCCATGATTTTTATAAATTGAATACACACAACAAAAACTGATCTCCCTAAAGCAATTTAGGCGCCACCTGTTGAGAAAAAAAAATCCCATCGCACCAAACTTCTTTCCAATCCTTCTATTCTTTCAGTAAGTAGCACCCAAAAATAGGCAATGAATTGCTGGGAGCTACTTGCGCAACAAACTAATAATGCCTTCGCTGTGGTTTTACCATTATAAGGGTACTGTGTCACTACAGAAAAAAGAAATCCCTTTAGCGAACGCAAATTATAAAAAAAAAAAAAAAAAAAAAAAAAAAAACACAATCATTCGAATATGATCTAAACTAACTCAGCCAACAAGGTCCCACTCGAGCTTATTGCACCATGGATAAACTGGGGATACTTTTCGCATGACCATGCAGCCAATGAACCAGGGTATGATCCATCGAAAGCAATCCATTTTTGGGATTCTTCTAGTTGATATTCAGCTTTCATGTGAGCCACGAAATTGGCTAAATCAGAAAGGGCCTGTTCTGATGTGAGATACTGTAGATTATCAGTAGACATATCTCTGCAATGTTATGTACATATATACGAATATAATATAAATATTTTTATATTTCTCTAACACTGTATACGTGTTTCGGAACTTACACAGTTGGCTGACTTTGACCATAGAATCGGTGTTCCAACATAAAGCACAATGCATTGAACTCAGAAGCGTATTTAATCCAAGCTCCGCTGGTCATCCATTTGATGGTGGCCTTGCCTTCGCCGCCAATCATTAAGAAAATGGGTCCACCAGGTTTGTAGTATTCATCGTTGACGAAATATATCCCGTCCCAACTTAAGTGAAAATTTCTTGCGCAGGTCTCTTCACATCAGTGATTTTATTCTCTTAGCGACAACAAAACTATAGCCCGTCCCAACTTAAGTGAAATTTTTTTGCGCAGGTCTCTTAACATCAGGGATTTTATTCTCTTAGCGACAACAAAACTACTTTTCCAACCAGTTCTACAGCTAAAAAAAATATGTGTGCATTTCATACAACAAATATACCCCTGCTTGCGAAAACATCTCTCTCGATCGACGATCGAGACATGACTGATTGTCCACACAGAACCGTCATTGGCGCATGCACCCACGCCAAAGAAAAGGGAAATTTGCTGGGTGTTGCACTTCTAAAATATGTGTTTAGTAATGAAAGCCAGAGTTTTGAGCAACTTTTAATAAGGGTTGGAATGGAATTTCCGTTAAACTTTGTGAATGGGCACGCAGGTCTTCACACGAACGCAGGTAGACAGGTAAAGCTGAGAAAAGATGGGTGTCTTTTCTACTCACTTAAAATCGACCTTTCTCGCCCGATACGACTTTCATGGAAAGGCCAAAGTGTCCAATTGTCTATCCACATTTAATAACCCATTTTTTCAAGTGCATAATAGGAATATTTTTACGTGTTTTTGTATGATTTTATAATTTTTTATTGTCTTTTATGACTTGTATGACCTTTACCATACTATACCTATAATAAAATAAAATCTCAACTATTTATTTTGTCAAACAATATCTTTTATTGATACGTATTCATTTTCTTTGATTTACATTATTTAATGTCAATTGTGCTATTTTTTATGATTTCTTTATTTTCTTGATTGTAATGTTTTACTTCGTGCATTATACTTTTTTCATGGGTTTCTACAATAATTAATTGGTGAAACTCGATGACAGTTAAAACACGGATCAATAATAAAACAATCACGTTTTCCAATATCGGTGCAAAAAAGATAAAGTAGAGAAAAGCATTAACAATTTCATGCGATCAAAAATACTTTAAAAGAGAAAATATCCCTTTAATAAATTGATACTGCGCATGTTGGGATCTTTCTTTTACTTTGGGACGGGCTATTATTGTAAAAAACAAAACTGTAATGAATTTCGAACTTACTTGTTGCCAAAGGGGATACTTTGATTGATTTATGTGGTCAAGAATTTGGTTTAACCATTTCTCGGAAGGCTCTCGACCACGGTGGACAAGAGGAATTTTGCTAGGTTCACCAACAAATCCGTTAGAGAATAATTTTTTCTCAATGGAATTCTGAATGAAGCATACAGCACTATAAAGATGAAATACACTTAGCTGAAACAAGTAGTAGAAAACATAAACAAACGACATGTTTGACATTTGCCAAAGTTTTTGATTTTGTGTCGTGGTGTGTTTACAGTGACTTTGTGAAAACAAATAACCAATGGAAAAGATAAAAATTGTTGCAAATGTGTGGTAATTATTTTTACTGATTCATTTGACTTATGTTATTACCATTTCTTTGTTAATTATTTTTATTTTGTTTGAAACTATTTTTTTTCGTACAATTTGTTGACCTCGAACGAACAAAAACCAAATGACAGGCAAGCCACTTTTAGTGCATATATGAAATATGAAAACAAAATTGCGCATTTAACTATTCTAGGCGTACTATGACAAATTAGTTTATGGATCTGTGACAATAAATTCAAGTTTTTGGTACGACGAAATAGGTTTAGCTAAGTATTTGTAAAAGTTAACTCTGTATCTTAAGTTACAAGATGATTTAACAAATAAATAGTGAATACATTTGGAGCATTTGGAACTTTGAGAATAATATTCAATTTAACATAACTTCAAAACAGCTTAAGCTACTTATACAATCACACTTTGAAGATAAATGTCGTTGAAAGTTAGGAAAGCAATGAAATAAAAATGACAAAACTTTTTTTTAACAAATTTATAGTTATTTTTTTGCCTATTTTTTCACATTACGACGAGAATAATAATTCAAAAGGAATAAATTTTAAAACAGCTTATGTTGAAACAGCCGCTTTGAAAGACGCATTAAGAGTAATAATCGGAAGTCAGTAAAACCTATAACAAAGCCGCGTTCTACTTTAATTTTCAAATGGTATTCGTAAAACCAGAACCTTATGCTTTTCAATGTTGCTGTCAAGCGGTGTGTGCCAGTAGTATGTTTTGGTCGGTTGGCGGACTCTAAAAGTTGCGGAAGGTAGTGGAGTAGTGGAGGTCAAATTTGCGGGTCAACACTGATAAGCATTGCGGTTAGAGATAAGTCATATCTATTGTTGTCGTTGAAGGTCAAATTTGGGGGTCAAATTTGTAGGTCAACACTGATAAGCATGACGAAACATGTAGAGATAAGCCATATCTATTGTTGTCGTTGAAGGTCAAATTTGGGGGTCAAATTTGTAGGTCAACACTGATAAGCATGACGAAACATGGAAAAATGTAAAAAAACATCTGATCTTTGCGGTTAGAGATAAGCCATATCTGTTGCGGCTTAATTAATTTATTTGTGTTAAAGATGTTGTGTCAAATTGTATGTTAAAATGGTTGCGATGGTCATATAAGTCAGCCTATTTGTAATTAATTTGCAGTTTTGGATGTTCCAATTGCGGTTTAGAGTGGATAGAGATAAGCCATATCAGTTGTGG
Source organism: Portevinia maculata (assembly GCA_949715645.1). Taxonomy (NCBI): domain Eukaryota; kingdom Metazoa; phylum Arthropoda; class Insecta; order Diptera; family Syrphidae; genus Portevinia; species Portevinia maculata. Next base: position 180,869,852 of record OX454526.1, read on the forward strand.
TCAATTAATTTGTGTAATTGGTTAATCATGCATGTACAGCATAAAAATAGATTTTATGTTAAAAAATGTAAAAAATACTACTTGTTCACAACTACGTAACATAGCGCATATAACATTTGCCAAACAAACAACCTATACACTATGTTTTTTATGTTTTTCTTTAATTTCTCTACTAACTGTCCCACTCTCTTAATATGTTACAATAATTCATTATTTAAGCTACTCCGAAAGAAACGTAATTTCTATTGCTATTATTTGTTTTGCTTTTGACTTATTTTCTCTATTACTTGATGTTCTATTGAAATGTTAAATTCTGCCATTTTGAGTTTGACCATCATCGAGTGCGGACGAGTTTTGGTAACACTAAACATATAAAAACACATCATTCTACACTGTATACATTTTAATTACACAATTACATTTATTAAACATTAATCAACCATTTACACAACATTTCATTAGTTTTCATTTGCACACAATTACACAGTATATAAAACCATCAAATCAATGCAAATCATTATGGCCCTTCGAGCCGGATTAATTTTGATCAGTGCGCAGTGATGTTAAATGAATCACATTCAATAATTTGAATTTTATGATATGGTTTATGTGAGTGGATGTATGATTCCGTAAATTTCGTACCGAGAAAAAGAATAATTTTTGCATAAGCGTGACATCGCATATACATACATTATATACCTTTTTTTTGTTCTCAACACGTGTTGAGCAAAGTCGAACAAATTGTTATTCAGAAATCGAATCGGTTAAGTGCATGAAAAGAAATCATTTGCATGTGAGACAGTTTTAAATTGACTTTTTTTTTTCCATTTTTTATGAAAATGAATACAATCAAGGTCAAAAGTGGACATGCAAAAGCGGGTATAACGCGAGCTTTGCCATTCGCTGATTCAGTGGATGATTCCATCCCGCTTTCTATGTTAGAAATCCATTTAGTTCGCCTTGAAGAAGCATGGTCTAACTTTTCGCGCCTCCAAGATAAATTATTTGAACTGTGCGGGGAAGCAGATTTCGTAGACCCTGAACAAGAATTCGCGGAATACGAAGAAAAGTACTGCAATGCCCATTCCTTGCTCTCTACCGCGATTCGCGATAAATCTGAAACTCATTCCACGGGGAAACCTATTATTGAACAATTAGCCAATCAACAGGCATCGTTATTAAAACACTTAGAAAGTAAAAATTCGTCTAGTGTCAAATCAATACATTTGCCAGAGTGTGTAATTCCAACCTTTCATGGGGTTTTAAGGATTTGTTTCTGGGAACGATCGATAGGAATCCGTCAATTACTGCTACTCAGAAGTTTCAATACTTAAAGTCCTTCTTAGGCGGAAAGGCGGCAGATTTGATAAGTGACATTCAAATTTGCGAAAATAATTATATTGAAGCGTGGGATAAAATCGAAGCACGTTTCGATAAAAAACAACTCATAGTTCAATCATTCATTCAAAACTTTCTCTCATTACCTTCGTTCAATTCGCCAAATATTCAGTCTCTTCGCAAATTGGCTGATGGAGCTGACAAGACTATTCGCGGATTGAAGGCCTTGGGCTCACTTACTCGTGATCCTTGGCTTATCTATATTCTGTTACAAAAACTTGACCATGATACAAAACAGGCTTGGGCTGAGGAAGCAGGATCAGATGCTGGTAGTACAATCGTTCAATTTCTCGACTTCTTGGAAACGCGTTGCAGTTGTCTTGAGTCTTGCTATACTCTATCCCATTCCACTAAATCGAGTAGCAAGGCTCAAAACATTATTCGTTCACACGTGGTGGAAGCAAAATCAGGATGTCCAAAGTGCAACCAGGATCATTTACTTCCATATTGCCAAAAGTTTATTGCTCTCGGAGTTAATGATCGTCGTACACATCTTCAGCCATAACCAATTTTTAGAAAACTGTTTTTGTTCTCATAGCACCCATAAAAGTTCAATACTAAAATTCATATTAATTGGCCTCATCAAATTATCAATAAAAAAATTTAACAAGACCTTAAAAATTCCAAGAAAAAATAATAAACCTTTCATGCAACAACATCAAGCCCTACAATAGATACAAATAACAATAACGATAAATTAACATGAAGACATATCATCCAACAACAAGGAAGGATTTAACAACATAGACTTATCCTTGATTAGAAAAAAAATTGTATAAATATTGCATGTTTAACAAAAAATTAAATATATGTATTAAAATTAATATTAATATTAAAATTAATTTAAATATTAAAAACAAATTGTTTAAATACTGTATGTTAAACAAAAAAGGCCGTTGCCGGAAGATGTGGGCAAGACAATTAAAAGAGGAAAACAAAGGTAGGTACCTACCAGTGGCGTCGCGTGAATTATTTAGATGGGTGTGCAATGCTTGAAGCGCAGACTGTCGTGCATTGCTATTTTTTGCACGAGCGTCGAAGTAATGCATCGTATATTTGACCTATGACGCTTTACGGAAACAGAACAGAACAGATACAAAAGAAAAGAAAATGATGGAGATGAGAATCATGAGCCATTTGGACCCGATGTCTGCCATCAAATTTTGAAAATAGTTGTTTTTCTGTTCAAGCTGCTTTGTTGGAGTTCGTGGACCGCCTGCTGACACTTTTTTGTCACACTAAGGATATCTTTATCCGGAGAGTTCCTGGTGCCGTATCCCAGTCCTCCATGGCAGTTCTCATAGTCTTCGTTTGACTAACCGTACCGACAGTACCGTTCAAATCTCCGCCAACAAACAAAAGTCCCGTATTAGAATATCTTCAAAGCTTTTGTGCTAACGTCCAAGAAACGTGCTCGATTTCCGGTGTTTTGCGGGTTGATATTTTCCTGGGATAGACTCACAAAATTTAAAACTCTGGACACCTCTTCTACTCAAAAAAAAGGATATTCTGAAGGTGGGATATTTCAACCGTGGATATTATAAAAAAGAATATAAACTACAGTAATTATTACTAATTTTTGGAGTTTAAGTGGGCAACCGCTAGTGCCAGTTCCCTACCTATTCCACACACACATCAACGCAAACAACTTAGAGCATTCTTCAATAGAATTCGCTTTAACATCTCGAAATGATTGCATACCTTCTTATGCAATATTTAAATATTTTCCCAGCCTTTATGCAAAAATCCGTATTCAGTAGATATCCAAAACATGTAAGTTATGCAATCTCTGTGTCGATTAAAGTCCCAAACCAGTTGTTTGTGAAAAACCAAATGAAAAAATTCTGCTTATATTCGGTGATTTAATTGTGTAACGAAAATGCAATCGCAATATGTACATAATATGATTTGTGATACCGATTATGAATGAATACTATACCCCTTTTCTTGGATGAATGCTACGGCCTCCTTGCAATATGCCATAACCTACCCCAAACTTCCATTGAAAACAACAAATAATTTATAAACCATATACCGCACCCCTCTCACCATCTCACCCTCCCACATCATATCCCCATCATTTTTTTTTTTTTTTTTTTTTTTTTTTTTATATTCCCAGTTTTTTATTTTACACCTGTCCAAGGACAATTAGTAATTGTTTTTACAGTTGATACAATGGGATGTAAATTCAGGCTTTAGACCATTGCCTAAAGTGCTTCGTTCTTACAGAGTAGTTATACAATACAATTTTTTTTATGTGTATAATATGTTAAATGACAAGTATGTTATATCGTAGCATATATGTATGCATCTGTTATACATATAGCAGATTTTGAATTTTTATTGAAGATCTACTGGTCTGCGTCTTTTTAATCGGCTTCTTGAGTTTACTTCGTTGTCCGGTAAATTACGTATGTCGTTGTTTTGATGGTTTGATATTGTAATTTGATGTTTTCTACTTTGTTTTTTGATTTCGTCTATAACACTCAATATCTTAAGGTCACGATGGATGTCTTCGTTAGGGATGTACCAGGGTGCATTGACAATCGTCCGAAGTATTTTTGATTGCAGTCGCTGTATAATGTCGATATTCGTTTTGGCAGCGGCTCCCCATATTTGAATGCCATAAGTCCATATCGGTTTTATCACAGTCTTGTATATTAATAGTTTGTTTTGCGTTGAAAGGTTCGATTGTTTTCCTAAGAGCCAAAAAAGTTGTCTAATCTTGTTTTTAATTTGGTTGCGTTTTTGAGTTATGTGCAGTTTCCATGTTAGCTTGCTGTCTATTGTCATGCCCAGGTATTTCGCTGAGTTGGCTGTAGTAATGTTCTTGTTATTTAAATAGATGGGTTGAGGGTTGAAGTTCCTTTTCGTGGTGTATATGACTTGGAGCGTTTTTTCCTCGTTAATTTGAATTCCCCATTCGTTGAACCAGTTTATTGTTTTGGTTAGGTGTTGTTGTACTTGATTTGTAGCAGTTTGTAGACAGCTGTGTGAAGATAGGACCACTGTATCGTCCGCAAATGTTGCTAGCATGGAGTCATGTGTTACTGGTTTAGATATGTCCGATGTGTAAAGGAGGTAAAGAGTGGGACCTAATACACTCCCTTGTGGAACGCCTGCGTCGATTTCTCGTAGACCTGAGTATTCGTCGTTGTATTGTATGTAGAAATGCCGATCGCAAAGGTAGCTTTTAATGAGTTGGCAGTATTCAGGTAGTATTGTCCTAAGTTTACATAATAGTCCCTTGTGCCATACACTATCGAAAGCTTTAGCAAGGTCAAGGTAAATTGCGACACAGAATTTTTGCTCGTCCAAGTCGTTTAGTATTTTGTTTGTCACTCGATGTACCTGTTGGATGGTGGAGTGCTTCTCTCGAAAGCCAAATTGATGATCCGGGATAAGGTGTTTTTGTTTTAGTGATATGTCAATACGGTCAGATAGCAGTTTCTCGAATATCTTGGAGATGATCGGCAGAAGACTAATTGGTCTATATGATGAGGGTTTAGTTGCATCTTTTCCTGGTTTCGGGATAGCAATTATTTTGGAAACTTTCCATACTTTTGGGTAGTAGTTAAGTCTTAAGATTGAGTTGAATACATTCCTCAGATAAATTATGGCTTTGTCAGGTAATTGTTTTAAGATTTTCCCTGAGATTAAATCGTATCCTGGTGATTTGTTGCATTTTAGTCTGCTTAGTATGTAATGTTTTATTTCTTTCGTGTGTATTTTCTTTATTACTTTATGCATTGTTATGTTGTTGTCTGGGAGAGGTATATTTTGAGCATCGTAGGCATTAGTAAAAGTTGTTTTGAAATAGTCTGCCAATGTTTTTGCTTTGTCAGTGCTTGTTCTGGACCACGTTCCGTCATTCTTCATCAAAGGCGGCTGGTGGGTTATTCCTTTCTTAAGTTTTTTGTTCAGCTTCCAGAGTGAATAATTTGTAGCTTGGTTTGCTGTGAGTTTTGTCAGGAATGTGTTTATGTTTTGGTTATTATTTGTTTTTAGAAGGTCTTTGAGTTCTTTAACTGATTTATTGTAATTTGCTTTGTCGAGAGGTGATCTGCTGCATTGCCAAGTCTTTCGTAGTTTTCGTTTTTCTTTGATTTTTTGTCGTATTAGCTTCGGGGTATAGGTGGATGATTCGTTTTGTGTAATATCAGGTGTTGCTTTATTTGCTGCTAGGTGTATTAAGTCATTAAAGTAAATTATGGAGCTTTCAAGGTCTTTGTGTGATTTGAGAGGAATCCTTACATCCATGCTTATGTCAATTACTTTCCGGAAAGTATCCCAGTCGGTTTTATGGTTGGTTAGGGGAAGATTTGGGCGTCGAGCTGTAATGTTAGTGGAGTATTCGACTATAATAGGAGAGTGGTCAGACGAAAGGTCAAGGCAAGATTTTGTTGTTAAGTGATTATGGTTAATGTCCTTAGTGATACAGAAGTCTATGAGGTCTGGTTTTTTCTTGATGTCAGTAGGCCAGTAGGTCGGCTCTCCAGTGGTTATGTATTTGCAGTTGTTTTTCATTAGGGCTTCCATAAGATTTTTTCCTTTTTTGTTGGTTAGTCTTGAACCCCAGTCTGTATTTTTAGCGTTGAAGTCACCTCCCGCAATAAATCGTGGTCCAATTGTTTTTATGTATTCTGAATATTGAAAAGTACTAATTGTGTGTTTAGGTGGACAGTATAACGCAGATAATATTAATGGTCCATACTTGTCCTCTATTTGAAGTGACATAGCTTGTAGATGTTCCTTTTCGAACTTATCTAGTACATCGTACTTGATTGTTTTTCGTATTATTATTGCTGCACCACCGTGAGCTCGTCCAATAGGGTGGTTAGCATTCTATGTGTGGTATTTAGGAATTTGTATGTGACTTTTATTTGTGAAGTGTGTTTCGGATATTAAGAGTATGTCAATTGAGTTGTCGATTATGAATGTTTTTAGCTCCATAGCGTGTTGGCTAAGTCCGTTTGCATTCCATACTAGTATTTTCAGGTCGGTATTATTGTCCATTTATTTTAGTAATAAGTAAGGTTAGAATGTTCATCATATTAGACATTTGTGTTATAAGTTGTTTCATCATGTCTTTAATTTCAGATAGGTTGCCTGGTTTGCCTTCTTTTTGCTGTTTTTGTATTTCGTGGTTGTTTTTGTTCCTTACAGAGTCTGCGGATGTCGAGGGATTTACATTAGTTGGAACATTGTTTTGGGTTTGTACGTCATTATATTTCGTATTCTTAACGGTGTCAGCGAACGTTATCGAGGGGTTAGTTCTGGTTGGGTTAGGGTTTTGGACTGATGTATCAGTCAGTGTTTGTTTTACTTCAATGTTTTTTGTTCGAAGGGCAGGGAATCTTTGCACCTTTAGGGCTTTGTAAATTTCGCAGCCTTTGTAATTGGCTGTGTGTGATTCACCGCACAAAGCGCATTTTACTCGTATATTGGTACTTTCTGGTTTTATTGTGCATTCGATTGTTTTGTGCCTTCCTGCGCATTTTACACAAATTGGCTCCAACGTACAAAAGTTTTTGGTATGTCCATATTTTTGACAGTTAGAGCATTGTGGTATACTTCTTTTTTGGTGAGGCGGTTCGAAAGATATTTTGCAGTGTTGTAAGTGGCTTATATTATAGATGTCTTTATTGTTTATGTTGGTTTCGAGTTCGATGGCGAAGAGTGGTAGCGGTTTTTTTGTTTTTCTTTGTAATACTCGTATGTTATGGATGTTGATTACTTTATGATCATGTTGAGCGAGTTCGGTTTTAATTTCGTTGAGGTCAGTCGAATGGTGCATATTCCTAAGGATGACGCGGAATCCTCGTTGTTCTTTGGGCTTAAATGTATAGTATTGTGTGTTTTTAAGTTGGAGTGTTTTTATAATTTTTGTATAGGTTACTGAGTCTGTTGGTTGAATTTTGATTTCGTCGTTTGCTAAAACTTTTAGTTCGTATGTGTCCTTAGTTGTTGTCGAATTTAGGGCATTTATTAAGACGTGTATATATTTAACGCCCTGAACATATATTGGAGGGGGTTTCGGTGTGATTGTCGTTACTTCTTTAGTGTTATTGCTTGCAAGTGGGATCTCGCATTCGTCGGGTTCATCATCCGTTGATAGTAACTCAAAACGATTTTGAGATATTTCTACAGGTTGGTTTAGCCAGTATTTTTTTAAGGTGCTCTGGTTTTTTATTTTCTTAGGTTGGTTTTGTTTTCCTTTTTCAGGAGATGCCCTTGTTCTTGTTGTTTGCTTATGTCTTATAGTGGTGATTTCGTTTGTGATGTTGATTAGAGATGTGGTTGTTGTCGGTGTTGTTATGGCTTTTGTGCAACTTTCTGTTACAGTAGTAGTTGTATTAGATGTTGATGCGTTGGTAGTTATGTTTGTTGTTGATGTTGATGCTGTATTTGTTGTTATTGAAAATGTTGTATACGGCGTTAATTTAGTGTTGGAGTTATATAAGTTGTCATTATTTAATTTGACCAGATTGCCCCATGGGGGCGACCTTTGTATACTCATCATAAAAGAGATAATAAGGCTTAGGTGGTAACAGCTTCTGTTTCCCCTGCTTCGCTTGGGTTCCACAGGATCCACAGTGTACACAAGAGACACAGTGTTTCACACTGACAGTTGTTGTTAATCACCAAACTAGGGAATTTGCAAAAGTTTATGTTTTACCTTTTTGTGATGACTTTTGGTTTATACTTCAACTGTTTGTGATGGTTTGCACTGAGAGTAAGTGATACGAATGTGTTCCACTTTTATTTAACGCGGAAAAATACGTATATTCGTGACTGAAATAACACTGATTTGATGACTGATTTGAGCGCTATACAAGGCGTCCCCATCATGAGAAGTAAAAAAAAAAACAATGAACAAACGACAAACTACACACTTATGAAAATCTTCAAATCGGCGCTGGTCGGAAAATTTTTACTTTTGTTTTGTTCATCACTTCAATTACTTTCGTTTAATATAGCTTTCGTTTTGGCGAAAACTTTCATAAGAACTTAAAGCTCCATCTAAATTAATTAAGGACACATACCAGTTTTCATTATTGATCGATTGAAGCGCCAAAGCTTCTGCGGGATACATGTACAACATTATTATTCGATTTCTTGGCGCTACTATAGGAATGTATGTACAAAGGTATCACCTAAAAATAGGCAATGAATAATTAGCTGGGACCTGGGAGCTACTTACAGCAACAAAAACAAAAATGCCTGCGCTGTGGTTTCCACTATAAGGGTACTGTGTCACTACAGAAAAAAAATCCCTTTAGCGCACGCAAATTATTAAAAAAAGCACGTTGAAACAGCAGAAACCAACCTTAACAAGCTAGCTGATGACCTACATATGCACGCAATGCAATTACAGGGATATTACAAAGGCTTTTTTAAGCAGCAGAAACTCAGTCCCGACAGTTTTGTCTAAATGGATCTTTAATATGAGTTCGATTGTGATTGTGTTCGGCCTAGGATGGGATCCAATAGCGTTAAGTATAACATTAAGCCTACTAAACGTAAGTCATATAACCCCATGTCCAACCGTAACCTCGATCCTAACTGGAGTTTCAAAGCTAGAACTTTTCCATTATTCTCCCCTCAACTCCGGCAACCCATACCCATTCCTCAACCCGCCCCCAAAATATCTACTCCTTCTCGCTCCCTTAATTCCTCTAAGCTGACATCTCCTCACAGTTCCTCCACTCGACCCATGACCAACTCGACGGCTCCAGGGCTTCAACCAAAACGGGTATCTTTTAATTTGACCCCAAACTCCACTGACCCATCGACTTCTGCTACAACTTCCTCCAATTACCCGAATTTCGTTCACTCCCATATTCTCAATCCTGCCCAGACTTCCCATATTAACACGCCAACCCCAACCTCTGAAGCGTTTATCGATCCTTTACTTCCCCCAACCATCAAACTAACATCCAAATTTGTTAGCCCTACGTCCTCGAACAATGACCTCGACGGCCGTTACGTTATGGCTCGGCTTCGAGACCACAGACTTTTTGAAAACGTTCGCCTATACCTTGCCTACTTGCATGACAAACCTGAATCAATCTGCATTGACGGAAAGACTAAGACGAATATTCAAATCTCAATTCAGAAAGAAGGCCTCCCAACTGATCCCACTGCACTCCGTGATATTTACACCCGCTTCCATGAAAGCTTTAACATTTCCTCTACTAATGTGGCTAAGGATCTATCTGCTTTTGCTTCTCATATTAACTCCAAACGTATCTCATATCTTCAACGTAACCGAGTTGATCACAATAATTTTTTTCGTCCCTAAAACACCTTTGGCCGCCTCAGATCTGAAATTGCCTCTATCCTTCTACTATTAAAACGTAAGAGGACTACGCACCAAAACTCACGCAGTTTTCCGTCGTACTCACACTCTTCCTTTTGATGTTTATGTTCTTACCGAAACTAATCTTTCCCCGAATATCTTAAACCAAGAGTTGTTTCCAGCATCTTTCAACGTCTTTCGTGATGATAACGTCACTTGTCTTCTAGACATACTTCCCTGCCGTGGCGTTCTCATTGCAGTTCAAAACAGCTTGAACTCTTCCATCATCTCAACATCAACCTCCCCTCTTCTAGATTTTGTTGTAGTAAAAATCTCGCTCGTTAACCGTTCTCTCTACGTAATGTGCTTCTACATACGTCCGTCTCAACCCATCGAATCCTACCAACTCGTCGTGGATGCCATCGACCATTTACTTGATACTTGTAAGCCAAACGATGAAATCATAATTTTCGGCGATTTTAATCTCCCTAATCTACAGTGGAGCTTATCGGAAGATCAATCTTTCTTCGTCCCAATAAACCCGATATCTAGTAAGGAATGCCTTTTTGTCGACCGCGTAACTGATTCTGGGCTTTGTCAAGTCAGTGGTGTTAAAAATTATATGGGACGACAGTTGGATCTTGTTTTCACAACTGACCCTGTAAACTCCTCAACCATTGAAAGTTCTTTACACCTTTCTACTATTGACGCTTACCACCCTCCTCTGCTCCTTTCTTTCTTTTATCACCCCTCTTCCCAATCCCTGCCTCCAACTAACCTGTACTCCTACGACTTCCACAAAGCTAACTTCCGAAAGATCAATGACTTTCTGAGCAGAATCGAACTCAACTTCTCGAACTTATCCGTTGATGAACCTGCCACCCGTTTTTATGACGAAATCTTTAAATGCATTTCCTTATTCGTTCCTTATTCGCGCCATAAAATTTCACCATCTTCCCCTCCGTGGTATAATAGGAAACTGCGTTCACTTCGTAATAAACGTAACAAACTATGGGCGATCTATCTTCTAACCAGAACTACTACAGATTATTCGAATTATCTCGGTTCGTACTTACAGTTCTCTAACCTTTTTCACTGTCTCTATCAACGCTATCTTTCTGATGCTCAAGCTAACCTCATCAAGGACCCACGGTCATTTTTTCATTTTGTTAATTATAAAAGGAAATCTGATGGATATCCCTCCTCACTCTTGTTTGAAGGCGAGTCCTTAACGGACCCATTTGTAATCGCAAACTCTTTTGCCACCGTGTTCAAGCAGTCCTTCACTGACGACTGCCCTGAACCGGATCACTCCTACTTCAGTTATCTGAAAAACTATACCGTTGGCCCATTCATTTTACCCACCTTTGACCATTCCACGGTGTGCGACAGACTTCTTCATCTCAATGATGAATTTGTTCCCGGCCCAGACGGCCTTCCAGCCATTCTTCTCAAAAAGTGTTCTGCGATTCTTTCACCTTTTATTGCCAATCTCTTTAAACATTCCTTATCTCTTGGGAAATTTCCTAAAATCTGGAAAACGTCCTTCATTTCACCTGTTCACAAAAAAGGGCCAAAGAATGACGTATCTAACTATCGACCTATTGCCAAGCTGTCGCATTTACCCAAGGTTTTCGAAAGTATGATGTACGATTCATTATCCTTTCAGTGCAAGTCTCTTATCTCCCCCCTTCAGCACGGTTTCCTTAAAGGTAGATCCACAACCACCAACCTTGTTGACTTTGTCTCCGTTACACTTTCTGCTTTAGAAAGTGGCAATGAAGTGGATTTAATCGCTACTGACTTCAGTAAGGCCTTTGACAAAATATCTCATCGTTTGATTCTTTTCAAACTCTCCTTCCTTGGCTTCGATCCCCCACTATTGAATTGGTTTTCTTCTTACCTTGAGAACCGATCTTATAATGTTCGTTTTCGTTCTGTTCTCTCTTTGCCTTTTAAAGCCACCTCTGGTGTTCCACAAGGTAGCCACCTTGAACCTTTGATTTTTATTCTGGCTATAAATGATATTGACAACGTCATCAACTTCTCCTCCATCTCCCTCTATGCCGATGACGCTAAATTATTCAAAATCATTTCTTCTCCACACGACTCTGATCTTCTTCAACAAGACCTCAATAGTTTTTCGGTCTGGTGTCAAAAAAACTTTATGGAGCTGAATATTGCTAAATGTGAATCTCTTACTTTTTCACGTAAACGGATTCAGTCTCCCCCCAGATGTTACTATTTGAACAACCAACCCATTGTTACCGTTCTAACCATTCGCGACCTAGGCGTTTTGTGTGACAGAGAGCTTAACTTTCGGTCACATATTGACGAGATAATCAATAAAGCTAACTCAGCCCTTGGTTTCGTCAAACGGTGGTCTAAAGAATTTACCAATCCCTACGTGACAAAATCCCTTTACATTACCTACGTCCGCCCACTCCTAGAGTACGCTAGCCAAGTGTCGGCACCATACTACCAGGTCCACATTACAAGAATCGAAAGCATTCAACGTCGATTTCTCCGTTTTGCTCTTCGTGGGCTCCCGTGGAATAATCACCTTATCCTTCCACCATATCACGAACGCCTTAATTTAATAAACCTTCAGACCCTTGAAAAAAGAAGAGATGTGGCTGACATTCTGTTTATACATCGTCTTCTCACTGGCTCCGTTGATTGTTCCTATCTTTTGAACTACATTGCCTTTAACACTAACCCTCGGAATTTAAGATCCCCTCCTCTTTTCTATCTTCCCACCCGTCGCACGTTGTACGGCTTGAACGAGCCGATATCCCGTATGTTGCAGAAGGTCAATTCTAACCACCTCCTCTTTGATTTTAATCACTGCACTTCCTCCCTCAAATCTACCCTCCTCCATCCCTCACCTACACCTAATTTAGTTTTAAGTAGTTTTTAAGCCCTAGCTGTAAGTCTTAGTGTAATTAGTTTTTTAAGACCTAAATAGCTTGTATTAAGCTGAATAAATGGGGGTGTATGCCCCCACCAAAATTAAAATTAAAATTAAAAAAGATAAGTAATTATTTTTTTTCTGAAAAGGACTGATAATAAATAATCATAAATAATAGTAAATAATCATTTATATTCTATAGTTCTACAAAGTTCCTGTTTGCTCTCAAGCACTGAAACCCCGCCATTGGGATATTGAACAAGGAGTTACTAGCCGTAAAATGAAACCAAGAGTTGGTAGAGAAGATCCAAAAATCACTATTCACCATCTCATTGGACGAGGTATGTTATGATCCGAGTGCAAATGAAACAAAAAAGTTATAGTAATTAATTCTTGGGTGTGTGTTCAAGAAGTGCGGTGGTAATCGACGGTTCGATAAGACGATTCAAGTAAGAAACTCTAAAGTGTACAAACTGTTAGATACATTTATTTCTGCTGGTATTTGTCAGTCGAATTGGATTCCATGGATATAGCTATGAACATTCTCCGGGCGAGGGTCAACCTACTGCACGCATGATGGACTACATTGTAAAACAAATTGTGTAAGTATATTTATTTTCATATCTTTCTTTTCATGTAATTTAATTTTTCACAGCATAATTTACACAGCGAAAACCAACCACGACAAGCTAGCTGGTGACCTACTTTTCACGCAATGCATTTCCAGCGATATGGCAATAATAAAGTAAGTATCTTTTCTCTGAAAAAGACTGATAGTAAATAATCATTTCTATTCTTTAGTTCTACAAAGTTCCTGTTTACTCCTGATCGCTGAAACCGCTCCATCAGGACATTATCTATTATTATAGTATAGGTAGTCTGTGGTAATAGTCCAACAATAAATCAACAATCAACTGGAGCTCAGGAGCAAACATCAGTCGGCGAAATCGTAGAAAAAACTTAACCACGCCGGAAGAAACTCTAAATGATGTTAATGCAGTAAATGAGACAGATAATCCTAATTTATATTTTTGCAATATTAATAACCTGTTTTTTAGAAACTAAATATATTATGTTCAATTAAAGTGATTATTTTTATTATTCCTTTAAATTTTAGATTTAGATTTAGAAAAATGAGATTGAGAGGGTTTTCTTCAAGGTAACCGTTGTTATTTGGGATGTCGTTTGGAAGATAACTTTGTGGGCCTGGGCAATGATAAAAAAGCATTTCATTTTTAATCCAAGCGTATTGGAGAACATTTAATCAGAAACTTGAAGACGCCAGAAAGAACTAATATTGAGGATTTTATTTGTTTTGTTGCATGTTGACTTTTTATAAATGTTTACTATTGAAGTTATTTGTTGCGAACATCTTAAACACAGAGAGTAGTAGAAGACAAGTCTGACCTAAGACCTGCAATTACCAACAGTAGTAAATATGTGAATAAATGAAAAACGAAAATAAAATCAAGTATTTATTACCTACAACTTTAGAGGCAATTCTTTCTAACCAAAATACTTAGAAGGAATATCGAGTTAAATATAGCAAAATGCAATTCTTAAACTACTCGAGCAATGTTCTTAAAAAATCTCTAATTTTATTGCGAGCTTCAACCAACGAAAGCGGATCATGTGGGATAGGTTCGTACATATTGGCACAGTGTGCAGTTCCTAGAAAATAAAAAGGTCAGCTCGTCTGCACGAAAAACAAAAAAAAGGTTACCTTCAATTTATATCGTTGGCGTATTTGTATTTGAGGATGAAGTCAATCCCAAGGCATGCCATGGGTCAATGGAACCATAAATATACAAAACATTTGTTGTGTTCGGATTTAATGCTCCATAGAAGTTATTCGTCTGTCCCACCAATTCTTGCATGTAATTCAAATCCATTCATAGACAAGGAGTAACCATATAGAAGGCAATTTGAATTTAAAATTATTTTACCAACTTGTTTGAGTAGATATCCATGCACAGTTTAATAAAAAAGTCGATTGGAAATCGACACTAAAAAGGCCTTCCTTTTTATAAGAAGTCTGATAAAAACCGAATTCATTGCAAGTTTAGTAGGTCCACTGACGCGAAGCCTTCTGCTCATCCCAAGTTGTGTTTTGCATGTCAGAAATCATTTTATCATACTTGTAGTCCAGACACTTTTCTTTGTTTTCCACCAACATGAGATGATTCAGTTCGGCAAGACGTTGTACTGGAGTTCCAACTTTTCATTAATTTCACGTTGTCCAATCATGTGTCTCAGCAAAATCTCGAATTGCACAAAAGATCTTCGAACCGCCGTTACACAATTATTCGAATATGATCTGAACTAACTCAGCCAACAAGGTCCCACTCGAGCCTATTGCACCATGGATAAACTGGGGATACTTTTCGCATGACCGTGCAGCCAATGAACCAGGGTATGATCCATCGAAAGCAATCCATTTTTGGGATTCTTCTAGTTGATATTCAGCTTTCATGTGAGCCACGAAATTTACTAAATCAGAAAGGGCCTGTTCTGATGTGAGATACTGTAGATTATCAGTAGACATATCTCTGCAATGTTATGTACATATATACGAATATAATATAAATATTTTTATATTTCTCTAACACTGTATACGTGTTTCGGAACTTGCACAGTTGGCTGACTTTGACCATAGAATCGGTGTTACAACATAAAGCACAATGCATTAAACTCAGAAGCGTATTTAATGCAAGCTCCGCTGGTCATCCATTTGATGGTGGCCTTGCCTTCGCCGCCAATCATTAAGAAAATGGGTCCACCAGGTTTGTAGTATTCATCGTTGACGAAATATATCCCGTCCCAACTTAAGTGAAAATTTCTTGCGCAGGTCTCTTGACATCAGTGATTTTATTCTCTTAGCGACAACAAAACTATAGCCCGTCCCAACTTAAGTGAAATTTTTTTGCGCAGGTCTCTTAACATCAGGGATTTTATTCTCTTAGCGACAACAAAACTACTTTTCCAACCAGTTCTACAGCTAAAAAAAATATGTGTGCATTTCATACAACAAATATACCCCTGCTTGCGAAAACATCTCTCTCGATCGACGATCGAGACATGACTGATTGTCCACACAGAACCGTCATTGGCGCATGCACCCACGCCAAAGAAAAGGGAAATTTGCTGGGTGTTGCACTTCTAAAATATGTGTTTAGTAATGAAAGCCAGAGTTTTGAGCAACTTTTAATAAGGGTTGGAATGGAATTTCCGTTAAACTTTGTGAATGGGCACGCAGGTCTTCACACGAACGCAGGTAGACAGGTAAAGCTGAGAAAAGATGGGTGTCTTTTCTACTCACTTAAAATCGACCTTTCTCGCCCGATACGACTTTCATGGAAAGGCCAAAGTGTCCAATTGTCTATCCACATTTAATAACCCATTTTTTCAAGTGCATAATAGGTCTATTTTTACGTGTACTTGTATGACCTTTACCATACTATACCTATAATAAAATAAAATCTCAACTATTTATTTTGTCAAACAATATCTTTTATTGATAAGTATTCATTTTCTTTGATTTACATTATTTTATGTCAATTGTGCTATTTTTCATGATTTTTTTATTTTCTTGATTGTAATATTTTACTTCGTGCATTATACTTTTTTCATGAGTTACTACAATAATTAATTGGTGAAACTCGATGACAGTTAAAACACGGATCAATAATAAAACAATCACGTTTTCCAATATTGGTTCAAAAAAGATAAAGTAGAGAAAAGCATTAGCAATTTCATGCGGTCAAAAATACTTTAAAAGAGAAAATATCCCTTTAATAAATTGCTACTGCGCATGTTGGGATCTTTCTTTTACTTTGGGACGGGCTATTATTGTAAAAAACAAAACTGTGATGAATTTCGAACTTACTTGTTGCCAAAGGGGATACTTTGATTGATTTATGTGGTTAAGAATTTGGTTTAACCATTTCTCGGAAGGCTCTCGACCACGGTGGACAAGAGGAATTTTGCTAGGTTCACCAACAAATCCGTTAGAGAATAATTTTTTCCCAATGGAATTCTGAATGAAGCATACAGCATTATAAAGATGAAATACACTTAGCTGAAACAAGTAGTAGAAAACATAAACAAACGACATGTTTGACATTTGCCAAAGTTTTTGATTTTGTGTCGTGGTGTGTTTACAGTGACTTTGTGAAAACAAATAACCAATGGAAAAGATAAAAATTGTTGCAAATGTGTGGTAATTATTTTTACTGATTCATTTGACTTATGTTATTACCATTTCTTTGTTAATTATTCTTATTTTGTTTGAAACTATTTTTTTTTCGTACAATTTGTTGACCTCGAACGAACAAAAACCAAATGACAGGCAAGCCACTTTTAGTGCATATATGACATATGAAAACAAAATTGCGCATTTAACTATTCTAGGCGTACTATGACAAATTAGTTTATGGATCTGTGACAATAAATTCAAGTTTTTGGTACGACGAAATAGGTTTAGCTAAGTATTTGTAAAAGTTAACTCTGTATCTTAAGTTACAAGATGATTTAACAAATAAATAGTGAATACATTTGGAGCATTTGGAACTTTGAGAATAATATTCAATTTAACATAACTTCAAAACGGCTTAAGCTACTTATGCAATCACACTTTGAAGATAAATGTCGTTGAAAGTTAGGAAAGCAATGAAATAAAAATGACAAAACTTTTTTTAACAAATTTATAGTTATTTTTTTTTGCCTATTTTTCACATTACGACGAGAATAATAATTCAAAAGGAATAAATTTTAAAACGGCTTATGTTGAAACAGCCGCATTGAAAGACGCATCAAGAGTAATAATCGGAAGTCAGTAAAACCTATAACAAAGCCGCGTTCTACTTTAATTTTCAAATGGTATTCGTAAAACCAGAACCTTATGCTTTTCAATGTTGCTGTCAAGCGGTGTGTGCCAGTAGTATGTTTTGGTCGGTTGACGGACTCTAAAAGTTGCGGAAGGTAGTGGAGTAGTGGAGGTCAAATTTGCGGGTCAACACTGATAAGCATTGCGGTTAGAGATAAGCCATATTTATTGTTGTCGTTGAAGGTCAAATTTGGGGGTCAAATTTGTAGGTCAACACTGATAAGCATGACGAAACATGTAGAGATAAGCCATATCTATTGTTGTCGTTGAAGGTCAAATTTGGGGGTCAAATTTGTAGGTCAACACTGATAAGCATGACGAAACCTGAAAAAAATGTAAAAAATACATCTGATCTTTGCGGTTAGAGATAAGCCATATCTGTTGCGGCTTAATTAATTTATTTGTGTTAAAGATGTTGTGTCAAATTGTATGTTAAAATGGTTGCGATGGTCATATAAGTCAGCCTATTTGTAATTAATTTGCAGTTTTGGATGTTCCAATTGCGGTTTAGAGTGGATAGAGATAAGCCATATCAGTTGTGGTCAATTAATTTGTGTAATTGGTTAATCATGCATGTACAGCATAAAAATAGATTTTATGTTAAAAAATGTAAAAAATACTACTTGTTCACAACTACGTAACATTTTTTTTTTTTTTTTTTTTTTTTTTTTTTTGTAAGAGGGTAGGTGAAGATCTTCCAAAGACACTATGAGAATAGCAAGCGCGTGCTCATAGTAGTGTCAGATTTTTACTGACTAAAAACACCTCCCTTCGATAGATTGATGGATACTTCAACTAAGATATAACTTATCAAGCAATTTTTCTATCACGAAATAATAACTTTTGACAGGTTACTTTCCAATGAAAGATCCTGCATGTTCCGCAATTTAGGCGCGGTTAATCTTATCTTGCCAAGTCGAACGGTTTCGTTCTTTGTAGTCGGCGCAATAAATTGCTCTCATCCAAGATTTGTCGGACTGTATTGTTGGTATGTCCGAATAGTCGGTTTCTATGCTTTCTCGCGAAGCTTCTAGTTTCAGCTTCGATTGTTGGAATTCCGAGATCCCTGTGGATATCGTCGTTTCTAATATACCATGGTGCTTGTACAATTTCTCTAAGCACTTTATTTTGAAAAGTTTGTAAAATATTGGTATTTGTTTTCTTGGTACAACCCCAAAGTTGTATACCGTAGGTCCACACCGGCTTTAGCACTTGCTTGTATAAAAGCAGTTTGTTCTCGGTACTGAGCTTGGAATGTTTTACGAGTAACCAGTACATTTCTCTATATTTGATATCGAGTTCTTTACGTTTCATTTTCACGTGCGAACTCCATTTTAGCTTTGCGTCGAGAGTCATTCCCAGGTATTTGGCCTCGTTTGCAAAGGGTATTCGGGACATGTTTAGGAAAATTGGCGAGTCATTAGTTTTCTTATACGTGAAATTCACGTGAACAGATTTAGTTTCGTTGAGGGCGATCCGCCAGTCCCTCGTCCATTCATTTACCTTATTCAGTGCGATTTGTAGTTTTGCAGTCGTTTCTTCAATTGTATTACCTACTGCAAGGATAGCGGTGTCGTCGGCGAACGTAGCAAGGGTAGTTTCATCTTCTCTTGGTATATCGCGTGTATATAAGAGATAGAGAAGCGGCCCGAGGACGCTACCTTGCGGTACGCCGGCCGAAATTTCTTTGAGCTCCGAGTATTCGTTCCCATTTCTAACACGGAAGAGTCTATTCCCGAGATATGATTCTAGAATATCATATAGGCATACGGGAAGAACTTGTCGTAATTTAAATTTTAAGCCGTCGTGCCACACCTTATCAAAGGCTTGTGAGACGTCAAGGAATACGCTTGAGCATATCTTTTTTTCTTCAAATGCTTTCTCGATTACGTCAGTAATTCTATGCACTTGGTCAATCGTCGAATGCTTGGTTCTGAACCCAAACTGGTGGTCAGGGATAAGATTATTTTCTTCTATAACCGGTTGTATTCGCCTTAATAGTATTCTCTCGAAAACTTTGGATATCACTGGAAGGAGGGAAATTGGTCTATATGATTTTACTTCATTTGGCGGTTTTCCTGGTTTTAAAACCATTATGACCTCCGCAACTTTCCATTGGCTCGGCACGTGTTTTAGTCTGAGTGCCGCATTTATAATCTGAAGAAGCTTAATTAATGCTTTTCTTGGTAGGACTTTGAGAACTTCTCCAGTGATCAAATCATAACCAGGAGCTTTCTTAGGTTTTAGAGATTCGATTTCAAGTTTTAGTTCCCTTAGCGTTGCACTTGTGAGTGTTAAATTGTCAGGTAGTAATTCCGTCCTATTAATATTGTCGTGGACCGCTTGACCATCGTACGGTTTAAAGGTTTCTTCTAGATGGGCGGCAAAAACGTCCGCTTTTTCCTTATCTTCCCTTGCCCATTCATTTTGATTTATTTTAATTGGCGGCGCGGGGATTTTAGGCCTTTTGGTGCCTTTTATAGCTTTCCAAAGTGAATAATTGGAATCTTTTTTCGCTGTTAAATTTTCAAGGTAGGAACCTATCGCCCGATTTTTAAAATCCTTAATAGCTGTCTTCAACAAATTGCACCACTAATTCAAATGTGCTTTATGTTGCGGAGCGCGACTCTGTTGCCATTTTTTACGCGCCTTCCTTTTTTCGTTGACCAATTCTTTTATTTCTTGAGGATATCGTAAGCCGTATTTAGCCGGCGTTTTTCTTGGATTAGGCGTATTATTCCAGGAGGCGAGCTGTACGATCTCAACGAAGCGATCAACTTCAGCCTCAAGTTCATAGGGTGTCGTAAGTGGAACGCTCAGTTCAACATTCTCTTCAATTTCGTTCCTAAGGCCTTCCCAGTTAGTTGATCTACCAGTTAATCTCGCTGGCTCTAGGTTATTGGCTAGTTTTACGCTCAATGTTAAAATAACCGGTGAATGATCAGATGACAAAAAGCTCTCTTCAATTTTAATGTGGTTGGTAGTTATTCCTTTCACGACGAAAAAATCTATCAGATCAGGTATTTTTGAAGTATCAGTTGGCCAGTAGGTCGGTTTGCCCGTCGAGTGGAAATCGCAACTGTACTCCATACCTGCCCCATAGAGCATTCTACCTTTTCGCGAGATGTATCTAGAACCCCAGAACGTGTGTTTCGCATTAAAATCGCCGCCAATAATGAAATTTGGTTTGAGCGATTTGCAAGTTCGTGTAATCACTTTTTTCAAGCGCGGAACGCGGTGGACAGTAGATAGATGAAATTCTAAGAGTACGCTGACTATTTTTTACTCGAATCGTGCACAGTTGCATAGTTTCAAGCTCTATCTTCAGGTCTTCGTATTGTTCAATGCAGTCTTTAATAAACAATGATGATCCACCTCTCGCGTTTCCCGAAGGGTGACAAGCGTGGAAATCATTATATCCTTTTATTTTTAAATTCGATCCCTTTTTTGCGTGAATTTCAGATATCAAGCAAATGTCAAGATCTTTCTCACGTATGAATATTTCCAATACGTCAAGTTTTTGCAAAAGTCCGTTTGCATTCCAAGTGCATATTTTTAACATTGGTTTTTCATTCATGTTGTATTTGAAGTGCGCTTTTTCCATGAATTATTTTCGAGCTTAACCAGCCGATCGATAATAATTTTATTTATTTTACTTTGTTCTTCAAGTTTCTCGAGAATAACTGAGAAAACGAGAGAAACAGGGTCCGGCGAAGTTTCAACGTTTTTTGCTCCTTCGAATGCCGCGGCCTGAGCGTAGGTCTGCACTCTGGCTGTCCGAGGGCCACTATTCGATGGCTTTCCTGATGGTAACTTTTCAATAGCGTTTCTTTTGACAACAGAGGTTAAGGGCTTTTCTGTTGTCTCTCTTTCTCTGACATTTTTGCGCTCTTGAACCGGAGGTTTTGTATTGCCTACTACCTCCTGGGCAGTCTTAGACTTCGGCTTGGCTAACGGTTTTGTATTCCTATTTTGAGGCTTGAGGAACGCATCTCTCCGTTTTTGCAACTCCTTAGCTACTTCACAACCTCTATAATTTGCCGGGTGCTTTCCCTTACAATTAGCACAGATAGCGGAGGATTGTTTATTTCCTCTACAGTCTTGGGAAAAGTGATTTCCGGCGCATTTCACACATCGCGGCTCTTTTTTGCAATACATTTGCGTATGATTAAATTCTGTGGAATTATTTTCGAATTTCTACGCATAGGCTCGATTTTTACCACAATATTTACTATAGATTTAATTCGGTATATATCTTCGATGTTATCAGACCTATCGAAGGCAAGCATAAAGAGCGGAAGTCCACGCCTTACCAGGATATCCCTATCTTCTTCCGTTTGTTGCTTCTCCTTCTTGATGATATTAACGGCATCAAGAATTTTAAACCCTTTGGCTTGGAGGTCGTTAATAACCTCTTCTTTGGTGCATGAGGGGTGGAGTCCCCTTGCTACAACACGATGTGGCCTTTCAGACTTTATTTCGAAAGTATACCACTGGAACTTCTCGGCATTTAACTTGTGGGAAATTGCCCGGTAGTCTTCGTGGTTATCAACGTTAATTTTCCACGCATTATTCCTCAAAGATGTGACCTTAAATTTCGATTTTAACGTTCCTTTAAGGAGGCTGTGCAACTTATTATACTCCGTTACACCAACGACATTTATTGGAGGCGGTGCGCGAATTTGCGCTTTGAGTTGTTTTTCTTGCGGTACTTTACGCTTTTGTTCTTTTGGGGACTCGACTTCGGGCGAAGAACCAGCTCTCCTTTTTTTAGTAGGTCTTTTCTTAGGGACCCGATTCGTTTCGCGTGCTAGCTCTTCTTCGTCGGTGTGGTATTCCGGACTAGCTAGGCGTGGAGGAATACATTCGCGTTCTTTCTGCAAACAAGTGTTCCTTAGGACCTTATTTTCTTCTTTTAACAGATCTATCTCTTTCTTAAGATTTTGATAGAGTAGATCCATTTCCTTAAGCTTGATTCGGAATGCTTTATTTTCTTCCTCAAAACTTGTATTTTTCACTGAGTCCTGTTTTTCACGCGCTGGCGCTCCCGGCGGACTTCTTTTCCCGGGATTATTCGATCTTGATGGAGGTGATCGAGATACCCTTGAACTTTTAATAAAAGGGTCAATGGATTGCAATAAGCGGCTCTCCCCAGAATCCGTAGAGCCGACCTCCGAAGAGGGTGGATTTTCCAGTAAAGCTGGACTGCCACCTGGGGTAATTAATCGTTTCGTTTTGTTCATTGCATTTTTTGTATACACTATACGCTCGGTATACGGAGGTTGGATTTTAGTCGCCTCTTACGACAGGCATGCCTACCTCGGGTAAATTCTAGCCACTACCCGAAGGGGGTGTACGCAACATAGCGCATATAACATTTGCCAAACAAACAACCTATACACTATCTTTTTTCTGTTTTTCTTTAATTTCTCTACTAACTGTCCCACTCTCTTAATATGTTACAATAATTCATTATTTAAGCTACTCCAAAAGAAACGTAATTTCTATTGCTATTATTTGTTTTGCTTTCGACTTACTTTCTCTATTACTTGATGTTCTATTGAAATGTTAAATTCTGCCATTTCGAGTTTGACCATCATCGAGTGCGGACGAGTTTTGGTAACACTAAACATATAAAAACACATCATTCTACACTGTACACATTTTAATTACACAATTACATTTATTAAACATTAATCAATCATTTACACAACATTTCATTAGTTTTCATTTGCACAAATCAAATCAATCCAAATCATTATGGTCCTTCGAGCCAGATTAATTTTGATCAGTGCGCAGTGATGTTAAATGAATCACATTCAATAATTCGAATTTTATGATATGGTTTATGTGAGTGGATGTATGATTCCGTAAATTTCGTACCGAGAAAAAGAATAATTTTTGCATAATCGTGTCATCGCATATACATACATTATATAGCTTTTTTTTGTTCTCAACACGTGTTGAGCAAAGTCGAACAAATTGTTATTCAGAAATCGAATCGGTTAAGTGCATGAATAGAAATCATTTGCATGTGAGACAGTTTTAAGTTGACTTTTTTTTCCATTTTTTATGAAAATGAATACAATCAAGGTCAAAAGTGGACATGCAAAACCGGGTATAACGCGATCTTTGCCATTCGCTGATTCAGTGGATGATTCCATCCCGCTTTCTATGTTAGAAATCCATTTAGTTCGCCTTGAAGAAGCATGGTCTAACTTTTCGCGCCTCCAAGATAAATTATTTGAACTGTGCGGGGAAGCAGATTTCGTAGACCCTGAACAAGAATTCGCGGAATACGAAGAAAAGTACTGCAATGCCCATTCCTTGCTCTCTACCGCGATTCGCGATAAATCTGAAACTCATTCCACGGGGAAACCTATTATTGAACAATTAGCCAATGAACAGGCATCGTTATTAAAACACTTAGAAAGTAAAAATTCGTCTAGTGTCAAATCAATACATTTGCCAGAGTGTGTAATTCCAACCTTTCATGGGGATTACAAGGACTGGCCCGGTTTTAAGGATTTGTTTCTGGGAACGATCGATAGGAATCCGTCAATTACTGCTACTCAGAAGTTTCAATACTTAAAGTCCTTCTTAGGCGGAAAGGCGGCAGATTTGATAAGTGACATTCAAATTTGCGAAAATAATTATATTGAAGCGTGGGATAAAATCGAAGCACGTTTCGATAAAAAACAACTCATAGTTCAATCATTCATTCAAAACTTTCTATCATTACCTTCGTTCAATTCGCCAAATATTCAGTCTCTTCGCAAATTGGCTGATGGAGCTGACAAGACTATTTGCGGATTGAAGGCCATGGGCTCACTTACTCGTGATCCTTGGCTTATCTATATTCTGTTACAAAAACTTGACCATGATACAAAACAGGCTTGGGCTGAGGAAGCAGGATCAGATGCTGGTAGTACAATCGTTCAATTTCTCGACTTCTTGGAAACGCGTTGTAGTTGTCTTGAGTCTTGCTATACTCTATCCCATTCCACTAAATCGAGTAGCAAGGCTCAAAACATTATTCGTTCACACGTGGTGGAAGCAAAATCAGGATGTCCAAAGTGCAACCAGGATCATTTACTTCCATATTGCCAAACGTTTATTGCTCTCGGAGTTAATGATCGTCGTACACATCTTCAGCCATAACCAATTTTTAGAAAACTGTTTTTGTTCTCATAGCACCCATAAAAGTTCAATACTAAAATTCATATTAATTGGCCTCATCAAATTATCAATAAAAAAATTTAACAAGACCTTAAAAATTCCAAGAAAAAATAATAAACCTTTCATGCAACAACATCAAGCCCTACAATAGATACAAATAACAATAACGATAAATTAACATGAAGACATATCATCCAACAACAAGGAAGGATTTAACAACATAGACTTATCCTTGATTAGAAAAAAAATTGTATAAATATTGCATGTTTAACAAAAAATTAAATATATGTATTAAAATTAATATTAATATTAAAATTAATTTAAATATTAAAAACAAATTGTTTAAATACTGTATGTTAAACAAAAAAGGCCGTTGCCGGAAGATGTGGGCAAGACAATTAAAAGAGGAAAACAAAGGTAGGTACCAGTGGCGTCGCGTGAATTATTTAGATGGGTGTGCAATGCTTGAAGCGCAGACTGTCGTGCATTGCTATTTTTTGCACGAACGTCGAAGTAATGCATCGTATATTTGACCTATGATGCTTTACGGAAATAGAACAGAACAGATACAAAAGAAAAGAAAATGATGGAGATGAGAATCATGAGCCATTTGGACCCGATGTCTGCCATCAAATTTTGAAAATAGTTGTTTTTCTGTTCAAGCTGCTTTGTTGGAGTTCGTGGACCGCCTGCTGACACTTTTTTGTCACACTAAGGATATCTTTATCCGGAGAGTTCCTGGTGCCGTATCCCAGTCCTCCATGGCAGTTCTCATAGTCTTGGTTTGACTAACCGTACCGACAGTACCGTTCAAATCTCCGCCAACAAACAAAAGTCCCGTATTAGAATATCTTCAAAGCTTTTGTGCTAACGTCCAAGAAACGCGCTCGATTTCCGGTGTTTTGCGGGTTGATATTTTCCTGGGATAGACTCACAAAATTTAAAACTCTGGACACCTCTTCGACTCAAAAAAAATGATATTCTGAAGGTGGGATATTTCAACCGTGGATATTATAAAAAAGAATATAAATACAGTAATTATTACTAATTTTTGGAGTTTAAATGGGCAACCGCTAGTGCCAGTTCCCTACCTACTCCACACACACATCAACGCAAACAACTTAGAGCATTCTTCAATAGAATTCGCTTTAACATCTCGAAATGATTGCATACCTTCTTATGCAATGTTTAAATATTTTCCCAGCCTTTATGCAAAAATCCGAATTCAGTAGATATCCAAAACATGTAAGTTATGCAATCTCTGTGTCGATTAAAGTCCCAAACCAGTTGTTTGTGAAAAACCAAATGAAAAAATTCTGCTTATATTCGGTGATTTAATTGTGTAACGAAAATGCAATCGCAATATGTACATAATATGATTTGTGATACCGATTATGAATGAATACTATACCCCTTTTCTTTCTGCAGAAGCTGCATGGACGAGGAGGAGGAGGAGACTGTACTTCACCTTCTCTGCACATGCCCTGCACTCTCCCACAAAAGAAATCTCCATCTAGGGGACTTCTTGTTTAACGACACAAACGACTTAGCCAACACTGGCGTCAGAAGTCTTTCGCGCTTCATAAGAAGCTCTCATTGGTTCAACGAGCAGTGAGGGAATCCCCAGATCTGTGTGGTACCACAATGGACCTAATCCTGGTCTAAGTGTGTCGGCCTTGCTGACAGCCACGTCAACCTAACCTAACCTATACCCCTTTTCTTGGATGAATGCTACGGCCTCCTTGCAATATGCCATAACCTACCCCAAACTTCCATTGAAAACAACAAATAATTTATAAACCATATACCGCACCCCTCTCACCCTCTCACCCTCCCACATCATATCCCCATCATGAGAAGTAAAAAAAAAAACAATGAACAAACGACAAACTACACACTTATGAAAATCTTGAAATCGGCGCTGGTCGGAAAATTTTTACTTTTGTTTTGTTCATCACTTCAATTACTTTCGTTTAATATAGCTTTCGTTTTGGCGAAAACTTTCATAAGAACTTAAAGCTCCATCTAAATTAATTAAGGACACATACCAGTTTTCATTATTGATCGATTGAAGCGCCAAAGCTTCTGCGGGATACATGTACAACATTATTATTCGATTTCTTGGCGCTACTATAGGAATGTATGTACAAAGGTATCACCTAAAAATAGGCAATGCATAATTAGCTGGGACCTGGGAGCTACTTACAGCAACAAAAACAAAAATGCCTGCGCTGTGGTTTCCACTATAAGGGTACTGTGTCACTACAGAAAAAAAAATCCCTTTAGCGCACGCAAATTATAAAAAAAGCACGTTGAAACAGCAAAAACCAACCTTGACAAGCTAGCTGATGACCTACATATGCACGCAATGTAATTACAGGGATATTACAAAGGCTTTTTTAAGCACCAGAAACTCAGTCCCGACAGTTTTGTCTAAATGGATCTTTAATATGAGTTCGATTGTGATAAGTAATTATTTTTTTTTCTGAAAAGGACTGATAATAAATAATCATAAATAATAGTAAATAATCATTTATATTCTATAGTTCTACAAAGTTCCTGTTTGCTCTCAAGCACTGAAACCCCGCCATTGGGATATTGAACAAGGATTTACTAGCCGTAAAATGAAACCAAGAGTTGGTAGAGAAGATCCAAAAATCACTATTCACCATCTCATTGGACGAGGTATGTTACGATCCGAGTGCAAATGAAACAAAAAAGTTATAGTAATTAATTCTTGGGTGTGTGTTCAAGAAGTGCGGTGGTAATCGACGGTTCGATAAGACTATTCAAGTAAGAAACTCTAAAGTATACAAACTGTTAGATACATTTATTTCTGCTGGTATTTGTCAGTCGAATTGGATTCCATGGATATAGCTATGAACATTCTCCGGGCGAGGGTCAACCTACTGCACGCATGATGGACTACATTGTAAAACAAATTGTGTAAGTATATTTATTTTCATATCTTTCTTTTCATGTAATTTAATTTTTCACAGCATAATTCACACAGCGAAAACCAACCATGACAAGCTAGCTGGTGACCTACTTTTCACGCAATGCATTTCCAGCGATATGGCAATAATAAAGTAAGTATTTTTTCTCTGAGAAAGACTGATAGTAAATAATCATTTCTATTCTTTAGTTCTACAAAGTTCCTGTTTACTCCTGATCGCTGAAACCGCTCCATCAGGACATTATCTATTATTATAGTATAGTTAGTCTGTGGTAATAGTCCAACAATAAATCAACAATCAACTGGAGCTCAGGAGCAAACATCAGTCGGCGAAATCGTAGAAAAAATTTAACCACACCGAAAGAAACTCTAAATGATGTTAATGCAGTAAATGAGACAGATAATCCTAATTTATATTTTTGCAATATTAATAACCTGTTTTTTAGAAACTAAATATATTATGTTCAATTAAAGTGATTATTTTTATTATTCCTTTAAATTTTAGATTTAGATTTAGAAAAATGAGATTGAGAAGGTTTTCTTCAAGGTAACCGTTGTTATTTGGGATGTCGTTTGGAAGATAACTTTGTGGGCCTGGGCAATGCTAAAAAAGCATTTCATTTTTAATCCTACAGTCCAAGCGTATTGGAGAACATTTTATCAGAAACTTGAAGACGCCAGAAAGAACTAATATTAAGGATTTTATTTGTTTTGTTGCATGTTGACTTTTTAGAAATGTTTACTATTGAAGTTATTTGTTGCGAACATTTTAAACACGGAGAGTAGTAGAAGACAAGTCTGACCTAAGACCTGCAAAAACCAACAGTAGTAAATATGTGAATAAATGAAAAACGAAAATAAAATCAAGTATTTATTACCTACAACTTTAGAGGCAATTCTTTCTAACCAAAATACTTAGAAGGAATATCGAGTTAAATATAGCAAAATGCAATTCTTAAACTACTCGAGCAATGTTCTTAAAAAATCTCTAATTTTATTGCGAGCTTCAACCAACGAAAGCGGATCATGTGGGATAGGTTCGTACATATTGGCACAGTGTGCAGTTCCTAGAAAATAAAAAGGTCAGCTCGTCTGCACGAAAAACAAAAAAAAAGGTTACCTTCAATTTATATCGTTGGCGTATTTGGATTTGAGGATGAAGTCAATCCCAAGGCATGCCATGGGTCAATGGAACCATAAATATACAAAACATTTGTTGTGTTCGGATTTAATGCTCCATAGAAGTTATTCGTCTGTCCCACCAATTCTTGCATGTAATTCAAATCCATTCATAGACAAGGAGTAACCATATAGAAGGCAATTTGAATTTAAAATTATTTTACCAACTTGTTTGAGTAGATATCCATGCACAGTTTGATAAAAAAGTCGATTGGAAATCGACACTAAAAAGGCCTTCCTTTTTATTAGAAGTCTGATAAAAACCGAATTCATTGCAAGTTTAGTAGGTCCACTGACGCGAACCCTTCTCCTCATCCCAAGTTGTGTTTTGCATGTCAGAAATCATTTTATCATACTTGTAGTCCAGACACTTTTCTTTGTTTTCCACCAACATGAGATGATTCAGTTCGGCAAGACGTTGTACTGGAGTTCCAACTTTTCATTAATTTCACGTTGTCCAATCATGTGTCTCAGCAAAATCTCGAATTGCACAAAAGATCTTCGAACCGCCGTAACACAATTATTCGAATATGATCTAAACTAACTCAGCCAACAAGGTCCCACTCGAGCTTATTGCACCATGGATAAACTGGGGATACTTTTCGCATGACCGTGCAGCCAATGAACCAGGGTATGATCCATCGAAAGCAATCCATTTTTGGGATTCTTCTAGTTGATATTCAGCTTTCATGTGAGCCAGGAAATTTACTAAATCAGAAAGGGCCTGTTCTGATGTGAGATACTGTAGATTATCAGTAGACATATCTCTGCAATGTTATGTACATATATACGAATATAATATAAATATTTTTATATTTCTCTAACACTG
Organism: Portevinia maculata; assembly: GCA_949715645.1. Taxonomy (NCBI): domain Eukaryota; kingdom Metazoa; phylum Arthropoda; class Insecta; order Diptera; family Syrphidae; genus Portevinia; species Portevinia maculata. The sequence continues at coordinate 180,899,491 of OX454526.1, forward strand.
TATACGTGTTTCGGAACTTGCACAGTTGGCTGACTTTGACCATAGAATCGGTGTTCCAACATAAAGCACAATGCATTGAACTCAGAAGCGTATTTAATCCAAGCTCCGCTGGTCATCCATTTGATGGTGGCCTTGCCTTCGCCGCCAATCATTAAGAAAATGGGTCCACCAGGTTTGTAGTATTCATCGTTGACGAAATATATCCCGTCCCAACTTAAGTGAAAATTTCTTGCGCAGGTCTCTTCACATCAGTGATTTTATTCTCTTAGCGACAACAAAACTATAGCCCGTCCCAACTTAAGTGAAATTTTTTTGCGCAGGTCTCTTAACATCAGGGATTTTATTCTCTTAGCGACAACAAAACTACTTTTCCAACCAGTTCTACAGCTAAAAAAAATATGTGTGCATTTCATACAACAAATATACCCCTGCTTGCGAAAACATCTCTCTCGATCGACGATCGAGACATGACTGATTGTCCACACAGAACCGTCATTGGCGCATGCACCCACGCCAAAGAAAAGGGAAATTTGCTGGGTGTTGCACTTCTCAAATATGTGTTTAGTAATGAAAGCCAGAGTTTTGAGCAACTTTTAATAAGGGTTGAAATGGAATTTCCGTTAAACTTTGTGAATGGGCACGCAGGTCTTCACACGAACGCAGGTAGACAGGTAAAGCTGAGAAAAGATGGGTGTCTTTTCTGCTCACTTAAAATCGACCTTTCTCGCCCGATACGACTTTCATGGAAAGGCCAAAGTGTCCAATTGTCTATCCACATTTAATAACCCATTTTTTCAAGTGAATAATAGGTATATTTTTACGTGTTTTTGTATGATTTTATAATTTTTTATTTTCTTTTATGACTTGTATGACCTTTACCATACTATACCTATAATAAAATAAAATCTCAACTATTTATTTTGTCAAACAATATCTTTTATTGATACGTATTCATTTTCTTTGATTTACATTATTTTATGTCAATTGTGCTATTTTTCATGATTTTTTTATTTTCTTGATTGTAATATTTTACTTCGTGCATTATACTTTTTTCATGAGTTACTACAATAATTAATTGGTGAAACTCGATGACAGTTAAAACACGGATCAATAATAAAACAATCACGTTTTCCAATATCGGTGCAAAAAAGATAAAGTAGAGAAAAGCATTAACAATTTCATGCGATCAAAAATACTTTAAAAGAGAAAATATCCCTTTAATAAATTGCTACTGCGCATGTTGGGATCTTTCTTTTACTTTGGGACGGGCTATTATTGTAAAAAAACTGTGATGAATTTCGAACTTATTTGTTGCCAAAGGGGATACTTTGATTGATTTATGTGGTTAAGAATTTGGTTTAACCATTTCTCGGAAGGCTCTCGACCACGGTGGACAAGAGGAATTTTGCTAGGTTCACCAACAAATCCGTTAGAGAATAATTTTTTCCCAATGGAATTCTGAATGAAGCATACAGCATTATAAAGATGAAATACACTTAGCTGAAACAAGTAGTAGAAAACATAAACAAACGACATGTTTGACATTTGCCAAAGTTTTTGATTTTGTGTCGTGGTGTGTTTACAGTGACTTTGTGAAAACAAATAACCAATGGAAAAGATAAAAATTGTTGCAAATGTGTGGTAATTATTTTTACTGATTCATTTGACTTATGTTATTACCATTTCTTTGTTAATTATTCTTATTTTGTTTGAAACTATTTTTTTTCGTACAATTTGTTGACCTCGAACGAACAAAAACCAAATGACAGGCAAGCCACTTTTAGTGCATATATGAAATATGAAAACAAAATTGCGCATTTAACTATTCTAGGCGTACTATGACAAATTAGTTTATGGATCTGTGACAATAAATTCAAGTTTTTGGTACGACGAAATAGGTTTAGCTAAGTATTTGTAAAAGTTAACTCTGTATCTTAAGTTACAAGATGATTTAACAAATAAATAGTGAATACATTTGGAGCATTTGGAACTTTGAGAATAATATTCAATTTAACATAACTTCAAAACAGCTTAAGCTATTTATGCAATCACACTTTGAAGATAAATGTCGTTGAAAGTTAGGAAAGCAATGAAATAAAAATGACAAAACTTTTTTTAACAAATTTATAGTTATTTTTTTTGCCTATTTTTTCACATTACGACGACAATAATAATTGAAAAGGAATAAATTTTAAAACGGCTTATGTTGAAACAGCCGCATTGAAAGACGCATCAGGAGTAATAATCGGAAGTCAGTAAAACCTGTAACAAAGCCGCGTTCTACTTTAATTTTCAAATGGTATTCGTAAAACCAGAACCTTATGCTTTTCAATGTTGCTGTCAAGCGGTGTGTGCCAGTAGTATGTTTTGGTCGGTTGACGGACTCTAAAAGTTGCGGAAGATAGTGGAGTAGTGAAGGTCAAATTTGCGGGTCAACACTGATAAGCATTGCGGTTAGAGATAAGCCATATCTATTGTTGTCGTTGAAGGTCAAATTTGGGGGTCAAATTTGTAGGTCAACACTGATAAGCATGACGAAACATGTAGAGATAAGCCATATCTATTGTTGTCGTTGAAGGTCAAATTTGGGGGTCAAATTTGTAGGTCAACACTGATAAGCATGACGAAACATGAAAAAATGTAAAAAATACATCTGATCTTTGCGGTTAGAGATAAGCCATATCTGTTAATTAATTTATTTGTGTTAAAGATGTTGTGTCAAATTGTATGTTAAAATGGTTGCGAATGTCATATAAGTCAGCCTATTTGTAATTAATTTGCAGTTTTGGATGTTCCAATTGCGGTTTAGAGTGGATATAGATAAGCCATATCAGTTGTGGTCAATTAATTTGTGTAATTGGTTAATCATGCATGTACAGCATAAAAATAGATTTTATGTTAAAAAATGTAAAAAATACTACTTGTTCACAACTACGTAACATAGCGCATATAACATTTGCCAAACAAACAACCTATACACTATGTTTTTTATGTTTTTCTTTAATTTCTCTACTAACTGTCCCACTCTCTTAATATGTTACAATAATTCATTATTTAAGCTACTCCGAAAGAAACGTAATTTCTATTGCTATTATTTGTTTTGCTTTTGACTTATTTTCTCTATTACTTGATGTTCTATTGAAATGTTAAATTCTGCCATTTTGAGTTTGACCATCATCGAGTGCGGACGAGTTTTGGTAACACTAAACATATAAAAACACATCATTCTACACTGTACACATTTTAATTACACAATTACATTTATGAAACATTAATCAATCATTTACAAAACATTTCATTAGTTTTCATTTGCACACAATTACACAGTACATAAAACCATCAAATCAATCCAAATCATTATGGTCCTTCGAGCCGGATTAATTTTGATCAGTGCGCAGTGATGTTAAATAAATCACATTCAATAATTTGAATTTTATGATATGGTTTATGTGAGTGGATGTATGATTCCGTAAATTTCGTACCGAGAAAAAGAATAATTTTTGCATAAGCGTGTCATCGCATATACATTATATACCTTTTTTTTGTTCTCAACACGTGTTGAGCAAAGTCGAACAAATTGTTATTCAGAAATCGAATCGGTTAAGTGCATGAATAGAAATCATTTAATCACTAACTTTTCGCGCCTCCAAGATAAATTATTTGAACTGTGCGGGGAAGCAGATTTCGTAGACCCTGAACAAGAATTCGCGGAATACGAAGAAAAGTACTGCAATGCCCATTCCTTGCTCTCTACCGCGATTCGCGATAAATCTGAAACTCATTCCACGGGGAAACCTATTATTGAACAATTAGCCAATCAACAGGCATCGTTATTAAAACACTTAGAAAGTAAAAATTCGTCTAGTGCCAAATCAATACATTTGCCAGAGTGTGTAATTCCAACCTTTCATGGGGATTACAAGGACTGGCCCGGTTTCAAGGATTTGTTTCTGGGAACGATCGATGGGATCCGTCAATTACTGCTACTCAGAAGTTTCAATACTTAAAGTCCTTCTTAGGCGGAAAGGCGGCAGATTTGATAAGTGACATTCAAATTTGCGAAAATAATTATAATAATTATTAATATAATTATATAATTATATTGAACGTTTCGATAAAAAATAACTCATAGTTCAATCATTCATTCAAAACTTTCTCTCATTACATTCGTTCAATTCGCCAAATATTCAGTCTCTTCTCAAATTGACTGATGGAGCTGACAAGACTATTAGCGGATTGAAGGCCATGGGCTCACTTACTCGTGATCCTTGGCTTATCTATATTCTGTTACAAAAACTTGACCATGATACAAAACAAGCTTGGGCTGAGGAAGCAGGATCAGATGCTGGTAGTACAATCGTTCAATTTCTCGACTTCTTGGAAACGCGTTGCAGTTGTCTTGAGTCTTGCTATACTCTATCCCATTCCACTAAATCGACTAGCAAGGCTCAAAAGATTATTCGTTCACACGTGGTGGAAGCGAAATCAGGATGTCCAAAGTGCAACCAGGATCATTTACTTCCATATTGCCAAACGTTTATTGCTCTCGGAGTTAATGATCGTCGTACACATCTTCAGCCATAACCAATTTTTAGAAAACTGTTTTTGTTCTCATAGCACCCATAAAAGTTCAATACTAAAATTCATATTAATTGGCCTCATCAAATTATCAATAAAAAAATTTAACAAGACCTTAAAAATTCCAAGAAAAAATAATAAACCTTTCATGCAACAACATCAAGCCCTACAATAGATACAAATAACAATAACGATAAATTAACATGAAGACATATCATCCAACAACAAGGAAGGATTTAACAACATAGACTTATCCTTGATTAGAAAAAAAATTGTATAAATATTGCATGTTTAACAAAAAATTAAATATATGTATTAAAATTAATATTAATATTAAAATTAATTTAAATATTAAAAACAAATTGTTTAAATACTGTATGTTAAACAAAAAAGGCCGTTGCCGGAAGATGTGGGCAAGACAATTAAAAGAGGAAAACAAAGGTAGGTACCTACCAGTGGCGTCGCGTGAATTATTTAGATGGGTGTGCAATGCTTGAAGCGCAGACTGTCGTGCATTGCTATTTTTTGCACGAGCGTCGAAGTAATGCATCGTATATTTGACCTATGACGCTTTACGGAAATAGAACAGAACAGATACAAAAGAAAAGAAAATGATGGAGATGAGAATCATGAGCCATTTGAACCCGATGTCTGCCATCAAATTTTGAAAATAGTTGTTTTTCTGTTCAAGCTGCTTTGTTGGAGTTCGTGGACCGCCTGCTGACACTTTTTTGTCACACTAAGGATATCTTTATCCGGAGAGTTCCTGGTGCCGTATCGCAGTCCTCCATGGCAGTTCTCATAGTCTTCGTTTGACTAACCGTACCGACAGTAAAGTTCAAATCTCCGCCAACAAACAAAAGTCCCGTATTAGAATATCTTCAAAGCTTTTTTGCTAACGTCCAAGAAACGCGCTCGATTTCCGGTGTTTTGCGGGTTGATATTTTCCTGGGATAGACTCACAAAATTTAAAACTCTGGACACCTCTTCGACTCAAAAAAAAGGATATTCTGAAGGTGGGATATTTCAACCGTGGATATTATAAAAAAGAATATAAACTACAGTAATTATTACTAATTTTTGGAGTTTAAGTGGGCAACCGCTAGTGCCAGTTCCCTACCTACTCCACACACACATCAACGCAAACAACTTAGAGCTTTCTTCAATAGAATTCGCTTTAACATCTCGAAATGATTGCATACCTTCTTATGCAATGTTTAAATATTTTCCCAGCCTTTATGCAAAAATCCGTATTCAGTAGATATCCAAAACATGTAAGTTATGCAATCTCTGTGTCGATTAAAGTCCCAAACCAGTTGTTTGTGAAAAACCAAATGAAAAAATTCTTCTTATATTCGGTGATTTAATTGTGTAACGAAAATGCAATCGCAATATGTACATAATATGATTTGTGATACCGATTATGAATGAATACTATACCCCTTTTCTTGGATGAATGCTACGGCCTCCTTGCAATATGCCATAACCTACCCCAAACTTCCATTGAAAACAACAAATAATTTATAAACCATATACCGCACCCCTCTCACCCTCTCACCCTCCCACATCATATCCCCATCATGAGAAGTAAAAAAAAAAACAATGAACAAACGACAAACTACACACTTATGAAAATCTTCAAATCGGCGCTGGTCGGAAAATGTTTACTTTTGTTTTGTTCATCACTTCAATTACTTTCGTTTAATATAGCTTTCGTTTTGGCGAAAACTTTCATAAGAACTTAAAGCTCCATCTAAATTAATTAAGGACACAAACCAGTTTTCATTATTGATCGATTGAAGCGCCAAAGCTTCTGCGGGATACATGTACAACATTATTATTCGATTTCTTGGCGCTACTATAGGAATGTATGTACAAAGGTATCACCTAAAAATAGGCAACGAATAATTAGCTGGGACCTGGGAGCTACTTACAGCAACAAAAACAAAAATGCCTGCGCTGTGGTTTCCACTATAAGGGTACTGTGTCACTTCAGAAAAAAAATCCCTTTAGCGCACGCAAATTATAAAAAAGCACGTTGAAACAGCAAAAACCAACCTTGACAAGCTAGCTGATGACCTACATATGCACGCAATGCAATTACAGGGATATTACAAAGGCTTTTTTAAGCAGTAGAAACTCAGTCCCGACAGTTTTGTCTAAATGGATCTTTAATATGAGTTCGATTGTGATAAGTAATAATTTTTTTTTCTGAAAAGAACTGATAATAAATAATCATAAATAATAGTAAATAATCATTTATATTCTATAGTTCTACAAAGTTCCTGTTTGCTCTCAAGCACTGAAACCCCGCCATTGGGATATTGAACAAGGAGTTACTAGCCGTAAAATGAAACCAAGAGTTGGTAGAGAAGATCCAAAAATCACTATTCACCATCTCATTGGACGAGGTATGTTACGATCCGAGTGCAAATGAAACAAAAAAGTTATAGTAATTAATTCTTGGGTGTGTGTTCAAGAAGTGCGGTGGTAATCGACGGTTCGATAAGACGATTAAAGTAAGAAACTCTAAAGTGTACAAACTGTTAGATACATTTATTTCTGCTGGTATTTGTCAGTCGAATTGGATTCCATGGATATAGCTATGAACATTCTCCGGGCGAGGGTCAACCTACTGCACGCATTGTAAAACAAATTGTGTAAGTATATTTATTTTCATATCTTTCTTTCATGTAATTTAATTTTTCACAGCATAATTCACACAGCGAAAACCAACCATGACAAGCTAGCTAGTGACCTACTTTTCACGCAATGCATTTCCAGCGATATGGCAATAATAAAGTAAGTATTTTTTCTCTGAAAAAGACTGATAGTAAATAATCATTTCTATTCTTTAGTTCTACAAAGTTCCTGTTTACTCCTGATCGCTGAAACCGCTCCATCAGGACATTATCTATTATTATAGTATAGGTAGTCTGTGGTAATAGCCCAACAATAAATCAACAATCAACTGGAGCTCAGGAGCAAACATCAGTCGGCGAAATCGTAGAAAAAACTTAACCACACCGTAAGAAACTCTAAATGATGTTAATGCAGTAAATGAGACAGATAATCCTAATTTATATTTTTGCAATATTAATAACCTGTTTTTTAGAAACTGAATATATTATGTTCAATTAAAGTGATTATTTTTATTATTCCTTTAAATTTTAGATTTAGATTTAGAAAAATGAGATTGAGAAGGTTTTCTTCAAGGTACCCGTTGTTATTTGGGATGTCGTTTGGAAGATAACTTTGTGGGCCTGGGCAATGCTAAAACAGCATTTCATTTTTAATCCTACAGTCCAAGCGTATTGGAGAACATTTAATCAGAAACTTGAAACGAAAATAAAATCAAGTATTTATTACCTACAACTTTAGAGGGAATTCTTTCTAACCAAAATACTTAGAAGGAATATCGAGTTAAATATAGCAAAATGCAATTCTTAAACTACTCGAGCAATGTTCTTAAAAAATCTCTAATTTTATTGCGAGCTTCAACCAACGAAAGCGGATCATGTGGGATAGGTTCGTACATATTGGCACAGTGTGCAGTTCCTAGAAAATAAAAAGGTCAGCTCGTCTGCACGAAAAACAAAAAAAAAGGTTACCTTCAATTTATATCGTTGGCGTATTTGGATTTGAGGATGAAGTCAATCCCAAGGCATGCCATGGGTCAATGGAACCATAAATATACAAAACATTTGTTGTGTTCGGATTTAATGCTCCATAGAAGTTATTCGTCTGTCCCACCAATTCTTGCATGTAATTCAAATCCATTCATAGACAAGGAGTAACCATATAGAGGCAATTTGAATTTAAAATTATTTTACCAACTTGTTTGAGTAGATATCCATGCACAGTTTGATAAAAAAGTCGATTGGAAATCGACACTAAAAAGGCCTTCCATTTTATTAGAAGTCTGATAAAAACCGAATTCATTGCAAGTTTAGTAGGTCCACTGACGCGAACCCTTCTCCTCATCCCAAGTTGTGTTTTGCATGTCAGAAATCATTTTATCATACTTGTAGTCCAGACACTTTTCTTTGTTTTCCACCAACATGAGATGATTCAGTTCGGCAAGACGTTGTACTGGAGTTCCAACTTTTCATTTATTTCACGTTGTCCAATCATGTGTCTCAGCAAAATCTCGAATTGCACAAAAGATCTTCGAACCGCCGTTACACAATTATTCGAATATGATCTGAACTAACTCAGCCAACAAGGTCCCACTCGAGCCTATTGCACCATGGATAAACTGGGGATACTTTTCGCATGACCGTGCAGCCAATGAACCAGGGTATGATCCATCGAAAGCAATCCATTTTTGGGATTCTTCTAGTTGATATTCAGCTTTCATGTGAGCCACGAAATTTACTAAATCAGAAAGGGCCTGTTCTGATGTGAGATACTGTAGATTATCAATAGACATATCTCTGCAATGTTATGTACATATATACGAATATAATATAAATATTTTTATATTTCTCTAACACTGTATACGTGTTTCGGAACTTGCACAGTTGGCTGACTTTGACCATAGAATCGGTGTTCCAACATAAAGCACAATGCATTGAACTCAGAAGCGTATTTAATCCAAGCTCCGCTGGTCATCCATTTGATGGTGGCCTTGCCTTCGCCGCCAATCATTAAGAAAATGGGTCCACCAGGTTTGTAGTATTCATCGTTGACGAAATATATCCCGTCCCAACTTAAGTGAAAATTTCTTGCGCAGGTCTCTTCACATCAGTGATTTTATTCTCTTAGCGACAACAAAACTATAGCCCGTCCCAACTTAAGTGAAATTTTTTTGCGCAGGTCTCTTAACATCAGGGATTTTATTCTCTTAGCGACAACAAAACTACTTTTCCAACCAGTTCTACAGCTAAAAAAAATATGTGTGCATTACATACAACGAATATACCCCTGCTTGCGAAAACATCTCTCTCGATCGACGATCGAGACATGACTGATTGTCCACACAGAACCGTCATTGGCGCATGCACCCACGCCAAAGAAATGGGAAATTTGCTATGTGTTGCACTTCTCAAATATGTGTTTAGTAATGAAAGCCAGAGTTTTGAGCAACTTTTAATAAGGGTTGAAATGGAATTTCCGTTAAACTTTGTGCATGGGCACGCAGGTCATCACACGAACGCAGGTAGACAGGTAAAGCTGAGAAAAGATGGGTCTCTTTTCTACTCACTCGACCTTTCTCTCCCGATACGACTTTCATGGAAAGGCTAAAGTGTCCAATTGTCTATCCACATTTAATAACCCATTTTTTAAAGTGCATAATAGGTATATTTTTACGTGTTTTTGTATGATTTTATAATTTTTTATTTTCTTTTATTACTTGTATGACCTTTACCATACTATACCTGTAATAAAATAAAATCTCAACTATTTATTTTGTCAAACAATATCTTTTATTGATACGTATTCATTTTCTTTGATTTACATTATTTAATGTCAATTGTGCTATTTTTCATGTTTTTTTTTATTTTCTTGATTGTAATATTTTACTTCGTGCATTATACTTTTTTCATGAGTTACTACAATAATTAATTGGTGAAACTCGATGACAGTTAAAACACGGATCAATAATAAAACAATCACGTTTTCCAATATCGGTGCAAAAAAGATAAAGTAGAGAAAAGCATTAACAATTTCATGCGATCAAAAATACTTTAAAAGAGAAAATATCCCTTTAATAAATTGCTACTGCGCATGTTGGGATCTTTCTTCTACTTTGGGACGGGCTATTATTGTAAAAAACAAAACTGTGATGAATTTCGAACTTACTTGTTGCCAAAGGGGATACTTTGATTGATTTATATGGTTAAGAATTTGGTTTAACCATTTCTCGGAAAGCTCTCGACCACGGTGGACAAGAGGAATTTTGCTAGGTTCACCAACAAATCCGTTAGATAATAATTTTTTCCCAATGGAATTCTGAATGAAGCATACAGCGTTATAAAGATGAAATACGCTTAGCTGAAACAAGTAGTAGAAAACATAAACAAACGACATGTTTGACATTTGCCAAAGTTTTTGATTTTGTGTCGTGGTGTGGTTTACAGTGACTTTATGAAAACAAATAACCAATGGAAAAGATAAAAATTGTTGCAAATGTGTGGTAATTATTTTTACTGATTCATTTGACTTATGTTATTACCATTTCTTTGTTAATTATTCTTATTTTGTTTGAAACTATTTTTTTTCGTACAATTTGTTGACCTCGAACGAACAAAAACCAAATGACAGGCAAGCCACTTTTAGTGCATATATGAAATATGAAAACAAAATTGCGCATTTAACTATTCTAGGCGTACTATGACAAATTAGTTTATGGATCTGTGACAATAAATTCAAGTTTTTGGTACGACGAAATAGGTTTAGCTAAGTATTTGTAAAAGTTAACTCTGTATCTTAAGTTACAAGATGATTTAACAAATAAATAGTGTATACATTTGGAGCATTTGGAACTTTGAGAATAATATTCAATTTAACATAACTTCAAAACGGCTTAAGCTACTTATGCAATCACACTTTGAAGACAAATGTCGTTGAAAGTTAGGAAAGCAATGAAATAAAAATGACAAAACTTTTTTTAACAAATTTATAGTTATTTTTTTTGCCTATTTTTCCACATTACGACGAGAATAATAATTCAAAAGGAATACATTTTAAAACGGCTTATGTTGAAACAGCCGCATTGAAAGACGCATCAAGAGTAATAATCGGAAGTCAGTAAAACCTATAACAAAGCCGCGTTCTACTTTAATTTTCAAATGGTATTCGTAAAACCAGAACCTTATGCTTTTCAATGTTGCTGTCAAGCGGTGTGTGCCAGTAGTATGTTTTGGTCGGTTGACGGACTCTAAAAGTTGTGGAAGGTAGTGGAATTGGGTATTGGAGTAGTGGAGGTCAAATTTGCGGGTCAACAGTGATAAGCATTGCGGTTAGAGATAAGTCATATCTATTGTTGTCGTTGAAGGTCAAATTTGGGGGTCAAATTTGTAGGTCAACACTGATAAGCATGACGAAACATGTAGATATAAGCCATATCTATTGTTGTCGTTGAAAGTAAAATTTGGGGGTCAAATTTGTAGGTCAACATTGATAAGCATGACGAAACATGAAAATATGTAAAAAAAACATCTGATCTTTGCGGTTAGAGATAAGCCATATCTGTTGCGGCTTAATTAATTTATTTGTGTTAAAGATGTTGTGTCAAATTGTATGTTAAAATGGTTGCGATGGTCATATAAGTCAGCCTATTTGTAATTAATTTGCAGTTTTGGATGTTCCAATTGCGGTTTAGAGTGGATAGAGATAAGCCATATCAGTAATAGATTTTATGTTAAAAAATGTAAAAAATACTACTTGTTCACAACTACGTAACATAGCGCATATAACATTTGCCAAACAAACAACCTATACACTATGTTTTTTCTGTTTTTCTTTAATTTCTCTACTAACTGTCCCACTCTCTTAATATGTTACAATAATTCATTATTTAAGCTACTCGGAAAGTAACGTAATTTCTATTGCTATTATTTGTTTTGCTTTGTCTTATTTTCTCTATTACTTGATGTTCTATTGAAATGTTAAATTCTGCCTTTTTGAGTTTGACCATCATCGAGTGCGGACGAGTTTTGGTAACACTAAACATATAAAAACACATCATTCTACACTGTACACATTTTAATTACACAATTACATTTATTAAACATTAATCAATCATTTACACAACATTTCATTAGTTTTCATTTGCACACAATTACACAGTACATAGAACCATCAAATCAATCCAAATCATTATGGTCCTTCGAGCCGGATTAATTTTGATCAGTGCGCAGTGATGTTAAATGAATCACATTCAATAATTTGAATTTTATGATATGGTTTATGTGAGTGGACGTATGATTCCGTAAATTTCGTACCGAGAAAAAGAATAATTTTTGCATAAGCGTGACATCGCATATACATACATTATATACCTTTTTTTTGTTCTCAACACGTGTTGAGCAAAGTCGAACAAATTGTTATTCAGAAATCGAATCGGTTAAGTGCATGAATAGAAATCATTTGCATGTGAGACAGTTTTAAGTTGATTTTTTTTCCATTTTTTATGAAAATGAATATAATAAAGGTCAAAAGTGGACATGCAAAAGCGGGTATAACGCGAGCTTTGTCATTCGCTGATTCAGTGGATGATTCCATCCCGCTTTCTATGTTAGAAATCCATTTAGTTCGCCTTGAAGAAGCATGGTCTAACTTTTCGCCCCTCCAAGATAAATTATTTGAACTGTGCGGGGAAGCAGATTTCGTAGACCCTGAACAAGAATTCGCGGAATACGAAGAAAAGTACTGCAATGCCCATTCCTTGCTCTCTACCGCGATTCGCGATAAATCTGAAACTCATTCCACGGGGAAACCTATTATTGAACAATTAGCCAATCAACAGGCATCGTTATTAAAACACTTAGAAAGTAAAAATTCGTCTAGTGCCAAATCAATACATTTGCCAGAGTGTGTAATTCCAACCTTTCATGGGGATTACAAGGACTGGCCCGGTTTCAAGGATTTGTTTCTGGGAACGATCGATGGGATCCGTCAATTACTGCTACTCAGAAGTTTCAATACTTAAAGTCCTTCTTAGGCGGAAAGGCGGCAGATTTGATAAGTGACATTCAAATTTGCGAAAATAATTATAATAATTATTAATATAATTATATAATTATATTGAACGTTTCGATAAAAAATAACTCATAGTTCAATCATTCATTCAAAACTTTCTCTCATTACATTCGTTCAATTCGCCAAATATTCAGTCTCTTCGCAAATTGACTGATGGAGCTTACAAGACTATTCGCGGATTGAAGGCCATGGGCTCACTTACTCGTGATCCTTGGCTTATCTATATTCTGTTACAAAAACTTGACCATGATACAAAACAGGCTTGGGCTGAGGAAGCAGGATCAGATGCTGGTAGTACAATCGTTCAATTTCTCGACTTCTTGGAAACGCGTTGCAGTTGTCTTGAGTCTTGCTATACTCTATCCCATTCCACTAAATCGACTAGCAAGGCTCAAAACATTATTCGTTCACACGTGGTGGAAGCGAAATCAGGATGTCCAAAGTGCAACCAGGATCATTTACTTGAATATTGCCGAACATTTATTGCTCTCGGAGTTAATAATCGTCGTACCTTTGTCAAAGAAAAGTCGGTATCTTTTAGCTGTCTTCGACATGGTCACTCATCGAATAAGTGTCGTTCCAAATTTCGGTGTAAGGTATGCAACTCTCGCCATCACACATTAGTACATCCTACACAAAATACTACAAATTCTTCGCCACCTTGCACAAGTCAAGGCCAACCTCAAAATCAATCGGTATCTCTACAAAATATCGTCGAACCAGTCGTCAATTGCCACTCTCTCGAACCCACTCATAGCAATTCAACTATTCTTCCAACTGCTGTCGTTAGAATTCGTGATAAGCAGGAAAATTATCAAAACTTTCGCGTTCTGCTAGATACTGGATCCCAAGTTTCATTCGTAACGGAACAAGTTGTTCAGCGATTGGGACTCTCGGAATCTCGGATTCCAATTATGGGAATCGCATCAATTTCTGCAGGAATTACAAATGGCCTCGTAACTCTTCAACTGTACTCGCATTTTAGTTCTGACAATATCGAGATTGATTGCTATATCATTTCGAAACTTATGTCTTTACTCCCGCCACTTTCCGTTGCGAACATCGAAATCTCTGCCGTCTTCTCATTGGATTTAGCGGATCCAACATTTAATGTCCCTAGCCCAGTTGATATTTTGATTGGATCAGATAGGGTATTTAGCATTTTGAAAGGATCACCAACACCGGCTAGTGCAGATATTCCAAATTCAATATTAACAATATTTGGTTGGGTTATAGCAGGAAATTGTCAACAGTACACAAATATAAAAAAACCCGGTTGAAGTTCGAACGTTCTGCACTCAACTTGACTACTCGCAAAACTTCGATCTGGAACGTTTTTGGCACTTAGAAGAGGTTCACAATGAACCTGTTCTATCTCTCGAAGAGCAGCAAGCAGAAGAGCATTTTGCTTCAACACATCGTCGCAGTTCAGATGGCAAATACATCGTGGAATTGCCATTCAAACCCAATGCAAGGTTGACTACGGGAAACTCCTTTCGCATAGCCTTAAATCGACTTTACTCCATTGAAAGACGTCTTTCAAACAATTCTGATCTAAAATCTCAATATTCTCGCTTTCTAAATGAATACCTCACACTCGGTCATATGGAGAAAATCCCAACGGAAGAACTTCGAGATGCAACTAACCACTTTTATTTACCCCACCACGCTGTTTTCAAAGATGAAAGCTCTACTACCAAGGTGCGTGTAGTTTTCGATGGTTCCATCAAGTCCCATAACAATCAGTTTTCCTCACTTAACGATGCACTTCTCGTTGGCCCTACAATACAACGAGATATTTTCTCTATATGCCTGCGAAGTCGTCGTCATCTTTACGCCATTACAGGGGACATCGAGAAGATGTACCGCCAAATCTGGGTCTCACCAAAACATACTAATTTCCAGAGGATCATTTGGCGCGAGACTCCTGAAAGCCCTTTGTGTCATTATAGATTGTTAACAGTGACCTATGGCACATCAGCTGCTCCATTTTTAGCAGTTAGGACGCTTAAGCAGTTAGCTCTTGACCCCAAAGATACGCACCTTCTATCGTCTTCAATTATGTTGAACGATTTCTACGTCAATGACATAATAACTGGCGCAGATTCTGTTGAAGAAGTCATCAATCTTCGAAATGAACTAGTAGGACTCTTACAATCTGCAGGGTTTAACCTACGTAAGTGGAGTACAAATTGTTGGCCTCTTTTATTGTCGCTGCCGGAAGAGCAACGAGAGCTATCTCCAGTGGAATTTGAGGATTCAAATATGGTCAAAGTACTCGGGCTACAATGGTGCCCCTCAAAAGATTACTTTTCTTACAAGGTTAATTCTCCGAACCAAGTAATTTGTACAAAACGTCGAATACTTTCCGATGCCTCGACGATATTTGACCATTTAGGATTCATCGCACCAGTTACTATCGCCATAAACATCTTTTTCCAAGACCTGTGGAGAGAAAATTTGAACTGGGATGATGAGGTTCCTTCAGAATTAGCTCGGCGCTGGACTACAATTCGTGACCAACTTTATCTTGTGGAGTCTATATCCATCCCCAGGATCATATGGAAGGATAAACACAGTGTGGAGTTACACGCATTTTGCGATGCCTCGTTGGATGCTTATGCAGCCGTCGTTTACTGCAGGAGTGTTGGCGAAAATGGAGAGTTTTTCATTTCGTTGGTATCAGCCAAAACCAAAGTTGCTCCAATCAAGGTCTTGTCTCTACCGAGACTAGAACTATGTGGTGCTGTTCTTCTCACTCGATTAATTAACAAAATTAAACTCTCTTTACAGGATAACGATCTTAAAGTGTTTGCATGGACGGACTCTTCTATCGTCCTTCACTGGCTATCAGCACAGCCAAAAAAATGGTCAGTTTTTATTTGGAACCGAACGGCGGAAATACTGTCATCGATTCCTTTAAAATCATGGAATCACGTGCGCTCGCAATACAATTCAGCTGATGTCGCGTCTCGAGGAATTTTGCCTTCAATTTTGGCTTCAACAGAAATCTGGTGGGTGGGTCCGTCGTGGCTAAGTAGGACTTCGAGAGAGTGGCCGGTATCGCGGTACAGTATGGACGATTTTCCCATCGATCAATTGGAGGAAAGAAAATCCAACAAGTTCCAGGTATTCGTATATAATATAAGAACAGACAACATTATTAACAACATTATTTGCAACTCGTCAAATTGGATCAAATCCGTGCGTGTGTTGGCGTATGTTTACCGTTTTATTGCTAAATATTTTCGGTTATCGCACTCCAATAATCAGTTTTTAACTACCGATGAATTATTTCAAGCAAAAATGCGAATAATTAAGTGCTCGCAGTATTCATCTTTTAGCCTTGAGATAGATACTCTTAAAAACAAAAAGCAACTTCCTGCGAGAAACAAACTAGTAAAACGTTTCCCATTTCTCGATCATCTAAATGTGCTTCGCGTCGGTGGACGTTTAGAAAATTCTACTCTATCTTATAATGAGAAACATCCTATTATTTTGTGTAGATCGCATCCTATGGCGACGCAATTAGTGCAATACTTTCACAGACACTACTTGCATGCCGGTGTATCGTTGATGTTCGCACTGTTAAAACAAAACTATCACATCCTAGGATGCAGAAATCTACTACGCAAAATAGTACATGACTGTGTAAAATGCTTTAAACAACGAAGGTTATCTGCTACTCAATTAATGGGAGATCTCCCAGTAGAGCGTGTTCGTTTCTCACGACCATTCAGCAAGGTCGGATGCGACTACGCTGGGGCAATTGCAATACGTTTAACAACTGGCAAAAATCCGAAATTTACAAAGGCCTACATTGCACTGTTCATATGCTTCGCTACTAAAGGAATCCATATTGAATTGGTTGGAGATTTATTTTCAAACGCATTTCTCTTGGCTTTAGATCGGTTCGTGTGAAAACCTGTTGAAATATGAAGTGATAACGCGACAAATTTTAATGGAGCTAAGAGGATTCTCGGAGAACTGTACAAACTTTTAATAAATCAACAACATCACAACATTATAATAGATCATCTCTCTAAAGACCATATTAGTTGTAAATTTATACCACCTGCTGCACCCCATTTTGGTGGGTTGTGGGAGGCTGGTGTAAAGTCTGTAAAAAAGCACCTCAAACGAGTCATCGGCGAAAATAAATTAACGTACGAAGAAATGTACACATTATTAACCCAAATAGAATGTCTTCTTAACTCGCGCCCCATGTGGCAGACTTCTGACTCTGAACCAACTGCGTTGTCCCCTTCCCATTTTATGATTGGAGAATCATACTCTGCCGTTCCCCAACCAGAATTTTCAAATCATTCAATAACAAATAACTGGTATCTTTTACAGACTATGATGGCTTTTGGAAACGATGGCACAAAGAATATTTGACGTCACTGCAAAACCGTCCAAAATGGCAGAAAGTTCAACGAAACCTTCAATTAGATGAGATCGTGCTTTTAAAGGAACCGAATCTACCTCCTTCAAAATGGATTCTCGGCCGCATCATCAAAATCCACACCGGACCAGATAACAAATGCCGCGTTGTCACTGTTCATACACAGTTTGGGGATTATGTTCGACCAGTGGTAAAGATTGCTCCTTTGCCTATTACTGAAAGACCGGAGTCTTCCAGGGGGGGCTGAATGTTCACAACTACGTAACATAGCGCACATAACATTTGCCAAACAAACAACCTATACACTATGTTTTTTCTGTTTTTCTTTAATTTCTCTACTAACTATCCCACTCTCTTAATATGTTACAATAATTCATTATTTAAGCTACTCCGAAAGTAACGTAATTTCTATTGCTGTTATTTGTTTTGCTTTTGACTTATTTTCTCTATTACTTGATGTTCTATTGAAATGTTAAATTCTGCCTTTTTGAGTTTGACCATCATCGAGTGCGGACGAGTTTTGGTAACACTAAACATATAAAAACACATCATTCTACACTGTACTCATTTTAATTACACAATTACATTTATTAAACATTAATCAATCATTTACACAACATTTCATTAGTTTTCATTTGCACACAATTACACAGTACATAAAACCATCAAATCAATCCAAATCACTACTGTAATAGTTAATTAATTTATTTGTGCTAAAGATGTCGTTGGAGGTCAAATTCGTGAGTCATCATTGATAAGCATAGCGGGAATTCATAGGTACGAGTACGTTCTGGTGGTACATCTCAAAGTGTTGGATATTGATAAGCAACGATTTTGAACTTTGGAATTTTATAGTCAACCGGGTCAACACTGATAAGCATGGTGATACATGCATTGCGGTTAGAGATAAGCCATATCTGTTGTTGTCGTTGAAGGTCGAATTTGTGGGTGCGTCGTTGGAGGTCAAATTTGTGAGTCATCATTGATAAGCATGGTGGGAATTTGTAGGTACGTTCTGGTGGTATATCCCAATGTGTTGGAATTGATAAGCAACGATTTTGAATTTTGGAATTTTATAGTCAACACATGGCGATACATTATGTTTAGGTAACTTCTATCTTTGATAAGCATGGTGGGAATTTGTAGGTACGTTCTGGTGGTTGCGGTTAGAGATAAGCTATATCTATTGTTGTCGTTGAAGGTCAAATTTGGAGGTCAAATTTGTAGGTCAACATTGATAAACATGACGAAACATGAAAAAATGTTGGTGGATACTGATAAGCAGCGATTTTGAACTTTTCAACTTTATAGTCAACACTGATAAGCATGGCGATACATTAGAAAAATGTAAAAAATACATCTTTGCGGTTATAGATAAGTCATATCTGTTGTGGTTTAATTAAGTTATTTGTGTTAAAGATGTTGTGACAAAATTGTATGTAAAAATTATTGCGAAGGTCATATAAGTCAGCTTATTTGTTTCATCATAATTATAAATAGTAAATAGATTTGATTATATGTAAAAAAAAAATGATTGCGAAGGGTATATAAGTCGAGTGAAATCGCATTCAAAGTGACAGTTGAACCATTTCGAAGTGTAAGTGTGAATAAAAAAACAATAAATAAATCTTTTTTTTGGTGAATTTAATTCAAAGAGCAGTTAAATATAAATCTAGTAAGAATATTGTTTATATAATTTTTATTTTTATTTGTTGGGTAGGATACTGTTTTCATTGATGGGCGGGAATCCTGAGATAATTAAGTGCTGATGTATCTATTTTTTTTTCTATAAATAGATTTCATTGCACGATTGCAAAGGTTATAAAATGTGTACTTAGAAAAAACAAAGATTTAGTGCAATATTTGTGACAAACGATTTTCACGTAAAGATGTTTTAAAGCTTCATACGGAAACTGTACATATGAAGATATTGAATCATTGTATGTTCATTCTGTTCTTAGCGTTCATACAATAAAGAACCATAAAAATGAAAGCGACGTTTTTATTTCATTTGTGTACATAGCTCAGTGTTCGGCTGTTACGGAAGATTATAAGCGATCAAGTGCAATATATTAGTAATTTGTCATGTTAAATTCTAATATACAATTGGTTCAGTAGACCGAGTGTCTGACTCTGTTGTCAGAAGCGTGGGTTCGATTCCCAGCAAGAAAAATTTAATTTTTATTTTTTTATAATTTATGTGAAAAAGTTTGATAGAGACAATAACAAAAGTGTAAAAAAAAAGTGCCGTACGGTGGTAGGCGATGGACCCCGGAAAAACGCCGCGTACGGGTGTGGGTGTGCCGTTGCGACGCGTGGTGCAAACACGCGAGCTGGCTAAAAAATCATCTGCAGCAACAACAACCGCAGCAAGACCAACAACATCAGGAAGAGCAGCAGCTATAACATCAGCAGCAACAACAACAACAACAACAACAGCAACAATAATGGCAGCAGCAGCAGTATATATGCCAAAGGCAGTAGCTGCAGATGAAATGGAATTGGCAGCAACAACACCAACAAAAACAACAGCGGGTCGGTCGTTGACCAGGCGGGTGGTCTCGCAGGTAATACCAACAGCACCAATGGTAGCAGAAAATAAAGCTACAGAAGCACCAACGAAAGCTTGCACTACAGCGGTGACACCAGAAGCTGTAAGCGAGGAGTTCAGGCAAGTTGAGAAGAGGCGACGCAAGTTAAAGCCGAAGCCGAATCTTTCGGCCAAGAGAAGGGTTAACTTGGCAGGCCATAATGTGACATCATCGGCGGCTGGAGCCGATGATGATGCAGAAAATTCCAGCTCTTATGAATTTGAGAGTGGCAATGACCGGTACGTCGGAGAAGGAAATTCCTTCAGGGACCTACCGGTTGATAACGAGGAAGTCGTCCAAATGGACGAAGAAGTGGACGAGGAGGCGCAGCTGGACAAGCTCATAAAAGAGCTACTGGAGAAGCGCGACCAGTTGCGCAGAAAGAAGATGCAGCAACAGCAACAACAAGCTGTGCTTAAACAGCAAATGCAGCAACAGCTGCAGGAGAAGCAGCAACAACGACTACAACAACAACAACAACACCACCAACAACAACAACAAAAGCAACAACAACGGCAACAACAACAGCACCAACAACAGCACCAACAACAAGAACAACCACAAAAATCAAAGCAGCAAAAGCAGACTGAGGTACAGCAACACCAGCAACAAAAGAAACAAGCAAAGGTAAGAGTCACACCTATAAATGTGAGTAATTTTGAAATTACAGATAGCATAAGGTTATGTAAATTAATCACGAAAAATTTTCATGTGAAAAGGCTATCAGCGAACAAACACATAATTTTATGTGAAAATATAGAGGAGTACCATAGGGTTCGTGCCGCCTTGGGAGAGGTTAAGACCGAATACTTTACGTACACCCCAAGGGAGCAAAAGCTTAAAACCGTTGTTCTGAAAGGAATTGATCCCTCAATAAAAACGGAGGAGTTAGAAAAAGAGCTCAAAAATTTTGAAAGCGACGACCTCAAGTTCGTGGGGGTCAAGCCGTTTTCCTCGGCTGTGGCAAGGGGTGGTAACCGTTACTTACCATTCTTCTTAGTGCAGCTTACTCCCGACAGCAAAATTGACAGGCTGCGAAATATCCGCTTCCTGTACTACCACGCTGTAAGATGGGAGAAAATTAAAAGGTCGGATCGCATACTTCAATGTATGCGCTGCCAAAGGTTCGGGCACGCCGCAGCTAACTGCAACATGCAGTTTAGATGTGTCAAGTGCGATAGGGACCACATACATGGAGAATGCCCTCTTGGTAAGGAGAGAGTTGAGGACCGGAGTGTCCTCTCTTGTGTGCTCTGCAGGAACACTGGCCATCCCGCCAACTTCAGGGGTTGCCCAAAGTACCAGGAGCTGAAAAAGCGAGTCCAGGCCCGCAAACAGCAGTCTGAAGACAATAGGCGTCAAAAGGGTCGCTCGTTCTCAAATTTTGTGGCACCCAACGTGTCCTTTGCCCAAATGGCAGCTGGATCGGGTCACGCCCAAATAACATCAAACCCACCAAAGGTAGCCCAAAAGGCACCAGAGGTGGACCTGGACTTAAAATCGATCCTTCTGTCTCTGCACGGAAAGATCGATAAGTTCCAGGCACAATTAAACGAACAAGCGGCCCGAATTGACTATATCTATTCGGAGTTGTTTGTAGGGTCTGGTGTGCCATAAATCAAATGGCTACGCTGGATGAGGGAAGCTTAAAGATCCTTGCTGTAGAGAGTACGCTCCGGTCTGGCTTTATCCCGCCGGAGGCATTTATTCATATTAATGCAAAAGGGCTGGTACAGACGAGGGATGGTATCCCGGTATTATACCGGTATTATACCACCGCCACCGCAGCGCGAGAGATAAGCGGCTCATCCGCGGCGAAAACGTCGCCAATGCTCATGAGCTCCTCCGTTTTGGTACCGCAATAGCGGAGAGGGATATATTCGACAACAATTCGCCGAATTTTGGTGGCTTTTTGAGGGGGAAGGGTCAACATGCACTCCCAAGACGGTGCGTTACTCTAGGTAACATCCTCTTAGTTTATAAGTTAGAATAAGTTAGCTAGGACGTTTCTGCGAGAGGCCGGGCTCGCCGGCTTGTGGTGGTGCTTCCGGGAGGTGATTGATTCTGTAAGGTATCAGTCAGCTCACGGAGGCGCGTGTGCACGTTGACGACTGCCAGGCGCTCAGAAAGCAATTGGGATTTTGACCACTTGTTTCGTAATGCAACGAGTGATCAGAATCCTAATTATAGTTAGAATATGTTAAGTATTTTAAGTAAGTAGAGTAGGTAGTTTGTAATTTGTTTTTTTTTTTTTTCATATAAAAATATAAAATTTGATAAAGATGCCGAGTTTTCTTAACAATTTTCTCGATGAAAACATAATATGTAAGATTAGTTCGTAAAATAGTTTTTAGGCCGAAAGGCAATAATTATAAGATAGAGTTAACTTTAGGGCGTCCGCATAAGGATCAATAATCTAGAATAAGTATCCTGTTAATTTTAAGTTAGATTTAATCATTTTTGTCTAGTATTTAAGTTGATATAAGCTAATAATTAATAAAAATGAATTTAAAAGTAAAAGTAATCATTGTATGTTTTGTGGTAAAACGTTTACCAGAAAATACAAATTGAAGGCGCACTTGTTAAAGTGTGTCGTATGTGCGTCGACATCATCACCAACGATATCATCAGAGTTGCCAGCATCAACATCAGTATCAGCATCGACATCATCACCACCGATGTCATCAGCGTTGCCAGCATCATCATCGAACAATAGAGACAAATTAAAAGTGCAAGTGGCCTACGGTGACAATGTGTTCAAAATAATGTCATCGTTCAAAGAACGAATTGTCTCCTATTCTGTGATGAATGAAAAAGAAGAAGATTTGGATGTGAATTCATTTTTTGGTCGGAAGCGAGCGATTGTGCACAAACTTTTACAAGAGAAAATAGTTGAGAATAATTCGGTTAAATTCAATTTGGAATTATTCGCTGAATTTGTTAAGATTGGTAATGAAGACGATATGGAGTTTGATGTAAAGTCAATGGTAACTCGTATGCAATCCGCTCTTTTATTTGACAATATTGAAAAACTAATAAAAGATATGGAGGAGAATATAAGGGAGAAGTTGGAAGAATTTCAGGAGCGAGACAGTGGATGGACTCTGATTAAAATAAAAGTCTTGGAATTGAATATTAATAAATACCAATGTTTGATGGGGTCAAGAAATTTCAAATTACCAGAATTCATTAATAACAAAAAGGCTGTTATCAATGTTAAGAACCGTGACATATACTGTTTCAAATGTTCGATAATATCAGCTGTAAATCCAAATGTGACGAAGCCTCATTTCCCATATTCTTATAACATACCAGATATAACAAGTGATTGTATCGTCACTGCAAATACGATGTTAAATTTTAAAGATCTCGTCTTTCCTTTGAAAATTGATCAGATTTGCAAATTTGAAGCACAAAATCAAATAAGTGTAAATGTGTTTGGGTACTCGAATGATGATGGCAACAGTAAACAATGTATTGAGGGTTCATACTACTTGACGAAAAATGAGAAACGATTGCACATAAACTTGTTATATTGCAAAAATAACGAAGCGTCACACTATGTATGGATCAAATGTTTGAGTCGGCTTCTACGCGACAGGATACTTGCGGTGAAGAGGAAAAAACTATACTTTTGTAATAGTTGTTTGCGACATTATTACAATGAGGAAAGTTTGCAAAAACATAAGAAAGAATGCACTCATGTGATAGGAGACAAATACAATAAAGTTTTCAAATGTTGTCAGTATACCTTTCGTGATATATGCAGACTTTGAAAGTATTTTACTACCTGTAAGTACTTGACTTCCTGACCCAACAATATCAACAACAACTCAACAACATGTTCCTTGCGCATTAGCATACTATATTAATTGTTTCTTTGATAAAAGCCAGAATTCAATGAGAACGTTTACAGGTAAGAAGTTTGAATTTGTTTTCTTTTTGTTGTTTTAATAATCTTATTTTTTTGTAGGACCAGACTGTACGAGACAATTTATCATGAATCTAAGTGAAGACATTCAACGTCAACGTATGCTGATTACTATAAATATGCAGTACCGATGAAAGAACTCACAACGCAACAACAATGGTGTCAGGAGAACGATAAGTGCTGCGTATTTTGTGGGAAACCATTTGTAGACTTCCAGTACGTGCAAAAATGTACTCTTTTACAATTGTTGATGGTGCTTCTGTTCAGAAAGCAAAAGGGATCAAGAAATCTGTAACAAAAAGACTAACCATAGAAAACTGGAAGATTTGTTTATTTGATAAGTGTTCTATTTATAGGAATATGACTATTTTTAGGAATAAACTTCATAAAATGTATATACAAAATTTAAATAAGAAATCTTTGAGCTTTGAAGATGGAGTACTTTGACCTGGGGTCATTATAAGATTGAAGATCAACATCAATAAATGTATTGTAAAAAAAGAATGATTGTTTCTTTTATTAAGAAAAATGTTGTAGTATCTTCTCTCTGCTTGGATACTCAGATGAAGAGATCATTAAAAATTGTGTTTCCAAACAATGTGTGCGTCATTCAATTGGGTATGTTTAAGGGTGAGAATAGTGGGAAGAAAATGCATCAATTTATTGGCTTACGTGCAAAAATGTATTCTTTTACAATTGGTGATGGTGCTTCTGTTCAGAAAGCAAAAGGGATCAAGAAATCTGTAACAAAAAGGCTAACCATAGAAAACTACAAGACTTGTTTATTTGATAAGTGTTCTATTTATAGGAATATGACTATTTTTAGGAATAAACTTCATGAAATGTATACCCAAAATTTAAATAAGAAATCTTTGAGTTTTGAAGATACAAAAAGACATATTTGTGAAGATAATATAAGTACTTTGGCCTGGGGTCATTATAAGATTGAATATCAACATCAATAAATGTATTGTAAAGAAAAAAAGAATGATTGCTTCTTTTATTAAAAATGTTGTATCTTCTCTCTGCTTGGATACTCAAGATGAAGAGATCATTAAAAAACTGTGTTTTCAAACATTGTGTGGGTCATTCAAAGGAGCAATGATGCTCTTCAAATAAAATTGTAAGATATGGTTATACACATTTAAATAAAGATCACATACATATAGTTAATAAATAAATAAAAATTTGTTCTGAAAAAAATAATGCTTGTTATCATTTGGAAATTAGATCACCATGGAATAACAAATGACATGTTGCGGTTGAGGTCATAATGATATGATAACATTATTATTTTGTTTCACTATATATTTGAAATGATATAAATAGTACACTGAGATAGAAGAAATAAATTCTGATGTTGATCTACAGGAAACATGTCATCTATGTTAAAGAATCATCATCATCATCATCATCATCTTCATCATCATCATCTAATTGTTCATCAAATAATGTATATACAAATTATAAAAAATTACTGCGAAGGTCATACTGACGTAGGTAGCTTTGGTGGATACTGATAAGCAGCGATTTTGAAGTTTTCAACTTTATAGTCAACACTGATAAGCATGGCGATACATTAGAAAAATGTAAAAAATACATCTGGTCTTTGCGGTTAGAGATAAGCCATATCTGTTGTGGATTAATTAATTTATTTGTGTTAAAGATGTTGTGTCAAAATTGTATGTAAAAAATGATTGCGAAGGTCATATAAGTCAGTCTATTTCACCATAATTATAAATAGTAAATAGATTTGATTATAATGTAAAAAAATGATTGCGAAGGGTAATAAGTCGAGTGGAATCGCATTCAAAGTGACAGTTGAATCATTTCGAAGTGTAAGTGTGAATAAAAAAACAATAAATAAATCTTTTTTTTGGTGAATTTAATTCAAAGAGCAGTTAAATATAAATCTGGTAAGAATAATTTTTATATAATTTTTTATTTTTATTTGTTGGGTAGGATATTGTTTTTCATTGATGGGCGGGAATCCTGAGATAACTAAGTGCTGATGTATCGATTTTTTTCTTTCTATAAATAGATTTCATTGCACGATTGCAAAGGTTATAAAATTTTCATTTTCAACAAACGTGTGTACTTAGAAAAAACAAAGTCTTTTTGATAAATCCAGTAATGGCAGACAACTGTGGAAGCATTTTCCTGGACAGATTGCAAATATGGTTTTGATATAACTAAATTATCTTTATATTCGACCGATGCAAAAATTTTCCATGATATTTTGGAGCGGACTGTAACAACGTGGATCCGCAAGCCTTATGGAATTTGTCGAGATACTGCACGAGTTTAAGGTACTTGCCTTTGAAATACGAGAACCAGTGATGCGGTACAAGTATATTGTAAAAAAACAACCATGTTTCCAGTTTGACGAAAGATCGGGTTTATTTAATGATAATTCGATTGAATCACAAGAAGCAGTATATATAATAGAAA
Organism: Portevinia maculata; assembly: GCA_949715645.1. NCBI lineage: Eukaryota > Metazoa > Arthropoda > Insecta > Diptera > Syrphidae > Portevinia > Portevinia maculata. Next base: position 180,926,153 of record OX454526.1, read on the forward strand.
TATTTGTTAGTACTATAAAAATTTATAAAGAAGAGTGCTCCTTTGAGATTTTTGATATAATAAATTGAAAATATTAAATATTAATTTAACATTTTTTTAATGAAGTTATTAGGACTGTTGTGATGATCTTACTGATGTAATGGTTGGTGATACTTCGACTTCTCTTTTGTTTCGTAATGGTTTTTTCCGATCTTCTGTTGTAGTTGGAATGAATTCTAGTCGTCTACTTATCTTGTAGTTAACGGTCATATTGGAAATAGTTTTCTATGGTTAGTCTTTTTGTTACAGATTTCTTGATCCCTTTTGCTTTCTGAACAGAAGCACCATCAACAATTGTAAAAGAATACATTTTTTGCACATAAGGCGATAAATTGATGCATTTTCTTTCCACTATTCTCATCCTTAAACATACCCAATTTTTTTCGCATTAACAAGCTTTTTCCATTTTTGTGTATGGCTATACGAAGTATTCTAACCGAATCTAGTGTAGAATGCTCTCTTTATGGATTTTCAAGTTTTTGTAAGTTAGTCATTTTGCTTCTCTGCCCTCCAGCCAAGTGGTAATGTACGAGTATATTAATTGTTTCTTTGATAAAAGCAAGAATTCAATGTGGACGTTTACAGGTAAGAAGTCTGCTATTTTTATACCCTATTCTAGGGGTATATTAATTTTGACGCATAGTTTGTAACATACCTTAATATTGCCCGTAGACCCCTAAAAGTTACTATATTTATGATCAGCATCGATAGTAATGTCGATCTAGCCATGTCCGTCCGTCCGTCCGTCGGCAAAAATTAGGCCTTTAAACTGGACCTAGAGAGCTGAAATTTTAACCATATACTCCCTAGGGTCCCGAAATAATCAAGTTTAAGAATTTTTGAAATCCGCCCACAGACACGCCCACAAACTCAAAAAAACAAAATTTTGGAAAAAATCGAATTTTGAGCTAGAGAGCTGAAATTTTTTATATATGATCTATGGCCCATAAAACTGATTGGGACATAAAATTTTCAAAATCCGCCCACTGACACGCCCACAATTAAATAAGACAAATTTTGGGAAAAATTGAATTTTGAGCTAGAAAGCTGAAATTTTTTATATATGATCTTTGGCCCATAAAACTGCTTGGGACATAAAATTTTCAAAATCCGCCCACTGACACGCCCACAATTAAATAAAATATTTTTTTTGAAAAAACAAAATTTGAGCTAGGGAGCTGAAATTTTTAATATATACTCTCTAGGGGCCCTTTATGCTCATGTGTAAATATTTTCAAAATCCGCCTACTGACACGCCCACAATTTTTATTTTTTTATTTTTGAAAGTCCAAAGTTTGAGCTAGGGAGCTGAAATTTATAGTATATACTCTCTAAGTGCCCTTTATGCTCATACTTAAATTTTTTTTTAAATCCGCCTACTGACACGCCCACAATTAAATAAAACAATTTTATTGAAAAACCAAAGTTTGAGCTAGGGAGCGTTTTTATTTACAAAAGCTTAGTTTTTTCGATAAAATCCTTTAAATTTTTGTCACGCCCACTTATGAGATATAGGAATAAGAATAGGGTATCCAACAGTTCGCCCAAGCGGACTGTAGCCCGCACCTATGTTTCTTTTGTTGTTTAAATAATCTTATAATAATAATTTATAGTTCTATCACTATCTATCAAATATATATACCAACCTAACCTCTCCACACCCTTCTTTTCTTTAAAAAAAGATGGAGTCGATATACTACATACCGGATTCTGAATGGAGACTATTTAATATAAAGGGTGATTTTTTTAAGGTTAGGATTTTCATGCATTAGTATTTGACAGATCACGCGGGATTTCAGACATGGTGTCAAAGAGAAAGATGCTCAGTATGCTTTGACATTTCATCATAAATAGACTTACTAACGAGCAACGCTTGAATTTTCAGTGAATGGGCCCTAGAAAAGTTGGCAGAAAATCCGCTTTTTTATCGACAAATTTTGTTCAGCGATGAGGCTCATTTCTGGTTGAATGGCTACGTAAATAAGCACAATTGCCGCATTTGGAGTGAAGAGCAACCAGAAGCCGTTCAAGAACTGCCCATGCATCCCAAAAAATGCACTGTTTGGTGTGGTTTGTACGCTGCTGGAATCATTGGACCGTATTTTTTCAAAGATGCTGTTGGACGCAACGTTACGGTGAATGGCGATCGCTATCGCCAAACTTTTTGTTGCCAAAAATGGAAGAACTGAACTTGGTTGACATGTAGTTTCAACAAGATGGCGCTACATGCCACACAGCTCGCGATTCGATGGCCATTTTGAGGGAAAACTTCGGAGAACAATTCATCTCAAGGAATGGACCGGTAAGTTGGCCACCAAGATCATGCGATTTGACGCCTTTAGACTATTTTTTGTGGGGCTACGTCAAGTCTAAAGTCTACACAAATAAGCCAGCAACTATTCCAGCTTTGGAAGACAACATTTCCGAAGAAATTCGGGCTATTCCGGCCGAAATGCTCGAAAAAGTTACCCAAAATTGGACTTTCCGAATGGACCACCTAAGACGCAGCCGCGGTCAACATTTAAATGAAATTATCTTCAAAAAGTAAATGTCATGGACCAATCTAACGTTTCAAATAAAGAATCGATGAGATTTTGCAAATTTTATCACCCTATAGTAACGAAGCAAGAACTCCGCTTACGCTGTGGAATCACTAGAATTGGAAGAGGATATCCAAATGCCATAGATCTAGATACTCCACTTGTGTCTCCTAATCAGTCGGCAATTCATATAGATCTTAACGAACAAAAAGTACATCTAGTGGATTACCATTACTCACGAGGAACTTATATCAACGGAGAAATGCTAACCCCCTGTGTCATAAAGGAACTGCATTTCGGGGACACAATAAGTTTCGGATATATATATATACAACGATCATGTGGGGTGCAGATATGCATTTTATAAAATTTTCAAACATATGCAGCAACTGTTGGAAAGATAAATATGGGGGGTTTCTTGTTATAATTAAAAGATGAACCTATTGATGGAGGCAGTTATAGGAAAAGATTTGATATTTTTTATTCATCAATAAATAAACCGATCTGTTATAAGCAGGTAACAACAAGCTGTTGAAGAGATCAGCTATCGGTTGATCAGATCTGTTAAGCTGATCAGTTGTTTATTTGCAAATAACAACGATCTGTTGATCAATTAACAATACTCCAACCACCTGCTTGTGCGATGTGGAAGAGACCTACAATTTAAAGTCGTATCCGAACGGCACATTTGTGAAGATTCTCATGTCAATTGATACTCTTGGATGCTTGTCAGTCGTTTGCAAGATGTTGGATACAATACAATACAATTTTTTCAAGCATTTTCAAGCAACTTCAAGTGTGTTCAAGCGTTATCAAGTAACTTCAAGTTTTCAAGCATTTTCAAGTAACTCCAAGCATTTTCAAGTTTCGTTCCGAATGGCAGATTATTGCCTCACACAGCAATGTTGTTGTTGTTGTAATTTCATACAATTCCCTTCATTTCACCTGCTTCCGATTGATATATTATTGCCTCACACAGCAATATTGTTGTTGTTGTAATTTCATGCAATTGCCTTCATTTCACCTGCTTCTGATTGACAGATTATTGCCTCACACAGCAATATTGTTGTTGTTGTAATTTCATTCAATTCCCTTCATTTCACCTGCTCTTATTCATAATATGTGTTATAATAAACAATGATCAATTAGAAATAAACAAATAGTTTTCTTTATTTAATTTTTATATACATTATTTGATGAACAATTAGATGATGATGATGAAGATGATGATGATGATGATGATGATTCTTTAACATAGATGACATGTTTCCTGTAGATCAACATCAGAATTTATTTCTTCTATCTCAGTGTACTATTTATATCATTTCAAATATATAGTGAAACAAAATAATAATGTTATCATATCATTATGACCTCAACCGCAACATGTCATTTGTTATTCCATGGTGATCTAATTTCCAAATGATAACAAGCATTATTTTTTTCAGAACAATTTTTTATTTATTTATTAACTATATGTATGTGATCTTTATTTAAATGTGTATAACCATATCTTACAATTTTATTTGAAGAGCATCATTGCTTCTTTGAATGACCCACACAATGTTTGAAAACACAATTTTTTAATGATCTCTTCATCTTGAGTATCCAAGCAGAGAGAAGATACAACATTTTTAATAAAAGAAACAATCATTCTTTTTTTCTTTACAATACATTTATTGATGTTGATATTCAATCTTATAATGACCCCAGGCCAAAGTACTTATATTATCTTCACAAATATGTCTTTTTGTATCTTCAAAACTCAAAGATTTCTTATTTAAATTTTGGGTATACATTTTATGAAGTTTATTCCTAAAAATAGTCATATTCCTATAAATAGAACACTTATCAAATAAACAAGTCTTGTAGTTTTCTATGGTTAGCCTTTTTGTTACAGATTTCTTGATCCCTTTTGCTTTCTGAACAGAAGCACCATCAACAATTGTAAAAGAATACATTTTTGCACGTAAGCCAATAAATTGATGCATTTTCTTTCCACTATTCTCACCCTTAAACATACCCAATTGAATGACGCACACAATGTTTGGAAACACAATTTTTAATGATCTCTTCATCTGAGTATCCAAGCAGAGAGAAGATACAACATTTTTCTTAATAAAAGAAACAATCATTCTTTTATTACAATACATTTATTGATGTTGATCTTCAATCTTATAATGACCCCAGGTCAAAGTACTTCATCTTCAAAGCTCAAAGATTTCTTATTTAAATTTTGTATATAAATTGTATGAAGTTTATTCCTAAAAATAGGCATATTCCTATAAATAGAACACTTATCAAATAAACAAATCTTCCAGTTTTCTATGGTTAGTCTTTTTGTTACAGATTTCTTGATCCCTTTTGCTTTCTGAACAGAAGCACCATCAACAATTGTAAAAGAGTAAATTTTTGCACGTACTGGAAGTCTACAAATGGTTTCCCACAAAATACGCAGCACTTATCGTTCTCCTGACACCATTGTTGTTGCGTTGTGAGTTCTTTCATCGGTACTGCATATTTATAGTAATCAGCATACGTTGACGTTGAATGTCTTCACTTAGATTCATGATAAATTGTCTCGTACAGTCTGGTCCTACAAAAAAATAAGATTATTAAAACAACAAAAAGAAAAAAATATCAAACTTCTTACCTGTAAACGTTCTCATTGAATTCTGGCTTTTATCAAAGAAACAATTAATATAGTATGCTAATGCGCAAGGAACATGTTGTTGAGTTGTTGTTGTTGTTGATATTGTTGGGTCAGGAAGTCAAGTACTTACAGGTAGTAAAATACTTTCAAAGTCTGCATATATCACGAAAGGTATACTGACAACATTTGAAAACTTTATTGTATTTGTCTCCTATCACATGAGTGCATTCTTTCTTATGTTTTTGCAAACTTTCCTCATTGTAATAATGTCGCAAACAACTATTACAAAAGTATAGTTTTTTCCTCTTCACCGCAAGTATCCTGTCGCGTAGAAGCCGACTCAAACATTTGATCCATACATAGTGTGACGCTTCGTTATTTTTGCAATATAACAAGTTTATGTGCAATCGTTTCTCATTTTTCGTCAAGTAGTATGAACCCTCAATACATTGTTTACTGTTGCCATCATCATTCGAGTACCCAAACACATTTACACTTATTTGATTTTGTGCTTCAAATTTGCAAATCTGATCAATTTTCAAAGGAAAGACGAGATCTTTAAAATTTAACATCGTATTTGCAGTGACGATACAATCACTTGTTATATCTGGTATGTTATAAGAATATGGGAAATGAGGCTTATTCACATTTGGATTTACAGCAGATATTATCGAACATTTGAAACAGTATATGCCACGGTTCTTAACATTGATAACAGCCTTTTTGTTATTAATGAATTCTGGTAATTTGAAATTTCTTGACCCCATCAAACATTGGTATTTATTAATATTCAATTCCAAGACTTTTATTTTAATCAGAGTCCATCCACTGTCTCGCTCCTGAAATTCTTCCAACTTCTCCCTTATATTATCCTCCATATCTTTTATTAGTTTTTCAATATTGTCAAATAAAAGAGCGGATTGCATACGAGTTACCATTGACTTTACATCAAACTCCATATCGTCTTCATTACCAATCTTAACAAATTCAGCGAATAATTCCAAATTGAATTTAACCGAATTATTCTCAACTATTTTCTCTTGTAAAAGTTTGTGCACAATCGCTCGCTTCCGACCAAAAAATGAATTCACATCCAAATCTTCTTCTTTTTCATTCATCACAGAATAGGAGACAATTCGTTCTTTGAACGATGACATTATTTTGAACACATTGTCACCGTAGGCCACTTGCACTTTTAATTTGTCTATATTGCTTCGCTGATGCTGTTTCCAGTTTATTTTATTGACTTCAATGTTACACAAATTGCATACTATGTTCGATGTTGATGCTGGCAACGCTGATGACATCGGTGGTGATGATGTCGATGCTGATACTGATGTTGATGCTGGCAACTCTGATGATATCGGTGGTGATGATGTCGACGCAGATACTACACACTTTAACAAGTGCGCCTTCAATTTGTATTTTCTGGTAAACGTTTTACCACAAAACATACAATGATTCAATATCTTCATATGTACAGTTTCCGTATGACGCTTTAAAACATCTTTACGTGAAAATACTTTGTCACAAATATTGCACTTCATCTTTGTTTTTTCTAAGTACACACGTTTGTTGAAAATGAAAATTTTATAACCTTTGCAATCGTGCAATGAAATCTATTTACAGAAAAAAAATAGATACATCAGCACTCAATTATCTCAGGATTCCCGCCTATCAATGAAAACAGTATCCTACCCAACAAATAAAATTAAAAATTATATAAACAATATTCTTACCAGATTTATATTTAACTGCTCTTTGAATTAAATTCACCAAAAAAAAGATTTATTTATTGTTTTTTTATTCACACTTACACTTCGAAATGATTCAACTGTCACTTTGAATGCGATTCCACTCGACTTATATACCCTTCGCAATCATTTTTTTTACATATAATCAAATCTATTTACTATTTATAATTATGATGAAACAAATAGGCCGACTTATATGACCTTCGCAATCATTTTTACATACAATTTTGTCACAACATCTTTAACACAAATAACTTAATTAAACCACAACAGATATGGCTTATCTCTAACCGCAAAGATGTATTTTTTTACATTTTTCTAATGTATCGCCATGCTTATCAGTGTTGACTATAAAGTTGAAAAGTTCAAAATCGCTGCTTATCAGTATCCACCAACATTTTTTCATGTTTCGTCATGTTTATCAATGTTGACCTACAAATTTGACCTCCAAATTTGACCTTCAACGACAACAATAGATATAGCTTATCTTTAACCGCAACCACCAGAACGTACCTACAAATTCCCACCATGCTTATCAAAGATAGAAGTTACCTAAACATAATGTATCGCCATGTGTTGACTATAAAATTCCAAAATTCAAAATCGTTGCTTATCAATTCCAACACATTGGGATATACCACCAGAACGTACCTACAAATTCCCACCGTGCTTATCAATGATGACTCACAAATTTTACCTCCAACGACCCACCCACAAATTCGACCTTCAACGACAATAACAGATATGGCTTATCTCTAACCGCAATGCGTGGATCACCATGCTTATCAGTGTTGACCCGGTTGACTATAAAATTCCAAAGTTCAAAATCGTTGCTTATCAATATCCAACACTTTGGGATGTGCCACCAGGAACGTACCTACAAATTCCCACCATGCTTATCAATGATGATTCCCCAATTTGACCTCTAACTACCTGTCACCTGTCAGCTATCACCTATTACCTGTCACCTGTCAACTGTCACCTGTCACCTGTCATCTGTCACCTGCCACCTGTCACCTATTACCTGTCACCTATTACCTCTCTTCTGTCACCTATTACCTGTCACCTGTTATTTTAGGAAATCAGACCAGTACGATTGGAGTCTAGGATTTTAACCATTTCATTCAACCAATCAGCGGTCGAGCTGCAGTAAGTTTGTGACATACTGAATCAGAGTACCTCGGTATATCCATAATGAGTAGGGACACTCTCTCTACATATGCATTTCCTACCACTACCAAGCAAAATGCAGACCTGTCACCTATTACCTGTCACCTGTCAAATATTACCTATTACCTATCACCTATTAGCTATCACCTGTCAGCTTATATACCCTTCGCAATAATGAGCATACTATGCTGTAAATGCATGATTAGCTAATTACACAAATTAATTGACCACAACAGATATGGTTTATCTCTAACCGCAATGCACATGCCCTTCGCAAATCATTTTTAAATACAATCAAAACTATTTTCTATTTATAGAACACACATTCCATTGGACACAACATCTTTAGCACAAATAAATTAATTAACCACAACAGATATGGCTTATCTCTAACCGCGAAGACCAGATGTATTTTTTACATTTTTTTTTAACGTATCGCCATGTGTTTACTATAAAATTCCAAAGTTCAAAATCGTTGCTTATCAATATCCAACACTTTGGGATGTACCACCAGAACGTACCTATGAATTCCCGCTATGCTTATCAATGATGACTCACCAATTTGACCTCCAACGACATCTTTAGCACAAATAAATTAATTAACTATTACAGTATTATTTTTTACATTTTTTAACATAAAATCAATTTTTATGCTGTACATGCATGATTAAACAATTACACAAATTAATTGACCACAACTGATATGGCTTATCTCTATCACTCTAAACCGCAATTGGAACATCCAAAACTGCAAATTAATTACAAATAAGCTGACTTATATGACATTCGCAACCATTTTAACATACAATTTGACACAACATCTTTAACACAAATAAATTAATTAAGCCGCAACAGATATGGCTTATCTCTAACCGCAAAGATCAGATGTATTTGTTACATTTTTTCATGTTTCGTCATGCTTATCAGTGCTGACCTACAAATTTGGCCGCCAAATTTGACCTTCAACGACAACAATAGATATGGCTTATCTCTACATGTTTCGTCATGCTTATCAGTGTTGACCTACAAATTTCGATGACTAATGGTACCTACCGGCACAAATTTATGCTGAAAGTAAGTAACATACATACATTGGTATAGATAACATACACATTTATTTGCTTCTTTTGTTTTGCAGGAGAATGTGTCCGAGGAATGGTAGCAGGTATACCCAATGAAAAAATGTATTCTAAAAAATAAAATAAACATGAACAAACATTTTTGATTTTTATTTTAACGATACTCGAATCACTTCTTATCTAGCCTCGATTTGTACCTTTTTTTGGATCAGTTTTGGATACGTTTTTTGCTGAGCACAGCGAACTCGATCTGTCACAATACATACACATGTGAGTCCGCGGCTATTACAATTTCCATACTAATTGGATACTAGCGCAGATTTTCCACTTTTATGAAAACACCCCTTTACTCTACTCCGGGACGGTACTCTTTTCTCGCATCAAACGAGAAAGCACGGTACAATCCCGTTATAATAACTACTTGAACCTTAGGGTAATAGCAAGACGATGGAGCCATCATAAGCAAGGATCAAACGTCTCGGCAACGAGCACTTGATGTAAGGGTGGACGTTTTGGAGGTGAATGCGTATCGTATTAGTAAACAAAAAGCAGAATACTTGTTCTGCCCGTTGCTGGTCCACTCCGAACTATTCCAGGTATTTATATGAACGGAAAAGTGATTCCCAGTGCGAAAAGTTCAAATATTTGCAATCTGTGATTAATAGCGAAGTAACCTCTGATGACGACATCATAGCGTAAGCGAAAGGACTGGCAAATTAACGGCAGCTGAGATGAAGCTGCTTCGCATGACAACAGGACTAAGAAAGCTTGATCGAATAAAAAGGTTCCAAGATCCTAGGAAGCCTTCATGTCAAAAGACTTATGTCAAAGAAAATGGACCATGACCGGCTCAGTTGGTACTTACGTGAAAAATTCAGAAACGTCAAACATTTGTGCAGTGATGCGACACTGCTTATTTGCGATGCTGATGCAATGCGCAGCTGATGGGTTGCTGATCTAAATGTTCGGTAGCGTTTTAGGACGCAATGTTTACATTAAACATTTTCAATATTAAGATGGATAGTTTAGTTGACAATAATAATCGTAGACGATAGATTTTTACATTTTGGAAAAATATCATTTGCCGGTTTTCAAGGACTTCTTGGTAAAATAAATGGTGGCACAATTTTTTTTAAAGTGAGTTTTTTTTAAAGTGAGAGTTAAAATACAATACATGTTCCCCCTGTTTTTTATTTTTACAGATTCAAAATGTTTTTCAGAATGTCTAAGGAAGCGTTTGTATATTTGTTGGGCGAAATAAAAGGTCATCTACCTGACACTTTTCGCTCGTCATCAGCACCGACGATTCATAAACTAGCCGCAACTCTACATTTTCTGGCTGAAGGCAGCTACCAAAAAGGAGTCGGAAATGATTTTAATTTGGGACTTGCACAAGCCACCCTTAGTAAAATCATTAAGGAAATACTTTCTATTTGAATACACAGAACAAGAAAAAGACCAAGCCAAATTAAGCTTTTTCCAACGAGCCGGAATTCCTGGAGTTATTGGTTGTGTTGATGGGACCCACATAAAAATGTTGGCACCGCATAGGAAAGTCTAAACGCCATGGTAGTAAGTAGCATTGTTTAAATAAATGTTTTGTAATTTTTTTAAATATGAGTTATCAGCTAGGTTCATTTCGAGTGAAAGTGAAATTGAAATCGATCAAAAATCATATTCGGTGTTCTACATTTCACCATTATCGATTTCGATTTCAGATTTTTCGAAATGGAAACAAGTGAAATTGTTGTGAAATAGTGAAAGCAACTGTTGCGAAACTGTTTGTTTGAAAAATAAATGAAAGTCTGCAACACAATTTGAAAAATGTCTGAGCTACCTTAGATTAGATTAAGTTAGATTATTGGGGGGAGGTGGTATATTCTAGATCACTGCGGCCACTTGTGGGCCTATTGTGATATCCTCCATTTAGAACTCGTCCGTAATGCCGCCATTTTTTTAGGAAGGCGGCTAGTTCTTTGGGAGAGCTGGCAGCTATGTCTGCTGCTTCAAGGTAGAATTTACCTAGATAACGATTACGCGTATTGACTAAGCAGTTGCATTCACATAGTATGTGTTCTGCTGTTTCCACGTCTTCGTTGCATAATCTGCAGGTATTATCCTGTGCTATGTCCATAGTCACCAGGTGTTTTTTGACACGGCAATGCCCTGTGAGGAAGCCTGTGACTAGTCCAATCTGACTTCTACTTAGTTGTAGTAGTTGTTTCGTTTTTTTGTGGGAGCTGTTTGGCATAAAGTTTTTAGCTTGCCTGTTTCCTTCAGTTTCCCTCCAGAATTGGAGCTTCTCTTCCTCAAGCCAAGTTTTGATGCAGCTTTTAATAGTGCTTATTGATAGTTCGTCTGCTTTTTCATTGCCTTCATATCCACTGTGTCCAGGAACCCAGATCAGTTGAACTTTATTTGTGGTGCCCAGTAGTTGTAGGAGTTGGAGACAATCCCAGATCAGTTTTGATGTAATTTCAAAGGCGTTGATTGCGAGTAGGGCCGCTCTGCTATCGGAGAGAATGTAGATGTTTTTATTTTTTACAAGCCTGTTTAGATTCTCCCGAGTGCATAGTTCTATCGCGTAGATTTCCGCCTGGAATACGGTGCTGCTTGTGTCCATACTAGCGTATAGGCACGTTTGGGTGCAAGGACGGTATATTCCTGCTCCAACTCTTTCTTTTGTTTTCGATCCATCTGTGTACCATACATGGGAGTCTTTATCAAAAGTGGGTTTATTCTGTTCCCAGTTTAGACGGTCTGGGAAGGTAACCCCGAAGTTGTGTCGGAAGTTGTATCTTGGTAGACATTTGTCTATTAGGTGTATTCCAAGTAGTTCGTGTTCTCTGAGTTCCCTTAGTACTGCAGAGTGAGCTATGTTGGAATTTGATTCATCTTCTGTGATGAGCGTATATGCGTTTACCATTGCTTCTTTCATGCGTTCTAGGTGAAGTGGGGGGATGTTTAGTATAATTTCAAGTGCAGCTGTTGGTGCAGTTTTCATTGCACCTGTTGCGCAGACACAGGCTAGTCGCTGAATTTTGTTGAGCTTTGCCTGTGCCGACCTCTGCGTTGCTTTATGCCACCAGACCGCGACTGCATACGTGATGATAGGTCTTGTAATTGCCATATACATCCATAGTGTCATTTTGGGGTTGAGTCCCCAGTTTTTACCAAGTAAGCTTTTGCTGGTCCATAACGATGTCCTGGCCTTATTAATGGTTTTAGTAAGGTGAGAGTTCCATGTAAGTTTTTCGTCTAGTGTGATTCCTAGAAATTTAACTTCCGTTGAAAACTCTATTGTTTCACCAAAGAGTGTAGCGTTTCTGAGCCGTCCCCGCCTTCTTCTTTTGGTGAATGCAACTATGGTGCTTTTCTTGGGGTTGACTTTAAGTCCAACCTTTGTGCACCACTCAGCTACCAGGTTCAGAGCCCTCTGGAGGCGATCCGAGATTGTGTCTTCGAATTTTCCTCTGATTCGGATAGCTATGTCGTCTGCATATCCTTGGACATAGAAACCATCGTTACTGAGAATGATCAGTAGCTCGTTTACTACGATGGGCCATAGCAAGGGTGATAGTACTCCTCCCTGAAAATTTCGTTTAGGCCTCTATTTTTAGAAGAAATATTAGCCTTTGTAATTGCATTTAAATAAATTTTATATCTTAACTCAGTCTTAAGATATCCAATTTTTTACCTGTAGCATATTTCCTGCCCATGCTAATTTTTTGACTTTCGGTTCAATTTTCTCCAGAAAATGCGTAATAAACATAACGTTTTAAAATATTTTTTTGGAATGAAGGTAACATTAATAAAAATAATAATAATAATAATAATAAAAAGCAAGTTTGTAGAAAAACCCATAGATTTTATGATACTTGGGAAAACATGGAACATGTAAAATTTAAAAAACGGGATTTTTTGCACGATTACAGATTTTCTCCATGCAGGACATCAGAAATTTTATGTCTGGAAACATTGAATTGCAAAGCTAAGTATCTGATTCTGATTGACGGCTCGTTTGTAACAGCTTCCAGTATTTTCTGATCAATCGAAGTTCTTCTTACTTGTGGAGCTCCCGCGTTAGATCGTGAATTTGAAACTGATCCCGTTTCTCGAAGGCTTCGATATGTATTTCCAAATACATTTCTACTAGGAAGTCGTCGGTTTGGATAAAGTTCATGGTATCTTTGTCGCGCACAATTTGAAATTCCATTGCACAACCCAAAAACGTAAATAATGTCTGCGAATTCTTCGTTTGTAAATGAAGACATTTTAAAAAAACTTTCTTATCAACTACCGGTGCCTTGGCGTTTAAGATTAAACTTGATTTTAATTTTGATTTTAAATCTTTTCTACCATTTTTTTTAGGTAAGTCCTGACAGGTACTCAAATAAACCAACGGAAAACCGCTCTTATTGTCAACTGTTGTTAGAAATGTAGGTAGAATATCAGAAACTTTTTTGCAGGATTTCCTAAGTATCATAAAATCTATGGATTTTTCCTGTTAAAGTACACACATTAAAACAAAAATTACCTAAACCGGAAAAAATCGTTTTCATTCATAATTTTTGCAACTTAAAGCAATAAAACCTTTTCCCCATTTTTACCTGTTACATGTCTTCCCAAGTATAATAAAATCTATGGGTTTTTCTACAAACTAGTCGTAAGCTTTTATTTTTATTATTGTTACCTTCATTCAAAAAAAATATTAAAACGTTGTTTACTACGCATTTTCTGGAGAAAATTGAACCGAAAATCCAAAAATTCGCATGGTTAGGAAAAATGCAACAGGTTAAAAATTGGATATCTTAAGACTGAGTTAAGATATAAAATTTATTTAAATGCAATTACAAAGGCTAATATTTCTTCTAAAAATAGAGGCCTAAACGAAATTTCTATCATTAGTACTAACAGCGCAATTACCGTTAACATGGGTCAGGGTTCACCCAAGTAAGCCTTTTCTTAAATCCTCAATAAATGATATAAAAATTAGAGATAGTCCCTTACTGTTGAACAATTTTTTCCTTAGAATATACCCATAAATCATGCCCTAAAATATTGCCAACAAATTAAGGGACACCCTGTATATCCCCATGCGTAGCTAGTCCTGAACAGGTTGATAAGTACGGGTAGCAGTTGCGGGATGCCCTTTTGCAGTAAAGCTGGAAATATTCCATCTTCTCCAGGGGTTTTGAAGGGTTGAAAGGAGTTGATTGCCCAACTTATTTTGCCTTCATAAAAAATTTCCTTTGAATGTTTCCAGTCCTCTCTGAGCGGTCTATGTAACCTTCTCTGGGGAGGGGTTTCTTGATATTCTGGAGTTATCAAGGAGTCTGGGAAGTGTGTTTCGGCTAAGAGCTGGAGCGTCTGTAGCTCGTTTTCGTCTCTTGGCCCTTCTAATTTCTTGGTTATACATGGTGAGTGTGTTTCTATATATTTCCCATTCAGCATTGCGTTTGGCCCGGTTGAAGAGCTTTCTCGTCTCCGTCCTGAGTGTGGCAAGTTTTTTGTTCCACCAGGGGGTAAGTCGATTGCCTGTTTTTTCTTTTTCTGGGCAGGCTTGGTGGAAGACAGTTATGATTGCCGTATTGAGATTTTCACACATAAGTTCGATGATGTGCAGTGACGTTTCAACTGTCAAAGTGGAATTGCAAAAATTTTCGAAGCTCCGTATTTTTTTTCAAATTAAATTATAAATCCAAGTAACTTCCTAAGAAAAACAACGTAAAAACACTCATTTAATCACTTTGAACTAACACCGCAAATTGCTAGTTAAATTTACTCAAGTAAACAAGCTCAAAAAGGAAAACAAAAAATAAAAAAAAAAAGTTTTCTCCGTGTTGCATCGAAATCAAATTGCGGTACAACGATTTGCCGATGAACCGCAAGCGACACTTATGTGAAATTTCTCCTGAACAAAACACTACCAACAAAAAGATTTCTCATCTAAAAGCAGCAAATATGGGAATAGGCGATTTATCAGTTGCTGATCTAAAAACTATCTTAAATGAGAGTCTCGAAGAAAAGCTTAAAGATCTAGTCACAAAAAATGACTTGTTGGTGCTCTCGAACGAGATACTTTCTTTGAAGACACTTAACACCCAACTCAGCAGAAAACTCACTTTAATGACAGAAAGATGCGATTTGCTTGAAACCCAATTGGAAATTCTCTCACGGAAATCAAACGATAAGTCTATTGTGGTACACCTTCCTTTAGACACAGAAACCGATGCAATCCAATTAGCTAAACAGACTTGCAAGGGGCTTCTGAAGTTAAATGAAGACGAAGAAATCCAATTTAAGAGCTCTAGACAAATACGCAACAACAACACTGAAAGAGCAACTGTCATCATCGAACTTCCAACAGCGGCGATCACCGATAAACTTATTACCTCCGCGCACACGCTCAAAGGCTCCGGAATAAGTATATTTCGCGAGCAATCACTTTTATCAAGAAGAAAAAGAAAAACACTAATAGAAATAAAAAACAATCTGCGGCAGATAAATCCAAACGCCCGAATTTTCGTTAAAGGAGACAACAAATTGCAAATCAACAATCAACTTTTTGTTTATCAAATTTCACGAGGTTTAGTTGTCAAATCAGCAGCGAACATGTCACTCATTAGTGAACTATTTGGTGACAGTGGTTACGAGTACTTTGACTGCAGCGAGGGAGCGAGGTTGGCCGTGGTTCCAAGCTCTTCTTCCGCTTTTGGCCTCCAACCGCAGCGAGCGCCATTTGGAAATCAGAGTTCACACCATGTTAGGGATAAAACACAATAGGTAAATTCTGTCGTCTGCCATAACACAACTATTTTTCAAAAATTAAATATATGCTCGTATAATATAACTGGTCTCAAAAGTAAGCTTTTACATTCCGATTTTTTTAAATATTTACACCAATTTGATGTTATAATTCTTATAGAAACTTTTATTGAAGAAAAGAATCAAAATGAATTTCTAAAATATTTCAAAGACTTTAAAGTAATGTTTACACCCGCGATAAGATCTAATTTGCATGGAAGAGCCAGTGGGGGTATTCTATATGGGATAAAAAAATCTTTATGGGGTAATCTTATTAATTTTAAAATTATTGAATCTAAAATTATTTTTCATATGGTTAGCAACAACCTAAACTATTATATTATTCCTATTTATTTAAATTGCAATCATTGGCTTAGCGACTTCGATGAATTAGTGGAATTTATGAATAACACTTCTCTTGACCATGTGTTAATCGTCGGTGATTTAAATGCTAGGATTGGTGAATATCAAAATTCTTCCGCCAATATTATACGAGCACGAGTTGCACTGGCCGAGAGTAGATGTTCTAAGGATAAAATTTATAACCGCAACGGGGGGAGTTTAACAGAATTTTTTGAAGTTTTCGGTCTATTTGTTTTGAATGGGTCTTCTATTAGTGATGCATGTGGCGAATTCACTTTTGTTAGCGGGCAGGGACAATCCGTGATTGACTTTGCTGCGATTTCAGGGGACTGGCTGAACATTATCGATGACTTTGAAGTTGCACTAGTCAACTACTCGGCTCATTTTCCAATTGTAATTAAAATTCAGCTAAAGGAGTTAAACCAGCAAGCTACACCTTCTAGTTTTAATAAGCTGAAGTGGTCGGAGAACAATGCAACCCTCTATAGAAGCCTCCTTTCTCGGCACTTACTATCTCTGCCCCAACAATCCGCAGTCTCGTCTGAAGTGGTATGTGAAAGTATAGAACGGGTTATAAAGACCGCAGCCCCTTTTGCGTTGAAGAGTACACACACTTTTGTAGCTAAAAATGTATGGTTTGATAAGGATTGCAGAAATCTCCGTAAACTTTCGTTCGTTTACTTAAAAGTGTTTAGAACGACCAATTCTCAATTTTTCAAAAACATCTATCTTCGCGTTAATATTGATTTTAAAAAAATGTGCTCAGTTAAGAAAATCACCTATTTAAAAAACGTGGCTAAGAAATTGGAAAACTGCACAAACTCAAAGATATTTTGGGAGACAGTGCGCAATCTTGGTGGGCGCAATCAGGGTATGAAGTTCTCTTTAGAAGCTGAGACGTTAGCAGCTCATTTTAAAACTCTACTCTCAGCTGATGAAGACCTTCATACCTTTGATTACGCGCTACCTGATACTAGAGTCAACGAGCTGGATTTAGAATTCTCATTGCCCGAATTGGAAGTAACGCTCCAAAGATTGAAAAACAGCAAGGCTCCTGGCCTAGACGGCATACCAGTCGAGTTTTATAAAAACAGCACTATTGATTTTAAAAACTACCTCGTGTCTTTCTATAACAAAGTGTACAATGATGGATGTGTCCCTAACAGTTTCAACGAATCTGTAATTTTTGCCATTTTTAAAAAAGGTGATGCTAACGCTGCGGAAAATTATAGAGGTATTTCAATTTTAAATTCAATAAGAAAAACTTTCACTGCAATCCTATATGAAAGGCTCTCAAAATGGATTGAGGATAACAGTCTTTTGAGCATCTTTCAAGCCGGTTTCCGCCCAGGTTTTTCAACCATGGATCATATCTTGGCCATTTCAAGCATTGCTCAACAATTTATAGATAGAAAAAAGAAACTATACACTTGCTTTGTTGATTTTAAAGCTGCATTCGATAAAGTCAATAGACAAGCTTTAATATACAAACTTTCTTGCATTGGTTTGTCAAGAAAGTTTCTCGAAGTGTATGCAAGTCTTATTTCGTCAACAAATGCAAGGGTATGGGACGGTTTCACATTTTCAAATCGATTTGATACAATTACAGGTGTTCCTCAGGGTTGTATCCTCAGCCCATTATTATTTGCCCTGTTCATAGATGATGTCTGCGAGCTTCTTCCGGGTGGAGTTAATTTTGCTAACATTATAATCAAAGTCCTGTTGTACGCGGACGATCTAGTCATGCTTGCTGATAATCCTTTCACGCTTCAATTGCAAATAAACCGTCTAAGTTCATTTTGCGAGTCTTGGGGCTTGCAAATTAATACCCAAAAAACTAAGATTGTTATATTTGAAAAGAGACAATCAAGAAGGCGAGCGGAAGAAAAATGGTCTCTAAACAATACACACATTGAGGTTTTACAAGAGTTTAAATATTTGGGTGTCCTCTTGACCTACAATTTAAGCTATCTAAAGCACTCCAAAGAAAAAAGCAACGAAGCTAAATTGGCTCTTAATATAATGTGGCCAAAGTTTTTTTCGAACCAAAATGTTGATTTAACGTCCAAGTACAAAGTTTTCAACGCGACAGTAAATGCATGCATGGCATATGGCGTCCAACCCGTCGGATACACACACTTCGAAGCTTTTGAAACTGTACAAAGGAACTTTTTTAAGAGGATATTTCGTTTGCTAACTCAACACCCAACTACGCCATATATGTAGAGTCAGGAATAGTCCCTATATATATACAAAATTTGAAGGCAAATGCGAACTTCATTACTAGAGTGATGAAAAGAAGTGAAACTTGTCTTCACAAAATCATCTTAAGTAAATTACTTCGAGTGAATGCTTCCCCGTTTAAAAACTGGAACGAACTAGCTTTATCTTACGAAACAAGTTTAAACTTAACAGAAACTAATGTGACCGATTGGCAGGCTCAGTTTTCTGATGTGATTGCTAAGGTGGATCACAAAATGTTTCTGGATAACCTTTCCAGAGCATCTTCATCTACTTCAAGAGCTATTTATAGTCATTTAAACCATGAACTGCCCTCGGAAGTCTCTTACTTTAGTAATGAATTTTCAGCCTCGGTTATAAGTATTATTTTTAGAGCAAGAGTTGAAATTTTAAATTTGAACTTTATACCTCATCGATCAGACTTGCCCCAGCTATGTGATCTATGTAACGGAAGAGTGAATGAAGATATATACCATTTCGTTGCTGCTTGTGCTATTCTACAAGAAATTCGCCGGTTGCATTTTCGGGAAAGTTTTATATCTTTGGACAAACTTTTTGAAATTTTAAATGGAGCAATGGGCTGGCTCAGCCTCTTTAAATATTGCCAACATGCTCTTTCTTACCGTAACAGTTTCACATATTAAACTTAGTCGATTACCCACTTATTGCAGTTTTGACCAAATTTTATACCTAACTATTTATTGTTTTGTTTCTGATCATACTAAATTTGATAATATCTCTTTTGTGTTTCAAATCACGTTAAAATTGATAATATTGTATAAACAGCTATTTCTAACCAAATTGTGTATTATCTTGGGTTTCAAATCATGTTAAAATTGATAAAATTTTGTATAAACAGCTAATCAAATTAACCAAATTGTATAATATTTTGTGTTTCAAATCACGTTAAAATTGATAGCATTGTTTAATAATAATAATATTTCTTCATATCTTTTGTTAAACATTTTTTTTTTTTTTTCTTTTTTCCTTTTCTTTATATTTTAAAATTTTTGCTTTTTATTATTTCTTTTATTTTTAAATCATATTATGAAATGTCATCTCAGGCAGACGGCAGTATTGCCATGTCCTTATTCTTAAGTATACCAATTTGTAAACTTTATGATGAAAAAATAAAGAATCTATCTATCTATCTATCTTGTGAATGTCCCTTATGTTTGTGTTACATCTTCTCAGGTTGTCTCTGAGTTCTTGTTGGTACCTATGTATCCCAATCTGTGGACTTGGGTTGCCTGTACCTCTCCGAGAGAGTATTACCTAGTTCAAGGTCAAATAGGATGTGGCGATGGTCAGACATTGAGGTCTCTGTTGAAACATGCCAGTTCCTAATAATTTTTTTTATAAAAGTAGTGCAAAGGGTGAGATCTAAAACCTCAGTCCCGATTCTGTCTATAAAAGTGGGGTTGCTTCCCTGATTGAGAATTTCTTAGTTGTTTGAATTTATAAATTCTAATAGAGACTCACCCCGTTTATTTATGTTTGAACTGCCCCAGATTGTGTGATGGGCATTTGCGTCGCAGCCTACAACAAGTTGTAGGCTCTTCCTGCCGCAGTAGTCCACGAGTCCTTTTAGTGGCAGGAAGTCCATGTCACTGGAGTCACCTGGCAGGTAAGCTGAGCATAGGACAGCTTCTGTTTTACCTGCATTGGTGTCCAGCTCAGCTTTAGCAGCTACCAGAACTTTGTTGGTGCTTTCTGGAATTGGAAAGAGTTTAGTATTACTATTGGTTAAGATATTTAAAAGGGTCGCGACGGTGTAGAGGTTAGTGTGTTGGCTTGTGACCCGTGCGGTGCAGGTTCAATCCCCATGGGGAACAACAACATACGCCACTCATTCACATGCCTCTACACCAAAAGGAGGATTTCTGCCTGGTAGTACAATGGACCGAGTCTGAGTGCTCTGGAATTTGGATTTCCTTTTTTTCCTAAAAAAAAAAAAAAAAAGGATACATGCTCTGGGTTTTCCAGAGGCGACGTCTAGGTGATCCTTGCTAAATCTATGGCAGAATTGCCAGTATCTTGTGTCAGCTCAGGTCTTCGGGTGGCGTCTAATGACCTGGGCATAGAGATAATGTCATCTGATGATCCAGTATTAGAGCTTTTGTTCTCATCCCCTGTGCTGTTTGTGCCAATGTTTGTTGTCGACTGGCATTCTAATTGGGTTTTTTGTGCTCCAGTTGGATTTGGCTTTTTTGCATCAAGCATTCTTTGTTGCACGCTGGTCCGAGATTGAGATGGGTTGTTCGTCGGAGCGGCAACTTATTTTCCTGCTTGTGGTAGTCCTTTGATACGGACCTGTACCTGCAAAAAGTTTAGAAATAGTTTGCATCTGTTTGCCAGCAAAAATTTCTTTGATTTCTCGTCAACCGAGAAGGTAATAGTTTCCCCTCCGCTCCTTTCCTTGGAGATCCTTAGGATGCGCCATCCTGTTGTGCAAATGCCTGTGTTTTGCTTGGCGATTCTAGACAGGAAGATTTCCTTGGGCATTTTCTCGTCGTCCGGGAGGAACACTATGCATGTGTAAGATTTGGGGATCTCACTTCCCTGAATTACACGGCTTCTGTCCATGGCTTGATTTTCTCTGCCATTGACATGAGCCACTTCTTTGTCTCTGAGTCATGGCAGCCATCCATCCCGCGGTGTAAATGCAATGTAAATTAAGGGAATAGTTGTTGTCAGCTTTGTCCACCTTAGTAAGTATGCATTGTTTTACCTGTCTTATTTGCTGCGCTGAGAGGAATTCTTTTGGATGCATTTCATGCATAATGGTAACCTTGCATTGAGTTAGTGCACCCTTATAGGACAATCCTGATGTTGATGGTTGTTCCATTGTATGACTAGCCGGGGTTTGTGTGGATTCCTGCTCCTAGGTTTATCCTTGTAGGTATGTTCGTAGGAGAGGTAATTAATCCAGCTTGCCTCGGCGAACATGTTTGTTTGGGATCTCGTTTGGCCGTGATCGCCTCCGGGCGTTTTTGAGGCCCTGGATGGGATCTTTGTTTTTTTGGCTGCTGATCCCTGGGTGAGTTTTCGGCAGATCTGCATCTTTTGGAAGTGCAGGGCTTGTCGCTATCCTGCATGGATCTCCTGGCTTCCTCCGGTATCATGCCGTCTCTAATCCGGGCTCCAATACGTCTTCTTTGAACGCCGGTGAAGTAGAAGAATTCTCTTTTGTTCTCTACTGGTTTGTCGGGCCCTTCCACAGCAGCGTCGCTTGGTATATTTGTCGCTTGAGCGCTCTGCTTGTCCATCTATGGCTTCGCTGGAGATGAGGTAGTATCATCAGTCTCCATCTCCGTATGTGATACAGGAGAGCGGAGTAGAGCTTCTTCATCTGACTCCGTGATATTATTTTTTGTTGTTTTTTTGTTTTTTGGTTATTATTTATTTGGTACATTACATAGATCCCACGAGTAAAGCGAGAAAGGTTGGTCCGCACCCGCAGAGCTCCTATACGGGTGTAAGGCTACTTAGTACCAGAGGGCGCCCGGTATCTGGACTCAACGTGCGCGACTGAGCTATTTCTGGGCCCTCAGCCAGGTTGATTCTTGGCACGGTAGATCACACCGTAATCCAGCCCATGATCGGATCTTAGTTTTCGAGTAACATTTAGCATTACCAGCAAAGTTTTGTCACTTCGCTGGTAAAAACCTGCCGTTACTCTACTTAAGCCGCCCACCACGACAAGGTGTCCAATCTTCGGATATCCAATTTCCGGATATGGTAGTTAGCAACTACCGGCGGTGAGCTACCTTACCGATAGGTTGAAGTTTTCGAACACGCTCTAATGTGTGCTTATTTTACCCCAATGGTGAACAAATTAAGCTAAGTAGGGCATATCCTAAGTACATCGCCGTAATTGCGCTGTTTTCTGTTACAACCGTCATCAAGGGTACACGCAAACAGCCCAATCCTATAAGATACAAACCTCATCATATTAGCATTGTTTAGTGACTTAAACGAACATAAAAAAATTGGAAGAGATCACGATTTTAAGCAGGGATAAAATCGTTCACCCAGCTAAAAATATTTTTGAGCGGTATCCCACCTATTGGCAATCACCGCCATATAATTATCAAGCCTATCGCTCCGTAATCGGGAAATCCGGGTCTATAGTGATCAACTCTCCTAAACATCTAACTCTAAAATCTATCCTATTTAAGTGCTTTTCTAAAAATAATATATAATGTGTAAAATTCGGTTATAACATTTACTTCAGGAACGAAAGAAAAGCTAGTAAAAAAAAAATTAACATATTAGTGGGTATTTAGCGTATTCAATTAAACTATTATTTTTTTCAAACTTTTAAGTTTATTACATTACATTTATTACATTAAAATTGGTTTACAAAATTCATTGACCGATCCCGTCAACGATCAAAGGACTTACTTAAAATCAAAATTCGTGTCGTATTTAAAGGAAAATGTCAATGTATAACAATATAACAGAATTTAATGTAATTTAAATTTGTGTTAGTGTGAGTGTTATACAACGAAAGATAATTAAAGGAGAAAAAATACAAAATACACTATCAGCTGGGTTCCAGAAAACGAGTGAAATGAAATCGAAAGTGAAATTGTAAATCGAGTGAATTTGTTTTCCGTGTTCCACATTTCACCCATTTTATAATATTCGAAACTTTTTCGAAATCACTTCAAGTGAAATTAAAAACAGCTTATCTGTTGAAACGTCGCAAAAATATATTTTTTGTAATATTTGTTTGTTTTAAATTTCGTCTCGTTTTCGCGATTTATTTAAAAAAATGAGTGCTGTGGTAATTGCCGTGGTGTTGCACAACATTTGTAGACACTTTAAGCTGCAAAATGAAGAAGAAGTGAGTTTTGAGGTAGGGTACGAGGCAAGTGAAATTGAAGAAGACGACGAATTTACAGAAGAAGCTGCAAATTCCAATAAAGCCAGCCAAATAAGAAACCTTATTGCTAATGGTATACTCTTTATTTGAAAAGGCTATAAAAACAACAAAAAACTTAGTTCACTCAGTTACGCCCTTCTGGGGTGGACCGTGGCAATTAAGATCGTTTTTTAGCTCGTTAAAAAGAGCATCTGCAACAACACGATCGCCTTTCATGAATCCTCTAGAAAGGTCCTTATTTATCGACATAAATTTAATGAATATTGCATCCTGGGAAGTATTCTTATGCTTGCCCCTTTTTAAATATGTAATTTTTTAAAAAATATATGGCAACAATTTTACTCTAATGTAGTTATTATTATTATTTACTTACATTTTCAAACACGTCTATCGTCTGTTTCCACTATTTCACACTGATGGAAATGCTCACTTTCAAATCGATAAAATCGAATTGTGGAACCTGCCAATTTCACTTTGTTTCAATTTCGAAAAATTTTAAAACAATATCGATAAAAGTGAAATGTAGAACACCAAAATCTATTTTCGCTCGATTTCGATTTCATTTCGAGTGAAAGTGAAATGTGGAACCTGGCTGTATATCTATTTTTTTTTATATCGGCTACAGTACCCTCTGCCTAGACGAAAGTCGGTTTTCAAAGATATTTATCTGGAAAACGCACATGCCGGCCAGACTTAGTGACTTTCGTCGATGGTTGAACCGTTGTAGAAGTAGCCGGTTCTTTTGATATCTGTTTTGGTTCCGCCTTCTGCTTTGGTTGTGTTGGTGCTGTAATCGCTGGTCCATCGCTTATCGGCAGATATGCAGGTTTTAGGCGATCGATTGTGACGTTCGCCTCCCGCTTTGGCAGTCGCAAACGAAAGTATTTTTTTGTTCGCTCGAGGACCTCAAATAGACCACTGTATAGAGGCGTTATGGTAGAAACACATCAACACTTCAAAGTCGCCTTCAACTTTGACAACCATGTCGCACGTTTTAGAACCAATGCTTTTTAATGGGATGGAACACATTAGGACTTCAACCTCAACTTCACCTTCAACGTTAGACCTAAATCCTAAATTCAAAGTTGAAGTGCAAGTCCCACCAACCTTGAGGCGATGTTTTCAGTTTTCCCAACATGCAAATGCTTATATTTTGAGCGAATTTTCTCGCTTGCTTGTATTTTGACATAATTTTCTCTTTTCTTTACAACCATTCTTTGTTTCGCTCTTGAAGTTACATTTTTCATTGTGTTTGGCTCAACTTTAAACGCTAAAGTTCTCGCTCTTGTCAAAGTCCAAGTCGAAGGTGAAGTGTTGATGTGTTTCTACCATTAGGCTCGGACGGATAGAATCGTCGCTAAGAAATACATGAGTCGTAGTCTGCAAATCGCCATGCACGAAGTACCTCGGATTTGAATGCCAGGCGGTTGTTGTTGGACGAATGTCGCTCATGGCACTTCGGAGGTCGATGACTGTTTGCGCCTCTATCTCGTTTGTTGATCACTCGTCGAAGAATTCGCCAGGAATACGAAGAGTGGTACCAAAAACAAGTTCGGCTGGCGATGCCTTCAAATCCTCCTTATACGTTGAGCGAAGGCCGAGTAGAATCATAGGCAAATGTACGGCCCATTTTTCGGTGTTATGACAGAGAATGGCTGATTTTAGCGTACGATGCCATCGCTCGATTAATCCGTTGGACTGCGGATGGTATGCAGTCGTTTTGAAATGACGAGTTCTCAAGGTTCGCATAAGTTCTTCGAAGAGCGCTGATTGGAATTGGGCGCCTTGATCAGATGTAATGCTCTTCGGCACGCCATATTTCGAGATCCAGTCGGAGATGAGGTGCCTCCGGCCACCGGGTGAAGCGATCGACGATGGTTAAACAGTAGCGGTTTTCATCAGGTATTGGAAATGGTCCAACCAAATCGATGTTAAGGTGAGAAAATCGTTCGGATGGGGCTTCGAATTTTTCTAGTGGCGAATGTGTATGACGACCAATTTTAGCACGTTGACATTTGAGGCAGCTTCGAACAAATTTAGCAACGTCAGATTGAATGCCAGGCCAAACGAATCGTTTGGTCATCAGTTTAGCCGTTGCACATTTTCCAGGGTGCGATATGTCATGAATTGCCTGCATGAATTTGTTTCGGAATTTTTTCGTTATGAAAGGTCGGAGGACACTCGTGGAGTAATCGCAAAAAATGTACTTGGAACTGCCTGGAACGATGAAAAGTTTTAATTTAATGGAATTATTGTCAATACCTTTGGACAAAATTTGCTGCAGCTCCTCATCAGTTTTTTGATCGTCTGCCAAGACCTCGTAATCGATTTCAGCGGTTGAATGTAGGCTTTCTATCCGTGACAGTAGATCGGCTGCTACATAGTCGGCTCCTTTCACATGTCGAATGTCGGTGGTTGTTTGACCGATGTAATCGAGCTTTCACGTTTGTCGATCATTCGCTTTCTCTAACTTTTGAGCGAAAGCGAATGTAAGTGGCTTATGATCGGTGTAGATATGACATTGTCTTCCTTGCAGCATAAATTTGAAGTGTTTGACTGCTAAAAACATCGCTGTTAGTTCGCGATCATAAGTGCTATAGCAAAGTTGGGCCTTGTCGAACTTTTTTGAAAAAAAAACCCGAGTGGTTGTAAAGCTTTGTCAACGACTTGGTGAAGTACTGCGCCTGCAGCGATGTCCGAAGCGTCGACGTTAAGCGATAGGTCTGCTGTTTTTGATGGATAGGCAAGTAAAGCAGCGTTAGACAAATCGATTTTGCATTTTCAAATGCATTCCTCGCTTCGTCCGTCCATGTCAGCAGTCGTCGGTCGTTCTTCTTGTTCCCGGGGATCATCCCAAGTAGTTTCGCTTGCGTTTCGATAGCGTTTGGCAGGAACTTGCGGTAGAAATTTAGTGTTGCCAAGAAACTTTTAAGTTGTTTAGCCATTGTCGGAAGCGGAAAGTTTTTAATGGCTTCGATTTTGTTGGACAGTGGCGAAAACCCATCAGGTGACACGTGATGTCCAAGGAACTGGATCTTTCGCTTTCCAAACTTGCACTTTGACACGTTTATCGTCAAACTGTATTGCTTAAGCCGCTTAAAAACGGTTCCGAGGTGTTGGTGGTGCTCTTCTGGTGTTGTTGAAGCGATGCACAAGTCATCAACATAAGCGAACACAAAATCGAGGCCGCGACAAACTTCGTGTATTAGGCGCTGAAAAGTTTGCGCGGCGTTGCTAAGGCGAAACGTCATAAATCTGAATTCAAACAACCCAAATGGAGTTGTGATTGCTGGTTTTTCGATGTCTTCCTCGGCATGGAATGCTTTCTGCAAGTCGATTTTGGAAAATATGGTCTTACCTTGCAAATTCCCACCGAAGTCGTTCAAATATGGAATTGGATAGCGATCCGGCAGTGTGGTGGCATTTAATGCACGATAATCACCGCACGGGCGCCATGAGCCATCTGGCTTCTTGACCATATGTAGAGGACTTGCCCAACAACTGCTTAATGGTCGACAAAGTTCGGCTTTTATCAGAATTTCAAATTCATTTCGGGCTGCATCCAGTTTTTCGGGATCGAATCGTCGAGGTCGAGTGTAAACTGGCTGTCCTGTAGTAATAATTCGATGCACGATGGTGGTAGGAATTTCACTTCCAGACGGTGGAAACTTCGAAATCAGCTGGTATTCCTCAAGAAGATCAGCATAACTTCAATTTAAACAGTATGTTTTGTATTCGGTCGTCTCACTGACAGCAATCGGCATACAATTTGTACTGAGGCTAGTAAGTGGATCGATCATTTTATTTTCCTTCATATCGATCAGTAATCCAAAATTCCTAATGAAATCGGCACCAATTATTGGAGGTGTTACTTCAGCGATAAAAAAAAAGTCCACACGAAGTGCAATCTGAGGTTTATCTTCAGAGTTGTTGTGCCGTAAGTTTTATTTTCGGTGCCGTTGGCTGCGAACAATTTCATTTCCGATAACTTGCAGTTGCCTGTGGATCGATTGAATGGTAGACTGATACTTCGGCACCCGTATCAATTCAAAATCCGATGTTCGGTGATTTGTCATGTATTTTCAGTCGATTGATGGATTTGGATTTAGGCTGTCCGTGACCTAAATCCAACACAGGCAGCTGGCTCTAGTCGCTTTTCGATTGGTCGCTCGTGCTCCCAAATTTGCACGGCTTGCGGCAATGTTTCGCCTCGGTGCCGAACTTCCAATGGTTCCAACAATTTGCATGTGTACTACGAGACTTTGAGCGTTCGCGAGAGTAGCTTACGTGATCGGCTGCGGTTGGTGTCGACGCTCAGTACTGCAAACTTTCGTTCCAGCTCCACGAGTTGGTTGCTCAATTTCTCGAGTAAATTGATCTCGGTTGTTGTCGCTGGTAATGTTGTTGCCTTAACTGTTGGTGTAAGTGGCTGCGAATTTGTTTGAAGAATACTGCGATCACCGATAGCACGCAATCGAATTGATTCCACTAGTGCATCAGCTGCAACGAGTCGGTTTTTGGTTTTTGATAGGAGATTCCTTCATTTGAATGACGGCGGCGTGTGCCATTTCGGGTAAACGTGCGGCCCAGAGATCGATGAGTGCAGTGTTAGTCAGGGAATCGGAAGCTAAATTATTTAGTTTCTGGTAAAACTGACTAGGTTTCATGTCGCCGAGCTGCATTTCGTTTATGGCTTCACGAAATCTCTTTTGCTGTGGAGTCGGAATAAAAAGCGCTAATTGTTGTTTTGACAAGCAGATATTTACCTAACGCTGGGACTGTGTCGATTTCTGTTTGGATTGTGGCGAGGTCGTTGAGAGAAACTTGTGCCATTACAGAGCAGTATTTTTTGTAGTCACTGGTCACATTGCACGCCTCAAACCAAAATTCCAAACTTGCGAAATAAAGTTTTGTGTTGTGTAAATTGTCGATAAGTTTTGGCATTGGCATACGGGGAATGGTTGCATATGCATTTATTTCCACATTTTGTTCATTAACGGCATTTTGTCCACGGCCGTCACCATTATCTTCACCGTTCCCGTTTGGGTTCATTGCTTTAAAATCGATTTAATTTTAGGCGCAAGCTAGCTATTTTTATTTAAAATTTCGCGAATGCAGATAAAAAAAATTGTCTTTTTTCCAAAATGGCGACGCGATCGAGAGTCGATATTTTGTAATTTTCGAGAGTCGAACCACTTAACGTTCAAGTTGATAGTTGGCTTTGTTCATTCAAATTGCGACTTATGGCGAAGCACTAGCGTTTCGTTAAAAATATCCGAAAATTAATGCTGAACGATGTTACCAAATTTTTTCCGCGGTTTCAACAGAATGTAGGTACGAATTTATAACAATAGTTTTTTGTGGCACTCAATTACTTTCCCGATTTGAGGCACTTTATAGCCATATCAGGTCGGTGTCACCACTTTTAGCGTATTCAATTAAACTATTATTTTGTTCAAACTTTTAATTTTATTACATTACATTTATTACATAAAAATTGGTTTACAAAATTCATTGACCGATCCCGTCAACGATCAAAGAAGGACTTACTTAAAATCAAAATTCGTATCGTATTTAAAGGAAAATGTCAAAGTATAACAATATAAAAGAATTTAAGGGAATTTGTGTTAGTGTGAGTGTTATACAACGAAAGATAATTAAAGGAGAAAAGATACAAAATTACGCCAAAGGTAAGATTACACTATATCTATTTTTATATATCGGCTACAGGTACATTAAAATTCTAACAAAAAAAAGAAAAGAAAAAAAAACAGATTTTCAAAAATTTACAGAAGAAAAAAAAACATCATTCAAGCTACGCAACGGATATTGCGCGCACAATCTCTGGACAACGGCAGTACACATAAAAACATACATTTTTGCATTCACCTGTGGAGGAACAAATAATAATTTATTAATATTAACAAAAGGATTTTTAAATAAACATACCCTACATGAGTCGGCTCTTCATAGTTTTTCCCAATTTGTTGTGTATCTTATGAGGTTGTCAATTTGACATACAAAAAATATCCCTATCGGGGAAATAAAAGCAAGTGGTGCCAAACTTAAATTATTGGAACTAGTCAGAGAAGAGAAGAATTAAAGAAGGATAGTAGACAAATTTGAGAGTCAAAAATGAATTACTCTCTAGCGGTAAAATGTATGTTTTACCGAAATAAGGAGAGAAAGAAAAGAAAAAGATTCTCTAATGTCCAGTTGGAAGAAAAATCATGGAAAGTAAAGGAATGAGAGTAGGATCTGCGAACTGCGAGTCATTTTAAGTCGAACTGTGCAATGCCGTAAAAGTGCACGTTACATTTTTTGAAAAAAGTGCATAAGTGCAAAAATTTAAATAAAAGTTTTTGGTTTAGATCACCTGCAAATGCAGACTTAACTTTAATCCTCACGTTAATTTAGTGCAAATAAAGGGTGGTGATTATTTTATTTTAATTCTTTGTCCGGTTTCCTTAATATAATTTTTAAATAGGCACAAACGTTTAAATAAATACATAGATGGAAACCATTATCGAGGCGATCACTGACCATCCTCTGTAAAACAAAGGGGTCAGGATCGGGGATTTATGGAAAGATTTTCCTTGATGCACCAATCTATGTGTGTCTTTAGAGCATTTTTCATTTTTGATGTGACTCCATTTGAGTCTTTGCCCCTGACAATGATGACAATATCATCGGCGTACCCAATTGTAGTGTAGCCCAAATTGCTCATCTTGTGTAGCAGGTCATCGATGACCAATGACCACAAAAGGGATCAAAGTACTCTCCTTGTGGGCAGCCCCTTACGGCTGTTACTGATACTGAGGTCGTTCCTGACGAGGCAGTTATTTTGCGACTTTCCAGCATCGCTTTGATCCATTTACTAGTTGGTTTGTCTATGTTTCTATGGTACAAAGCATTTGATATGGATTCATATCCAGTGTTGTCAAAAGCACCCTCTATGTCCAGAAAGGCACAAAGTGCGATCTCTTTGCAACGGTAGGCGTTTTTTTATCTCTGTAGTTAGTCTCAACAGAGCGCCTTCCGTGGATTTGCCCTTTTGGTACGCATATTGGTGAGGGTGCAGAGGCATGCTTTTTGATATGCATTCTCTAATGTGGATGTCAATAATCCTTTCCATTGTTTTCAGAAAAAACGATGTCAGGCTTATCGGACGATATGATTTAGGCAATTCGCTCGGCTTGTTTCCCGGTTTAGGTATAAATACTACGTTTGCCTCCCTCCAGGTAACTGGTATATACCCCCAGTTGAAGCTGAACCTAAATAAGGCAATCATGGATGGTAATAAAAAATCTATTCCATTTTGAATGAGGGCTGGAAAAATACCGTCTGTTCCTGATGCCTTGAATGGTTTGAATGAGTTAATTGCCCATTTAACCTTATCCGGGTTAAAAAGTTTTCCGGATGAACTATTAATTCTGCTGAGGTTTCTTGGAATTGAGACCTCCGCTATATGGTCATCTGTAATGACCATCGTGTGAGACCCTGGGAAGTGAGCCTGAAGCAAAGTTTTCAGCGTTTCTTCCCGGTCGCGTGTGATTGAACCATCTGATTTGATTAACAATCCCATGCTTTTTTCTTGATCCCTTGACAGAGCCCTTTGGAGGCGTGCCACCTCTGGAAGTTTTTCGATCTTCTCACAGTTTGCACGCCATGACGCTCTTTTGGATCTGCGCAACTCTAAGTTGTATATGGTCAGCATGGATTTATATTGTTCCCATGTGCCGGTGCGTTTGGCTTTGTTAAAAAGCTTTCTCACTCTCTTTCGAATAGACTCAAGGTTATCGTTCCACCATGGTACGCACCTTTTAATCACGGTTCTTTAAACCTTGCAACTATTTTTGAATGAGGTAAGAATAATATCATTTATTTGACATTGCGCAGCATCTGCATCATTTGTTGTTGATGGTGCTTTTGGCAGCATGTCAGATCTGACCGCAAGATTTTCGCGGTAAGTTCTCCAATTAGTCAGTCTGTTGTCATAACTGACTGACGCGTGTTCGGCATTGCATCTTATCTCGAATCGGATGTGCATATGATCCGATAGAGATGCCTCGCCAGACACATGCCAGCCCTCTATAATATCCTTCATAAAAGGAGATGAGATAGTAAGGTCTAAAACTTCTTCTCTTATGAAATATCTAAACGTGGGACTATTTTCCTTGTTTAGAAAGACGAGGTTATTGCTATATAGATATTCTAATAACGACTCACCTCTGTTGATTGTACCTCGGCTGCCCCATATGGTGTTATGTGCGTTTGCGTCGCAGCCGATTAGGATATGTACTTTCTGGTCCTCACAGTACCGGACAAGATCCTGTACTGGTAAGGGAGGCACTACATCCGTGTCTTCAGCAAAGTACGCCGATGCGCATACAAATTTATGCAGCTCTCGGCCTTTGTGGCGCTCTATTAGGACCGCCACCAGGTCCCTAGTTATGAAACCTGGAATGAGAGAAAATTTTATATCTTTCGTAATAGTGATAGCCGCCATTGGTCTGAAAGGACCTGTGGCGAAAATTAGCTCTCTGTGTTTACAATTTAATCCGGATATGTTACCATTGGTTGCCCATGGTTCTTGGATTAGTCCAACAGCAATGTTCCCTTCGGCACATCGCTGGCTACAGGTGTCCGAGGCACCCATAGCCCTGTGCAGGTTGGCATGCAAAACGCTGAGACGGGTGGTCATCATTTGCGTCTGTATTCAGGGTTTCGTACTCTATTGGGCTTGTTGTCACCTCTCCTACGTACGATACCCTGTTGAGGAAGACCACTTTGTCTGCCTCTAGGACTTTTGTTTTTATGTCCTTCTTGTGCCAGTGCTTTTTTACGATCCATGCCTAACTTGGGCCTGAATCGTTTTTGGCTTTCTCTGGCAGTGCAGTAGGCGCTATGTAGGCGCATGTAGCTTCTTTTTCTGGCAAAGGTGTTGCCGTGCTTGAAGCTGCAGCCTTATCGGCAGCGCTGGTGCTGGCCCCACTTGGGTCAGTTGCGGTACTGCCGTGAGCTGTGGCATTTCTAAAACCTAAAACGTGCTGTTTCTGCTCTTTAGGGCGCTGTTTGGCCGCCTTGTCAGCACTTTTTAGGATAAGTTTGGTCTGTCCGAAACGGAAAGAGACCATACCCTTCAGCTCCACGAGTCTCCTCATGGTGCTGTCGTTTATATCAAAGACCATATGTGCGATGTCTCGCTCATCCGATCTTTGCAGAACTCTCCACGTTCTCATGTTGAGCTCCTTGTTTTGGCCATCTAATAAGGCTAGGATCCTTTCGATAGCTACGCCGGTACTCTGCGGGAAGAACCCTCTGAAAATTTTTGGAAAATTTTCCTCTCCCACAAGCATCACCTCTAACCCGCATTTCTCTTTTAGCTTGGCGAAGGTTGTCTTCATCCACTCTGCAGTGGTGGCGTCGGCACATACGATCATGAGCTATCCAGCTTTGAATGTGGTACCGCGGAAGGCTGGCTTGACCTCCTCATCACGCTGTTCGATCGTGTTTCCATAATCCTCTCCTGTATCAAACCCATTTGTTCGTTGGAGAGAGGATTACGATCGATGTCCACCGGTACAACACCCAGTCTAACATAGCTCGTTATATTGCTATACGAGACTTTGTCGACGGTTGTCTTCCCAGTTCGACCTCGCTTCGCTTCGGATTGAGGCGGGGTATTAACTTTGGATCGCATTCGCTTCACCTCGGGACCCTTGTTTTCCATCGTTTGGATCGCATAGAGACGGGCCTGCTCAATGGTGCTCCCCTTTTTCTGCGCGCGCTTAAGTCTGCGCTGTTCAGATGGTGTGAACCTAACGTACTCAGACTCAGTCCGTGCCACATTGCCGACTGTCTTAGGTACGTCCTCTATATCGGGATGTCTTTCATCCGATAATATGCTGTTGCATATGGTGCTGGATTCTGAAATAGAGTCACTGAGTTGAGACAAGTTCTCCTCAGGTTCCCCCATTTCAGAGTAGATGATTTCCGACTCTATCCCTTTGACAGATGTCTTGTCGTCATCGACAGGGTGTTCTAAAATATCCCTTTTTGATGATGCAATTTTAGAAGCATCATTCCTTGTTTTTTTTTTTTGTTAATTGGTTTATTTTGAAACCCACGAGTATTCGGGATATGGTGTCGCCCGTGGTCTACCCGTCTAACCACAGGAAGGCTATCTTAAAATCGGAGGCCGCCTGGTATCCGAAGTTTGCAAACTAACGACTAAGCACCCTCTTAGCCATGCATCTCTCGGCGCTT
The DNA here is from genome assembly GCA_949715645.1 of Portevinia maculata. Lineage (NCBI taxonomy): Eukaryota > Metazoa > Arthropoda > Insecta > Diptera > Syrphidae > Portevinia > Portevinia maculata. The sequence goes on from OX454526.1 coordinate 180,959,959, forward strand.
GCCACTTTAGATTAGGGGTTTATAGGGGAAGTAGGATTTAGGGATTTGATGGAGGGGGGAAATGGGTAATTTGGGAAGAAAGAGGAGAAGGGGGGCGGACGTGTAGTCCCGGTCAGTTCTTAGTTGACGCTCATCAGACGGCCTGTCCCTTATCAGAATAGCCCGATGACTCTTTACGCCGTAAGATACCGCACCGGCACCATCGAATTTGCGTTCCATGATGGTGCACACGTCAAGGTGACTGACTCCGCAAGGAGGTGATTTTTTTCTTACTATATATTAAGTTTTGTTTCCTTATTTTGTAATTTTTTTGTAACTTTTAAGTTGTTTTATTTTGAAAAAAAAAATCGCGTTCACTGTCGCCCCCGTTTTCTTTCGGTTAAATCCCGTGAAAAGGGGTGTAAAAAGATAAGCGTTCGCCCGCCAAAGAGAGCTCCTTTTAGGTAGGCAGTCGTATAAAGAGAAGTCGCATGAGAAAAACGCATGCAGTTAGGGTTGTGACGGTAGGAGCAAAGTTTTTGTTTGAACTAGGTTTAAGTTTTTTAAACCTTAAACCTAGTTAAAACAAAAACTTTATATTAAGTTTTGTTTCCGTTTTTTGTAATTTTTTTGTAACTTTTAAGTCGTTTTCTTTTGTAAAAAAATCGCGTTCTCTGTCGCCCCCGTTTTCTTTCGGTTAAATCCCGTGAAGGGCTGTAAAAAGATAAGCCTTCGCCCGCTAAAGAGAGCTCCTTTTAGGTAGGCAGTCGTATAAAGAGAAGTCGCATGAGAAAAACGCATGCAGTTAGGGTTGTGACGGTAGGAACAAAGTTTTTGTTTTAAGTAGGTTTAAGTTTTTTTTTTGTTTTCTTTTAATGTTAATTTAGTTTAAGTTCTCATTTATATAAGTTAATTAATAAATTTAAAATCACGCTTTATGGTCCGAAGATCGTTTCGTTTTAATGTGAGCACTTGAGTGCTTTATGGCGTGCTAATTTAAAATTTTCAGGGGAAGTCTAGGGTGCGCTAGAATTACTTCAGCGAGATGGTTTAATTGAGGACAACTTCCCCATATTGGGGAAATCCAAAATGGCCGCCGGATTTCCAGGTGGGGAGGGAAAAGGTCATAGTAAGCCCAGTCCGTCCGTAATGTAGTTTTAAGAAACGGTTTTTTTATTTGGCATGTTTTATGTTTTGTCATAGGCTTCGTCGTGTAGCGTGGACAAGAACCACCCCATTCGGCGAGCTTAGTCGTGCTTCGCCAGCATGCCGCGCTCCTCGCTCTCGACCTTCATTCCCCTTCCATTTCATTCCCATCCTAAAGTCCCATCCACATCCTTGCTCCCAGCCTATTACAATTGGCGCCCAACGTTTTTTGTCCAATGTTCGCCATAGTGTTTGTCCACAGTTGGTCTTGATGCCACCATCAAGAGATCCGTAAGTCTTTAGTTGGATAGTTTTTCAAAATGCCATACTGAATTGCGACGGATCGCAATGAGATGACATCTACAACATCTGGCATCTGTTAGTATTGTCTTTCTTCTTAATACTTTTTAAAAGTGATTTTACTTACCTGTCTCAAATTTCAAATTTCCTTTCAAAATTGTTCGTCTTAGTTTTCGAGTATAGTGGCATTGTTTGATGATACTTACTTATAACATGTAGCACTATCTCGTCATTTAACTAAACTTTGTCTCTCATTTCTGTTTCTATATTGTACCATTTCATGTCTTCCAACAAACGTCTATTGGCAAGTTTGGAAATGTGGGGATGTTAAGATATGTAATTTGTGTGTCCTAGTCTATATTATATGTTTGAACTTTTATCACACTTAGGAATCAATGTCAACATCATCCGTCCGCAGTCTTTTACATCCGATGTTGTCAGCAGTTAAACCAGCAAGTTCCTCAATTCCGCCGAAGATCGCAACCCGAAGCACCCCCAATATGAACTATAAACACTCATTTAAATAAATACAACCATTTTCTTTTTTTTGTCACATTTATTGTATAGCACCAAAACCCCAAATTATTAAATAAATTAAATATTAGAATTTCAAATACATATAACTTAAAACTTAGAGGTATTTGTTTCAAAAAAAAATATCTTTTAATTACTACTTATTACATTTTATATATTACTTAAAACTACACTTATGTACTTGACAAACATTATTATTTGTGTCGTCTTAGTCTTCCTTTTCACCTTCTTTTTTCTTATTTCGTTTTGACATGAGTTCAGCTGAAAGGGATAATAAAAAGCTTTATCAAAAGAAAAGAGGAAGTAATAGTTTTGATGAAAATAGAATACGCACTCGTTCTGCCACTGCACAATTAAATCAAATAAATTGTAGTACAATGTCAAAAGTTCAGCACAGTCCCCCAGTTGACTCCCCTGAACAAACGGCGTCAGTACAGCAGTTCGCTTTTCATCCTCCATCTCTCGGTCCGTCTAGTCAGAGTAGCTCTTCACAGTCTTTGGCTGCTCCGTCTTTTAGCAGCTTGAGTCAAATGGGTGCAGCTAGCATTGAAGTTCAGGACCTTAGCCTCGTTACTCTAGTCGATTTGAAAGAAACAGAAAATAATTTTAATAATAAACAAACAAATAACGACCAATATGGTCATAAACCAACTAATAGTGTATCACCCGCATTGACAGCAGCTATTAATCAAGCGGTGGTAAACGCGTTCACCGCATGCCAAACTTCTCTCAAGAATGAGATTTCGGCTAATCTTAGAAAAGAAATGCAAAATAGTATCTCAGATTTAAAAAAGGGTTTAAGTAATGTTAGTTGTCCACCCCAACCCCATGCACAGCCAGTATTGCCGTTAGCAAAACAATTTCAAATTCAACACCAGTTTCAGCAAACGCAACCGCAACAAGAACGCCTAAGATCGCATCTATTAGCAGAGTCCAGGCCCTTCGTTACAGTTGATTCTCAAAACCCTAGGAGAAATAACTATTCTAGGGGAAGCAATGGAACATACAACCGACAAAATAACTAAAATCAGGGCAACTCCCAACGAGACAATCCGGTTCAGTACCCAAGTCCCCCTCCTCTGTACTTGGTAGCGTAGTCTTCAATCAAATGCACGAGGTCCGATCAAAATTGATAAATGGGGTATGTGCTTTGATGGGAAACCAGAGGCGCTAACAGTGGAGAATTTCATTTTTCGGCTGGAAACCCTCCAACGCGAATATGAGTGTCCGTGGTCAGAGATTTTACGAGATTTTTTCCCATGGCGGTTTTCACTATGGATCAACTGAGACAGGCCTGCAAGGACGCTGAAAACGCTTTTCCGGTAAGGGATGTACCCAAACATCACAGGCATCCGTCTAAGTATGCAACTCATGAAATAGAATATCTCGAAGAAGCCGCCTATGAAGGGGATGAGCAAGTTGCAGCAATGCAGTACGCTGGTGCCCGTCCTAAAATATATGCAAAACAAGCTGAACCAAGGGTGCTAACTTGTTGGAACTGCAGGGCTGAGGGACATCTTTTTATGAATTGTCCATTAACAACGCGCAGCATCTTCTGCTATAGGTGCGGAAAAGAGGGGACAATAACCCCTTATTGTAGGAAATGGAATCCGGAAAACTGGTCAAGGAACGTGATGTCAGCGGGGGAGTCGCGTTCGACCCAGTTACCCGAGAAGTAGGCACACAAACGTATGCGAATATTCAGAATGTTGAACCACAGGCGCAGGAGAATCAAATGAAAATATTGAAAAGAGATGAAACAGTTGAGTTAGTAAATAATAGTACAAACAAGTTTGTTATTAGACCACTTCATGTTAGAATTAGGGAATATACGAGTAATAGAATAAGAGATAGAATTTTCAACGTTAACGTTAAGAGTTTCCCAAAGTCTTTAAACACAAGAAAGAGATACATATTGAGAAAAGAAATAAGAAAGAGCATATCGTCAACAGTAGTAGATACTACCGCAGATCCAAGACCATATGCGAAGATTAATATAGCAGGTAAAGAAGTTTTTGGCCTACTAGATAGCGGTGCCAGTATAAGCATACTAGGCTGTATGGATTTTGTGAAATCAATCGACTTATCATTTTAGATCGAAGGTTAAAACTGCAGATGGTAAAAATCAAGCCATTGACGGTAAAATTGAAGCTCCAGTGGTGTACAAGGGTCATAGCCAGAACATTATGTTTTACTTAGTCCCTGGTCTGGACCAAGAACTTTACTTGGGAGTTGACTTTTGGAAGCCGTTCCAGATAGCACCTTTCTTGGGTCCGTATCCGAGGTCCAGATCGGGCAACTCTTATGTTTTCGTAGTGCTCGACCATATGTCTAAATATGTTTTGCTGAAACCTTTGAGAAGCGCTGTAACTTCAAGTGTGAGAAGAAAGATGGTGTGTTTAATATCTTTGGTGTTCCACAAATTATACACTCCGACAATGGAAAACAGTTTTTGTCAAAAGACTTCCAGAATCTGTTGTCAACTTTCGAAGTGCGACACTTCAAAACAGCAAACTATTCACCGCAATCGAATGCGTCGTAGAGAGTCAACCGAACGCTATTAGCAGCTATAAGGTCTTATCTCAAAGAAGACCAACGGGACTGGGATCTCCATCTCAGCGACATAGCATGCGCCTTGAGAACCTCTGTTCATAGCTCCATCGGTGTGTCACCGTATTTTGCTCTCTTCGGAATAAATATGATGACACATGGAAGTTGCTATGAGCTCGCCCAAAGACTAAATGCAGTGGAAGATGGCGAACTGTTGACCCTCTCCAGACAAACTCGTTTGCAGTGCCTGCGAAATAAAATAAAGCAAAATATATTAACAGCGAATGAAAAAAGTGCGAAAATATACAATGTCCGAACTCGAAACATCCGTTTCCTACCAGGGCAAGAGGTGTTCCGAAGAAATTTTATCCTTAGCGATTCCTCCAAAAACCTGTCAGCCAAATTGTGCCCGAAGTTTTTTTTTTTTTTTTTATACAATTTTTTACAAATTAAAATATTTAACATTACTCATTTATAAAATAAAAGGGAATATAAAATAGTTACTACAATAAGTTGTTCAATGTGACAAGTGTCGAATGTAGGACGGAAATTACTAAAATTATTTACTAATTATTGATTATTGATGGGGAACTACAATCGGAAAGCAAAAAAATAATATTATATACAAAAGTAATTAGGTTGGAAAGATAAAATATACTATGAGCAAGATTCAGGTCGTAAAGAAACCATTTATGGCTGAATAATCAAAGGAAATTTTTTTTTTTTTTTAAGTTCTGGCTCGCCAAGGCGATTAAATATGGGGCACTTCGACCTAAAAAGATCTTTTGTGCCGTGCCACTTTCCGTGTAAAGCGGGCAATTCTACTAGTAGAAGAATTCTTTATATCCTCGGGGCACATTTGTTCCCTGAAAAAGATCTTCTTTCTAATTCCGTTTAGGGTCACATAAAATGTGTTCAGCTAACTCGTCCTCTTCAAGACAGAGTCGGCACTCAGGAGAGTCTACTATTTTCATTTTGTGTAGATGATATCTTAAACCATGGTGGCCAGTAAGGTAACCTACTATGTTTTTGATATCATGCCTGCTTAGGTTTAGGCATTTGCTGGCATTTTTATTGAAAGGCCGAACGGCTTGTTTGGTCTGTCTTTTTTTTTTTTTTTTTTTAATTTCTGGCTCGCCAAGGCGATTTATAAGGGTGGGTACTTCGACCTAAAAGATCTTTTGTACCGTATGGGCCAGACAAGTTTAAACTAGTAGAATTTCCACTTTCCGTGTAAAGCGGACAATTTTACCAGTAGAAGAATTCTTTATGTCCTCGGGGCTCATTTGCTCCCTGAAAAAGATCTTCTTTCTAATTCCATGAAGGGCTGGACATTCACATAAAATGTGTTCAGCTGACTTGTCCTCTTCCAGACAGAGTCGGCACTCAGGAGAGTCTGATATTCTCATTTTGTGTAGATGATATCTTAAACCATGGTGACCAGTAAGGTAACCTACTAGGTTTTTGATATCGTGCCTGCTTAGTTTTAGACATTTGCTGGCATTTTTATTGAAGGGCCGAATGGCTCGTTTGGCCTGTCTTAGACCTGGGATGCTTTCCCAAAGATAGATACATTTTCTATGTTCCCAGCTTTTAATTGCTGCCGTTGCTGCTGATCTAGGAGTGCAGCAGAAAGGTTCGGGACCTATGAAAGGTGTTTCTGAACCTTTTCTGGCCAGTTCGTCGGCCTTTTCGTTACCTTCTACCCCGACATGACCCGGAACCCACCATAATTTGGTCTTGTTTCTTATTCCGAGTGTTTGTAGGGTATTGAAGCAGTGCATGACTGATTTGGAGTCAATGGTATACGAGCTAAGGGCGTTTATAGCTGCTTGACTATCCGTGAAAATATGGATGGTTGCACCTTTTATGCCAGACAAAATAATATGGCTGGCGAATTCTTGAATGGCGTGGAGCTCTGCTTGAAATACGCTGGGACTTTTTCCCATGGGTATCGTAAAGCGTTTGTGTGGTCCGTATATTCCCGCTCCTACCCCCGTTTCCATTTTAGAACCATCCGTATACCACTTTATGCCGTTGTGGCTGTTTGGTGGGTTATTGCTAACCCATGCTTCTCTCTTGGGGATCTCCGTGGAGAACCGTTTGTTGAAGCATAGTGTTTTTTGAATGCGGTCTGTGACCGCGCAGTTCATGTTAAGTTCTGGTAGTTGATCGAGAAGGGTCTTTAGATCCGGGTGATCATTAAGACTTATCTCGTTTAACTGTATTAGACTTATTGCACTGCGGATCGCCACTTTTTGAATGTATATGTGGAGAGGTGTGATTCCTGTGGTTCGGATGGCTCCGGATATACCAAGGCACGCAAGCCGTTGTACCTTTTTGAGCTTCTCTATTGCGACCTTTTGTGTGGATTTTGTCCACCATACTATGGAGGCGTATGTTATAATGGGTCTTATCATCACTGTGTAGATCCAGTGGACGAACTTTGGAGATATTCCCCAGGTTCTGCCATATGTGCGACGACAGGCCCATAAAGCTCTATTAGCTTTAGTGATTTTGTTGTTGATGTGAGAGTTCCAGTTTAGTCTTTTGTCCAGGATTACTCCAAGATATTTGACTTCGTCGGAATACTCAGTGGGCGTGCCATTTAGTGAAATCTGAGCTAAGCTGAGATTTCTTCTTTTTGAGAAAGGAACTATGGTAGCTTTACTGGGGTTTATGGAGAGATTTTCCTTGACGCACCAGTCTATAGCTATCTTAAGGGCGTTTTGCATACGTGAAGTAACTACGTTTGATTCTTTGCCCCTAATAATGATGACCAAGTCATCGGCATACCTTATTATGTCGTAGCCTAAATTACTTAATTTTTGAAGTAGGTCATCTATGACCAAAGACCACAGGAGGGGTGATAAAACTCCTCCTTGTGGACAGCCTTTTATAGCTGAAACTGATACTGAAGTCTGTCCTGACGAAGCAGTGATTTTCCGACTTTCGAGCATCGCTTTTATCCAGTTTATGGTGGGAAAGTCTACCTTTCGGTGAATTAAAGCATTTGATATTGAATCATAACCGGTGTTATCAAAAGCACCCTCTATGTCAAGAAAAGCGCATAGTGCAATTTCTTTGCAACGGTAGGCGTTGTTTATGTGATTTGTTAGTTTTAACAGGGCGCCTTCCGTTGATTTGCCTTTTTGATACGCATATTGACAGGGGTGTAGAGGCATGCTAAAAGTTACGCATTCTCTGATATGAACGTCAATTATTCTTTCCATTGTTTTCAGGAAAAACGATGTCAACGTTATGGGACGATAGGATTTAGGTTTGTTACCTGGTTTGGGGATAAATACTACATTGACCTCCCGCCAAGTGCGTGGTATGTAGCCCCAGTTGAAACTGAACCTAAATAAGGCAATCATGTTAGGTAGGAAGAATTCCATACCCTTTTGAATGAGGGCTGGAAAAATTCCGTCATTTCCTGGTGCCTTGAATGGTTTAAATGAGTTTATGGCCCATTTTACCTTATCTGGACTAAATAATTTACCAGATAAACTATTATTTCTGCTGAGGTTAGTTGGATATGAAACCTCAGTAGTGTGATCAGTTGTGTGATCGACAATTAGGGAACCAGGGAAGTGAACTTGCAGCAAGGTTATGAGAGTTTCTTCCCGGTCGCTTGTGATTGTTCCATCAGGTTTGATGAGCAATCCCATGCAGTTTGAAGGATCTGTTGAAAGTGCTCTCTGGAGCCGCGCCACTGCTGGGAGTTTTTCCAGCTTTTCGCAGTTTGCGCGCCATGAGGCCCTTTTAGATCTTCGCAACTCTTGGTTGTATTTGGTTAACCTGGATCGATATTGATCCCATACGCCGGTGCGTTTCGATTTATTGAATTGTTTTCTCACCTTCTTGCGGATAGTTTCCAGGTTTTCATTCCACCATGGTACGCTTCTTTTTACCACGGTGCGCTTTACCTTACAACTATTCCTAAAGGATGAGATAATGATGTCGTTAAGCTGACATTGTGCAGCGTCCGCATCACTCGGTGTTAGTGGTGAATCTGGTAGCAGATCAGTTCTGATTGCCAGATTTTCACTATAGGTTCTCCAGTTAGTTAATTTATTATTGTATTTGACCGGCGCGCACTCGGTGTTGCATCGCAGCCTGAACATAATATGCATATGATCAGACAGAGAAGCTTCATCAGTCACGTGCCAGTCCTCTACAATGTTTTGTATAAAAGGAGACGAGAGAGTAAGGTCTAAAACTTCTTCTCTTATACTGTTCCTAAAAGTGGGCTTATCACCCTTATTTAGAATAACTAGGTCTTTACTATATAGGTAATCTAAAAGTAACTCACCTCTTTTGTTTGTGTCTCGGCTGCCCCAAATCTGGTGATGTGCATTCGCGTCGCAGCCGATAACAAGATGTACTTGCTGAGTTTGGCAGTACTGGACAAGTTCCTGTACTGGTGTAGGTGGTACCTCCTCTATGTCCCCAGCAAAATACGCCGATGCGCATACAAACTTGTGTATCACATGGCCATTGTGGCGTTCAATTAAAACGGCCACCAGGTCCCTAGTATTGAAACCTGGAATGAGAGAGAATTTTATATCTTTCGCAGTGGAAAGAGCTGCCCTAGGTCTGAAATTACCTTTGGCAAAAATTAGCTCTCTATTTCTGCTGTTAAGACCAAAGATCTTACCTGTAGTTGCCCATGGTTCCTGGATTAAACCAAGAGCGACGTTCCTTTCGGCACATCTTTGGCTATAGGTGTCCGATGCACCCATAGCGCGGTGCAGGTTTGCCTGCAGCACAGTTAGAGACGTCATTTCTTCTTCATGTACTCGGGATTACGCACTCTGAGGTTTGTTATCACCCCTGCGTCGTACGTAACCCTGTTGAGAGAGACCACTTTGTCTCCCCCTTGGACTTCTGGTGTTCTGTCCATCTTTCCCGCTTATATATTTGTGTTCGGCCGCCAGTTTTGGCCTAAAGCGGTTACGGTGCGCGTTTGTGCTGTCCGTTTTCTTAGCCTTTGCTTTAGCATCCAGCACCACAGTTGTTTTAGCAACTGAGTTACCCGTTTCAGCACTAATGCCAGCCACTGGTGGTGTGGCGCTACTGTTGGCGCTTGTGGAAGGCTTTTCTGAAGCATCAGTGGCAGTACTAGTACTAGCCCCTGGTGAGGATTATTTTGATCTGTCCAAATCTGAACGAGACCATCCCCTTTAGCTCAACAAGTCGCTTCATCGTGCTTTCGTTTACAGCAAGGACCATATGGGCGACATCTCTGTCGTCAGATCTTTACAGAACTCTCCACGTTCTGGTGATGAGTTCTTTATTCTGGCCATCTAGAATTGCCAGTATTCTTTCATTCGCTACTCCGGTACTATGTGGGAAGAAGGCTCTGACGATATGTGGTTTCGGGAAAAGTTCTTCCCCCACAAGCGTCACTTCCATCCCGCATTTCTCTTTGAGCTTCGCGAAGTTTGTGCTCATCCACTCTGCAGTGGTAGCATCCGCACATACTATCATTAGCCATCCGGCTTTGAAAGTTGTACCGCGGAAGGTTGGTTTGGTCCCCTCATCACGTTGTTCGATGGTGATGTCCATAATCCTCTCCTGCATCTGAGGCATTTGCTCATTACTGAGAGGATTGCGATCCAGATCGACAGGTACTACACCCAGTCTTACAAAGCTCGCTATGTCTCTATAGGAGACTTTGTCGACGGCTGTATTTCCTGTGCGAGCTCGTTTCGCTTCGGATTGGGGCGGCGTATTGTCCTCGGACCTTGTACGCTTCACCTCGGAGCCTGTGTCGACCTCTGTCGACAGAGCAAGTGCTCTGGCCTGCTCTACGTTTTTCCCTTTTTCAGCGCGCGCTTAAAACGGCGCTGTTCGGATGGTGTGAATTTGACGCGCTTAGACTCAGTCTGTGCAGTTATGCCAGAGGTCTCCGGCGCGCCTGTATTCAAGGGATGCACTTCATCCGAGAGTATGCTAACATTGCATAGCGTACTGGACTCAGAGATATCGTCACTAAGAAGGGACAAGTGCTTTTCTAAGCTCATCATCTCCGAATCCGTGGTTTGTGACCCTTCCCGATTGGCAGGTGTCACGTCATTTACGCCAGGGTGTTCTAAAACATCCCCAGTTGGTAAAGCAGGGTGTTCTGAAACATCCCTAGTTGATGATGCAGTTGTAGAGGCATCATTCTCTATTTGTTTTTTTTTAAACGGACCTATTTTGATTCCCACGAGTGAACGGGAGAGGAAGGTCGCCCGTGGTCTACCCGTATAACCACAGGAAGGCTATCTTGAAATCAGCTTTGACTTTAAAAGTCCATTATACACAAGCTTCAGTAATGGTTGATTGCAATAAAGACTTAGGTGATATAATTGTCTCACCATTTTGTTAAAGTAATGTTTAACATAAATTGTGTGACTATACCAGCTCAGTTTGTTGTCCAATATAATACCTAAATATTTAAAGTTATCAACACACTCAATTCTAAAGCATTTATTGGAGCACGATGCCAAATAGTTAAAGGAACGTTGACCTGAGTCAGATAAACAAAAACGTGAACAATTAGTAGAATGGTAAAAAAATGGCAAAATATCCGCAAAATTTAAGTTAAAGATCATAAACTTTGTTTTGTCGCTGATAACTAATTTGTGCTGCAAAAACCATCTCCTAAGTAAGTAAGTCTAGGTCATAATTTACGTCACAACATATTTTAAGCAAGCTTCTACTTGAATACGAGAGAGCAGTATCATCAGCAAACGCTGTGATTTTACCTTTAAAAGGTTGATCAAATAATGAATTAACATAAATTAAGAACAATATAGGACCCAAAACACCGAGTGCTATAGTTTTCTGGGAGCTATAAATGTTATTGATTCTGACCATTTGTCTACGGTTTTTTAAATAAGAAGCAAACCATTTGTATATATAGCCTCTAAACCCTATGCGGTTAAGTTTATTTAATAATATCGAATGATCCACCATATCAAAACCTTTAGTGATATCAATAAACAATGAAGCCGGTATTTCAGACGAATTTAAGCTGTTGTATAATTCACCAGTTAATTTTAATAGTGCGGTCTCAGTAGACTTTCCACTTCTAAATCCAAACTGACAATCGTTAAAGAAATGTATTCTGTCTAGATACGATAGCATTCTAGATTTAACACCTCTCTCAAAAACCTTTGAAAAAACCGACAACAAAGAAATAGGACGAAAGTTGTTTAAAACTGTAGTATCACCCTTTTTGTGGAGTGGGATCACTACTGCTGTTTTTAAGGATTGTGGAAAAATTCCTAGTTTGAGACTTTTGTTAAAAATAAAACACAACACATCAGAGATATGAAAAGTTATTTTTTTTAACAAAGAGCTTAACATATTGTCAAAGGAAGAAGACTTTGATGTTTTGAGGCAACAAACTATTTTATGGATCTCTAAAGCAGTAAAAGGTTCGCAGAAAAAACTTTCAGGTTGACGTATTATTTCTTCAATGACGGGCATGTTTGCAGACTCGATGTTGTTATTAATTGTGTCCTGAAAAGAACTAATATTACAAAAAAAATCATTAAACAAATTAGCAACTTCAATAGAGTCGGAAATAGGTGAATTGTTGATGTTTAAAATAATGTTTCTTTCTGAAGCTTTTCTGCCAAGAATCTCATCGACAACACGCCATTCTTTTTTGGAGTTACCAGCACTCATTGAAAATTTGTTGCGACAGTAATTATCTCGAAATAGAGGTATTTCCTCCTTTACTTTTTTACAAACCTTAACATAATATTTTTTAAGTCTTAAATTATTCGGATGCTTTTTAACAAGAACACTCAACTTATTTTTCCTGTGAATTTTTTTAAGCAGTGATGGATTCACCCATGGCTTTAGGCAAATGCTAGAAATATGGACTTGTAGCTTGTTAAGAAATAAATCGAAAGCGAATGATGGATCACTAGAACTGAAGACATCTTCCCAGAATTCAAAGTTCAATCTGTTTCTTAGGACATTAAAATTAACTTTGGCAAATACTTCACACTAAGATCGATTGGTTCTAGGAACATTATAATTAAATTGAATACTTGTTAAGCTGTGATCCGTTAAGTTTAAGTCATGCACCGCAGTTTTGAATCCTATGCAATTATTACGGTGAATCCTAATAAATATGTGATCTAAGCACGCGCTTAACCGAGTAGGGTAAGTATGTGAAATGTCGAGTTGTTAAAGCGGTCGGGCAGAACATATACGAATTAGAGAATCTTTCTGGGAAGAAAATTGGTGTTTTTCATGCGAAGGATATAAAACAATAAAGGTATTTCAAGCGCAACGTATCTGTTTAGTCATTTTATTAGATTGTAATCTTATCGGGCTTTTATGTATCTCTGTGATTATATTGAGCTTTATCACTATTATTTATTTAAATGTATTCTTTGTCTTTTATCTTTCGCTGTCATAACTTATGCATTCAATTATTGTTAATTTATTTATTTTATTCCACCTAGGATTAAGTTTTCACGTATGTAAAAGTCCTCTGGCACTGTGATATACATGTTTATTTATTTCATTAGCATTTAAATTATTTATTTATTATTCTCCATATTTCTTAGATTGTTAATTTATTTCTAGTAAGTAATAAGTTATTTTCTTTTAGTATAAACACACCAACAACTGCACTGTGATATTTATGTTCATCAGCACTGTGATATTCATGTTCATCAGCACTGTGATATGAATGTTTCGTTCGTGCATTATGTTTGTTTGTGTTGTTTATACCTTTATTTATTATTATGTTTTGTCCCTGAGGTATTTTAATGTTAATTTATTATTAGTTTTAAGTATTTATTGATGCATTATTGCATTTACGCTTTGTGTATGCACATGTTCACGTACACTTCCACTGTGATATATAGGTCACTTGTACTGTGAGTTGGCTGCCTATCGTTTACACTTTTGCGATATGTACCTAGTTACTTTATGTTAGCTTATTATTAGAATATTTTTGTATTCACCGAAAGTAGGCTATGGACTTGGAAATAACATCAGTTTTTTTTTGCTCCCCTGCTGATTCACAAAATAGGTTTGTTTTTTGCACCATGTACGTACATACCTGAATGTTTTGTTTTTGCCCGGCTTTCATATAGTGGGATTCTTCACCAAGTTTTGACCGCATATTCAGGCATTTTGCTCCTCTGTGCCTGTTCAGTAGGTTACTCCGCCATGCTCAGAGTTTTGGTGCATTCACCCGTGGAGGAACAAATAATAATTTATTAATATTAACAAAAGGATTTTTAAATAAACATACCCTACATGAGTCGGCTCTTCATAGTTTTGTCCAATTTGTTGTGTATCTTATGTGGTTGTCAATTTGACATTTACAAAAAATATCCCTATCGGGGAAATAAAAGCAAGTGGTGCCAAACTTAAATTATTGGAACTAATCAGAGAAGAGAAGAATTAAAGCAGGATAGAACACAAATTTGAGAGTCAAAAGTGAATTACTCTGTTATAATTTAATTGTTAAGGTTGGGCGTAGCGAAGTTTTCACCTCTTCTCCATGCGACTATTCCTTGGCCACCCCAGTTTAAGCTTTAGCCTGGGTGATGCGGCGCCGGAGCCTAAGCGTTTGGTTGTGGGATCAAATCTTTTTTTTGTTACGACCTGTGACCTTAGTTCCCCCTTAGAGGTCAAGTTGGTGAGTAAACTAGGAAGAGCGAGACATCGGGATAGCCGCAATGGTGTGGGAGATCATTCGATTCTGTGACCTCCGATCGAGTAGTGGGAACAAAAAAAAAAAAACAGAGCGGGTGGAAACAGATTTTGACAGGAATATTTCCGATAATTGCCGAAAAAGGAAAAGGTGTATTCCATAGTGAATGGTTACCAATTAGAACTGGAACCAAAAAGTAGAACCGATATTAGACGGTATTATAAAATAGTCAAAACTTGATAAGTGAATAGTGGAAGCTCGATTTGTGTTAGAAAAAAACCACAAGCTGGATTTCCTTCAACTTGAGGTAAGTGTTCATATATCTGAGAGTGGAAATCCGTCGTCTAAGGGGGTTTTGTTTTTTTTGTGTGGTTTTAGGTGGTCTCTTCGAACCGTACATATCTGAGGTTTTCCTTCCCCTATTAGAAGGCACAACACAGTCTTGGTTGTTTACACGTGGCCACCCCGAACGCCAACAGTGTAATTGTACAGTGGGTCGAAACCCAAACCCAGGAGAAGTGGATATAATAATAATATTTTGTTAGGGTATATTGCACTGCGTCATATTGGTCTATTGTGTCCCCTTGCTTGTGTCTCGGAGAGGTTCGTGCCCTCTTTCAGAGCCTCTCTAGATACTTCCTTGTGAAGCATGTTGAGGTATTGCTCTGGTTTATCCTTGGCAGGTCACACTCCTTAGAGCACAGCGTCCAGTCCAGTTTCTTTGATGAATCTGAGAATGAGCTGTGGGTCCATGGTTTGTATGTCCTTGTCTGTTATTTGGTGCCTTCCCAAATATTTCATCCTTTTGTGGGCCAGTGCCCCACAGGATTCCAGTATGTGGTCTAGAGTTTCGGCGGTTTCACTGCATAATCTGCAGAGCCCGTCCTCCGATATGCCCAATTTCCTCAGGTGCTCCTTGAGTCTGCAGTGCTCCGTGAGGAGGCCTGTTAGGATTCTTAGGTTGTTTTTGTTAAGGCCGATACAAGTTTTGAATCTCTTTTGGTTGTAATTTCCTAAGAGTTTTTTTTGCTTGCCTCAGACCTTGGAGGTTGAGAAAGGCTTTTGCCCTTGTTTCTCACTCCAGTCTCCTGAACTCTTCGCGTATAGTGTGTTCTCCTATCCCGCAGAATGGTTCAGGTCCTATGAAGGGTTCCTCTGCCCCTTTTCTTGCCAGAGAGTCCGCTGCCTCATTGCCTGTAATGCCAACATGGCCAGGTACCCAGCAGATGGAAATTCTGTTATTCTTGCCTAGTCTATTCAGTCCGTGTAGGCATTCCCACACGAGTTTTGACTTGATAACGTAGGCGTCAAGAGCCTTGGCTGTCAGACATTATTGCTATGTTGGAATTCCTGTAGTTTTTCTCGAGGTTGATTCGAACGCACCTGTCTATGGCACATATTTCTGCCTGGAAGATGCTGGTACATTTGCCCATGGATTCGTAGTGCTTAGTTCCTGGCCCAAACACTCCTGCACCAGTTCCCTCCTCGGTCCTCGAGCCGTCCGTGTACCACTTTGTTGTGTGGTTGCTCAGTCCATAAGTTGTGGATTCATTGCTCCAGTTCTCCTTATTGCTGAGCTTTGTCTGGAAATTATTTTCGAAGTTGCTCCTTGCTTCGTCTCCATTGCATTGGTATGTGGCCCAAAGCAATACTGCTCCTTGTTATTTTTAGCAGGTGTGGTATTAGTACCCCTTGCCCTTCTTGTAGTAGGGCGGGTATAATGCCGTCCACTCCGGCAGATTTAAAAGGCTGAAAGAAATTTATTGCCCATTTCAGTCGACCCTCAGAACAGATGGTTGATGTTCTTTCCCAGTCATCTCTCCGAGGTCTGATTGAAGTGGTACTGATTCCTAGCTCAGTACTAGGCGAGCTGCCAGGAAAGTGAGTTTCTAGTAGCAATAGTGCCCTTTGATCCTCGTCTTCCGTGAACTCGCCATCTGGTTTCCTCAGAGACATCGGTAATGCTCCTGACTTCGCAAGAGCTTTATGTAGCCTTGCCGCAGTAGGAGTGCTGTTGATTGTCTCACAGAATTTCCTGAAGCTATTTCTTTTAGCTTTTCTAATTTCCTTATTATATGTTGTAAGGGCCATCTGGTAGCTTTGCCAGTCTCCGTTGCGCTTTGCTTTGTTAAATAGCTTCCGCACCTCGGATCTCAGTTTTGACAAGTTATTGCTCTGTTTCCTGTCCCTTTCTCTACTAATGGGACAGTTTTCTTCGAACGCAGTGATGATGGCGTTTGTTACGCTTGCCACTGCGCTCTCTAGCTCTAGGGGGTGGCCCGGAGAATCTTCCTCAAAACAAGGCGCCCCAGATTGCTCTCTAGAGAATTTCTGTAAGTCTCCCAGTTGGTTTTCCTAGGGTTCCTTACTGGATTTCTCGTGATACTTGTGCTGTCCAGGTCGAACACTATTATTCGATGGTCAGACAATGACGGCTCACTAGATACTCTCCAGTTGCTAATTAGTTTACTTACGCTTGGGCTACCAAGCGTGAGGTCGAGTACCTCCTCCCTGACCCTAGTTACAAAAGTGGGGGTATTTCCCACGTTTATAATATCAAGTGACGAACTCATAATAAATTCTAGTAGGTACTCACCCCTGATGTTGGTGTCGGTGCTCCCCCATATGATGTTGCTGCATTTGGGATGATACAACCGGCTCATCCCCTGCACAATACGCCGACGCGATGACAATGGTGCGGTGACATCCTTCAACGTCCAGATGTACCTGTATTGGCACCAGATCTCGTGTCGCGTATTCTGAAAGTAGAATAAATTTATATTTATTGTCTATTAGAATGCAAGTTCTCGGTTTCTCGGCCCGAGTGTCCCATATTACCTTTGCATTGCTCGCCAATCCTCTGAATTGTCCTTTCAGGATCCATGGCTCCTGGATCAGTACTAGCCCTAGGCTTTGGCAGGTAAACATCCTAGATATAGTCGCCGAGGCGGCTATAGCATGGTGTATGTTTACCTGTGCTAGTTTGATTTTTCTGTTGGCGGGGTTCATCGAGCTATTGCTCGCGCGGGGCAATTGCCCCGAGGAGAAGTGGATATTGGAGGCGAATTGGCGCGGAGCAAGAGTACCTGCTTGAGGTGAACGTGTTGCTGGTTCGAGGCTGAGAAGTCGTCGGTATATTCCCTTTTTTATTCTTATTTTATTTAAATCATTTCCATAATTTTTTGTTTGCTTAAATTCTGATATTGTTTTAATTATTCTTATTCTTTGCCTTTTTTTTATTTTATTTATTACCTACTATATCTGGTTGTTCCTGTCCTGTTTTTTTTTGGTTTATTCTCATTTGGGGAATTAAGTGTGACACACCCCTGTAGCCGTGTGGGCTAAATTGTGAACTCAAGGGTGACAACGTTGTGGCCCTTTTGGGAAAGGGGTGTCTTCGAATCCCAGTTTGGGTAAATTTTTCTTATAAGTTATTTTTTTCTACTTTGCCGGATTGGAGTTTCATTTTTTTTTTAATTTTAAATAAATAAGCTTACGTTTGTAAGGACAGATTTTTTTTGTTTTCTAACGTTTTTTTTGTGCTCAATCCGATACGCGAACTCTTCCAGGTAGTCGCGATTCTTCCGGAAGCAGGTCTCGGGACGCTAAGATTAATCGCGTTGCGCCCATTTACCATCAATATCCCACGACCATCTTCATTGGGTCAGTCGGCTCTTAGTGTCCTGGTATCGCGGAAGTGGACCGTAACATTTTAGCGCCCAACGTGGGGCAATAATTTACATATATATATAAACAACCTAAAGCTAATTTCATATCATTGGGTACGATCTATCTATTGGATACAAAAAAAAAAAAAGTATTCGTCTATTAAGTACGCGTCATATCGCAGTTTCTTATTTTGTGTGGTGTAACCGAAGGAAAACCTCAGATATTTACAATGGAGATCAATCGGCTTAGTTCTGAAGAATTACAGTACGAACTGAAGATAAGGGGGCTTAGTGCCACGCATGTTGTAGATATGAGAAAGATGCTTAGAACAGCATTGAGAAGAGACACAAGCTTCTTATTGACGGAATATCCGTATACTTTCGATGAGGATAGTGGCAGTTATTTCAACGTTGGAGGAAATCGAGTCTTTAGTTAGGCAGTTTGTTGGAAATGAACTGAGCGGGGAATACCGGAAAATAGGAGCCAAATCAGAGTGGGTGATTAGGCGGCTTGGTAGGATGATGGCGTTGGAGAAAGAGGAAGTAGACTTCGTGGCTGCTAGTAGGATAAAAGTGGTCGTACTTCAAGTGGAAGCTGACCTAAAAGCAAATGTGGTTAACTGGGAGGTTAGCAATAGGCCACACGAGGAGGAGGGCACTGAAGAAGAGGCCATGGGAAGTCAAGGTCAAATTCCGAACGGCTCACATTTAGATTTTGCTAACTTACACATTCAGCCACAGGCATCTTCGTCGCCACTCCTGGGCCAGGGCGAGATGGTACCAGTAATGAAGTGGGAACTTAAATTTAATGGGGAACCGGGTCAATCAGTTTCCTAGAAAAGGTAGACGAGCTAAGAGAAGCAAGGAATTGTTCGGTGACGGATCTGTTTAATTATGCCTTTGATCTGTTTGAAGGTAAGGCCACGATATGGTACAGGGCCAACAAACCGTCAATCAGCACATGGAAAGAATAAGTCGAGAAGTTAAGATCTGAATTCCTGCCACCGGGGTATGATGACCGACTGTGGGAAGAAATTCGGCATCGCACACAGGGACGTTCGGAGACAATCGGCATATACGTCAGTGTGATGATTGGTCTATTTGCAAGGCTAAGTAAACCATGTCCAAGTATTAAAAAGCTAAACACGATTCGGAAAAACTTATCCCCGTTTTAACAGACATAGCTGGCTCTAATCGAATTCTCTTCACTTGACCAACTTGTAGAAGTGGGCAGAAAATTGGAAGCGACAAGATATCGGGTCGAAAGCTATGTACCACCACCATCGAGGAACTGTATAAGTCTCTTGGAACCCGATTTATCCTATGTGGAGGTGGGCAATAGTGCGGATCTCTCAGCCATCGACAGTAACTCCCAGACGAGGCCCATAGTATGCTTCCGGTGTCGTAGGCAGGGCCATGTTGCTGCTTCATGTCCCCAGCCGATTCGCTGTTATGGATGTAATATGGAAGGCGTGATCAGGAGTCAGTATCCTCAGTGCCAGAATACGGGAAACGGCAATGCAACTCCATAAGCAGCGGGGGATTGAGTTGTGCGCCTGAATTGCGCGCAGAGATAGGTAAAGGTTTAGGTGCAGCCACAAGTAAGAGGAGGGGAGATGGCGGGGTAGTAGACGTAGGTACAATTTTACCAACTGACTACCTACTGGTTAAGAAGGGAAACGATAGACGACCCTATTTGGAAATAGATATCTACGGAATGAAGATGTTGGAACTGCTCGATTCGGGGGCATCTCGTTCAATTCTTGGGGGTCCAGGGTGGTACCGACTAAGTATCTTTGATTTAGAACTAAAGATGTCGACGGGGGCAGTAACGGTGGCAAATGGAGAGAAGGTGGACATACTGGGGTCACTACAAATCCCAGTAAACGTGCAAAACCAGATTAAATTCATTGAACTCTTGGTAATCCCGAAATTACCACACAATCTTATTCTGGGAGCTGATTTCTGGGAGACTTTTTCCATTTTACCCGATTTAATGAACCAGATATGGACTTTCAGTTCAGACGCTTGTTTGATAGAGGATCATAGCCAACTTTCAGCCCCCGAGAAGACTGCTTTAGTAAACGTAGTTGATAGTGCTTTTGAAAATACGGGGACTAAATTGGGTTGCACCACTCTGGTCGAACACATCATAAAGACGGATTCGAAACCAATAAAGCAGAGATACTACCCAGTCTCTCCGATAGTACAAAGACATATCAATCTCGAAGTTGAAGCAATGTTGAGCGCCGGGGTGATAGAGCCCTCAATGAGTGCGTGGTCTTCTCCTATTCTACTAGTGAAGAAAAAGGATGGTAGTTTCCGATTTTGTGTTGACTTCAGGAAGCTTAACAGGGTCACCGAACGCGATGCCTACCCTATCCCGTACGTATCAGCTACCCTGGACAAGCTAAGAAACGCCAAATATTTATCATCTCTAGACATAAAGTCGGCCTATTGGCAAATACCCCTAACGGAATCTTCGAAGCAATTCACGGCTTTTACAATACCGGGTAAGGGGTTATTCCAATTTACCCGAATGCCTTTTGGGCTTCATAATGCACCAGCGACCTGGCAATGTTTTATTGACAGGGTACTTGGGGCAGACCTCGAACCTCACGTATTTGTTTATCTGGACGATGTTATTATTGTCGCGGATACGTTTAAGACGCATCTTGCCGTATTACAGGAGGTTCTGAGGAGGCTAAAATCCGCTGGTCTGGCACTAAGTAAAGACAAATGTGAGTTTTGTAAGCCAGAGTTAAAATATCTGGGGTACCTGATTAATCAAAAAGGCCTTCTTGTGGACCCGGAAAAGGTAAAATGCATGGTCGAATTTTCACGTCCCTCAACGGTGACAGGAGTACGCAGGTTTATTGGTATGGTGTCGTGGTATCGTCGCTTTGTACCAAATTTTTCCAACCTAACAGCCCCAATCACGGATATGTTAAAAAAGAAAAGGAAATTTCTGGGGAGCGAAGCATGCGAAAATTCGTTTAAGCTCCTGAAAGAAAAGTTAGTCAGTGCACCGATCCTAGCTTGTGCTAATTTCGACATTCCGCTTGCCGTTCATACTGACGCATCTGGCTATGGGATAGGGTCAGTGTTGACGCAAGAATGTGATAAAGGTGTGATCTGCTATTTAAGTCGAACGTTGACGAAAGCGGAACGCAATTTCTCCACTACCGATCGTGAGTGCTTAGCGGTGCTATGGGCAGTCGAAAAGCTTAGGCTTTATTTGGAGGGAAGTACTTTTACGGTTATCACCGACCACCACTCCCTGGTATGGCTTAGTAATTTAAAGGACCCACAAGGTCGATTGGCCAGGTGGGCCGTTAAGCTACAACAGTACGATTTTAACATCGTTCATCGTAAGGGAAAGGAACATTTGGACCCAGATGCTCTTTCGAGGGCTGTACCTGTACATTCGTTGAATTTGGTGGTCTTTCCAAGATGGGTGGTACCAGAAAATTGTAAAGAATGTCAGGGAGGATCCTGATGCCTACCCTGATTGGCGACTAGAAAGAGAGATTCTCTATAAATATGTGAACCCTAGGTTGCCAAACCCCACGTCCGAAGCAGAGCAATGGAAAATTGTCGTAGCTAAAGACCAACGGACCGGCCTTTTGAAAGAGTATCACGATGATATCTTAGGAGGGCATGGCGGAGTTCGGGAGACCTTAGATAAACTAACGGCACGATACTATTGGCCCAAAATGAAAAGAGAGGTAGCGAATTACGTAAGACAGTGCATAGTGTGTCAAACAGTTAAACCAAACCTACACAGTCCGGCAGGACTGATGTTATCAAGGGGAAACGTAACGAAGCCATGGGAGATGTTATGCATCGATTTAGTAGAGCCACTCCCCCGGTCCACTAAGGGCAATTGCTTCATTCTTACTGTGGTGGACTACTTTTCGAAGTTTCCCTTGTTCTTTTCGCTGCGCTCGGCGACAGCAAAGGCAGTAACGGCTATAATGGAGGAACAAGTGATTTTGGTTTTTGGCGTACCTCGATGGATAGTCTGCGACAACGGGGTGCAATTTAAGAGCAAAGAGTTCTCATCATTAGCTACAACCTACGGGGTGACGATTAATTTCACAGCTTTTTACCACCCACAAGCCAACCCGGCTGAAAGGGTTAATCAGACTCTTAAAACCAAACTAAGGGCGTTTGTGGCAGACAACCATAATAGCTGGGATGGGCTCCTACCCAAGGTTGCGTGGGCTATCCGTACGTCGACTAACGAAGTGTTAAAAACCAATCCCTATTTTGTTTTTTTTTGGTCGAGATATGCCGGTTAAGGGGGCTAACTCGCAAATTCCATCCGACGGGTTTTTGGTCGAACGTGCAGACGAGCTTCCATGGCATAAGTCACTGGGGATTATAGTCAATGACGTGCGGCACAGGCTACAACTAGCGAATCAGGCCTCGGCAAGGCAGTATAATATGCGACGATGGGACGTTCAGTTCTACCCCCATGACTTAGTCCTGCGAAAGAATTTCGTATTATCCGATGCGGCGAAATTCTTTACGGCCAAGTTAGCTCCTCATTTTATTGGACCATTTAGGATACTTCGTAAGGTTTCTGGGTGGACGTACGAATTGCAGGATATGAATGGGAAGGTCGCAGGGACTTGGCATGCTAAGGACCTAAAATTATACGAGTATAACCAGGCAGACGCTGGGAATTGAACTGTGAAAACTTCCGGAAGAAAAGGGGGAATGTTATAATTTAATTGTTAAGGTTGGGCGTAGCGAAGTTTTCAACTCTTCTCCATACGACTATTCCTTGGCCACCTCAGGTTAAGCTTTAGCCTGGGTGATGCGGCGCCGGAGCCTAAGCATTGGGTTGTGAGATCAAATCCAAGTGGGCAGGAAGTTTCTTTTTTTTTGTTACGACCTGTGACCTTAGTTCCCCCTTATAGGTCAAGTTGGTGAGTAAACTAGGAAGAGCGAGATATCGGGATAGCCGCAATGGTGTGGGAGATCATTCGATTCTGAGACCTCCGATCGAGTAGTGGGAACAAAAAAAAAACAGAGCGGGTGGAAACAGATTTTGACAGGAATATTTCCGATAATTGCCGAAAAAGGAAAAGGTGTGGTTTTTCTCCACGGGTGGTGTCTAAGTTACTTAGGGAGATAACGATTTCATGTATTCGGTATAAAGTAATGGACTTGGCCGGGATTCGAACGCACGACCTTCCATTCCGTAAGCGAATACACTACTACTGCACCATTGCCACCCGTCTGTAGCCAAAAATTAGGCCTTTAAACTGGACCTAGAGAGCTGAAATTTTAACCATATACTCTCTAGGGTCACGAAATAATCAAGTTTACGAATTTTTGAAATCCGCCCACAGACACGCCCCAAATTAAAAAAAACCAAATTTTGGGAAAAAATCGAATTTTGAGCCAGAAAGCTGAAATTTTTTATATATGATCTATGACTCCTAAAACTGCTCGGGATAAAAAAATTTCAAAATCCGTCCACTGACACGCCCACAAATAAATAAAATAATTTTTTTATACCCTATTCTAAGGGTATATTAATTTTTGAAAATCCAAAGTTTCAGCTAGGGAGCTGAAATTTATAGTGTATACTTTCTACGGGCTTTTTATGCTCATGTGTAAATATTTTCAAAATCCGCCTACTGACACGCCCACAATTAATTTTTTTTTTTTTAAAGTTCAAAGTTTGAGCTAGGGAGCTGAAATTTATAATATATACTCTCTAGGGGCCCTTTATTCTCATGTGTTAATTTTTTTTAAATCCGCCTACTGACACGCCCACAATTATATAAAACAATTTTATTGAAACACCCAAGTTTGAGCTAGGGAGCGTTTTTTTTTTTTGATAAAATCCTTTAAATGTTATATAACAAAATATGTAGAGCGTTCTTAACAATTCAACCATACTTAGACTTTTTTCACGCCCACTTATGAGGGATAGGAATAAGAATAGGGTATCCAACAGTTCGCCCAAGCGGACTGTAGCCCGTCCCTATGTTTTTTTTGTTTTTGCTTAAATTCTGATATTGTTTTAATTATTCTTATTCTTTGCCTTTTTTTTATTTTATTTATTACTATATGTGGTTGTTGGGACATCCTGTTTTGTTGGGTTTATTCTCATTTGGGGAATTAAGTGTGACACACCCCTGTAGCCGTGTGGGCTAAATTGTGAACTCAAGGGTGACAACGTTGTGGCCCTTTTGGGAAAGGGGTGTCTTCGAATCCCAGTTTGGGTAAATTTTTCTTATAAGTTATTTTTTTTTACATTGCCGGATTGGAGTTTTATTTTTTTTTTTTTGAATTTTAAATAAATAAGCTTACGTTTGTAAGGACAGATTTTTTTTGTTGTCTAACGTTTTTTTTTTGTGCTCAATCCGATACGCAAACTCTTCCAGGTAGTCGCGATTCTTGCGGAAGCAGGTCTCGGGACGCTAAGATTAATCGCGTGGCGCCCATTTACCATCAATATCCCACGACCATCTTCATTGGGTCAGTCGGCTCTTAGTGTCCTGTATCGCGGAAGTGGACCGTAACAACTCTCTAGCCGCAAAATGTATGTTTTACCGAAATAAGGAGAGAAAAAAAAAAAGATTCTCTAATGACCAGTTGGAAGAGAAATCATGGAAAAGAGAGGAATGAGAGTAGGATCTGCGAACTGCGAGTCATTTTAAGTCGAACCGTGCAATGTCGTAAAAGTGCACGTTACATTTTTTGAAAAAAAATGCATAAGTGCAAAAATTTAAATAAAAGTTTTTGGTTTAGATCACCTGCAAATGCAGACTTAAGTTTAATCCTCACGTTAATTTAGTGCAAATAAAGGGTGAGTGATTATTTTATTTTAATTCTTTGTCCGGTTTCCTTAATATAATTTTTAAATAGGCACAAACATTTAAATAAATAAATGGAAACCATTATCGAGGCGATCACTGACCATCCTCTGTAAAACAAAGGGGTCAGGATCGCCATTTTTTTCTTGGAATTCGTTAGAATTAAAATGCCTTAAAAATTAACAACGAAACGAATAGTGTTACAAATATAGTGCTGTAATCATACTATCTGGATATTTTTGATGAATACGACGGAAATTTATTTTCAAATGGTGTACGCTGAATAGAGTGAACATTTGAGTCAAGAAAACTATGACCTTCACACTGTGATCCCAAAATTTCACCGACATATTGTCCATATTGTTTCTTGTTCTTTTGCTGTATTCATTGTTTTTTTTGTACAAAGGTGGATCGAAAATTACTTCATTAAATATTTATACATATCCAAAGCAAACGAGCAACATAAGATTTAAACTCACTTTTGATGCAGCCGGATGTCATCGTTGATATTTTAAGTTAAATTTTTTTGTAATCTTTTTGCGTGATTATTTCTTGATTTTTTTCTTACTATATACGAGTATTAAGTTTTGCTTCCTTTTTTTTGTAATTTTTTTTGTAACTTTTAAGTCGTTTTATTTTGTAAAAAAAATCGCGTTCTCTGTCGCCCCGTTTTCTTTCGGTTAAATCCCGTGAAAAGGGCTGTAAAAAGATAAGCCTTCGCCCGCTAAAGAGAGCTCCTTTTAGGTAGGTAGTCGTATAAAGAGAAGTCGCATGAGAAAAACGCATGCAGTTAGGGTTGCGACGGTAGGAACAAAGTTTTTGTTTTAACCAGGTTTAAGTTTTTTTTTGTTTTCTTTTAATGTTAATTTAGTTTAAGTTCTCATTTATATTAGTTAATTAATAAATTTAAAATCACGCTTTATGGTCCGAAGCTCGTTTCGTTTTAATGTGAGCACTTAAGTGCTTAATGGCGTGCTAATTTAAAATTTCAGGGGAAGTCTAGGGTGCGCTAGAATTACTTCGGCGAGATGGTTTAATTGAGGACAACGTCGCCATATTGGGGAAATCCAAAATGGCCGCCGGATTTCCAGGTGGGGAGGGAAAAGGTCATCGCTGATCAACACCGCAACGCCCTCAGTGTGGTAAGCCCAGTCCGTCCGTAAATGTAGTTTAAAGAAACGGTTTTTTTATTTGGCATGTTTTATGTTTCGTCATAGGTTTCGTCGTGTAGCGTGGACAAGAACCACCCCATTCGGCGAGCTTAGCCGTGCTTCGCCAGCACGCCGCACTCCTCGATCTCGGCCTCAAATCGATTAAGGATACACTCGTGAATCGATTTGATGACCTGAACTTAAATAATGTGCGAGATAAATCACAAGAAGTTCGTTCTGACCGAAGTAATCGTGAAAACATCCCCACAGACTTTGAACAATTTTTAAACGCCTCTTATTCTACCCAGCATCGTCCTCAACGAACTCCGATTCATTCAAATGCGTCGTCCCCGTCAACGTGTAAGATTGGGAATGGCAGATTTCTTTCGACGGAACAGAGAACGTAAGCGATTTCTTGTTTAAGAGGCCTCTACCCAAAATGTTCTACAAAAATTGGAACGTGAAGCGCCATCTATCTTTGACTTCTGACTTGCAACCTAGCATCCACTTGCAATCCAATCACAATCAACTTGCAAAAGGACTTAGTGGGCGTACCTTTAGTGATATATGGCATGACAAACGGGTTTCGTAGATTGTAGGTATCGTATGTTGATCGTGTGTGTAGGGTTGTTTTTCGTAAGATATGTGGATATCAATACAATTTTGTTCTTGCTATTTTTTTCGTCGTAGAAACAAGAATCAAATGAATGTTGGAGTGAGAAGAAAAAATTAGGTAGGTATCCGTCAGCTAAGCGATGTTTGATGGTATTGTTTTGAGTTGTGAACGATGCACATTCTGCAATACATTTATACTTCGGGATAGGTCATTTTCAGGCATGTTATAATTGTATAATATTTTCTATATTTCTATCGCTACGGCTGGATTTTTGCCTTATAATTTTCTTTCTCTTGTTCCTCAAATTGTAGTATGGATAAAAGAAGTTAGTGAATGTTGGGGGGGGGGGGGATAGAGCGTAAAATATGTTGGTTTCATTGCTTTAGGTTTCGCTCCAGACTCCTGGATTTGACATATAAAACATGAATTTGGTATTACTCTGAGATTTTGCAGATAAAATGGTATAGGCCCTTCCATCCATTCAAAAGAAAAAAACTCGCCCAAACGTATGGCTGAAAGCTTTATTTAATTTATTTTATTTTGGAACTTAATAAGAAAATAATATACATAGGTACCTGGTAATGTAGTGTCTGCTACTCTGCTGTACCTAATTAGCTTAGATTATTGTCGGTCTCCTCAAGTATCCTGTGATTGTGGTTTTCGCACTTCCATTCCTCGAGTAATACGAGGATCCACTGATTCTGGTAAAAACCAGTTTTCGTAAAATGTGTTTAACTGTCCGATCATTTTTGTTTTCCAAAAATCGTGATCGACATCTATTACTTCTATATAAATGTTAAAAGCACTACCACCCCAAATTTCCAATATGCATTTTTCTCGCTTACATATATGCAATTGGCCTTGAATTTGGTAGTAATAGTTGTGTCTTTTATTAAGACCTTTTATGATACCATCATCAGAAACCGTTATGTATTTGATTTTTTGGTTTTTTATAGCATCCGTAGGATCGCATCCAGCTATGCTTAATGGACATTTTATTTCTACCAAGGAATCGTCGTCAATAAGTCCATCTGGAGAAGCACCAAGAAAGTAATACTCCTCATCGATAAAAATTCCTGAGTTCGATATACTTCTGCCCAATTGCTGTTCCAGTTGCAGCCTCGCAGTGTCTTCGTTAATTTTTCCATACATGAAGGAAGGTGTTAATAAGGTCGTGGGATGTACAAGTATTTTAACATAACCTTCGAATCTTTTGCTTTGCATATTTGTCCGAAATATGAGGCTGTCAACATTTTCTTTCTGATATTCAACCATTTTTCATTACTGCACTGTCCCAATGTTTGTTTTTCTAAAAGCTGGCGATTGTTTTGATTTTGCTTTAGTTGTTCTATTAGACAATTTTTCTCTGCAATGAATTTGTCTTCATCCATGTCTGGTTGGTGGCAACTGGTACCATACCCAAAATCTTTGACAACACCTGTCCGGTTTATGCGATACAGTTTACTCTTACGATAAACATTTCTCGCATTTCATCTGTGGGTTTGTAACACGCTTTTCCGGAGTCGCCGAATTTCCATTTGTTTTGCCAGGGAATTTGAGCTATGTCCATATAGATGTTTAAACAGTTCAGAGATCTGCCCTTTAGAGTTAAACTTTACAGCTGCTGCTGTACACCTGGCTGAATATCCTTGCCCAAGTGAAAAGTTGATTCTTTTTCCTCGTACTAGTTTGGTTACAATAGAGTTGTAGTGCTCGGCAAGATTGTTAGTGAATCCAAGATATAGACTCTTGGCGTTCATAATAAGTCTTCTTGTAGGAATCATCACTGTATCATAAGGACCATCTGATTTCATCATGGGAATTAAATTCACGTCATTCTCTTTACATTTTTCTTTTATGTAGGGTGGGCATTCGTTGTGATCTCCAAAAACATGATGAATAACATTGCTGATATCTGCTTTAATTAAAGGTATTGCTTCTTCCTCGGATTGGCTTTGCTGTCGTCTGAACTTAATGACACTCAAAATATCCTTCCGTATTCTTTCAAGTCTTATATTTAAGGCTCCTTTTAATCCTGTTTTACAACCTCTTGATATGTTCTCTAATTTATTTCTAAAATTTCGCAACGGCAACAGCGCAAAAAAATAATAATTGCCCACAAACGGCAACAGCGCAGTGCTACATTATCCCCTTTAGCCTAAACCACCATTCACCAATCTTCCAATCCACCCAGACTCAATAATATTCACGGAGTGAAGGGTACCTTTCTATGCACTTTTCAATAATCAACATTTCTACAACGATTTAGCTTTATGAAACTTTAGGGTATCTATCTGAAAATCCTGAGTAATATCATGATTTTATTTTTGTAGTATTGTTTATTAGTTTAAATAATTTTCTGTAAACAAATTTTAAACTGAAAGTATAAGCTAGATCCACATCTTGAAAAGTGCCTTTATCAACCCCTCACTCATTTTTACAGAAATAGATCTGCTTACACATACCCACATCCACACAGGACACATGATTTCTTTTATTGAAATCGCACTTCAGACTTCACACCAAACCGGTTTCATTTAGAACACACCTCCGAGAGCAGTAAAACACAAGATAATCACTTTATGGTTTATTGCGTGCTGTTCTGATTGGCTGTTCAGACCAGGCCACACAACTACCGCCACCTTCACGGGAAATCCGGAATTATTTCTAGCTAAAGTTGATAAACTAAGCAACGTACAAAATAATTTTTTGAAAAAATATGTAATTTAAACTCGGTATTTTGTGACAAAATATACGTAAATAAATATATATTTTTATTGAATCTGTTAGCTGATATGATACTTTGTTGTTCTGAGTAAAAATTAAAACATACGTGCATCATTATTCACATGAAAAACGTAGTTCAATATTTCAAAATATTGTTTGTTTTTAAACACCTGTATTTTCCAAATCAGTGTAAAATTTTAAGATCTGTCTTGCTGTTTTGGATATTACCTTTTAGCTGAGCTAGTGATCTCAGATGTACAGTACTCCGTCTTATCATGGTTTGGAAAATAGTAAATCGATTTAATGCAAATTTTCTCAAACACCTTTGGGAATTCTTTAAATAAAATGTAACTGAGATGTTTTTTTAAAAAAATATTCCAATAATTTTCAAGACGAAATTATGTTCTTTCAAGTCCATTAAGTTTCAATTCAGTAGCTCCAGTAATAATTTATCAGTTTGAGAAACAGAATGCCATTTTTTCCACTTTTGCTCGATTTCTGGGTAGAGGCCTCTTAAAGTTGAAACACTTAAAGAACGATTGGAATCATGTTCTTGCCAATTTTCGCATACTTTTAAAAGGAAAGGCGGAGTCATGGTTTTGGTTTTTTCTATAGCAGATTCCTTCAGCATCATATGAACGGCTGAAGTTTGCAATCACAAAAGAATTCGGAGAATTTAAAAACGACCACGATCACATTCTAAAAATGATAGCGCGACGTCAAGGGTATAACGAACCTTTTGATGATTACTATACCGATGTACTTCGTATGAATGCTAGAATGTGAGACCCATTAAGTGAGGTCAAATAGCTAGATCTTTTGAAGAAAAATGTTAAATAAAGCTTAGGTCCCCTTCTCTTTCCATACCAAGTAACTGTGTTGCGGTCAAATTGCCCGCAACAAGAGCCATTCTCTTTTTCCCTTGACCCTCCTTTTACACTCCCTCTTTTATCGGTTTGCGTTCCATGGTCTAAAGAAGTGGAGGGGCAACCATGGTTCCATCAGCCATTGGTCCACGTCTCTGGAGCCTTGGGGAGCAACCACCACAGGTGACTGGAAGGGCCGGAGGCCCAGGCCCAAACCGAATACAGACGGACTGTCTGTAGAGACGAATACAGACGAACGGTCTGTGGAGACAAATACAGACGGACTGTCTGTGGAAGCTAAGACAGACGGGCGGTCTGTGACGACGACTGCAGACGGACAGTCTGTAAAGGCGGGGTGCAAGTGAAAAGCACTCCGCAACCAGACGAATTGTCTGCAACGGCAGGGTGGAACCAACGCAACACTAAAACATCCACCCTGCAAATACAAATGTAATTCGCGGGCGGCCTGTCCGAATAAGTCAAAGGCCCAGAAGCGAATATTGATCTACCACCGACACGGTAGTGAGTTTGGTTCGATGAGGGAAGGGACGACGCTCCCTTTTGACCCAACTCCGTCGTGGGAGCACCGTAGAAGCAGCAGAGGAGTGCGGGCGGGCGGCCCTGTAAAACACCCTCACAACAAACGAGCGACAGAACGTAAAACACCACCATTCGCTCAGCCAAAGAAACAATTACCGGCGAGAAAACACCACCAACAAACACAACACTTCAAAACCGAGACGGGGGTTGTAGGCGAACGCCCCAGAACACGTCGACATAACAAAACGTGATTAAGCCACAAATTAATAACGGCTGAGTGCCCAACATAAATTAAATTTATGTGAAGAATGGCACACGATCTGCATATCCCTTTCCCCAAAATCTGCGCACGACTCTACCGAGGTAGCATAGGAAATTGCGTAATATAAATAGAAAGGTTCATACCAACTCCTTAGTTCTGCGATCCCAAATAGTCGCTGGGCCTGGTCCTAGGGATGGACATCTTGAAAAAGATTGGTATTCTCCGTATCCTGAAATTATCCATGTGGTTGTTTCGTCTTTTGAGGGGATAATTTTATCAAAAAAAAAAAAACATTTTGCAGTTGGCATGTTGTTTGCAAAACTATTTCCTTGCTCGAATGCTTTTGTTTACTTCGCGAAACGTCAAAAAGGGCATGGGCTGAATAAAGGCAGATCCAGGGTCGGTCGGAGGGTTTGTTCATTGCTGAGTTAGAGCAATGGGCGAATTCACTGAGTGAGAGGTCGCCTGAAGGGCGTGCGAACATTAGCGGGTTCATGTCAGCGCACTTATGTGAGAGTACATAGCGCCGCAGAAGAGGGCATGGACCGTCAAATGTCTAAGTATGTGTGAGTATGGGGAGTACGAAACAGTTGACCTCTTCAGCGCTACAGCTGAATGGTCGCGTTAGAACTGTCGTTGGCTCTGCTTCCCCACTTATGTATGGAGGTGTGAGTGAGGATGCCGGCCGGCCGAATGGACAAAGCCAGCTGGTAAATCACTTCTTGGTTGGCCAGGCAACGAGGTAGTTTGAAATTGTGAAAACGTCCAGGAGGGATTTTTTTTGATTATTAACAACAAAAAAACTAAAAGTGAATAAAAGCAAATTTCGAGGAAGGAAGTAGGAGCAAGGATCACGTAGAGGGAGCTCGGGATAATTTTCAAGGAGCGATAGGACGATTGTCGTGGCGGGACTAGACCCACCCACTTGCAGGACGAGGACTAAGGAGTTGAGAAAGAAATGCTAAGTATTTTTGTGGAATATATTGATATATCAATAGATTAGTCGTGATAGTTAGGCAGTGCTGGTGATAATTTATAACCTCGGTAGGATCGTGTTTCGAAATTCTCGGTTAACGACGGGACACGCGACCTATTACTTACGGAATATTTTCCACCCCTCGGGAGAACGCGATCGTGTGGTATCCTGGGAATTTCTTTTTCTTTCATCCCCAAACGGCTGTCCAGTAACCGCAATAAAATTTTGCCGTACTCCAACGGAATTTTTATAACGTGCTACAAAAAACTTTTTCTCTTTTATTTTTTTGTTCCGCTCGTTTTGGTCGAATATTTCGGTTTCACAATTCTCCTTAAAATTGTGTGGCGCCCATTTTTCTCCATATTTTTCAGGTCTTGCGTTGTGACGTGAATCAAAAGTTTAATTTAAACCGTGCTGAGCTACCGGAAAATCAGCATATCCATTTGCTGGCTGTTGCAGTCGCGCTCTTCGCACCTTCATTATCAGTTCTGAAAGGGATGAAACGATACCTTCAAGGTATCGAGTACTTGTACTCGATACTAGTATCGAAAAAAAGTATCGAAAGTACTCGGGTATCGGATGAAAAGTATCGATACCTACTTGAATCGAATGAAAATTCCAGATTAAAACACAATCATTAATTTTTCAAGTTTTTATTTTTCAGAAGAATAAAATACATTTTGTGGAATATTTCCTAAAAACATCAGTTTTTCTAGATGTTTTCCACTTAATCGGTTTCTGGTTTTGCTGATTGTTGCCCCCGCCTTGGAAAACAATCTTTCACAAGGTACTGACGAAGCAACAACCACCAAAAACATCTTTGCATGTTTATATAAAGAAGGGAAAATGCTTTCATATCTTCCCACTCTTCGAGTGGATTGGATTTCAAGTTAGAAGAAACAGGAGAAGACAAATATGATGTAACGAAATCATTTTTAACAGACGTTTTTTTTCTTTTCTGATTAATTACGAGTGCCTTGTGATGCTTCCAAAAATCGAAATCTTCTGGCGTTTCGTCGATATCTGAGTCACTACTAGAAATGGACATATCTGCATTAACAAGTTCGTTTAGCTTTTGGACGGCTCTTCCACAAGCACTGGGGTCTCGAAAATGTATGTTTTTGAACCTAGGGTCCAACAACGTTGCTAATGCTACGTTCTCATTATATTCGATATTCTGAAATCTGCGATGCAATTCTGTGTATACGATTTTATGCACACAGTTCACACTATCATAATTTGAAGAGAATGTTTTTAATTCTTTTTCCAAACAGTTCAGCATTGGAATTATTTGAGAGACAGTAGTATACTTTTCACCCGAGGATTCTTTAGTTACATATTCAAAAGGCTTTAGTAACTTCACTAATTGCTTGGATATTTCGATTTCTGTACTATTCAGCATTTCAGGGCTGGAGCAATCATCAAGAAGAAGGTCAGAACAAATTTTGGAAAGTTCCAAAAATCTTTCTATCATATAATAGCATGAATTCCATCGTGTGCACACATCCAATAAAAGTTTCTTCGTGGAACCTTCAGAAACTCCAGAAATAATTTGCAGCTTACGAAGTTTATCGGAGTTCCTAACGCTATTTTTTACCCATTTCACGATGGTTCTTATCTAAAAAAAAAACAGAATTTCGTATTAAAATATTGGAGAAAAAAACTCGAGAAGCAAAAATACCTTCGTTATTATAGGTTTGATTGAATCATTCTTTATTCCAGCTTCGACGATCAGGTTTATTGTATGTGGGAAACATGGTAGATGTTTTTTCCCGGAAGCTAAATTCCTTATAGCTGCGACCATGTTTGTTCCATTGTCTGTTACAAAACATCTTATTTTTTCGATCGGGATTTTCCATTCACTTAAGATGTCTTCTAAGATTTTTTTAATGTAATCGGCTGTGTGACTTTCACTTAGCTCTCTTGTAGCATGTTACAATTTACAAGCGAAATTCCCTCAAAGAAATACAATGTTACGCCTAAGAAACTTTTTTCTTGCATAGTCTCTGTCCAAATGACCAATGTTACACAAAAATCACTAGCTTTTTAAATTTTTGTCTTATATTGTAATACAGTCACTTCATATTTTTCAGCAAGCCTTTTTTTTAAATATGTGCTAGAAGGAACTTTATACAAAGGTGCAGCTTCCTTCATAAGTCTCAAAAATCACTCTCCTTCGACAACGTTGAAGGGACGCATATCTTTGCATATGAAAAATAAAATACCCAATGTTAGTTTTTCACACTTTGATCCTCCATCTAAATAAGAAACAAAAAAGTTATAAAGTTGTACTTGTTCAAATTTTGCATGACAGATAATTCTATTGAACGAAGACTTAATGGCGTTGTATTCTTCGTCTTGAAACTTTTGTTTTTTTCCAGAAGATTCGGCGTATACTTCTGCTGCTTCTTCTGTTGCAATCGCTGCAGATGACGTTGAAGCCAGCGAATCTACATCTTGGGACATTTGATTTGCAGAATAATCAGGATCTGAATGTGATCTTTCTGTAGTCGCCTTAATATAATATAAAATTATAAATACAAAATGCAAAAAAAACTGATTAATTAACTTACTTTGATAATACGTGTTGTTTTGTTAAAATTATATGGTGGCTCCTCAAATGTTTGTGCAAATTGGAAGTATTTCCGCAGTATTTTACTTCTTTAAAGCATCTTTTGCAAGTCGCGTCAACTTTATTTTTTTTCGTAAAATATAACCATATTTCTGAAGTTGGCGGGCTCATTTTTAATAATTTATTAATAAACGATTGAACAAAAGCGACCAAACTCACCACTGACAAACGATTTAAGACTTCAGAATTTACGACTTTAGATAAAAGCTCTCTAGGAATGCGTTTAGTTAATTCCATTTTGTAAACGAATTCATAAAGGCTGTAAGAGTGTGCGTAAAGAGAGATAAAATGCGTGGTGTTTGTGTTTAAGTAATGCAAGAATTCGTATGTGTGTGAGGAAACTGTGTGATTTCTGTTTTGTGCTAAGAGGAATACAAAATTGCATGAACATTGAGTATGTGTGTGAAACTAGGTTGCGTGTTAAGTCAAAGTGCAATATTTCATTCGATGCAAGTACTTTTATACGATACCTACTTGGTATCGCAACCAAAGGTATCGATTACCAAAATACTTGGTATCGAATCAAAGTATCGAGTATGTACTTGTATTAACTTGTATCGATTCATACCTAGTTCTGATTTGACAGATCGGTAAATTTCGTTTTCGGTAGTGGCGACTGCAAGTTCGCTATTACATTTAATTAATTTATTTCGTTGTTTTTTTCGCCAATTAAATTTTCTTCAACACTAGTTTCGCGTTTAATAAAAGTGCAACAAATTGACGGCCAACGTGGGGCTTTTCTTTCGGCTTTCTCGTGTTAAATCGTGTTCGCGCGTTTTGCTGGAAAAGAAAATATATTGTAGGGAAATTGTCGGTACAAGCTGGGGGGTCCTTTGTACAGACATACATTTATTTAGGGAAGTTTGGTGTTGTTCTAAAGTGCTTTTTACTTTTTGAGTTATCTTTTCACAGATTTCGAGTGGCTGCAGATAGTGGATCTAGGCATATATATTCAATATACAGCTCATCAACCGCTAGCAGGAAAAAAAATTGCAGTTTGGTGTTACAGTGCGTGCTGTTTTCTTCAGCGCTGAAACCGGTAGGAGTAAGAGAGATAACCAGAGGTAACTCGCCTGGTTATCAACAAGTATGTGGATTTTTTTTTCTTATTTTCTTTGTTTCGTGCTCTAGTTATAAATATACAAGGTATAGGTAATATATATAGTATAGTGCAAGTTATTTCGTTACAAAAAAAAACATTTTTTATCCCTACAAACAGTTGGAGGAAAGAACCAAGTAATTGTTGTTAACTAGTTGTGCGGTCGTTCAGTACATAAACAGAGATTATTATCGAGTGCATTTATCTCGTTCATAAAGAAAAATTATTAGTTATATAAACACATATTGCGAGGAGATCAACAAGTAGGTGGATTTTTGTTTTGTTTTAAGGACAAAGAAATATACCTATTATTATTGAGTGCATTCAATTCGTTTATTACAACAATATTATTCATCTCCACATATATACAACATCCCTTTATCTCCAGGTAAATCACAGACTTTGATCGCGTTCATCATATTATTTTTCTATATATTTGAGAACAGCCACTGAACCATATATTTAGTTACACATATCGATACCTACCTTTTTAAATAATATTTTAGTCAGCGCATATCCCATTTCATATTACATACATACGCTCATTGCGGGGCACAGTAACAATTAGGGTACTCTGGATTCTTACCATCAATTCTGTTTTAACCATACCCATATTAGATAGGTCACCCTTTGAACCTACTTTTCTCTAATATATAATATTACGTCTTTTGTAATGCCATCGCGTAATCACGTCGGAGGACATAGGTACATCGAGACGGACATTTCCTGATTTGAACTTTGGGGTTATCTCGGAGTAATTTTAAATTCCTGAATCTATTGGGACTTTCTAGTATTGTTCTCTTAGTAAATAATTGAATAAGTGGTGAAACATTTTTGGACGTGGTTAGTTCGGGTTCATTCATCATTATTATTGTTGGAATTTTTATATCCAGGAAAGATTCTTTTGTGGGATTTTAGTTTTGTGGTTTTTATTGTGGATTTGCGGCGACCATATCCCGACAACCTTGTGAGTTTCTTACATACTCCCAGTTACTTAACTGAAATACAATCGTTTTAGACGTTCTTCTATTGAACGGTCGTAGGAAATATATCAACCCATTCGAGTCGTTACGTCGTATCCGGGGTGCAAAGTAATTTGACATTCTTCTTGGGTTTCGTTACCAATTGTTGTCGTTCGGATACTCTCCTTGGGAGTACATATCACCTAGTTATTTTCCTTTTTGGTACTTTCCGGTAATTACATAGATTCCACTTGCTCACTTTTGGCATTCGTTTTGAGGTTTATAGATTCCAGCCGCCTTATATACCCAAAGTGCTTTCTTCTGGTCATTCCTCTTTGGGTTATTTGTCTTAGTGGGTCTGACGTGAATTCATCAGTCGCTCCTGACATTGTTCTTCGGTTTTACGGATTTCAGTCGTTTGCGGGGTTTTTTTTCTCTTCCTTCTGAAATGGAGATTAACAGATTATCGGCGGATGAGCTGGCTTATGAAGTCGAGGCGCGACTCTTCCCAACAGGCACCGTAGAGGCGATGAGGAAGTCTCTAAGAGCGGCACGGATGTTGGAGCGACGGGGTTCTATGGGTGGGGTAGACAAGAATTACCCGTTTACTTTTGAAGAGGATAGAGATGCGGTCATGGATAAACTAAACGAGATAAACAATCTATTGCGGGAGCCTCCAAGAGATCCTAAGTCGAAGGATTACTTGAAGATTCTCACAAAGATTGAGTGGGCAATGGGCAGGATGGATCGAGCGAAAGCCAAGATGTTTTTTTTTTTTTTTTTTTTTTATAATTTGCGTGCGCTAAAGGGATTTCTTTTTTCTGTAGTGACACAGTACCCTTATAATGGTAAAACCACAGCGCAGGCATTTAGTTTGTTGCGCAAGTAGCTCCCAGCAATTCATTGCCTATTTTTGGGTGCTACTTACTGAAAGAATAGAAAGATAGGAAAGAAGTTTGGTGCGATGGGATTTTTTTTCTCAACAGGTGGCGCCTAAATTGCTTTAGGGAGATCAGTTTTTGTTGTGTGTATTCAATTTATAAAAATCATGGCCCTGGTCGGGATTCGAACGCACGACCTGTCAATCACTTTAGTGAATACACTACCATCGCACCATTGCCACCTGGACGAAAAGCTCCGTTTGAGGAACGAGCTAATCTTCGCGCTCGGGAAGCTTACTTCTGGGGGTGAGGACGCCGCCGAGGATAGCGGGGACGAATCCGAGGATGAGGACGTGCCGAAAATGAGGCGACAACCACAAGTGGAGACACCACCACATGGACGGATGAACCGGGACCCTTCGCCACCAACGAATTCTGCCTTTGGGAGAGACAGGGAGTCTTTCTCAAACGTTGGCGGACGAGGTGAACAACACGTTCAACATGAACGTTTCGAAAACTTATCCAAGTGGGATTTGAAGTTTTCAGGAGAACGATGCGGCGCTTCAATCCATGCCTTTCTAGAAAGGGTTGACGAGCTTCGGGAAGCGAGGGGGGGGTTACCATTTCACAACTTTTCAGGTCAGCAGTCGAACTTTTCGATGGGAAGGCGCTCCTCTGGTATAGGGCGGTTAGGAGGTCGGTCTGTTCATGGCAAGAGCTGGTGAGGGAGTTGAAGCTGGAGTTCCTCCCTCCAAATTATGATGATCTGCTCCTAGAAGAGATCAGGCGACGTACCCAAGGGAAGGAAGAGTCTATAGGGGTATATGTAGCGACAATGCAGAATATGTTTGGCAGGCTTTCGGAACCGATTTCGGAGCGGAGGAAGCTGTCAATCCTGCAGAGGAACCTGGCGCCATTTTACCAGACGCAGTTGGGATTGGCGGATCCCAAATGTGTCCAGGATT
The DNA here is from genome assembly GCA_949715645.1 of Portevinia maculata. NCBI lineage: Eukaryota > Metazoa > Arthropoda > Insecta > Diptera > Syrphidae > Portevinia > Portevinia maculata. The sequence continues at coordinate 180,998,331 of OX454526.1, forward strand.
TGTTGGCGCTGGGACGCAAATTGGAAACGGTGCGGGCAAATGTCGAAATATTTGCTCCGCCGCCAACGAGTCGCAGTAGGCACTTGCTGGAGCCAGACTTGGCTTATATCAGCACGGACGAACCCAGAATTTCGGTTGTCGCTCAAGACAACCAACAACGTCGGCAAATGCGTTGCTTTAATTGCGGCAGTGAGGGCCATTTCTCTAATAGGTGTTCCGCTCCTAAGCGTTGTTATGGTTGTGGTGCGGCAGGAGTGTATAGAAGGGATTGCCGACGTTGTTCGGGAAACGCGCAACGGACTCCTGGGTCAGCAGGACAGGAGCGCCGGCGCAATTAGTTAGGTCGTCTGCTGGCGACCTGTCCCCTTCTCAAATTCATCTTGGTTTTACTTTGGACGCAAACGGAGAAGATAATAGGCCATTTCTTAATGTTTCAATTTATGGAATTCAGTTTCTCGGTCTGCTGGATTCCGGTGCTTCACGCACTATTGTCTGTAGGGATGGGTGGGAGATTTTAAAACATTTAGGATTAGTTTTAGCAAAGAGTAGGATTAGCTCAGTGGCATTAGCCGATGGGGCGGGTATAGGAGTTTTGGGGGTAGTATCGCTACCGATTGTGGTACAGGACAAGTCCATATTTTTAGAGTGTTTGGTAATACCAGCTCTACCACACGTGATGATCCTTGGTGCAGATTTTTGGGCACTGTCGGGTGTAGTCCTGGATTTGCGATCAGGCGTGTGGAATTTCTCGAATCAGCAGTCGGTTGGTTCGATTTCCGTTCTTAAGGAAAAGTCCGAATTGGACGAAAATCAAACAAGGCAACTGGAGATTTTATAGGAGAAAATCTTCAAGGATATGCCAGAGGGATTAGGTTGTACCCAATTGGTCGAGCATAAGATTAGGACGTCGGCCGAACCGATTAAGCAAAGGTATTACCCGGTTTCGCCTGCAATGCAGGTTCATATTGATAAGGAACTGAAGGAGATGCTGGATGCGGGAGTTATTGAGAAATCAAGCAGTCCGTGGGCATCTCCAATCGTTCTTATCAGGAAAAAAGATGGGTCCTTTCGGTTTTGTGTCGACTATAGGAAACTTAATAAAGTTACAGATAGGGATGCTTATCCACTACCATACATTTCAACGACCCTAGACAAACTTCGAGATGCGAAGTATCCCACGTCCTTAGACATAAAGTCAGCCTACTGGCAGATCCCCATGGAGGAGGGATCACGACCGCTCACAGCCTTCACGGTTCCGAATAGAGGTCTCTTTCAGTTCAAGCGTATGCCTTTCGGCTTAAATAATGCACCGGCGACGTGGCAGAGATTTATCGACAGCGTTCTTGGTGCCGATCTCGAGTGTACTTAGACGATAATATTATCGTCACCAATTCTTTCCAACAACATCTTGAGATACTGGAAGAGGTCTTTAAGCGGTTATGTGAAGCGGGATTAAAAGTTAGCCGGGAGAAGTGCAACTTTTGTCGATCTTCTTTAAAATTCCTAGGTTATGCCGTTGATAGGAACGGACTTCACGTCGATCCAGAAAAGGTGGAAAGCATGGTTAGGATTGCTGCACCGAAAAACGTGAAGGAAGTTAGGAGCTTTGTAGGGACTATTTCTTGGTACAGGAGCTTTGTACCAAATTTCGCAGAATTAGTTCGCCCTTTGACAGATTTGTTGAAGAAGAGTAAGAAGTTTTCTTGGTCCGCAGAATGCGAAGAAAGCTTCCGAAAGGCGAAGGAGTGTTTAGTGACAGCACCGATCCTGACGTGCCCGGATTTTCAGCGACCTTTTGTGGTGCAAACCGACGCGTACTGTCACAGGAGTTTGAAGAGGGCGAGAAGGTCGTTTGTTACCTTAGTAGATCCCTCAATAGATGCGAGAGAAACTATTCAACGACCGAAAAGGAGTGCTTGGCTGTACTATGGGCAATTGAAAAGTTGCGACCGTACATCGAAGGAATTCGGTTCACGGTCGTGACTGATCATCACTCTTTGGTATGGTTAAGTAACCTTAAGGATCCGTCGGGTAGACTAGCACGCTGGGCAGTGAGGCTTAAGCAGTTTGATTTCCAGAAAGAACATGTCGTTCCGGACATGTTGTCGCGAGGAGTCCCGGTGGTAGCCGAGATCTTAGAGGCGGATTTGGACCCTTGGGTGGCGAAGATGGTGGCAGCTGTTGAAGCGAATCCGCTAGCATATCCAGCATGGAGAGTCGACAACGAACGCGGACAATAACGAATGGAAGTTAGTAGTGGGGAAAGCAGGCAGATTGGGGATTTTGCAGGAGTGTCACGACAGTCCGGTAGCGGGGCATATGGAAGTCCGAAAAACTTACGCTAGAGTAAGTTCCAAGTATTATTGGCCGAAAATGAAGAGGGATGTAACGGGGTACGTTAAACGTTGTTCTGTTTGCCAACAGGTGAAGCCGGTGAATAAGAAACCAGCTGGTCTCATGAAGGAGAGGGTCGAAATTTCAAGGCCTTGGGAAATGATTTGCGTAGATCTGGTAGGCCCACTTCCCAAGTCTAGTAGGGGTTTCATTTATATCCTGACGGTAGTAGATTATTTTACTAAATTTCCCTTGTTATTCGCGTTAAGATCTGCTACCGCTAAAGCAGTTTGTAGGGAGCTGGAAGACAATGTCTTCCTACTATTTGGCGTTCCGTCGGAATTGAAAACGCTTTGCCAGCCGTACGCGTCACAATTGAAATATACTGCGCATTACCATCCGCAAGCAAATCCTGCGGAGCGCATCAATCAGATAATAAAAACAACGCTGAGGGCGTATGTATCTGAGAATCATCGGAGTTGGGACTCCCAATTACCAAAGGTAGCGTGTGCAATACGCACCGCTCAACACGACGTCTTGGGTATAACACCCTATTATGCAAATTTTGGCAGGGATATGATTACTTGCGGTCGAGTCGTTGCTCCTGCAAGGGATCAATTAAATAGGGACTTAGGCGACGATAAAGAAGCAGCCACTCTAGGTAGTAGAGAAGAGGCAGGTAGTCGAAGTTTAGGGCCAATTGTAGATCAGGGTCAACAAATAGAGGGCGACGGGGAAACAGAAATTGCGGAACTAGAAAACCGCTTTAACCAATTAAGAGCAGATATAAAGAATAAATTAGCTGTGGCAGCCAAGAAGTCCGCGAAAGCCTACAATCTCCGTCGGAGAGACGTTCAATATCTCCCAAACGAGATTGTATGGCGAAGGAATTTCGCGCTATCCGACGCCGCTAATTTTTACTCCGCGAAACTTGCGCCGAAATTTATCGGCCCGTTTATAATCAAGAAACGCGTTTCCCCGTGGACTTATACTCTGACCGATGAGAATGAAAGAGATCGCGGCACATGGCATGTGAAGGACCTTAAGCCCTATCACAGAGCCGCCGAGGACTAGACTAGCAAGTCCCCAATTTAGTTTGTCAAAGTAATATATTTTATCTTAATTACGTTTGGAAGTCTAGACAGGCATATTGGCCAATGATGGAAAAAACCTTCCGCTGTTGTTCTGTTTTCCTTAGCCTCTGGAAATGGCTTGGGGTTCTTCGAAAACCAAGCACATTTCCTTGGAGGTGAGGGTGGGATTTGTTGCGGTCAAATTGCCCGCAACAAGAGCCATTCTCTTTTTCCCTTGACCTTCCTTTTACACTCCCTCTTTTATCGGTCTGCGTTCCATGGTCTAAAGAAGTGGAGGGGCAACCATGGTTCCATCAGCCATTGGTCCACGTCTCTGGAGCCTTAGGGAGCAACCACCACAGGTGACTGGAAGGGCCGGAGGCCCAGGCCCAAACCGAATACAGACGGACTGTCTGTAGAGACGAATACAGACGGACGGTCTGTGGAGACAAATACAGACGGACTGTCTGTGGAAGCTAAGACAGACGGGCGGTCTGTGACGACGACTGCAGACGAACGGTCTGTAAAGGCGGGGTGCAAGTGAAAAGCACTCCGCAACCAGACGAATTGTCTGCAACGGCAGGGTGGAACCAACGCAACACTAAAACATCCACCCTGCAAATACAAATGTAATTCGCGGGCGCGGGCGGACTGTCCGAATAAGTCAAAAGCCCAGAAGCGAATATTGATCTACCACCGACACGGTAGTGAGTTTGGTTCGATGAGGGAAGGGACGACGCTCCCTTTTGACCCAACTCCGTCGTGTGAGCACCGTAGGAGCAGCAGAGAAGTGCGGGCGGTCGGCCCTGTAAAACACCCTCACAATAAACGAGCGACAGAACGTAAAACACCACCATTCGCTCAGCCAAAGAAACAATTACCGGCGAGAAAACACCACCAACAAACACAACACTTCAAACCCGAGACGGGGGTTGTAGGCGAACGCCCCAGAACACGTCGACATAACAAAACGTGATGAAGACACAAATTAATAACGGCTGAGTGCCCAACATAAATTAAATTTATGTGAAGAATGGCACACGATCTGCATATCCCTTTCCCCAAAATCTGCGCACGACTCTACCGAGGTAGCATAGGAAATTTCGTAATATAAATAGAAAGGTTCATACCAACTCCTTAGTTCTGCGATCCCAAATAGTCGCTGGGCCTGGTCCTAGGGATGGACATCTTGAAAAAGATTGGTATTCTCCGTATCCTGAAATTATCCATGTGGTTGTTTCGTCTTTTGAGGGGATAATTTTATCAAAAAAAAACAACATTTTGCAGTTGGCATGTTGTTTGCAAAACTATTTCCTTGCTCGAATGCTTTTGTTTACTTCGCGAAACGTCAAAAAGGGCATGGGCTGAATAAAGGCAGATCCAGGGTCGGTCGGAGGGTTTGTTCATTGCTGAGTTAGAGCAATGGGCGAATTCACTGAGTGAGAGGTCGCCTGAAGGGCGTGCGAACATTAGCGGGTTCATGTCAGCGCACTTATGTGAGAGTACATAGCGCCGCAGAAGTGGGCATGGACCGTCAAATGTCTAAGTATGTGTGAGTATGGGGAGTACGAAACAGTTGACCTCTTCAGCGCTACAGCTGAATGGTCGCGTTAGAACTGTCGTTGGCTCTGCTTCCCCACTTATGTATGGAGGTGTGAGTGAGGATGCCGGCCGGCCGAATGGACAAAGCCAGCTGGTAAATCACTTCTTGGTTGGCCAGGCAACGAGGTAGTTTGAAATTGTGAAAACGTCCAGGAGGGATTTTTTTTGATTATTAACAACAAAAAAACTAAAAGTGAATAAAAGCAAATTTCGAGGAAGGAAGTAGGAGCAAGGATCACGTAGAGGGAGCTCGGGATAATTTTCAAGGAGCGATGGGACGATTGTCGTGGCGGGACTAGACCCACCCACTTGCAGGACGAGGACTAAGGAGTTGAGAAAGAAATGCTAAGTATTTTTGTGGAAAATATTGATATATCAATAGATTAGTCGTGATAGTTAGGCAGTGCTGGTGATAATTTATAACCTCGGTAGGATCGTGTTTCGAAATTCTCGGTTAACGACGGGACACGCGACCCATTACTTACGGAATATTTTCCACCCCTCGGGAGAACGCGATCGTGTGGTATCCTGGGAATTTCTTTTTCTTTCATCCCCAAACGGCTGTCCAGTAACCGCAATAAAATTTTGCCGTACTCCAACGGAATTTTTATAACGTGCTACAAAAAACTTTTTCTCTTTTATTTTTTTGTTCCGCTCGTTTTGGTCGAATATTTCGGTTTCACAATTCTCCTTAAAATTGTGTGGCGCCCATTTTTCTCCATATTTTTCAGGTCTTGCGTTGTGACGTGAATCAAAAGTTTAATTTAAACCACCTACGCACCTACCAAAGTACCTACGCTTTCCTTTGGCACAGGTACCAAAATTAGTATTTTTTTTCTTCCTGAACCCACCCCGTGCTGAGCTACCGGAAAATCAGCATATCCACTTGCTGGCTGTTGCAGTCGCGCTCTTCGCACCTTCATTATTAGTTCTGATTTGACAGATCGGTAAATTTCGTTTTCGGTAGTGGCGACTGCAAGTTCGCTATTACATTTAATTAATTTATTTCGTTGTTTTTTTCGCCAATTAAATTTTCTTCAACACTAGTTTCGCGTTTAATAAAAGTGCAACAACTGGGTTAGAACATTTAAGAGATGTTGCTAGGCAAGCTGAAAAGTTCTTACACCATCAACGCTCTCAAAAGTACACTAGCTTCAATAGAAACGTGAATGAGATTGATCAGAAAGTTCAAGTTGATAACATTGCTGAAGATGATGAAGAAAGTAATGAAGTTGCAGCTTACGAACTTAGCAGAACTAGGGAGATTTCAAAGTATCCATTGGATATATCAGAGTTCAAATGTTGGAACTGCGCTGCAGTTGGTCAATCATTTTATGAATGCCCCTCTGAAACGAGGCAATTGTTTCGTTTCCGCTGCGGAGAAAAAAGGGTAACGACACCCAAGTGTCCAAACCACTTGGGAAACCGCAAAGCGAACGAGATGGCTGCCGGGGACTCTCGTTCCAGGAACCATCCCCCGAGCTGTTAAATCAATCAACTATATCTGCAGAACGTCAAAGACCATCTGAAGATACAAAACCCCCAGACTTACAACCTAAAATAATAATCCTGAATAAGTTCAAAGACCCGAAATTAAATACTCCAACACATTCTAATTCTAGTTCGCCTTCATTGGCTTTTCATGAGCGCATGATAAGATATCAACAAGTTAAGAAAAGAATTGTGGGTACACCCAAGGAACAGAAAGTCTCGCCAACAATTGCGAAGTGTCGAGCTCGCTTTCAAAGTCGCTTTCAAAGAATCAGCATTGCTTGATGATTCTTCCGACATGCGACCGTTTGTATGCATATCAATCGGTAAAGAGAAGATTTATGCCCTGTTAGATTCCGGCGCATCTATCAGTGTACTCGGCAAATGTTGTTTTGAATTCTTAGATCGAAATAATATTTCGTACAAACCCTTTCAATCGAATATAAGCACAGCTGATGGAACGAAACAACGTATAAAAGGCTATTGTAAAATTGCTGTTGAGTTCAACAAAATTACCAAACTAGTTGATTTATACATCGTACCGACACTTCAGCAACAGGACTATTTGGGCATAAACTTTTGGAGAGATTTTAACATTGCTCCGCATATTGTATCTTAACTTTCTTGGCTAGAAGACCAATTGTAAGGTGCAGAAATTCGTTTCCCGGTATTTCGACCAGTACGGAGTTATGTCTTAACTTGCTAGTAACTTACTGCATACTTTTGGGCCAATAAATAATAACATTAAAAAAATTGGTAACCTCCTCTGCCTCTGTGCACACAATAAAATCAATTTTGCCACTCCATGTAAGTACCCAGAGTGACCATGGCACTCACACTAGCAAAGTTAGTAAGAGTCACCTAACCACCAACCCAAGTGCCTGGAAACTAATTTAGTTTTTTTCTAAAGCCGACTTTCAGTGGCAGCTCAATGGTGGAGAAAACAGACTCAATCTAATTAGCCGAAACAATACATGGTGGAGACCTCTGAACTCACCACTTAAAAGAGCGGCGAAGTCACGCCTCCACCACAGGAAAGTTGTCTCTCCATGTTCACCACGCGAATGAAGTGCGCATGTACCAAGCACAGCTTGAGTGTACTCGACATCTGGTGTATTAGCTTGATTTGATGGTGTGGAGGGGGAGGGGACGAATGAATTGTGGATGGTCGGTAGATTTAGGGATTAGCGAGTACAAAACATAGGGCATGCGGGATTAAATCGGTACCTTGTTTATGAACTAATTTTGTTCGTAAATAAAGTTTGCTCGAAAATAATTTTGGTTCGTAAACAAGGTACCGAAAGATACGGCGAGGCTAGGTATATAAAAAGGGTGATACGCGTCGGTTGAAGACAAGTTGAATTTTACAAGTGGCCGAGGACGGTGAAATAGTTAATATTGAATTAGTAAATATTTTTTTTGGCAAGTGCCGTATAAAGTTAATATTAAAACAGTGACTAGAGAAAAAAAAGGTTAAGAGAAAATAAAACAGTGACTAGAGAAAATAAACAGTGACGAGAAAATAAAACAGTGACGAGAAAAATAAAACAGTGACGAGAAAATAAAACAGTGACTAGAGAAAATAAAACAGTGACGAGAAAATAAAACAGTGACGAGAAAAGTAAAACAGTGACGAGAAAACAGTGAGTAGCCAAATAAAAAAAAAAAAAAATATAGGTATATATATTTTTTTTGGCGAAAAGTATCAAGTTTTTTTTTGGCATATTAATTTATGTTCTTCAAACTCGAACCATACGGCTTACACATAGACCTCAAGACACGGGCATAGGTGAGGGTGCGGGTATTTGATGGGCCCCGGGACCCATACGTGGAATATCACCTCAGGCACGAGGACTATCTAAAAGTCCAAGATTTCCTCAACGCTCCGCGAAAAAAAAAAAATTTTTGAACGCTTGTAGTTATATATATTAAATAATGTCGTATTTGCCCATGATTGTATATATGTGGGTGCCGCCTCCGCAACCAGCCGAACCAGCAGCAGCAGGAGCAGAAGCAGTTCCCGAGAACAACAATAATTTAAGTACCCTAGATTAAGTTTGTTTTTATAATATTATATTTAAGACATACTATAAATATACCTTTAAATACTTTTCTTACTTTTAACTTAAGATATCTTATACTTACTCTAACTTACCGTTACATTTAATAGAATTAACTTTACCTGTACTTACCTGAAAAATTAATATACTTAAAATTACTTACCTTTAACTTTAGATACCTTTAAGCTATTTATAAATAAATTAAGTGAAATTATAATTATTTATCTTAAAATTACATACGTTTAAATTTAGTTACATTAAATTGAATTACATTTTAAAATACTTAACGTTAAAATTAAAATACATTAAATTAACGTACTGTTAAATTCTACTTACCGTTAAAAATTGAATTACAGACTTTAAAATACCATACCGTTAGACTCTAAACACAATTACTCCCCTTGTAGCATTTACAAGACATATACGAGTATATATATACACCCCAGAATCCTAACGGAGTGAAGAGCGTTTCTCCGAATCGTACGAACTATCTGGTCTTTGGTGACATAGGGAAAAATTTCGAATAAGTTCTCGTTTCAGATCCACCCCACCCGAAGATAGATCTATCGTCGTTGGATTTGGTAACGGCAGTAGCCGATTTTAACAAACGGGTAAAGTACTATATCTAGGGTATATATATGAAAGAACACAGAATATATTCAATAAACAAAAGACCGACGAGACGTCCTTCTTGTTCTTCGGATTCTGCGTAACTGTCTTTGGTCCTAGTCATTATCAGAAATGACTCGCAAAAGCGCAGATTCCTCTCTTTTGGAAAGAGACTCTGTTCTCTTTCGTCCTTTCATATTCATACCATTCCATAGACAACCTTCCATTGGTTAAACCATGTCCATGCTGTATGATCCATTAGAGAAAGAGAAGCGCACACACTTTTCGTTTATATTTTTCTTTTTTGAATAATAATTCTTAAGTACTCTATAATAATGATTCTTAAGTACTCTAACATATATATATATAAATCCATTAAAATTAAAGAGTAAAATGAATCTAAAGGAAGCAATTATGTTAACCTAATTGAAGTTGAGCTATGACCCAAACGGGTAGTGTATTTCTTTTTTTTATATATAAATAGTATTGATTATGATTAATAATTAAAGTTTTGTAATGGTAACTTAAGCATAAATGGTGTGGTGTTCTTATTGGTTGGTGGGACGACCCATATAAGTATGGAATGTGGTCGTCAAAGGTTGGGAGGGCAAGGGATTCGACCATCTGAATCCGCAGCAAGTGTGTGTGGTTTGTTTTTCTTTCCTCTTTCTTTCTCTTTTTCTTACAGATCTCTCTTCTTCTTTTTTTTTTCTATTGCACAATAAAGTTTGTATGTGTCAAGATGCTAAAAGAACCCCCGGACTGAAGCAGCTGGAGAATAAATATCGTGCGCATCTCGACCATGATCCCTAACATCCTGCCATAAACCAGGGCAGTGACACGTACAAAATGACGCCCGTTTAAAGGCAACATTCTGTACGACAAAATCCTCGTCAAGACACAAGTCGTACACGACATATTACAAAATGGCGCCCATTTAAAGGCAACATTCTGTACGACAAAATCCTCGTCAGGACACAGGTCGCACACGACACATTACAAAATGGCGCCCAACGTGGGGCCCGAAGTAGGAGAGCTTGCTCTTTTTCCTTTGGGGCTCACACCAGTGGAAACCTCGTGTTTGGAATTGCGTAACATAAATCTTTTTTTTTTTTGTTACGACCAGCTCTTGTGGTTCTCCACACAAAAATTTTCTTGGTCCCGAATGTATTCAGAATTGCGTACTCTAGAACTTCAATTTCTATTTTACGACCAGTACGTTTGGTTCCATACCATTTATAATACATTTTTTTTAGAAGTACAATAGTCGTATTGGAATTGCGAAGTCATTCTTGTAAATCGAGATGATTGTCGACCGACGCTATTGCATCTTCACCTATAATAATAATTTTATTTTTTTTGTTTACTCGAGAAACAGTAGCAGTAATGGAATTGCGAACTCATTCTGGTAAATCTAGATGAAGTTCGACCGACTCTATTGTTTTCCAATCCATTATTCCTGTATGGCTGGAATTATGAAGGCATTTCCAGTTAAGAAAACATTCATCCGCCATACCATCAAACATCTTTTTTCTATCTTGATTTCACTTTCCTATCTTTTCTTTTACCCAACCACACCCTTGCCCAACCAAGGTAACACCATCACCATTTATCAACCAAGTTACCATTGATCATATTACTAATACAATCAAATACTTTTTCCTTTTGTTATATTCCCTTGCAAAAGATATTTTCTTTGTGAGGAAAACTCTATTATATTTATTGATTATTATTATATATTTATATATTATATTAAAACTTTATTATAACCATATTATATTCTTTGCATTGTCTGCAAAAAGGGTTTTGGGGCTTCGACTGACCTAAACGTGACTAAGTGTAACCACCTTTTCCACAAGAAATGTCCGCAATGTGGGTTTAAGTGCACCCCTAAAGAATTGACAAAAGTAAACGGAACAAGTGCTCAATTCGACGTAGAAAGACGGTACCAGACCCGTTAACAAGAACGAGTTCAAAACCCTCTAGATTGGACCTTGCCGTCATCTCCGGCTGTGGTAACTAACGTACGTTCCACAGGTGCAATACCCAAACCTCCAACGACACTCTTGTCAAGTGGGGATGCTCAAAGACACTCTACAGACAAAATAAGTTTACCTCTGCTGGACGAAAATTCACTAGATATTGACCCTACCTCTCATCGCACCTCGGGTGCTCACTTTGTCGACTCAACCATCACGTCCTCTGCAAATCCATCTGTCAGCTCGGATGAAATAACTAGCATCACGTCCCATATCATGGCTAACTTGGATCAGAAGTTGCAACAAGGTTTCGAACAACTGGTCACCCGGTTCGAAAATTCAAGGACACTCCGAAATCCTCATGACAATCCCAACAACATCAAGAACCAACCTCTCAGAGATGAACCAATTTGGCCCAGCGATGATCCGTTTGCCAGACGAGATTCTCTTCACCCGAATCAACGACGGCATTTAGACACTCCCGACCCATATCGACAGTCCGCAAACTTCGGTGATCAGCGATTTACGCAGCCCCCCAGTAGATTAGACAGCAGTCGTGCCGCTCAGATAATTCAGAGTTGGAACTTGCGATTCGACGGATCAAACTTCGGTTTGACTATTGACCATTTCATCTACCAACTATCCGCTCTGACCAAGGATTGTCTGAAGGACAACTTTTCCTTACTGTGCGACCATTTACACTCCCTGTTCACCGATAGAGCTAGGGACTAGTATTGGAGATACCGTAAAACAGTCGACAAAGTTTATTGGGTCCCATTCTGCCGAGCCTTACGGTTACAATTTCAAGACCACATGTCGGACACTGACATTCGAGAGTTGATCTGCAACAGAGAGCAGAGGGAGAAAGAGCCGTTTGAGGAATATTACGCCTCCGTAATGAAACTCTGCGATCGCCTAGTAGTTACCATGCAAGAACCAGAACTAGTAGAAGTACTCCACCGCAACCTTCGAGCTGACATTCCTCAGCAGACCTTCTACATGAGTTTCCCGTCAGTAGCCCAGTTGCGGAATTTCTGCCTTCGGCGAGAAACCATATTCCAAGACGCTCCTCTCCGACCAAATTCTTTTCCACGGCAGGTAAATTTTCGCCGCCCCATCCATGAGATCTCCGTTCCAGAGCCTGATACGACTCCAGAGGAACCCATTCACGTGGCCTCAGAAATCTCAAAGCTTAGATGCTGGAATTGTCGACGAGAAGGTCATGCCTACCAAGACTGCTAGGAGAAACGCACGATATTCTGCTATGGTTGTGGTGCAGCTAATGTCTACAAACCCACCTGTTCGAAATGTCACCCGGAAAAGGGAAACCAGAAGACGGACGGAGGGACTTTCACCCACCTTCGTCCGTAGTATCTTCTGAGGGTAAAATCATTCAAGACTCCACCTCGAAGTCTTCCCCCCCCCCCCCCCCCATCAGCCACTCCCTCAAATATGTCACCTTCTTCACCAGTCACCCAAATCCTAAAGAGAAATGATCACTCGGAGTACTGGCCAGTAAGAAAGCCTCATTTACATGAAATAGTTCCATACCACACCAAAGTAGCAAATTACGCCAATGCTAAAAATAGAATCATCCACTCGGTACACGCACTGTCTCCCATCCTGCAATTGAGACCACCACCTAAACGTCCTTCACGACGTTCGACCATAAGACTGCGTTTATTTAGTAATCATATCCGTAAGAACCGGAAGTTGATCCAACAGACGGTAGCCAGTAGCCACCTTGGTTAAAAGCAAGTCGGATATTCGTCCATATGCTCGAGTCGTCGTTAATGATCGATCCTATCTAGGACTACTGTATAGTGGGGCCTCGATATCCTGTTTCGGAGGCAAAGCCGCCGCCAACATCATTTCACTAGACCTGAAACGAAAATTTTTTAAAACTTCGGTCTGCACCGCTAATGGTGCAGAACGAAACATAGTAAGTAGCGTAGTAGCTGATGGCACTTACAATGGCGTTACACAGTGCTTAAACATTTTTATAGTTCCCTCGCTAGCCCAAGATTTATATCTTGGAGTAGGCTTTTGGTCGGCAGTTAAGATTGCGCCAAACATAATCGGCGAAGTGTCTCTGCACGATGACACGGCAATTGAGGAAAATATTTCTCAGGAGCATACCCTCACACCAACTCAAATGTTGAGGTTAGATAGCGCCGTAGCACTCTTTCCATCATATGCCAAAGAAGGTCTAGGCAAAACCACCCTCCTAGAACACGCCATTGAGATTGAGTCGAACGCTCGTCCAATTAAACAAAGGTACTTTTCCACATCACCAGCTATCGAAAAATTGATACATGCCGAGATTGATAGAATGCTATCCCTTGGAGTGATAGAGGAATCACAAAGCCCTTGGAGTAGTCCAGTGGTCTTGATTCAAAACCCGGGGAAGGTCAGACTGTGTTTAGATTCGCGGAAGGTTAACCTAGTTACCGTCAAGGATGCGTATCCTCTGCCGCATATCGAGGGCATCCTCAGTCGATTACCTAAAACCAAATACATAACCAGTCTGGACCTCAAGGATGCCTTTTGGCAGATTCCCCTCGAAGTTAACCCACGAGAGACTACGGCTTTCACAGTGCCAAACAGACCGCTGTTTCACTTCAAGGTGATGCCTTTCGGTCTTTGCAACACTCCGCAAACCATGTGTCGATTAATGGATCGAATCATTCCACCAAGACTGCGTGAAAGAGTATTTGTTTATTTGGACGATCTTCTTCTTTTGTCCACGACGTTCGAAGAACACCTACTGTTGCTAGCAGAAGTAGCTCATCGAATAAGAGAATCCGGATTGACCCTTAACGTCGAAAAAGGTCACTTTTGCATCACGGAAGTGAAATATCTGGGATTTATTGTTGGACATGGTACCATTCGTACTGATTCCGGGAAAGTTCAAGCCATCACGGACTTTCCCCAGCCCACCACCGTTCGCCAAGTGCGAAGATTTCTTGGAATGGCGGGGTGGTACCGTAGATTCATACAAGATTTCGCTGGTATAACCACACCCTTATCCGATTGGACAACGGAAACACAGGGCGCTTTCGAGAGCATTAAAGAAAAATTGTCGACAGCACCAGTGTTGGTCAGCCCAAATTACACCAACCCTTTTGTCATCCAATGCGATGCCAGCTTATGCGGCGTAGGAGGAGTCCTCACCCAGGCAAATGATGAGGGCATAGAACTTCCGATAGCGTACTTTTCGCAGAAACTGAGCTCTACGCAAAGGAAGTATAGTGCGACCGAACTGGAGCTGTTAGCAGCCATTCTTAGCCTGAAAAAATTTCGACCTTACGTGGAAGGACAGGCCTTCAAAATCGTGACAGACCATGCTAGTTTAAAGTGGATCATGAATCAAACGGATTTATCAGGGCGATGGGCCAGATGGTCATTAAAATTACAAGGTTACACCTTTGAGATAGAACACAGGCGGGGTACGCAAAATATAGTTCCCGATGTTCTCTCACGTGCTAATGATATCGGCATTTCATCCATTTGACTCCGACGTCCCAGAAATTGACATAGAGTCACCGCACCTCGACACACCAGAGTACCATCAATTTCGTGTACGGGTGATTGACGACCAAGCGAGTTTACCAGACCTTAGGGTCATTGACAAGTTCGTCTACAAGATAACCGAATTCTTCCGAACTGAAGCGGACCAAGAGGGCACCGCATGGAAATTATGGATTCCCTCCACAATGGTACCTGAAGTAATTCAGATGTTTCACGACCCGCCTAAGTTTTGTCATGGAGGTATTGGAAAAACCATCGAGCGCCTAAAAAGAAATTTTTTCTGGCCCAAAATGGTACAGGACCTGAAAGCGTACATTGGTGAGTGCATAACTTGCAAACAATGCAAGGCGCCCTATCAAATCCTGCGCGCGCCGATGGTATGCCAACAGAAGTCAGAAAGACCATTCCAGAAGTTATATTTGGACTTTCTGGGCCCCTACCCCAGAACCAAATCGGGAAATATAGTAGTTATCCTCGTCCTTGTTCATCTGACGAAGTTTCCGCTTTAGAAGCCGCTGAAGAAGTTGTGTTCCTCAGCAGTGGTGGAGTATTTACAAGATAGTGTGTTCACCATCTTTGGCATTCCAGAAGATGTTCGCACGGATAACGGACCACAGTTCAAGAGCGACGCTTTTCTTGAACAAGCATGGAATCCACCACACTCTAACAGCTGTGTACTCTCCCCAGAGCAACGCTTCTGAATGCGTCAACAGATCTATACTAGCTGGTATTCGCTCATATCTGGGAAAAGACCAACGCTGTTAGGATACTAACCTTTCTCTAATAGGTAGCGCGCTGAGAAGTTCATATCGCCAATCTACAGGATTCTCTCCTTACTTTTCGTTGTTCGGTCAGCAGATGGTAACTCACGGGAAAACTTACGAACTTTTACGCCTCCTGGATTCCTTGCAATCAGGGGAAAATCTCCTGCCACGACCGGAAAAATTAGAACTAATACGTTCACAAGTGATGGAAAACATTCACCAAGCCTGCCTACCTCAACAGTCCGAAGCGCTATAACACCCGTAGCACCACCATATCATTTACACCTGGTCAAGTTGTTTACCGGCGAAATTTCTCGTTGAGTAATGCTCCCATGCAATATAACGCCGTTATCTCCAAAGTTTATGAAAGCGATCGTCGTTAAAAAAAAATTGGTAACAACAATTATGAGCTGGAAGATGAAAACGGAAGGAAAGCTACATATAATGCTAAAGACATACGGGCTTAAGATCTCAGCTTGGTTCTGTCCCTGGTACAAGGCTCCCCACCCAACCTGTTTCGTAATGTGCAGAAGTTCGATTCCCGGTATTTCGACCAGTACGTAGTTATGTCTTAACTTGCTAGTAACTTACTGCATACTTTTGGGCCAATAAATATTAACATTAAAAAAATTGGTTACCTCCTCTACCTCTGCTCACAATAAATTCAATTTTGCCACTCCATGTAAGTACCCAGAGTGACCATGGCACTCACACTAGCAAAGTTAGTAAGAGTCACCTAACCACCAACCCAGGTGCCTGGAGACTAATTTAGTTTTTTTCTAAAGCCGACTTTCATTGGCAGCTCAATGGTGGAGAAAACAGACTCAATCTAATTAGCCGAAACAATACATGGTGGAGACCTCTGAACTCACCACTTAAAAGAGCGGCGAAGTCACGCCTCCACCACAGGAAAGTTGTCTCTCCATGTTCACCACGTGAATGAAGTGCGCATGTACCAAGCACAGCTTGAGTGTACTCGACATCTGGTGTATTAGCTTGATTTGATGGTGTGGAGGGGGAGGGGATGCATGAATTGTGGATGGTCGGTAGATTTAGGGATTAGCGAGTGCAAAACATAGGGCATGCGGGATTAAATCGGTACCTTGTTTATGAACTCATTTTGTTCGTAAATAAAGTTTGCTCGAAAATAATTTTGGTTCGTAAACAAGGTACCGAAAGATACGGCGAGGCTAGGTATATAAAAAGGGTGATGCGCGTCGGTTGAAGACAAGTTGAATTTTACAAGTGGCCGAGGACGGTGAAATAGTTAATATTGAATTAATAAATATTTTTTTTGGCAAGTGCCGTATAAAGTTAATATTAAAACAGTGACTAGAGAAAATAAAACAGTGACGAGAAAAAATAAACAGTGACGAGAAAATAAAACAGTGACGAGAAAAGTAAAACACTGACGAGAAAATAAAACAGTGACTAGAGAAAATAAAACAGTGACGAGAAAATAAAACAGTGACGAGAAAAATAAAACAGTGACGAGAAAACTAAAACAGTGACTAGACAAATAAAAAAAAAATAAAAAAATTAAAAATATAGGTATATATAATTTTTTTAAGATTTTTTTAAGATTTCCTCAACGCTCCGCGAAAAAAAAAATTTTTTGAACGGTTATAATTGTATATATTAAATAATGTCGTATTTGCCCATGATTGTGTATATGTGGGTGCCGCCTCCGCAACCAGCCGAACCAGCAGCAGCAGGAGCAGAAGCAGTTCCCGAGTACAACAATAATTTAAGTACCCTAGATTAAGTTTGTTTTTATAATATTACTAGCTGTACCCGCCCGGCGTTGCCCATGCTTAAGAGTCTAAATACTCGGTGTTCTGTGCGCCTAACAAAAAGAAATACTTGTCTTTTTTTGATGAGAAACAAAATTGCAAGTCAAACTTGGTTGACCGATTTTGACCAAACTTCACAGAAACATATTCAAGTCAATACCAAAGCTTGCCTGATTTGAGCTCAATCGGTTCCGTGGTTAAAGGGACTGCACATTTTTCTGCGCTTTGCTTAGCCCTATTACGCTACTTCGTTGCTCCGCTAGGGGTAGGTGCTAGTTGCCTGGCAGGCGCCTATGTCACCTGACTTTTTTGAATCGAACAACAACACAAAAGAAAGAAACTTCGATTTTTATTTTCTTTCAATCAATTTGTTATGCGCACGGTTTAACAACGTGCAGCAATTCTAATTTAATGTCAACAACGAAATCGACCAACATATACAAAACTGGGAATATAGCGCCACCTATAAGAATGCAACTTAATTATAAATATGTATCTCGAATTTTACAATATTAGCTCCCATTAGTGAACACGATATTTTGTGTGTTTCATACACACGCTGCAACTGATCATTTTGGCGATGTAAAACTATATCTCCTGCTTCCAAATTTTCTTCAACCATTACAATGACAACTTCATCGATTGTTGGTGCACTGAAACGTCTCGCATGTTGTCCTATAGGAGTTTGTATTCGACCGTGCATTGGTATTGGAATGCTACTCGCCGCAATTCTACATTCACGACGTTTCTTCTTCTTCGTTGGTTTTCATTTATTTGAACGCTATGATGATGACGATTATGTTGTTCTCTATCTCTGTCTCCAGTTCGGACGACTGCACGTTGTTCTTGGGATATTCTTTCCCGAAGTTCCGACACCCCCTATTTCATCCTGTCAAAGTTTTGTTTTCGAGATAAAAAGTAGCATTCGTCCTTCCTAGGGCCCAAACGAAACCGTCAAGCTCAAAATCGTTAAAAACTAACTATTCTGTCTCGAGTTATGCGCATGAAAATTGAAAACGCTCAATAACTGCTGTTGCCTGTCATCATTGTCCACGTCATCTCAATCACCCCTACATTTCAACTTACTCACACATCGTCGCCTGAGAATTGTTTTGTTCCATATGCCATTGGCACTTTTTCGAGAAAAACGCATTTAAAGGTTTGCGTACTTGGTACTCCGAAACTGTGTGATACGATTTTTTTTCTATTTTTTTAATTTGAAGTTAGTCTTATAAAGAGTTCACCTACCAATTTTCAAAGTGTTTTGCTAACCGTTAACAAGCCATGTTTATTAACGTAAAAGTCTCCTTTTTTGACTTGTGTCCCACCTCCTACATTTTGAAACTGATTTTTTTTTTCATACATGTGGAACACAAAAAAATGGATATGGCACAAAGCAATTCTCATCCAAAATATCTGAAAGGCAAGAAAGCATGGAGTTGGATGCTAAAATTTGAAAAGAAAAATCGATTTTATCTTTTTTGTTAACAAAGTTTTATTAAAAAAATACAATAAAAACATAGGGACAGGCTACAGTCCGCTTGGGCGAACTAGCGGCTTTCTAGCTCAAAATTCGATTTTCTCGCTAAATTTGTTTTTTTGAGTTTGTTGTTGTTTGTTTCAAAAATTCTTAAACTTGATTATTTCGGGACCCCAGAGCTCTCTAGGTCCAGTTTAAAGGCCTAATTTTTACCGACAGACGGACGGACGGATCATAAATATAGAAACTTTTAGGGGTCTACGGCAATATTAAGGTATGTTACAAACTATGTGTCAAAATTAATATACCCTTAGAATAGGGTATAATAAGAAAATTATTCAGAGTGTTTAGCATTAAGCCAGTGAGTGAAAAATGTCAGATCGAATCAGATCAGAAAATTACAGCTTCGAGTCATAATGTTCTCCTCTCAGCTGCGAAATTTCAAATAGATAATCCTCTTTGTTTTCTAGGGAATTTCGGTTTTTGAGTGAGTATTGTACCGTCAATGTTTGGCCTGATGTCGATTTGATCACAATTTGAACTCGTTCCATATATAGGTATGCGAATATTTGTAACATTAAATTAAGAAATACGATATCTCATGCCAAACAAATAAATCAATTGGCATCAGTACAATTTCAATTTTCAAATTTGACACATTTTACTTACTTGCCCTATCTCTAAACTAGGTACAGAAAATCGTAAACTGATCCGCACAGCATCATGGAACACAAATTGACAGAATGTAGAACACTTTGCGGCAAGATTTTTACTCATGGAACACCAAATCTTGTACTTTTCTGATTTTGTCTGTACCTATCTGTGCAGCCAATGTTCATTAAACACATCTATTGAACCCATAAGTATGCAATGATGATACGTCTGCAACTAGGTTTTGGGTTTGCAGCACTATTCATTACCGCGCCGAATTCATATCTTCATAATATCGTATAGTATCTACACAACTGTAATGGAGGTGGAACAAACCAATACTAAAATTTTGTTTGCGAACTGTGTTCCACATATACATAGCTTTTCTTTAACACGAGTGCACGTAGGACAAACCAATTCTCAACTTTGTTAATATTTTCTGTATCTCTTGTCGCAGTGATATGCACGTGGACAAAACAATTCTTACAAACAAGTTGTGATAAATTATATGGAAAATTTGTCCCAAACGCCAAAAAATGGTTTATGGCACAAAAAATTCTACAAACTGTTGATTTTGGTGGATATGGGACAAAGTCGATGTTCGATATCTCGGGATTGGAAAGACTTAGAGCAAATCAAATCACAGATTTAAAAAGAGCATACAAAATTACCATAGAATCCGTTCCTAACTCAAAAACGACAAAAGTGGCATATGGAACAAAACAATTCTCAGGCGACGACATAGGTACTAATGCAAGGATCCTGAAAATACTTGACACACAAAAATTAAGGATTCAAACACCCACAAATCAAAGTATCGACTCCGTTTCAAAAAGTTACTTTGTGTAACATAATAAACATGAACAAACTTATTAGGTGTATTTAAAAAAAATATCAAAATTGTTGATAACAACAATTTGCTTGGCAAATAATTAAAATAATTGACAACAGCAATTGCTTTTAAAATTTTAAATATTTTTTTTTGTATTTGAAGTGTCACTACTCGATTTCTACCCAGTTTTTTTTCCCCCAAAGTGCATTTCCCCAAACAAACTTTTTGGTAGACGACCATTATCACTTAGTGGTATAAAAATTAATTATGAACCTATTCTCATACCTACGGAATATAAATATAAAATTTCATCAAAATCGGTCAAGCCGTTTCGGAGGAGTATAAACACTAAAACTGTGACACTGGATTTTTATATATTAGAAATATTATATTTAAGACATACTATAAATATACCTTTAAATACTTTTCTTACTTTTAACTTAAGATATCTTATATGTACTTACTCTAACTTACCGTTAAATTTAATAGAATTAACTTTACCTGTACTTACCTGAAAAATTAATAAACTTAAAATTACTTACCTTTAACTTTAGATACCTTTAAGCTAGTTATAAATAAATTAAGTGAACATTATAATTATTTACCTTAAAATTACATACGTTTAAATTTAGTTACATTAAATTGAATTACATTTTAAAATACTTGACGTTAAAATTAAAATACATTAAAATAACGTACTGTTAAATTCTACTTCCCGTTAAAAATTGAATTACATACTTTAAAATACCATACCTTTAGACTCTAACACAATTACTCCCCTTGTATCAATTACAAGACATATATATATATACACCCCAGAATCCTAACGGAGTGAAGAGCGTTCCTCCGAATCGTACGAACTATCTGGTCTTTGGTGACATAGGGAAAAATTTCGCATAAGTTCTCGTTTCAGATCCACCCCACGCGAAGATAAATCTATCGTCGTTGGAGTTGGTAACGGCAGTAGCCGATTTTAACAAACGGGTAAAGTACTATATCTAGGGTATATATATATATATATAAATCCATAAAAATTAAAAAGTAAAATGAATCTAAAGGAAGCAATTATGTTAACCTAATTGAAGTTGAGCTATGACCCAAACGGGTACTGTATTTCTTTGTTTTATATATAAATAGTATTGATTATGATTAATAATTAAAGTTTTGTAATGGCAACTTAAACATAAATGGTGTGGTGTTCTTATTGGTTGGTGGGACGACCCATATAAGTATGGAATGTGGTCGTCAAAGGTTGGGAGGGCAAGGGATTCGACCATCTGAATCCCCAGCAAGTGTGTGTGGTTGGTTTTCCTTTCCTCTTTCTTTCTCTTTTTCTTACAGATCTCTCTTCTTCTTTTTTTTCTATTGCACGATAAAGTTTGTGTGTGTCAAGATGCTAAAAGAACCGCACCCCCCCCCCCCCCGGACTGAAGCAGCTGGAGAATAAATATCGTGTGCATCTCGACCATGGTCCCTAACATCCTGCAATAAACCAGGGCAGCGACACGTACTAAATGGCGCCCGTTTAAAGGCAACATTCTATACGACAAAATCCTCGTCAGGTCACAGGTCGCACACGACTCATTACACAATCACCCGATACCAACATCCACAAGCTAACAAGGTTGCAAAATTTCGAATTAGACAGGGTCATTGACCTCTTTCCTTCTTTTTCCATATCAGGTCTTGGGCTCACAAATAAAGAACAACACTGCATAGACACAGTTGATTCAGCCCCCATTAAGTCTAAACATTTTCCACTCTCCCCTCCACGACAAGCTGAAGCTTATGCGGAACTAGACCGTATGCTTTCGTTGGGCGTAATTGAAGAGAGTAACAGCCCTTGGAGTTCTCCAATCGTGATTGTGCACAAACCAGGCAAGGTGAGATTATGTTTAGACTTCCGCAAGGTAAACAGCGTTACCAAAAAGGACGCATACCCTCTGCCACACATTGGAGGATTACTAAGTAAGTTGAAAGACACGAACTTCATCAGCGGAATCGATCTAAAAGATACCTTCTGGCAAATACCGCTCGAGGTGAAGTCTAAAGAAAAGACGGCATTTGCTGTGCCGGGACGGCCACTGTACCAGTTTACAGTTATTCCGTTAGGGCTATGCAACGCCCCACAGACTATGAGTCGTCTCATGCATCGCGTAATTCCATGACCTTCTAGTGTGCTCAGCTACTTTCGAGGAACATCTAGAGTTATTAAAAGAAGTAGTCAAATGTTTGTCTGATCCGAAGTTGACTATTAATGAATTTTTTTTCAAAAAGCATGTTCTGTTAAAAAGAAATAAAATACCTGCGTTATGTTGTTGGCTAAGGGTGTTTGAAGACTGACCCAGAAAAAGTCGAGGCAATATCGAGGTTTCCGCAACCAAAAACGGCTCGACAGATTCGTCGACTTATTGGCATGACTGGATGGTATCGCCAGTTCATTCCGAATTTTGCAGATCTTGCCGCTCCTTTAACTGATTGCCTTCGCAAAGCAAAACAGTTTACTCTTACCGGGGCTGCATTAGTAGCCTTTCTAGCATTAAAAGATATTTTAAAATCTGCACCTGTGCTGGCTCAGCCTCATTTCGCCAAACCATTTGTAGTGCAGTGCGATGCTTCAACCACTAGAGTTCTTTACCAGCTAGACGAAGAAGGTAAGGAGCGCCCGATCGCATTTGTGTCTCCAAAACTTAATAAAGCACAAAGAAATTACACGGTGTCCGAACTGGAGTGCTTGGCAGCGGTTTTATGTGTAAAGAAATTTCGACCCTATATTGAAGGTCTTCCCTTCAAAATTGTGACAGACCACTCAAGTCTGAAGTGGCTTATGTCATTAAAAGACTTAAGTGGTACACTCGCGAGATGGAGTTTGAAGCTTCAAGCATTCGATTTTCAGATAGGTCGACAGGGATCACTTAACGTTGTTCCCGATGCTCTCTCCAGAACGGATATGGAAGAGTTAAGCATCATGAGACCTGTGGAGATCGATCTTAAATCTGATTGCTTCACTTCAGCTATAATAAATTAAAGGATGATATAAATAGTAACCAAAACTCGCTTCCAGATGTACAAATCTCTGAAAATTTCATTTACAAACGCATCAAATTTCAAACAGGGTTGGACGAAGAGGATGCTTGGCGATTATGGCTTCCAAAGGAGTTGACCTTGCAGGTGATACAAAATGCACACAGCTCCACGGCAGGATGTCATGGTGGATTCGTCTAAACTCTACATCGCGTGCGGCAAAAGTACTATTGGCCAGGCATGGTCAAAGAGATAAAATCATTTGTCAGCGCATGTGACATTTGCAAGACCGTAAAGCCTCCAAATACAACTCTGCGGCCACTTATGGGACAACAGATATTTACTTACCGACCAATGCCGAGGTTATATATTGATCTTCTTGGACCGTATCCACGAACGAAGTTCGGAATTAGTACCATCTTCATAGCTATCGACCATTTCACCAAATTCGTTTTTCTTAAACCTCTTCGAAAAGCTTGTTTAACATCAATATGTAAATTCTTGGAACAAGATTTTGTTAATTTTAATTTTGTGGATTTAATAAACTTTATTGCGGTTAAGGAACCGTTCGCCCGTACAGCCAAAATGCAAATCACTTACTTTCTAACAAACAAAATTGGCCCGTGGCCTATGGTTTCGCTGAGCGTGGGAATCCAATTCATATCTTTCGCGATTATTAGTCAAAAGTGCATTATTGCACATCCCATTTTCGTGGGAATGAAAACCTTTGCGTTGGCTCACGGACTAGAAATTTGGATTTCCACACTCATCGCTATTTAAGATAAGATATCAAAAATAATAACAAAAATGCAATTAATGAATATGAATGGCATTGAACATAATGCAACTGCGCATTAATGAATATGATTGGCATTGAACATACTCCCCCTTTTGAGGGTTTCTAGCCACTAAATTTAACAAGCAGACAGAATGAAGTAAAAAATTATAAATTTTCATGCGAACCAAAAAATGAATTTAAATATTACAAACTGGATTATTAACTTCTTAAACCCTATAAAATATATAAACTTAGATTTAATCATAACAAGATATATCTTAAGGCTTTAAAACTCTTACTTTTTTTCAAAGAGATATACCAAGTTTTGGATTAGCCGCAACATGCAGCGTACAACTTAAGTTTAATGATACATACACAAATATTTGAATTTAAAAATAGCGAAAAAATTATTGAACTAGATGGCCACTTGAAAGCGGTATGCTCGAGGTGCCGGCTTTGGCCGCCGCCTTTGATGACAGTAAATTGCAATTAGCTCAATCATGCCAGCCAGCAGAAAATAGCCCAGCCCATAATGATGATAATCATGCCAGCTTATTTCTTCTGGGGTCACTTCAGCTTGATGCATTACCGTATCGATTTTGTTCTTTAACCTTTCAAACTCTACCTTGTCAATGTCATTTGCTTGAGGTGGGCCGCTTAAAACTGTATTTGATTTATTACCCAGGCGCTTATGTTTGTTTTCGGAATGAACGAATTCTTGATGCCTAGTATATTATTGACTTCTAGTTCACCTTTAATAACCATAGTTGGCATTTTTAGAATGCAGGGTTCCACAAATTCCAATAGACCGTTTCCAATTATCGATAAGCTTTCTATAGACTCTCTGCAGATAAGATGACCTGTGGGCTTGATGCCTGTTGAAAATATCCATCGATTAGGGGTTTTCAATGGCTTCCAATATTCTTCGGTTGGCATTTTCTTTAACTTGCATTCATGCAAGGCATTGTTTTTATGATTCAATAGAGCTACTTCACAATTGCTAAGCGCCGCTTGCCGTGTATATGTGGGATGCGATTTTTCACAAAGAAAGTGATGAGCAGATACCAGCGTGCATAAGCTCAACTCCAGTTCGGACATTGGGAAGAAGGCATCCCTTGCTGCGGATATAGCCAAGAACGGTGAAGCGACTTCTATCATATAGCAATCGGATGTCTGCAGGATTGGAATTGGCAGTAAATTAAACAATTGGAACTCCGCGGTGTCGGCAAGTGGAATCCTCATTTCAAACACAACCGAATCCTCCAAAATTCTGCCCTTCACTGACACCATTTTGTACAAGTCCATGGCTGATCCCTTTACCAACGTCAATGTGGTGGGTAAGCGAGCTTTGGCCAGCATAATTTGTTCATTAAGTTGGGGTGGAGTTATCAATTGAGGATTTATCCTGGCATGGTTTAAATCCAAAAGCACATCCAGCAGTATTTCCTGAATGCTTTCAAAATTTTAAATCACCAAAAGCAAGTATGAAGTAAGCGACGCGATATTTTGCTTCACCTCCTGCAGTCCTAATTTTTCATTAATGGAGTTTGCGGTCTTTCCTAAATACGCATTAAGAGCTTCAAATTTGTTGACTAATTTGAAGTGCACTACGCTTAAGGAGATTGGTCGTAGAATCGGCAATGGAACTTTGTTTTCGGATTAATTCCTCGAAGTGCCTTTCGTTATTTTTAACGCCTTGTATTTGAGCCTCAATCTGCCGAGCGTCATCCTGATCGAGAATCCCAAAGAGGCTATTTGCCACCTTTCCCACAATGTCGAGCGGCGATCTACGGGCTCGATCGTGTCCGTGGCTTCCCATGTTGTAATTGTAAAGGAGTTCGTTGTTGTGGTCTATAGCCGTGAGTCTATGCTGTACAGTCTCGATCGTATGCTTGCAATATATTTGGGGCAACATTTCTTGTCTGCAAACATCTTCTAGTTTACGTAGGTAGGATTTGACTTCATTTAATTCCAAAAAGTAAGTTGTTAGATTGTAGTACACATAAACATTCCAATGACTATTAACAGTTTGTATTTTTCCGATATCTTCAAAGTATATCCCAACGGCTTCATCTAATTTTGTTATGCCAACTCTATCCGCGATCTGTCCCAGCGCCGAAGCCGGACAACAAAGTAATACTATTAGAGCCATTGCCAGCAGTGATCTCCCACTTTTTCGTTTGTTGCTCACTTGCTTATCTATGCCTATCAGTGGCGTGGCGTCCATATAAGACGATTCCTACCGTCTTCCCTTTTAAAAATCCACCAAAAGTAAGCACTATCTGCCAAATAAATATATGAAAAATGAAACCCGTCCCGTATTTTAATTATAAAATAAAATCTACACACACACTCACACATAAGCTATCGAATAAGTTTAATATTTTCATTCTACCTCTCGTCTGTATCTTCATACTTCATTCAAGAATCAAGATTCAACCACATTCCACAATCCACAAATCACAAACAACAAACCAACGAAGAGTCACAAAAATACTCTTAGTAAAAAGTTTTCAACTACCGCTGCTCTCTATAATAGAATAAAAAATATTTTTCCGTCTTATTTACTTGTTTTATATCCCTTTCTTCTACAAGCATTGCGGTTCCGATCCTCTTTGTTGAACACCCGCTTTTATATTCAAAGAAAAAGACGCTACATTTCGTCTTATAAACCAAATCTCACGCTGAATACTTGGAATTGTTTCATTTCATTCTCCCTTTTGCGATTAGCATTGCGTTTCAATCGGAAGATATCAACATGTTGCAGGAATGCAGGTGCTACGTTTGACTCGTTTTTTTTGCAACATTGTGTCTAATAACACGGTGTTCTTTGACTTATTTCTTTTTTCTTATGACATAATATCTGAATGTGTTATGTGGGTTGATTCTTGATTTTGAATTTGATGTTGATATTGATATGCGTGTTGATGTAAGAAGTTGAGCTTTCATTTTTCTCTCTTGTGATAGTTAATGCTTCGATGTTTTTACAAATTTATTGTTATACTTTTGTCTTATGAAATAAAATATGGTAGAATATTATGGCAATTTGTCAGCAGAGTAAATTCAGCATATCGCTTAAGAGAAGTTCATGTCAAATAAAATACCGACACTTGTTTTTTTTTTAAGCAGGAATTCAAATTTTAATTTAGAATCAGTTGGAATTTATTGACAGACTGCGTTGCACAAGTGCAATAACTTGAAAAAATCTAGTGTTTTGTGTTTTATCAAATTGTAAAATCTTAAATTAAAATAGTGAAAAGTTAGATGTGAAAGTGAAAGTGAAGGTTAATGTGTAATTTTTTAGTTTCTTTTATTACCAACTTACTGATAAAAACATTTTAGCTTCTTAATTTTAGTGCAGTTTTAGATTTTTTTTGGAAATGTCTTTGATTAGTGTAGATTGCTGTTTAACTGATTTCCTCCTGGAGGATTCAAATAGTTTTAGTAAGCTATCTTTTCTTGATAAAAAAAAAGTTATAGACGTAGGGCGCTCTATGCCTTTTATAAATATTAATTACCAAAGGAGAGATGGTTTTGTGACATATTTTAATGTTTCCTTATACCAAAAATATAAGTGGCTAACTGGGAGTTGCAAGCTTAATAAAATGTTTTGTTTTCCTTGTCTTCTTTTTTCAAACTCCGCCAGTGTTTGGAGCCGAACGGGTTTCACTGATATAAATAATTTAGTTAATTCTTCGAAAAAACATATTAAGACAGAAAAACATATTCGTTGTTGTTTATCCCTACACGAATTCGGCACGAATCGCATTGAAACTTCTTTAGGAAATTCTTTCGTTGTTCATAATAAAAAAGTAGATAAAAATCGGAAACTAATGGAACGTTTTATTGTTTTATTAGGCAGACAGGAGTTAGCATTTCGCGGTCATGATGAAAGGTCTAGTTCAGATAATCGTGGCAATTATGTCGAAGCGGTTTATTTTTTATCTAAATATGACACTTTATTGGAATCCCATTTAGAGCAGTGTTCAAGTACACACAATCCAATTTTTTCAGGTTTATCCAACGATATTCAAAACGATTTGATACATAGTATCGCGGCGGTTATTAAATCCGAAATTAAAACGGAAATCAAGGATGCTCGGTTCGTGTCGATTATGATCGACGAAACACCAGATTTGAGTCATAGGGAACAATTGAGTGCCATATTTCGGTACTTGTCAGAGGATGGTATACAAGAAAGATTTCTTGGATTTTTTGACGTTAGCGCAAGTCGTAATGCAAATGAGTTATCCAATCATATATTTAAAATTCTTGAAACATACGACTGCAAGGAAAAGTTAATAGGACAATCCTACGATGGTGCCGCAGTTATGTCCGGGGAGGGGGGTGGTGTTCAAAAGAAGGTCCTTGATGAATGCCCGATGGCAAATTTTATTCCTTGTTATGCACATGTTTTAAATTTAGTACTATCCCGATCTCTAGAAAACATAGCAGAACTTAAACTATTTTTTGGCTATACTAATAGCATCGTTCGATTTTTTAATAAATCCACAAAGCGGTCCAATCTTTTAAAACAAATTTCCAATCGACGCATGCCAGGAGTATCGAAAACTCGATGGCATTATCATTCAAGAATAATAAACGTAATCTTTAACTGTAGAATAGATATAATTGAAACTTTTAGTAAAATAATTAATGACTCTAGGGAATGGGATACTGACACACTTTCGATGGCAGAAAGTTTATTAAATAAA
Source organism: Portevinia maculata (assembly GCA_949715645.1). NCBI lineage: Eukaryota > Metazoa > Arthropoda > Insecta > Diptera > Syrphidae > Portevinia > Portevinia maculata. The sequence goes on from OX454526.1 coordinate 181,027,047, forward strand.
TTAGAGAGCAAGGAATTCTGTTTTTTGCTTCATACCCTTTCTGAAATATTTGCAAAGACCGATGTATTATTTAATTTAATTCAAAAAAAACAAACAGACGTTAGTTATGCCAAGCAAGAAATCGAACGTTTTGAGTCATGGATAAGCTCTGACTTTTTAAATATGTTTGAAGTTATTTATGACAGCGTAAATGATTGCATCGAACCTCCACGTAAACGCAGGTTGCTTGACTTCGATTTGAAGACGAATTATAAGCGCCTTTTTGTTGAAATTAAAGACAATATAGTTAGCCAAATAAATGCCACATATAAATCATTTAGTAATCTTACATTTTTGGATTTACTAAATAATTTGAAGTATGACACTTTTTCTCGTTCCAGTCCAGATGTAAAAATATCTTCCCTAATTAAGTTTTTTCCTAGAATTTTTGACTTCACGGCATTAAAAAATTAACTTAATGTTTTATATTCTTCGTCGTCACTTCGGCAGTTTGAGGTTCTCGACCTTCACAACCATTTGAATAGTGAAGCATTGAAAGAAGTGTTCCCTCAAGTCTTAAACTTAAGTAGTTTACTTTTAACACTTCCCATTTCCGTCGCCTCCGTTGAGAGGTCTTTTTCTGCTTTAAAAAGAATTCATACTTATTTAAGAAACTCACAGGGCGAGGATAGGCTCTCTGATTTAGCCCTCATATCGATAGAAAGAAGACTTCTTCTTAAAATTAAAAATAGACCAAACTTCTATGAAAGGGTATTGGCAGAGTTTATCAAAAAAGATCGTCGAATAGCATTAGTATACAAATAATTATAAAGAACTAATATTTTAACAAAACTTTTCACTTTTTTTTTTTTAAGTGTGTGAATTTTAGCTGTTTTTAATTTTGATTTATTTTTATTGCTGACATTATTATTTGTATCGTTTTTATATTTTAACAAATATAAAGAATTATCCATATAATTCTTCTGAATTTTCTTATTTTAAAATTACTATCCACGTTATGCTGAATTTTTTTAAGTTATTGTATCATGCGTCTGTCAAGACCGGCTTCTTTTGAAGCCACTTTTGTTATGCTTTAAGCTCATTGTTGATTGAAATATTAATGTCTTGAAGTATAAAAAATGTGGCTAGAATATTTTTGCTAAGTCAATGTGGAATGCATATTATGTAGATACAATATCCCCATTAAAAATTATTTTATTTCAGGTTTTAAAGATTTTTATTTTTATAGGTGACTAAATTTTTCAACGTCTTCCCTTTTAAAATTATCCACGCCACGCCACTGATGCCTATGGCTGGGGAGCTTTCTTCAGTGCCCTGGTTCTCGATTCCCGAGTTCTCCTTGCCAGTATCTGTGTTAGTTACTTCGGGCATGGGCAATGGACACAAGTTGTGTATCGCTCGTTTGAAACTTCCGCCATGACCTTCTAGTGTGCTCAGCTACTTTCGAGGAACATCTAGAGTTATTAAAAGAAGTAGTCAAATGTTTGTCTGATCCGAAGTTGACTATTAATGAATTTTTTTTCAAAAAGCATGTTCTGTTAAAAAAAAATAAAATACCTGCGTTATGTTGTTGGCTAAGGGTGTTTGAAGACTGACCCAGAAAAAGTCGAGGCAATATCGAGGTTTCCGCAACCAAAAACGGCTCGACAGATTCGTCGACTTATTGGCATGACTGGATGGTATCGCCAGTTCATTCCGAATTTTGCAGATCTTGCCGCTCCTTTAACTGATTGCCTTCGCAAAGCAAAACAGTTTACTCTTACAGAGGCTGCATTAGTAGCCTTTCTAGCATTAAAAGATATTTTAAAATCTGCACCTGTGCTGGCTCAGCCTCATTTCGCCAAACCATTTGTAGTGCAGTGCGATGCTTCAACCACTGGAGTTCTTTACCAGCTAGACGAAGAAGGTAAGGAGCGCCCGATCGCATTTGTGTCTCCAAAACTTAATAAAGCACAAAGAAATTACACGGTGTCCGAACTGGAGTGCTTGGCAGCGGTTTTATGTGTAAAGAAATTTCGACCCTATATTGAAGGTCTTCCCTTCAAAATTGTGACAGACCACTCAAGTCTGAAGTGGCTTATGTCATTAAAAGACTTAAGTGGTACACTCGCGAGATGGAGTTTGAAGCTTCAAGCATTCGATTTTCAGATAGGTCGACAGGGATCACTTAACGTTGTTCCCGATGCTCTCTCCAGAACGGATATGGAAGAGTTAAGCATCATGAGACCTGTGGAGATCGATCTTAAATCTGATTGCTTCACTTCAGCTATAATAAATTAAAGGATGATATAAATAGTAACCAAAACTCGCTTCCAGATGTACAAATCTCTGAAAATTTCATTTACAAACGCATCAAATTTCAAACAGGGTTGGACGAAGAGGATGCTTGGCGATTATGGCTTCCAAAGGAGTTGACCTTGCAGGTGATACAAAATGCACACAGCTCCACGGCAGGATGTCATGGTGGATTCGTCTAAACTCTACATCGCGTGCGGCAAAAGTACTATTGGCCAGGCATGGTCAAAGAGATAAAATCATTTGTCAGCGCATGTGACATTTGCAAGACCGTAAAGCCTCCAAATACAACTCTGCGGCCACTTATGGGACAACAGATATTTACTTACCGACCAATGCCGAGGTTATATATTGATCTTCTTGGACCGTATCCACGAACGAAGTTCGGAATTAGTACCATCTTCATAGCTATCGACCATTTCACCAAATTCGTTTTTCTTAAACCTCTTCGGAAAGCTTGTTTAACATCAATATGTAAATTCTTGGAACAAGATGTTGTTAATTTTAATTTTGTGGATTTAATAAACTTTATTGCGGTTAAGGAACCGTTCGCCCGTACAGCCAAAATGCAAATCACTTACTTTCTAACAAACAAAATTGGCCCGTGGCCTATGGTTTCGCTGAGCGTGGGAATCCAATTCATATCTTTCGCGATTATTAGTCAAAAGTGCATTATTGCACATCCCATTTTCGTGGGAATGAAAACCTTTGCGTTGGCTCACGGACTAGAAATTTGGATTTCCACACTCATCGCTATTTAAGATAAGATATCAAAAATAATAACAAAAATGCAATTAATGAATATGAATGGCATTGAACATAATGCAACTGCGCATTAATGAATATGATTGGCATTGAACATACTCCCCCCTTTTGAGGGTTTCTAGCCACTAAATTTAACAAGCAGACAGAATGAAGTAAAAAATTATAAATTTTCATGCGAACCAAAAAATGAATTTAAATATTACAAACTGGATTATTAACTTCTTAAACCCTATAAAATATATAAACTTAGATTTAATCATAACAAGATATATCTTAAGGCTTTAAAACTCTTACTTTTTTTCAAAGAGATATACCAAGTTTTGGATTAGCCGCAACATGCAGCGTACAACTTAAGTTTAATGATACATACACAAATATTTGAATTTAAAAATAGCGAAAAAATTATTGAACTAGATGGCCACTTGAAAGCGGTATGCTCGAGGTGCCGGCTTTGGCCGCCGCCTTTGATGACAGTAAATTGCAATTAGCTCAATCATGCCAGCCAGCAGAAAATAGCCCAGCCCATAATGATGATAATCATGCCAGCTTATTTCTTCTGGGGTCACTTCAGCTTGATGCATTACCGTATCGATTTTGTTCTTTAACCTTTCAAACTCTACCTTGTCAATGTCATTTGCTTGAGGTGGGCCGCTTAAAACTGTATTTGATTTATTACCCAGGCGCTTATGTTTGTTTTCGGAATGAACGAATTCTTGATGCCTAGTATATTATTGACTTCTAGTTCACCTTTAATAACCATAGTTGGCATTTTTAGAATGCAGGGTTCCACAAATTCCAATAGACCGTTTCCAATTATCGATAAGCTTTCTATAGACTCTCTGCAGATAAGATGACCTGTGGGCTTGATGCCTGTTGAAAATATCCATCGATTAGGGGTTTTCAATGGCTTCCAATATTCTTCGGTTGGCATTTTCTTTAACTTGCATTCATGCAAGGCATTGTTTTTATGATTCAATAGAGCTACTTCACAATTGCTAAGCGCCGCTTGCCGTGTATATGTGGGATGCGATTTTTCACAAAGAAAGTGATGAGCAGATACCAGCGTGCATAAGCTCAACTCCAGTTCGGACATTGGGAAGAAGGCATCCCTTGCTGCGGATATAGCCAAGAACGGTGAAGCGACTTCTATCATATAGCAATCGGATGTCTGCAGGATTGGAATTGGCAGTAAATTAAACAATTGGAACTCCGCGGTGTCGGCAAGTGGAATCCTCATTTCAAACACAACCGAATCCTCCAAAATTCTGCCCTTCACTGACACCATTTTGTACAAGTCCATGGCTGATCCCTTTACCAACGTCAATGTGGTGGGTAAGCGAGCTTTGGCCAGCATAATTTGTTCATTAAGTTGGGGTGGAGTTATCAATTGAGGATTTATCCTGGCATGGTTTAAATCCAAAAGCACATCCAGCAGTATTTCCTGAATGCTTTCAAAATTTTAAATCACCAAAAGCAAGTATGAAGTAAGCGACGCGATATTTTGCTTCACCTCCTGCAGTCCTAATTTTTCATTAATGGAGTTTGCGGTCTTTCCTAAATACGCATTAAGAGCTTCAAATTTGTTGACTAATTTGAAGTGCACTACGCTTAAGGAGATTGGTCGTAGAATCGGCAATGGAACTTTGTTTTCGGATTAATTCCTCGAAGTGCCTTTCGTTATTTTTAACGCCTTGTATTTGAGCCTCAATCTGCCGAGCGTCATCCTGATCGAGAATCCCAAAGAGGCTATTTGCCACCTTTCCCACAATGTCGAGCGGCGATCTACGGGCTCGATCGTGTCCGTGGCTTCCCATGTTGTAATTGTAAAGGAGTTCGTTGTTGTGGTCTATAGCCGTGAGTCTATGCTGTACAGTCTCGATCGTATGCTTGCAATATATTTGGGGCAACATTTCTTGTCTGCAAACATCTTCTAGTTTACGTAGGTAGGATTTGACTTCATTTAATTCCAAAAAGTAAGTTGTTAGATTGTAATACACATAAACATTCCAATGACTATTAACAGTTTGTATTTTTCCGATATCTTCAAAGTATATCCCAACGGCTTCATCTAATTTTGTTATGCCAACTCTATCCGCGATCTGTCCCAGCGCCGAAGCCGGACAACAAAGTAATACTATTAGAGCCATTGCCAGCAGTGATCTCCCACTTTTTCGTTTGTTGCTCACTTGCTTATCTATGCCTATCAGTGGCGTGGCGTCCATATAAGACGATTCCTACCGTCTTCCCTTTTAAAAATCCACCAAAAGTAAGCACTATCTGCCAAATAAATATATGAAAAATGAAACCCGTCCCGTATTTTAATTATAAAATAAAATCTACACACACACTCACACATAAGCTATCGAATAAGTTTAATATTTTCATTCTACCTCTCGTCTGTATCTTCATACTTCATTCAAGAATCAAGATTCAACCACATTCCACAATCCACAAATCACAAACAACAAACCAACGAAGAGTCACAAAAATACTCTTAGTAAAAAGTTTTCAACTACCGCTGCTCTCTATAATAGAATAAAAAATATTTTTCCGTCTTATTTACTTGTTTTATATCCCTTTCTTCTACAAGCATTGCGGTTCCGATCCTCTTTGTTGAACACCCGCTTTTATATTCAAAGAAAAAGACGCTACATTTCGTCTTATAAACCAAATCTCACGCTGAATACTTGGAATTGTTTCATTTCATTCTCCCTTTTGCGATTAGCATTGCGTTTCAATCGGAAGATATCAACATGTTGCAGGAATGCAGGTGCTACGTTTGACTCGTTTTTTTTGCAACATTGTGTCTAATAACACGGTGTTCTTTGACTTATTTCTTTTTTCTTATGACATAATATCTGAATGTGTTATGTGGGTTGATTCTTGATTTTGAATTTGATGTTGATATTGATATGCGTGTTGATGTAAGAAGTTGAGCTTTCATTTTTCTCTCTTGTGATAGTTAATGCTTCGATGTTTTTACAAATTTATTGTTATACTTTTGTCTTATGAAATAAAATATGGTAGAATATTATGGCAATTTGTCAGCAGAGTAAATTCAGCATATCGCTTAAGAGAAGTTCATGTCAAATAAAATACCGACACTTGTTTTTTTTTTAAGCAGGAATTCAAATTTTAATTTAGAATCAGTTGGAATTTATTGACAGACTGCGTTGCACAAGTGCAATAACTTGAAAAAATCTAGTGTTTTGTAAAGCCAATTTGATAAAATCTTAAATTAAAATAGTGAAAAGTTAGATGTGAAAGTGAAAGTGAAGGTTAATGTGTAATTTTTTAGTTTCTTTTATTACCAACTTACTGATAAAAACATTTTAGCTTCTTAATTTTAGTGCAGTTTTAGATTTTTTTTGGAAATGTCTTTGATTAGTGTAGATTGCTGTTTAACTGATTTCCTCCTGGAGGATTCAAATAGTTTTAGTAAGCTATCTTTTCTTGATAAAAAAAAAGTTATAGACGTAGGGCGCTCTATGCCTTTTATAAATATTAATTACCAAAGGAGAGATGGTTTTGTGACATATTTTAATGTTTCCTTATACCAAAAATATAAGTGGCTAACTGGGAGTTGCAAGCTTAATAAAATGTTTTGTTTTCCTTGTCTTCTTTTTTCAAACTCCGCCAGTGTTTGGAGCCGAACGGGTTTCACTGATATAAATAATTTAGTTAATTCTTCGAAAAAACATATTAAGACAGAAAAACATATTCGTTGTTGTTTATCCCTACACGAATTCGGCACGAATCGCATTGAAACTTCTTTAGGAAATTCTTTCGTTGTTCATAATAAAAAAGTAGATAAAAATCGGAAACTAATGGAACGTTTTATTGTTTTATTAGGCAGACAGGAGTTAGCATTTCGCGGTCATGATGAAAGGTCTAGTTCAGATAATCGTGGCAATTATGTCGAAGCGGTTTATTTTTTATCTAAATATGACACTTTATTGGAATCCCATTTAGAGCAGTGTTCAAGTACACACAATCCAATTTTTTCAGGTTTATCCAACGATATTCAAAACGATTTGATACATAGTATCGCGGCGGTTATTAAATCCGAAATTAAAACGGAAATCAAGGATGCTCGGTTCGTGTCGATTATGATCGACGAAACACCAGATTTGAGTCATAGGGAACAACTGAGTGCCATATTTCGGTACTTGGATTTTTTGACGTTAGCGCAAGTCGTAATGCAAATGAGTTATCCAATCATATATTTAAAATTCTTGAAACATACGACTGCAAGGAAAAGTTAATAGGACAATCCTACGATGGTGCCGCAGTTATGTCCGGCGAGGGGGGTGGTGTTCAAAAGAAGGTCCTTGATGAATGCCCGATGGCAAATTTTATTCCTTGTTATGCACATGTTTTAAATTTAGTACTATCCCGATCTCTAGAAAACATAGCAGAACTTAAACTATTTTTTGGCTATACTAATAGCATCGTTCGATTTTTTAATAAATTCACAAAGCGGTCCAATCTTTTAAAACAAATTTCCAATCGACGCATGCCAGGAGTATCGAAAACTCGATGGCATTATCATTCAAGAATAATAAACGTAATCTTTAACTGTAGAATAGATATAATTGAAACTTTTAGTAAAATAATTAATGACTCTAGGGAATGGGATACTGACACACTTTCGATGGCAGAAAGTTTATTAAATAAATTAGAGAGCAAGGAATTCTGTTTTTTGCTTCATACCCTTTCTGAAATATTTGCAAAGACCGATGTATTATTTAATTTAATTCAAAAAAAACAAACAGACGTTAGTTATGCCAAGCAAGAAATCGAACGTTTTGAGTCATGGATAAGCTCTGACTTTTTAAATATGTTTGAAGTTATTTATGACAGCGTAAATGATTGCATCGAACCTCCACGTAAACGCAGGTTGCTTGACTTCGATTTGAAGACGAATTATAAGCGCCTTTTTGTTGAAATTAAAGACAATATAGTTAGCCAAATAAATGCCACATATAAATCATTTAGTAATCTTACATTTTTGGATTTACTAAATAATTTGAAGTATGACACTTTTTCTCGTTCCAGTCCAGATGTAAAAATATCTTCCCTAATTAAGTTTTTTCCTAGAATTTTTGACTTCACGGCATTAAAAAATGAACTTAATGTTTTATATTCTTCGTCGTCACTTCGGCAGTTTGAGGTTCTCGACCTTCACAACCATTTGAATAGTGAAGCATTGAAAGAAGTGTTCCCTCAAGTCTTAAACTTAAGTAGTTTACTTTTAACACTTCCCATTTCCGTCGCCTCCGTTGAGAGGTCTTTTTCTGCTTTAAAAAGAATTCATACTTATTTAAGAAACTCACAGGGCGAGGATAGGCTCTCTGATTTAGCCCTCATATCGATAGAAAGAAGACTTCTTCTTAAAATTAAAAATAGACCAAACTTCTATGAAAGGGTATTGGCAGAGTTTATCAAAAAAGATCGTCGAATAGCATTAGTATACAAATAATTATAAAGAACTAATATTTTAACAAAACTTTTCACTTTTTTTTTTTTAAGTGTGTGAATTTTAGCTGTTTTTAATTTTGATTTATTTTTATTGCTGACATTATTATTTGTATCGTTTTTATATTTTAACAAATATAAAGAATTATCCATATAATTCTTCTGAATTTTCTTATTTTAAAATTACTATCCACGTTATGCTGAATTTTTTTAAGTTATTGTATCATGCGTCTGTCAAGACCGGCTTCTTTTGAAGCCACTTTTGTTATGCTTTAAGCTCATTGTTGATTGAAATATTAATGTCTTGAAGTATAAAAAATGTGGCTAGAATATTTTTGCTAAGTCAATGTGGAATGCATATTATGTAGATACAATATCCCCATTAAAAATTATTTTATTTCGGGTTTTAAAGATTTTTATTTTTATAGGTGACTAAATTTTTCAACGTCTTCCCTTTTAAAATTATCCACGCCACGCCACTGATGCCTATGGCTGGGGAGCTTTCTTCAGTGCCCTGGTTCTCGATTCCCGAGTTCTCCTTGCCAGTATCTGTGTTAGTTACTTCGGGCATGGGCAATGGACACAAGTTGTGTATCGCTCGTTTGAAACTTCCGCCATGGATTTTGAAAATTGCTACGCGAATCAGATCATCATTGCCCTTCACAACTTGTTCTACCCGCCCTAGTTTCCACTTCAAAGGCGGGATGTTTGCCTCTTTGATTAGCACCAATGCACCAATAGGCAGATTGGGTGATTTACGGTCCCATTTCATTCTTTGTTGTAGAAGATGTAAATATTCACATGACCATCTCTTTCAGAAATGCTGTTGAATATGCTGTATTTGACGGAATTTTTTAAGAGTGCTAAATTTGCTTTCCGTAATATCTGGCTCAGGCACAGTAGTAATTGGCGCTCCCGTCAGGAAGTGCCCAGGCGTTAAAGCTTCTAGGTCATTTGGATCAGATGACATGGGAGTGAGAGGTCGCGAGTTAAGGATCGCTTCTATTTGTATTACCACTGTCGTAAATACTTCGTAAGTGAGTGATGCCTCACTTAGGTAACGAATTAGGAAAACCTTTGCGGATTTCACCGCAGCCTCCTAAAGTCCCCCAAAGTGTGGCGGGCGCGGGACTGTATGGTGCAAATTTATGCCGCTTTCCAAACATGTTGCCGTGATAGCAGACTGGTTCTTTTCGGATTCGAACGCCTTTTGTAATTCCATCAATTCATTTTTTGCACCTACAAAATTGGTAGCATTGTCAGAAAAGATGCTATGAGAAACTCTTCTTCTGCCAATAAATCTCTTCAGCGCGTAGATAAAACTCTCCGCCGACAGATCTCCTACTACCTCCATGTGAACTGCCTTTGTAGAGAAACACCGCTAAATATGATTTTGTAGGAATTTTACCCCTGATTTTGTAGTGAGTTTTAACAGGGCCACAGAGATTGACTCCACAATAATAGAAAGGACGGGAGGGATTAACTCTCTCCTTTGGTAAATTGCCCATCATCTGTTGTATGGGCCTTGGATTTGAGCGAAAACATTTTATGCAGTTGGAAACTATTTGCCTCGCCATTCTGCCAACACTTAGTATCCAAAATTCTTGCCTCGAAATTGCGATCAGAATACGAGGCGCGGCGTGCATGTGTTTTTCATGCAGGTAGGTAAGAAGCAACTTCGTTACGATATAGTTTTTTGGTAGTAAAATCTGATGCTTCGCGTCCGCCACAATTGATGCATTTTTTAATCGTCCACCAACTTTGATTAATTTAGTGGTTTCATCAAAAAACGGGGACAGTGATGCTATGCGGGAGCCTTTACGCACACTCAAACCCCTTTGCATGTTTTTTTTTTGAACATGTGCCCAGATAAACCATGTGCCCCGCTGAAGCTCTTCAACAGTTAATTGACCTTTATTTCTGAAGGACCTATGCTTTCTGCAATTATAGTAAAATCGAAAGCAATATGCGAATATTTTTTGCAATGAATAGAATGAGTTTCGGTGATTCACGCGCTCGAATACATTTTCATTGTCAGCAGTAGAAGCGACCAGCACTGTTCTCTTCTTGCGACGTTCTGGTATTTCCTCTGGAGCAATGTATGGCGATATTTCCCACGCAGACTCGTCTTTGGCAAGGAAATCTGGATCATCGAACCAGCAGCGGTTTTTTAGAAGCGACTGGAGATCCAGTCCTCTGTATAGAATGTCAGCAGGATTATTACTCCCCTTTATATGACTCCATTGCTTTATATCCGTGATTGCCTGAATCTTAGTAACTCTGTTCGCAACGTATATATCCCATATGAACGAAGACGATCATATCCACGCAAGTACGGTGGTGGAATCAGTGTAATAGCATAAACGTTTTATTTTGTTGGTTAAAACATGTACCAGTCTAGCCACTAACTCAACCATCAGAACAGCGCTTTGCAGTTCCAGGCGCGCAATGGAAGTGGCTTTAAGAGGTGCAATTCGCGATTTCGAGCACAACAATTGAGAGTAGGCCTTTCCCTCGCCGTCAACAGATCGTATATAAACACAGGATCCAAAGACGTTCCGACTACTATCCGATAATGAGTGCAGTTCAATGCCGCTGCAAGTGCGGGAAACATATCGTGGGACGCTCAGTTCTTTCAGCAGGGAAAATTCCTGTAAGTAATCACGCCACTTGGTGGCTTGCCCCTTGGGAATTGGGTCATCCCAAGATAACTTTGATTTCCACAGTTCCTGTAAAAAAAAGCTTCCCAAGAACTATCACGGGTCCAAGTAATCCTAGCGGATCAAACAACCTGGCTAGATCGGCCAATACAGTCCGTTTACACACCAAGTCCGGTAATTTGTTGGGCTCGTCAAAATCAAACCTGAATTTAAATGCATCAGAAGAAGGATCCCATATTAGTCCTAACGTCTTAATCACTTCGAATTGATAAAAAGTAACGAGCTGTTCTTTATGCCCTTCGGATACCCTTGCTAGTATTTGTGGGTGATTGGCGGAGAACTTTCTTAGTTCAAAGCTACCCAGTTTCAATAGTGCGCGAATTTCAGTTAATAATTTCTCGGCATCTTCGATACTCTCGGCACCCGTAAGACAATCGTCGACGTAAAAACAGTTACTTATAGCATGCGAGGCACGTTCATGTTCATCTCTGTTGTCATCTGCAAGCCTTGCCAAGCATCCGGTAGCCAGATAGGACGCCGGGGCTGTACCGTAAGTAACGGCGTTAAGTTGGTATAATTGTAATGGCTGGCCCTGATGTGATCTCCATACAATTAGTTGCATCGCTCTATCTCTAGGATCTACTAACATTTTTTGGTACATTTTACTTAGATCCCCCGTGAAAACATATCTGTGCATTCGAAAGTTAGCTATAATTGAAAACAAATCTGGTTGGATTGTTGGACCAACCATTAAAATATCATTGAGTGAATGCCCTGATGCGCTTTTGGCGGAAGCATCGAACACCACCCTTAGTTTTGTTGTTGAACTTTCGGGTTTCATTATGCAATGGTGGGGGAGCACATAATAAGGGATGGATAATTTGTTCGGTTCAATTTGAGTCATATGTCCAAGAGATTCATATTCTTGCATGAATTCAATGTATGCCGATTTCAAGTTATCATGCGTATCTAATTTTTTTTCCAGAGCCAGGAATCGTTTTTTGGCCAGTTCAAAGGACGCTCCCAACACGGTACGCGGGTCTTCTTTAAAAGGCAGTCGTACTACGAATTGGCCGTTTGAATTCAGTTTGGTATTGGCTTGAAAATGGGTCTTGCATTCGTGTTCCTCTTTGCTCATGGTGTTTACAGGCGCATCATGATCTTCTGTTTCCCAGAATTTGCGAACCAGTTTATCTAACGATGACAGTGAGGGTCTTGTGGCTATATGACAGTGGGCTGTGGGGCCACCGACTGATGCGCCTCCAGCCACAATCCACCCCAACTTAGAATTGCGCAGCAATGGGAGAACATTTGAGATTTTAATATCTCCTCGAAGGAGTAAATCAAAAAATAGTTCTGCTCCTAAGAGCATATTAATACGCTGAGCCTTGGTGAATGTAGCATCCGCTAGCTGCACCTGTGGCGGTAAATTTCAAAGCGATGTGTCTATTTCGTGAGTAGGTTGGTATTCGCTTATTCGAGGCATGATGCTTGCCTCCATTGTTGACCTATAAGATGACGTCCTGGATTCAATAGTCACGTTGGTGATGAATTCAGCCTTGCACTCCTTGCCACCAATACCACTGATTGGCAGATCCACGCGACGTTTCCTATACCCTAACTCATGTGCCATACTTGCGGTTATGAAATTCATTTGAGACCCAGAATCTAAAAGAGCACGACAAGGCATGCGTGAACCACAAGCAGAAATGACATTGACAATGGCAGTAGCCAGGTAAACATGCCGGTTGCTTATCTTACTATCTATGGCTGCATTATGTGCAGATGTGCTAGATGGCTGTTCTACTAATTTCTTATTTTTATAGCGCTTACCCCTTTGAATTGTGTGTGAAAAATGATTATCACTATTGTTGGTCGGCTGCTGCTGATAGAAATTCGTTCTCTTCGGTTGATGATACTGCTTCTGTTGATGCTGCTGCTGCTGCTGCTGTTGATGATAATGAGAATGATCATGGTTTTGTTGCACTGGGGTTTCTGACTGATGATGTTGCGGCTGCTGATGCTGCTGATGATCATCCTGCTGTACTGAAGTTGGTGGATGTTTATGGTGCTGCTGCCGCTGATGATGAAGCAGTGTGTTGTGCCTGTCCTCGCATCTTTTGCAATTTCTGGACTGACATGATTGGGAGTGATGGCCCAATTTTAGGCAGTTTCGGCAAAGGTTTAGCCAACGAACAGCCTTGTCTCGATCTTCATCTGAAAGGGATACAAATTGTGTGCAATGATAAATCTGGTGCTTACCGGAATTGCACATAGTGCAATTGATACTGCTATCACTGCTTGCTGCAACGTGCGCGGATGGTCTCTTCCGTTCGTCTCGACTGCTAATTGCCTCCAATGTCTTTAACCTTAATTCTACGAAATTGAAGAACTCGTTCAAGGTTGGGCTGCTTTTTGGATTGTCCAGTGATTGCTCAAATAATCCTCTGCTTTCCTTATCCAATTTTTGCAGCATGAGGTGAACGACGATTGGATCCCAGTTTTGGACTTCAAATCCCAGGTTTTTGATACCCTGCATACCTTGTTTTGTGGTCTCATGCAACCTTCTTAAACTTGAAGCAGTTACAACCGCCGAGGGTTGGGATAAAATACTTGTTAATTGAGCCGAGAGCAATAATCTTCGATTGTCGAACCGATCGACAAGAATTTTCCAAGCCACTTCATAGTTGTTGTCAGTGGGTTGAAAACGCTGTATAAGATTATGCGCCTCTCCAGTAACATTTGCACGCAAAAATATAGCTTGTTACGAATTGGCGTCTCAGGTGAAGTTTTCACATTCTTCGTGCAAAAACGAACTTCCGAATTTGCCAGCCTTTTCCACATTGGGGAATTGGCGTGAGAGGAGAGAGCTAGCTCCCCATGGGAGCGCCCAGGGTTCGATTCCCGCCGGGACCGAACCTTCCTTTTTTTAAGATATAAGCCCGGAAGATCCGTAACCACGTCGTACCGCTGGAACAAGGTCGACGAGAACGTACCGCATCAGGAACTGATGGGGGAAGAAACAGTGGTCTGGGACCAACGGAATGGCGTCGAGAATGGGACGGTGGTAAACGAGTCGGTGACGAGCGGTTGTGTGTACGGGAAAGAAACTATTTATTGGTTTCAACGTCGGAAATTTTAATTTTTCTTTCGCCAAAACCATTTGTAAATATAAATGAATATAAAGGGTGGATTATAGTATATCGCCGAACGACATTAGTGGGAGTGAAAAGTGCAGTGCCCCTCATATCTAGAATAGAATTTGGTCCCAGTACATAGATACCGGTGAAAGTGTCGTTAGAAAATAAAGTACATAGACTAGCTCGTGAAGTGAAACTGAAGACACCGTATACGATAGTCCCGATACGTACCAAATATATCCACCGGATATACATACGTGGTTGTTATTGCTGATACTAAAGGTAATTGTATCCTATTAAGATCCATCGATAGGAATCCATAGTGACAGTGTCAACGTCGTCTTTCACCCATAGGGCCAGCTATCCCAAGGTCTGAGGTTTTCCTTATCCCCGTTTTGGTGCGGGAACTACTATTGTCAGCCGGAGTTATACGAGTTTGGAGAACCGACCTTAACGACGGTCCGTGGCCCGATCGGTTGGAGGACTGCGCAGCTGAGTGCAGACGAGTCGTGTACGGGTTCGAGTCCCAGGCTGAGTCAACGCAGTTTTTTTATTTTTCTTATCTCCTGTCTTCCTCGGGGATACCTAAAGCTTGGATCTTTTACATTTATTCTTTAATCTTCCTTTTTTTTATTAGTACTCAATTTCTTACTCTTTTTATATAGATATTATTTTTTTTATTATTCCTTAATCTTTTATCTACATTTATTTCCTTTTACTATTTTTTTTTATTCATGGCTAATATTGTTAATGTCATCCATTCTTCTCTTTATTTTTCTCAATTATACCTAATCATTTAGAAAGGGGAACCGTAGCCGTGTTGGCTAAAGCGTGTGCACAGGGGGGTTATAACCGGTTGTAGCGCTCTTGGGTGGGCTTAGGTTCAACCCGCGTAACTCTATATTTTTTTTCTTTTTTTTTGGTTGTTGAATTTTTCTTGGTGACGGTAATCCGAGGTGATTAATAATTAAATTGTGAATTATTTGGTATACATCTTGGTTTTGTTTTGTTTTGGTTCAGTTGAGTCAGGTTGGGAGGCAGACGTGTCCTTACCGCAGACCCTTCGGTTGTCGCGGTTCAAACGGAGGAGTTCCCTTGAGCGCTGGGATAATCGCGTGGCGCCCAGTATTAAAATTTACCCACGACCCTACTCCACCGGGATTGGTCGGCTCCTGGTGCTCAAGGACGCGGAATTGGAGACGTAACAATTTGGCGCCCAACGTGGGGCAATTTGTAACGAAAACTAAAGCCAAAAATACGCTCCAAGTAAGGACACTCGGGACGAAAGCAGGTCCAGGGAATCCTTAGAGTTTAATCAACCCAATCGGCCGGGTAATTGTTATTACGTAATCGGGTACGGGACAAGGAAAACCTCAGACAGTCATGGATATAAATCGGCTAAGCGTGGAAGAGCTCCGATACGAACTCCAGATCCGAGGCCTGGAAGGAGGATCACGCGACGACATGCGGAAGTTGCTCAGAACAGCACTGAAACGAGATAGCAGTTTCACTATGATAGAATACCCTTTTCCTTTTGGCGAGGACAAGTCAGCAATAACAACTAAAGTAGAGGAGATTCAGAACTTGATAAGTACTTTCAATGGTAGGGCCGAGGGCAATGAGTATAAAAAGATTATCGCTAAGAGTGAGTGGATCTTAAGGAGGCTGAGTAGAGTCAGAGTAAAAGACCCGGAGGAGAAAGATTACGTTGTCGCTTCTCGTCAATATGTATTTAACTTACTAGTGGAACTAGATTCTAGGGCCAAGATTGATAACGCTGACAATGGGACTGACACGGATGGGGAATCCCAGCCCATTGCGGCACCCAGGGGAACAACGTCTACCCCCACCGGCGATCCGCAACCTGGGCCGTTTTTCTCCCCACCGTGGATGGCAAAGAGCGTACCGGTGATGAAGTGGGGGTTGAAATTTAACGGTGAGCCTTCCCAATCGATATGTGGGTTTTTGGAAAGAGTAGAAGAACTGCGCGAAGCGAGAGGGTGTACCGAAGTTGAGTTGTACCTCTCGGCGGTGGACCTGTTTGAGGGGAAAGCCAGTATCTGGTTCAGGGCCAATAAGCCGTACATTAAAAACTGGACTCAGTTGGTAGCAAATCTTCGATCCGAGTTCTTACCTCCTGGGTATGATGATCGCCTCTGGGAGGAGATCTGTCACAGAACTCAGGGTCGAACTGAGACGATAGGCATGTACGTAAGTGTCATGTTAGGCATGTTTGCTCGATTAAGC
Source organism: Portevinia maculata (assembly GCA_949715645.1). Taxonomy (NCBI): domain Eukaryota; kingdom Metazoa; phylum Arthropoda; class Insecta; order Diptera; family Syrphidae; genus Portevinia; species Portevinia maculata. The sequence continues at coordinate 181,043,632 of OX454526.1, forward strand.
GAAGCACGGACGGAGGCAGTGAAGCTCAAGGTGGTGAGGAAAAACCTTTCACCTTTTTACCAAACGCAACTCGCACTGGTGAACATCACCTCTCTTGCCCAACTAGTCCAAGTTGGAAGGAAGCTGGAAGCCACCCGGTACATGGTAGATAGCTATGTCCCCCCACCTTCGCGAAGACAGGTAACCCTTTTGGAGCTCGACCTTGCCTACATCGAAGCTCCATCAACATCCCAGATAATGGCGGTGAACAACAGAAACGATGTCGGTAACAACAACGTGACTTGTTTCAGGTGTCACCAGCAAGGGCACATTGCAAGCGCCTGCTCACAACCTGTTCGCTGTTATGGGTGTAACTTGGAAGGGGTCATTCGGAGCAGATGCCCTCGGTGTCAACCCGCGGGAAACCCGAATGCAACTCAGTATGTGGCGGGCCGTTGAGTTGCCAAACTTGGAAGCCCGCCCAGAGTCGAAGACAAATAAATATTAATAATAGGGAAAGAGGGGTGCGAGCCAGGAAGCGGGTCGGTCGGGAAAAGGTGGTAGGGAGGGAAAAATCAAGGGACCCGCTGGCGGGGAACCATGTACGGGCAGATTACTTGCTGGATAAAAAGGATAAGGATAGGAGGCCTTACCTAGGGGTAGAGATTTATGGGGTGAAGCTGCTCGGGTTGCTGGATTCGGGTGCGTCTAGTTCGATAGTCGGTGGCCCAGGGTGGGACAAACTAAAGTTATTAAACTGCGAACTGCGCACATCAATAGACTCGGTAACGGTGGCAAATGGAGAAAAAGTTGGGGTCATCGGGGCAATCCAAGTACCGGTTAAGCTTAAAGACACTATTAAACTCGTGGAACTTTTAGTGATTCCGGGGCTACCTCACTGCCTAATACTTGGTGCCGACTTTTGGGAGGCTTTCGCGATTTTACCGGACTTGCGGAATCGGCAGTGGCATTTCGCCAGTGAAGTATCATCGGTTGAGGCCCACAGGGGATTGGGGGACTCGGAAAAGACCCTGTTAGCCGAGATACTCGACAAAGCATTTGAAGGGATGGAGGGGAAGTTGGGGTGTACAAGCATGGTGGCTCACGTCATAAAAACGCAATCCGAGCCAATAAAACAGCGATTCTACCCGGTATCTCCCATCGTCCAGGAGAACATCAACAAAGAGGTGGACAATATGTTGAAGGCCGGCGTAATCGAACCCTCGTCAAGCGCATGGTCGTCCCCAATTCTTTTGATCAAGAAGAAAGACGGAACCTTCAGGTTCTGTGTGGACTTCCGGAAATTAAATAAGGTGACCGAGAGGGACGCCTATCCGATACCATACGTGTCAGCGACGCTGGATAAGTTAAGGAACGCTAAGTACTTATCGTCACTTGATATTAAGTCCGCGTATTGGCAAATACCTATGGCCCAGACGTCAAAGCATTACACCGCGTTCACTATACCAGGTAAAGGGCTATTTCAATTTTGCCGGATGCCATTTGGCCTGCATAATGCACCAGCCACCTGGCAGAGGTTCATAGATAAGGTATTGGGGGCAGATTTAGAGCCCCATGTCTTCGTATATCTGGATGATGTGATCATCGTTACGGAGAGAAGGTGCTGAGGCGGATAAAGAATGCCGGTCTGGTCCTGAGTAAGGAAAAGTGCGAATTCTGTAAGGAGCAACTTAAATATTTGGGGTATATTGTAAACAAGCATGGGCTGCTGGTGGATCCTGATAAGGTTCGGTGTATGGTAGAGTACCCCAGACCGACGTCCGTAAGGACCGTGCGCAGTTTCGTGGGGATGGTGTCGTGGTACAGGCGGTTCGTGGCCAACTTTTCAGAGTTAGTATCCCCCATAACCGATCTACTGAAGAAAAATAGAAGATTCACATGGAATGAGTCATGTGAGAAAAGCTTCCGGGCATTGAAAGAGAAATTGGTGACAGCACCCATTTTGACGTGCCCTAACTTCAATCAACCGTTTGTGGTCCATACCGACGCCTCTGGTTACGGAATAGGTGCCGTACTTACTCAAGGCGGGGAGAATGGGGAGGAAAAAGTTATAAGTTACTTGAGTCGGACTCTTTCCAGACCGGAACGAAACTTTGCCACTACGGAAAGAGAATGTCTGGCAGTCATTTGGGCAGTCGAGAAGCTAAGACCCTACCTAGAGGGAAGTTCGTTTACAGTAGTGACGGACCACCATTCCTTGGTTTGGTTAAGCAATTTAAAAGACCCACAAGGCAGGCTGGCCCGGTGGGCGGTGAAGTTACAGCAATACGATTTCACGGTAGTGCACCGGAAGGGTAAGGAACATTTAGTACCAGACGCCCTATCAAGAATGCACCCGGATATTGCTTCGGTTTCCGTACCAATAAAGGATGAGTGGTACTGTAAAATGCGTACGGCGGTAAAGAAAAGTCCTGAAAAATTCCCCGCTTGGCGTGTCGCGGACGAGCGGCTATACAAGCATATTGGTAGACTGCCGCCCGGGGCTACGGGGGAGGAATGGAAAGTGGTAGTTCCTTTGGAAGATAGGGAGAATGTACTGAAAGAATTTCATGATAGTATCTTAGGGGGCCATGGGGGAATAAAAATCACCTGGGACAAGATTGCGAGGCACCACCAATGAGAAAGGAAGTCTCCTCATACGTGAAGAAGTGTCTTGTATGCCAAACAGTCAAACCGGATTTGCAAAGACCAGCTGGTCTGATGAGGTCGAGAGGTCAGGTGACCAGACCATGGGAGATGCTTTGTATCGACTTCATTGGACCACTTCCTTGATCGACTAGGGGTCACGCCTACATACTCACTGTTGTTGACTATTTTTCGAAATTCGCTCTCTTTTATCCCGTAAGGTCCGCGACAGCCAAAGCTGTTTGCACTATCCTGGAGGAGCAAGTGTTCCTTTTATTTGGGGTCCCACGGTGGATTGTGTGCGATAACGGGGTGCAGTTTAAGAGCAAGGAACTTGCAACCCTCGCTCAAACGTATGCCGTTACCCTTAACTTTACCGCTTTCTACCACCCCCCGGCAAATCCAGCCGAGAGGTTTAACCAGACCTTGAAAACGAAGTTACGGGCCTATGTAGCGGATAACCACCGCAACTGGGACGCTTTGTTGCCAAAGGTGGCTTGTGCGATTCGGACTTCAATGCACGAGGTGTTAAAGAGAAGTCCTTACTCCGTACTTTTCGGTCGCGAAATGCAATTGAAGGGAGACGATTCCCCGATCCCACCGGAGGGGTTTCTTGTTGAGAGGACGGGAGAAGAGTACCCCTGGTACAAACGGTTGGGGGAGGTTATTAACGACGTGCGTTGCCGAATGCAGGCCGCAGCTCGGAAATCGTCTCGGCAGTATAACCTCCGGCGACGGGACGCTCAATTTCAGCCAAATGACTTAGTTTTACGGCGAAACTTCGTCCTTTCGAACGCGGCGAACTACTTCACCGCCAAGTTAGCTCCTACATTCATAGGTCCGTTTGGGATACGGAGGAAAGTATCTTCATGGACCTATGAACTAGAGGATGCAGCCAAAAAGTCAGCGGGGATATGGAATGTGAAAGATTTAAAACCTTTCAATCAGGGTTCCCTCAAGTAAGAGTGAAAACTTCAGAAAGAAAGAGGGGAGTGTTACGAATTGGCGTCTCAGGTGAAGTTTTCACATTCTTCGTGCAAAAACGAACTTCCGAATTTGCCAGCCTTTTCCACATTGGGGAATTGGCGTGAGAGGAGAGAGCTAGCTCCCCATGGGAGCGCCCAGGGTTCGATTCCCGCCGGGACCGAACCTTCCTTTTTTTAAGATATAAGCCCGGAAGATCCGTAACCACGTCGTACCGCTGGAACAAGGTCGACGAGAACGTACCGCATCAGGAACTGATGGGGGAAGAAACAGTGGTCTGGGACCAACGGAATGGGACGGTGGTAAACGAGTCGGTGACGAGCGGTTGTGTGTACGGGAAAGAAACTATTTATTGGTTTCAACGTCGGAAATTTTAATTTTTCTTTCGCCAAAACCATTTGTAAATATAAATGAATATAAAGGGTGGATTATAGTATATCGCCGAACGACATTAGTGGGAGTGAAAAGTGCAGTGCCCCTCATATCTAGAATAGAATTTGGTCCCAGTACATAGATACCGGTGAAAGTGTCGTTAGAAAATAAAGTACATAGACTAGCTCGTGAAGTGAAACTGAAGACACCGTATACGATAGTCCCGATACGTACCAAATATATCCACCGGATATACATACGTGGTTGTTATTGCTGATACTAAAGGTAATTGTATCCTATTAAGATCCATCGATAGGAATCCATAGTGACAGTGTCAACGTCGTCTTTCACCCATAGGGCCAGCTATCCCAAGGTCTGAGGTTTTCCTTATCCCCGTTTTGGTGCGGGAACTACTATTGTCAGCCGGAGTTATACGAGTTTGGAGAACCGACCTTACTTTTACTTTTACTTTTAAATTCATTTTTATTAATTATTAGCTTATATCAACTTACATACTAGACAAAAATGATTAAATCTAACTTAAAATTAACAGGATACTTATTCTAGATTATTGATCCTTATGCGGACGCCCTAAACTTAACTCTATCTTATAATTATTGCCTTTCGGCCTAAAAACTATTTTACAAACTAATCTTACATATTATGTTTTCATCGAGAAAATTTTTAAAGAAAACTCGGCATCTTTATCAAATTTTATATTTTTATATAAAAAAACAAATTAAAAACTACCTACTCTACTTACTTAAGCTACTTAACATATTCTAACTATAATTCTAACTATAATTATAATTAGGATTCTGATCACTCGTTGCATTACGAAACAAGTGATCAAAATCCCAATTGCTTTCCGAGCACCTGGCAGTCGTCAACGTGCACACGCGCTGCCGTGAGCTGACTGATGCCTTACAGAATCAATCACCTCCCGGATGCACCACCACAAGTTGGCGAGCCCGGCCTCTCCCAGAAACGCCCTAGCTAACTTAGTCTAACTTATAAACTAAGAGGATGTTACCTAGAGTAACGCACCGTCTTGGGAGGGCATGTTGACCCCTCCCCCCTCAAAAAGCCACCAAAATTCGGCGAATTGTTTTGCCGTGTCGAATTTATCCCTCTCCGCTATTGCGGTACTAAAACGGAGGAGCTCATGAGCATTATCGACGTCCTCGCCGCGTATGAGCCGCTTATCTCTCGCGCCGCGGTAGCGGTGTTATAATACCGGGATACCATCCCTCGTCTGTACCAGCCCTTTTGCATCAATATGGATAAATGCCTCCGGCGGGACAAAGCCAGACCGGAGCGTACTCTCTATGTACATTTCATTGGGGTAGTAAGCCCCAAAGATCAGGCTATTGTCGCTGGCCATCGCCCTTGCAACGTGTCTTCGAGTCACCTTAATAGGGAAATTGTCAATCCTATTCAACTGAGCCCTATCGTATAGGACCTTGTTGGGATAGTATTTTATATAGTTGGATTCAGGCGTTCGAAACAACCGGAGACAGGTCCTAAGACATTGTCTCTCCAAAACCCGAATCTTTTCCATATAACTAGGCGCTATATTAAACCACAATGGACAACCATAAGCGATGATCGGCCTTATAAGGGCCACGTAGCAAATGACCTTCACGCTGGAGTCAAGTTGACTGCTATGAAACAGTCTCCTTGTCAGAGCATAAGCCTTCTTGGCCCCAGCAACACAAGCAACTATATGTCTATCGAAATATAGATACTGGTCAAGCCAGATACCCAGATATCTAACTACGCTTCTCACCGCCAATGGCTGCCCATTTTGTCCAATAATGGCCAATTTCTTCCAGTTTTTTTCTGGTATCCCTAGAGGCCCCAGCCAATGGAGTTCTGAACAAGATTGTTTCCGTCTTCTGAAAGTTGATTTTCAACTTCCAGTCGTCGCAATATCGCTTAATTTGATCGAAGTCACGCTGCAAAAGGATATTAATGACCTCGATTTTAGGACCTGATCTGTATGCCACCAAGTCATCGGCATACGCTATAGCATGTCTGAGTGAACCTACCAGATCACTGGTGTAAATGTTAAACAGGATCGGAGAATTGACCGCCCCCTGCTGTAAACCGTTTTTAATTTCAAAGACTCTGCTCGAAGTCACGTTGCCACATTTGACAACGAACTTCTTTCCCATAAGCACATTATAAATTACATATAGCAAAGGTTTGTGCATCCCCCGCCTGGTCAACTTGTAGAAAAGTCCCTCTAACCATACGGTGTCGAAAGCCTTCTCAAAATCAACCAGACAAGCACCCGTGCATTGGTTCTTGCATTTATTCCACTGAATGTCGGAAACCAGTTTCGACGCGGCATGAATAGTGTCATGCCTCGCCCTGAAACCAAACTGGTTGTCCGGGATTATATTATTGTCCTCGACCCACTTTAACAGGGCTCTATTGACAACCTTTTCAAAGACCTTGCTAATATTCGGAAGCAAGCTAATTGACCGGAGATTGGCAGGGTTCGTCCTATCTTTACCTTTTTTCGGGATAGGGTGTACCAAAGCTACCTTCCAATGCGCCGGATAATGTGCATTATTCAGCGCATTGTTAAACAGCGTGGTGAAAATATCTACAGCCTCCAGAGGCAGGTGTCTCAATACGACGTTTGGGACACCATCCATCCCCGCCGACTTTTTATTCTTTAGTGACTCGAAGATGCACAGAAGATCATCCTTCGACACGAACAAAGTGCGATGCATCTCGGCCATTGGCGACAACTGCATTAGCATGGTTTTCATCAGTGAACACGGTGAATCCGTTATTCTCAGATCGCCAATTCTCAAGTTCGGTGCGCAGATCGAAGTGGCTCACCAGAGCCCTATTCTCAATGTCGTGGTTACGGCGAACAGGATTGTTCACCGTATACACGGCCTCGAAACAAGCGCCCAGCAAATCCACTTTCTCCTGTGGGTCCTCGACCACGAAAAAATCGTCGTTTGAAGCGACACTTTCTGGACTTATTCCAGCAGTCAGTATTGTCTGTCTGTTCTCTGCTGTCTGGGAGATTCGAACACAAGGAATATCATTGTGATCTTTCCTCCTGAACAACTTATTTATCTGTGGGAACATATTCGGACTACAGGTTTTAATAGCCCGAATTTTATTGCCCCAATACAGACTTACAGATTTTCTGTAATTTTCTTTTATCAGCTGTTTCAGGAATCGGATCTCTGAATTCAGCCTCCTTACCTCCGGGTCGTTGCGATCAGTAAATTGCCTGTACAGCCGTTTAAGCCTCGAGAGCAGTCTACTTTTCTGTCGGTATAGTGCGTCGATTGTAGGGTTTCGGTACTTTTCTGTCTGGTCGTCGTCGGAACGTCCTACCCGAGGAATAGTTCGTTCCATAGTTCGTTTGATGGCGTCGTTCATTTGCAATAAATGCCGATCAATGTCATCATTTGTCATGTTACTGTTTGTCGGTGGGTCGATCCCACTCGAACGTATATCTCGCTTTAACAATCTGGAGAAGCGCGACCATTGTGCCCTTCGATAATCGAATGAACACACTGCTTCGTACTCCTCCAGCAGCGTTTGCTCGTTCGGGATCCGTATTGCGGCGGCGAGTCCGTAGTGGTCACTATCGTACTCAAACGCACGCAAACAGTTCCGCGTATTTTGATCTATGTTCGTCAGTTGAAGTCTTGAGTCCGTTAAGGACAAGTCCAGGAAAGCACCGCTTCTTGGGAAAGAAGGGATATCCGTCGCGTACAACTCGAGTTTGTACTCAATCATATTGAGGCGCCACCAGTCGTGAAACTGGTTGCCCCTGGGATTTGCAGTAACATTTCCCCACGCCGCATGTTTGGCATTAATATCTCCGGCCAAGAAGTAATAATTCTCCTCCGAGTTCAGCTGCAGACTACGAAAAAGTGTCTCGAGCTCTGTTATAAATTGGTTTGGTGGAGGTGCTGCAGGTGCGTAAAGCGACACCACATACATTCTCCTCCGGCTATGGAGAGGAATGCATATGATGCATGCTTCCAACAACTGGAACCTACGCACGTCCCCGCTATATATAACCCTATGGCGCAGGCCTTTTCGAATTAAGATTCCAACCCCACCTCCTTGAGTGGAGTGAGGCCGGTCTCTTCTTACTACATGATAGTTTTTGTATCCCAATTTGTGCTTCTGATTTAGCTTAGTTTCGCTAACCAAAAGCACATCCGGGTTTTCGGTTTTCAACAAGTTGGCAAGTGACGTTCTTTTCTCGATCCTGACTAGTGAATTAACATTCACAGCAAGGATCTTTAAGTTTCCCTCATCCAGCGTAGCCATTTGATTTATGGCACACCAGACCCTACAAATAACTCCGAATAGATAAAGTCAATTCGGGCCGCTTGTTCATTTAACTGTTTCTGGAACTTATCGATCTTTCCATGCAGGGACAGAAGGATCGATTTCAAGTCCAGATCCACCTCTGGTGCCTTTTGGGCTGCCTTTGGCGGGTTTAATGTTATTTGGGCTTGACCCGGTCCAGCTGCCATTTGGGCAAAGGACACGTTGGGTGCCACAAAATTAGAAAACGAACGACTCTTTTGACGCCTATCGTCTTCAGGCTGCTGCTTGCGGGCCTGGACTCGCTTTTTCAGCTCCTGGTACTTTGGACAACCCCTGAAGTTGGCGGGATGCCCAGAGTTCCTGCAGAGCACACAAGAGAGGACACTCCGGTCTTCAACTCTGTCCTTACCAAGAGGACATTCACCATGTTTGTGGTCCTTATCGGACTTCACGCATCTAAACTGCATGTTGCAGTTAGCTGCGGCGTGCCCGAACCTTTGGCAGCGCATACATTGAAGTATGCGATCTGACCTCTTTATTTTCTCCCACCTTACAGCATGGTAGTACAGGAAGCGGATATTTCGCAGCCTGTCGATTTTGCTATCGGGAGTTAGCTGGACCAGGAAGAATGGTAAGTGACGGTTACCACCCCTTGCCACAGCCGAGGAAAACGGCTTGACCCCCACAAACTTGAGGTCGTCGCTTTCAAAGTTCTTTAGCTCTCTTTCGAGCTCCTCCGTTTTAATTGAGGGATCAATTCCCTTCAACACTACGGTCTTCAATTTTTGCTCCCTTGGGGTGTACGTGAAGTACTCAGTTTTGACCTCTCCCAAGGCGTCGCGCACCCTCTGGTACTCCTCTAATTTTTCACATATGATTATAGCCTTTTCACATGAAAGTTTTTGGTAATCAGCCTACACAATCTGATACTATCACTTATTTCAAAATTACTTACATTGATAGGCGGGATTTTTACCTTCTTTGGCTGTTGCTTCTGCTGCGTCTCGGCTTGCTGCTGTTACTGCTGTTGTTGTTGTCGTTGCTGCTGTTGTTGTTGCTGCTGTTGTTTTTGCTGCTCTTTCCGTTGATGCTGTTTCGCTTTATATTGCTGCTGAACTTGATCCCGCAGCACTTTTTGTTGTTGCTGTTGTTGCATTTTCTTCTGCCTCAACTGCTCACGCTTTTCAAGGAGCTCTTTTATGAGTTGGTCAAGCTCAGCCTCCTCATCATCTTCTTCTCCTTCCTCCATTTGGATGGCATTGTCATCTTCGACCGGTAGGTCTCTGAAGGAGTTTCCCTCTCCAACGTACCGGCCCGCTCCCACTTCAGCCTCGTAAGAGCTGGAGTTATCAGCCTCATCATCGGTTCCAGCAATCGATGATGCCTCACTAGGGCCTGCCAGATTTGCCCTTCTCTTGGCAGAGAGATTCGGCTTCGGATTAAGCTTCCGCCGCCTCTTCTCTACCTTCCGGAACTCCTCATTTACTGTAGCTACTGCTGACCCAGCTGTAGTGGTAGTTTTTACGGCTGCTTCCTTGGCATTATTTACAGCCTCTATTTTTGCTGTAACAAATGTTGTTGTTGTTTTTGTTGTTGCTGGAATTCCCTGTGAGAACACCCGTGTGGGCAACGGCCGGCCCGTTGTTATTATTGTTGCCATTTTAGGTATATTTGCCCTTGGCAAACACTTGGCTGCTGCTGCTGATGTTGCTGCTGCTACTTTTGTTGCTGCTGATGTTATTGTTGCTGCTACTGTTGTTGTTATTGTTGCTGCTGTTGTTTTTCTAGCCGGCACTCCAACACCCGTACGCGGGACCACCGATTTTCCGGGGTCCATCGCCACACCGTACGGCACTTTTTTTTGTTTTTTTTATTTTTACTCTTCTTTTTACACTTTTTTATACTTTGTTTCTAATGTCACTATGAAAAATGTTTTCTTTCTTTTTTGTTTTTTTTTTTGTTTTTTTGTTCTTTTTTTTAAATAAATTCAAAAAGGCAAGCGAACCTGAGCCTCCGGTGCCTGAGCCAGACACTCCGTACACTAAACTAACTTACAAATTATAAAATTTCTTGCTAATCACCACTCTTTAGCACTTTTTCGCTTTCGATCACAAACAAGCCGACCTGTCTCTATAAGAGTTGCGGAACGACCCACGACCCTACTCCACCGGGATTGGTCGGCTCCTGGTGCTCAAGGACGCGGAATTGGAGACGTAACAAGCTTTTGCGCTGGTGGTATAGGCAGCTCATGTATCAACTGCTTGAAAAGCTCATAGAACTGCCGCCAGTACAGATAATTTCCAACAAATTTGGGCAGCTCTATTTTTGAAAGTTTCATGGCCGCGGCTACGGGAATCCCTGTTGTGTGAGGAGCCTCTAGTTTTTCGCATAATTCCATAAGAGCCAATTCCACCTGCTCCTGCATGTCAAAATGCCGCTGTATCTCGTCAATTGTTGCGTGATCCTCGGTTTTACTATACAAAGTCCTTATTTCCTCCCAATTTTGCTCAATGAACCTTGTTTTTATTCGGCAGAATGCGTCGCTTCGACCTTTCGCCACCTCCAAAGGGCACTTTTCTGAAGACTTTCGCAGGATTTCCATTAGAAGCGCAAGCCTTTGTTTCTGTTGTATTTCCGATGCAATTTTTCGGGTTTGAAAAGTCTCTTCTGGCTGCTTCGTCCTCGGCCCCGACTGTGGCCCAATCTTACCCTTTGGAATTGCCCCTGTATGTGGGCCAATTTTTGCATAAATTCCATCTCCTCAATCTCCTCTCGTTCCATGCCCTTTCCTTGCTCGGTGCCAGTTCTTGCCTCTGCTTGAAGAACCTCAATTCGCCGGTTGATGTCGCTCCGCAATCGCTCAGCCACTTCGCGCACTGATTTAAAATAATCCTCTTTAAAGTAAGGATGATCCAACTTGTCGGAGAAGCCTTAGCGGATTGTATTGTCCGCTTCGTCGAACTTTTCCCAGTATCGATCCAAACTGTCACGACGCTCAACCAGGTAGAGAAGAGTCTTTCTTTTATCAGCATCCTTTGAATAATTGCGGCTCATTCGACAGATCTCTTCTCCTAATACTTCCTGTTGAGTCGCGTAGTGCTCTAAGGTTTTTTCCAAGTAGCTTGCCATATTATTGCGCGAGTTAAGTATTGATCATAAGGTCAATATGTATTAAGTTCATAAACCATACTTGCTGAATTTACAATTGGTTATTCATACTGGTCAATTATTATTGTCATCACTTTTATATTGACATATAAAAGTGATGACAACCAAATAACATAAACAAACGGAAGTAGGCCAATTCATTGGATTGGATAACCTATTGAAAAATAGAGTGAATAAATGTGCCCAATGCATTCGGCTGACCCAGTGAAAACTGTAAAGGCAAGCAAGTTAATGGGGGATTATGCCGTAACATAATAATACAGTTAGTTAATACTTTTAGGTCAATTCTCTTCTGGCATTCTAGTAGTTGAACTTATTATCGTCATCACTTCTATATTTGACATATAAAAGTGACGACAACCGAATAACAAGTTAGTTCTTTTTTTACAGACCTCAAACCAGTAGGTACTACGGTGCAGCTCCGCTTAAGACGGCGACCGTCCTATTGTACAATTACAAATTATAGAGCCTTAAGCCTAAGAATAATAGTTGAAGAATAAAAAGTCATAAGTCTTCATCAAAAATCTTGTTGGTGGTCTTTATAATTTCTTTGGCGCAGTCGGTAGGATCAGGTACAACTATCCTGATCCAAAACGTGAAAGTTCGCTACGTAGTAAAGAATTCTAAGATCCTTAATTCGCGGCGATACGACAGTGTAATAAGTCTACTAAAATCCAACAAATTCGTGAAGTGACTTTTGTGGTTAAAAAAAAAAAAAAAAAAAACCTACTTACAATATATAAGTATGGCACATAATCAGATAGAGATGCCCGAAGTGTCTAATCGAGACATTTTGAATAGTCTTATGGCTATTGTGGCCAGAATCCCACCTGCTAGCATTGGCGGCCATGTATTAAGAGAGATACAACATCTACCCGAATTCGAAGGAGATAGCAAAACGCTGACACACTTTCTAGTCATGGTGGAAAACCATCTCACAAATACCGGAGGGGATCAGCAGGCAACCTGGACGATCATCCAACAGACGAAGATTAAAGGACGAGCAATGGATCTACTCCTAGTGAATGGCGTGACCACATGGGGCCAGGCAAAGGAACTCTTCAGACACCACTATCGACCGATCATCAGCAGTACGGATTTGACGAGAGAAATAGTGAGCATGAAAGTAAGTTCTATTTACGATTTAGTCAACAAATTAGAATATTTATTAAGTAAGGTCAATACGTATGTCATATTTTCCGACAATCAGGAGCCAGAGAAACTGTTGCTCCACAACATTATTATAAATAAAGTTAGGGATATTACTGTAGGTAACTTAGCTAGAGAGCTAAGAGATAAGTATGATATACCAAGTATAAAACGGATTTTATTCTCCTACATTGGTTATAACCATGGAAATTTAAAGACCATGGAAAATAAGCATCCAAGTAGACAGCAGAACAGAATTCCTAATGAACATACACCTGGGGGATATTATAGGAACTCAGGGAATTTTAGGAATGGGGGTGGTCAAAGTGGCAGATCCTCAGGGAACGTTAGGAATAATAACTATTATCAGAGCGACCCAAGAACATCAGGAAATGTCAGGCAAAATCAGTTTCCAAAGCCACAGCCCATGGATACTAACAACGTACAAACTGACCAAGGACCCATCAGACAGGAAATTAATTCAGTAGAACCACCGGTTTTTCTGAATGGAGCCTCGGACAACTAATGACTATACCCACTAATATTCAAAACCAACGACACTACATTCTAATAGACACAGGAAGTGTCATGACGATCGTTAATACAAACAAACTCGACATGACACCGTACCCAATACTAGATACCCGCCAAGTTGAAATAAGAACTATTAACAGCACCATAACTCAGAGTGCGAACATAATTCAATTTCCCGTGCCAACAGAATTTGGCTACAGCAATAACACATTCATTAAAGCTTACGCTCAAAGCCTAGAGAACAAGAACTATACCATACTTCTGGGTATGGACGTTCTCAAAAATATAATTAAAACTATTGATTTCGAGCAAGGAAAGATAACTCTAAAAAACAAAACCACACTTAAGATAGAGCGTGGGCAAGAGCTGTCTTGCAATTATCTAGAAGAAGGCAATCCTGACTTCGGCAGCCTCAATCGCGAAGAACACTCAGCATTGGCCTCCTTACTACACGAGTTCCAAGATATTCAATATCGGGAAGGCGATCGGTTAACCCACACCTCGACGATCAAACACGAAATTCATCTTGCAGAAGATAAACCAATATATTCAAAGTTGTATAGGTTGCCAAAAATGCATGAAGATGAAGCCATTAAACAGATTGCAGACATGGAGCGACAGGGTATAATCAGGAAGAGTATGAGCAGATACGCTTCCCCGATCGTGGTTTTTGCAAAGAGACCAGATCAAGATGGTCAGTTGCAATACGGAATTTGTGTCGACTATAGAGCATTAAATGCACTCACCGAAGATGACCGTTTCCCCTTACCAAATATAGACAATCTCTTTGATAAGTTAGGGAAAGCAATTTATTTTTCAACTCTGGATTTAGCAAAAGGGTATCATCAAAAATTAATGCATCCAAATGATATAGCGAAAACTGCATTTATAACTCCACAAGGATTATACGAATATGTTCGTATGCCTTTTGGGCTTAAAAACGCCCCAGCTACTTTTCAGCGCTTAATGAACCACATATTACGGGAACACATAAACAAAACCTGCGTTGTCTATTTAGACAACATTTTAATATTCTCCACTTCTTTAAAAGAACATTTGAAAAATCTTGGACATTTTTTTAATTCTGAAAAAACATAATCTAAAGTTACAAATTGGTAAATGCTCATTCCTTAAAAAAGAAACAGAGTTTTTAGGCCACATTCTGACGGAAGAGGGTATAAAGCCGAATCCTAACAAAGTAGATACAATCAAAAATCTTTCTCTCCCGCAAACTGAAAAACAACTTAGAAGTTTTCTAGAAGCCTCAGGGTATTATCGGAAATTCATACAGGATTATGCAAAAATTGCATATCCAATGACCAGGTACCTCAAGAAAGACACCAAGATAAACATTAATGACCCAGAGTATGTGAATGCTTTCGAAACACTCAAACTTAACTTGATAACACACCTAATTCTTAAGTTTCCGGGATTTGAGAAACCATTCCAGCTATACACCGATGCAAGTAATTTCGCCATCGGAGCGGTCCTCACACAAGACAAACAGCCGGTTTGTTATATTTCAAGGACTCTCAACGAGCATGAAAGAAACTATTCCGTGACTGGTGGTATAGGCAGCTCATGTATCAACTGCTTGAAAAGCTCATAGAACTGCCGCCAGTACAGATAATTTCCAACAAATTTGGGCAGCTCTATTTTTGAAAGTTTCATGGCCGCGGCTACGGGAATCCCTGTTGTGTGAGGAGCCTCTAGTTTTTCGCATAATTCCATAAGAGCCAATTCCACCTGCTCCTGCATGTCAAAATGCCGCTGTATCTCGTCAATTGTTGCGTGATCCTCGGTTTTACTATACAAAGTCCTTATTTCCTCCCAATTTTGCTCAATGAACCTTGTTTTTATTCGGCAGAATGCGTCGCTTCGACCTTTCGCCACCTCCAAAGGGCACTTTTCTGAAGACTTTCGCAGGATTTCCATTAGAAGCGCAAGCCTTTGTTTCTGTTGTATTTCCGATGCAATTTTTCGGGTTTGAAAAGTCTCTTCTGGCTGCTTCGTCCTCGGCCCCGACTGTGGCCCAATCTTACCCTTTGGAATTGCCCCTGTATGTGGGCCAATTTTTGCATAAATTCCATCTCCTCAATCTCCTCTCGTTCCATGCCCTTTCCTTGCTCGGTGCCAGTTCTTGCCTCTGCTTGAAGAACCTCAATTCGCCGGTTGATGTCGCTCCGCAATCGCTCAGCCACTTCGCGCACTGATTTAAAATAATCCTCTTTAAAGTAAGGATGATCCAACTTGTCGGAGAAGCCTTAGCGGATTGTATTGTCCGCTTCGTCGAACTTTTCCCAGTATCGATCCAAACTGTCACGACGCTCAACCAGGTAGAGAAGAGTCTTTCTTTTATCAGCATCCTTTGAATAATTGCGGCTCATTCGACAGATCTCTTCTCCTAATACTTCCTGTTGAGTCGCGTAGTGCTCTAAGGTTTTTTCCAAGTAGCTTGTCATATTGTTGCGCGAGTTAAGTATTGGTCATAAGGTCAATATGTATTACGTTCATAAACCATACTTGCTGAATTTACAATTGGTTATTCATACTGGTCAATTATTATTGTCATCACTTTTATATTGACATATAAAAGTGATGACAACCAAATAACATAAACAAACGGAAGTAGGCCAATTCATTGGATTGGATAACCTATTGAAAAATAGAGTGAATAAATGTGCCCAATGCATTCGGCTGACCCAGTGAAAACTGTAAAGGCAAGCAAGTTAATGGGGGATTATGCCGTAACATAATAATACAGTTAGTTAATACTTTTAGGTCAATTCTCTTCTGGCATTCTAGTAGTTGAACTTATTATCGTCATCACTTCTATATTTGACATATAAAAGTGACGACAACCGAATAACAAGTTAGTTCTTTTTTTACAGACCTCAAACCAGTAGGTACTACGGTGCAGCTCCGCTTAAGACGGCGACCGTCCTATTGTACAATTACAAATTATAGAGCCTTAAGCCTAAGAATAATAGTTGAAGAATAAAAAGTCATAAGTCTTCATCAAAAATCTTGTTGGTGGTCTTTATAATTTATTTCGCGCGAATGTCGTTTAAATCACAGAAAATAAAGCAACAAACAAAAAGAAAAAGGAACACAATCAAACAAAATTAAACAAAATTCACTCAGGCCTAACTACACTTTAGTTAAGGTGAATATGATTGGCATTGAACATATTGCAACTGCGCATTAATGAATATGATTGGCATTGAACAGATGTGTTTCATTTGTTTGGCGTTCCACAATACATCAATAGTGATAATGGGCATCAGTTTGTTTCGAAAGAATTTGAACATTTTCTCAAGACGTACAATGTCAAACAAATAAAAACACGTTTATATGCTCCACACTCCAACGCATCCGAGAGAGCGAACCGTGAAATTTTATCGAAGCTCAGAGCCTTCATTAAAGACCACCATAATGATTGGGACAAATATATTTCGTTGATTTCCGCGATCCTCCGTAGTGACCATCACTCTGCAACTGCCTATTCCCCCTATTTTGCACTTCTGGGTCAGCACATGTCCCTCAATGGAGCCGAATATGAAATTTTGTCTAGGCTTCAATGTCTAAATGATGGCGATATGCGCACGCTTTCTCCACTAGAGTGTATGAACCTTCTTAAAGCTCAAATAAAAGACAATTTGCATTGGGCCCATCTGAAGAGCCAAAAGACATACAATTTGCGAGCTAAAAATATACAATATAGTGTAGGTCAAGAGGTTTTCCGGCGAAATTTTCAAGAAAGTTCCTTTGATAAAGAAAGAAACTCCAAATTTGCACCGAAGTTTATAAAATGCCGAGTTAGAAATAAAGTCGGGAATTCTCTTTATCTTCTGGAGGATATGAAGGGAAAAATGATTGTGAAGTATCATGCCAAAGACATTCGCCAATGATAAATCAAAATGCACGGTTCAAACATTTCGGTTTCCTTTTTTTTTTATATAATTTGCTTACGCTAAAGGGATTTTTTCTGTTGTTGGGTGCAGTTGTAGGGTTTTTCTCCACGGGTGGTGTCTAAGTTACTTAGGGAGATTACGATTTCATGTATTCGGTATAAAGTAATGGGACTTGGCCGGGATTCGAACGCACGACCTTCCATTCCGTAAGCGAATACACTACTACTGCACCATTGCCACCCGCCGTAATTGCGCTCTTTTCTGTTACAACCGCTATCAAGCGTACACGCAAACAGCCTAATCCTATAATCTACAGACCTCATAATATTAGCATTGTTTAGTGACTTATACGAACATAAAAACATTGGAAGAGATCAAGATTATAAGGAGGGATAAAATCTTTCACCCAGCTAAACATATTTTTGAGCGGTATCCCACCTATTGACAATCACCGCCATATAATAATCAAGGCTATCGCTCCGCAATCGGAAAATCCCGCTCCATAGTGATCAACTCTCCTAAATATCAAAGGCTCCGCCCCCCGGGAAATAAACAGCTTGACCTCTCAGCAGAAGCAACTACGAGCACAAGCAATAACTTACATAGCCCAAAAGAAAAGTCACCGAGTCACCAAAGCAGCAGTATCAATGGATCGGCGAGCGGTGCGTGGCGTGGCGGCCTAATTCTCCCAGCTCCGCGAATATACGTATATACATACATATGTATGTATATATAAGCTGATCTGAGTTTAATTATTCTCGTAACAAAGCCCTATAATATCCGTACCACTAGTGTACCCCCATTGTCGCGAATTTTATTATTTGCTGAAAGCCTTCTTGTTTAAAACAAAAAAAGAGAAAAAGAAATACTCTAAAATCTATCCTATTTAAGTGCTTTTCTAAAAATAATATATAATGTGTAAAATTCGGTTATAACATTTACTTCAGAAACAAACGAAAAGTTAGTAAAACAAAAAAAAAATATTAACATATTAGTGGGTACATTAAAAGTCTAACAAAAAAAAGGAAAAGAAAAAAAAACTGATTTTAATAAATTTACAGCAAGTGCCTGCAAAAACAGAAGAAAAAAAAACATTATTCAAGCTAAGCAACGGATATTGTGCGCACAATCTCTGGACAACGGCAGTACACTTAAATACATTAAACATAATCCAAAAGCAGAACGAAAGTTTTTAATTAACAAAAACAAACTCACTTAGACCAATGACAGTTCATAATTGAATCTAGAACTCAGCATATTTGTTACATCGTCGATGGTTCTTGGTTCTCGTCCAAAATACACCTACAAATTTTGATTGACATTTATACACATATATATAATATTTTTTTAATATTTTTTTTACATTGATACGCGCATACAACCCATAATTCTCTTAATTCCCGTTTAAAATTTCAATTGAATTATTTAAAGCACAGTGAGTCCCAGCAATTTGTATACCCTATTCTAAGGGTATATTAATTTTGACGCATAGTTTGTAACATACCTTAATATTGCCCGTAGACCCCTAAAAGTTACTATATTTATGATCAGCATCGATAGTAATGTCGATCTAGCCATGTCCGTCCGTCTGTCGGCAAAAATTAGGCCTTTAAACTGGGCCTAGAGAGCTGAAATTTTAACCATATACTCTCTAGGGTCCCGAAATAATCAAGTTTACGAATTTTTGAAATCCGCCCACAGACACGCCCACAAACTCAAAAAAAAAACAAAATTTTGGAAAAAAACGAATTTTGAGCTAGAAAGCTGAAATTTTTTATACATAATCTATGACTCCTAAAACTGCTCGGGAGACAACATTTTTAAAATCCGCCTACTGACACGCCCACAATTAAATAAAACAATTTTTTGAAAAACCAAAATTTGAGCTAGGGAGCTCAAATTTATAATATATACTCTCTAGAAGCTCTTTATGCTCATGTGTTAATTTTTTTTTAATCCGCCTACTGACACGCCCACAATTAAATAAAACAATTTTATTGAAAAACCAAAGTTTGAGCTAGGGAGCGTTTTTTTTACAAAAGCTTCGTTTTTTTTGATAAAATCCTTTAAATGTTATATATAACAAAATATTGTTACATCAAGGCTAGGATTCGAAAAGATAAAACGTAATTCTATTTAATTAATCTTTATTAGTTCTCTTTCAATTTAATTCTTGATTATTATTCTAATAATTCACTTATTTAATTCAACAATTCACTTTCACAATTAATCACTTTAAATAAACAATATTTTTTCTCTTATTCAATATTCTCTATACTTTTCACTACTGTCATCTATCGCCCTTCTTTATCGCGGTTCACAACTAGAATGTCTTGGGTGCTCCTGTGACATCTACTTATATCTCCTAGTGACACCTCTTGAAATTTCCAGATTCGTTGAGAAGGTTCGTTAAGAGGGTTCGAGAACAAACATAATTATGTATGTACTAGTTATTCCACAGCTACTCAAACTGCTATTCAAATGCTGCCAAAATCGGTAATATGGCTACTTTCTACTAGATGGCGCTACAAGTTAACTAATTGATTTGAATGACACAGTTCAAGCAAACATGCAACAATATCCCCCACTCAAACTTGTTCGTCCCGAACAAGCACGTCAATATTTTCGCCATGGTAGCGATGGAGACGATCCACATGGACAACTTTCAACTTGCCTCTTCTTCGCTGGATCCGGTAGACAACATCGTTTATGCACTTCACTATCTTATAGGGTCCTTCCCAATCCCGCTGTAGTTTAGCTGACATGCCTTTTCGGCGATGAGAGTTGTATAGCCATACCAGATCTCCTTCCCGGAATCCTGTGGTGGTTGCTTTGGTATCGTACCTCGTCTTCATGCGGTCGCTGGATATCGGATGAATATTTTCGTGGATTTCAGTAAACGGTACACACTTTCCAACCACCTCACCTTGCCTCATTTTGACGCTTTTGTGTTCCGCATTAAGAACTCGTACGGGAACAATATTATTCTTCGGCTCGACAAGCACTTTTCCAACCGCGCAGTTTCGGTAGTGGTTGTCTTTTGGCTCGACTAGAGAGAATCGGTGGCTCATATGATCACCTTCCAGCTTTGTCCGAATCAGTGTCTCTGAAAAATGTGGTAGGACCTCGTCCTCACTAATGACTGTCCTCAGGAATGCGGCGTTCTCTTTCCCGTACACCATCGGAATCTCTACGTTTCGATACTTGAGTACTTGCATACCAAAGTCTAACACGACATCATGCGCCTTCATGAAATCGATTCCAATGATGCATTCGTCACATATATCGGCTACTAAGAAAGCGTGGGAGAATGCTAATCCTGCCAAATTTATTGTTAGCATGATATCTCCGTATACTTTCGCTGTCGCTCCTGTTGCTGTTTTCAGACAGTAACTGCTGGTATTATGCAACCAAGACTGACGGACGATGTCCCTCCTTATAATGGAAGCGGTGGCACCGGTGTCGATGGCTGCCACGCACTTATTTTGACCGATATAGGCTTCCACTGTTAAACTCCGGTTTCCTCGTTTGGTTTGGGAGACTTGAATTGTGGTCCTGGAGTCATCGATTCCGGAAACCAACTTCTGCCCCGAGAAGCTGCTCCTTACACGTTTCCCGCCTGCTGGTTCTGCGAAGCTATATCTGCCAGATGCTTCTTCGTTGCGCCTCCTAGGCCCGCAATGTGGACAACTGCCTCGTCTGGGTGGAGCTCTGCACTGTCGCTGTAGGTGCCCTATTTTGTTGCAGTTCCAGCAGCGCATTTGACCACTGTTATCTCTGCTCCGGTCTACGATGTCTGCTCTTTGACATTAGCATTCAACGGCTGTCATTTCCCTTACGCGGGGGAACACATGCGACGCCTGAGCAGCTTGCATTGTCAAGGCAAATGCTAGGGCCTCATCGAGAGTTCTCTTTCCAGCCATTCTTACGGCCATTTGCAGTTGTCTATCTTCAATGGCTTGTATAAACGCCTCCACAGCCATTTCATTGATGAGAACCTCACCAGCATTAGGATATGACAAATGTGCCAGACGATCGGTATCTGCTTGCAGCTGTTGAAGTGTTTCTCCCCGCTTCTGGACTCTACTGCGTAGCTGGACCCTGTACACTTGCTGCATATGCTCATCACCGAAGCGCATCTCTATAGCCTTGACCAGGGCGTCGTAGTTGTGTTGCTTCTCTTCTGAGGCAGTTTGGAGTAACTCCGCAGCTGTACCTCTTAGTGCGAGCGTTAGCGCAATCGACCTTTCCTCGTTGTCCCAGCTGTTCGCCATTGCAGCTGCTTCAAACTGTTTCCTATAAATTGGCCATGATGTTTGACCATAGAAAACAGGAGGCTGCATCTCTTTCCTTCTCGGGCAGTCCGCAGAATTTTCTCGAGCTTTCTGCTTCTTCACTTTCTCGAGCCCTTTAGCCAAGTTCTCGAAGTTTGTTTCATGCTTGCAAAACGTCTGATGGATTTCGTCGAATTTGGTTTCAACCTTCTCGAACTTTTGGTCGATTTCTTCGAGTTTTCCTTCGAGAACATTTTTAAAATCTTCCAGAGCGCTCTTTTGGGCGGCAACTATGGAATTCTTTTGTTCTTCGAATTTAGAGTCCATTGATTGCAATTTGGAATCTAGAGAATTCTTCTGTTCATCAAATTTAGAGTCCATTGATTTCAATTTGGAATCTAGAGAATTCTTCTGTTCATCAAATTTCGAGTCCATTGATTCCAATTTGGAATCTAGAGAATTCTTCTGTTCATTAAATTTAGAGTCCATTGATTCCAATTTGGAATCTACAGAATTCTTCTGTTCATCAAATTTCGAGTCCATTGATTCCAATTTGGAATCTAGAGAATTCTTCTGTTCATTAAATTTAGAGTTTGTTCTTCTGCTACGTCGAACAAAACGGACTTGGGGTTTTCTCCTTCGTTTTCAACAGCTTCCTGCAGTCGAAGCACCAGATCACTTTTTCCTCCAACTGTGGAGAGATTCCTCTTTTCTAGTTCAGCTTTTAACTGCGGTATACTGAGCTGAAGCAATTTCAATGTGCGGCCCATTATTGTTTTCCTTTCCTTTTTTTTAACTAATTCACTTCACTTTAATTTCACACTGAATAAGTTTTATCCCACTTCTGACACCAATGTTACATCCAGGCTAGAATCGAAAAGATAAAACGTAATTCTATTTAATTAATCTTTATTAGTTCTCTTTCAATTTAATTCTTGATTATTATTCTAATAATTCACTTATTTAATTCAACAATTCACTTTCACAATTAATCACTTTTCTCTTATTCAATATTCTCTATACTTTTCACTACTGTCATCTATCGCCCTTCTTTATCGCGGTTCACAACTAGAATGTCTTGGGTGCTCCTGCGACATCTATTTATATCTCCTAGTGACACCTCTCGAAATTTCCAGATTCGTTGAGAAGGTTCGTTAAGAAGGTTCGAGAACAAACATAATTATGTATGTACTAGTTATTCCACAGCTACTCAAACTGCTATTCAAATGCTGCCAAAATCGGTAATATGGCTACTTTCTACTAGATGGCGCTACAAGTTAACTAATTGATTTGAATGATACAGTTTGAGCAAATATGCAACAATATGTAGAGCGTTCTTAAAAATTCAACTATACTTAGACTTTTGTCACGCCCACTTATTGGGGATAGAAATAAGAATAGGGTATCCAACAGTTCGCCCAAGCGGACTGTAGCCCGTCCCTATGTTTATAGGTTGTTTTTGGTTTCTTTTCCCAAAATTAGTCTTTTGTAAATATGTAAAATATCGCTAAGCTAAGATTATGTTAAGTGCTAGTTTTAAAATTATTTGATGAAGTCAATAAATACTTAGATATGAATTAGATTGTTTTATCATGGGGTTTGTGATGCGGTAAGGTGCATCTACTGATCGGATGTCCAGGTGTTAAATTAAACATTTGTGGAGTGAGGGACAGTCCCCAAAATAAGGATGCTAGGACTGTAATTGGCGTTTGCATTAATTGTAATAGGGACGGAAACAAACAAGGCATCCATACCAGACAACAGCAGCTGAAGTGAAACCAATAACCATACCAACGTAGTATAGTCTCTAATGTCCGTGTCCCAATTCTTGGCATGAAAAGTTTTCTTTTGTTTTATGCGTATGCCATAGTTGATGAAAGCAAAGATCCACCCTTATCCGACGAGCTAAGCTAAGCCTTGCCGCAAGCATGCCAAGTACGCTTACATCGTGACCGACGTTTGCATCACAACTGATGCGATTGAAAATGTAAGTTAAAAACTCAATTTAAACAATATTATATTAAACCATAATAATATACAATTAAAATATTTTATTTAAACAGGGGTATACATAAAAATAATGCTCAAGAAACAATAATTATTGCTTTTATGGAGAAACGTAAAGACCTCGCAAGAGGTTTCACAAAAGGGGACCGCGTAGCTTGTGAAGCCCTGTGGGAGGAGTTAAAAAATGACATAAACAGCCATGGCCCACCACAAAAGGATGCCAATGTGTGGAAAAAAGTGAATATTAATACAAAACGAATAAAATAAATTCTTCAACTAATAATATTCGACAAATTTCGTTTATATTGAGGACGTATTGTTGCATGTTTGCTCAAACAAGTCAGCTTGCAGCGTCATCTCCATTCGAGAGCCTTATTGCCATATAAGATAATCGATATTATTTGGCAGCATTTGAAAAGCAGTTTGAATAGCTATGGAATACTAATACATCTATTGGTCTCGAACCTTCTGAACTTAACGAATCTGGAAATTTCGAGAGGTGTCACTAGGAGATATAAAAAGGTGTCGCACTCAAGACATTCTAGTTTTGAACCGCGATAAAGAAGTGCGATAGATGACAGTAGTGAAAAGTATAGAGAAAAAGTATAAGTATCCAGTAAGAGAAAAGTGATTGTTTATTTAAAGGGATTAATTGTGAAAGTGAATTGTTGGATTAAATTAGTGAATTATTAGAATAATAATCAAGAATTGAAAGACATTGAAGGAGAACTAATAAAGATTAATTAAATAGAATTACGTCTAACAATACTGTTACATCCAGGCTAGGATTCGAAAAGATAAAACGTAATTCTATTTAATTAATCCGTTAGACAACATCGTTGATGCGCTTCACTATCTAATAGGGTCCTTCCCAATCCTGCTGTAGTTTAGGTGACATGCCTTTTCATCGATGAGGGTTGTATAGCCATACCAGATCTCCTTCCTGGAATCCTGTGGTGGTTGCTTTTGTGTCGTACCTCGTCTTCATGCGGTCGCTGGATATCCGAATATTATCTCTAGTTTTCCGATGAATGTTTCTGATGATTTCTCTGAGATCCGCAACATAATCATCTTCATTCGTTGCTTCATCAGTCGGAGATCCAAACATCAATTCACTAGGTAACCGGATGGTTCGACCAAAAAGGATTTCGGATGGAGAATGTCCTGTTGTGTTATAAACTGCGCTTCGAAAGGCTAAAAGGAACATGCGGATCTGCTTGTCCCAGTCCCGCTGGCAGTCGCCAACAACCTTAGAAAGGTGTTCGTTTAAGGTTCTATTGAAGCGTTCCACCATTCCGTCCGATTGTGGATGAAGCGGGGTTGTTCTTGTCTTCTTAATCCCTAGTAGCTGGCATACTCCTTGAAAGATCTTCGACTCGAAGTTGCGACCTTGGTCCGAGTGCAATTCCATTGGTACGCCAAATCTGCTTACCCAGTTGTGGACAATCTGCTCTACCACGGTTTTAGCTTCTTGATTAGGTATAGCAAATGCTTCAGGCCATTTAGTGAAGTAGTCCATCACTACGAGGATATAGCGGTTTCCACTGATGGTTTCTGGAATTGGTCCTGCGATGTCAACTGCAATCCTTTCAAAGGGCGCTCCAATGTTGTATTGATGCATCTTGCCTTGCATTTTTACTCTCGGGCCTTTACTGGCTGCGCAAGTGACGCATTTTCGGAACCAGTTTTCGACATCGTCTCTTGCGTGGATCCAGTAAAAGTGTTCTCGTACTTTTTCGAGTGTCTTATTTACTCCCATTATTGACTTTCGATCTGGGTACCACAAGTTGCATCACGGCTGATGTTCCATCCGAACTTTCCCATTTTCTTTTCAAAATGCCATCCTGAACATGAAGTGAGTCCGATTGTGCCAAGTATGCCTTCAGTTCCGGACTCTTATTGGAGATCTGCAGCCAGTCCGGCTTGCCTTCATGTTCCTTCCAGGCGAGAATCGGCTCGATATCCGGATCTTCCTGTTGAGCATTCCGGATCTCCCGTGCACTCCAGCCGCTAATGGGCTCAGCTCGCAACCGTTGGACTGATACTTTATCTTTTTCCTCCTGGCGTACGCAATGTTTATAATCAGCCATGCAGGGCCGCCGGGAGAGGGCATTTGGAGTGAAGTGTTCCCTTTCGGTGCTGTATCTCGTAGTCATACATCTGCAGCCGTTCAATCCACCTCGCGACTTGTCCTTCAGGGTTCTTAAACTGCAGCAGCCACTTTAGAGACGCATGATCTGTACGCAGGATGAATTTCTGCCCATATAAGTACTTGTGGAAGTGCTTTGTTGCCAGTATCAAAGCCAGGAGTTCCCGCCTGGTTACGCAATAGTTCCTCTCCGGCTTGGATAGCACTTTACTGAAGTAGGAAACTACTCTCTCTTGGCCATCATGGATCTGCGAAAGAACGGCTCCGATCCCAACATTACTAGCGTCGGCATCTACAATAAATGTCTTTCCTGGGGTAGGGTACGCTAGAATTGAAGCATCACACAGTTGGTGTTTGAGACTCTTGAAACTCCTTTCGCATTCACCTGACCATTTGAATGGTTTTCCCTTTTCCGTCAGTTGATGCAAGCTCTTTGCGATCCTTGCAAAGTCCTTCACAAACCGTCTGTAGTAAGTTGCAAGTCCCAGGAAGCTTCTCAGTTGGTGTTTGTCTTTGGGAACGGGCCAATTTTTCACCGCATCGACCTTCTCTGGGTCAGTCCTTACTCCCTCGGACGAGATGATGTGCACCAGATATTTTACCTCAGATCTAAAGAGATCACACTTTTTCGGGTTAAGCTTTAATTGCGCACTTCGTAGTATCTGGAACACTTCCTTCAAGTTATCTCGATGTTCTTCAAACGTTTTTCCAACAACGATGACATCGTCCAAGTAGACCAACCACGTTTTCCATGTTAGCCCCAACAAAACACGTTCCATTAGACGCTCAAAGGTTGCCGGCGCGTTACACAGTCCATATGGCATTACTGTGAGTTGGCAGAGGCCGTTTCCTGCTGTGAAAGCCGTTTTCTCACGGTCTTCCGGATGGATCTGCACTTGCCAGTAGCCACTCTTCTGATCTAGAGTGGAAAACCATCGGGCTCCGGACAGTGTATCCAGCATATCGTCAATCCTTGGTAGAGGGTAGCTATCCTTTTTGGTGACATTATTCAGTTCACGATAGTCTACACAGAACCGAGTGCTGCCATCTTTCTTTTTGACTAGAACAATTGGAGATACCCATGGGCTTTTAGAGCATTCGATCACTCCTTCCTTCTCCATCGTCGACACCATCTCTGCAACCTCCGTCTGCTTAGATAATGGAAGTCGTCTGGGAGGCTGACGAATCGGTCTCGCATCTCCAGTGTCTATCCGGTGTTGTACAAGGTGTGTTCGGCCATACTCGCAGTCCCGCGAAGCGAATATATCAGCAAACTCGTTGATGAGGTTCCCTGCCATGGCTCCCGATTCAGATCGCAGTGCTGGAATAAAGTTCTTTTCACCTCAGTCATTCCCATTGGTGAACGAGGCTTCGCAACACCTTCCTGTGATAGTTTCGTGATGGCAGTAACCGGTACACAATTTCCAACCACCTCACCTTGCTTCAATTTGACGCTTTTGTGTTCCGCATTCAGAACTCGTACGGGAACCATATTGTTCTTCGGCTCGACAAGCATTTTTCCAACCACGCAGTTACGGCAGTGGTTGTCTTCTGGCTCGACTAGAAAGAATCGGTGGGCCCCAGGATCACCTTCCAGCTTTGTCCAAATCAGTGTCTCTGAAGAAGGTGGTAGGACCTCGTCCTTACTAATGTCTATCCTCAGGGATACGGCGTTCTCGTTCCCGTACACCATCGGAATCTCTACGTTTCGATACTTGAGTACTTGCATACCAAAGTCTAACACGACATCATGCGCCTTCATGAAATCGATTCCAATGATGCATTCGTCACATATATCGGCTACTAAGAAAGCGTGTGAGAATGCTAATCCTGCCAAATTTATTGTTAGCATGATATCTCCGTATACTTTCGCTGTCGCTCCTGTTGCTGTTTTCAGACAGTAACTGCTGGTATTATGCAACCAAGACTGACGGACGATGTCCCTCCTTATAATGGAAGCGGTGGCACCGGTGTCGATGGCTGCCACGCACTTATTTTGACCGATATAGGCTTCCACTGTTAAACTCCGGTTTCCTCGTTTGGTTTGGGAGACTTGAATTGTGGTCCTGGAGTCATCGATTCCGGAAACCAACTTCTGCCCCGAGAAGCTGCTCCTTACACGTTTCCCGCCTGCTGGTTCTGCGAAGCTATATCTGCCAGATGCTTCTTCGTTGCGCCTCCTAGGCCCGCAATGTGGACAACTGCCTCGTCTGGGTGGAGCTCTGCACTGTCGCTGTAGGTGCCCTATTTTGTTGCAGTTCCAGCAGCGCATTTGACCACTGTTATCTCTGCTCCGGTCTACGATGTCTGCTCTTTGACATTAGCATTCAACGGCTGTCATTTCCCTTACGCGGGGGAACACATGCGACGCCTGAGCAGCTTGCATTGTCAAGGCAAATGCTAGGGCCTCAGCGAGAGTTCTCTTTCCAGCCATTCTTACGGCCATTTGCAGTTGTCTATCTTCAATGGCTTGTATAAACGCCTCCACAGCCATTTCATTGATGAGAACCTCACCAGCATTAGGATATGACAAATGTGCCAGACGATCGGTATCTGCTTGCAGCTGTTGAAGTGTTTCTCCCCGCTTCTGGACTCTACTGCGTAGCTGGACCCTGTACACTTGCTGGATATGCTCATCACCGAAGCGCATCTCTATAGCCTTGACCAGGGCGTCGTAGTTGTGTTGCTTCTCTTCTGAGACGGTTTGGAGTAACTCCGCAGCTGTACCTCTTAGTGCGAGCGTTAGCGCAATCGACTTTTCCTCGTTGTCCCAGCTGTTCGCCACTGCAACTGCTTCAAACTGTTTCTTATAAATTGGCCATGATGTTTGACCATCGAAAACAGGAGGCTGCATCTCTTTCCTTCTCGGGCAGTCCGCAGAATTTTCTCGAGCCTTCTGCTTCTTCACTTTCTCCAGCTCTTTAGCCAAGTTCTCGATGTTTGTATCGATTTCGTCGAATTTGGTTTCAACCTTCTCGAACTTTTGGTCAATTTCTTCGAGTTTTCCTTCGAGAGCATTTTTAAAATCTTCCACAGCGCTCTTTTGGGCGGCAATTATGGAATTCTTTTGTTCTTCGAATTTAGAGTCCATTGCTTGCAATTTGGAATCTAGAAAATTCTTCTGTTGTTCTAGAGAATTATTTTGTTCATCAAATTTAGTGTCCATTGATTCCAATTTGGAATCTAGAGAATTCTTCTGTTCATCAAATTTCGATTCCATTGATTCCAATTTGGAATCTAGAGAATTCTTCTGCTCATTAAATTTAGAGTCCTAGAGAGAAGTAATTCCATCATAGCAGTCATATCAACGCCTGTACTTACTTGTTCTTCTGCTACTTCGAAAAAAACGGACTTGGGGTTTTCTCCTTCGTTTTCAACAGCTTCCTGCAGTCGAAGCACCAGATCATTTTTTCCTCCAGCTGTGGAGAGATTCCCCTTTTCTAGTTCAGCTTTTAACTGCGGTATACTGAACTGAAGCAATTTCAATGTGCGGTCCATTATTGTTTTCCTTTGTTTTTTTTTAACTAATTCACTTCACTTTAATTTCACCCTGAATACGTTTTATCTCACTTCTGACACCAATGTTACATTCAGGCTTGGATTCGAAAAGATAAAACGTAATTCTATTTAATTAATCTTTATTAGTTCTCTATCAATGTCTTTTACTTCTTGATTATTATTCTAATAATTCACTTTTTTAATTCAACAATTCACTTTCACAATTAATCACTTTAAATACACAAACACTTTTCTCTTACTGGATACTTATACTTTTTCTCTATACTTTTCACTACTGTCATCTATCGTACTTCTTTATCGCGGTTCACAACTAGAATGTCTTGGGTGCTCCTGCGACATCTATTTATATCTCCTAGTGACACCTCTCGAACTTTCCAGATTCGTTAAGCTCAGAAGGTTCGAGAACAACATACCAAGTTATACCACAGCTACTCAAACTGCTATTCCAATGCTGCCAAAATCGGTAATATGGCTACTTTTACTCTCTACTAGATGGCGCAGTTGACTAATTAATGCTGAATGACACAGTTCAAGCAAACATGCAACAATATCAACGCTTGTACTTACTTGTTCTTCTGCTACGTCGAACAAAACGGACTTGGGGTTTTCTCCTGCGTTTTCAACAGTTTCCTGCAGTCGAAGCACAAGATCACTTTTTCCTCCAGCTGTGGAGAGATTCCGCTTTTCCAATTCAGCTTTTAACTGCGGTATACTGAGCTGTAGTAATTTTAATGTGCGGCCCATTTTTTTTTTTTAAGCTGATTCACTTCACTTTAATTTCACACTGAATACGTTTTATCCCACTTCTGACACCAATGTTACATCCAGGCTAGGATTCGAAAAGATAAAACGTAATTCTATTTAATTAATCTTTATTAGTTCTCTTTCAATGTAATTCTTGATTATTATTCTAATAATTCACTTATTTAATTCAACAATTCACTTTCACAATTAATCACTTTAAATACACAATCACATTTCTCTTACTGAATACTTATACTTTTTCTCTATACTTTTCACTACTGTCATCTATCGCACTTCTTTATATCGGTTCACAACTCGAATGTCTTGGGTGCTCCTGCGACATCTATTTATATCTCCTAGTGACACCTCTCGAAATTTCCAGATTCGTTGAGTTTAGAAGGTTCGAGAACAACATAACATCTATTCATATCTTCTAGTGACACCTCTCGAAATTTCCAGATTCGTTGAGTGTACTAGTTATTCCACAGCTACTCAAACTGCTATTCAAATGCTGCCAAAATCGGTAATATGGCTACTTTCTACTAGATGGCGCTACAAGTTGACTAATTGATGCTAAATGACACAGTTTGAGCAAACATGCAAGAGTATCAACAGGTGGTGGACCTTTCAACAAATTTGTAATATCGGCTACGGTGGCCAAAATATGCGGAACATACACCGTTGTTGAAGGGATTCCAAACACGGTCGATTTTTGTTCAACAGAAGTAATATGTGACGGGAATGCTTCAAACAAGACACCAGATGTTTTGGAAGACGTAGGTGAATGCCCTAGCAGGAAAAGAAAGAGGCACGGTTCATTTAATGATAATTTAAATGATTTTATGAATCAACAAAAGGAATCTATTGCAAAAGTGGAAAAAGAAATGGAGGGCATTTTGTTAAAAGATGTCGAGCATGGGATAAGGAAACTCCAAAAATCAATGGACAATTTTGGAAATATTTTGCTTAATAAAAATGAGAAAATAAAAAAGTGAAAGCTGGTAAATTATAAGTAGCGTGTAGTGTTTGTTATTTTGTCGTTGGTATGTTCATGTGTTCGCTCACTGTTGGCTTGAGCAAACACATCCTTCGATGTAGGAATTTAAGATAAGAGTAGTGATCAATTTCATAAAACTAGAGGGGATAGTGAAGATTAGGCATGATGGGACAAGCACAGGCACAACACAGCTCAGTAGTGAGTGGTATTTTGTGTATTGCGGTGCTGTGGTTATCTTGTGACAAAAGCGTGCGAAAGAGAAAAAAAAGAAAAAGTCAAGCCAACAGGCGCCGGAAGCGAAACAAGGTGAGTACTAGACATACACTCAATTGTCCTTGCAATTCCTTTTAATTTCTTATCTTTTTGTATGTATTATATGAGATTGTTTTTTTTTAAGATACGTATAAAGAAGTATTTTAAGATAGATAAAATGGTGAGCCAGCTGAGTGCTTTCTCATTTCGTGTTTTAGTTGTGGTAGAGGCGAAGCGTTAAGTTTGCATATCAGTATGCAGTGATGGTATTTCCCGTGCATCTGCGCACTTTGGGATTGTATTTGCGTGTTGTGTTCCGTCAGGATACACCCCACCCTTCTTGGAGTTATCTTCTCTGTCGTATTTGTTGTTGGGGAAGTTGTGTTTCGGGTGATTCATCGCGTACGTTCCCTGCACTGTAGCATATCTGAGCCTCCTTCGTGTGGTGCGTGAGTATGGTATTCTGCTGCGCATTTTATACGGTACGTGTTTGCGCTGGTGTTCGGCTACAAATGTGTTTTGTTGAATTGGTAATGAGTCATGGTGTTTTTTCTCATTCCAATCATAGCCAGAATATAGTGATGGTGTTCTTTTAATAATGAGTCATGGTGTACTTTCTCATTCCAATCATAGTCAGAATATGGCGATGGTGTTGTTTTAATAATGAGTCATGGTGTACTTTCTCATTCCAATCATAGTCAGAATATAGCGATGGTGTTCTCCTATATTCTTTTAAAGAATCCTCTTCGTTGCGATGGTTTGCTCCTTCAGAGAGGCATTGGCTTATCTTAGCGATGGTGGTTAGGGTCAGATGGCACAGCGTTATATTTGTTTTTTTTTGGAGTGACGTTTCAACTGTCAAAGTGGAATTGCAAACATTTTCGAAGCTCCGTATTTTTTTTTCAAATTAAATTATAAATCCAAGTAACTTCCTAAGAAAAACCACGTAAAAACACTCATTTAATCACTTTGAACTAACACCGCAAATTGCTAGTTAAATTTACTCAAGTAAATAAGCTCAAAAAGGAAAACAAAAAATAAAAAAAAAGTTTTCTCCGTGTTGCATCGAAATCAAATTGCGGTACAACGATTTGCCGATGAACCGCAAGCGATACTTATTTGAAATTTCTCCGGAACAAAACACTACCAACAAAAAGATTTCTCATCTAAAAGCAGCAAATATGGGAATAGGCGATTTATCAGTTGCTGATCTAAAAACTATCTTAAATGAGAGTCTCGAAGAAAAGCTTAAAGATCTAGTCACAAAAAATGACTTGTTGGTGCTCTCGAACGAGATACTTTCTTTGAAGACACTTAACACCCAACTTAGCAGAAAACTCACTTTAATGACAGAAAGATGCGATTTGGTTGAAACCCAATTGGAAATTCTCTCACGGAAATCAAACGATAAGTCTATTGTGGTACACCTTCCTTTAGACACAGAAACCGATGCAATCCAATTAGCTAAACAGACTTGCAAGGGGCTTCTGAAGTTAAATGAAGACGAAGAAATCCAATTTAAGAGCTCCAGACAAATACGCAACAACAACACTGAAAGAGCAACTGTCATCATCGAACTTCCAACAGCGGCGATCACCGATAAACTTATTACCTCCTTCGCGAGCAATCACTTTTATCAAGAAGAAAAAGAAAAACACTAATAGAAATAAAAAACAAACTGCGGCAGATAAATCCAAACGCCCGAATTTTCGTTAAATGAGACAACAAATTGCAAATCAACAATCAACTTTTTGTTTATCAAATTTCACGAGGTTTAGTTGTCAAATCAGCAGCGGACATATCACTCATTAGTGAACTATTTGGTGACAGTGGTTACGAGTACTTTGACTGCAGCGAGGGAGCGAGGTTGGCCGTGGTTCCAAGCTCTTCTTCCGCTTTTGGCCTCCAACCGCAGCGAGCGCGATTTGGAAATCAGAGTTCACACCATGTTAGGGATAAAACACAATAGGTAATTTCTGTCGTCTGCCATAACACAACTATTTTTCAAAAATTAAATATATGCTCGTATAATATAACTGGTCTCAAAAGTAAGCTTTTACATTCCGATTTTTTTAAATATTTACACCAATTTGATGTTATAATTCTTATAGAAACATTTATTGAAGAAAAGAATCAAAATGAATTTCTAAAATATTTCAAAGACTTTAAAGTAATGTTTACACCCGCGATAAGATCTAATTTGCATGGAAGAGCCAGTGGGGGTATTCTATATGGGATTAAAAAATCTTTATGGGGTAATCTTATTAATTTTAAAATTATTGAATCTAAAATTATTTTTCATATGGTTAGCAACAACCTAAACTATTATATTATTCCTATTTATTTAAATTGCAATCATTGGCTTAGCGACTTCGATGAACTAGTGGAATTTATGAATAACACTTCTCTTGACCATGTGTTAATCGTCGGTGATTTAAATGCTAGGATTGGTGAACATCAAAATTCTTCCGCCAATATTTTACGAGCACGAGTTGCACTGGCCGAGAGTAGATGTTCTAAGGATAAAATTTATAACCGCAACGGGGGGAGTTTAACAGAATTTTTTTGAAGTTTTCGGTCAATTTGTTTTAAATGGGTCTTCTATTAGTGAAGCATGTGGCGAATTCACTTTTGTTAGCGGGCAGGGACAATCCGTGATTGACTTTGCTGCGATTTCAGGGGACTGGCTGAACATTATCGATGACTTTGAAGTTGCACTAGTCAACTACTCGGCTCATTTTCCAATTGTAATTAAAATTCACCTAAAGGAGTTAAACCAGCAAGCTACACCTTCTAGTTTTAATAAGCTGAAGTGGTCGGAGAACAATGCAACCCTCTATAGAAGCCTCCTTTCTCGGCACTTACTACTCACTGCCCCAACAATCCGCAGTCTCGTCTGAAGTGGTATGTGAAAGTATAGAACGGGTTATAAAGACCGCAGCCCCTTTTGCGTTGAAGAGTACACACACTTTTGTAGCTAAAAATGTATGGTTTGATAAGGATTGCAGAAATCTCCGTAAACTTTCGTTCGTTTACTTAAAACTGTTTAGAACGACCAATTCTCAATTTTTCAAAAACATCTATCTTCGCGTTAATAATGATTTTAAAAAAATGTGCTCAGTTAAGAAAATCACCTATTTAAAAAACGTGGCTAAGAAATTGGAAAACTGCACAAACTCAAAGATATTTTGGGAGACAGTGCGCAATCTTGGTGGGCGCAATCAGGGTATAAAGTTTTCTTTAGAAGCTGAGACGTTAGCAGCTCATTTTAAAACTCTACTCTCAGCTGATGAAGACCTTCATACCTTTGATTACGCGCTACCTGATACTAGAGTCAACGAGCTGGATTTAGAATTCTCATTGCCCGAATTGGAAGTAACGCTCCAAAGATTGAAAAACAGCAAGGCTCCTGGCCTAGACGGCATACCAGTCGAGTTTTATAAAAACAGCACTATTGATTTTAAAAACTACCTCGTGTCTTTCTATAACAAAGTGTACAATGATGGATGTGTCCCTAACAGTTTCAACGAATCTGTAATTTTTGCCATTTTTAAAAAAGGTGATGCTAACGCTGCGGAAAATTATAGAGGTATTTCAATTTTAAATTCAATAAGAAAAACTTTCACTGCAATCCTATATGAAAGGCTCTCAAAATGGATTGAGGATAACAGTCTTTTGAGCATCTTTCAAGCCGGTTTCCGCCCAGGTTTTTCAACCATGGATCATATCTTGGCCATTTCAAGCATTGCTCAACAATTTATAGATAGAAAAAAGAAACTATACACTTGCTTTGTTGATTTTAAAGCTGCATTCGATAAAGTCAATAGACAAGCTTTAATATACAAACTTTCTTGCATTGGTTTGTCAAGAAAGTTTCTCGAAGTGTATGCAAGTCTTATTTCGTCAACAAATGCAAGGGTATGGGACGGTTTCACATTTTCAAATCGATTTGATACAATTACAGGTGTTCCTCAGGGTTGTATCCTCAGCCCATTATTATTTGCCCTGTTCATAGATGATGTCTGCGAGCTTCTTCCGGGTGGAGTTAATTTTGCTAACATTATAATCAAAGTCCTGTTCTACGCGGACGATCTAGTTATGCTTGCTGATAATCCTTTCACGCTTCAATTGCAAATAAACCGTCTAAGTTCATTTTGCGAGTCTTGGGGGTTGCAAATTAATACCCAAAAAACTAAGATTGTTATATTTGAAAAGAGACAATCAAGAAGGCGAGCGGAAGAAAAATGGTCTCTAAACAATACACACATTGAGGTTTTACAATAGTTTAAATATTTGGGTGTCCTCGTGACCTACAATTTAAGCTATCTAAAGCACTCCAAAGAAAAAAGCAACGAAGCTAAATTGGCTCTTAATATAATATGGCCAAAGTTTTTTTCGAACCAAAATGTTGATTTAACGTCCAAGTACAAAGTTTTCAACGCGACAGTAAATGCATGCATGGCATATGGCGTCCAACCCGTCGGATACACACACTTCGAAGCTTTTGAAACTGTACAAAGGAACTTTTTTAAGAGGATATTTCGTTTGCCTAACTCAACACCCAACTACGCCATATATGTAGAGTCAGGAATAGTCCCTATATATATACAAAATTTGAAGGCAAATGCGAACTTCATTACTAGAGTGATGAAAAGAAGTGAAACTTGTCTTCACAAAATCATCTTAAGAAAATTACTTCGAGTGAATGCTTCCCCGTTTAAAAACTGGAACGAACTAGCTTTATCTTACGAAACAAGTTTAAACTTAACAGAAACTAAT
Source organism: Portevinia maculata (assembly GCA_949715645.1). Classification (NCBI taxonomy): domain Eukaryota; kingdom Metazoa; phylum Arthropoda; class Insecta; order Diptera; family Syrphidae; genus Portevinia; species Portevinia maculata. The sequence goes on from OX454526.1 coordinate 181,079,422, forward strand.
GTGACCGATTGGCAGGCTCAGTTTTCTGATGTGATTGCTAAGGTGGATCACAAAATGTTTCTGGATAACCTTTCCAGAGCATCTTCATCTACTTCAAGAGCTATTTATAGTCATTTAAACCATGAACTGCCCTCGGAAGTCTCTTACTTTAGTAATGAATTTTCAGCCTCGGTTATAAGTATTATTTTTAGAGCAAGAGTTGAAATTTTAAATTTGAACTTTATACCTCATCAATCAGACTTGCCCCAGCTATGTGATCTATGTAACGGAAGAGTGAATGAAGATATATACCATTTCGTTGCTGCTTGTCCTATTCTACAAGAAATTCGCCGGTTGCATTTTCGGGAAAGTTTTATATCTTTGGACAAACTTTTTGAAATTTTAAATGAAGCAATAGGCTGGCTCAGCCTCTTTAAATATTGCCAACATGCTCTTTCTTACCGTAACAGTTTCACATATTAAACTTAGTCGATTACCCACTTATTGCAGTTTTGACCAAATTTTATACCTAACTATTTATTGTTTTGTTGCTGATCATACTAAATTTGATAATATCTCTTTTGTGTTTCAAATCACGTTAAAATTGATAATATTGTATAAACAGCTATTTCTAAACAAATTGTGTATTATCTTGGGTTTCAAATCACGTTAAAATTGATAAAATTTTGTATAAACAGCTAATCAAATTAACCAAATTGTATAATATTTTGTGTTTCAAATCACGTTAAAATTGATAGCATTGTTTTATATAATAATATTTCTTCATATCTTTTGTTAAACATTTTTTTTTCTTTTTTCCTTTTCTTTATATTTTAAAATTTTTGCTTTTTATTATTTCTTTTATTTTTAAATCATATTATGAAATGTCATCTCAGGCAGACGGCAGTATTGCCATGTCCTTATTCTTAAGTATACCAATTTGTAAACTTTATGATGAAAAAATAAAGAATCTATCTATCTATCTATCTCTATTTGTTTTTCATGTCAATGTGGAAGGGGAAAGGGCTCAGCTGTGGAATGTAGCATAGTGTATGTGATATATGTATTTTTTTGTATTCTCATTAAATCATTTCCCCAATATTGCAATGGAAATTCATGCGTTTCCTTTATATCGTTTATTTACAGTGGAGCTGCCAATTCTACCGTACATGACCTTGCGCCGTTTTTTTCAATGAATTTAATTTTACTTCTCTTTTTTATTATTTTATTTTTATTATTAAATAATGTTTCTATTACGTGGACTGTCCTGATTTATTTCTTCGCTTGTGCGGTGATATCAAGTCTTCACAAGTATCCTTTTTCTTGTCATATCTTACAAAAGCATAATCTAGAAATAGAAAAATGCAGAAAGGAAGAAATTCTTTTGAAACAAAAGAAACTTAAATTAAAGGAAATGAAACTCCAATTTTTACAAGGCAAGTGTTAAACCTCGCACTACTCACAATTCAACACAAAAATGTGAAATAAAACAAATTACTAAAATCAAAATTATTGTGTGGTACCTATCTCTTTGAAAGATATCAGCTGTTTTTAATTTCACTTGAACTGATTTCGAAAAAGTTTCGAATATTATAAACGGGTGAAATGTGGAACACAGAAAACCTATTCACTCGGTTTACAATTTCACTTTGGATTTCATTTCACTCGTTTTCTGGAACCTAGCTGATATTTTAGGTTTGTGACCATAGAATGGTTTTTAGATATATAGATGCCAGGCATCATGGAGCAAGTCGTGATTCCTTTATTTGGAATTCAAGTGAACTTCGGGGAATTCTGAATAGAAATTATGACAGAGGTGAAAGGAATACTTGGCTGTTAGGTAAACTTGTACATGTTCGTTAACCAGGCACATTTATGTTAACATATTCAGCCCTATTCTAAATATTCCTCGGGAATATTTTCTCCCGGGAGCTAAATTCCCCTATTACGAATTCCCCGGGAAACTTTCTCCCCGGGAGTTGAGAATTCTCTCAGATATCAACAATAACATATGATTGCTTGAAATTTTTTGACATTTGAAATTTTCAATGAAATTGCGATATTTTCAGCCCGATTCTCAATAAAAACTTGCGGGGAATTTTATTAAAAAAAAACTGTGTTAAAAAAAACGGAAAATGCATAGAATTGCGATGCGAATATTGGTGGAAGAAGAAACACGACAAGGACAAGCAAGGGCTATTAGAAGATGCTTGCGCGATAGCTCTAATCCTCTGGAGTTGCCCCAATATACTATTTTATACATTTTTTGATCACTTGTATCGCAAGGACACTCGCAAAAAAAATGCCAGAAAAAGGATTCAACCTTGCCGTCGCACTATCAAAATTGTGGTACAAAAAAACAACCAACGTACGGCGCGCCGTATGTAACTGCGTGGTACATGGAGAACAGAAAAAAAAACCAAAAGAAAAAAAAACTCGGACTTAAGTATGGTGATTTATGTATTAACGACTTAATCTCGCTGCCTTTGTTTTGGGAATCATCCCATCGCCACTTCTTCGTTCAAACGAAACCTCTGCTTCCAGTTGATTCTGCCGTTTCTGATTTCCTCAGATCGTTGACCCATTGGGATTGCGGATGTTTTTTTTCTTCTAGTCGCCAAATGCACAGCTTTGCCTTTGCCAGCGTCAGACACCGGCACCAATACATGTGCATACATGAACATCGATTGCAAGTGCTCAGTGGGCGGATCTAGCGTGCCAACACAACTCTTTTTTTTTTTGTATGCACCTTCGCTGCGAGAACTCCTCTACAATACAATTTATCCTGATCATACTAAATTTGATAATATCTCTTTTGTGTTTCAAATCACGTTAAAATTGATAATATTGTATAAACAGCTATTTCTAAACAAATTGTGTATTATCTTGGGTTTCAAATCACGTTAAAATTGATAAAATTTTGTATAAACAGCTAATCAAATTAACCAAATTGTATAATATTTTGTGTTTCAAATCACGTTAAAATTGATAGCATTGTTTTATATAATAATATTTCTTCATATCTTTTGTTAAACATTTTTTTTTCTTTTTTCCTTTTCTTTATATTTTAAAATTTTTGCTTTTTATTATTTCTTTTATTTTTAAATCATATTATGAAATGTCATCTCAGGCAGACGGCAGTATTGCCATGTCCTTATTCTTAAGTATACCAATTTGTAAACTTTATGATGAAAAAATAAAGAATCTATCTATCTATCTATCTATCTCTATTTGTTTTTCATGTCAATGTGGAAGGGGAAAGGGCTCAGCTGTGGAATGTAGCATAGTGTATGTGATATATGTATTTTTTTGTATTCTCATTAAATCATTTCCCCAATATTGCAATGGAAATTCATGCGTTTCCTTTATATCGTTTATTTACAGTGGAGCTGCCAATTCTACCGTCCATGACCTTGCGCCGTTTTTTTCAATGAATTTAATTTTACTTCTCTTTTTTATTATTTTATTTTTATTATTAAATAATGTTTCTATTACGTGGACTGTCCTGATTTATTTCTTCGCTTGTGCGGTGATATCAAGTCTTCACAAGTATCCTTTTTCTTGTCATATCTTACAAAAGCATAATCTAGAAATAGAAAAATGCAGAAAGGAAGAAATTCTTTTGAAACAAAAGAAACTTAAATTAAAGGAAATGAAACTCCAATTTTTACAAGGCAAGTGTTAAACCTCGCACTACTCACAATTCAACACAAAAATGTGAATTAAAACAAATTACTAAAATCAAAATTATTGTGTGGTACCTATCTCTTTGAAAGATATCAGCTGTTTTTAATTTCACTTGAAGTGATTTCGAAAAAGTTTCGAATATTATAAATGGGTGAAATGTGGAACACAGAAAACCTATTCACTCGGTTTACAATTTCACTTTGGATTTCATTTCACTCGTTTTCTGGAACCTAGCTGATATTTTAGGTTTGTGACCATAGAATGGTTTTTAGATATATAGATGCCAGGCATCATGGAGCAAGTCGTGATTCCTTTATTTGGAATTCAAGTGAACTTCGGGGAATTCTGAATAGAAATTATGACAGAGGTGAAAGGAATACTTGGCTGTGTAAACTTGTACATGTTCGTTAACCAGGCACATTTATGTTAACATATTCAGCCCTATTCTAAATATTCCTCGGGAATATTTTCTCCCGGGAGCTAAATTCCCCTATTACGAATTCCCCGGGAAACTTTCTCCCCGGGAGTTGAGAATTCTCTCAGATATCAACAATAACATATGATTGCTTGAAATTTTTTGACATTTGAAATTTTCAATGAAATTGCGATATTTTCAGCCCGATTCTCAATAAAAACTTGCGGGGAATTTTATTAAAAAAAAACTGTGTTAAAAAAACGGAAAATGCATAGAATTGCGATGCGAATATTGGTGGAAGAAGAAACACGACAAGGACAAGCAAGGGCTATTAGAAGATGCTTGCGCGATAGCTCTAATCCTCTGGAGTTGCCCCAATATACTATTTTATACATTTTTTGATCACTTGTATCGCAAGGACACTCGCAAAAAAAATGCCAGAAAAAGGATTCAACCTTGCCGTCGCACTATCAAAATTGTGGTACAAAAAAACAACCAACGTACGGCGCGCCGTATGTAACTGCGTGGTACATGGAGAACAGAAAAAAAAACCAAAAGAAAAAAAAACTCGGACTTAAGTATGGTGATTTATGTATTAACGACTTAATCTCGCTGCCTTTGTTTTGGGAATCATCCCATCGCCACTTCTTCGTTCAAACGAAACCTCTGCTTCCAGTTGATTCTGCCGTTTCTGATTTCCTCAGATCGTTGACCCATTGGGATTGCGGATGTTTTTTTTCTTCTAGTCGCCAAATGCACAGCTTTGCCTTTGCCAGCGTCAGACACCGGCACCAATACATGTGCATACATGAACATCGATTGCAAGTGCTCAGTGGGCGGATCTAACGTGCCAACACAACTCTTTTTTTTTTGTATGCACCTTCGCTGCGAGAACTCCTCTACAATACAATTTATCCTAGTGCGTTGGGTGATGATCTGTTTTTTTCTGATCTCCCAATTTTGGCAATGACTTGGACTATAAAAAAAATGTGTTTTTCCGTCGGCTTTTTGTGCGACTGCAAATTTATTTTTCATCGGTGATTGATGATAGCTTCATGAATTTTGTTTCATGTTGCTTTGCAGCATTCTGCCGGGCCACCGGAACTGGAAACGTAATAGGTCGGAGGTTGTCTGCTATCATGTTTTCCCTGGTTGAGTCTTCGCCTCGATTAAAGATGTATGTTGCGAAATGATTCCAGCTGGTATATCCATGAGTTTCTCAAAGTGTGCGGGTGAGTACATGAAAACGAGAAAGGTGATAGGTTTCGTGAATAGTGTGTGGCAATAATAAGTTATAGGTATTAGTAAATTAGATTAGATTTATTAAATTCACTGCAAGTTAGTTTTTTTTTTTTTAGATAAACCCTTGCCCAAGGGCAGGCACTTCGACCTGAAAAGATCTTTTGTGCCACAAGGTTGCCTTTACGCCAAACGGCGACTGACTTCCCTAATGAAACTCAGCACGCCTTTGGTGGTAGAGTTGCGAAGCTCTGCCAGTGATAACATTTCTCTGTGGAGAAGGCGACGTCTCAACCAATGTAGAGCCGGGCATTCACAGAGTATGTGTTCTGAAGTCTCCTCGTCCTCCATGTAGAATCTACATTCTGGCGTTGGACATAGGTTTATTTTGTTGAGATGATATCTTAGACCGCAGTGGCAAGTGAGAAAGCCAACCAGCAATCTAATGCTTTCCTTATTTAGTGTAAGGATTTCCTTATAGGAGTAGGGCTTAATCAAGCGTTTAGACTGTCTCAGACCAGGGGGGCTTACCCAATGTTCAAGGCGAGTCTGTTGCTCCCAATCTTTGACAAGCCCTAGAGCAGTAGTCCAGTTGACACTGCAGTACGGTTCTGGATCGACAAAAGCGGCTTCAGAGCCAGCTCTGGCGAGCTTATCTGCAGCTTCATTCCCTACAAAACCTCGGTGGCCAGGCACCCATCAGAGTTTAACTTTGTTGTATTTAGCTAGCTTTTGTAAGGCGCAGCAGCAGTTTTTTACAGTCAGAGAGTCTATTGTGTTGGACGACAGTGCCTGAAGTGCCGCCTGACTGTCTGAGAAGATATGTATCTTTGCGCCCTTAATTCCTTTGTTGGAGTTTAAGATAGCGCAGATCTCAATGGCATGGATTTCCGCCTGGAACACTGTGGGGCACATCCCCATAGGTATCGAGACCTTGGTGTTGGGTCCAAAGACACCAGCACCAACTCCAGACTCCATTTTTGATCCGTCGGTGTACCATACCAGACTTTTTGGGTCCACAGCTGGAACTCCCGAGACCCATTTAGAACGGTCTAGTATTTCTACCTCAAATAGTTTATCGAAACTATATTCCCTTACCATTAAGTCAGGGATGGTGTAAAACATATCCAAATTTTGGATTGAGTTGAGTATCTTCAGGTGACCCACATGGTCATTTAAGTTATACTTATATTCAAGCTGAAGCTTAATAGCGCATCTAGCAGCCGTCTTCTGAATGAATGCTTGTAGTGGTGACAGTCCAATTATGGCTTCAAGTGCTACCGTAGGGCATGTGCGCATGGCACCAGTTATTCCCAGACAGGCAACACGTAGCTTTTGGAGCCTGTTAGCCGTAGTATGTTCAAGTACTTTTGGCCACCACACGATGGAGGCGTACGTGATGATGGGTCTAACCATCATGGTGTACATCCAGTGTATCATTCTGGGGTTTAGACCCCAAGTTCTGCCGTATAGGCGTCTGCAGGCCCACATGGCTCTTGTGGCACGCTCAGTGGCGGCTTTTATGTGTGAGTTCCAATTTAGTTTCCTATCCAGGATGACTCCCAGATGTTTGACCTCATTGGAGTAGCTCAGGGGTGTACCATTTACGGTGATAGGTTCGAAGTTAACCAGTCTTTTTCGCGTAAAAGGTACCAGGATGGTTTTAAGAGGGTTGATGGAAACTCATTCCTTAATACACCATTCTGAGACATGTAGCAACGCTTTTTGCATGCTATCAGTAATGGTTGCGCTACGCTTACCATTAATAATTATCGCCCGGTCATCAGCATAACCAATGGCGTTAAAGCCTAGTCTGTGTAGACTGACCAGTATATTGTTGATGACAAGTTACCAAAAGAGGGGAGAGAGTACTCCTCCTTGGGGACAGCCTTTGGCTGCCGTCACAGACACCGAATTACCTCCAGATGAGGAGGTAATTATACGACTTTCCAACATGGCTCTGATCCATTGGTTCGTCGATACTTCGATACCTTTATTACTGATCGCCCTGGCAATCGAGTCGTATCCGGTATTATCGAAGGCAGCCTCAACGTCCAAGAAGGCACAAAGTGCTGTTTCCTTAGACTTGAAAGTCTCCTCTACTTTTTTGACAAGGCAGTGAAGAGCACCTTCAGTGGATTTGCCCTTTCTGTACGCAAATTGACTTGAGTGCAGGGGGCTTGATGTTACTATCTGCTCCCTAATATGAACATCTATAAGTCTTTCCATGGTTTTTAGAAAGAAGGATGTTAGACTGATGGGTCTGTATGATTTAGGCAGTTCACCTGGCCTATTGCCATTTTTGGGGATAAAAATCACGTTGACCTGTCTCCAGGAAAGTGGAATGTATCCCCAGTTGTAACTAGCCCTAAATAAAGCAATAGCCATCGGCAGTATGACATCACTAACCCTCTGGATAAGGGCCGGAAAATGCCGTCACCACCTGGGGCTTTAAATGGTTTGAATGAGCCAATTGCCCATCTAACCTTATCTGGGCTAAACATTTTTCCAGATAAGCTGTTTACTCTACTATCTACATGTACCTTGGGGTCCACATCGTTAGAGTTACCGCCTATATCGCGAATAGACGAACCTGGGATGTGAACCTGAAGAAGCGTTCTGATTGAATCTTCTCGGTCCGTCGTGTAGGTGCCATTTGGTTTCTTTAGTAAACCTACACCGTTATTATGATCTCTGCCTAGCGCTTTGTGGATGCGAGCTGCTACCGGCATATCTACTATGTCTTCGCAGCACTTCCTCCATGTAGCACGCTTTGATCTTCTCAGTTCTGATTTGTATTCTGTGAGAGTGATCCTATAATCGTCCCACCTTTTAGTGTGTTTGGCTCGATTAAAGAGTTTCCTAACCTTCCTCCTATATTCAGCAAGTTTGTCATTCCACCAGGGGACCTTACGTCGCTTTATGCTGGTTTTAATGGCGCAACTGCTCTGGTAGGAGGTTAGTAACACTTTGTTGAGCTGGTGTGCTGCTTCGTCAAGGTCCCACGTGGACTCGATTGACGAAATTATCATATCCGTTTTTGAGAGGACAAGTCCTCGATACGTATTCCAGTCCGTCGACTTAGGATCGTATCTAATTGTGGCCTGTGATAGTTGACCGGGCAGGTCGAACCGAATGTGTTGGTGATCCGACAGCGAGGCCTCATCTGACACGTGCCAATTTTCAATGACGTTTGCCATAAATGGACTAGCGAGCGTCAGGTCAATTATCTCTTCGCGAATCGAATTTATGAAGGTTGGTTTGGAACCCTTGTTTAAAATATCTACATTGTTACCGACTATAAAATTTAACAAACACTCACCTCTTTTATTGTTGTCGCTACTACCCCACACCATATTGTGCGCGTTGGAATCGCACCCAATGACGTAGTGTAAGTTGTTTAGTAGGCAGTAGCGGATGAGTGCCTGTACCTCTAGTGGAGGGATGTTGTCTTCGTCTCCGGGGAAATACGCAGAGGCACATATGATGTTGTGTGTACCTCTAGGTGTAGGTACTTCCAGTAGTACGGCAACCAGGTCTCTGCTGATTAATTCTGGAATGGGAAGAAAGTTGCTATTTATATCGATAAAGAAGGCCGCCCTCGGCACTTGCTCACCGCACTTGTAAATTAACTCACCTGCCCTATTCCCAAGACCTTTAATGAGTCCGCTGATAACCCAAGGCTCCTGGATGAGGCCTAGGGTTATCTTTTCCTCGGCGAACCGCTTGCTAAAAGTGGCGGACGCACCCTTAGCATGATGGAGGTTCGCCTGAAGCACCTTGATGGTGTTCATAGATCCTCCTTTATGGATCTGGCTTGCCTGAGTTGCTGGACTTTTTTTGGGCCCTTACCTTTTCGGCAAGCAGCCAGTCCAGGGCGACCTGTTGTTGACTGCCTGGCTGACTCATCTTTTTTCCATCCCTGGTTAGACCGCCCAGTGGCGGCGTTGGCCGGGTTGGAGGGGTTCGCGGCCGAATTGCCGGTTTTCCTAGGGAAAGTAATCTTTCCTTGCAGGAAGGGACGATTGGACGACGTGGTGGCCGTTGCCTTAGTGCTCCCCCCAGAACCACTCGGGGTAGCATGCCGAATGGCATTTTTACTACCTTTGCTGGCTGTTTGGGGGGGGGGGGGTCCACAGGAACTGACATTACTGTCGTCTGACCGCTACCTAGGCTGCTAGTAGGAGCTGGTCCTCTTGAAGTGGACTGCGTTGTTGTACTACCTTCAGACACATTTCCGATAGGTTGTACAAAGGTTTTTGGCCCTGTGGCACAGCTAGTCGAGGTGGACTGCAATGGTACACTACCTTCAGACACATTTCCGATAGGTAGTACAGTGGTTTCTGGTCCGGTGACACAGCTAGTCGTGGTTGACTTATGAGGTACCATACCTTCAGGCACATTACCGATAGGTGGTACAAAATTAGCTGGCTCGTTATTTGTAGGGTTGATGGCAGATTTAAAGGTTCTGTCGGTGCTCTTCAGAATCAATCTGATCATGCCGAATCGGTAGGCGATCTTCCCCATAAGTATGTTGAGCTCAGTCAAGGAGGCGTTGTCTATTGAGATAACGAGGTGAAGGAATGCACCTGCCTTACCTCGCTGTATCACTCTCCATGATTTGGTGCTGATGTTGGCATTTTGCGCCCCAATGGTCGCCAGCACTTTTTCATTTGAGAGTTCGAGGCTCTCTGGAAAGAGTCCGCGGACGATGTGTGTTTTCGGGAAAGATCCTTCTTCCACAAGCATCAGGTCCAGACCACATTTCTCTTTAATTTTCTCGAAATTCGAGCGCATCCACCCAGCAGTGGCGCTGTTCGAGCAGACGAAGATTATCCATCCTATCTTAAGGTGCGAGCCAGAGAAGACGGGCCACACGCCACGGTAACTCAGCTCGATTGAGGTGTCTATCACCGCCTCCTTCACAGCAGCCATTTGCCCTGTGGAGAGAGGGTTTTTGCCCAAGTCGGTTGGGATGATTCCAAGCCTAACTAGGCTAGCCACCTGGCTAAAGGTGGGTGCCTCAGGCCTAGGACCTTTCCTAACCTTCTTGGCGGCAGGTTTGGGGGGAGTCTGGTCTTCAGATCTGCCTCGCTTGTTGTCAGGCTTGTCTGTTTGTGCTGCTTGGGCTAAGGTTAGAGCACTCTGGACAAAGTGGACGTGAGTTTGGGCAGGCTTCAACTTGCGTCAAGACAGTTGCATACTCCTCAAAGGTAAGTGTGTGGTGCCCGATTACCCGCTTCAGATGGTATGTCATGTCAGGTGAATTGAAGTGCCATGTTGTGCCATTAGATTGCATCTGTTTCGCAATATCGTCTGTCCAATGCCTAGATATATGCGATTTTTCTTATTCCAAAATATTTGCAGCCCCTTTAAAGTTGGTTCCACAATCGCTGTAGATGTCTGTACAGATTCCAGGGCGCGCGGTGAAGCGTTTGAAAGCCGCCAAAAATGCGGAAGTCGTATAATCACTGACAAGCTCGAGGTGTATCGCCTTTGTACAGAAGCAGACGAAGATTTCTATGTATGCCTTCGTGATTTTGCTGCATCGGCCCTTCCAGGCTTTTATTTGAACAGGGACTGCATAGTCCACCCCCGATGTTTGAAACGGTCTCGCCTGATTGACTCGTAGCGCTGGCAAATTACCCATTTGTTGCTGCATCTCCTTTGCCTTGTATTTTAAACAATTATGGATGCATTTTTTCGATTTGAGTTGCAGAATCCAATATTCCGATCGAAGTGTTACCATCATCAATTGCTGTCCACCATGCAGCGTCTTCATGTGCGCTTCGTGAACTATGAGTGACGTAAAGATCTTTTGTGATGGCAGTATGATTGGATGCCGCTGTGAATAGGGCAAATTTGCGTTTTCCAATCGACCCCCGACTCGCAGTACCCCTTTCTCGTCGATAATTGGTGAAAGTCTTGCCAATTTGCTCCCTTTTGAGATCAGTTCGCCTTTGGCTACCCTGACGAGTTTTTCAGCAAAAACCTCTTCCTGTGTGATGGTGATCAATCGTCCTTGAGATGAGCAGATTTCATCGTCTGAAAGTGCTCCAGATACACGAGTTGTCACCCCTTTTGCCTTAAATCGCAAGTTGCTGAAAAAACGAAGCCAATAAGCTGTAGCTCTGACCAAACGCTTTAAAGAGGAGAAACGAGTAAAGAGTGTGTTATTTTCGAAGGCTGTGAAATGAACGCAGAGCTGAAAAATGTTTTTTATGGGGTACCCAGATGCGAGCAAATCATTTTTGGTCCTTGAAATTTCTGATGGTTTTGTTTCAAGGTCCGTTGTTGCGATTTCGTATTGCGGATAGAGCCGCTCATCAAACGCCTGCAGAAATTCAGGCCCATGCCACCATAGATGCTCTTTCAGAAGATCTTTTGGAAAGAGTCCTCTAGACGCGATGTCTGCCGGGTTGTCCTAAGACGGGACGTAGTTGCAGCACCTAGGATCTGTAAGCTCCTGAATATCTGCAACTCTGTTGGCAACAGATGTTGTTCGGATGTATGTTGCCGTTTTTATCCACGCTAACGTGATTTGAGAGTCGCACCAAGCAAATATTCTTACCGATTGGAGCCCCAGTGTCTTCACGCTTTGCACCAATAAGTGTGATAGTAGTCGGGCCCCACAAAGCTCCAACCTTGCCAGCGATTGAACTTTGAGCGGCGCAACCCTGGTTTTCGACACAATCAAATTAGTTACTATTGTGTTTCCGGTGGTTACTCTAAGATATGATTGGTTCTCCTTCCAAATCCTTTGCATTATGATCTTGCCCAAAATGACGCAGGGCGAAATCCAACCCATTGGATCGTACAGCCGCCCAATGTCTGATATGATGTTTCGTTTTGTAGTCTTCTTCGAGTCCTGAAGTGATATTTTAAAGGTTAAAATGTCCCTTGCGGGGTGCCACTGGATCCCTAGCGTTTTAATCGCGTTTCCCTCGTCGAATGAGAGTGGTACCTGTACCTCTCTATCCTCTTCTGGAATGGACGCCAGGAACACGTCAGAGTTGCTTGCCCATTTTCGTAGTGGAAAACCTCCACCATTCAACATCTTCCTGAGTTGCAGCTGCATCTCTATGGCTTCTGCTTCAGAGTCCGCCCCATGAATCACATCGTCCACGTAAAAGTTCCTGAGAGCGATTTTCGATGCAATCGGGTAATCTTCTCGCTCATCGGTCGCAAGTTATTGCAGCGTGTGTATCGCTAAGTATGGTGCGGAGGCGGTGCCCAATGTGACTGTGTTAAGGCGGTATGTCTTTATTTCTTCACCATTTCGTTCTCTCCACAAAATGAGTTGGTATGATGAATCTGCAGGCGGAACACAAATTTGCCTGTACATTTTATTGATATCAGCTACAAATGCGATCTTCTGTAACCTGAATCGTGCAATGTGGTCAAAAATGTCACCCTGCAATCTTGGACCTATCAAAAGATGATCATTAAGTGACGTGCCAACCGATGATTTGCAGGACGCGTCAAAAACGATTCGCAGCTTTGTGGTTGAACTAGTTTCCTTCATCACTGCATGGTGAGGAACGAAATAGTGAGGTCTAGATAGTTCTATGCGATCGATCTCCGACATCTGCCCAAGCTCCTGGTACTCGTCGATAACCCTTTTGTACTCCTAATACAACACTGGATGTATTTGAAATTTCCTTTCCAGTTGCAAAAATCTAACTAGCGCTGAACTTTCCAAACGACCTATCAAGGGGCATGTTCCTTCTTTAAATGTAAGTTGAACTACATACTTGCCGTCCATTTGACGCTGATGCATTCTGCAGAAGTGCGTTTCGCATGTCTCTTCCTCTGGCGACAGTAGCTTTCTCTTTGGTACTTCTTCACGCTCCCAAAACTTGAGCAGCAATCGGTTCAATGTTTGACCCTCAGTCTTTATGTGAAGAGCTGTTATAGTCTTATTTGACCCTTCGAAGTGCCTCCAGACAGTACCCATCCCAATTCTGTCCTTTAAGCCATAGGAGTCACTGGTTCTCCCTTAATTATGCCTTCAAGAAGAATGGACGGATAAACATCGCTACCAAGTAGAATGTCTATTTTGCTTGACTTGTTGAAAGTAGGATCGGCAAGTTCAATGTTATGGAGATGACCCCAATTAGTACGTGGAATAGAGTGCGTAGGCAGCCAAGCGGTGAGTTTGGGCAGTACCAAAGCATTCAGCTGTAGGCTAAAGTTCTCGTTCACATTCGAACCTATCGTGAGAGATACTTTGTGTTTTGAGGTGCTTGTTTTGAGGTGCTTGTTTTGGCTTTCCCCACGCCTAAGATATTGACGCAGCTCTTTTCCCTTTTTAAATTTAGCAGCTGAGCCGCCGACTCAGTAATGAATGATGCCTCAGATCCAGTAGCGCTCGCAGCAGCAACGGTTTGCCCGCACTTGTTAGAATCTTGATAAGGGCCGTAGCCAGAAGAATATGTACTTGCTTATTTTCGGCTATAAACGCGTTGTGTACTGAAGCAGTTCCGTTAGAGGAATTTGGGATCTGTGATGCTTCCGAGGAGGTTGATTGATCGGGGGGAACAACCCCTGATGAAGTTAAATTATTAGCACGCATTGCGTTAACTGGCTCATTTACGTGCAGTAGCAAATGATACCTTTTGTGGCACGTAGAACACGTAAAGGTGCTTTTGCAATTTTGCGTAAAATGCGCGCTTGACAAACAATTGAAACATAATTTAATTTTCTTTACTATCTCCTGCCTTTTTTCGTGTTAAGAGCTTTGAACTTAAAGCAATTCCGAATGGAATGCGATCCCTGACACATTGAACACTTCAGGATGGTAGCGTTATGTGTACGAATTGTGAAAAAATACGCGATGGGCATTTTCATCGATATTGAGGGTGCTTTTGACAATGCGACTTTTGATAGCATGTGCAGCTCCTCCAGACAACACGGCGTAGACGAACCATTGGTGTTGTGGATTAAAGCAATGCTAATGAATAGAACGTTGGTTGCGGATGCGGATTGTGGCCGCTATGTTATGGCGGGGGTAAACAGAGGCTGCCCGCAAGGCGGCGTCCTGTCTCCACTGCTGTGGTGTATGCTGGTCGACTCTCTGTTGAACGCACTCAACGGTTCTAATATTAACGCTCAGGCGTACGCGGATGATGTTGCCGTGCTTTCTGTTGGATCATGCCTAGCGACTGTATGCGCCAAGGCGCAGGCGGCCCTTGACGTGATCGACGAATTTTGCACTAGGAATAGGCTCTCGGTCAATCCTCTTAAAACTGAGGTTGTTCTCTTTACGAGAATGAGGAAGCTGGTCGGGTTGACTCAGCCAGTGCTAAAAGGCATCACAATCCAACTCTCCAATGAAGCAAAGTATCTGGGAGTCATCCTGGATAGCAAACTTCTTTGGTCCAAACATGTTGAGCTGAAGACTGGCAAGGCGCTGTCTGTTTTCTGGCAGTGCCAAGGCATTTTCGGCAAGACATGGGGCTTATCACAGAAAACAGTCCTATGGATTTATATGGCTATGATAAGACCATTTCTAGCATACGCAACGGTTGTTTGGTGGAATAAGCTTTCACGTAAATACGTCACTGCTGCTTTTGCCAAACTCCAAAGGCAGGTATGTCTCGGCTGCACGGGGGCCTTCCCCAGCACGCCATGGCCTAAAGGCCATGGACTATGTTACGAGGAACAGATGGAGGGGGCGAAGTATCTGCGTCTGTGGCGACAGTCAGGCTGCGCTTAAGGCCTTACTCAAACCCTTAACTACCTCCAAAATAGTACGTGAATGCAAGATATCTCTGAATTCGGTCGGAAGGCTGAATTCACTTAAACTTGTCTGGGTCCCGGGTCATAACGGGATCACGGGAAATGAGATCTCCGATGAACTTGCTAGACAAGGCTCAGAGGGGGACTTTTCAGGACCTGAACCAGCGATCTGTCTGCCTGCGTTCTCGGTCAGGGCTTCCATTGACGGTTGGGTTTCCTATGAACACAATCGCAGTTGGCATGACTCTCCAGGGTGCAGATAGACTAAGCAAATGCTCCCCGACGTCTGTGGGAAATCCGCGGCATTCTTGTTGTCTCTCAACAGAAAAGACTGCAGACAGACTACTGGCGTTCTTACGGGACACTACGCTTTTCCAAACACCTTAAGATGCTAGGCCTAAGCGACACCACCAACTGCGAAGCCTGTGGAGAGAGCGACGACACTGCAGAACATTTCCTCTGTGATTGTCCTGCTTTTGCTCGTATCAGGTGGCAGGTATTTGGTGCGGATATGGTGAGTGCTGTAAACCTAAGCTCCTTATCATTGAAGCGCCTTCTCGTTTTTCTTAGAACAACGAGTAAATTCCCACAGTAAAATGTGGTGTGTCTGCCTGGTAGTACAATGGACCAGTATTGAGTCTGTGTGCTCCAGTGCAGAAAGTCTCACACACCCCGACAAAAAAAAAAAAAAACCGTTTGAGATCGTCGGATGATTCCTGTTTAAGTGGTGGTTGCTTAAAAAGCAGTTTGAATTGATTATCCTTTAATAATCGAACATTTTGAAACCGCTTAACCAGTAGCGCCAATGCAGATTCAAAATTAGAGTAGGTGTTTCGCAGCATACGAGCCGCTTCACCAGTTAAATAGATTTTTAAATATTGCAACTTGTGTGCCTCGGATATCGACGAGTTTTTGTTCACCAATCCTTCGAACAATCCTTTGAATTCTGGCCATATTTGTAGTGACCCATCAAAGGTAGGAATTTTTATAGGCGGAAGCTTTAATTCGACCGATGGTATCTTTGAACCACCTACTGAGTTGTTGAGAACACTTTGGTTATCAGTGGTTGTTAACTGTTACTTTAATTCACATGAATATCTGAAGAACATCTCTTTTAATTTATGAAAGGTTAAGTCTTCCATATAGTTCACCTTTGCCTCCTCACTAGGGGCCCCAACAATTTTTTGATGAATAACCCTAGCTTCATCAAATGATGCCTCCAAATTTACTAATCGCGCCTCATTCATATGCACCGATTTCTTTGATGATCCTAAGTCTAGATACGCCTTATAATCAACGCTTATTTCTTGTGCAATCGTTTGAATGATCTCGATTAAATTAGAAATCTTCCCTTTGCTCATGATGAAGCCAACGATTTAGTTAAAGGAAAAAACCATCCTTGGTACACACCACACACACAGATCAATGAAGATCTTTGATTTAATTTTAGAATATAATATTTAAAAAAGCCACACACCTGTTCTTAAGCGTTGCTCCAATGTTTCTTCCACTCTGACGCACAAGCTTCCGTAGATCCAGATCCAGGAAATCCACCGACCGTGTATTGTTTAAAAATAATTAAAACCGACCGTATAGAGTGTCTTTTACACGGCGCACTTGTTGCTTAAACGTTATAGTTTGATTATTGTTGTTTTTGCACGGTTCCTGTCCAGGACCTCTTAATCCTTTAATCCGACTCGAAGGACCACTATGCATCGCAATGACACTCGCAAAACAATGCCAGAAAAAGGATTCAACCTTGCCGTCGCACTATCAAAATTGTGGTGCAAAAAAACAACCAACGTACGGCGCGCCGTATGTAACTGCCTGGTACATGCAGAACAGAAAATAAAAACCAAAAGAAAAAAAAAACTCGGACTTAAGTATGGTGATTTATGATTAAAGTTTATTAACGACTTAATCTCGCATGCCTTTGTTTTGGGAATCATCCTATCGCCACTTCTTCGTTCAAACGAAACCTCTGCTTCCAGCTGATTCTGCCGTTTCCGATTTCCTCAGATCGTTGACCCATTGGGATTGCGGATGTTTTTTTTCTTCTAGTCGCCAAATGCACAGCTTTGCCTTTGCCAGCGTCAGACACCGGCACCAATACATGTACATATATGAACATCGATTGCAAGTGCTCAGTGGGCGGATTTTACGTGCCAAAACAACTCATTTTTTTGTACGCACCTTCGCTGTGAGAACTCCTCCACAATACAATTTTCTCAAGTGCGTTGGGTGATGATCTGTTTTTTTCTGATCTCCCAATTTTGGCAATGACTTGGACTAAAAAAAAAGGTGTGTTGACGTCGGCTTTTTGTGCGATTAGTTAAATAAACTTTTTAAGACATTAATTTATTACTTTTTTCCACTTTTTCATAAATACTCTTGCTTGGTGGTCGGTCCCACTGAATTAAGTGCAGTTTCAGCTTTTTGCCAAAACAATCACCTCGTTTACCGTTGTCGTTTTCGACTCCAAAGTACACGACTCTTCGAAATCTGTATTATGCTTGTCGTTTCACACGACAAAGGTCGGATGAAAATGTCAAATGTCTTTTTGTTCTAGATTTGAAGTCGTCTCACGACTTTAATTACCTAAGAAAACTCGACACCACTAATGACCTTAATGGTGGATTTACACGGTCACACATTCCTAACATGTAAGATTAAAGGGATGGTAAATACTAAATATCCGTGTGACTGAAAGGGACAGCATTACCTAACATGCAAAAAAACGTGACACGTATTCAGGTCGGCCATCTTGTTTACGTGGTAGGAATTATGGGAAAGCTATGCATGTTGATATTTTTATAGCGATGGCTTACGAAATTTCGATTTCCTATAAAACAAAATGGGCGCTGCTATCATATGTTTTAATCGCCATAATACATTTTTGACATTTCTCTGCTTCACATCGCCGATTGTACCTACTCAAGAAGGAAAACACTATTAATACTGCAGCTTTTACGAGATCCATGTTTTTATTTATTTTTTAATTCTACTACAACAAAACCGATGAAAATAAATTTGTTTGTTTACATGTGATCTGTCAAATCTCCATAATAATGTTATAGCAAGTTAAAGTAAGTGATCTCACTCTTACACCTTATTAGCATTGACTGCGGATAAACGGATCTCTCTTTTCGGTTTTGTTGCAAAAATGCGCGTGCGTGATGGTGTAAATCCACCATAAAAACGACCTTTTTTGTCGTTTGCCATTTTGCTGTGTGATTCAATTAGACTGTATTTCAGCGTTTGTAATGGGTTTTTTTTAAGCAGAATTCATTTCTTCTGAATGGAAATACCCACACCATTCACGCATTCGTTTTTGAGTGGAAAATATTCAGTTTATTACGGTTTGTCCGTTGATCAACTTCAACAGTTAGGAATACCTAAAAATGGAAAAGAAATTAAAAATTACAAACAAAAGACAGTCAGAAGTTCTCACTTCATTAATGGAGAAGAATTTACATCTGGCAAAAGGATTCAGCAGAGGGTTAAATAAAATCGATTTAGAAAAATTTTGGACCTGTATTGCTACAAAAATTAATAGCTATGGGCCTCCAACAAGAGATGGAAAAGTTTGGCAAAAGGTATGTACCGACTTACAAATATTTAAATAATAAATGCTATAAACTAATTTTTTTTTGGCAGATTTAAAATACAAAGCAAAAAAAAAATTTGTGCACAACAAAAAGGAATCATGTGCAACTGGAGGAGGCATCTACAAACAGGCGATACTTTCGCCTCAAGAGGAAGCTATTTCGAATCTGCTCTCGTTCGCAAAAATTTTAAATCCAAAAGGTGTGGCTATTGGGGCTCCAACTATTTCAATAGTTCAGTCACAATCGCCTGATTGTAATATCAACTATCCGTTGACATCGCAGGCAGTTTCCACACCAATCCCTTCTACGTGGAACGATTTTTCGGAATCAACATCCATAGCTCTCTTGCCAAACTCGCCAACAACAGACTTTCAATCCGCTCACTGGTCACATGAGGCTGAAATGAATCCAACTCCAACTAAATCAAGGATTCAAAGTGATTCAAGGAATCGTACTAAAAGTCACCGCTTTAAGGAAAATAGAGAAAGTTTTATAATTAAACAAACCAAAGTGCAGGGCTCTCATCGCGTAAGACGACGATCGTCTGACGACATCGTTTCGACGATTGTACTGCTTCGGGTAACGCACAAATAGTAGAATCGTCTGGACGACGTCTTTTGGACGATTCAACTAATGCTTCGTATAACTTGTTGAACTGTCAAATACCGACGATTGAACGAATGTGATTGAACGATTGCTATTTTACAATAGTTTTATACGTTGTGGTTGATTTTTAGTTTTTTTTTTTTTATTACGTTTTTAAATAAAAGTACAAAATTCATTGGTAAATATTAAAAAAAATGCTTCGACATTACAATGTGTTGTTTTTCGATGGCGAAGAAAATGAAAATTCGATCGGACTATTGCGAATGCGAAGGATGCCAAGAGATTCATCGGATCCTCTTTCTCTTCCAACGAAAAAGTAAAAATACTATAAACTATTGTTAATAACAAATAATTTGCTCAATTGTTTTTGTAGTTTTATTCAACGTTTTCGCTTATCAAAAGAAGCTTTATTGTTAGTGTTGGAAACAGTAAACCTAAGAAGCGGCTCGCGTTCGACATATATCCCTCCGATTTTAAGACTTTGTGCTACCTTGGAAGTTCTAGCTGGAGGTGGATACCAATGGTTGACTGGTAACGATTTTGGCATTTCTGTTGGCCAAAGTACCCTTTCTGAAATAGTTTGTGAGACCACAAAACTATTGGAACAAAAGCTTTGTCCAATGTGGATTACATGGGACATGGGCAACAATAGCAGAACAGAAGAAACAAAACAGTGGTTCTATCAGAAATATTCGATACCAGGAAGTACGTATAAATAGCGTTGCAGGTTCATCAAATTTTACTAGAGATTTTATTTACAGTTATCGGATGCGTAGATGGTACCCATGTTTTCTTTCAAAGGCCGAGAGAAAATGAGGAGATTTTCTTTAATAGAAAGGGGAGACACAGCTTAAATGTGATGATTGTAAGTGGTTTTTGAATACCGGTAAAATCAGTTCATCCTTTTGTTTAAGGTTTGCGACTATCAAAAGCGTATAACTGCAATAAATGCTAGATACGCTGGATCTGCACATGACTCGTTAGTTTGGAAGCATTACAACGAAATAGCCTCTTTCGTAAGAACCTTCAGCGAACGCAACCATAATTATTGGCTTTTGGGTAAGTACTCAATGGATTGTATTCCTATGAAATGCTCACGTATAACATTGTAGGTGACAGTGGATATCCTCTGGAACGTTGGTTGCTCACACCCTATAGGACATCTAATGACCCAGCTAAAATACATTTCAATGAAATCCATTCTAAGGCCAGAAACTTAATTGAAAGATGTATTGGGATTTATAAAGGTATAATCAATTGTTGTTCCTTTCATAAATGTATATTTGACTGTTCGTACCATAGGTCGATGGAGAATCCTAATGGAGGAGAGGAAGAGTAGGTACCACCCCGAAAAAGTTGCTATTTTTGCTAATGTTTGCGCCGCATTGCACAACATCTGCATCTACCACAATATGAACACTAATATTGTAGATAGTGAATCCAGCGATAACCATACAACTGCAGCCTCAGAGATTTCCAGCAGCCATATGAAGGAGCTCGCAGACAGAATTAGAAACTCAATAAAAGAATCGCTCTTTGCATAGTTTTTAAAAAAAAAAATTGTTTACTTGATTGACATTAACTACATAAATATTATTAAACAAAATTATATACATACAAAGACTAAACTTATTCAACTAATAGTTATCCGAAATAAAGAGGAAAATTTTCATGACCAAGTAATAAATGCTGAGATATCAAAGCAAAACGAAACATGAGTGATAGTAGCGAGAAGGTGCATACTATTTAGTATTATTGTGAATATCTTTTGTTAGTTCAAGTTGCTTTGCTACGATTTCGTTCCTTTTCTCAAGTGCATTTATTATTTGGGTATGAAAATTTGCTTCTTCTCTATTTCGTTGTTCCCAGAGAGCTAACACTCCGCTTTGGAACTTATTGTCGGCTTCCACCTGGGATTTCAGTAATTCTACTTTTGGATCTTTAGCTCGTCTAAAACGTTTTGGTGTGCTGAAGGTAAAACTAATTAGATTTAAATTTCAATTATATCTTCTCTATAATATATCACCTCTTACACAGCTCAGTCACTTCTTCGGCAGTTTCTTTGGGACTTTCCGTTAATCCACGTAACGTTTTTTCGAGGTCATCCTCATCCACGTCCGCCTTACAGTTGCCATCTTCTGGCCCTGTGTCGTGCACTTCGATTGCACCAAAGCAGTTCGAGCTGCTACCTGCTACAGCACTACGGAGAGAGGCCATCTGAATTGCTTTTTCCTCAAGTTCTAAAATTGAAATTGGTTCAGATGGGCCACCACCCGTTTGTTTTATTGAGAGCAGATTTTGGCTGCACTTCCTCTTTGCCCGATATTTAAAATCGATCCATGTCTGAAATAAACAAATTAATTTTGTTACTTTACTCGACCAAAAGTAATTTTGTGAGATACATGGCTTTGACAAACAAATTTACCGAATTCAAGTTCTTCTATGGCGAGAATTTGCAAAATAATTTCATTGTTTCCTGACTAAGAACAACATGTTTAAATTTTGTTGCGATTGCCACTTATTCACTTTAATGAATCTCTATATATTATGTACTTTGGTTATTGTACAGTTACCTTCCTCCAAGCAGTTACTGATTTATTGGGTAGTCCAATGGCATTTAATTGCACAACCAAATCAGCCCACAGCTGGTTCTTTATCTGCCTACCCTGTGTGGTTTTCGGAATATAATTTTTTGCCATTTCAGGGTGCTCGTCCATAAAATTTATGAGACATTCCAATTGCCTTGGCGTTGCTGACCTAGTGCGTTAATTTATAGATCAATTATTTAACTAAAAGTTATTGAATACTTACATGATATTGAATTTTGATTTGAAATGAATCGTAACAGAACAATTTTTAACAATAACAGCATAAATGCCATTTTCGATATGTCATTTGTTGTTTTTAGTAGTTCTCAAACTGTCTACAGTTTAAACGATGGATGACACGATTGAACGACGCGATTGTGCGGTTACACGAAGCAAGCTTTTGACGATGTCGTTTAGTACAATCGTTTGGACGACGATCGTCTTAATAGTTAAGCGTTGAGAGCCCAGGCAAATTTGTACTCAGATGTCAAAAAAAAAAAATAAGAAACATTGGAAAAGTGTTAAAGGAGAGCGAAAAATATAATAGGAATCGGTTCAAAATAGAAGATGAGAGCCTTAAAATTTACAAGGATGAAGTACAAAAGAATGATCAATATAGAATGGAGAACCCCAAATGGAAAATGATGGACCTTGAGTTACGTGGAAGCGAAATGAATTACAGCTAAAAGCTTTTAATTCTTAAATGACTTGTTTGTATATTCCTGCTTTACTTTAAAAAATATATATTGTACTAAATTTCATTAGATGGCTTTTATTTTATCGGATTTTATTCTTATTTTTATTTCGTTTGTCAAACACGTCTTTTCAGATCGAATACTTTTTTACAAGTCCTTCCCTTCTATTTTTTCTCTTTTTACATTTCTTGTGGCATTACTTTTTAGTGTTGCCCAACCACCACTCTTATATAATTCTTCTAATACGATTCGGCCATCCTGACCGTACAATCGACCTCGATTGTAATTGTTCAGCTAGTATAGGTGCTGCCTTCAGAGTCTGAACAATCGTTTTCTATTTCTTCCTCCGACTCAACCCATTTCCTTAACCTACTTGAATCCATAATACCATGATAAGGCATCTGTGTTACTTGAACTTCTTCAATGTCCTCTATTACATAGCTAACATAATCTAATTTATTTTTTACAACATACGGACCACGGTATTTTGGAATCAATTTTTATTTGTTCCGACGGAAGTGTCTACGTTCTTAATAACCACAAATTCGCCTACTTCAAACTGTTTGGCTGGGGAATGTTTTCCGTTGAAATAGTATAAGTTCCTATCTTGAGACTTCTTAATTGCCTCAGAGGCATTGGCTCTTAGCTTACCTAGGTCTACCCTACGGTCATCTGTATATATCTCACTCAAATGCTCAGTTAGTTCATCCACTACCTGTCCCCTCTGCTCAACCCCAAACAGCAATTTGCTTGGTGAAACTTTGGTACTTGTATGGTCGGTGTTATTGATAGCAAACACCCGCAAGGGTAATTCTCTGGAGAGAGGTAACACTGCGGACCCTAGTTACAAAAATCCAGAAGCGTCTGACCCATATTGGGCGGCTCCCTGGTCAGCGTCTGTTTTCCATGTCAGGAGCGGCTGTGCACAATAAAAAAAAAAAAGTTTAAACTTTTCGCAAAAGTTAAAAAAAAAATATGCAATGAACAAAACAAATGATATAATTACCCCAGGTGGTAGGCCAGTTACCCTGGCAAATCCACCCTCTTCGGAGGTCGGTTCCATGGATTCTGGTGGGGACCATTTATTGCTACGCAACGACCCATTTGGGAGAAGTAAAAGGGTAGAGAGAACACCCCCATCTAAAAAAAAGAACAAAATGAAACATTCAAGGCTAAATATTTAAAAGCCTGCGATTAAAGAGATGGGTTTAAGCAACTCAATGAGGCACTGCTTAAGGAGATAAATAATCTGAATCAAGAGTTGCAATTGTTGAAAGAAGAGGTCAACAACCAGAAAAAAGTAAATGTCCAACCTGCCGAGTTCTCAACAGACGAGGAAGAACTAAGAAAAGAGACAAAAGGACATCGTTACAAAGGGAATAAAAATAAAAAATGCAAAATGAGTGCGTCCCCAAAAATCTGACCAACAAAAGAAAGCTGCACAGTCACTGTGTATGCTTCAAACAAAGAAAATAAAACACAAAATCCAACCAAGCCCCCACCAATTATCGCGTTGCAAGTAAATAAGTACGAAAGCTTGACCAAAGTATTGGAGGAAAATAAAATTAAAGCTAGTACAGCGCTAATAAACAAAAATGACATCAAAATCAATGTGGTTGAAGAGGAGGGATACAGAAGCCTCACTAAAATACTAAACCAAAAAAGGTACAATGGTATTCTTATGAAAATAAGCAAACCAGACCAATGAAGGTGGTAGTGAAAAGACTGCTCACCCGAAAGCATAAAAAAGATTAATTTTTGTTGCTTTTTGTCTCCAGTTGCGTTTTAATTTAGTAAAGTTTAAATAAAAGAGAGGTTTAATATTTTTCTTTTTTATTCTTTAATTTTTCAAATTTTATCACAACTTGTTACTATTTTGTTTTTATATTAGAATTTATTTTTTTGCTACGCGTTTCGGAAAACACAACATTAAAATCTCGTTCAATACAAACAACAATATACAAAACATCCTAAAATTAAAACGGAAAACTGACAACAACAGAAAATTAGGAGTATATAAAATTACATGTGATGACTGTAACAAATACTATATTGGACAAACAGGAAGAAGCTTCTACGAAAGATTCGTAGAACACAAACCAAAAATAAACACAAAATCTAACTACACTCTACATTTAATAATTTCAAAACAAACGAACTATATGATACAGCAATAAAGCACTGCACATAAACAACAACAGGAAAGAAGCAAACAACAATAGACACCAGCAAACCCGAAACAAACTGACAAAAGAAGCGAGACAACATAATTATGTAATTGTGTACATTAAAACAACAAAAGACTAGTACAAAGCACCTGATGATGGAAACACGCTTTCCGAAACGCGTAGCGAAAAATAAATTCTAATATAAAAACAAAATAATAACAAGTTGTGATAAAATTTGAAAAATTAAAGAATAAAAAAGAAAAATATTAAACCTCTCTTTTATTTAAACTTTACTAAATTAAAACGCAACTGGAGACAAAAAGCAACAAAAATGAATCATACAGCTGAACAAGCAACCATTGTCTACAAATACAAATCATCAAACTTAAGCTAATCAAAACATCATTGAACATCAAATTCAACAAAAAATGTCTAGAAATGCACAGAACAGCGAAATACGCTCAAATTAAAGTAAAAAGCAACTCAAAATCAGTCAAAACAGCACAAACAATAGCACAAAAAACATGGATTAGAGAAGAAATAAAACATCTACACGCCAAGAAAATACAACTCAACAAAGCGATGTATGAAACCCACCTACTCCTGTACAATAACATACACCCAATCGCAGCAAACCTCGCAATAGAAAAAATCGACCAACAAATATCAACAACAGCCTATAAAATAGTACAACAACACGCAGCAAAAATCCAAAAACTGGACGACAAACAGAAACACAAACCAACAACAACAAACACACATAAATTCTATCCAAGGATAATCAACTACACAAGCATCCCATTAACAGAGCCTGAAAAAACAACACTAAAGAAAGGATTAAAGTTTAACATCCCAAACACACACAAAAACAAAATCATCCAGGAAGTCACAAACGCAGAAGCAGCCATCAAAACCATCCCAGACCAAACCATCCAAAATGAACTAAGAGTGACAATCAACAAGCGATCATAATTCAAACGTATATGTAACCCTGTAAACACAATAACCCAAAAAACCTACAAAGAAGACATAAAACACATAAAAACTATAAAACAAAAACTATTGACAAACAACGCAATCATAACCAAAGCCGACAAAGGCAACAAAATAGTAATACTTGACAAAAAAGAATATATAGACAAGACTGAAAAATTCATAAAAGACAACATCATAAGAACACTAATAAATGACCCAACAAAGAAATATGTTAAAGACATCAACAAAACGATAAACAAATGCAACAACCTCTTCACTAACTTAAACAAACTACAATTAAAACAACCCAACGCAAAAGCCCCACAACTCACTGGATGTATAATCCGGAGAAATAAAACACAGTGAACTATTAAGAGTCGGGAAAAATATAATAAATAACCCGACTATGATTATTCTTTATTCTATACTATTTTCACTACACTCAGCCTGTACTTCTGTCACAGACTACCTACAACTAGACAGTCAACTCTCACTACCCCCGTCCGCTGCGCCCCTCAAATAAGAGAGCGGCTTCCTCTCTCAAAATTTCCTATCGGTGAATACATGTGAATCAATAAAAGTGAAGTTAGCCGCTTGAAAATGTTATTCTTCTGTCTGATTGTCAAATATGACAAGTTTGTGTGGTGAGCTTAAAGGGGAATTTAATTTTCATTTGACAGAACTTTGTGATTATCTTTTATTCCAAAGCTCACTAAGGTTGGTTTGGCTACTCTGCACAGGAGGCCAGTGATGGTTTTGTCGTATCCAATTCGGTTATTTTCGAGTACAAATCTAGTCCACATCCAGAGGCCACTTTCGATGGCACCACAAATGATTGTCTTTATAAATTTGAGCTGTTGAATCGATTGTCATCGATCGATGAGAAAATGCAAATCAAACTGGAACCCAAGGATTCGGTGAGTTCAATTTGCAGACAAGTGTGATTTATGATAATAAGAATTTACATTCCTTTCAGCCTGAAGATGCTCCACTGATGATACAATCAAACTTTGAAGAAAGAATGGTGAACTACTGTCATCAGCTCACGAATAAGTTGTGGCGATCTAATGCTCCCGTCTCATGGTCATCAAGTGGTTTTAAGGGGATGACCCTATTGCACTTGGCAGCTGCACTGGGCTATGCAAAGCTGGTGTGTGCCATGCTGAATTGGAGATCGGAGAATCCAAATTTCATTCTAGCCGATCAACCGAAATCGATGCATTGAGTCAAGATGTGTATGGACACACACCAATGGTGGGTGTACTGTATTATTAGTAACAAATTTCTAATAAAAGGTTTTTCTTTTCTACAGACTTGGGCATGTGCGCGCGGACACACCGAGTCCGAGACTGCTTTGATTCTATACAAATAGAAATGGAAAACTTAGCACTGCAGACTGGTCAAGCTTGGTATGCGATTGGAAAGCGGTTAGGCTCAAAATCAGTCGCACTTCAGTTACATACAACCGCCGATCATATGATGATTAAGGGCATCTCTGAAGCTGTTCTCGACGTTAGTGCTTTAAAAATATATTTTCATTAGACAATAGCTGTGTTTCTTTGCACGCAGATATATGGATAATTTTCAATTTGCATGTAAAATACAACAACAACTTATCCTATATACGCTAACTTAAGCGGGGATAGCTATCGCCGCTAAGTCATTTACCGGGGATAAACGTTGCTTCCAAAACCCATTTTCTTCGTTTTTGATGAATCGAAGCGATGAATTTTTCAGGAAATGTCAAAGTTTGACATCCCGCCGACCACTAACACATCCCGCCGAATATTTTGTTCGGGATTTTATTATTATTTTTTTTTTCAAAATTTAGTAAATCTGTGAATGCAAAACTGTTTGTTATAATTTTAGAATATGTTTGACATTAATTTCAACTGTGGGAAATTAATATTTTTGAATTTCACGATTTTCAATACAAATTTCTTAATTCAACTTACAGCTGTTTCACCAATAAACGTCATAGGTGCATGTGTGCTGCCAAGTTTTTTTTGATGAATTCTTAAGCGGCGATGGTCGTTTTCTGATGCCATCCCTATATCCGCGTGCAAAGAAACACGGCTTCATAACAGAATGTCAAATCGGTGCTCAAAAAGTCTGAGAAGTTCTACATCATTGGCTATTCATTCGGCACATTCATAGCCCTACACATTGCTGGCCTTCTCGAAAAGGCGGGTTACCGTGGAAAACTTTTATTAATCGATGGTGCTCCCCATTTCCTGAAAGAACTAACGCTTGGTCATTTGGGTGAAAACTTTCAGGAGGAAGATCTTTATAATTAAATCTTTTCCGGTGTTGTGAACCAAATTTTTCCTGATGAAACAACCGAATCAGCAGCGCAGATTTTCCTACCCTTCAAGACGTACAATGAAAAAATGGACATATTCATGAAATTTGCGGAGAAACAAAAACTTTATAGCAAGGACTATGCTGAAGTTATGGTGCGGGCAATGTTCAATTTCATTTCATACGTTTATCAGTCTGGTTAAGATGGCTGCCGAAATTAATCTCGATAGTTTGGATGTGTTGAACACGCCAATAACATTGATTCGACCATCTGAAATAGTAATGCATGGCATTGAGGAAGACTATTGCTTATCTAAAATCACTAAGGAAAAGGTGACACTAAGATTTGTGGAAGGAAATCGCACAACGATGTTGGACAATCCTTCATTGGCAGATATTATCAACGACGTTGATCCAACGCTGCAGGAAGACAAAACCTTTGGGAAGTACCTCAAAGATTTCACAGAGGGAGAATAGTTGTAGATGTTCTTACAAAAAGTAAACACCTTTTTGTTATTTTGGTCAATTCAATATATATACATATAAATAAATACACAGTTAACTAATTTAAAGTTATGTTGGTGGTGAAATTAAACAAGTGAAACTCAATGTGATATTGATATTGTAACTCGGTAAGATATCTTAATTTGAATAGGACTTATAAGGTCCGCACTCGGTGACGGTCACAATACCAATAAACCCGCTGGGAGTGGGGAACCAGTTGATAATGCGTTCATTAGCAGCATTGCCAGTTCCCTATTGCACAGGTCTCCAGAGTATGCAATTAAACAATAGTTAGCAAGCTGAAAATCCTTGCTTAGCTACGGAATGTCGTTAATTTGAATTTTATGTGGAAATCGCAGGATATCAATCAATTAATAACATCTTGTTAATGGACGGTCTGAAAAAATTCCAACATGATCATAACTTCGTCTTTAATGAAAAATAAGAAATATTAACTTCGTAATGAAGTTAAAAAGTTTACTATGTAAAACTTTCACCTGCTGCCTTTTATCTTATCGAAAGCTTTGTACATCAGATAATTCCTTTCAATAGAGTAATTAATCCAACTTTTGAAAAATGCCAAAGAGGCGAGTGATGAGTAGCTTAAATGTTCCGCATTCACCATTTCAGCTCTCAGGGACCCAAGATTTGAAGCTTGGTTGGAGCAAATGCAGTGTAGTCACAAGTGAAATGTTGCTTTAGGTCGTACCTGCGAACCCCACAGGCGAAACAGTAAGGATGCAGTAAAGTAGGAGGGTTATGATATGCTTCGATATGTTAAATTTGTCACTAGGCTCACCTGGATGTAAAGTAAACACGTATACACTGGGCTGTTTTGCATTATTTTTGTCAAAATCAAGTTCTTGTTCATCCGGGAAACAGGCTGGGAAACCAATAACTTGTTTCTTTATCCTGTTCATCTATCCATCATAACCCTAAACTTAGGACCTTTTCAACGCATTGCTTAGCACGATACTCGGTTCACCTGAAGGAAGAACAAATGAAAAATAAGTTCGAAAGTAATATGAATAAACTTCACTCTTACCTCAATTGGTCAACAAGCAGTTGGATGGTTATGAATCCTTGAACAGTACTTAAAGCGGCAGTAAGTAATGAAGGTTCGTCTAAACTTAATTCAGTGGGTATTGATTGCACCATATACTTTCCCTTGTCGAAAGCTCCATTGTCTGAGCAAAACCGTTTAGAGGGACGAAATGTTTCCGCGTCATATATCCTGGACATGTTTTCTATGTTTTCGAACATGTAGTCGTTGTTTGCAACACCATCAAAGATAACTTTAGTCAGGGTTTGATCAATTAAAGTCGATTGTTTTTCAAATACAAAAACTACAGCACCTCACTTAGTTGTGAAACACTAGTCGGACATCATGCATGTTACCAAAAGCACTAAACAACGTTTCCACTTCTTCTTTTGTCACATCGGCTGGTAGTCCTTGACGAAAAGTTTTTTTTGGCTCGAGATCGGCTAAACAATAACAACATTTGATATCATGCAAATCCCCTTGAAGTCAATGCATTTAGATTGCTGACCTAGTGCGTTAATTTATAGATCAATTATTTAACTAAAAGTTATTGAATACTTACATGATATTGAATTTTGATTTGAAATGAATCGTAACAGAACAATTTTTAACAATAACAGCATAAATGCCATTTTCGATATGTCATTTGTTGTTTTTAGTAGTTCTCAAACTGTCTACAGTTTAAACGATGGATGACACGATTGAACGACGCGATTGTGCGGTTACACGAAGCAAGCTTTTGACGATGTCGTTTAGTACAATCGTTTGGACGACGATCGTCTTAATAGTTAAGCGTTGAGAGCCCAGGCAAATTTGTACTCAGATGTCAAAAAAAAAAAATAAGAAACATTGGAAAAGTGTTAAAGGAGAGCGAAAAATATAATAGGAATCGGTTCAAAATAGAAGATGAGAGCCTTAAAATTTACAAGGATGAAGTACAAAAGAATGATCAATATAGAATGGAGAACCCCAAATGGAAAATGATGGACCTTGAGTTACGTGGAAGCGAAATGAATTACAGCTAAAAGCTTTTAATTCTTAAATGACTTGTTTGTATATTCCTGCTTTACTTTAAAAAATATATATTGTACTAAATTTCATTAGATGGCTTTTATTTTATCGGATTTTATTCTTATTTTTATTTCGTTTGTCAAACACGTCTTTTCAGATCGAATACTTTTTTACAAGTCCTTCCCTTCTATTTTTTCTCTTTTTACATTTCTTGTGGCATTACTTTTTAGTGTTGCCCAACCACCACTCTTATATAATTCTTCTAATACGATTCGGCCATCCTGACCGTACAATCGACCTCGATTGTAATTGTTCAGCTAGTATAGGTGCTGCCTTCAGAGTCTGAACAATCGTTTTCTATTTCTTCCTCCGAATCAACCCATTTCCTTAACCTACTTGAATCCATAATACCATGATAAGGCATCTGTGTTACTTGAACTTCTTCAATGTCCTCTATTACATAGCTAACATAATCTAATTTATTTTTTACAACATACGGACCACGGTATTTTGGAATCAATTTTTATTTGTTCCGACGGAAGTGTCTACGTTCTTAATAACCACAAATTCGCCTACTTCAAACTGTTTGGCTGGGGAATGTTTTCCGTTGAAATAGTATAAGTTCCTATCTTGAGACTTCTTAATTGCCTCAGAGGCATTGGCTCTTAGCTTACCTAGGTCTACCCTACGGTCATCTGTATATATCTCACTCAAATGCTCAGTTAGTTCATCCACTACCTGTCCCCTCTGCTCAACCCCAAACAGCAATTTGCTTGGTGAAACTTTGGTACTTGTATGGTCGGTGTTATTGATAGCAAACACCCGCAAGGGTAATTCTCTGGAGAGAGGTAACACTGCGGACCCTAGTTACAAAAATCCAGAAGCGTCTGACCCATATTGGGCGGCTCCCTGGTCAGCGTCTGTTTTCCATGTCAGGAGCGGCTGTGCACAATAAAAAAAAAAAAGTTTAAACTTTTCGCAAAAGTTAAAAAAAAAATATGCAATGAACAAAACAAATGATATAATTACCCCAGGTGGTAGGCCAGTTACCCTGGCAAATCCACCCTCTTCGGAGGTCGGTTCCATGGATTCTGGTGGGGACCATTTATTGCTACGCAACGACCCATTTGGGAGAAGTAAAAGGGTAGAGAGAACACCCCCATCTAAAAAAAAGAACAAAATGAAACATTCAAGGCTAAATATTTAAAAGCCTGCGATTAAAGAGATGGGTTTAAGCAACTCAATGAGGCACTGCTTAAGGAGATAAATAATCTGAATCAAGAGTTGCAATTGTTGAAAGAAGAGGTCAACAACCAGAAAAAAGTAAATGTCCAACCTGCCGAGTTCTCAACAGACGAGGAAGAACTAAGAAAAGAGACAAAAGGACATCGTTACAAAGGGAATAAAAATAAAAAATGCAAAATGAGTGCGTCCCCAAAAATCTGACCAACAAAAGAAAGCTGCACAGTCACTGTGTATGCTTCAAACAAAGAAAATAAAACACAAAATCCAACCAAGCCCCCACCAATTATCGCGTTGCAAGTAAATAAGTACGAAAGCTTGACCAAAGTATTGGAGGAAAATAAAATTAAAGCTAGTACAGCGCTAATAAACAAAAATGACATCAAAATCAATGTGGTTGAAGAGGAGGGATACAGAAGCCTCACTAAAATACTAAACCAAAAAAGGTACAATGGTATTCTTATGAAAATAAGCAAACCAGACCAATGAAGGTGGTAGTGAAAAGACTGCTCACCCGAAAGCATAAAAAAGATTAATTTTTGTTGCTTTTTGTCTCCAGTTGCGTTTTAATTTAGTAAAGTTTAAATAAAAGAGAGGTTTAATATTTTTCTTTTTTATTCTTTAATTTTTCAAATTTTATCACAACTTGTTACTATTTTGTTTTTATATTAGAATTTATTTTTTTGCTACGCGTTTCGGAAAACACAACATTAAAATCTCGTTCAATACAAACAACAATATACAAAACATCCTAAAATTAAAACGGAAAACTGACAACAACAGAAAATTAGGAGTATATAAAATTACATGTGATGACTGTAACAAATACTATATTGGACAAACAGGAAGAAGCTTCTACGAAAGATTCGTAGAACACAAACCAAAAATAAACACAAAATCTAACTACACTCTACATTTAATAATTTCAAAACAAACGAACTATATGATACAGCAATAAAGCACTGCACATAAACAACAACAGGAAAGAAGCAAACAACAATAGACACCAGCAAACCCGAAACAAACTGACAAAAGAAGCGAGACAACATAATTATGTAATTGTGTACATTAAAACAACAAAAGACTAGTACAAAGCACCTGATGATGGAAACACGCTTTCCGAAACGCGTAGCGAAAAATAAATTCTAATATAAAAACAAAATAATAACAAGTTGTGATAAAATTTGAAAAATTAAAGAATAAAAAAGAAAAATATTAAACCTCTCTTTTATTTAAACTTTACTAAATTAAAACGCAACTGGAGACAAAAAGCAACAAAAATGAATCATACAGCTGAACAAGCAACCATTGTCTACAAATACAAATCATCAAACTTAAGCTAATCAAAACATCATTGAACATCAAATTCAACAAAAAATGTCTAGAAATGCACAGAACAGCGAAATACGCTCAAATTAAAGTAAAAAGCAACTCAAAATCAGCCAAAACAGCACAAACAATAGCACAAAAAACATGGATTAGAGAAGAAATAAAACATCTACACGCCAAGAAAATACAACTCAACAAAGCGATGTATGAAACCCACCTACTCCTGTACAATAACATACACCCAATCGCAGCAAACCTCGCAATAGAAAAAATCGACCAACAAATATCAACAACAGCCTATAAAATAGTACAACAACACGCAGCAAAAATCCAAAAACTGGACGACAAACAGAAACACAAACCAACAACAACAAACACACATAAATTCTATCCAAGGATAATCAACTACACAAGCATCCCATTAACAGAGCCTGAAAAAACAACACTAAAGAAAGGATTAAAGTTTAACATCCCAAACACACACAAAAACAAAATCATCCAGGAAGTCACAAACGCAGAAGCAGCCATCAAAACCATCCCAGACCAAACCATCCAAAATGAACTAAGAGTGACAATCAACAAGCGATCATAATTCAAACGTATATGTAACCCTGTAAACACAATAACCCAAAAAACCTACAAAGAAGACATAAAACACATAAAAACTATAAAACAAAAACTATTGACAAACAACGCAATCATAACCAAAGCCGACAAAGGCAACAAAATAGTAATACTTGACAAAAAAGAATATATAGACAAGACTGAAAAATTCATAAAAGACAACATCATAAGAACACTAATAAATGACCCAACAAAGAAATATGTTAAAGACATCAACAAAACGATAAACAAATGCAACAACCTCTTCACTAACTTAAACAAACTACAATTAAAACAACCCAACGCAAAAGCCCCACAACTCACTGGATGTATAATCCGGAGAAATAAAACACAGTGAACTATTAAGAGTCGGGAAAAATATAATAAATAACCCGACTATGATTATTCTTTATTCTATACTATTTTCACTACACTCAGCCTGTACTTCTGTCACAGACTACCTACAACTAGACAGTCAACTCTCACTACCCCCGTCCGCTGCGCCCCTCAAATAAGAGAGCGGCTTCCTCTCTCAAAATTTCCTATCGGTGAATACATGTGAATCAATAAAAGTGAAGTTAGCCGCTTGAAAATGTTATTCTTCTGTCTGATTGTCAAATATGACAAGTTTGTGTGGTGAGCTTAAAGGGGAATTTAATTTTCATTTGACAGAACTTTGTGATTATCTTTTATTCCAAAGCTCACTAAGGTTGGTTTGGCTACTCTGCACAGGAGGCCAGTGATGGTTTTGTCGTATCCAATTCGGTTATTTTCGAGTACAAATCTAGTCCACATCCAGAGGCCACTTTCGATGGCACCACAAATGATTGTCTTTATAAATTTGAGCTGTTGAATCGATTGTCATCGATCGATGAGAAAATGCAAATCAAACTGGAACCCAAGGATTCGGTGAGTTCAATTTGCAGACAAGTGTGATTTATGATAATAAGAATTTACATTCCTTTCAGCCTGAAGATGCTCCACTGATGATACAATCAAACTTTGAAGAAAGAATGGTGAACTACTGTCATCAGCTCACGAATAAGTTGTGGCGATCTAATGCTCCCGTCTCATGGTCATCAAGTGGTTTTAAGGGGATGACCCTATTGCACTTGGCAGCTGCACTGGGCTATGCAAAGCTGGTGTGTGCCATGCTGAATTGGAGATCGGAGAATCCAAATTTCATTCTAGCCGATCAACCGAAATCGATGCATTGAGTCAAGATGTGTATGGACACACACCAATGGTGGGTGTACTGTATTATTAGTAACAAATTTCTAATAAAAGGTTTTTCTTTTCTACAGACTTGGGCATGTGCGCGCGGACACACCGAGTCCGAGACTGCTTTGATTCTATACAAATAGAAATGGAAAACTTAGCACTGCAGACTGGTCAAGCTTGGTATGCGATTGGAAAGCGGTTAGGCTCAAAATCAGTCGCACTTCAGTTACATACAACCGCCGATCATATGATGATTAAGGGCATCTCTGAAGCTGTTCTCGACGTTAGTGCTTTAAAAATATATTTTCATTAGACAATAGCTGTGTTTCTTTGCACGCAGATATATGGATAATTTTCAATTTGCATGTAAAATACAACAACAACTTATCCTATATACGCTAACTTAAGCGGGGATAGCTATCGCCGCTAAGTCATTTACCGGGGATAAACGTTGCTTCCAAAACCCATTTTCTTCGTTTTTGATGAATCGAAGCGATGAATTTTTCAGGAAATGTCAAAGTTTGACATCCCGCCGACCACTAACACATCCCGCCGAATATTTTGTTCGGGATTTTATTATTATTTTTTTTTTCAAAATTTAGTAAATCTGTGAATGCAAAACTGTTTGTTATAATTTTAGAATATGTTTGACATTAATTTCAACTGTGGGAAATTAATATTTTTGAATTTCACGATTTTCAATACAAATTTCTTAATTCAACTTACAGCTGTTTCACCAATAAACGTCATAGGTGCATGTGTGCTGCCAAGTTTTTTTTGATGAATTCTTAAGCGGCGATGGTCGTTTTCTGATGCCATCCCTATATCCGCGTGCAAAGAAACACGGCTTCATAACAGAATGTCAAATCGGTGCTCAAAAAGTCTGAGAAGTTCTACATCATTGGCTATTCATTCGGCACATTCATAGCCCTACACATTGCTGGCCTTCTCGAAAAGGCGGGTTACCGTGGAAAACTTTTATTAATCGATGGTGCTCCCCATTTCCTGAAAGAACTAACGCTTGGTCATTTGGGTGAAAACTTTCAGGAGGAAGATCTTTATAATTAAATCTTTTCCGGTGTTGTGAACCAAATTTTTCCTGATGAAACAACCGAATCAGCAGCGCAGATTTTCCTACCCTTCAAGACGTACAATGAAAAAATGGACATATTCATGAAATTTGCGGAGAAACAAAAACTTTATAGCAAGGACTATGCTGAAGTTATGGTGCGGGCAATGTTCAATTTCATTTCATACGTTTATCAGTCTGGTTAAGATGGCTGCCGAAATTAATCTCGATAGTTTGGATGTGTTGAACACGCCAATAACATTGATTCGACCATCTGAAATAGTAATGCATGGCATTGAGGAAGACTATTGCTTATCTAAAATCACTAAGGAAAAGGTGACACTAAGATTTGTGGAAGGAAATCGCACAACGATGTTGGACAATCCTTCATTGGCAGATATTATCAACGACGTTGATCCAACGCTGCAGGAAGACAAAACCTTTGGGAAGTACCTCAAAGATTTCACAGAGGGAGAATAGTTGTAGATGTTCTTACAAAAAGTAAACACCTTTTTGTTATTTTGGTCAATTCAATATATATACATATAAATAAATACACAGTTAACTAATTTAAAGTTATGTTGGTGGTGAAATTAAACAAGTGAAACTCAATGTGATATTGATATTGTAACTCGGTAAGATATCTTAATTTGAATAGGACTTATAAGGTCCGCACTCGGTGACGGTCACAATACCAATAAACCCGCTGGGAGTGGGGAACCAGTTGATAATGCGTTCATTAGCAGCATTGCCAGTTCCCTATTGCACAGGTCTCCAGAGTATGCAATTAAACAATAGTTAGCAAGCTGAAAATCCTTGCTTAGCTACGGAATGTCGTTAATTTGAATTTTATGTGGAAATCGCAGGATATCAATCAATTAATAACATCTTGTTAATGGACGGTCTGAAAAAATTCCAACATGATCATAACTTCGTCTTTAATGAAAAATAAGAAATATTAACTTCGTAATGAAGTTAAAAAGTTTACTATGTAAAACTTTCACCTGCTGCCTTTTATCTTATCGAAAGCTTTGTACATCAGATAATTCCTTTCAATAGAGTAATTAATCCAACTTTTGAAAAATGCCAAAGAGGCGAGTGATGAGTAGCTTAAATGTTCCGCATTCACCATTTCAGCTCTCAGGGACCCAAGATTTGAAGCTTGGTTGGAGCAAATGCAGTGTAGTCACAAGTGAAATGTTGCTTTAGGTCGTACCTGCGAACCCCACAGGCGAAACAGTAAGGATGCAGTAAAGTAGGAGGGTTATGATATGCTTCGATATGTTAAATTTGTCACTAGGCTCACCTGGATGTAAAGTAAACACGTATACACTGGGCTGTTTTGCATTATTTTTGTCAAAATCAAGTTCTTGTTCATCCGGGAAACAGGCTGGGAAACCAATAACTTGTTTCTTTATCCTGTTCATCTATCCATCATAACCCTAAACTTAGGACCTTTTCAACGCATTGCTTAGCACGATACTCGGTTCACCTGAAGGAAGAACAAATGAAAAATAAGTTCGAAAGTAATATGAATAAACTTCACTCTTACCTCAATTGGTCAACAAGCAGTTGGATGGTTATGAATCCTTGAACAGTACTTAAAGCGGCAGTAAGTAATGAAGGTTCGTCTAAACTTAATTCAGTGGGTATTGATTGCACCATATACTTTCCCTTGTCGAAAGCTCCATTGTCTGAGCAAAACCGTTTAGAGGGACGAAATGTTTCCGCGTCATATATCCTGGACATGTTTTCTATGTTTTCGAACATGTAGTCGTTGTTTGCAACACCATCAAAGATAACTTTAGTCAGGGTTTGATCAATTAAAGTCGATTGTTTTTCAAATACAAAAACTACAGCACCTCACTTAGTTGTGAAACACTAGTCGGACATCATGCATGTTACCAAAAGCACTAAACAACGTTTCCACTTCTTCTTTTGTCACATCGGCTGGTAGTCCTTGACGAAAAGTTTTTTTTGGCTCGAGATCGGCTAAACAATAACAACATTTGATATCATGCAAATCCCCTTGAAGTCAATGCATTTACCTGAAAATTTGAACTTCTGCCTCTTCTCTTTATCGCGAAGTACACTCGATGAACGGCCAGTTTATATTATAAACTGGCCGTCCATTTAGTATTTTCCTATCGAGACGTATAGCTTTTTCCACCTCGGATTAATTTTCCAATTCCACGTAGCCGAACCCTCTGCTTCTACCATTTGATGATCTAATTACAGTTAGATCTGTTATTCTTATTTTGGGAAGCTGTTCCTTTACATCTTCTTCACTTAAGCTAGAGAGAATATGACAATTTAGCAAAATCAAGCGCAGAAACACCACAAACATACTTATAATCCAGGTTACTGATGAATATCCTCAAATGGTCCTTGGTAAGATCAATCTCCTGATTCTCATACTCTTTGAATACTGCTGATTTTGTTTCTTTGCCTTTAAATTGCCGCACAGGTGCATCGTTCTCTCTATGACGTTTCTCAAGTGTGATTTCTTGCGAGAGATCAATTGATGACTGTGGTCCACAGCTCCTTGTCCTTTTTGGCATCCTGAAGTAGTCCATACTTGAGACGTCCCCAAAACTGCAAAATCTCGCAATTGCAGTCGGCCGATGCAGTGATGTCCAACACAAGTTGAAATTGTTCCTCAGGATCTCGCATTCCCCTTCGTCTTTTAGTCTTTATAGTTAGTGAGTCGCCTAAGATAAGTCAAGTACTCCAGCCAAATAGCGACGACTGGATCGGCACTTTGGAACCCAACGGCCAAGGAACTTTCCAGAACTTCTTGGAGAAGTAGGAGAAAACATAAACAAACGACATGTTTGACATTTGCCAAAGTTTTTGATTTTGTGTCGTGGTGAAATTGAGCGATGCACGGGGTGTGTTTACAGTGACTTTGTAAAAGCAAATAACCAATGGAAAAGATAAAAATTGTTGCAAATATGTGGTAATTATTTTTACTGATTCAGTTGACTTATGTTATTATCATTTCTTTGTTAATTATTCTTATTTTGTTTGAAAATAATTTTGTTCGTGCAATTTGTTGACCTCGAACGAACAAAAACCAAATGGTAGGCAAGCCACTCTTAATGCATTTATGAAATATGAAAAAATTGCGCATTTTACTATTCTAATCGTAATATGATAAATTAATTTATGAATCTGTTACAACAAATTCAAGTTTTTGGTACGACGAAATAGGTTCAGCAAAAGATGTGTAAAAGTTAACGCTGTTTCTTAAGTGACAAGATGATTTAACAAATAAATAGTGAATACATTTGGAGCATTTGGAACTTTGAGAATAATATTAAATTTAACATAACTTCAAAACAGCTTAAGTTGACTTATGCAATCACACTTTGAAGCGTCGTGTTGAAATATAAATGTCGTTGAAAGTTAGGAAAGCAGTGAAATAAAAATGACAAAACTTGTTTTAACAAATTTATAGTTATTTTTTTTCCGATATTTTCACATTACGGCCAGAATAATTAAAAATAAATAAACTAGAACGGCTTATATTGAAACAGCCGCATTGAAAGACACATCAAGAATAATAATAGGAAATCAGTAAACCCTACAAAGCTGCATTCTACTTCAATTTTCAAATAGTATTCGTAAAACCAAAACCTTATATTTTTTAATGTTGCTGTCAAGCGTTGTATGTCAATGCGAAGGCAGAGAATAGTATTGACTTAGGCCTTGCGTGTTTTGTAATATTTGATACAGGTTGTTTTTCACTCTGTTATGAATGGTCATTAATTGTGTCCCACTCATATGTTTCAACAAAATCATAAATAAAATAAAAACGGTTCGAAATGTTTGCTTTACCGATTTGTTTCACTTTTATATATACGAACGTCAATCAACACACAATAACTATCCAATTATTGTAAGCCATAAATTCAAAATCATTTTCGCCGATCATATGACCTGCATTTATAATGTCATTGATATTTATAGTGTTGGCGTAACGAAACGATTAGTAATGACAAACTTATTTCAGATGTTCGGACACATAAAACTCATTTCGTACGAATTACTGAAAATAATAATTTTGTTAGTAAGTAATCAGGCTTTAGTAATGACCGTGGGGAGTGGAGAGTTTCATCATTACTAGCAACAACATTATTTTTGACCATGTAGGAGCAGCCAGTACAAACTTTTATATACATTAGATTTATATACGACAAACGATCCTACTTGCTACTGATTTAGGGGGTACATAGCGGACAAAATTAAACTATTTTCGTTATTGCTGTGATTTATATTTAAGTTTTTTAATTATTATTACTCTAAAAAAAGTATTATACATGATTTAATACATTATTATGTACAATTTATACTATATTTTACACTTATTACTAATTCACCACGGAACGAAGAAGTTTGCAGGTAGTTTATTAAAATTCTACAAATCCACCTCGAAAGAAGTCGGTTTGTTAACACAGCGCATTTTCCATCATGTTGAGGTGATTTTGAGGTGATTTAGAGAGAGAGCTGCCAACTTCACACCTGACTCCACTAAATATCATATCTGTGTGCAAGCTTCCCATTTGATTTGCATGCAAACACTAATACAGATGAGCCATTTAGTGGAGTTTTTCAGCTTGTAGGCAATCCGAAAAAAAATCCTCTCAGTTGACTGTCTAGTTAATAGGTACTAGTCTGTGACTTCTGTACACCTCTACTGTCTGAATGTGACTGACTCGCTTGACTTTCTCTTGCTTCAAGCAAGAGACTCGTCCGCGAGTACAACAATATGTCTATGTATGTGTGATTCGATACAGTGCCAGCAAAATTCATAATTTTCCTAACAATTTTTATTCATGAATAAACTCGAATTACTACTACACATTCTACTGATAATTGCAGCTTTCTACTGGAACTATGCAGATCTTCTGTACTGGACGTTTTAGTCTTCCTGTCTCGGTCTGTACAACTACGGATCGTATCAACCCATCCTTGCTGGTGATGAGCTCGCATACTCTACCAAGCGCCCAGTGTGCTGATGTAAAACCTTCGTTATCCAATGTGACCAGCTGGGCAATCTTCAATGGTTCCTTGTCTCTACGCCACTTCTTCTTTTGCTGAAGAGTGGTCAAATAATCTGTACTCCACCTTTCCCAAAAGTGGCCTAACATTTTCTGACGATCTCTCCAAAGTCTTACGCCTACTGTACTTGGTTGCTGACTGACATCGAATGGAATCGGAAGAATCATCGGTTCGCCCACTAGGAAATGTCCCGGGGTTAATGCCTGTACATCGTCTGGATCATCGCTCAATTGATGAAACGCCCTTGAGTTCAGTATCGCCTCTATCTGTACCGTTCTTTAATGCTGTTATCTCTTTGCTGTACACCTCTTGTGATTTACGCAAGATGTATGTCATTGCGTACGCCTTCTCCTCTGATGTTGGCTCCTGTACACCTGTACCACCTCTACTCGCCCTTATTTTGAAGGTCGGCCTGACTGCCCAGTTGTTCATAAACCGGACCATATAGCTGACTATATTTAATACTTTCCCTAACCTGTTCGTGTATTCTAACAGTGATACTCTACTGGCCGAATGACCTGCAACTATACATAGTATTGGCTGAAATGTTATAACCGTAAACACTTTCATCTCACTCTGTACCTGTACCGACGTGTCCTCCTTTACGTCCTTTACTGGCCATTCTGCCTGTGGTGATCGAAGCCATGGAGCTTCCAACCACAATCTATTGTTTATTAGCACTGACGGCTTCACACCTCTACTTAACCAATCGGCTGGGTTCTCTTTCGTGTTGACATAGTGCCAGCATCTCACCACTGTATTTGATTGAACCGAAGAGACTCGATTCGCCACGTACGTCTTTAAATCACATGGAAGCTTTCTTAGCCAATATAATACTACCATCGAATCGGTCCATAGGAAGTAGGGTGCGTTTTGCAACTCCATTGATTCTTTCACCTGTACTAGTAGCCTGGACAACAGTTCCGCAGCCGCCAACTCCAACTTCGGGATGAATACTGTTTTTAACGGCGCCACGCGTGTCTTTGACACTAACAAATTGCTTGTCACTACGCCATCTGAATGTACTGTACGAATGTAAATGACTGCTCCATAAGCTGTGTTTGAAGCATCACAAAACCCGTGCACCTGTACATAACCATCTGTCTATATGGAATTCTTCTAAAAGAGTTATCTCTTCCCATAACTCTTTCCACCTGTACTCTATTTCTATGGGCATACGATCATCCCATCCTGTACTTAATCGTGCGTGACGACGGTCAACCAATACTCGTTTAGTGGCTCTTGCCTGCTTTCTCTCCAAAAGATGCGTTGCAGGTCCCATTGATCTGTACTGAGCCTGACCTGATTAAACATTTTCTTTATGTCACCGCATATCGCAATGCCATGCCTTCTAAAACGCATTATTATATCATGCAGATCTCTCTGCAACTTCTCACCTAACACCTGTACATCGTTTAAGGATATACCTTTATCTGTACGGCAACTTGCATCATAGACTATACGAAACTTCTTTTCTATACAGTGGTGGGGTATGTGATATACCACATCACCTATATTTGTTTTTCTGTTCACAACCTGTACATGACCTAACTGAATGCTTTCACGCATTTTCTTGATGTAATTTTCTTTCAACTGTACGCACTTCTCTAACTTGTTTTCCAGGCACATAAATCTGTGCAATGCGACTTGTCTTGAACTGCCCATCTTCTCGAACCCTTCTCTCAGTGGCATCTTTACCACAAACACGCCATCTTTTTCACGACGATGCGTCTGTAAAAAATACTGCTCTACGAGCTCTTCTTCCTCTGTACGGCTGGAACACGCTTCCACCTGGTCCATCTGCCATAATCTCCTTAGCAGTTGGTCCAACTGCTCCTCTTCTGCTAAACTGACAGATGCGTAAGCATTGGTTGTGCTGTCGCCACTTTCCGTACTGGCTGTACCCAGGGATGTCTCCATCAGGGTGACACCCTCGGATTCTCTTGGCGATACTGATACGACTGATTTCGCAAAGAAATCCACTCCTAACAGCAGGATCACCGGAACCGATTTATAATAGTCTGGATCGGCATACCTGACCAAAGAATCCTTTGTGTTTCTCTTTACCTGTACTGTGCTAGTTGGTAGAATCGGCTGCTATTGGCTTTCTTCTGGCAAGAACCAATCTGGCAGCAGTGGATGTGGTTCCGTCGCGCTCGAAGCGAACCATGGGAATACCTTTACCATAGCCCTGCGTGTGATTCCAAAGGGAGCGCCGTCAATTTCGCCGCTGATTTCTTGGTAGGAATCCTCAACTCTTCCCTTAATTTGTCCACCATCAGGTTTAGATGGGACCCTGTATCTAACATTGCACGAAAGGGACCATGAATTAGGCCGTCAACTGCAACCTTTACCATGGCAGTCGGAATCAAAGAACACTCGTGGCTTAAGAAATTAATAGACTGTACATAGATTTTATCATTTGTTTTCCTGAATTCCATCGGCGATACATTCTTTACATTTTCTCCTGTTCTTTCCTGTACCTTCCTTTTCTTCGCCAATTTCTGCAGCTGCTGGCTCAATGCCGCCTCCTCTACCTTAAGTTCTCCCACCCTGCTATTCAGTTTCTGCAGCTTGGCCTTGAACAAAACTTGATCCTGCTCCTCTGGCACCGCTACATTTTTACTGTTTGCCTGTACGTCTCTACTCGCTGCATAACCGTTCTCCTGTACGTGACTGTATTGCTGTCCGCCTAGTCAGTCCAGCTTCACCCTGTTGCCAGCTGCTCTCCTTGCTCCGCCCCTGCTAACAGTTTGAGCTGGAGCCCTGTACCTTCCTTCTCCTTCTTCTTTTGCCTGTACGCGCATAGCTGGTAGCACATGCCTGTTGACCTCCCTTGACGGGCTTAAGTGGATGTTGTGCTTTGGAGCACCTGGACAGCGGGCACAGCCTCTCCGGAAGCAATGATTTTCTTTATGCCCATGCTTCAGGCAGTTTGGGCAAATCGCTCGCCTTTCTACAAAGACTTTCCTGCCTCGAAATGAAAGAGCGCAGAAGTTCGGACAGGCCCAGACCTGATGATCTGACTTGCATACCTCACATGGAGGACGCCCT
This sequence comes from Portevinia maculata, assembly GCA_949715645.1. Classification (NCBI taxonomy): domain Eukaryota; kingdom Metazoa; phylum Arthropoda; class Insecta; order Diptera; family Syrphidae; genus Portevinia; species Portevinia maculata. Next base: position 181,123,563 of record OX454526.1, read on the forward strand.
GTACTCCTCATGGTATCTCTAGTGGCAGTTGCCCTAGCCTGTACACTGCCTCTGGGAGCTGGACCTCCTCTTGCTGCAACTTGTCTAGCAACCGCCTCTACACCTATGTGCCCTGTACTGCTCTTACAAGCGCCTGCTATGTTGGATAACGCCGCCGCCTGTTTGTCAACAAATTCCAGCATCGTTGACAGTTTCGGTTGCTCGGAGTCGCGTTGGAGCTCCCATTGTCGTGCAGTCTCTTGGTCCAGCTTCTCACACAACACATGTATGATGAAGAAGTCCCAGGTCTCTACTGGTAGTCCTAAGGCCTTTAACTGACGCATGACCTCGTGAGTCGTGTTCGCTATCCTCTGAAGCTCGTTGGCTGACGGCTGGCTGCTTAGCTCCGGCAGGTTTAGCAATTTTCGAAGATGGTCATGCCCAATCAGGTATTTTTGGTCGTAAATTTGCATCAACCTCTCCCATGCTTCGCTGTAGATGTTGGCTGACAGCTGTCATTCCCCCAATGTCCTGTGCATATGCATGCGCATATGGTGTCCTCTTTTGCGCCGGCTAGCAGTACTTCATGCTGCTTGCAAAAGTTCTGCCAGTCCTCCTGCACCGTCTTGAGACGCAGCTCCGCATATTTGTAAGAAATCGCGGCTGCTTCTTCTGACTCGGCAAACCCGCGTGCCACGGAGATGGCATGGGCTGCTGCTTTCGCCTGGCTGGTTGTCATCTTTCGTCGAAAAATAAATCTTGGAAACAAGAAAAAACAAAGATGATCCTATTATAATCTGTACTTGCACGAGAAGCACCCTTAGTTGGGGCATGTTATAATCTGACTCTGACGCCTAACTTATTCTAGTGGATGCAAATTATCTGATACTATTATCTCTGTACAATTGCGAACTTTTGACTCGCTGGACATAGTGAATGAGTCCGCCTGTACTTTCGTTTGCACGATTCATTAACTTGTACTTCAATGTAGATCTTTAATCTTACTTCAATGTGAACCTATAACCTGTACTTTCATGTGAATCGTTAACCTGTACTTCAATGTGAACCTTTAACCTGTACTTCCATGTGAATCGTTAACCTGTACTTCAATGTGAACCTTTACCCTGTACTTCCATGTGAATCGACACATTTCTCTGATTCTGTTCGTTTTGCCTGAACACCTGTACTGACTTGTCATATCCTGTACCCTATTCCCATTGCTCAGCATTTTGGCATCTTGTGCTAGCTTTTCGAGCATGGAATTCTAACATCCTGTACTAGCCAAATTTATCAAATGACTACCTAACAAGCATGCTTTTTAATTAATAAACACACATATTAATTTCACTGTACACCCTTACATTTCTATACCTCTACTATCTATTTTATAGTGATAACTATGTTCCTTCTATACGCCTATGAATCTCTACAACGTCACTGTACACTTTTCCACACTGAACGATATGCACCTATACATCTGTACTAATATCCTCTTTATCACACTGCCTCGTGTACGTAATTGACTTTGACGCACTGTACCATGTGTTTTGTATTTTTCCTGTACATACAATCCTTTTTTTTTCTCTACTTAGATAATTTGCACCACTTCCTAGAACTGTCTTCTATACACTTTTCCGCACTATAATTGCCATGTACCCTCTCTTTTTTTATTGTTTACCTTTCGCCGACTGCCTGTACCTGCCGTTGTTGCGGCGACCAGTGGAAAGTTTTTTTCCCTTGATCTCTTTACTGTACCTTTGTGTAAAGCCTATCGACATTCACCGCTGCCTGTACCGGTGATGAGAAATATATTCATCGTCACAAACCTGCTCGCAAGTTAATATTGCTTGCACCTTTTCTTTCTTCCTTTTTGTTGTTTTCCTGACGCGTAGCATGTTTATATTTGCTTGAGTGAGCAACGGCACTTTTCAGTTTTTTCACTCGTCGGGTATTTTGTAATTTTGTAGATTATGTTGAAGGTTAAAGTATATGTATATGTGCATATGCATACTTTTGTTCCTGTACCGTATGTACCTATCAGTGGCGAGGCGTGAATAATTTCAAAAGGTAAGTCGAAGAAAAATTAGCACAAAAAAATTAAATTTCGAAAGTTCACTTGAATTTATTTCGTGCAATGCATAACTGCGTATCAAACCATGAAGTTGAGCAATTCAAACCAATTTTGTTGTAGGTACCTTAAATCATTTAAATTGAATGTAACAATAAGCTCATGCATAATAAAAGTGGTTTCGAAAGAAACCTTTTTGGCAGATGCAAATACAATATCTTAAATAAATTTAAAATATTATTAGTTCTGTAACACGTTTAATTTGGTTTATTTTTCCTTTATTTTATTAACAAAAATTAAGTTACACGATGCATCGCTTACTTTTCTTCTTTTCTTACAAAATGTCCGCCAAAAAGTGACAGAGCAGCGAGAGCGAGAGAGAAAATGAATTGACCAGCCAAAAAGAATGATGGCCACCACTTGCTTGAAGTTAGCAGTGATTGATAATTTGGTTAAGCCGTGGCCACACTCGTAAGATAATCTACTACATCTCGTCCAATCTGACATTATGATCGACTCTGATCACCTAGTACTAATTTAATACATTTTTAAGTTATCTATAATACATTACATACATAATATACTTCATCATACAATGACAAACGTTGCCTTAAAACAGCTGTTACTTTATTGACTTCTCCAAGAGCGAATGTTCTTGGACTCAACTATACCATCATAAGGTAACTGATTGATTTGACAATTTTCTATATCCCTGATTACATAACGGTCGTGTGGCAGAGTCTTGTGGATGACATATGGTCCTTTGAATTTCGGAACAAGTTTCTTATTGGTTCCAATAGTAGTATCAACGTTCTTTATCACAACGTAGTCACCCTCTTTATAAGTTCGCGCTGGGTGGTAATGCTCCTCAAACTGTTTTTGATTATATTTCTGGACCTTAAGTATTGTTTCAGCTGCGGCCTCTCTTAGTTTAGCAAGATCTCTCTCTGTGTTATTTAATCTTTTCTCCTCAAGGAACTCAGTAAGTTTGTCAACTATAACACCTCGTTGGTCAACGCCGAATAAAAGCTTGCTAGGAGTGGTGCCTATTGACCTATTTACTGTGTTGTTCAAGGCGTATTCGACTTGTGAAAGTGTGTGTACCCAATTCGCATGTTCCATAGGCTCACTCAGCTTTCCTAACATTGGAGTTAAGATTCGATTAACCCGTTCCACCTGCCCGTTGGCCTGAGGTGAATGGACAGCAACTTTAACATGAGAAATATTCAAGTCTAGAAGGAACGAACTGAACTCTAAAGACGTGAAACACGTACCTCTATCTGTAATCACTCTGGAAGGTCTACTGTAGTACTCGAAGTATTTCTTAAGAGCTGCACATACCTCTTTTTTACTTGTAGACACCACTGGGTATAATTTTACGTATTTTGTGAAAGCGTCAACGACCAAGAGAATATGTTTCCGCTTCGATTGAATGGCTGGCAATGGACCGAAGTGATCAAGATGGATTGTGTGGAACGGAAGTGGTTCTTTGGGGATGTTAAATAAGTTAAGAGAAGAGTGCTTTATACATCGAATGCAGTTCTTTAAGCACTTTTCTATTTTGGACTGTATTTCCGGAAACCAAAAGTGCATACGGACTTGTTCACAGCATTTGGTTAATCCCAAGTGACCGATTTTCTCGTGAATGTGTCTAATGAGGTTTGTCTCCATATCGGAAGGGACGTATAAGCAAAGTCGACCACTACCCAGTTTCTTAAAGACAATGCCATCCTGAAGTACATATGACTTAGAGTTTTCTGTACACAGTTTATCTTTCAAAGCTGATATAATCGGATCACGATTTTGCGAAGCCCTCAACTGGAAATCGATATCTTCAGAGTTTATTACAGATATCATATGACATCGGCTTAAGGCGTCAGCGTGACCCATATTGACACCGCTTCTATGTTTAACTTTGTAGTCGTAGTTCTCTAACTCAAGAGCCCAGCGTGCAATACGTGGGTTGATATTTTTTTTATTCAATGTTAAAGTAAGCGAACTGCAATCCGTAACCACTGTAAACGGAATCCCTTCCAGGTACACTCTAAAACGGCGAAGAGCGGATATAATTGCTAATGTTTCAAGCTCAAAGCTATGGTACCTAGACTCTTGTGCTGTGGTGCTTTTCGAAAAGTAAGCAATAGGGTGAAACCTTTTATCGTCTTGCCTTTGAAGGAGTACTGCACCATATCCCGACGAGCTTGCGTCACAATGAAGCTCGGTTTCGCGTTTTGGATCATAAATCGCCAACACTGGCGAGGAGGTCAAGCAGTTCTGTAGCTGTCGGAAGGCGTTTTCATACTCTGCAGAAAAGTTAAAACATTTATCACCTTTCTTCATAAGATCATATAGGGGTCGAGCGATGCGAGAAAATGAGTTAACAAAACGCCTGAAATATGAACTTAGACCCAGAAAAGAATGTAGCTCTTTAGTATTTTTGGAATGGGATACTGCTGTATAGCCCTTATATGCGAATTACTGGGTTGGATGCCCTGATTGGTCACTCTGTATCCTAGGTACTCTATTTGTGTGCATGCGAAACGGCATTTGGAAAGCTTAAGCTCAAGTCCATTTTCTGCGAGGCAATGCAATACTTCACGAAGTATCTGAAGATGTTCCGGGATGTTTACACTAGCTATTAATATATCATCCATATATACAACTATAAGCTTGGCTTCAACAAACCTTCGAAGCACACGAGTAATAAAACGTTGGAAAACACTAGGGGCATTTTTTAAACCAAAGGCATTCGTAAACATTCATATTGGCCATCCGGTTGTGACAAAAGCAGTGAAACGAGTAGAACCAGGGGAAATCCTTACCTGGTGAAACCCGCTCCTAAGATCCAAAAGCGAAAAAAACTTCTTCCCCCTAAATATTCAATGCAGTCTTCAATTAATGGAAGAGGGTAGTTACCACGAATAGTGTGTTTATTTAGAGCACGGTAGTCAACACACATTCTTGTTTCACCGGACTTTTTCTTAACCAGAACTAAGGGTGACGCGTAGGGAGAATCACTAGGCTTAATAATTTTCCGCTCCAATAAGTCCTTAACAATTTCATTCACCACTTGTTTTTCAGCAAAAGACAGTCGTCGTGGGCAGCAATACGTTGGGGTATCTGTAGAAAGTCGAATTTCCATTTCGTAATTTATTGGTGCTATCTTTGATTTATCAAAGTTTAGATAAAAATCCCTAACAACCATACGCACTTTATTAGCTGTCAAATGGTCCAGCTCCGGATTAACTTCAATATGGTCAATCGGTTCCACTTCTATTGCAAAGATTGCATGTTCAAACGAATCATGAGACTGTAGTTCAGATGTGTCATAAGCGCTAGTCATAAGAGAAGATTTAAGTACGGAAGTTTCTTTGTAATCGCTACAATAACAATCAAACCCAGTTAGAGGAACGGAAGCATTTCTGACAGAAGTTTCTCTTTTTTGAGGAAAATTGTTTAATCCCACGGATGGAATATCACCACAAAAGTCATTGCCATCTCTACAATCTTTACCTACTGTAAAAGCTGTTTTGTTATTTAAAGAAACTGGAAAGTAAGTGCACAAATGAGAATTATTTAATATTTTTTTATTTATATCCGATATAAAAAGTTGCTCTGAAGACTCATTAACTTTGTAATTCATTTGTAAGCTAATATTGAAATCTTGAAGAATATCACGACCAATTAATAGGGGAATAGGTGTTATTCCATCTGGAATGATCAAAAAGAAAACTGGTTTTACTTGAGAGGCAAGTTCAAGATAACATAATATCCTACCATATGTGTACAGCTTAAAATCTCCTAGGCCCTTATAGTTTGAATAAACTAAATCTCCTATTTTGATTTCTTCAGGCAACACGGATTTCTGGATGAAACTAGTGTCCAAAAGAGACATAAAATTATTAAAGTTTGTGCACTTATTTTCACTTAAAGCAAAGACAACGCTTACCATTTGTACGGCATTAAGTTTATAGGAAATCTCATCAGTACAAGTATCTTCGTTCACAGCTCCAACTCGTCCACGTTTTGGCGCCTTCGGGCAATTCTTGTAGGTGTGTCCAGTCTCAGCACAGCGGAAGCAGGATCCATTGGGTCGCTTCTCCTTTGGGCAATTTGCAGCAATATGCCCGTAAGTGGAACAATTGAAGCACCTGGTTGTGCCCACTGTCGTCATAGTTGCTGCACTTTGGCCGGTTGTTGTTGCTGCACTTTTAATTACAGTTGATGACTTCGTCACTCTCCTCTTTTCATAACGTGGCAGAAGGTGCTTTAACTCCGAAAGTGACTTAGCAGAGTAAAGCATAGATACATTTGATTGTGTATCACCAAGTCCATCTATGATAAACTCAATGAGGTCCACTTCGTCAACATCCCCATATGCGGCTAGCTCTTGCATTGAGAGGACGTAGTGCAGCAATCACGACGACGTGACCGTTGGCTTAGCTGGCGATAAATTTCGTGCTTGCTGATTCGTGGATCGAATTCTTCCAGAAGGAGTTTCCTCAACGCCGCCCAGCAATCCACTCGAACTGTTCGTAAGAGAACTTTGGCAGTGCCCTGCATGAGCCGGCGTGCAGACAGATATTTCAAACGCTCATTACATCCCAATGAAAGCACAACATCTTCAAAGTCCGTAATCCATTTTCGGACGCTATACGAATTGTCACCAGAGAAAGAGGGAATGGCGTTCTCAATGTCGGAGAAGTCGATTCGTCTCTCTGGTTGATACACGGTTTCCATCTCAGATAGTTCCTTCTTCAATTGGGCGATTTTCTTTCGTCTTTCCAATCGTTGGAGTTCTTTCTCCTCTTCAGCGTCAAAGTTGGAAGTTAAGTCATCGAAAGCGTCGTCCCAGATTAAGGGTACTGCAGCAATGGAAGTACCTGCACGCAGAGGGGCAGAAGTATTATCATCGAAATTTGTCCGAAGGCTATCAGTAATTTTTGGAAGGTTGATAGCGCAGTTTTTAACGGCGATTGGGTCAGAGGTTCCAACAGCAACTTGAGCGGAGGTCTCACTACATTTTTTGGCAGCGCTTGTGACAGAAGTTCCACTGGGGTTTGCGGAAGTTTCGATAAGGTTACCATAAATCCCAACGGATTTAGTGGAAGATTCTATGGCGAAAGTAGCGTACGTCTCATCACAGACGTCAGTGGCTTTGCTTGAACTATTTTCCATTACTGATTTGTACAGCGATCGGATCTGCACTAGAGTGGCTGTACTGGGTATGTCAACTCCAGCAGAATGCAATGCTTCAAGCAATTGGGCTTTCGTGAATTTTCTGGTTGCCCGACAATCCGAATCGGCGGGTATCTTATGCATCAGTGGGTTTTCCAATTGGGTTTTGTACACAACTTGTTATAATTATGTATTACCCCACATCTGATGTTGGAACACGTTTAATTAGGTTTATTTTTCCTTTATTTTATTAACAAAAATTAAGTTACACGATGCAACGCTTACTTTTCTTCTTTTCTTACAAAATGTCCGCCAAAAAGTGACAGAGCAGCGAGAGCGAGAGAGAAAATGAATTGACCAGCCAAAAAGAATGATGGCCACCACTTGCTTGAAGTTAGCAGTGACTGATAATTTGGTTAAGCCGTGGCCACACTCGTAAGATAATCTACTACAGTTCACAAATATTTTGTCATAAATAAAAAATAAATAAAAAAAAGGAAATTAAAAAAATTAAATAATTAAAATTAAAAACTCTTTATTTTATATAGTATACAAGAAATAATATTTAATTATGTTAAGGACAAAATATTCTATTTGAAAGTGTTTCCATTGAAAAATCCGAAAAGTTTTACTAAACTCATTTTTTTCTTATTTATATTCTAGTGCTATTCTACGATTTTTTTTATTACCTAAACTCTGCAAGAACTCTTTCGTAAAAGTCAGGCCTACTCTTAATATTAAAGAGAAGTTGTTTTTCTATAGATATAGATAAGTGCTAAATCAGAAAGCCTATTTTCTCCTTGAGAATTTCTTAAATATGTGTGAATTCGCTTTAGAGCTGAAAAAGATCGTTCGACGGAAGCAACAGTTATCGGAAGTGTTAAAAATAAACTACTTAAGTTACAAATTTGCGGGAATGTTTCACGTAATATTTATTTCGTTTTTTAAATAGTTATGAAGTGCTCAAACGTCAAGTTGTCGAAGAGAAGAAGTTGTATACAAAACTTTAAGTTAATTTTTCAAAGCTGTAAAATCAAAAATTCCAGGAAAAAAAATTATTAAAGAAGATATTTTTTCATCTGGATTGGAAACTGCGAACGTCAAAAAAACCAAGAAACCTTTCTTCAATTCCATCCTCCGATAGGTACCGTAGAACAGCACTTAGTTGTTCCCTATGTCTCACTTCTGGTGTTTCGTCTATCATAATGGATATCTACAAATCGCGTTTTACTAATTTGTATTTTAATTTCTGATTTTAAAACTGCTGCGATACTACGTATCAAATCGTTTTGTATATCACTTGATAGACCGGAACAAATGGGAGTTTGTTCACTTGAACACTGTTCTAAATGATTGTCCATTAACGTGTCATACTTAGATAAGTATGATATTGTTTCGATATAATTGCCACGATTATCGGAATCTGATTTTTCATTGTGCCCTCGGAATGCCTGCTCTTGTTTCCCTTAAATAACTACTGTATCTATAAAACGCTCCATTAACATTCGATTCTTTTCATCTTTTTTGTTGTGGGCCATAAAGGCGTAATGAAGGATGGGCAAATGAGACGAACCGATAACCTCGGAAAGTCCTGTTATCTGGTGGAAAGATAACAAAAAGTTTAAGTTGCCATCTGGCATAGCAAGAAGATATTTGTCACCTCCCCCAGCCAGTGTTCCTAGTGAACAATTGTTTAGTGGTGCGGGACTAATTTACGACCCTTTGCGAAATCGCCTAGAACCAGAAAAGGCAGCCAAGTTGCTGTTCATTAAATATAACGCATCTATGTTTATGTTTAAGTATTATGTAAATAAGTATTGAATAAAAATGACAAAAAAAGTAATATTTAATGTTTTTTATGTACCTAATCTTACATCCGCATCCACATCCGCGGATGTCAAAAAATCTGCATCCGCAACATCCCTGATATAAATTCATAAAAGAAGTCGGAAGGAAGCGGGTTTTTTTTTTGTTCTATACCAATATTTTTCATTCATTTCATTTTTTTTTGCAAGCAGAATGCAGAAACCTACCTAAACGTCAAGCAACCTGCCCTATACATGTTGGTTCATCAGCGCAGCGATTGAGAGATACACACAAATTTTCAAATAAGTCGAAGGAAACCGAGTTATTTTCATCCTAATAAAACCTACCTCAAACAACATTGACATGCGCCGCGCACTACGCAACATGTATGATTCATGAGCTCAGACTCAGTGTCAGACCAGGATACATAAAAATTCACCAAAAAATAAGTCGAAGAAAATCGGGTTATTTTCTTCCATAAGAAAGCCTGTATTGAAAAGAGAGGTCTGAAACAGAGTGAACAGTATATGAAAGAAGAGGAAAGAAAACAAATTTGTTCTAACCAGACACATATTTTATAACCCGACATTTTTCGAGTTACTATACTTTGTTTTGCTATCGCATTGCGATTGTCTTTTTTATTGGCTATGGAGTACGACGTACGAGTATGTGATGTTGAAGAATGGCCAGGCATTCAATGATGTGTGCATGTGTGTGCGTAGAGCAGTAGAACGATATGAAAGCGGATGACTAGCAGGTTGTGGCTTCTGTGTTGGTAAATTTTCTCGCTTGCGTGGGCAGGTGTGGGAAACACACAAATATTATATTTATATGCACACATTAAGATTCATGTTGCTTTTTATATTGATACAATGTTTAAAAGCTGAATTTTAAAAGGTAACTCGGTAGTTATCGAGTTATATGGACGCCTCGCCACTGGCACCTATACCATTGTATATACACTTTATAGTAGTGCCATCATGTCGATTTTTTTGTTTTAGCCGACTAAATGCAGATGGCGTTATGATTTGAGCTAGAATGTTTGTCTCTAAACTTTTACTGTCATCTTCATTTTAAATACACACTTTGAAAACGAAGAAAGCAAGACCAAATAAACCGGTTTGTCTCTCTTGAATCTTTCCGCCGAACGAATTTCATTCCATTGTGTATGCATTTTTTTTTCATTGTAAGAAGGAGCATAGGCGTAGGCAGCGCAGGTAGCATGTTCATGTACGTATGCTTTGCAAGTAGCAGAGGTTGATGATGGAAACCAAGTAAGTTATTATTTGTATGGATAATGGATTTCGCAATATCGACTCTCTGGATGGAAGGGGCGATTCGTTTGAAACGAAAAATTTAATAAAATTTGATTTGGGTATTTTTCTTTCAAATGAGAAATTATGAATTTATCGCATTTTAGATTCTCGCTATTTTGGCTATATCTTGTCGAAAAATGTACCGATTTATATCATTCTTTTTGTAATTGATTTAGAAATATTCAGTCTAATTTATAAAGCAATGACATAATTTATTTTGTGTCGGTATTGTGCCATGCTGCACCACCACTTATTGGTCAATAGGTACCTACACGATGAATATTTATATGGATAATACGAATTTTCGTTGTTTAAAGTCCCTGCACCTTTGCAATAAAGCATTGAGGAAGGTCAGTTGTTTGTGTTTTTTGCTTCTAATGAAGGTTGCTTGATTGGTTCTCTTTCGCATTACCCATGTTGTAACATTAGATATACGTGTTTTTAATCACCGAGCTTTAATCAGACGGCCTACTCCTCGTTTCGTTCTATTATTAGTTGGCATGCCCTGTGGTAAATGGTTCTGCTGAAATTTGCAATATATTTTTTTTTAGCTTCTGGTTCGCCAAGGCGAAGAAAAAGGTACTGCGACCTATGAGGTCGTTTGTACCGTCTGGGCCAGAAATATGTTAAGCTAGTAGTATTTCTTCTTTCCGTATAAAGCGGATAATGCTACCAGCAGACCACTTCTTTATATCTTCGGAACTCAATTGTTCTCTGAGGCCGGACATTCACCTAGAATGTGTTCAGCTGTTTCGTCTTCCTCAAGACATAGCCGGCATTCTGCAGAGTCAACTATTTTCATTATGTTTAGGTGATATCGCATCCCGTCGTCGGCCTTTTCGTTGCCTTCAAAACCGTCGTGGCCCGGAATCCACCACAGTTTGGTCTTGCTCCTTTACTTTACCTACTGAAAATGTAAGAAGTAAAGAAATTATGAGTTTATGGTTTTTTAGACTCTTGCTATATATCTCGTCCAAAAATTCACCGATTTCTATCATTTCTTTTGTAATTGATTCAGAAATATTCGATTTGTTTTTTATCAGATATTTATAAGCGAACACGTTGTTGGATACGTATATCTGTTAGAGGCAGCTCACCTGTCGATTTACATTTTTTTTTTATTATTTGAATGAATGTCAAACAAACTACCTACCTATTTAGACATGCAAAAATATATGTTTTCATTGCTTTCTTAAAAGAAAAAAAACAAACACTGAGAATATTATGTATGTAGTTTAAAGATAAAGAAATGTTCATTTAACCAATTTGGATATTCGAGGCATAGGTACCAATCACAGCATTGAATATTTTATTTAAATTTTTTTTAATGCTGTGGTTGGTACTAAAAAAAACACAAGTCTGTTCTCTTCCGCATCACCCAGGAGGTGGAACATTTGATGCGTTCTTTTTCACCGAGGTATCCCCATTAGGCCTACTCCTCGCGCATAGTTCATAAATAAATAAATAAAATATTAAGTAACATAACAACGCATAGGGTCCTTTAACCAAAAGTGCATACCTAAAGTATATATAAAAAATAAATAAACTATATATTAATATTACCATAACTAAAAACAAATAAAAATAAATATGAGTACATATAAATATTTATATATGAAAATCAGAAAAACACACCCATTCATTTATTAAAATATAACTTTATTTATAGATATTTATTTACATAATGCTTATCCTTAAAGTTTGGCAGCCTTAAATCGTTGTTGTTTTTTTTATTGTAATTTTAATCAGCCCGATTAAAATAAATTTAACGATGTTTTCGTTGTGTCCATAATTGCTACACGTCATGGTTTCTGTCACTTCCAACTGGTTTATCATCTGAAACATGAGGTTTTCAACCAAGTTTGCTTGTTTGCGGTCCTCCGGAAAAACTGTTTCGAATATCTCCTTTATTCTTTTCGCAGTATTTTCAAAGCTTATAGTAGGCACCGTAAGCTTCCCAAACTCTGACACAGTTTGTGTGGTCTCATAAGCCTTGAGACGTATTAACAAGGCTTGTTCTCGATAAGAATTTGTTTCATCGATCAAAAATTGCGTGCAGGCTTCGCAATTAATCTTGTTCCGTAACTTAAACGCTGCAAATCCTGCGTAGAACGTCAAAGCTCCTTCCTGTAGCTTCTCTGAACATCCTTTCGTTAGTACTGTTTCTATAGTGTTGTTCCTTGCGTAGTCTTCATCTGCGTCATCGTACTCGATATTGTTTAAAATATCGGTCTCCATGATGTGGTCTTCTAATGGGACTTCAACTGAAAATTCTTCATTCGCTGCCCGCTTAATATCCAGTTCTTCGCGATCTGCTTCATCCAGCAATAGCTCTGCTCCAGAATCTTCATAGCCCGAATGATCTGAAGATTTTAAATTTTTAAATATAATTTGCTTAAGATTTCTTATGTAAGCCGAGGGGTTTTTCTCATACGATCCCCTATTTGTCCGCACCATCGAAAATAAGTTCTCTGCTGGATCTGTGTTAAGATGCGCAGTCAGGAGAAACTTCTGCTCAGTACTCTTAAGATGTGTCCACATCATCTCAATTCCTAGCAGTGTCTGCTCCAAGCCGAAAAAGCAAAGAGGTTTTTGCAGTCTTCCGGTATATTCCCACGTTTTTATCCACTGGCGAGCATTTCGTATTGCTGTTGATTCGGCAACTTTCTGTTCCTCAACTGTTTTGTAGCAGTTTGCTTTCACTGCTTACAAAATTCCGGCAGCTACAATAGCGCTGAATATTTGTGTTGCCACCTCCTTGTGGGGTCAGTCACCTTGACGTGTGTACCATCATGGAACGCAAATTCGATGGTGCCGGTGCGGAGACTTACGGCGCAAAGAGTCATCGGGCCTTTCTGATAAGGGACAGACCGTCTGATGAGCGTCAACTAAGAACTGACCAGGACTACACGTTCGCTACCCTTCTCCTCTTTCCTTTCAATTTTCAATTACCCATATCCCCCCTCCATCAAATCCTTAAATCCTATTTCCCCAATAAACCCCTAATCTAAGGTGGCAAGCGCCGAGAGATGCATGGCTAAGAGGGTGCTTAGTCGTTAGTTTGCAAACTTCGGATACCAGGCGACCTCCGATTTTAAGATAGCCTTCCTGTGGTTAGACGGGTAGACCACGGGCGACACCATATCCCGAATACTCGTGGGTTTCAAAATAAACCAAATAACAAAACAAACAATAGAGAATGATGCCTCTAAAATTGCATCATCAAATAGGGATGTTTTAGAACACCCTGTCGATGACGACACGACATCTGTCAAAGGGATAGAGTCGGTAATCATCGACTCTGAAATGGGGGAACCTGAAGAGAACTTGTCTCAACTCAGTGACTCTATTTCAGAATCCAGCACCATATGCAACAGCATATCATCGGATGAAAGACATCCCGATATAGAGGACGTACCTAAGACAGTCGGCAATGTGGCACGGACTGAGTCTGAGTACGTTAGGTTCACACCATCTGAACAGCGCAGATTTAAGCGCGCGCAGAAGAAGGGGAGCACCATTGAGCAGGCCCGTCTCTATGCGATCCAAAAGATGGAAAACAAGGGTCCCGAGGTGAAGCGAATGCGATCCGAGGATAATACCCCGCCTCAATCCGAAGCGAAGCGAGGTCGCACTGGGAAGACAACCGTCGACAAAGCCTCGTATAGCAATATAACGAGCTATGTAAGACTGGGTGTTGTACCGGTGGACATCGATCGTAATCCTCTCTCCAACGAACAAATGGGTTCGATACAGGAGAGGATTATGGATATCACGATCGAACAGCGTGACGAGGAGGTCAAACCAGCCTTCCGCGGTACTACGTTCAAAGCCGGATGGCTCATGATCGTATGTGCAGACGCCACCACTGCAGAGTGGATGAAGGCAACCTTCGCCAAGCTAAAAGAGAAATGCGGGTTAGAGGTGATGCTTGTGGGAGAGGAAAATTTTCCAAAACCACATGTCATCAGAGGGTTCTTCCCGCAGAGTACCGGCGTAGCTAGCGAAAGGATCCTAGCCCTATTAGATGGCCAAAACAAAGAACTGAACACGAGAACGTGGAGGGTTCTGCAAAGATCGGATGAGCGAGACATCGCACATATGGTCTTTGCCATAAACGACAGCACCATGAGGAGACTCGTGGAGCTAAAGGGTATGGTCTCTTTCCGATTCGGACAGACCAAACTTATCCTAAAAAGTGCTGACAAGACGGCCACACAGGGCCCTAAAGATCAAAAACAGCACGTTTTGGATAAGAAGAATGTCACAGCTCACGGCAGCACCGCAACTGACCCAAGTGGGGCCAGCACCAGCGCTGCCGCTAAGGCTGCAGCTTCAAGTACGGTAACAACTGTGCCAGAAAAAGAAGCTACCAGCGCGAAGTCAAGCGCAGCCAGAGAAAGCCAAACACGATTCAGGCCTAAGTTAGGTATGGATCGTAAGAAAGCACTGGCACAAGAAGGACACAAAAACAAAAGTCCTAGAGGCAGACAAAGTGGTCCTCCTCAACAGGGTATCGTACGTAAGAGAGGTGATAACAAGCCCAATAGAGTACGAAACCCTGAATACAGACGCAAATGACCACCCGTCTTAGCGTTTTGCAGGCCAACCTGCACAGGGCTATGGGTGCATCGGACACCTTTAGCCAGCGATGTGCCGAAGGGAACATTGCTATTGGACTAATCCAGGAACCTTGGGCAACCAATGGTAAGATATCCGGATTAAACTGTAAACACAGAGAGCTAATTTTCGCCAAAGGTCCTTTCAGACCAAGGGCGGCTATCTCTATTAAGAAAGATATAAAATTTTCTCTCATTCCAGGTTTCACAACTAGGGACCTGGTGGCGGTTCTAATAGAACGCCACAAAGGCCGAGAGCTGCATAAATTTGTATGCGCATCGGCGTACTTTCCTGGAGACACGGATGCAGTGCCTCCCTTACCAGTACAGGAACTTGTCCGGTACTGTGAGGACCAGAAAGTACATATACTAATCGGCTGCGACGCAAACGCACATAATATCATCTGGGGCAGCCGAGATACAAATAACAGAGGTGAGTCGTTATTAGAATATCTATATAGCAATAACCTCGTTTTTCTAAACAAGGGAAATAGTCCTACATTTAGAAATTCTATAAGAGAAGAAGTTTTAGACCTTACTATATCATCTCCTTTTATGAAGGATATTATAGAGGGATGGCACGTGTCTGGCGAGGCATCTCTATCGGATCATATGCACATCCGTTTCGAGATAAGATGCAATGCCGAACACGCGTCAGTCCGTTATGACAACAGACTGACTAATTGGAGAACTTACCGCGAAAATCTTGCGGTCAGATCTGACATGCTGCCAGAAGCACCATCAAATACAATTGATGCAGATGCTGCGCAATGGCAAATAAATGATATTATACTTACCTCATTCAAAAATAGTTGCAAGGTTAAAAGAACCGTGGTTAAAAGGTGCGTACCATGGTGGAACGATAACCTTGAGTCTATTCGAAAGAGGGTGAGAAAGCTTTTTAACAAAGCCAAACGCACCGGCACATGGGAACAATATAAATCCATGCTGACCATATACAACTTAGAGTTGCGCAGATCCAAAAGAGCCTCATGGCGTGCAAACTGTGAGAAGATAGAAAAACTTCCAGAGGTGGCACGCCTCCAAAGGGCCCTGTCAACGGATCAAGAAAAAGGCATGGGATTGTTAATTAAATCAGATGGTTCAATCACACGCGACCGGGAAGAAACGCTGAAAACTTTGCTTCAGGCTCACTTCCCAGGTTCTCACACGATGGTCATTACAGACGACCATACAGCGGAGGTCTCAATTCCAAGAAACCTCAGCAGAATTCATAGTTTATCCGGAACACTTTTTACTCCGGATAAGGTTAAATGGGCAATTAACTCATTTAAACCATTCAAGGCATCCGGTACAGACGGTATTTTTCCCGCCCTCATTCAAAATGGAATAGAATTTTTACTACCATCCATGATTGCCTTATTTAGGTTCAGCTTCAACTGGGGGTATATACCAGTTACCTGGAGGGAGGTAAACGTAGTATTTATACCTAAACCGGGAAACAAGCCGAGAGAATTACCTAAATCATATCGTCCGATAAGCCTGACATCGTTTTTTTTGAAAACAATGGAAAGGATTATTGACATTCACATTAGAGAATGCATATCAAAAAGCATGCCTCTGCACCCTCACCAATATGCGTACCAAAAAGGCAAATCCACGGAAGGCGCTCTGTTAAGACTAACTACAGAGATAAAAAACGCCTACCGTTGCAAAGAGATCGCACTTTGTGCCTTTCTGGACATAGAGGGTGCTTTCGACAACACTGGATATGAATCCATATCAAATGCTTTGTACCATAGAAATATTGATAAACCAACTATTAAATGGATCAAAGCGATGCTGGAAAGTCGCAAAATAACTTCCTCGTCAGGAACGACCTCAGTATCAGTAACAGCCGTAAGGGGCTGCCCACAAGGGGGAGTACTCTCACCCCTTGTTTGGTCATTGGTCATCGATGACCTGCTACACAAGATGAGCAGTTTGGGCTACACCACAATTGGGTACGCCGATGATATTGTCATCATAGTTAGGGGCAAAGACTCAATAGGAGTCACATCAAAAATGAAAAATGCTCTAAAGACAGCCATAGACTGGTGCATTAAGGAAAATCTTTCCATAAATCCCAGTAAAGCCGTCATCGTTCCTTTCACTAAAAGGAGGAAATTAGACCTAGGCCTAATCACAATAAACGACACGGTCGTAGAGTATTCCGACGAAGTCAAGTATCTTGGAGTAATCCTGGACAAGAGACTTAACTGGAACTCTCACATAAACAACAAAATCAGTAAAGCTAATAGAGCTTTATGGGCCTGTCGTCGCACATATGGTAGAACCTGGGGAATCTCTCCAAAGATCGTCCACTGGATCTACACAGTTATGATAAGACCCATCATTACATATGCCTCCATAGTATGGTGGACAAAATCCACACAAAAGGTCGCAATAGAGAAGCTCAAAAAGGTACAACGGCTTGCGTGCCTTGGTATCTCCGGAGCCATGCGTACCTGTCCAACAACTGCCATAGAGGCAATAACAGGAATTATACCCCTCCACATATACGTCCAAAAAGTGGCGATCCGCAGTGCAATAAGTCTAATACAGATAAACGAGATAAGTCTTAATGATCATCCGGAACTTAAGACCCTTCTCGATGAACTGCCAGAACTTAACATGAACTGCGCGGTCACAGACCGCATTCAAAAAACACTATGCTTCAACAAACGGTTCTCCACGGAGATACCCAAAAGAGAAGCATGGGTTAGCAATAACACACCAAACAGCCATAACGGCATAAAGTGGTATACGGATGGTTCTAAAATGGAAACGGGGGTAGGAGCGGGAATATACGGACCACACAAACGCTTTACGATACCCATGGGAAAAAGTCCCAGCGTATTTCAAGCGGAGCTCCACGCCATTCAAGAATGCGCCAGCCACATGATCTTATCTGGCATAAAAGGTGCAACCATTCATATTTTCACGGACAGTCAAGCAGCTATAAACGCCCTTAGCTCGTATACCATTGACTCCAAATCAGTCATGTACTGCTTCAATACCCTACAAATACTCGGAGCAAGAAACAAGACCAAATTATGGTGGGTTCCGGGTCATGTCGGGGTAGAAGGTAACGAAAAGGCCGACGAACTGGCCAGAAAAGGTTCAGAAACACCTTTCATAGGTCCCGAACCTTTCTGCTGCACTCCTAGATCAGCAGCAACGGCAGCAATTAAAAGCTGGGAACATAGAAAATGTATCTATCATTGGGATAACATCCCAGGTCTAAGACAGGCCAAACGAGCCATTCGGCCCTTCAATAATAATGCCAGCAAATGTCTAAACCTAAGAAGGCATGATATCAAAAACCTAGTAGGTTACCTTACTGGTCACCACGGTTTAAGTTATCATCTACACAAAATGAGAATAGCAGATTCTCCTGAGTGCCGACTCTGTCTTGAAGAGGACGAGTCAGCTGAACACATTTTATGTGAATGCCCAGCCCTTAATGGAATTAGAAAGAAGATATTTCTCAGGGAACAATTGAGCCCCGAGGACATAAAGAATTCTTCTACTGGTAAAATTGTCCGCTTTACACGGAAAGTGGAAATTTTACTAGTTTAAAATTTTTCTGGCCCATACGGTACAAAAGATCTTTTAGGTCGAAGTACCCCCCCCCCCCCTTTTATAAATCGCCTTGGCGAGCCAGAATTTAAAAAAAAAAAAAAAAAAAAAAAAAATTTGTGTTGCCAGTTTAACCGATAGTTTTTCAAAACCATTTGGGCAAACATGGCTCTTAGTAAGCTTGAAGAAGACTTGCAAAACTCCTTTCGAGTCTTCTTCACACAGCTTAACAACTACGTTCCAATGTATAATTTCTCCTGAAATTATGATTTTGTGCTGTAACAATATATTCCGCACGCTCTTGAAGAGATGCGGATAATCGTACAGCATGAAAACCCTTTCATTCCCAACATCGTAATAAGGCTTTTCTACTGACACTCCTAGCAGTTTGTAAGCCAGTACGTTGTTTGATCCTTGGTCGCAGCTTGTCGCGACGACATTTAGGCCGCATGCCATTATTTTGCTGATGTTTATTTTTAACAACTCTGCAATATCTTTTCCTTTTGGGCATCCCACGTAGTAGGAAACGGTTTGCTTCCAATTTCCATTAAGCCCTCTTAACGTAAATACCATCACTTTGGTGGCTACTGTGGTCGTTCTGCCAAGCTCTCCAAAGTCGGTAAATCCATAAATTAGGTCGTTCTTAATATTATAATCGAGTTCGGGTTTAATTGCCATCTCGTCGAATAATAAAACGCATTTCCTGTCCATCGCTGTCATCACTTTAGCTTTATTGCTTAGCAGGCAAAATATTTGCTCTGAAAAGCCGGCCGGCAAGCTTAAAGCCGAATGCCAATGATAAATAGTTCTTACCGCTGGCAATTTGAATCCCGTACTCAACAAATATGAGTTTGCAGATGGGGACTTATAAAAGAGTTTTAAGCAAACGTCTTTTTCGTCATTTGCCCAATGACTTTTGGGTTTATGGAAGGCTCAAAGATGAACGTCTGCACGTCAGCAGGCAAACCTTCCAATTGACGATCTAACTGCTTACGCAAGTTATACTCCCTGTCCATCTTCAGTCTTTTTGGCGTTTCAAAAATGTGTTGGGGAATGTTCCTTACTTGCAACAATTTGGGTTGCTCCATTCTATATGAATGGAGTCCCGGAGAAGGAAATTGACTGGGTGAAATGTGGGAAGAATGAGGAGCTAAATCCCGTAGAGAATAATCTCTTATATAAGTTATGGGGTCCGATGGCCTTCTTACAATGAAAGGAGTGAAAGGAGACGAAGGTGGCTCATTCGGTCGGCGAGAAGATCCCGATGGCTCAATGGGCTGATCAATTTGCCCCGACGTGACCGTGGAAGTCGGCTCATGTCGGGGCATGGACGAATTCATGATCCGCAAGCACGAATAATCAATAGCAATTTCGGAGCAACTGCAGATTAAAGCCAATGATATCGGCAAAGCATCTGCATCCAGTTGCTTCCGATTGTCCCTATATCTTATGTTAATATCATAAAAGGGGTTTTCGCAAAGAAAGACAGATTTGAAAGACTTATCACACTGCGCGTGCTTAAGCCAAATTTGCCACCTGTGATCTCCCGGGATCTTAAAAAAGGAGCAACTACCCGGTCTTTTAACGGTGTTGCATCCTTTATGCGCACATATAACCATTATATAATTATATGTTATATGATATGTAAAATGATAAAAAATGTGTATGTAAATAAATGTAAAATCTATATGTAAATTAATTAAATTGAGTCTTAAAAAAAACTATTTGTAATGTAATATGAATAGTGAAGTGTAAAATAATATAAAATTTATATGTTATAATAAAATTAATAAATGAATTAAAAGTATGTTTAAATAAAATTTGTGAATAAGTTGGTACTTAACAAAATTTTAAAATGCGTTTACTCCTTCTGACAATCTTATTTAATTCACAAGAAAATCCTTAAGCACTTATCACAACAAAAATTTTGAACTTCTAATTGAAAAAATTGGTTTTGGTCATGTATTTAAGTTAAATTGGCGGGTATTTCTAATTTCTTAACTGCCACTATCTCTATCAAAGATTACCATTCCAACATACCTACGCTTTGGGTAAATCATTCATCAATCGCACACTTCCAGCTCCTACTACTACAAGAAAAACCTACCTACCTAATAATAATTTTTTTTTTACCCTTAGTTTTTGTTTCTAAGAAATTATGTTTTGAACTAAGGTCCCTGTTACTCTTAATGCCTTTAATTTTATTTAAAATATGATAACAGGTAGATATGGTTACTTTTTGTAATCAGGTGCGACGAAAAAAAGGACTAATTTTATAACCTTTTTGGGAAAAGCATCAATAAAATCGAATTTATCTACCTAATCCCAATTTTTTTTTACAACATAAACTTAATATAGCCTTCTTTCATATTGCATTTGGTTTTTCCCATATTATCGAAGGAGTTAAAAAATTTCGTAAAATTAAATCAAGAAACTACCTGTTCGTAATCAGGTGAGACGGAGGTACATACCAATTGTATTAAATACCAGCAAACATCCTACGGCCTCCTCGCAATTTCCATTAGAGCCAACAATTAATATACCATCTTTGTATATACGAGTACATACATAAGTAAATAAGAAGACTTTTCTTTTTAGCTTAAAGATGGATAAGTTGTTTTAATTTTCCTTAAACGGTAAACTCTCTTAAGCGGACAAAAATGTGCACCATTAATGTCCCCTCAAGGAAGATTTCACTGTACCTATGTATATACAAGGTGGCGCAAAAATAACCTTCCGATGTTTTTTGGCTGTAATTTAATTATTGCTCAAATAAATAGTCACCAATATTCCGCGTTCTGGAGCAGTGTAGCGTAACATTGTTTATTAACGTGTATTTCGCATGTGTTTACTTTACAAATGTCAAAACAGAACTGACATTAGGGGCCAATCGCAAAATTTATAGCATTTTCTGATAGGAGGATTACTTTTGCGCCACCTTGTACATACATATGAAACTTATATTTTTTCTGGCTGAGGTATTAACGAGGCTAGAATAATAAATGTGGGTTTCTATAACATGCGATACGTCTAACCATGCGTTTGATGGAGTTCAATATTTTAATGCATTTGGGTACCTACCTATAAAATTTCATAATTGTACCTACCTACTTCAAAAGATAAATTTAAACTATACTTCATTTCTTTAGTACCTACTGGGACATCCTGAAACCGAAATTTGCATGAAGTATATCGGCCGCTAGTGGTCGGTATGACGGTATCAAAAGAAGTAGGTATCAAAAAGAATACCTAAATCAATGATATTTAGCTGCCCAAACTGAGGCACTCAGGTGCTTGTGCAAAACCAAATGAAAAAATTCTGTTTATATTCGGAGATTCGATTGTGTAACATAATGCAAACGAAATATGAACCTAATATGATTTTGAATACCGATTATGAATGAACGCCCTTTTTATTTGATGAACCAATAAATAAACCAATTTGAGTTGTTCATGAATAACCTACGGCAGCTATTATTACAAGCAGGGCACGCGCTCGTACACACACTCTAACTTGTCTTATCTTATCTCTGCCTCAATTAATTTTTTTCACATGCAAATATGATATGCCTCACTGCTGAAATGCGAATCTCCTTCGCCGATCTTAACATATACACACCAATTGTATAAAATACAACAAAATAAGTTCCAGGTGACGGTTTTGTTCTAATTGCAATATGCCATAACCTACCCCAAAAACTTTGATCAGAGCAAACAAATAATATACCATCAATCTACCCAACTACAATTATCCCACCTCTCTTCATCCACCATCGCCCCTACCATTAAATATGAATATCTGCTTTTCACTTGCAAATACTCGTATGAATTATAAAAAAAAAAAATTGAGAATCTTCACTGCTGAAATGCGACTCTCCTTCAACGATCATACACACACATACCAATTGTGTTAAAATCCAGAAAACATAACATACCCCTTCCAACAAAGTGTAGTACTGTTTCACTAAATGATGACACGTCCGTTTGGTTTTAAGGCGATCATAAAAATGACGCTCTCTTTATTATTTTCTTAATATTAATTATTACAAGTGTATGACTGTATGTGTATATATAAATATAATATAATAACTTAAGTAGGTATCTTATATGTGTATGACTGTATGTTTATATATATGATCACAGCTTATGAATGTAGGTACATGAATATAAATATGGTCTGACAATGTGAGTTGCATGCAAAACTCTTACAATAATTACTACAACTCGGCCATCCTGGCCATTAAGATCACCTGATCTTGCAAATTTACAATCAATCATTCGCTTTACTTTTGTTCAACCATGGTTTCATATTACCGACCGCCCATACTCCCTGGTAAGGTAGTCGCGACTGTTGAAAACCGTCAACATCCTTAAGTAGATATCTGTCGTTTCGTAGGACTTTTTCGATCTGGTAGGGTCCTCTAAATTTCGGTATCAGTTTTTTAGACGCCCCCGGGTGCGAGTCAAAATTTTTTATCATAGCGTAGTCTCCTACATTATATTTCGTGGGCTTGCACCGTTTTTTATCTACGTATCGTTTGTTGTATGCCTGTGACTTCTTTTGTTCTAGAGCTGCTTTGCAACGTGTCTTTGCCAGGTCGCGTACGTCTCCTGACTCTAGTTCTGTCAAATTTTCCTTAAGTTCATCCGACCATTTGCCTTTTTGATTCACTCCAAACAACATTACACTAGGATGTTCTTTTGTAGTCCTGCCCACCGTGTTATTGAGTGTATGTTCGACTACCTCTAAAACGTGGTCCCAAAATACCCCTTCTTCTGGTTTAACTAACTTTGCTATCATTGGTCCCAAGCTCCTGTTTACTCTCTCTACTTGTCCGTTTGCTTGGGGTGAACCTGTCGCAATCTTTATGTGTTGAACACCTTCTTTGGACAAAAAGTCCTTGAACTCTGCCGAGGTAAAACAACTACCCCTATCTGATATAATGTACTTCGGTCTAGTATACGCTCTAAAATAGTCCGTTAACGCTCGATTTACTTCCTTTGTATTTGTAGTCTTAGTTGGGTAGAGTCTCACGAACTTTGTAAAAGCATCTATTACTACCAGTATATATTTTTTAACCGTCCTTGAATTGTCTATTGGACCATAATGATCTACATGTACTACCACGAACGGTTTTTCTTCTTTAGGTATGTTGTGAATGAAACCCTCTTCACGTCCCTGTTTAGCCGAAAAAGCAATACACTTCAAACAGTTTTTTATGTGCGATCCTATCTTCTCTCTCATTTTGGGAAACCAGTAACTTTTTGACACCAACTCTAACACCTTATCTGTTCCTACATGACCTACTTCGTCATGATATTTATACAAAACGTGACTTTCCATTTCTGTTGGTACACAAAACACGACACTGCCATCATTTTTCTTTCTATATACCACTCCGTTTCTCATTTCATATAAATTATGGTTCGATCGTTCTAACAACTCTTTGATTTTAACTATATTTCCGTCTTTTCCTTGGCATACTATCAGGTTTTCCTCGAAAGTATTTGTTTCGACCGTCAGAATATTTGTCGATCTACTTAACGCGTCGACGTGTTGCATGCGAGTACCTGCCCTGTGTGCTAGAGTGTAATCAAAATTTTGTAGCTCTAACGCCCATCTGGCTATTCTAGGGTTAAGTTCTTTCTTGTTTAGCGTTAGGGTCAACGAATTACAATCAGTTACGATCTTGAACTGTTTACCCTGTAAATATACCCTAAAACGTTTTAAAGCACTTATTATTGCCAGCGCCTCTAACTCAAAACTATGCAATTTTGCTTCGTAATCTGTCGTTCTCT
The DNA here is from genome assembly GCA_949715645.1 of Portevinia maculata. Classification (NCBI taxonomy): domain Eukaryota; kingdom Metazoa; phylum Arthropoda; class Insecta; order Diptera; family Syrphidae; genus Portevinia; species Portevinia maculata. The sequence continues at coordinate 181,147,910 of OX454526.1, forward strand.
TTGAAAAATAGAAAATCGGATGTAACTTTCCGTCTTGCTTTCTTTGTAGCAGAATCGCTCCAAATCCCTGTGCACTTGCGTCGCAATGAAGTTCTGTGTCGTCCTTTGGACTATACAGTGCCAAGACCGGAGCTTCTATCAACTTGTCTTTCAAGCTTTCAAAAGCCTTTAATTGTTCGTCACCGAACTTGAATTCTCTGTCTTTTTTGGTAAGGTCGTACAGTGGTTTTGCTATGGTTGAAAAATCTCTAACGAATCTACGGAAGTAAGAACACAATCCCAGAAAACTTTGTACTGCATGAGTTTTTTGTGGAATCGGAAATTTTTTTATAGCTTCGATACCCCTATCATCTGCCTGTATACCCTCCCCCGTAATCGTAAAACCTAAATATTTTATCTTCTTTTGTAAAAATTTGCACTTATCTATCCTTAGTTCCAATTTATTTTCTACCATCCTCTTCCAAACTTCAGAGAGTATCCTAAAATGGTCTTCGTATGTCGTCGTAGCTATCATTATATCGTCTAGGTATACTATAACTTCATCGTTCCTAATCATGTCTGCAAATATCTTGTTAATGTGTCTTTGAAACGTTGACGGCGCGTTTTTCAAACCAAACGGCATTCGCAAGAATTCGTACTGCCCTAACGGCGTAATGAACGACGTATATTTTATCGCGTGTTCATGCATGTATACGTGAAAAAACCCGTTCTTGAGGTCTAGTTTAGAAAAAATCGTCTTGTCTACCAGTTTGTCTAGCAAATCGTCGATCACCGGTATCGGATAACTATCTTTTGCAGTGGCTTTATTTAACGTACGAAAATCTATACACATTCTAAGATCCCCTGTTTTCTTTTTCACCAACACTATCGGCGACACGTATTCAGATTCGCTTTCTCTAATATACCCTTTACTGATATATTCGTCTAGCAACGAACTAAGTTCATTTTTTTCGGCATACGACAAACGACGCGGTCGACACTGAAACGGTTTTATGTCATTTAGCGTTAAATTCATTTTAGTTTTTATTACCGGTTCCGTAGGGCGATCGGCAAGCAAATAATTTGACCTATATAACATTTTAAGCTTTTCTTTATGACCATAACATACGTCTTCACCAACTTCTAAATCCAATTCTGAACTATCATTATCTTTACAGTCGATTAACAAGAGCTGTTTTTCAAAACGTTCACTATCATTTTCTATTTCATTTGAGCAAGTTGTATTATTCTCTAACTGTGAAACTAGTTTAAATTTTCCACTTTTTAGGAAATCCCTGCCCAAGATTGCCTCATAACTCGTCGATCCATCGTCTATTACCATAAAATTTACTTTAATTCCAACTTTTTTATAAAAAACGACGCACGACACCATTCCATATATTTTAAGCAAACTTTTATTTAACCCGAAATATTTTTTCCGTGTGTTACATTTATATATGGATATATTAGTCGGTATACACGATCTTCTAACCATACTTATCGGATTTCCAGAGTCTATGAGGCAGTCAAAGAGGATACTATCACTATTAACAATAAACTTAAAATACAAACGTCTTACGTAATCATTGGCCTTGTCATCTTCTGACAACTGATGTACTGCTGACTTCCTCTTTGGCTTAGAACACCCATTTGCGATGTGTCCCACCAAGTTGCAATTATAGCACCTGATTTCAACTCTTTGTCCTTCCACTTGTCTATCTTTTGCCGTTCTATCTGCTGTCAATCCCGTCTGTTTGTTGCTAAATGTATTAGCAGTCGATCTCGTTTGCACCTTCCGCTGAGTTACTTTGCCGAACGCTCGAAGTAGTCCTGCCTTTGTTGTATACCCCTGGACGCGGGCATATAACCTTATGTTGTCATCAGAAAATCCCTCAATCGCGTATTCAATCCATTCTTCTTCGTCCATTTTCAATCCAGTCGCCAGTCTCACTTTGTCGTCAAAATATTCACTGAAAGTTTCACTCACTTTCCACTTTCGGTTTTCAAATCTTTTTCTCATCTCCATCTTGTTTTGTTTTGTACCAAAAACTTCTTTCAACTCCTCTGTCAGGTTGTCTACGTCGTCGTCTAAAAAATTTGCTTGTGCGTGCAGCCATTCTTGTGCCTTGCCTTTCAATTTACTTACGAAAAGTGCGTGCAAATTTTTTTTCTCCACACCGTACACTTCTTCGACATTCCTTAGCTGTGCCAGCCACACATCAACACTTGCCGTTCCGCTAAATTCCGGCAACATTTCCTTCCACAATCCAATTTTTTTCGCCACGTTAAATTCCCCTGTCGTACCGTCCGATCGTTTTTCCCCACCTTCTTCTTTAGCTTCTGCTCTATCGTTTGATTTTGCTATCCGTTGCCACAGTTCATTTTCACTCATTATGACGTTGTTTTGTTTTTTTTTTTTTTCAGCTGCAGTGTCTAGCGGCTATTTCGATCTCTTCTTGTACCTTGTAGTCGTCCGTTACTTGGATGTTCTCCTCGCACATCTGCTGCTATGAATTCGTTTGAATTCAATACTGCTTGTTATTGCGAAGAGAATAAAAAAAATTTTCGCGGTGACTGAACAATCGGTGACAAAAAAAAATTTCGCGGCGACACAACCAACTTTGTTGTAAACACACAATCTGTAACGCCAATTTTATTTTTCACACAATTTCACTTGTGGCAAGCTATTATTTTGTTTGTTCTGTTTTTTGTTTTTTTTTGTTTTTTGTGTAATCCCACTTCTGAGGAATTTGTAGTACTGTTTCACTAAATGATGACACGTCCGTTTGGTTTTAACGCGATCATAAAACTGACGCTCTCTTTATTATTTTCTTAATATTAATTATTACAAGTGTATGACTGTATGTGTATATATAAATATAATATAATAACTTAAGTAGGTATCTTATATGTGTATGACTGTATGTTTATATATATGATCACAGCTTATGAATGTAGGTACATGAATATAAATATGGTCTGACAATGTGAGTTGCATGCAAAACTCTTACAATAATTACTACAAAAGCAAACAAAAAATATACCATAAATCTACACGAAACCTGCTTTGCCAACCACCACCACTACCTGCATCATCCTCCTACTCATATTCCCAGCACGAGAATGGTGTAGAACTAGACTATCATGATTTGTTGCGGGCGAATGCGCACTGATGGCGTATCGTCGTTTACGCACGGTTGCACTACTATAAGGTTTATATACAATGCCTATACTCTTCATGGACCAATGCATAATCCGGAGAAATAAAACACAGTGAACTATTTAGAGTCGGGAAAAATATAATAAAAAACCCGACTATGATTATTCTTTATTCTATACTATTTTCACTACACTCAGCCTGTACTTCAGTACACCTCTACTGTCTGAATGTGACTGACTCGCTGGAATTTCTCTTGCTTCAAGCAAGAGACTTGTCCGCGAGTACAATAATATGTCTATGTATGTGTGATTCGATACACTGGACTACCAAAAATCCACAAAGAAGGAATACCCATTAGACCATTAGTCAAATTACAAAACAGCACCAAGCTACAAAGCCGTTAAAGCACTACAAAAACTTATAAAAAACAACACCCACATAGACAACAACAACAGTATAAAAAACAGCCTACAACTGATTGAAAAAATAAAAACATAAACATAAACCCAAAACACAAAATGATTTCATTCGACGTCACAAACATGTACTCTAACATACCTATCCAGGAGACAATCAAAATAGTAGAAGAAAATCTAACAGCAACAGCACGAATCAATATAACACAAATAGACGAACTAATAGCCCTACTACAAACAATATTAAAACAAAATTACTTCACATTTAACGACAAATTTTACACACAAGAGGAAGGATTAGCAATGGGTTCACCATTAGCGGACTTATACCTCAACCATTTCGAAAACAAATATATCCTATATAATCTCAACACACAACATCAAAAGATAATAACATATTCAAGATATGTAGATGACACCTTCATTATCTTCGATGGAACACAAAGACAAATAGACATCCTCAAACACTACATCAACAATTTAAACAACAAAATACAATTCACAGCTGAAATCGAACTTGACAACAAATTAAACTTCATGGACTTAACAATCCAAAAAAACAACAACAAACTAAAATACAAAATATACAGAAAACCAACAACAACAGACACAACAATACACAAGGACTCACACCACCCGCCCACACAAAAAATGGCAGCGTATACCGCGCTCATTAACAGACTCCTCACCATACCCATGGATAAAAAAGACTTCCAAGAAGAAGTCAACATAATAAAACAAATAGCAAAAGCAAATGGATACAACACAAATCAAATTAAAAAGCTCATCCAAAAACGAAGAAAAATGAAAATGAACAATACAAACCACAGTAACAATCAAAGAACAGAAACAAAATACATATCCATTAAATACACAAACAAGATACCTTACATAATATCCAACGAATTCAAAAAACACAACATTAAAATCTCGTTCAAAACAAACAACAACATACAAAACATTCTAAAATTAAAACAGAAAACCGACAACAAAAGAAAATCAGGAGTATATAAAATTACATGTGATGACTGTAACAAATACTATATTGGACAAACAAGAAGAAGCTTCTACGAAATATTCGTAGAACACAAACCAAAAATAAATACAAAATCTAACTACGCTCTACATTTAATTAACAACAATCACAACCTATCGGACTTTGAAACAAACCCGACACCCATCCACATATGCAAGAAGAGCCGTCTACTTGACGCCCTTGAAGAATACGAAATATATAAAGCCAACAAAACAGAAGAGGACAAAATATTGAACGACAAATTATTATTCAAAACAAACGAACTATATGACACAGCAATAAAGCACAGCACATAAACAACAACAGGAAAGAAGCAAACAACAATAGACACCAGCAAACCCGAAACATACTGACAAAAGAAGCGAGACAACATAATTAGGTAATTGTGTAAATTAAAACAACAAAAGACTAGTACAAAGCGCCTGATGATGGAAACAAACTTTCCGAAACGCGTAGCGAAAAAATAAATTCTAATATAAAAACAAAATAATAACAAGTTGTGATAAAATTTCAAAAATTAAAGAATAAAAAAGAAAAATATTAAACCTCTCTTTTTAATAAAAAATTAAAAAAAGAGTTAAAAGACAGAGGCTTTAAAATCTTGGAAGTTGTAAATATGCTTAAATTTAAAAGCAAAGTACCGCTACCAATTTTTGCACTCAGCTTCGAGCATGACGAAGATAAGAAAAAAATATATGATATAAAAAACATACTTGGCATGCAAGTTGAGATTCATACCTTACGTAAATCGAAACAAGTGCACCAATGCAAAAATTGCCAAAGATATGGGCATACACATAGATACTGCAACTCAAATCCAAAATGTGTTAAATGAGCAGGAAGTCAACACACTAAAGAATGTAAGAAGAAAGAGGATGAACATCCTAAATGTGCAAACTGCAATGAAAACCATCCTGCTGGCTACAGAGGTTGTTTAGTTGCAAAAGAAATCCAACTTGCAAGGGACAAAAAGCAAAAGAAAACACAAAAAAAACTCAAATAAAGATGAACAAACAGTTAAAAAGGACTTGCAAAAGAGCCCACAGAAATAAATGCCTAAAGACCAAGCGATAACCAAAAAGGTCCCGAGACAAAAAACGGCTGGTCCAAAAATGACATATGCTCAGGCAGCATCAATAAATACTCAAATACCAGCAGATAAAACGGTAAAACGCAAAGTAGAGCCAAACACTGGCATGGAAAATCTCATGAAACAAATCCTAAACAGGATTGGCTCCATGGAAAAATCGAATAAAACGATATTAGATAGAATATAAAAGCAAAATTCCAATCATGTGCCATCCAAGGAATTTCCATATGTGTAGAAACGAGCAGTGGACAAATATCTGTTGCAGCAGTATACTGCTCTCCTAGCTATAGACTAAAGAAAAATGATTTTAAAAGTCTTTTCCGCATATTTCACAATAGATTAATCGCGGGAGGTGATTTTAACGCCAAAAATAAGTATTGGGGATCTAGATTAACTAATACTAGAGGCAGAGAACTATATGAAGCAATTAAAGAATATGGCGCCAAATATCACTCAACGGGAAAACCTACCTATTGGACAACAGATAGAAATAAAACCCCAGATCTTGTCGACTTCTTTCTATCAAAAAATATATCTTCAAATAAAATAAGCATAGAGGAAGGACCTGATCTTCAATCAGATCATTCCTCTATACTCTTAACACTTAGCGATAAAATAATCGGCCTTATTAGGCGTTTTTCTTTTTTAGCCCCGAGCGGGGAACAGAGCGGGGCCCGAGCGATCAGAGCTCGCTCCGAGCTGAACATAACCTGAGCGCTCCGAGCTAATTAAGAAACAGAATTGGGCACTGAACTGTCATTAGATAATTTTATTTCTGTTAATTTTCAAAATAGTCAGGATTGCTTCTGAAATTGGTGTTTGTCAAGGATTGTTCCATTTAAATTATAATTTCTAGTAAATAAACTATGGAAAAAGCACAAATAATGAATGAAGTCAGCCGCGCTCAGCTTTTCGCTCCATGTGCTCGGTCATTTTTAATCGAGCTCATCGAGCGAGCCCTGAGCTAGCTCAGAGATAAAAAAGAAATACAAATTTTGTGCTCAGAGCGCTCCGAGCTAAAAAAAGTAACACAGTTCTTTTTTGACAGTTCAGTGCCCCGCTCGGAGCTAAAAAAGAAAAACGCCTATTGTGAGTTTCGCCCGAACAATATTCCACCCGAAAAAAATGACATTTCACTTTTTGCTTATCATGAGTTCCGGGCGAAAAAATTTGATGTTCGAAAAAATTCCCCTTATTGGCAGCACTATTTCGGGCGGAATATACCTCTATTTAAGACTTAGATTTTCCATTATTTTTTTTGAGGCGAACAGGAGAAGACCGTGAAGCTGCACCATTTAAGTTACTTTGTACTGAAGGCTAAAAAAATTTAAGTTTTCTTTTATTTCAGGAACAAAACAATCAACAAAAGACAAAGCGATTTACTGCTTAACAAAATGACGGAGAAGCCAGATATCGCAAGGGGATTCGTTAAGCAAAATAAAGAGAAGATAGCAGAATTTTGGAAACAGCTCACTTTCGAATTGAACAGCGCAGGACCACCAAACAAGAGTGAGTTTGAGTGGAAAAAGGTAAGAATAAAAAAAAAGAATTCATACTTCTAAAAAATATAAATGTATGTATGTAGGTTTGGACCGCTCAAAAGCGTTACGTACGCAAAAAGGCAGCTGGAAACAAGATGTATGAAAGAGGTACAGGAGGCGGACCGAACAAAACCCAAAAATTATCCCCTACCGAAGAGGCAATTGTTTAACTTGTAGGAATGAAGGAAGAAGTTGAGGGCGTCGAAAAGTCCAATTCCTACGGATTGCCTCCTTCTGAAAAGAAAAGGAGAGTCGACATTGAGTACGAAATAGCGGTGGAGGATGAAGAAGAAGTGGAAGAAGCTGGTCTACAAATTGACGCTGAGTCGTGCAACAACGTGCACCAACCAACTTCCCCCGCAGCCCAAAAAAAAAACGAATAAACAGCCCACGAAAGAACTCATCGCAGAGGAGCTGGAAGCCCAAAAGGAATTATGTGCCAAAGTCCGCGAAGCCATCTCCATAATAATGGATCATAACAAGGAAATTCAAATTAGTGTCCGAAGAATTTACCGTTCATTGGATCGCCGTAACGATCAAAAAAGGAGCAGCTCGAAGAACAGAAGCGGCACAATGGTGAAATGGAGAAGTTCAGGAAAGTTGAAATAGAAAGCTTGATTGAAAAAAACCGAAGAGTAATGGAGCTGGAAGAGTTCAAAAATTAAATGACATAAATTTATTTACCTTGTTTTAGTTTAGTTGTTTATTTACTTTATTTTTTTTATATCACCCATGAGTGAATTATAAACAAATGTGATTAAAGGATATGTGTTTTGAAATGTTAGCTTATCAAATTTAAAGAGTACTGTCAATGTTAGAGCGAATGCGCTGTCCTGCTGTTAAATAAGTAGAACCTGATGTAGTTTCTAAATGGTCAACTACGCTATTTTCAATTTCCTCATCAGTTGTCGTATTCGTCAAATCAAAATCACTTTTATAAAAGATGCAAATATTATGCAGCGCTGCACAAACATTGATAATTTTAATAGCTTTTGCGGGGGCGTAGTACAGCTCTCTTGCACTCAGTAGACACCTCCATCTATTTTTAAGAACTCCGTTGGTTTTCTCAATATTTCGGTAGAGTGAATGAACTCCATTAAATTTTTCTTCAATAGAACCTATGTCAGGTGTTCTATAAGGCGTTAAAAGATACGGCTCTAATGGGTATCCAGCATCGCCTAAGAAAACAGATTAAAAATTTAAATTCAAATAAAATTTTCAATAAATTACCTAACAGCCAAACTTTGGTGCCATCCCGCAGATAGTCTTGCCCCATTTTTGATCTTAATTCACTTATATTCCATATGAAGGAATCGTGACAAGCTTCAGGGTGCATAGCATTGATGAAACGAATTCTCAATTCATTGTCACATACCTGTATAAGTACCTATAGATAATTGTTTAACCATCATATGATACAAAGATTTTGCTTTACCAGCAAAACATTTAAACTGCATTTTCCTTTCCTATTATAAAATAAATGTTTATTTTCTGTCGGCGAAATAACGTTGACATGCGTTCCATCAATGCAGCCTACAACACTTGGCAGTCTGTATTTTGCATAAAAGTGTTGAGCAATCTGGCGTTGTTCGCTCGGTGTTGACCAAGCTATCCACTGAGGGCAAAGCACCTGCTCAAAAATATTCACAACTTCGGATAGTACCAGGCTAAACGATGATTGTGCCAAACCACCTTCGTGGTCCTTACCAACACCTTTTTGATATCCACCCTCTGCAAAAAAACGCAAACAACCTGCTAGTTTCACAATGGGTAGAATCGCAAATTTTTGTTTGGACAGGGGCAAGGCGTTAGTAAGCACATCCAGCAAATATTTGAATGCCGTTTTATTGACTCTATAATAATGGTGAAATCTAAATTTACAATTTTTCATTACAAATTACATTTTGAAACGATTGATTCTTACAATGGTTCGCGCAACTCCAAGGGATTAGATGTATCTCGTAAGTGCCTTCGAGTAACTCGTTGCAGAGTATTTTCTTCCTCTTCCTCCAGTATTAACAGCCGCAGTGCAATGCTGTGCATGTTTATACTCCCACTTTACAAATTTTATACTAATTCTCTTAAAATAACAATAAATATACAAGTTTTAGAGTTTTCTTTATTTTATTTTCCAATCTGTCAAAACACATATTAGGTGTGTTCGTCTGTGTTCGAAATGTCACTGTCGATTTGAAGTGAAATATCATTCGGGCGAAACTCACAATAGCTTTTAAAATTTCGGGCGGACAGCATTTCGCCAGGTGAAATGCTTTCCGGGCGAAACTCACAATAAGGCTGAATAATAAAAGACCATAGCCCAAAACTAGTAAATAGACTGACTGATTTGAACTACTTCAGACAGAAGTTGGAAGAAAGTATCCAAATATCACCAGCTATTCAAACAGAAGATCAACTAGAAGAAGCAGTGCAAATATTGTCGCTCAGAATACAAAAAGCTGCATGACCTGCCACTCCCAAAACAACAAAAAATATCAAACAAAACTCTTATCCTCCCGAAATATGTGAAATTATTACAGAAAAGAGGAAGAAAATTATTACAAAAAAAGAAAAAAAATGGGCGCCAAGCGACAAGACCACACTGAACAACTTAAATTATAAGCTCAGAAAATCTGTAAAGAGAATAATGAGTCTTTGAAAACTTACCTCACAAGTCTTACAAATGATGCTAGTACCAACTACTCGCTCTGGAAGGCAACGAAGAAAATGAACAGGCCAATAGCTCACATTCCGCCAGTAAAAACCAGAGAAGGTAAATGGGCGAAAAGCAACCAAGAGAAAGCAAACACTTTCGCTGAGTATCTTGAAGACGTCTTCAAACCTTATGAAGATAAAGGTTATCAAGGACTCGAAATAAGGTGCGAAGAAGATAGACCTGTTCGGCCGGTAACAGCTAAAGAACTTGCCAAAGAAATTAAAGAAAGCATAAATATAAAAAAGACCCCAGGGTTTGATTTAATTACAGGAGAAATTTTGAAGCAATTTCCATGAAAATATTTAAAAAAAACTAGCGCAGATTATTAATGCTGCATTTAAATTAAGATATGTGCCAAGCATGTGGAAAGTCGCGGAGGTAATAATGATACCTAAACCAGTCAAACCACCTAACGGAGTTACCTCATATCGCCCAATATCTATTGTACCAATGTTGTCCAAGTTATTCGAAAAAGTGCTGGTAAAACGTCTACAAAAAATAATAGATGAAAAATCGCTAGTCCCAATTCACCAATTTGGATTTAGAAATAAGCACTCTACAATTGATCAGGTGCATAGAATCACAGATAGAATCGAAAAAGCATTTGAAGAGAAAAATGTGTGCTCTACAGTATTTCTTGATATAGCACAAGCTTTCGATAAAGTCTGACGCAAAGGACTGATACACAAACTACAAAAGCAACTGCCGAAGCAGTATGCGACCATTCTGGAGTCTTATATATCAGATAGATTCTTCAGAATTAAACAAGAGGCAGAGTACTCAACATTAAAAGAGATTAAAGCTGGTGTACCACAAGGCAGTGTGCTACTTTTCACTAGCGATCTTCCTGAAAGTGAAGAAATCACCATAGCTACTTTTGCAGATGACACAGCTGTCCTTGCTGTGGGAGCAACTGTCGAAATAGCAACAAAAAAGCTTCAAACAGCAATAAACAATATTTCAGAATGGACTAAGAAATGACAGACTAGATTAAATTGACCTTAGGTCAGTCCATATTAATTTTACGTATAAAAACGTACCACACATTCCAGTCTACATTATCAACAATGTAGTGGAATATTCAAACACAGCCAAATATCTGGGCATGACTCTAGACGCTAAACTGCGTTGGAAAGCGCACGTAAAGAAAAAAAAGATGAGTTGAACATGCGATACAGTAAAATATATTGGCTTATTGGGAGCTTCTCACCCCTGTCTAACAAGTTATTGCTATACACGCAAGTTCTGAAACCAATATGGACCTACGGGCTCCAGTTGTGGGCATCCACATGCCAAACAAATTTACAAACAATTCAGGTTTTCCAAAATAAAGTACTAAGGAACATAGTTAATGCACCTTGGTACATACGCAATGCCGATCTGCATAAAGGTCTAAATGTTGAAATGGTTGAAGATGAAGTTAAGAAAGTTGCTCAAAGGCATAGAAGTAGGCTTCTCAACCACGTAAACACAGAAATAACGGAACTGTTAAATAATGATAATGCAATCAGGAGATTGAGACGGGTAAAACCTCTTGATCTATAAGAGTTAGCTAGGGCTAAGAAATCAGGTATTGATTTCAAACAAGAAAAAAGTTTAGAAATCCGACAAACGGCGGATTTATCTGTTAAATTCAACAAATATGTAGTTCAAAAACAAATTGCCGATTAGTCGTCGACTAGGTGCAATCTCATTCGGGATGGCGAATGTCAGTCCCCCGAAAGTTTTTTTTAGATGGGTTAAAGTGACTCAGATTCTAATAACACCGTGGTGGAGACTCCTCTGCCTGATTGCGACGTTCAATGTTGAAAAGGCTTCGGCCTCCCTTCTTATCCGTCTTTCTAGAGATGGAGAAGATATGGTCCTGATCCAAGAGCCATGGATTGTTAACAACCTGGTTCGAGGACTCCGGACTCATGGATACAAATTGTTGTATGCAACTGACAAAGGTAAACCTAGAACTTGCATACTGGCAAAAAGTAGCTTAAATGTATTTTTACTCCCTAATTTCAGCGACCGTGATGCAACCGTGGTGAGTCTAGAGACTGTTCGCGGCACCCATTGGATAGCCTCGGCTTATCTGGCCCATGACCACGTAGGGTCCTTGCCTGGTGTCAATCTAGAGGGACTGATCGCGGCAGCTGAACATCAAAAAACTGGTCTCATTATTGGATGTGATGCCAATGCGCACCATTCAGTATGGGACAGTTCTGACATCAACGACAGAGGTGAGTCTCTTTTTGATTATATTCTTAATACTAATCTCATTGTGTGTAACACTGGTAGTGAACCTACCTTCATTACAAAAGATAGACAGGAGGTTCTAGATATAACTCTGGTCTCCGACTCAATCCATCAGGAAATTGTAGACTGGAAAGTCTCGGCGGAACACTCTTTTAGTGACCACCGTTACATTCAATTCAGTTTAGCCGATGACCCTCCCCGCCAGCCAGTTTTTAGAAATTATAGAAAAACTGACTGGCTCAAGTATAGAGAAGTGCTGAAAAGTTCAATGAAATCTGAACTCCTTAGTCCACCCCGGAACACCATAGAGCTAGATAAGAAGGTCAGGGTACTCACCTTGGCCCTCAATAAGGCTCTGACTTCTGCCTGCCCGCTCACACGGCCTAGAGGCAAAAAGAAGCCGGTTTGGTCGACCCCAGCACTAGGACCTCTAAGAAGCAGTTGTAGAAAACTGTTCAACCAAGCCAAGTTTACAAAAGCTGAAACCGACTGGGCTTCATACAAAGCATCTCTCAATGCTTACAGAAAGGAACTGAGGAAACGCTCGTCTTGGAGACTCTTCTGTGGAAAACTAGAGGAATCTTCGGAGGCATCTAGGCTAAGAAAAATCCTCTCAACCAACCCAGGTATGCCTAGCTTTTTTAAAAAGCGGACGGCTCCTGGACCACTTCCAGCGAAGAATCGCTCAATCTACTACTGGATACGCATTTCGCAGGTAGCTCCCACGTTACTAGCAATATAAACCTGTCTAGGTCAATTGCACGTACGACTAACTTTAAAGGTCTGATTACTAGGGACAAACTGCTCTGGGCGATACACAGCTTCAAACCATACAAATCCGCGGGGCCAGATGGCATAATACCAGCTGAAATTCAAAACACCTCGGATATCATCTCGCCTTTGCTTGAGATAATCCTGAAAAGCTGCGTAAAAATGGCATACATTCCGCTGTTATGGAGAGAAGTAAAGGTCGTATTCATACCCAAAGCCGGTAAATGTTCCCATGTAAATCCAAAGGATCTCAGACCCATAAGCCTATCGTCATTCCTTCTAAAAACATTAGAAAGGCTGATTGATATCCATCTACGTACTAACATAGATACAAGACTTTCGTCTACGGCTCAACATGCATATTGCAAAGGCAAATCTGTTGAAACAGTCTTACATACGTTAGTACGATCAATCGAATACTCCCTTCACCATAAGGAGTACACTATGGTTGCATTCCTGGATATTGAGGGTGCTTTTAATAACGTCAATACATCCGCGATCGCAAATGCACTGTCAGATCTAAAGGTGGATGACTCACTTGGTGAGCTTATTAATCTACTTCTCACAAGTCGGATTATAAACTCGAAACTGGGTATGACATCGGCCAGAAGACCTGTCAGTAGAGGTACGCCACAAGGTGGAGTCCTATCTCCCCTCCTTTGGAACTTAGTGGTGAACAAGCTGCTGATGTGCCTAGAAAAGGAGGGCTGCAGGGTGATTGCCTATGCAGATGACGTTGCTATTGCCGCCTCAGGGAAGCACCTAAACACCCTGAAAGAACTTCTCCAAAACGCTCTTAATAAGCTAACCACATGGACAGATCGTTGTGGGTTGGGTGTTAACCCCCACAAAACCGAACTTGTTCTATTCACTAGGAAACACAAAATTCCATACATTGATCCCCCCTCTATCAGGGGATCAAGTCTAGTCTTTTCGGACGAGGCAAAATACTTGGGTCTCATTCTGGATAGAAAGCTTAGCTGGAAACCTAACATTCAGGAAAGAGTTCGTAAAGCTACAGCAGCACTCTTCTCCTGCAAAAAAGCCATTGGTAATAAATGGGGGCTCGGTAATAAGACCGATACTTTTGTACGGGGTGGTTGTTTGGTGGACTGCCCTAGATGAAGCGATAAATCGCGATAAGCTAGACAAAGTCCAACGAACAGCTTGTCTCTGCATGAGTGGTGCACTGCGCACCACCCCCTCTGCTGCAATGGACATTCTGTTTCTCCTGACACCCCTGGACATCTTTAGCAAGCAAGTGGTTGCTAGTGCTTCTATCCGCCTCAAAACAACGTTGCAATGGTCCGAGAATGAAATCGGCCAAGCATCCATTCTGAAAAAATTTGGAATCCTCCCCAGTAACATAGACTACACCACCCCTCAGACCCTTTTTGACAAAAATTTCAAGGTCAGGATCCCTCCCAGAACATTCTGGGAAGGGCCACCCGTCGAAAATAAATCGATCCATTTTTATACTGATGGATCCAAAACTGACGCGGGGGTAGGAGGTGGTGTGTTCTCTGACAGGCTGAATCTCAGCCTCTCCTTTCGACTCCCGGATCACTGCAGTGTGTTTCAGGCAGAAATCTTGGCTATCAAAGAAGTCCTGTTGTGGCTGAAGAAGAACGTGATATCCGTTACAGATATCTGGATCTTCTCTGATAGTCAAGCTGCATTAAAATCCCTGGATTCTGGGTCCACAAACTCTATCGTAGTCCGTGACTGTCGATCATCTCTAGTGGAGATGGCGAAGCATTTTAACATCCACCTATGCTGGGTGCCAGGACATACATACATTCCAGGGAACTGTAGGGCGGATGAACAGGAAAGGAACCACACTGCCCCTTTTACCTGATAAAGGTTCACTAGGCATCCCAATCGCTACATGCAAACTCATGTTTATGAGACAGACCATTGAGAACTGTAACCTTAGGTGGACAAGTGGCAACACTTGTCTAGCGACAAAGCAGATTTGGCCAAAGCTGGATCTGAAACGCTCTAAGTGTTTGATTTCTCTAAACAGACTTCACATTGGTGCTATAATTGGTGTGATCACCGGACACTGTCTCATAGGCAGACATGCAACAAGGCTTGGCGTCCACGCAAATGACTTCTGCAGAAGCTGTATGGACGAGGAGGAGGAGGAGACAGTTCTCCACCTTCTCTGCACGTGCCCTGCTCTTTCTCAAAGGCGTAAACTCCATTTAAGATCCTTCTTTTACAATGATCTTAACGATCTCATTAACACCGACATAAAATGTCTGTCAAGCTTCATCAGAAGCTCCAACTGGTTCAACGAGTAGGAGGATGATACATCCGTGTGGTATCACAATGGGCCTGTCACTGGCCTAAGTGTGTCGGTCTCAGCCGACTGCCACTACAACCTAACCTAACCTAAAGTCTCTCACTATTGCAGAAGCATCCCTCGCGTACTAGCTCTGCAATGTCTTTCGATGATTTTTTCTTCCAGCGAATTCCCAACAGAAAATCTCAAACTTGCTCAACTGTTGACGCCAATTAGCGTGCTCGGATGATTCACTCAACTTCGCCAGCATTGCCCTCATATCTCGATTAACGCGCTCGACCTACCCGTTGGACTGTGGAGAGGCCACAGCAACTTTGACGTGTTCAATACAATATTTATCTAAAAATCAACTAAATTCTTGTGAAGTAAAGCTAGTGCCTCGGTCACTGATAATTCTGCGTGGGCGACTATAATAATCAAAGTTCCTCACTAGCGCATTTATAGTTTCCCTCGTTCCCGGTGTATTCACTGGATACAACTTCACAAATTTGCTAAATGAGTCTATCACAACCAAAACATATTTGCTTCGGGAACCAACTGACGGTAGTGGACCAAAATGATCAATGTGTATAGTATCGAACGGTTCGGATCGCTTCGGTTTTTCGTTGCGGCGCTGAATAATATATACACTTTAGACAGTTTCTAATAAATTTATTCAGCTTCTCTCTCACTTTGGGAATCCAATAATGTTTTAAAATCTGGTTAGCACACTTGTCAATACCTAAGTATCCGTATTTTTCATGAATCATACGCATGACATTTTCTTCAAGTTCCCTAGGAACGTAAAGTTGGCGAACGTTATTTGGTCCAAGTCGGAAAACAAACCCATTCTCTAAACTATATCCCGGTAAATCTTCTTCTTCTTACCTGCTTCGGATTGCTTTTATTTTTTCGTCACGTGCTTGAGTGATTTGGAGGTTCCTATCAAGGTCCTGAATCGTTACTGTAGCAGTAATCGGAGCACGGCTAAGCGTATCAACATGCGCCATTCTCTCACCTTTCCGGTGTTGCACTTGGTAATTATAATTTTCAAAGGCCAATGCCCACTTACCTATTCGTGGATTAACATCTTTTTTCCTTAACGTCTGCGACAAAGCTTCGCAATAAGGACAGTACCGAACCCATGTGAACTCGCATCACAGTGAAGCTCAGTCTCTCGCTTAGGATCATAAATTGCAAGCACAGGTGAGGAACTCAACCTTGATTTCAATTGCTCAAAAGCATAAGTGCACTCTTCGGTCCAGATTAACTTCGAATCTTTTCTTAATAAATTAGTAATGGGTCTAGCTAGACAAGAAAATCCTGGGACGAACCGGCGAAAATATGAAAATAAACCATTACACCGCTGGACTTCCTTACTACTTTGCAGCATCGGATATGCACGTATTGCCTCTACATGATTCTTATTTGGACGTATACCTTTTTTATTGATGTGATAACCAAGATAGTCGATTTCATTATACGCAAATTTACACTTCCTTATATTTAACTCCAACCCTGCCTTCTTTAATAATTGCAAGACTACCAAGAATATCAACATGCGTTTCTATATCTTTGGTTGCAATGGAAATATCATCTAAATACACTATAATTAAACCTCTGTCAATGAGCGGTTTTAGATTTAGATAGATATATCTTTGAAAGACCGCAGGTGCATTCTTAAGACCGAAGGGCATGTATAAATACTCGAACTGTCCAAAAGGCGTTAAGAAAGCGGTATACTGTCTTGATTCTTCGCATATCTTTATATGATGGAATCCATCTCTTAGATCCAAGGTTGTAAAAATCTGTTTAATGGCAAAATATTCCAGGCAATCTTCAATCAGCGGCAGAGGGAAATTATCTCTAACTGTGTGTTTGTTAAGAGCACGATAATCCACGCACATACGGGTTTCTCCATTCGTTTTCCTAACCAACACTAACGCAGAAGCATAAGGCGAACTACTCGGTCTTATTATACCCTTGTCTAAAATTCGCTCTATAGTATTTTGAACTTCGGTACGTTCATGGTATGAAAGCCGTCGGGGCGAGCAGAATATGGTACATCTTTTGTTAACCTAATCTTCATTGAATAATCAATCGGTTTCACTTCCCCACAAGGCCTCAAATAGCATTCTTCGACTACTGTCCTAACAGCATTTGAATGAGCTTCATCCAATTGTTCATTTATGCTCAACTCAAAGCTATCTTTTTCGCAAAATTCAACTGTACTCACTAACGAACCTAAATCAACGAAATGAACCATTTCCCTTTCACAACTGGGTCTTATTACTGTAAACTCGGAAACCAAAGCACCCTTGACCGGCGGCACAACTTCAGTCGGAACTTTATACATAATTTATTAACATCTTCAGTTTTATTTATCTGATTTGTACTGGTTGAGTCGGTAACACATGCATTGCTACCTACTTCATTCGAACTTTTCAACAAATTAAAGGACAGAAGTGCACTGGTAGTTTTTTTTATCTAAAGCAAAAATTTTATTAAGTTCCAATTTTTTTTTTATTTTAAATAACATTTTGCGGCCGTAACTTTTTATAAATTGGCAAAGATGTACATCAAACTTCGGTTACACATCACGCCACAACAGAAGAGATATTAAAGTTTCATTGTCTGGAATTACATATGATAAGCGTATGAGTGACTACTTTTCCCTTAAACACAATTATATTACTATGAGTGCTCAAAATTTGGTTTCCCATTCCTCGAAATGACGTCGGCTTTTTACCGCGGCATACAAAGGGAACTAAAGACTTTTTCACAAAACTACATGGACTGCCAGAGTCAAAAAGAGAAATAAAAGGTTTTACTTCAGTGCACTTGTCTCTACTATCTACCAAGGCAACACCTACCGTTTGGAACGCTCCTAACTTCTTGGCTATTCCTTCGGTGTCACCCCAGGCCTCGGACTCGTTGATATCTGCAGCATCTTCATCGGGGCATACGACAGCAGTCAGTTTCTTCCTTCTTGGACACTCCTGGTGATAATGTCCAACCTCGTGGCACGTGAAACATGAGTTTGGAGGACGCTTCGGCTTCTGGCATGGCTTTGATAATGGCCAAACTGGGAGCAATTAAAACATCGTATTTGATCGGCAGCAACATCGGGACCTCGAAAAGCAGTTGTGGCTGCGGCAGCAGCATTACTTTTCGGCCTTGTAATCGGTATGACAAACGGAAGGACTTTCAGCTGAGCACTACGGACACGTCTCTTATCGTACCTATCCACCAACGACTTCAGTTGTCTAATGGTGGTGGCTCCCAATTTCCTGCATTTCGATAATGTATCTCTTCACTGATTCGGTCGGCTTCAGTTTTCGTGACTTCAGCTGCTCGAACACCTCGTTTATCGTATAGACACGACCAAACTCTTCAATGAGTGCCTGCTTCAAGCTGGCGTAAGTGTATGCGACGGTCGTCCTCAGAAACATCTTTGCGGCGCCCTTCAATATGCGCCGCACACTGATGAATTTGTCACGTTCACTACAGCCAAACACCTCGAGTGCATCTTCTACGTCGGTGGCGAAGGTTTCTGTTGGATGGGTAAATGACTGACCAAGGAGGAAAGGCCACAGCCCCTCCCCTTGAGTGAGTCGTGACAGCCCAGAAATCTCGGAGATCGGGTGCCTGCCCAGCTTGGACTGAGTAGACACCGGACTCAGAAAGGAAACCTGAGGAGCAGATGGTTCTGGTAAAGAACCGCTGTTCCTAAAACCGTCATTCGTGGTGAAGAACCACATCCTGCACGAGGTGCCACTGCTTTCGACTAAATATGACGGATCTAGTGCAGAAAACTCGATAAAAACCCGTAATCCCGGGTAAGAACAACCGTGCCCATGGGATGTATGGCACAATGTTATGGTGTCTTTTAACGGTGAACTCTAGATACCTGGGGATCTCTAGTTTCAATTTAATTCCCCTTCTCTGTATACAGGGGGCGAGTACAGAGCGACTTCTTCTTCCCCCTTACTCGTGGGTCCAAAATTAATTCAAACAACAAAAAAACAAACAAAGGGACTGGTGCAAATGAATCGGGCACCAAGAACTTCATAAAAACCGATTCTCAGACGACGACAATGACATTGACAAAGATGACGGAGGAGGAAGAAAGTTTTCTACTCCAGGAACCGTCAACCAGTAGGGTAGTTTCGGCTGGGGGAAGCGTAGGAACGGTCGATCTCATTCTTGAGAAACTTTTCCTCGAAGAGGACGATAATCGCTCCATCGCCAGCTCATCCAAATTCTCAGTATCGTCTACTGCATCGTTGAGGAAAAAGCTAATCAACTGCGAAAATACGATCAGTAAGCTGAGGAAAAAGCATACCCTAGAGGACAGGGAAAAACGACGGCTCCAAAACGCTCTTGACTTTCTGGAAGGCCAGTCTTTGGACTGTGACAAGCCTCGTGCTGGCTCGCCACCGAAGACAGCCTTCCCCGAAGCTTTGAGTGAGGGTGCACTCATGCGACCACCAATGCCTGTGATATGCCATAGCCTATCGGGGCACGGGTCTGTCGCATCTGAACCCGCCAAGGAAGCAGACGAGGTGAAAAACGTTTCCCCGGGAGAGGCCAACTCGACGCTTGACAGTCTACGTACAGTTGTCGATAAGCCAAACATACCTGCTACGGAGGTAAACCCGGCGATTGGCAAAAAGCAGCCCGACCCAGCAAAGCAGCGCAGGAATGCGCGCCGACTGATTAATTGGTTAAAAAACCGTGACCCTAGCTCCTTCACGGAGAGGGAAGCGGAACAGCTAGCTAGGGCTCGGGAGACTATTTAGTCAACCGAGGCAGCGTGGCGCAGCAGCCTTAAAGATAGAACGCAGAACCGGACAGGTACAGGGAGTCTGATTTGACCAAGGGAGAAATGCCAACCGCCTTTCGCCTGGAGTAGGTCAGAACCCGAAAATCCACGTGCCGATCCAGTAAAGGATACGTCCCAAACTGGTAAGGAACGTGGCTCCAAGAAGGTTCTGCAAAAAAGTAGGTTAGGGCCTAGCTCTACTACTGCAGGCCTCTGAAGGGGCTAGCGTGAGACTGACTGCAGCAAGGACGAAATGCCATCTGCCTTTCTCCTCGACTGCGGCTGGTCCAAATCGCTCGGTAGCTGCCCCAATCAAGGATTCGTCCGAACCTGAGGGAGCTCCTGGTTGCTCCAAAAGAGGTCGGCATGACAACACACTCTCCCCGGGTGTAGGCAGGTAGGCGAAAAACCCGAAATACGCGGAAAAGGTCAAGAAGGGTCTTCGTGTCGCAATTATCGACCTTGGAAATCCAAAGCGAAGACTCACCGAAGACCAATGGAAATTGATCGAACTAAGGATCCTGGACGGCGTCAACGACGCTATCCTGAAGGCTGATGGCACAGTCCCTCTCTTTGGGCAGCTAACTACCTTCAAAGGATTCAAAATCATGGAATGCGACAACAACAACACCCTTGATTGGTTGAAGAATTTCGTCGTTAACACAGACGCACCATGGTCTAACGCTGACCTTCGCGTCGTTGACAGGAAAGAAATTCTCAATATTACAAGACCAAAAGGACGCATTCTCATTCAAGGACCTTACTTGCCCGTGGAAAGAATTGAACGCAACCTGCAGTTCCTTAACCCGGAATTGCAAAGCAAGGAGTGGAAAGTTCTAGAAACGGGGGAACATACCGAGAATGGCATGGAAGTAACTATACTTCTTCTTCTACGCACCCAGCAGTTTAAGGTTCGCGTAGGCATAACGCGCTGCAAGCTACGGCTACTGGCGGCAACCCACAAGAAGGACAAGAAAGGAGAAGCTGGCCGTCATGAAGATAGGACAAATCAATCTTCACCACAGTAAGGCGGCCAGCGCCAATCTTGTTCTCCTCATGAGAACAAAAAGTATAGACGTCGTCCTGGTTCAAGAACCCTGGATCATCCCGGGTTAGATAAATGGGCTGAACTATAAGGATCTGGTCGTCTACAACACCAACACACCAGATCACAGTAAGAAACGCACATGTATTGTCGCTAGAAAACAGATTAATCTATTTCTCTTATCTAGCTACAGCAATACAGACCAGAGTAGTCATATGGGAGCGAGCAGGTAGAAGCCCGCTGATACTCGCGTCAATATATATGCCACACGACTCGACCGTCCGATCTAACCAGGCTGCTAGTTGAGAAAACTGAGCGTGGAAAATGGGATTTCATCCTAGGATGCGACGCCAACTCCCATCATGCTCAATGGGGTAGCACCGACACAAATGTGAGAGGTGAGTCCCTTTTTGAATTTATTATTGAACACAATATATTGATAGCCAATAGTGGCAATGAACCAACCTTCGTAACTAGGAATAGACGTGAGGTTCTAGATGTTAAACTCTGTACCAACTCACAAACTATGAATGTGCGAGAATGGAAAGTTTCTACAGAAGCATCCTTTTCAGACCACAGGATTATAGAGTTCCTAATCGACGAGAAAGTAGACCCAATAAGGAAATTCAGGAATACCAGATTGACAAACTGGGATGTATTCCTCAAAGAAGTAGGAAAAAATAGTAGGAAACTTGAACGACAGATACTGGTCACACCAGAGGAAATCGACGCGCTTACAGAATGCTTAAACAAAAATTCTGACAAATGCGTACGATAAAGCCTGTCCTTTATGGACAATAAAGAATACAAAGCATCCACCATGGTGGACAAAGGACTTGTCTAAAATTAGGACAAAAACTAGAGCTCTATTTAATGCGGCGAAAGCCTCCAATTCCCCAACGGACTGGGACCTGTACAAGGCCAGTCATAGGAAATTCAAGAGCTCCATAGTAAGTGCTAAACGCACGGCTTGGCATACATTCTGTAGTAACATTGAGAGCACAACGGAATCTGCCAGGCTTAGGAAAATTCTGTCCAAACAACCCTGTGTTCCAGGTTTTATTAAGGACACACAGACCTGCACAGAAACCCTCGAGCTCTTATTACAGACTTACTTTCCAGGGTGTACCCCGAGTCTAGGTAATAACTTAGAGGCGGATATTACTCCTACAACTGTTTCAGTGGTTCCAGAAGGAGTAATAGCCGATGAAAAGCTTAACTGGGCAATTGATACAATATCTCCCTTAAAATCATCTGGGAGAGATGGGATTTTTCCTATTATGTTCCAGAAGGCAAAGACCGTCATCATACCGATTCTCAAACGACATTTTGCACGAAGTCTGGAGTGCGGCTACATTCCTAAAGCCTGGCGGGAAGTGAAGGTGGTACTCATTCCCAAGGCAGGAAAACCCAGCCACATCTATGCCAATGACTTCAGACCGATAAGTCTGACATCTTTCATCCTAAAAACGTTTGAAAAGCTACTGAACATAAATATTCGCAGTCGACTCGACTATAGCGCGATCTCCTCCGCCCAACACGCTTACATTAAAGGCAAAGGAGTGGAAACTGCGCTACACGACGTCGTCAGCACTATAGAAAAGTTTCTCAAGGACAAATAATATACACTCGCAGCGTTTTTAGACATTGAAGGAGCATTCAACAATGTGGAAACGCGAGCAGTGGAAAGAGCATTGCAGAACTCCAATGTCGATCAGTCTCGCACTAAGGTGATTATGAGCCTGCTCAATGGAAGGTACATCAATGCAACACTAGGCGATAATGACCTAAGAGTCGTGGCGTCCAGAGGCACACCACAAGGTGGAGTCATATCCCCCTTACTTTCGGTCCTTGTTGTCAACGAAATACTCCTAAAGTTCAAAAACAGAGGGGTCAAAGCAATTGCATACGCGGATGACGTAGTACTGCTTGCGACAGGAAAATTCCTATTAGCTCTGAGCGAACTGTTAGAAAACTCCCTGCGGACACTCACTACGTGGACAAGACAATGCGGTCTTGGGATCAATCCACAAAAGACTGAAATGGTGTTGTTCACTAATAAAAGAAGAATACCAGAATTCAAACCACCAGAAATTGAGGGAATACCCTTGAAGGTGGCGGAGAGTGCGAAATATCTAGGAATTATCCTCGACAGGAAGCTGAGTTGGAAGCCAAATGTTGATGACAGAGTTAGGAAAGTGGCCAACGCTTTCTACGCATGCAACCATATCTTCGGCAAAAAATGGGGTCCAAACCCAAAAATAATTCTGTGGATGTATACGGCAGTTGTGCGACCAATACTCACATACGGCAGCCTAGTCTGGTGGCAAGCCACAGACAAGGCAACCAATCTCAAGGTGATGGCAAAAATACAAGACATGTATAGGGACAACCAGTGCAATGAGAACAACCCCATCCGCTGACTTGGAAGCAATGCTCAATCTGCCACCATTGGATCTATACATGCAGGAATCGGCTGCAAAAAGTGCCTTGAGGATCAGCCAAACAAACAGCTGGAACCCGACTCATTTCGGACATGCACTGATTCTGAACATGTACATAGGGAACAACGTCATATCTGACTACATGTCTCCTTACTTAGATTTCGAAAAACCATTCTCTTGTTCATTTCCGAGCAAGGAGGAATGGTACGCAAACGAACCCATGAAAAGGAAATCGATATCCATCTTTACAGACGGATCTAAGATGGACTGTGGAACGGGTGCTGGACTATTCTCAGAGGAACTACACATTAACAGATCGATTAGATTACCTGATCACTGTAGTGTATTCCAAGCAGAAGTCTTAGCAATCACTGAAGTCGCAAGCATGGTATCAATGATGGAGATACCACACAATGATATTACCATTTTTATTGATAGTCAGGCGGCCATTAAAGCGGTGTCAGCTACAGAAATAAAGTCCTTGCTTGTTCGTCGTTGCCGCGAGGAGCTCAAAGCTCTTGGCACAAAGCACAAAACGAGTCTCTGCTGGGTCCCTGGACACAAGGACATATCCGGCAACGAGCGAGCCGACGAACTGGCAAGAAAGGGGTCCGCGATGGACCATGAACAGACACTTCAGTCGGTTAAACCAATACTCTGTAACCTCAGAGAAAGAGTGGAATACAAAACACGAATGAAAGCCAATAACAGGTGGTTGTCACTTACCACTTGTGATATAACTCGCAAGCTGTGGCCAAAATACAATAAGGGCCGAACCAACAAACTTTTACGTTACGACAGGACATCGCTGTCAAAGTTGATCGGTACTCTTACTGGCCACAACCTGCTAAGGAATCACACAATGAAACTAAATTTCAAGGATGACGACATTTGTAAAGGCTGCGGTGATGACGAAACCCATGAGGACACACCTCACTTTCCCTGTCACTGTCCAAGCCTGTGTCACCTGAGGAACAGAACACTTGGAAGATACTTCTTCCAAGACATTCAAGAACTTTCTGATGTCTCACTATCAAATCTTTACAGGTTTATATGGACATCCAAATGGCTGGACAAACTGGAGTAGGAAGAAAACCAAGGACGAAGGACCAAGGCCAAAACAGCGAGGCCAACACTCCCAACAAAGGGTATCACAATGGGACCACATGGACCTAAGTGTGGTGTAACAGATTCGCTCTGTTCCATCAGCCCGTAAACCTAACCTAACCTATCTTCTACGTCGTCAAACCACTTCCGAACGTCGTATGTACCATCCCCACTAAATGGGTTCACCATGGCCTCAAATGCGGCAAAATCGTACTTCTTGGACTCGGCTATATCCAGTTCCTCCATCATAAACTGCAGTTCCTTCCGCTTCCTGAGGAGCAACATCTCCTTCTCCAATTGAACTATCTGCGCATCTACGTCAGGCACTACATTTTCTGGGCGTCGGTTCTCAGCGTTTTCTGAGCAGCGGCTGTTTTTGTCTTCATTGTTATCTTCTTGGACTCGGGCGTCGCACATTGGGCAGAATGCCCCAAAATGTGGCATCAAATCAGCCGTTAGAGCTAAGAACCTGAAATTTTGCACGATAGCTTCGGTGACCATTCCCAACATTTTTTCAAAGCCGCCCACTCGACACGCCCACTAAAATGCCCACTTTTCAGAAATGTGCCTATTTTACAATATGTATTTAAAACTTAAAAAAGATTTATTAAAGATCTAATTTTTGTCCACTACACTTACCTTGCACACCCACTTTAAGGCCCCCTTTTATCGTGAAGAAAAACAAATTAATAAAACGAATCTTAAATTTTGCATTGGTATTTATTATTGAGACTTATAATTAAACAAATTGCCCATTAAATACAAAATCAAACCAAAAAATTGTATTGCATCCTTAGAAATTATCACTGTCATCACTGTCATCATCATTGTCATCATCATTATCATCAGACTCAAGAAGAGTGTTTGATTCCTGGACACTTGGGGGCTTTAGCAAGTTGACTGCTTCTTTGGGAAGAGGCTGGCATTTTCGTCTATGTAATTTTTGGATGTTATAATGGGATCCGAGCTCAGTAAAAAGAAATTAAATACGTCTTTATTGGTTTTTTCACAACTTGAAATCTTTGTTGCGCGCTTCTTGCGCTTCCTCCGAAAGTTAGCCGATCGGCAACAGTGCAGATGATATAATTTCTGGCCCATGAATAAAATATTTATGTAAAGTTGAAGGCATATGATACCAGGGATATTTACTGACGAAGCATCTTGCTGTGTCATGTGCGAATTCGCTGAACTTGTATACATCAATATCACGGGTTGGGGTCAAAATTCTGCCGAGGTCAAAATTCTGCTTTCAAAATTCTGCTTTTCAGAATTATTTTTTTCAAAATTCTGCTTTTCAAAATTCCGCTTTACAAAATTCTGCAATAAAAAAAAGGTTTGGAAAATGTTTAAAAGCGCGCGCTTTTTTGTAATACAATTTTGTAAAACAATCTACCTACCTACTCACTTGTTATAGAAGAAGAGGTAAAATTAGTTTTCTTAAGACATTATCAACAAATATTGTTCTCTCTGGCTTTGTTTAGTTTCTTAACCCTTTCCTTCAAAAATTATTTATGTGTCGGTAAAAAATTATCTTTGACGTTTTTAGGGATATTATGGGCATCCTTAATATAACTGTATCATTTTCTTTTTAGTGGGAGTCATCGGGGGGGCGTGGCTAAATGTAGCCATATGGCTACATTGGGGGGTTAACCACAAAATCAAAACACTTTTTCCTTTAAATGCTTTATTAATATTAACGAAAAATACATAAAATTTTCAAAAAAACATAAGAAACATAAACAAAATGCTACACTCTAAATTATTATAGCAACTATATGTATATTCAGACTTGTTACTTTTGTATTCAGACTTGTCAGGTACGTACCTATGTATATTAAAAAATTAAATGTTTTTCAAGGTACACAACATAAATATAAATGAATTCATACCTCATAAAAAATTACATTTAAAGATAGTTTGAATGAAATGTTAAATAACCAATAACGAAAATCTTAACTAAGGAACATATTTTTCAGTCTTTGTTGTGAAATTTTAAAAAGCAATTTTTGTTTTGTGTAAGACATAAGGCAACATTACATTTTTGACATTTTGGCCGTGAAATCGAGGTCCTATCATTGCAGTTCTTACATCTTTCTTTATTTTTGATAGAAATCGGCCAATGGCGAATGCCATCGTATTGTATATCCGAAATTGGCCTCTATGTGATTTGCTTTCGTCTTTTGATTGAAACAGAAACGGGTGAAGAAGTGGCGCTTGCACTACTTGAACTTGGTCTACCTCTTTTTTTCTATCAACAAGGTGTCCAACATGTAACATTCCGTTCGCGATTTGTGTTTTGAATTTGACAAAGTTGATCTTGCTTGGACATTTATTTGATGGCAATGCCTTTTGTATAAAATCCATCCATTGACACAAGCAACATCGAGTAAGTGGAAAAATATTCTAAAATAGAAACGTTTCGTCCCAATTTTGGACCTATATAAGGCAACCATCATGTCACTTAAGTCCACTCCTCCCATATACTTATCATATACCGAAATTAATCTTGGTCTTGGAACGTCAATAAACTTTTTTTCCTTTAGGGACCAACGACGTACGAGTTCAACAGGAAGTGCACCATAAAGGGACGATGCTACCCATACCTGTTTATTGTCATTCCATTTAAGAGCGAAGATATTATTGTTCTTTTCTAATCTAAAATCATATGACCCTCTACCCATTTTTTTAAGCTCAACTTCCGTCAAAAATTCACATTTTGGTAGACGATTTTGACGAACAGTTCCCGTTGCCAAAATGCCAATTTTTTTCAATTCACAAAGCAATTGATAAGACGTAGACCAATTATCTGTGAATACATACTTTAAAATTTGCGTGCTTTGGTAAACTTTGACACAGTCTAATCACGACATCTCCACTAATTCCTAATTTAGTTGTTACAAGTTCAGTTGACTTTCCTGTATAAATCTCAAAATTATACAAAAAGCCGCTCAATCCCGCTCTGGCAAACATTTTGATTCCCCATTTGTGTGGTTTATTGCGTATATACTCGTATTATTTTATGCTATTTCTGCACTTTGTCGGAATCAACACTTCATCAATAGACCGATAAGTCTGACATCTTTCATCCTAAAAACGTTTGAAAAGCTACTGAACATAAATATTCGCAGTCGACTCGACTATAGCGCGATCTCCTCCGCCCAACACGCTTACATTAAAGGCAAAGGAGTGGAAACTGCGCTACACGACGTCGTCAGCACTATAGAAAAGTTTCTCAAGGACAAATAATATACACTCGCAGCGTTTTTAGACATTGAAGGAGCATTCAACAATGTGGAAACGCGAGCAGTGGAAAGAGCATTGCAGAACTCCAATGTCGATCAGTCTCGCACTAAGGTGATTATGAGCCTGCTCAATGGAAGGTACATCAATGCAACACTAGGCGATAATGACCTAAGAGTCGTGGCGTCCAGAGGCACACCACAAGGTGGAGTCATATCCCCCTTACTTTCGGTCCTTGTTGTCAACGAAATACTCCTAAAGTTCAAAAACAGAGGGGTCAAAGCAATTGCATACGCGGATGACGTAGTACTGCTTGCGACAGGAAAATTCCTATCAGCTCTGAGCGAACTGTAAGAAAACTCCCTGCGGACACTCACTACGTGGACAAGACAATGCGGTCTTGGGATCAATCCACAAAAGACTGAAATGGTGTTGTTCACTAATAAAAGAAGAATACCAGAATTCAAACCACCAGAAATTGAGGGAATACCCTTGAAGGTGGCGGAGAGTGCGAAATATCTAGGAATTATCCTCGACAGGAAGCTGAGTTGGAAGCCAAATGTTGATGACAGAGTTAGGAAAGTGGCCAACGCTTTCTACGCATGCAACCATATCTTCGGCAAAAAATGGGGTCCAAACCCAAAAATAATTCTGTGGATGTATACGGCAGTTGTGCGACCAATACTCACATACGGCAGCCTAGTCTGGTGGCAAGCCACAGACAAGGCAACCAATCTCAAGGTGATGGCAAAAATACAAGACATGTATAGGGACAACCAGTGCAATGAGAACAACCCCATCCGCTGACTTGGAAGCAATGCTCAATCTGCCACCATTGGATCTATACATGCAGGAATCGGCTGCAAAAAGTGCCTTGAGGATCAGCCAAACAAACAGCTGGAACCCGACTCATTTCGGACATGCACTGATTCTGAACATGTACATAGGGAACAACGTCATATCTGACTACATGTCTCCTTACTTAGATTTCGAAAAACCATTCTCTTGTTCATTTCCGAGCAAGGAGGAATGGTACCCAAACGAACCCATGAAAAGGAAATCGATATCCATCTTTACAGACGGATCTAAGATGGACTGTGGAACGGGTGCTGGACTATTCTCAGAGGAACTACACATTAACAGATCGATTAGATTACCTGATCACTGTAGTGTATTCCAAGCAGAAGTCTTAGCAATCACTGAAGTCGCAAGCATGGTATCAATGATGGAGATACCACACAATGATATTACCATTTTTATTGATAGTCAGGCGGCCATTAAAGCGGTGTCAGCTACAGAAATAAAGTCCTTGCTTGTTCGTCGTTGCCGCGAGGAGCTCAAAGCTCTTGGCACAAAGCACAAAACGAGTCTCTGCTGGGTCCCTGGACACAAGGACATATCCGGCAACGAGCGAGCCGACGAACTGGCAAGAAAGGGGTCCGCGATGGACCATGAACAGACACTTCAGTCGGTTAAACCAATACTCTGTAACCTCAGAGAAAGAGTGGAATACAAAACACGAATGAAAGCCAATAACAGGTGGTTGTCACTTACCACTTGTGATATAACTCGCAAGCTGTGGCCAAAATACAATAAGGGCCGAACCAACAAACTTTTACGTTACGACAGGACATCGCTGTCAAAGTTGATCGGTACTCTTACTGGCCACAACCTGCTAAGGAATCACACAATGAAACTAAATTTCAAGGATGACGACATTTGTAAAGGCTGCGGTGATGACGAAACCCATGAGGACACACCTCACTTTCCCTGTCACTGTCCAAGCCTGTGTCACCTGAGGAACAGAACACTTGGAAGATACTTCTTCCAAGACATTCAAGAACTTTCTGATGTCTCACTATCAAATCTTTACAGGTTTATATGGACATCCAAATGGCTGGACAAACTGGAGTAGGAAGAAAACCAAGGACGAAGGACCAAGGCCAAAACAGCGAGGCCAACACTCCCAACAAAGGGTATCACAATGGGACCACATGGACCTAAGTGTGGTGTAACAGATTCGCTCTGTTCCATCAGCCCGTAAACCTAACCTAACCTATCTTCTACGTCGTCAAACCACTTCCGAACGTCGTATGTACCATCCCCACTAAATGGGTTCACCATGGCCTCAAATGCGGCAAAATTGTACTTCTTGGACTCGGCTATATCCAGTTCCTCCATCATAAACTGCAGTTCCTTCCGCTTCCTGAGGAGCAACATCTCCTTCTCCAATTGAACTATCTGCGCATCTACGTCAGGCACTACATTTTCTGGGCGTCGGTTCTCAGCGTTTTCTGAGCAGCGGCTGTTTTTGTCTTCATTGTTATCTTCTTGGACTCGGGCGTCGCACATTGGGCAGAATGCCCCAAAATGTGGCATCAAATCAGCCGTTAGAGCTAAGAACCTGAAATTTTGCACGATAGCTTCGGTGACCATTCCCAACATTTTTTCAAAGCCGCCCACTCGACACGCCCACTAAAATGCCCACTTTTCAGAAATGTGCCTATTTTACAATATGTATTTAAAACTTAAAAAAGATTTATTAAAGATCTAATTTTTGTCCACTACACTTACCTTGCACACCCACTTTAAGGCCCCCTTTTATCGTGAAGAAAAACAAATTAATAAAACGAATCTTAAATTTTGCATTGGTATTTATTATTGAGACTTATAATTAAACAAATTGCCCATTAAATACAAAATCAAACCAAAAAATTGTATTGCATCCTTAGAAATTATCACTGTCATCACTGTCATCATCATTGTCATCATCATTATCATCAGACTCAAGAAGAGTGTTTGATTCCTGGACACTTGGGGGCTTTAGCAAGTTGACTGCTTCTTTGGGAAGAGGCTGGCATTTTCGTCTATGTAATTTTTGGATGTTATAATGGGATCCGAGCTCAGTAAAAAGAAATTAAATACGTCTTTATTGGTTTTTTCACAACTTGAAATCTTTGTTGCGCGCTTCTTGCGCTTCCTCCGAAAGTTAGCCGATCGGCAACAGTGCAGATGATATAATTTCTGGCCCATGAATAAAATATTTATGTAAAGTTGAAGGCATATGATACCAGGGATATTTACTGACGAAGCATCTTGCTGTGTCATGTGCGAATTCGCTGAACTTGTATACATCAATATCACGGGTTGGGGTCAAAATTCTGCCGAGGTCAAAATTCTGCTTTCAAAATTCTGTTTTACAAAATTCTGCTTTCAAAATTCTGCTTTTCAGAATTATTTTTTTCAAAATTCTGCTTTTCAAAATTCCGCTTTACAAAATTCTGCAATAAAAAAAAGGTTTGGAAAATGTTTAAAAGCGCGCGCTTTTTTGTAATACAATTTTGTAAAACAATCTACCTACCTACTCACTTGTTATAGAAGAAGAGGTAAAATTAGTTTTCTTAAGACATTATCAACAAATATTGTTCTCTCTGGCTTTGTTTAGTTTCTTAACCCTTTCCTTCAAAAATTATTTATGTGTCGGTAAAAAATTATCTTTGACGTTTTTAGGGATATTATGGGCATCCTTAATATAACTGTATCATTTTCTTTTTAGTGGGAGTCATCGGGGGGGCGTGGCTAAATGTAGCCATATGGCTACATTGGGGGGTTAACCACAAAATCAAAACACTTTTTCCTTTAAATGCTTTATTAATATTAACGAAAAATACATAAAATTTTCAAAAAAACATAAGAAACATAAACAAAATGCTACACTCTAAATTATTATAGCAACTATATGTATATTCAGACTTGTTACTTTTGTATTCAGACTTGTCAGGTACGTACCTATGTATATTAAAAAATTAAATGTTTTTCAAGGTACACAACATAAATATAAATGAATTCATACCTCATAAAAAATTACATTTAAAGATAGTTTGAATGAAATGTTAAATAACCAATAACGAAAATCTTAACTAAGGAACATATTTTTCAGTCTTTGTTGTGAAATTTTAAAAAGCAATTTTTGTTTTGTGTAAGACATAAGGCAACATTACATTTTTGACATTTTGGCCGTGAAATCGAGGTCCTATCATTGCAGTTCTTACATCTTTCTTTATTTTTGATAGAAATCGGCCAATGGCGAATGCCATCGTATTGTATATCCGAAATTGGCCTCTATGTGATTTGCTTTCGTCTTTTGATTGAAACAGAAACGGG
Organism: Portevinia maculata; assembly: GCA_949715645.1. Lineage (NCBI taxonomy): Eukaryota > Metazoa > Arthropoda > Insecta > Diptera > Syrphidae > Portevinia > Portevinia maculata. The sequence continues at coordinate 181,179,972 of OX454526.1, forward strand.
TGAAGAAGTGGCGCTTGCACTACTTGAACTTGGTCTACCTCTTTTTTTCTATCAACAAGGTGTCCAACATGTAACATTCCGTTCGCGATTTGTGTTTTGAATTTGACAAAGTTGATCTTGCTTGGACATTTATTTGATGGCAATGCCTTTTGTATAAAATCCATCCATTGACACAAGCAACATCGAGTAAGTGGAAAAATATTCTAAAATAGAAACGTTTCGTCCCAATTTTGGACCTATATAAGGCAACCATCATGTCACTTAAGTCCACTCCTCCCATATACTTATCATATACCGAAATTAATCTTGGTCTTGGAACGTCAATAAACTTTTTTTCCTTTAGGGACCAACGACGTACGAGTTCAACAGGAAGTGCACCATAAAGGGACGATGCTACCCATACCTGTTTATTGTCATTCCATTTAAGAGCGAAGATATTATTGTTCTTTTCTAATCTAAAATCATATGACCCTCTACCCATTTTTTTAAGCTCAACTTCCGTCAAAAATTCACATTTTGGTAGACGATTTTGACGAACAGTTCCCGTTGCCAAAATGCCAATTTTTTTCAATTCACAAAGCAATTGATAAGACGTAGACCAATTATCTGTGAATACATACTTTAAAATTTGCGTGCTTTGGTAAACTTTGACACAGTCTAATCACGACATCTCCACTAATTCCTAATTTAGTTGTTACAAGTTCAGTTGACTTTCCTGTATAAATCTCAAAATTATACAAAAAGCCGCTCAATCCCGCTCTGGCAAACATTTTGATTCCCCATTTGTGTGGTTTATTGCGTATATACTCGTATTATTTTATGCTATTTCTGCACTTTGTCGGAATCAACACTTCATCAATAGAATTCATTTCTTCTGGGTCGACTTTTAGGAAGTTTGCTCGTATTTTATCCAGAAAAGGACGAATTTTAAAAACTTTGTCGTATTGCTCATCTGTGCGATCTTTCATTTTAGAATTATCATTTAAATGCAAGTTTTTCTTTAGGAAATCAAATCTATTACGTGGCATTATATCCGCTATTGGTGAAATTCTTGTTGAATTTGCCCAATACATTGGATATTGGGGCAAATGTACAATGCTTGCCATAAAATTCATACCAAGGAACTTGCACATTTCACTATAATTAGTATTGAGTGGTTTGTCAATATCATTTTGAACGGAATAAAGGTTACTTTGGTTAACAATGTCCTGGATAATAGAGTCATCAACGAAAAGTTTATAATATTGAAAAGGAGTTAACTCTGTATAAGCGGGAGAAGAAAAACTATAATTGCATTGACTTGCAACTTCATCAATCTCTACATTTCGCCATTGAGTTCCTTATTTACATCCTTGCTGCAAGTATCTGTCGATGAATTGGGTTCTGGATTTGCCATCATGTCAACTATTTCGATGGTACTCTCATCTTCAATAATTGTAAGAGCAATTATTACTGACCGTACACAACATATAAATAAAAAATATAAGACCCACCAATTTCTTCGAGAAACTGAATATCCTCAACTGGAATGTTCTCGCATTGCTTTTCAATATATTCGACTAGCATTTCAGTTTCGTCATCCATTTCTTCTTCTTCTTCCGAGCAATCACCTTCTAAAATTTTACAGATTTCTATCTCAAAGCCTCGCAAATTTCGTTTACTTGACATCTTGATCTATATTCAATGGAAATAAGTATATGTACAAAACTAAACAAAGCAGTACTTTTTAATTACTTACTTTCTTTTCAATTTTGACGGGAACAGATTTTATATATAATGGCCAATGAGTCAAAAGGGATCCTAGTCAAAAAACATAATCATTGCTCAAAGCAAAAAGCTTTTAATGGATTAAAAAGTATATTATTTACTCCACATATTGGATCTGACCTTGGAAGTTGACGTTCATTGTCATGGACATGCAAATTTCTCCTTCTGTATATCTTCAAATCTGTTCACTGTCATTATTTGTGAAATGTTATATACATTTACAATCTTCGTTACTTTTTCTGGATTGTAATGCAATTGTCGTGCACCAAGAAGACAGCGAAAACGATTTTTCAAGACTCCAATCGTCCTTTCAAGTATGTTTCTAGCTCTTCCATGAGTACCATTAAATGTGCTCTCAGACGTTTCTTCTTGGGCAGATCTAAACGGGGTCATTAAATATGACTCAAGTGAATATATATAGATTTTTTAAGGTTGATTTTTTGTTTATTCCTTAATCCTCATACCTTACCTAGTAGCCAAGTGTTTCTTTCCCAACTTTCAAATTTCTCTCGCAGATGTTGTCGCATTTCGCTAAGGTTCCATATGACAGCATCATGACTGGCTCCAGGAGTTACGTGTTTAACTTTACTCAAAATAAAAAACACGTTATAAATTTGATTTACTTATACACTTTGGGTTCTTTATTTAACAATGTTTTTTCTAAGACTGCTTTTAGTTTGAACTTAACTTAAAAGGAAACCTCTTACGTTTTCTATGTCCAAGTGCAAAACACCTGCACTTGTTTACGTGCATGCACTTGCAAGCAAAAACAAGGCGCACGGCTCCCGAAAGCATCAAGTGCAAAACATCTGCGCTTGTCTGATTCCGTTGGTCCGCCTAAGTGCAAAACATCTGCGCTTATTTTGTATAAATGCACTTGCTCCATTTCAAGTGCAAAACATCTGCGTGTTGTTTACCAGATTTCAGCAAGTGCAAAACACCTGCATGTTGTTTACTACTTTTGGCAAGTGCAAAAAATCTGCATTTGTTTTGTGTAATGCCGTTGACTATTTCAAGGACAAAGCATCTGATAATATTATGTTTAAGTGCAACCATATGGGTTTGCACGTAACTCGTCCCCCCGAAAAAAATAATGAACTGAGTAAATGAAGTTCATTAAAGATTTGAAACTAAATGCTAAATGCATTCAAGGTTTTGTACAATATTTTAAGATTAAGGATTTTATAATATTAGATAGCATTCACTTGCTTTATATACATACATATGTAGCTTTATATTAATTTAGAGTAAATATGCATGTAACTATTTACTTATATTTATTTGTGGGTATACATTTTTTCTCTTATTTTTGAATGCACATAAATATATGTGAATGCATCCATATAAACATATAAATGATTTAAATGATATAGACTTACATAATTAGGCTTACATTAATTTAAATTATAGGTACTAGATGAAGTAAAAGTACGTATTCTAAGAATTATAAAGTTATTTTAACAGTTATAAAGGTATAGTATATATATAGAAAAAATGTGAGGCCTAAACTTATCTTTATAGCTAAATGTTTTTTTTTTTTTTTTTTTTATAACATTAATTTTAATTTTAATTTATCATTATATTTTTCTTGGTACAAAGTGTTTATTTTTTTTTTGTGACAATTAAGAGGAAATTAGATTACCTACTGTTTTTTTTTTTTTTTTTATATCTTTGGGAGTAATCTCTTCCTGTGAGTTTTTTATCAAATTGTATATATTCGATAGGATTCTGATGTTTATAACTTCTTTTTACAACTTGCCTATCACGTTTAAATCCGCTTTTGTCTTCAAAATAAGTTTTGTCTTTTCTTTTAACATCTTTTATTACATATCGCGGTAAGTATTTAATATTGTGAAAGCCTAAATTCTTAACTAATTCGCGATCTCTATACTGTGGTGTATCTACTCGTGCGTTGTTAATTTTGTTAATTTTCTTTTCTTTATTTGAATGGACTCTTTGTTTCAGTTCGTTCCATTGTGATTCGTTTAAAGTAGAATGAAGAAGATCGTTTGGTTTGTATTTTGTTGTTGAATGAAAAGTGTCATTGTACAATTCGACTGCTTTTAATGTTAGCAACTTATCATTAGTATCTTTATTTTCTTTACTAAGCTTCAATAATCTAATATGTTCGTTTAATGTTAAATGAAATCTTTCTATTACTGAATTACCTGTGTGTGTATTTGGGGATGTAAAATGGTATAGTATGTATTCTTTTCTTAGGAAATCCTTTCTTTCAGAATATCAACTATTGTTATAGAGTTTCTGTCGGTTATGGGGTGAATAGACACATGTTTAGTCAGTTTATCAATGCATGTTAGAAACATAGTATTTTTATTTAAAAACCATATATTTATATGTAATATTTCGTTTGGTTTGTTGGGAGTCTCGGATATCATTAATTTTGGTTTAATTGGGTTTCTGTCATATTTGCACATGTTGCACAAAATACAGTTATTTATGTATTTATGTATTTCTAGTCTAAGATTTGGATAGTAGTATACATTTTTAATTTCAAAATAGGTTTCTTCAATTCCTCTATGATTTTTGTTCAGATGAGTTTTTTCAATTATTTCTAATAATTTTTCTTTGCAGGTAATGTCTTGTAAAATATTGGTACATCTAAGAATCTTCATATCCGGTGAATTTGAAAAAAACTTCACTATTGTTTTTTGGAATTCTATAAACGTACGATCATCCTTGCAATAGACTCCAACGGTTCCCTTTATTGGAAAAATTTCTTTAAGGACCTTTAAAATAAATTCTTCAGTATAGTTAATCACAGTTATAATTGTCCTCCTTTTCTTTTTGTATAAAAATTTGTTGGTATGTTTGTTTGCATGTTTTTTCTCTAATAAAATCTGGTTTTTGTATACATTTAATGGCGTTTCTGTAATAAAAATATGGTCGTTTTGATTTTCAATACCGCTGTGTATTGTTGCCAGTAGTACAATGGAACGTTACCGAGTCTGAGTGCTCTGGGATTTGGATTTCCTTTTTCCAAAAAAAAAAAAAAAAAAAAAAAAAAAAAAAAGGATTGTTGCCAAATCGGATCTGATTTCATCATTTTCCATATAATTTGTTTCTAAACGACCTAAGAAATCGGCTACATTGTTTTCTTTACCTTTAATGTATTCAATATCAAAGTCGTATTCATTCAGCTTGATTTTCCAGCGTTGTAGTTTGGAATTTGGTTCTTTCAAGGAATGCAACCAGACCAGTGGTCGGTGATCAGTCTGTACTATGAATTTACGCCCGAACAGGTATGGTCTAAAGTACTTAGTGGCCCATACTATACAGAGAAGTTCCTTTCCTACAGTGCTGTAATGAATTTCATGACGATTTAACGTTCTTGAAGCGAATGCAATGGGATGTTGGTTTTGGGAGAGAACTGCTCCCAAAGCTGAGTTGCTAGCATCGGTTGTCAATGTAAATAAGTTTTCAAAGTTTGGATATGCCAAAACCGGACAGGTACATATAAGTTCTTTAAGCTTGTTAAAAGACTCAATGTACTGACTGTTTTTTATATCAGCTTTATTACCTTTCTTAAGGCATTTTGTCATTGGGAGGGCTACTTTCGAGTAGTCCTTAATGAATTTCCTATAAAACCCAGTGACTCCTAGAAACGATTTTATTTGTTTTATAGTCTGGGGTACTTTTATCTGTTTAATCAACTCAATCTTATTATGATTGGGCTTTATACCTTCCGCAGAAATTATGTGTCCCAGGTATTCAGTTTCGCGCTTTAAATAGTTGCATTTATCGATTTGCACCTTAAGATTATGTTGAAGAAGCCTTTTAAAGACTTTGTTAAGGGAATCTATGTGTTCCTGAAGTGATGTTGAAAAAATAAGTATATCATCTAAATATACGACACAAATTCTATTAACAAAATCAGAAAGTACTTCGTTCATCATCCTTTGGAAAGACGCTGGGGCATTTTTCAATCCGAACGGCATTCGTGTAAACTCATAGTGCCCGCTCGCGGTTGAAAAGGCCGTTTTATGCCTGCCTTCTATACTCACAGGAATTTGGCGAAAACCTTTTGCAAGGTCAAGGGTTGAGAAATATTGAGCGTTACCTAATTTGGAAAATATATCTTCCATATTAGGGATTGGAAATCGATCATCGGTCGTTACGTCATTTAATTTTCTATAATCGACAACAATGCGCCATTTTTGCTGGCCTGAGTTATCTATTTTTTTTGGGACAACCCAAATTGGGGCACTGTATGGGCTGGTTGAATTTACAATAATCCCGGAACGAAGCATGTCTGCTATTTGTTTATCAACTTCAGCTTTGTGTGCCTCAGGATACCTATATGATTTTGAAAAGATAGGAATATCGTTTTTTGTTGGAATTTGATGGTTATATTTTACGACAGATGATAAATTTTCCCCTTCGATGTAAAAAACTTTATTAAACTTTCGAATGGTGGCTGTTAACGTCATTACTTCTTCTCCGTTAAGGTTATCGAGCTTCAACCTTTTTATAATACTGTCTATATCAGGCTTTTCAAAATGAATTTTATTTTGACTTATGGTATGAATCTCGTCCTGTGTAAATGGAGTTGGTAGATTGCTAAAGACTAGTGGAATTGTAGCATCTTTCGTAATAAGCTGTGAATTTTGAAAATCTATTTTTGATTCTAAGGGCTTTAAAATATTACATCCAATTATGCCATCAAAATCACTATATAATTCCGTTTCAAGCATTTCGATTTTTGCTAAAGGTCTGTTGAACTCTTTGAAGAGTGGGATCGTTATTTTTGTGTTAATACATGAATTCGAACTGATAGACTTAAGTATCAGTGGCTGTTCAAGTTCCGTTTTGTAAGAACTATGAAACATTCCTTTTTGTATAACCGATGTAGTTGCTCCAGAATCAATAAGCAATTTTAATGGACTTGACCTAGTTCTTACTATTATGCATGGAAGAGTTCTGAGGCGGTTGATTGAAAATTTTGGAACCGTGAGTCGTTGGAATGTTCAGTTTGGACATTTCCTTGAAAGTCACCTTTATGAGAGGTTTCTGTCTCTATGTGATCAACTTCCATATTAGAATTTCTACTTCTAAAAGATCCAGAACTCTGACCATTTTGTCTGATCCCTGAGTTGTTAGTCCTTTGATTTATACGAATTGAGTTGTTTGGATTATAGTAACCGGAATTAATTGTATTTGTATTTTGAGAGTTATGAGCCCTATTCTGTTGTAAATTTCGAACAATGTTTGAGATTCTTGGATAAGCTTGATTATTATTGTTTATTATATTTGGCTGTCCTGAATTTCTATTCATAGGTCTAAAGTGTTGTGGGTTAGTATATATGAAGTTCCTATTTATGTTGTAATTATGGTTAAACTGTTTAAAAAAATTATCTGTGTCAACGAGAATAGCTTTCGCTTCTGATAAATTCGATGGATTCCTAGCATGGAGAATTAGTTTTGGCTCACTATGTAACTTACTAATAAATAACTTTAAAACAATTTCCTCATTTTGATCGCTATTGAACCACGCAGGAATGTCTGAACTCAAAGAAGATTTTATATTCAACTTCGTCAAAAGATTTAAATTTTTTTCAAAGAATTCTTCAACCGAGTTTTCAAATTTTAGAACTTTTATTTCATTAACGATACTTTCGACACTTTCATTTACACCACAGTTAGATTTCAATATGGTCTTTATTAAAGGCCAATGAGTTGGATTTTTATTATTAATTAAAACCAAATTTGCTTTACCTTTAATTTTTTGTCGTATTTTTAAGTCTAAAAAGCCTCTTGAATTTTCATCTAAATTTTGCATCAACGTATAAACATAGTCTACTTGCTTAATAAATATATCTAGTTCTTCTGCCAATCCCGTGAAATCCGAAATCTCCCTTATAAATTCTAGTAAATTGAAGTTTGCCATACCTCTGCTTTTATTTAATTTGTCGTCGTTCCGAAAAGTTGATTTCCTTCTATGCTGCTGATTCCAACGATGCTTTATTCTCTGCTTCCACAAAGCGTAAGAGCTCACTTTACTTGTTGTCCAATATTTTCTTTTAGTTTATGTCTTTTAACTAATTAGTCTTTCAATTTTAATCACCAGTTTTTTGTTTGTATTTTATTTCTTTCTTTTTTCATTCAAAGTTAGATTTTAGTTTAAAATTCTCGTTTAGTGTTTGAAAAGTCCAACAATTTTACAGTCGTATATATTATTTGTATGATCATTATTAATTCGCCGAATATGTAGTATTATATTGGAATAAATTTCAATTACTATGCACTTTTTCGTTTGTAAATATATTTAATTTTTTTTTTTTTTTGGATTTCAGTGAAATTTCAATAACAAATGGTTTACAAAAACAATACATTACTGCATTAAATGCATCATCTTTTTTTTTCCCGACTGCGCCAGTTACGTGTTTAACTTTACTCAAAATAAAAACACGTTATAAATTTGATTTACTTATCCACTTTGGGTTCTTTATTTAACAATGTTTTTTCTAAGACTACTTTTAGTTTGAACTTAACTTAAAAGGAAACATCTCTCTAACGTTTTCTATGTCCAAGTGCAAAACACCTGCACTTGTTTACGTGCATGCACTTGCAAGCAAAAACAAGGCGCACGGCTCCCGAAAGCATCAAGTTCAAGTGCAAAACATCTGCGCTTGTCTGATTCCGTTGGTCCGCCTAAGTGCAAAACATCTGCGCTTATTTTGTATAAATGCACTTGCTCCATTTCAAGTGCAAAACATCTGCGTGTTGTTTACCAGATTTCGGCAAGTGCAAAACACCTGCATGTTGTTTACTACTTTTGGCAAGTGCAAAACATCTGCATAATTTAGTTGTTACAAGTTCAGTTGACTTTCCTGTATAAATCTCAAAATTATACAAAAAGCCGCTCAATCCCGCTCTGGCAAACATTTTGATTCCCCATTTGTGTGGTTTATTGCGTATATACTCGTATTATTTTATGCTATTTCTGCACTTTGTCGGAATCAACACTTCATCAATAGAATTCATTTCTTCTGGGTCGACTTTTAGGAAGTTTGCTCGTATTTTATCCAGAAAAGGACGAATTTTAAAAACTTTGTCGTATTGCTCATCTGTGCGATCTTTCATTTTAGAATTATCATTTAAATGCAAGTTTTTCTTTAGGAAATCAAATCTATTACGTGGCATTATATCCGCTATTGGTGAAATTCTTGTTGAATTTGCCCAATACATTGGATATTGGGGCAAATGTACAATGCTTGCCATAAAATTCATACCAAGGAACTTGCACATTTCACTATAATTAGTATTGAGTGGTTTGTCAATATCATTTTGAACGGAATAAAGGTTACTTTGGTTAACAATGTCCTGGATAATAGAGTCATCAACGAAAAGTTTATAATATTGAAAAGGAGTTAACTCTGTATAAGCGGGAGAAGAAAAACTATAATTGCATTGACTTGCAACTTCATCAATCTCTACATTTCGCCATTGAGTTCCTTATTTACATCCTTGCTGCAAGTATCTGTCGATGAATTGGGTTCTGGATTTGCCATCATGTCAACTATTTCGATGGTACTCTCATCTTCAATAATTGTAAGAGCAATTATTACTGACCGTACACAACATATAAATAAAAAATATAAGACCCACCAATTTCTTCGAGAAACTGAATATCCTCAACTGGAATGTTCTCGCATTGCTTTTCAATATATTCGACTAGCATTTCAGTTTCGTCATCCATTTCTTCTTCCGAGCAATCACCTTCTAAAATTTTACAGATTTCTATCTCAAAGCCTCGCAAATTTCGTTTACTTGACATCTTGATCTATATTCAATGGAAATAAGTATATGTACAAAACTAAACAAAGCAGTACTTTTTAATTACTTACTTTCTTTTCAATTTTGACGGGAACAGATTTTATATATAATGGCCAATGAGTCAAAAGGGATCCTAGTCAAAAAACATAATCATTGCTCAAAGCAAAAAGCTTTTAATGGATTAAAAAGTATATTATTTACTCTACATATTGGATCTGACCTTGGAAGTTGACGTTCATTGTCATGGACATGCAAATTTCTCCTTCTGTATATCTTCAAATCTGTTCACTGTCATTATTTGTGAAATGTTATATACATTTACAATCTTCGTTACTTTTTCTGGATTGTAATGCAATTGTCGTGCACCAAGAAGACAGCGAAAACGATTTTTCAAGACTCCAATCGTCCTTTCAAGTATGTTTCTAGCTCTTCCATGAGTACCATTAAATGTGCTCTCAGACGTTTCTTCTTGGGCAGATCTAAACGGGGTTATTAAATATGACTCAAGTGAATATATATAGATTTTTTAAGGTTGATTTTTTTGTTTATTCCTTAATCCTCATACCTTACCTAGTAGCCAAGTGTTTCTTTCCCAACTTTCAAATTTCTCTCGCAGATGTTGTCGCATTTCGCTAAGGTTCCATATGACAGCATCATGACTGGCTCGTGTTTAACTTTACTCAAAATAAAAAACACGTTATAAATTTGATTTACTTATCCACTTTGGGTTCTTTATTTAACAATGTTTTTTCTAAGACTACTTTTAGTTTGAACTTAACTTAAAAGGAAACCTCTTACGTTTTCTATGTCCAAGTGAAAAACACCTGCACTTGTTTACGTGCATGCACTTGCAAGCAAAAACAAGGCGCACGGCTCCCGAAAGCATCAAGTGCAAAACATCTGCGCTTGTCTGATTCTGTTGGTCCGCCTAAGTGCAAAACATCTGCGCTTATTTTGTATAAATGCACTTGCTCCATTTCAAGTGCAAAACATCTGCGTGTTGTTTACCAGATTTCAGCAAGTGCAAAACACCTGCATGTTGTTTACTACTTTTGGCAAGTGCAAAACATCTGCATTTGTTTTGTGTAATGCCGTTGACTATTTCAAGGACAAATCATCTGATAATATTATGTTTAAGTGCAACCATATGGGTTTGCACGTAACTCGTCCCCCGGAAAAAAAATAATGAACTGAGTAAACGAAGTTCATTAAAGATTTGAAACTAAATGCTAAATGCATTCTAGGTTTTGTACAATATTTTAAGATTAAGGATTTTATAATATTAGATAGCATTCACTTTCTTTATATACATACATATGTAGCTTTATATTAATTTAGAGTTAATAGCATGTAACTATTTACTTATATTTATTTGTGGGTATACATTTTTTCTCTTATTTTTGAATGCACATAAATATATGTGAATGCATCCATATAAACATATAAATGATTTAAATGATATAGACTTACATAATTAGGCTTACATTAATTTAAATTATAGGGACTAGATGAAGTAAAAGTACGTATTCTAAGAATTATAAAGTTATTTTAACAGTTATAAAGGTATAGTATATATATAGAAAAATGTGAGGCCTAAACTTATCTTTATAGCTAAATGTTTTTTTTTTTTTTTTTTTTTTTTCTAACATTAATTTTATTATCATTATATTTTTCTTGGTACAAAGTGTTTATTTTTTTTGTGACAATTAAGAGGAAATTAGATTACCTACTGTTTTTTTTTTTTTTTTTTTATATCTTTGGGAGTAATCTCTTCCTGTGAGTTTTTTATCAAATTGTATATTTTCGATAGGATTCTGATGTTTATAACTTCTTTTTACAACTTGCCTATCACGTTTAAATCCGCTTTTGTCTTCAAAATAAGTTTTGTCTTTTCTTTTAACATCTTTTATTACATATCGCGGTAAGTATTTAATATTGTGAAAGCCTAAATTCTTAACTAATTCGCGATCTCTATACTGTGAAGTATCTACTCGTGCGTTGTTAATTTTGTTAATTTTCTTTTCTTTATTTGAATGGACTCTTTGTTTCAGTTCGTTCCATTGTGATTCGTTTAAAGTAGAATGAAGAAGATCGTTTGGTTTGTATTTTGTTGTTGAATGAAAAGTGTCATTGTACAATTCGACTGCTTTTAATGTTAGCAACTTATCATTAGTATCTTTATTTTCTTTACTAAGCTTCAATAATCTAATATGTTCGTTTAATGTTAAATGAAATCTTTCTATTACTGAATTACCTGTGTGTGTATTTGGGGATGTAAAATGGTATAGTATGTTTTCTTTTCTTAGGAAATCCTTAATATATGCGGTATTAAACTTATTGTCAGCAACTATTTTACCTGGTTTACCTAAGATTGCAAACCTTTCTTTCAGAATATCAACTATTGTTATAGAGTTTCTGTCGGTTATGGGGTGAATAGACACATGTTTAGTCAGTTTATCAATGCATGTTAGAAACATAGTATTTTTATTTAAAAACCATATATCTATATGTAATATTTCGTTTGGTTTGTTGGGAGTCTCGGATATCATTAATTTTGGTTTAATTGGGTTTCTGTCATATTTGCACATGTTGCACAAAATACAGTTATTTATGTATTTATGTATTTCTAGTCTAAGATTTGGATAGTAGTATACATTTTTAATTTCAAAATAGGTTTCTTCAATTCCTCTATGATTTTTGTTCAGATGAGTTTTTTCAATTATTTCTAATAATTTTTCTTTGCAGGTAATGTCTTGTAAAATATTGGTACATCTAAGAATCTTCATATCCGGTGAATTTGAAAAAAACTTCACTATTGTTTTTTGGAATTCTATAAACGTACGATCATCCTTGCAATAGACTCCAACGGTTCCCTTTATTGGAAAAATTTCTTTAAGGACCTTTAAAATAAATTCTTCAGTATAGTTAATCACAGTTATAATTGTCCTCCTTTTCTTTTTGTATAAAAATTTGTTGGTATGTTTGTTTGCATGTTTTTTCTCTAATAAAATCTGGTTTTTGTATACATTTAATGGCGTTTCTGTAATAAAAATATGATCGTTTTGATTTTCAATACCGCTGTGTATTGTTGCCAGTAGTACAATGGAACGTTACCGAGTCTGAGTGCTCTGGGATTTGGATTTCCTTTTTTCAAAAAAAAAAAAAAAAAAAAAAAAAAAAAAAAAAAAAAAAAAAAAAGTATTGTTGCCAAATCGGATCTGATTTCATCATTTTCCATATAATTTGTTTCTAAACGACTTAAGAAATCGGCTACATTGTTTTCTTTACCTTTAATGTATTCAATATCAAAGTCGTATTCATTCAGCTTGATTTTCCAGCGTTGTAGTTTGGAATTTGGTTCTTTCAAGGAATGCAACCAGACCAGTGGTCGGTGATCAGTCTGTACTATGAATTTACGCCCGAACAGGTATGGTCTAAAGTACTTAGTGGCCCATACTATACAGAGAAGTTCCTTTTCTACAGTGCTGTAATGAATTTCATGACGATTTAACGTTCTTGAAGCGAATGCAATGGGATGTTGGTTTTGGAGAGAACTGCTCCCAAAGCTGAGTTGCTAGCATCGGTTGTCAATGTAAATAAGTTTTCAAAGTTTGGATATTCCAAAACGGGACAGGTACATATAAGTTCTTTAAGCTTGTTAAAAGACTCAATGTACTGACTGTTTTTTATATCAGCTTTATTACCTTTCTTAAGGCATTTTGTCATTGGGAGGGCTACTTTCGAGTAGTCCTTAATGAATTTCCTATAAAACCCAGTGACTCCTAGAAACGATTTTATTTGTTTTATAGTCTGGGGTACTTTTATCTGTTTAATCAACTCAATCTTATTAGGATTGGGCTTTATACCTTCCGCAGAAATTATGTGTCCCAGGTATTCAGTTTCGCGCTTTAAATAGTTGCATTTATCGATTTACACCTTAAGATTATGTTGAAGAAGCCTTTTAAAGATTTTGTTAAGGGAATCTATGTGTTCCTGAAGTGATGTTGAAAAAATAAGTATATCATCTAAATATACGACACAAATTCTATTAACAAAATCAGAAAGTACTTCGTTCATCATCCTTTGGAAAGACGCTGGGGCATTTTTCAATCCGAACGGCATTCGTGTAAACTCATAGTGCCCGCTCGCGGTTGAAAAGGCCGTTTTATGCCTGCCTTCTATACTCACAGGAATTTGGCGAAAACCTTTTGCAAGGTCAAGGGTTGAGAAATATTGAGCGTTACCTAATTTGGAAAATATATCTTCCATATTAGGGATTGGAAATCGATCATCGGTCGTTACGTCATTTAATTTTCTATAATCGACAACAATGCGCCATTTTTGCTGGCCTGAGTTATCTATTTTTTTTGGGACAACCCAAATTGGGGCACTGTATGGGCTGGTTGAATTTACAATAATCCCGGAACGAAGCATGTCTGCTATTTGTTTATCAACTTCAGCTTTGTGTGCCTCAGGATACCTATATGATTTTGAAAAGATAGGAATATCGTTTTTTGTTGGAATTTGATGGTTATATTTTACGACAGATGATAAATTTTCCCCTTCGATGTAAAAAACTTTATTAAACTTTCGAATGGTGGCTGTTAACGTCATTACTTCTTCTCCGTTAAGGTTATCGAGCTTCAACCTTTTTATAATACTGTCTATATCAGGCTTTTCAAAATGAATTTTATTTTGACTTATGGTATGAATCTCGTCCTGTGTAAATGGAGTTGGTAGATTGCTAAAGACTAGTGGAATTGTAGCATCTTTCGTAATAAGCTGTGAATTTTGAAAATCTATTTTTGATTCTAAGGGCTTTAAAATATTACATCCAATTATGCCATCAAAATCACTATATAATTCCGTTTCAAGCATTTCGATTTTTGCTAAAGGTCTGTTGAACTCTTTGAAGAGTGGGATCGTTATTTTTGTGTTAATACATGAATTCGAACTGATAGACTTAAGTATCAGTGGCTGTTCAAGTTCCGTTTTGTAAGAACTATGAAACATTCCTTTTTGTATAACCGATGTAGTTGCTCCAGAATCAATAAGCAATTTTAATGGACTTGACCTAGTTCTTACTATTATGCATGGAAGAGTTCTGAGGCGGTTGATTGAAAATTTTGGAACCGTGAGTCGTTGGAATGTTCAGTTTGGACATTTCCTTGAAAGTCACCTTTATGAGAGGTTTCTGTCTCTATGTGATCAACCTCCATATTAGAATTTCTACTTCTAATAGATCCAGAACTCTGACCATTTTGTCTGATCCCTGAGTTGTTAGTCCTTTGATTTATACGAATTGAGTTGTTTGGATTATAGTAACCGGAATTAATTGTATTTGTATTTTGAGAGTTATGAGCCCTATTCTGTTGTAAATTTCGAACAATGTTTGAGATTCTTGGATAAGCTTGATTATTATTGTTTATTATATTTGGCTGTCCTGAATTTCTATTCATAGGTCTAAAGTGTTGTGGGTTAGTATATATGAAGTTCCTATTTATGTTGTAATTATGGTTAAACTGTTTAAAAAAATTATCTGTGTCAACGAGAATAGCTTTCGCTTCTGATAAATTCGATGGATTCCTAGCATGGAGAATTAGTTTTGGCTCACTATGTAACTTACTAATAAATAACTTTAAAACAATTTCCTCATTTTGATCGCTATTGAACCACGCAGGAATGTCTGAACTCAAAGAAGATTTTATATTCAACTTCGTCAAAAGATTTAAATTTTTTTCAAAGAATTCTTCAACCGAGTTTTCAAATTTTAGAACTTTTATTTCATTAACGATACTTTCGACACTTTCATTTACACCACAGTTAGATTTCAATATGGTCTTTATTAAAGGCCAATGAGTTGGATTTTTATTATTAATTAAAACCAAATTTGCTTTACCTTTAATTTTTTGTCGTATTTTAAATCTAAAAAGCCTCTTGAATTTTCATCTAAATTTTGCATCAACGTATAAACATAGTCTACTTGCTTAATAAATATATCTAGTTCTTCTGCCAATCCCGTGAAATCCGAAATCTCCCTTATAAGTTCTAGTAAATTGAAGTTTGCCATACCTCTGCTTTTATTTAATTTGTCGTCGTTCCGAAAAGTTGATTTCCTTCTATGCTGCTGATTCCAACGATGCTTTATTCTCTGCTTCCACAAAGCGTATGAGCTCACTTTACTTGTTGTCCAATATTTTCTTTTAGTTTATGTCTTTTAACTAATTAGTCTTTCAATTTTAATCACCAGTTTTTTGTTTGTATTTTATTTCTTTCTTTTTTCATTCAAAGTTAGATTTTAGTTTAAAATTCTCGTTTAGTGTTTGAAAAGTCCAACAATTTTACAGTCGTATATATTATTTGTATGATCATTATTAATTCGCCGAATATGTAGTATTATATTGGAATAAATTTCAATTACTATGCACTTTTTCGTTTGTAAATATATTTAATTTTTTTTTTTTTTTTTTGGATTTCAGTGAAATTTCAATAACAAATGGTTTACAAAAACAATACATTACTGCATTAAATGCATCATCTTTTTTTTCCCGACTGCGCCAGTTACGTGTTTAACTTTACTCAAAATAAAAACACGTTATAAATTTGATTTACTTATCCACTTTGGGTTCTTTATTTAACAATGTTTTTTCTAAGACTACTTTTAGTTTGAACTTAACTTAAAAGGAAACATCTCTCTAACGTTTTCTATGTCCAAGTGCAAAACACCTGCACTTGTTTACGTGCATGCACTTGCAAGCAAAAGCATCAAGTTCAAGTGCAAAACATCTGCGCTTGTCTGATTCCGTTGGTCCGCCTAAGTGCAAAACATCTGCGCTTATTTTGTATAAATGCACTTGCTCCATTTCAAGTGCAAAACATCTGCGTGTTGTTTACCAGATTTCGGCAAGTGCAAAACACCTGCATGTTGTTTACTACTTTTGGCAAGTGCAAAACATCTGCATAATTTAGTTGTTACAAGTTCAGTTGACTTTCCTGTATAAATCTCAAAATTATACAAAAAGCCGCTCAATCCCGCTCTGGCAAACATTTTGATTCCCCATTTGTGTGGTTTATTGCGTATATACTCGTATTATTTTATGCTATTTCTGCACTTTGTCGGAATCAACACTTAATCAATAGAATTCATTTCTTCTGGGTCGACTTTTAGGAAGTTTGCTCGTATTTTATCCAGAAAAGGACGAATTTTAAAAACTTTGTCGTATTGCTCATCTGTGCGATCTTTCATTTTAGAATTATCATTTAAATGCAAGTTTTTCTTTAGGAAATCAAATCTATTACGTGGCATTATATCCGCTATTGGTGAAATTCTTGTTGAATTTGCCCAATACATTGGATATTGGGGCAAATGTACAATGCTTGCCATAAAATTCATACCAAGGAACTTGCACATTTCACTATAATTAGTATTGAGTGGTTTGTCAATATCATTTTGAACGGAATAAAGGTTACTTTGGTTAACAATGTCCTGGATAATAGAGTCATCAACGAAAAGTTTATAATATTGAAAAGGAGTTAACTCTGTATAAGCGGGAGAAGAAAAACTATAATTACATTGACTTGCAACTTCATCAATCTCTACATTTCGCCATTGAGTTCCTTATTTACATCCTTGCTGCAAGTATCTGTCGATGAATTGGGTTCTGGATTTGCCATCATGTCAACTATTTCGATGGTACTCTCATCTTCAATAATTGTAAGAGCAATTATTACTGACCGTACACAACATATAAATAAAAAATATAAGACCCACCAATTTCTTCGAGAAACTGAATATCCTCAACTGGAATGTTCTCGCATTGCTTTTCAATATATTCGACTAGCATTTCAGTTTCGTCATCCATTTCTTCTTCCGAGCAATCACCTTCTAAAATTTTACAGATTTCTATCTCAAAGCCTCGCAAATTTCGTTTACTTGACATCTTGATCTATATTCAATGGAAATAAGTATATGTACAAAACTAAACAAAGCAGTACTTTTTAATTACTTACTTTCTTTTCAATTTTGACGGGAACAGATTTTATATATAATGGCCAATGAGTCAAAAGGGATCCTAGTCAAAAAACATAATCATTGCTCAAAGCAAAAAGCTTTTAATGGATTAAAAAGTATATTATTTACTCTACATATTGGATCTGACCTTGGAAGTTGACGTTCATTGTCATGGACATGCAAATTTCTCCTTCTGCATATCTTCAAATCTGTTCACTGTCATTATTTGTGAAATGTTATATACATTTACAATCTTCGTTACTTTTTCTGGATTGTAATGCAATTGTCGTGCACCAAGAAGACAGCGAAAACGATTTTTCAAGACTCCAATCGTCCTTTCAAGTATGTTTCTAGCTCTTCCATGAGTACCATTAAATGTGCTCTCAGACGTTTCTTCTTGGGCAGATCTAAACGGGGTCATTAAATATGACTCAAGTGAATATATATAGATTTTTTAAGGTTGATTTTTTTGTTTATTCCTTAATCCTCATACCTTACCTAGTAGCCAAGTGTTTCTTTCCCAACTTTCAAATTTCTCTCGCAGATGTTGTCGCATTTCGCTAAGGTTCCATATGACAGCATCATGACTGGCTCCAGGAGTTACGTGTTTAACTTTACTCAAAATAAAAAACACGTTATAAATTTGATTTACTTATCCACTTTGGGTTCTTTATTTAACAATGTTTTTTCTAAGACTGCTTTTAGTTTGAACTTAACTTAAAGGGAAACCTCTTACGTTTTCTATGTCCAAGTGCAAAACACCTGCACTTGTTTACGTGCATGCACTTGCAAGCAAAAACAAGGCGCACGGCTCCCGAAAGCATCAAGTGCAAAACATCTGCGCTTGTCTGATTCCGTTGGTCCGCCTAAGTGCAAAACATCTGCGCTTATTTTGTATAAATGCACTTGCTCCATTTCAAGTGCAAAACATCTGCGTGTTGTTTACCAGATTTCAGCAAGTGCAAAACACCTGCATGTTGTTTACTACTTTTGGCAAGTGCAAAACATCTGCATTTGTTTTGTGTAATGCCGTTGACTATTTCAAGGACAAAGCATCTGATAATATTATGTTTAAGTGCAACCATATGGGTTTGCACGTAACTCGTCCCCCCGAAAAAAATAATGAACTGAGTAAAAGAAGTTCATTAAAGATTTGAAACTAAATGCTAAATGCATTCAAGGTTTTGTACAATATTTTAAGATTAAGGATTTTATAATATTAGATAGCATTCACTTGCTTTATATACATACATATGTAGCTTTATATTAATTTAGAGTAAATATGCATGTAACTATTTACTTATATTTATTTGTGGGTATACATTTTTTCTCTTATTTTTGAATGCACATAAATATATGTGAATGCATCCATATAAACATATAAATGATTTAAATGATATAGACTTACATAATTAGGCTTACATTAATTTAAATTATAGGTACTAGATGAAGTAAAAGTACGTATTCTAAGAATTATAAAGTTATTTTAACAGTTATAAAGGTATAGTATATATATAGAAAAAATGTGAGGCCTAAACTTATCTTTATAGCTAAATGTTTTTTTTTTTTTTTTTTTTATAACATTAATTTTATTATCATTATATTTTTCTTGGTACAAAGTGTTTATTTTTTTTTTTGTGACAATTAAGAGGAAATTAGATTATCTACTGTTTTTTTTTTTTTTTATATCTTTGGGAGTAATCTCTTCCTGTGAGTTTTTTATCAAATTGTATATATTCGATAGGATTCTGATGTTTATAACTTCTTTTTACAACTTGCCTATCACGTTTAAATCCGCTTTTGTCTTCAAAATAAGTTTTGTCTTTTCTTTTAACATCTTTTATTACATATCGCGGTAAGTATTTAATATTGTGAAAGCCTAAATTCTTAACTAATTCGCGATCTCTATACTGTGGTGTATCTACTCGTGCGTTGTTAATTTTGTTAATTTTCTTTTCTTTATTTGAATGGACTCTTTGTTTCAGTTCGTTCCATTGTGATTCGTTTAAAGTAGAATGAAGAAGATCGTTTGGTTTGTATTTTGTTGTTGAATGAAAAGTGTCATTGTACAATTCGACTGCTTTTAATGTTAGCAACTTATCATTAGTATCTTTATTTTCTTTACTAAGCTTCAATAATCTAATATGTTCGTTTAATGTTAAATGAAATCTTTCTATTACTGAATTACCTGTGTGTGTATTTGGGGATGTAAAATGGTATAGTATGTTTTCTTTTCTTAGGAAATCCTTAATATTATTAGTATTAAACTCATTGTCAGCAACTATTTTACCTGGTTTACCTAAGATTGCAAACCTTTCTTTCAGAATATCAACTATTGTTATAGAGTTTCTGTCGGTTATGGGGTGAATAGACACATGTTTAGTCAGTTTATCAATGCATGTTAGAAACATAGTATTTTTATTTAAAAACCATATATCTATATGTAATATTTCGTTTGGTTTCTTGGGAGTCTCGGATATCATTTATTTTGGTTTAATTGGGTTTCTGTCATATTTGCACATGTTGCACAAAATACAGTTATTTATGTATTTATGTATTTCTAGTCTAAGATTTGGATAGTAGTATACATTTTTAATTTCAAAATAGGTTTCTTCAATTCCTCTATGATTTTTGTTCAGATGAGTTTTTTCAATTATGTCTAATAATTTTTCTTTGCAGGTAATGTCTTGTAAAATATTGGTACATCTAAGAATCTTCATATCCGGTGAATTTGAAAAAAACTTCACTATTGTTTTTTGGAATTCTATAAACGTACGATCATCCTTGCAATAGACTCCAACGGTTCCCTTTATTGGAAAAATTTCTTTAAGGACCTTTAAAATAAATTCTTCAGTATAGTTAATCACAGTTATAATTGTCCTCCTTTTCTTTTTGTATAAAAATTTGTTGGTATGTTTGTTTGCATGTTTTTACTCTAATAAAATCTGGTTTTTGTATACATTTAATGGCGTTTTTGTAATAAAAATATGATCGTTTTGATTTTCAATACCGCTGTGTATTGTTGCCAGTAGTACAATGGAACGTTACCGAGTCTGAGTGCTCTGGGATTTGGATTTCCTTTTTTCAAAAAAAAAAAAAAAAAAAAGGATTGTTGCCAAATCGGATCTGATTTCATCATTTTCCATATAATTTGTTTCTAAACGACTTAAGAAATCGGCTACATTGTTTTCTTTACCTTTAATGTATTCAATATCAAAGTCGTATTCATTCAGCTTGATTTTCCAGCGTTGTAGTTTGGAATTTGGTTCTTTCAAGGAATGCAACCAGACCAGTGGTCGGTGATCAGTCTGTACTATGAATTTACGCCCGAACAGGTATGGTCTAAAGTACTTAGTGGCCCATACTATACAGAGAAGTTCCTTTCCTACAGTGCTGTAATGAATTTCATGACGATTTAACGTTCTTGAAGCGAATGCAATGGGATGTTGGTTTTGGGAGAGAACTGCTCCCAAAGCTGAGTTGCTAGCATCGGTTGTCAATGTAAATAAGTTTTCAAAGTTTGGATATGCCAAAACCGGACAGGTACATATAAGTTCTTTAAGCTTGTTAAAAGACTCAATGTACTGACTGTTTTTTATATCAGCTTTATTACCTTTCTTAAGGCATTTTGTCATTGGGAGGGCTACTTTCGAGTAGTCCTTAATGAATTTCCTATAAAACCCAGTGACTCCTAGAAACGATTTTATTTGTTTTATAGTCTGGGGTACTTTTATCTGTTTAATCAACTCAATCTTATTAGGATTGGGCTTTATACCTTCCGCAGAAATTATGTGTCCCAGGTATTCAGTTTCGCGCTTTAAATAGTTGCATTTATCGATTTGCACCTTAAGATTATGTTGAAGAAGCCTTTTAAAGATTTTGTTAAGGGAATCTATGTGTTCCTGAAGTGATGTTGAAAAAATAAGTATATCATCTAAATATACGACACAAATTCTATTAACAAAATCAGAAAGTACTTCGTTCATCATCCTTTGGAAAGACGCTGGGGCATTTTTCAATCCGAACGGCATTCGTGTAAACTCATAGTGCCCGCTCGCGGTTGAAAAGGCCGTTTTATGCCTGCCTTCTATACTCACAGGAATTTGGCGAAAACCTTTTGCAAGGTCAAGGGTTGAGAAATATTGAGCGTTACCTAATTTGGAAAATATATCTTCCATATTAGGGATTGGAAATCGATCATCGGTCGTTACGTCATTTAATTTTCTATAATCGACAACAATGCGCCATTTTTGCTGGCCTGAGTTATCTATTTTTTTTGGGACAACCCAAATTGGGGCACTGTATAGGCTGGTTGAATTTACAATAATCCCGGAACGAAGCATGTCTGCTATTTGTTTATCAACTTCAGCTTTGTGTGCCTCAGGATACCTATATGATTTTGAAAAGATAGGAATATCGTTTTTTGTTGGAATTTGATGGTTATATTTTACGACAGATGATAAATTTTCCCCTTCGATGTAAAAAACTTTATTAAACTTTCGAATGGTGGCTGTTAACGTCATTACTTCTTCTCCGTTAAGGTTATCGAGCTTCAACCTTTTTATAATACTGTCTATATCAGGCTTTTCAAAATGAATTTCATTTTGACTTATGGTATGAATCTCGTCCTGTGTAAATGGAGTTGGTAGATTGCTAAAGACTAGTGGAATTGTAGCATCTTTCGTAATAAGCTGTGAATTTTGAAAATCTATTTTTGATTCTAAGGGCTTTAAAATATTACATCCAATTATGCCATCAAAATCACTATATAATTCCGTTTCAAGCATTTCGATTTTTGCTAAAGGTCTGTTGAACTCTTTGAAGAGTGGGATCGTTATTTTTGTGTTAATACATGAATTCGAACTGATAGACTTAAGTATCAGTGGCTGTTCAAGTTCCGTTTTGTAAGAACTATGAAACATTCCTTTTTGTATAACCGATGTAGTTGCTCCAGAATCAATAAGCAATTTTAATGGACTTGACCTAGTTCTTACTATTATGCATGGAAGAGTTCTGAGGCGGTTGATTGAAAATTTTGGAACCGTGAGTCGTTGGAATGTTCAGTTTGGACATTTCCTTGAAAGTCACCTTTATGAGAGTTTTCTGTCTCTATGTGATCAACTTCCATATTAGAATTTCTACTTCTAAAAGATCCAGAACTTTGACCATTTTGTCTGATCCCTGAGTTGTTAGTCCTTTGATTTATACGAATTGAGTTGTTTGGATTATAGTAACCGGAATCAATTGTATTTGTATTTTGAGAGTTATGAGCCCTACTCTGTTGTAAATTTCGAACAATGTTTGAGATTCTTGTATAAGCTTGATTATTATTGTTTATTATATTTGGCTGTCCTGAATTTCTATTCATAGGTCTAAAGTGTTGTGGGTTAGTATATATGAAGTTCCTATTTATGTTGTAATTATGGTTAAACTGTTTAAAAAAATTATCTGTGTCAACGAGAATAGCTTTCGCTTCTGATAAATTCGATGGATTCCTAGCATGGAGAATTAGTTTTGGCTCACTATGTAACTTACTAATAAATAACTTTAAAACAATTTCCTCATTTTGATCGCTATTGAACCACGCAGGAATGTCTGAACTCAAAGAAGATTTTATATTCAACTTCGTCAAAAGATTTAAATTTTTTTCAAAGAATTCTTCAACCGAGTTTTCAAATTTTAGAACTTTTATTTCATTAACGATACTTTCGACACTTTCATTTACACCACAGTTAGATTTCAATATGGTCTTTATTAAAGGCCAAATTTGCTTTACCTTTAATTTTTTGTCGTATTTTTAAATCTAAAAAGCCTCTTGAATTTTCATCTAAAATTTGCATCAACGTATAAACATAGTCTACTTGCTTAATAAATATATCTAGTTCTTCTGCCAATCCCGTGAAATCCGAAATCTCCCTTATAAATTCTAGTAAATTGAAGTTTGCCATACCTCTGCTTTTATTTAATTTGTCGTTGTTCCGAAAAGTTGATTTCCTTCTATGCTGCTGATTCCAACGATGCTTTATTCTCTGCTTCCACAAAGCGTAAGAGCTCACTTTACTTGTTGTCCAATATTTTCTTTTAGTTTATGTCTTTTAACTAATTAGTCTTTCAATTTTAATCACCAGTTTTTTGTTTGTATTTTATTTCTTTCTTTTTTCATTCAAAGTTAGATTTAAGTTTAAAATTCTCGTTTAGTGTTTGAAAAGTCCAACAATTTTACAGTCGTATATATTATTTGTATGATCATTATTAATTCGCCGAATATGTAGTATTATATTGGAATAAATTTCAATTACTATGCACTTTTTCGTTTGTAAATATATTTAATTTTTTTTTTTTTTTTGGATTTCAGTGAAATTTCAATAACAAATGGTTTACAAAAACAATACATTACTGCATTAAATGCATCATCTTTTTTTTCCCGACTGCGCCAGTTACGTGTTTAACTTTACTCAAAATAAAAACACGTTATAAATTTGATTTACTTATCCACTTTGGGTTCTTTATTTAACAATGTTTTTTCTAAGACTACTTTTAGTTTGAACTTAACTTAAAAGGAAACATCTCTCTAACGTTTTCTATGTCCAAGTGCAAAACACCTGCACTTGTTTACGTGCATGCACTTGCAAGCAAAAACAAGGCGCACGGCTCCCGAAAGCATCAAGTTCAAGTGCAAAACATCTGCGCTTGTCTGATTCCGTTGGTCCGCCTAAGTGCAAAACATCTGCGCTTATTTTGTATAAATGCACTTGCTCCATTTCAAGTGCAAAACATCTGCGTGTTGTTTACCAGATTTCGGCAAGTGCAAAACACCTGCATGTTGTTTACTACTTTTGGCAAGTGCAAAACATCTGCATTTGTTTTGTGTAATGCCGCTGACTATTTCAATGACAAAGCATCTGATAATATTATGTTTAAGTGCAACCATATGGGTTTGCACGTAACTCAGGGTGTCTGGCATCGATAAACCTGTGTTTTATTAAAAGAAAATTAAATGCAATATACTGCACTTACTATAATTGCGTTTAAACTGCAAAGACCCTTTCTGTTTATTTGTGTTTTATTAAAAGAAAACTATATCTGATATGTGCAGTAGGTACTTACTATCATAGCGTTTAAACTGTAAAAACCTTTTCGGTTTAGGTACTGGCTTTGTTGCTCCTTATCCGGCGTAAAAATGTTGATGTGTGTACCATCTACACAGCCAATGACACCGGGAAATCAAGTTTTTTCAAAGAAGAATAATTTGTTTTTTTGTGGAAACCACACGCAATATCCCGGTGTTCTTCCATTAAATTTAGGAGCATTTGAAGCTGAAACCTGTTTGTTGTTTTAGACCTTAATAAATTTCACTTATATTCCATTTTGTAGAAATTAAAAAAAAAACTTACAATTTTCCATAAACTCCCGAGCAAATATTTGGGGTACAAAAACACGGGAAATGAATTCAAATGCTCCCTCTTTTTATATTTAGAATCTCTTTCGAAGTTTGTTTAGAATACGGGAAAAGGGAACAAATTCCCCGGGAAATTTTATTTAGAATAGGAGTAAAGGGAAAAGAGAACAAATTCCCCGTGAGTTGTTATTGAGAATTAGGCTGATTTAAATTTAAAGGTGATGCTGGTTATCCTCTTCAACCATTTCTAATTACTCCATACAGATCTGCAGAAGAGAAAAGCAATGAACGTAACTTCAACCAAAAGCATTCAAAAACGAGGAATATAATCGAAAGAACAATTGGAGTTCTAAAGAATCACCTGGAAAATCTACGCAGATCGTAAATGTTTGTGCATCTTTACACAACATTTGTATACACTACAAATCTGATCTGCCAATGGATCTAACCACTGTTGATATGGACTATGAATTAATTACGGAAATAGGCGAAGAAAATGCAGGTAACGAAGACAAGATAGCTGCTAATATTCGAAACCAGTTGCTAAATAACATTTAACCCTTTGCCGCACAGAAGAAAATGAGGGAAGGGATTGTTGATTAACCCATATTATTTTGCTCATTTGCAGTCTAATAAAACATTTTGCCAAGAAAAACCGATAATTTTTCGCGGGGAAATGGGTTCTCCGCTTGGGGACATTATGTCCCTGTATGCACCAACGGTAATTTTTTACCCAGAAATACCTACATTTAGCATGCTGATATCTAAGTAAATGAAAATAAGTTTTAGATAAAAAATACAGACAAGATGATTATTTGTTGCAATTCAGGTTTAAGATATAAAAATATACTTTTGAGACCCTATACGAGTATGTATAGGGGAAACGAAAACTGTACTAAACTTACTCGTCCTGAGTAACGATTGCGATTTGCTGGCGAAATTCTAAATTTGTTAGAAGAGGTCCTTCCACTCGTTTTTCTTCATGCAGATGGTCCTTATTTTGAAAGCTCGGTCGAAAGCTGGATCTGAAATTGGAAGTTGACGTTCATTGTCATGGACATGCAAATTTCTCCTTCTCTATATCTTCAAATCTGTTCACTGTCATTATTTGTGAAATGCATGGTACACCCATATCAGGATCAGCATACCAATAGTTTCTAAACATTGGCAATGAATGGTAACCCATTACAAAGTGCATGCCTATGTAAGCTGACATTTCATCATGATCAATAGTGAACGGTCATTTTCATCTTCTGACAAGATTTTGATGTTCCCAAATATGTAAGTTTCATCTGTTTCAAAATTATTTGGTTCACACCGATTTGAGACCCTATACGAGTATGTATAGGGGGAACGAAAACTGTACTAAACTTACTCGTCCTGAGTAACGATTGCGATTTGCTGGCGAAATTCTAAATTTGTTAGAAGAGGTCCTTCCACTCGTTTTTCTTCATGCAGATGGTCCTTATTTTGAAAGCTCGGTCGAAAGCTGGATCTGACCTTGGAAGTTGACGTTCATTGTCATGGACATGCAAATTTCTCCTTCTGTATATCTTCAAATCTGTTCACTGTCATTATTTGTGAAATGTATGGTACACCCATATCAGGATCAGCATACCAATAGTTTCTCAACATTGGCAATGAATGGTAACCCATTACAAAGTGCATGCCTATGTAAGCTGACATTTCATCATGATCAATAGTGAACGGTCATTTTCATCTTCTGACAAGATTTTGAAGTTCCCAAATATGTAAGTTTCATCTGTTTCAAAATTATTTGGTTCATACCGATTTGAGACCCTATACGAGTATGTATAGGGGGAACGAAAACTGTACTAAACTTACTCGTCCTGAGTAACGATTGCGATTTGCTGGCGAAATTCTAAATTTCTTAGAAGAGGTCCTTCCACTAGTTTTTCTTCATGCAGATGGTCCTTATTTTGAAAGCTCGGTCGAAAGCTGGATCTGACCTTGGAAGTTGACGTTCGTTGTCATGGACATGCAAATTTCTCCTTCTCTATATCTTCAAATCTGTTCACTGTCATTATTTGTGAAATGTATGGTACACCCATATCAGGATCAGCATACCAATAGTTTCTTAACATTGGCAATGAATGGTAACCCATTACAAAGTGCATACCTATGTAAGCTGACATTTCATCATGATCAATAGTGAACGGTCGTTTTCATCTTCTGACAAGATTTTGATGTTCCCAAATATGTAAGTTTCATCTGTTTCAAAATTATTTGGTTCATACAGATTACTTCTGCAAGCAAAGTTTGGCGTTGATCTGGCGTGGGTGGGTGGTACAACCCCAGGGTTTGCAGCTGTAGGAGGAACATTCTTAGAGGGTTCTATTTCAGCAAATATCAACCCCTGCTTCAATATCTTGTGCCAAAAATTGTCTATCCTCTTTATCATGGGCTAAAGTGTCTTCATCACAACTGTCTTCTGCTGCCAGTATTTCCAGGATTGCATCTTCCATGAGATGAAATTCTCTATGACGTTTAGTACTCATAATTTGAAAGAAAAACAACTTGTAGTCTAAAACTTAGTACGTATTTCATATAGAAAATCGGTAAAATTGTATTATACATAGTGAAGTAGATATTCGAGTAAAAATATCTCTAATTTGGCAATATAATACACGATTGGAACAACTTTATTGTAAAATAACAACGTCTTGTATGTGAGACGAGCAGTGATAACAAAATTCTAAACCGTTTGATCAAATGCGTAAAACATTAGGTACCCTTGTAGCATACAGGGACACCGGTGGCCCATTGTGTTTTCCGCTCGTAAGTTCGTCCCCGTCGATGGAATTTGGCAAAACAAAGTCAAAACATAAAGTAAACTTACCAGTCAATACTGTTCAATTATGAATGATCAACGTAAAAACAAATGAAGTGGTCTTCTATTATCTTTAAATTGCAACATCTGTCTCGTTAGAAATCAAACACTCGAGTTTAGATTTTGTTAATCCAACACGTTTGTATACCCTATTCTAAGGGTATATTAATTTTGACGCATAGTTTGTAACATACCTTAATATTGCCCGTAGACCCCTAAAAGTTACTATATTTATCAGTTATCTATATTTAGTAATTTCGATCTAGCCATGTCCGTCCGTCCGTCTGTCGGCAAAAATTAGGTCTTTAAACTGGACCTAGAGAGCTGAAATTTTAACCATATACTCTCTAGGGTCCCGAAATAATTAACTTTACGAATTTTTGAAATCCGCCCACAGACACGCCCACAAACTCAAAAAAACAAAATTTTGGAAAAAATCGAATTTTGAGCTAGAAAGCTGAAATTTTTTATATTTGATCTATGACTCCTAAAACTACTCGGGATAATTTTTTTTCAAAATCCGCCCACTGACACGCCCACAAATAAATAAAACAATTTTTTTGAAAATCCAAAGTTTGAGCTAGTGAGCTGAAATTTATAATATATACTCTCTAGGGGCCCTTTATTCTCATGTGTTAATTTATTTAAAACCGCCTACTGACACGCCCACAATTAAATAAAACTGTTTTGTTGAAACACCCAAGTTTGAGCTAGGGAGCGTTTTTTTTGATAAAATCCTTTAAATATTATATAACAAAATATGTAGAGCGTTCTTAACAATTCAACCATACTTAGACTTTTGTCACGCCCACTTATGAGGGATAGGAATAAGAATAGGGTATCCAACAGTTCGCCCAAGCGGACTGTAGCCCGTCCCTATGTTTATTTTTCAAAATCATGCTCATAGGAGCATAAGTATGATGATTTTAATTTTGGGGACACATACATAATACATATGTCCCTTATGCGTCAAAGGGTTAAGAGTTAATTAAAAATGCAAAATGTAAATATGAATGTATTTTCATGTATTTATAAAAGTAAATATACTCTTTATCTCCTCCATCAGATTTTGTTTCCGCTCTGCTATATCCAACTGTCTCTTCTTTAATTCTAGGTCCATCAATTTTAGTTTATTTCTTTCAATTTCTTGCTTTTCCTCACGAACTAGCTGCATTTTAAACATTTTTACTTTTTCCTCTGGTGGCTTCACATTCCTTTTTGTTGTGACTAAGTTTTTTCTTCACTTTAAAATCAGCCCAAACCTGTCAAGGATGTTATGATATGAAATAAACTGTAACTTTTAAAACAATTATGTATACTTTTGCCATTCTTTTCCATCTCTTGACGGAGGTCCAAGACTACTTAAAGTTACTGCCACGGAATCCCCCCACTCAGCTTTAAATTTGTCAGCATCAGGAGCACCTTTTTAAAAGCCCCTTGCCAAACTATTTTTTTTTTTCCATAAGTTCGACAGGGCATTTCTGTTGTTTTCGAGTAGTTATTTCCACCCTTTAAGTGAAAATAAAAAATTTTAATTAGAATTTATTTCGAAAAAAAAACTTACATTTTAACGATTTCAGTGCTTGTCGTTCACTATTTTGCCATCGACTAAAATCGGGGTTTTTCCTGTCCATGGTTGCCACTATTATTAAAAAAAAAATTCCCTGACTATCCCTGACCAAGTTTGCAAATTTGCGTGCGCTAAAGGGATTTCTTTTTTCTGTAGTACACATACACAGTATGTACCCTTATAGTGGAAACCACAGCGCAGGCATTTTGTTTGTTGCTGTAAGCTGCCAGCAAATGATTCATTTGCCTATTTCTGGGTGCTACTTACTGTATGAAAGAATAGAAGGATAGGAAAGAAGTTTGGTGCGATGGGATTTTTTTTCTCAACAGGTGGCGCCTAAATTGCTTTAGGGAGATCTGTTTTTGTTGTGTGTATTCAATTTATAAAAATCATGGCGCTGGTCGGGATTCATTCATTCATTCATTTATTTCTTAAAATGGTTCGTACATTAAGATATAATCTTTTTTAGTACTTAGTGTAGTGTAAATTTAAAAAAAAAAAAATGATTTCATTAAATAACTTAAGACTAGTATACAGAAAATTTCTTAAGGCTAAGGGGAGATATAGATAGGGGAGATATAGATAGGGGAGATATAGATAGGAGATACAATTTGGAATTAATGTTGATGAGTGGAAAAATATAGGAGAATTGCCCTTTTAAAATTGGAGTGATTAGATATAGCTCTAATATGTTGGGGTAAGGAGTTCCATAGTCTCACAGTGTGAATGAAAAATAAGCGCGAAGAATTGAGAAAATAGCAGCGATATGGTATCAGGCTGGTGGTTCGTGACGACCGAGTAAAATTAAGCCTATTATACAGATAAGACGGACTTTGATTTATAATTATTTTATGTAAAAAGATACAGTTTCTGGCGTTGATGTACTGATGCAAATCACAACCTAGCAAACTCCTAGTGTACGCTGATATATGGTCGTATCTACGAATGCCGTGGATGTAACGCACCGCGTCATTGAAGGCTACCTGCAATTTATGCTGGGATAAAGAGTCTAGATTGCAATACACAACCTCGGCATACATTATGAGGGGCAGGATTAGAGTAGTTACCAATTTTCGTCGTGTTTCCATTGGAGTGAAGTAAGCACTAAGCCATAACTTGCGAAGGCATCCGTAGATACGACCAATGACCACGTTGGTGTGATTGTAACCAGACAGATTACGATTAATTGAATATCCCAGAATAGTGGATGATTCAACAGCTTTGATTTTATTGCTATTTAGATATAGATCAGGTAGAAGATTAAGGTTGAATTTTTTGTGGGATATAGGAATTACTTGAGATTTAGCAGGATTTAAAAATAAACCATTCGCAACTGACCAGGTGTAGATGCGCTTCAGATCTTCATTGATGAGAGAAGCGAGTTCGTTAAGGTTGGGGTATGGTTTTGCTAGATGTAATTGAACGTCGTCTGCATATAAATGTACTGAAGCGTGTTTGCACACAGATGGAAGGTCATTAATAAATATGCAGAAAAGAATCGGTCCCAATATTGAGCCCTGGGGTACACCTTGCTTGATTTTCATTAGGGACGAATAACTCTGACCAGAAATGACCCTTTGCGACCTATCCGAAAGAAAACTGTTTAGCAATTTCACAGCCCCATCACTGAAGCCGAAAATGTTCTTGAGCTTCCAACACAGAACTTTGTGATTTACTTTATCAAAGGCCTTCGAGAAATCAAGCAAACAAAGAAATGAAACGTAGCCCCTATCGAAATCTTGTCTTATTTCTTCAAGCAGATTGACCATGGCTGTGGAACAGCTGTGTTTAGTTCTAAAACCTGACTGGTGAGAACTCAATAACTTATGGATAGACAGGTGCGTTGTGATTTGTTTTGCGATTATTTTCTCGAGAACCTTAGATAAGCAAGGTAGAATGCTGACCGGTCTATAGTCGGAGGGAGATGCTGGATTAGCTTTCTTTGCGATAGGCAGAACTCTTGCACTTTTCCAGACCTGAGGAAAAGTTGATGTTATTATGCACCAGTTTATTACGTGAGTGAGGTGGGAGACAATTTGCGGTAATATGAGTTTTATGAAGCGTATTGGTATGCCGTCTTCCCCAATTGAATCCGACTTGATGTTTTCAGTGGTTACTACAAAGCCTTCCAGTCTTGGCAACGAGTGCACAGGGTTCTCATTCTGATTGAAATCAAGGTCGTTAGAACTGAAATCATCCCCTAGGAAGGAACGATTTAGTTCATCAGGATCGAGAACGCATTTGAAGTTGGAGCCACTGGAAACACCAATTTTACGAAGATTACTCCAGAGTTTCTTTGCAGGGAGGGATATATTTAGTTTAGATGAAAAATAATTTATCTTAGAAGTTCGAACAACAAGAGTTGCGTTGTTACGTGCAGTTTTAAATAAGGACCAGTTACCATTAGATGGTCTACGCTTCCATTTGCTAAACAATTTGTTCTTTCTTTTAATAGAACTGACTACTTCAGGCGTAAACCAGGGGCATGCTCTGTTTTGGATTTTTACTACTTTCGTTGGTACACAGTGATCAAACAATTGTTTTAACATAGCTTGAAACAACATTACTTTTTCATTTGGATCGGTCTTCAGACGGCATTGCTCCCAGGGGGCCGAATAGGTAGCAATTCGTAGGGCATTTAAGTCTATGGAATTGAGATCTTTAAACGTAAAAGTATCAGAGAGAGCGGTTTTGGACAAATTCACATCATATGTACAGAAAAGCAGATCATGGTCAGAAACGTCTAACGATAACTGGTCACACAGTAAAACAAGAGACGGATTAGAAACAATGATCAGATCTAGAAGACTGGGAACGCGATTCACCAAAAAACGAGTAGGGTAGGTTGTATTCATTATTTTCATTCCTACTGAAGAAACTAAATCATTCATTTGATAGGCAAGCGAGTCATTTATCAATAAGTTAGTATTGAAATCTCCACAGATAATTATGTGCTGATAGATCGCACAGTATTCAGAGATAGACGAAAAGAATGGCGCTGGGGAGCAGCTTCTATTGTTACTGTATGCACACGCAATCATACATTTGGTGTTGCAATCCCGAATTTCGATTATGACATATTCAATTCCATTGCCAGTAGACTTGGTAATCATTTCACACTTTAAATTAGATTTACAAAATATTGCTACCCCTCCACCCCTTGTATCAGTAATTCTATCGTTCCTGAATAATTCGTAATTATGAATTTTATAGGACAAATCAGGTACCAGCGGGTTAAACCAGGTTTCACATACACAAATAACATCAACGCAGGAACAAGAAAACAAGTACTTTAAATAATCTAATTTGTTGTCATTTAGACTACGCGCATTTAAATAACATACTCTAAGTCCCTCATATCTCTTGGAGATAACATTTACCATAGCGTACGTTGAATTTACATCCACACTGTGTTGGTTACCTAACCTTGTGAGATCCATTGAAAAAGAGAAAGAGAAAAACAAAAAAAAAAAAAAAAAAAAAAAAAAAAAAATTACAAAAGTGCAATTCAACTAGAGACTAGAGTTTGAGGAAAGGGAGTAACAAATGAAGAAAAAGAATAAAGACAATAAAATGACAGTGCGTGATTAGACTTACGTAAAAATAAAAAATAAATAAACAATCATTGATGTATCGCAGCTGCAGTGGCCAGATCATCGGTGCTTTCAATTAGAAAGCTTTTATCATTCGCCGACTTCTTCACATACACAGATCCATATTTAGTGTGCACAGCAAACAGATGTTTCTTTCGCCTGAGCCCCAGGGCGCTATTCAAGAGAAATCGTGTATGTCTCGTTAGACTTTCATTGAGATAACAGCTGTTATCCGATTCAATGCCAAGATCATGGAGACGTAATTCGGTCTTGTGATGTTTGCGGTAATTCGCTGCAGCCATCAGAACGGCATTTCTCTCTTGTGGGTTGCTGAACTTTAACACAATAGGAGATGTTGCAGTGTTGTTATTATTGTTGCCCATTTTTGTGCGAAAGGCATTTAGCAAGAGCGGCGGCTTACAGTCCATGGTGTGGCAGAGTCGGTTGAATAAGCTTTTAATGTTCTCATTTGGGAGTACTGGTACTCCAAAGAGTACTGCGTCACTTGCTATTTCCTTCCTTTCCAGAGCATCACATCGCCGTTTAAGAGCTACAATTTCTGCATTATGCAATTGTGTGGTGGTGTTGGTGGTGTTTTCATGTAGATCGATGCGTTCAACTATGCTGGTGATTATGCTGTGCATTTCGTTTAAACGCTGACTCCAAGTTGTTTTAATTTCCTCAATCTTAAGAAGAAACTCATTTTGCATTTTGGAGATTTCTTCGACGAACCCAAGTCGCAATATTTCAGTCTGCTTCGCAAGATGTTCTTCTAAGACCTTGACGGTAAGGGGGGCAGTGTCGCTATTCGGTTGTTTTACTGCGGGTGAGGATGATTGTGTGGGTTGTGTAGGCGTTGGTGGTAAGCCTTTTGAAGAGATGACTCTTGAGCGAAGGTTCGGAGCGGACATTTTGATGACCGAGAGAACTGCTTTTGCGTGGTGGTAGTGCAAAAACAAAACTTAAAATGTCGACAGTAGCAATAAACGAATTATGGACAAAAAAAAACAATTTAGTCTTTTTAAGCGGATTAATGTTTTTCGTTACACAGTAACCGGCCAAAGTTTTATAACCACTGTGACTTAGGTTTTATGATAAATATTTAGATTATTTTTCGATTAGCACACCGTATTAGCTCACTTTAGCTGGACGATTGAAAAAACGCGTCTATTCGTGCTTACTGTTCATCACACTTTCGAACGCACGACCTGCCAATCACTTTAGTGAATACACTACCATTGCACCATTTCCACCTGCGAATTTTTGCTTCTTCCTTTTGAAGTTTTTTATTTCTTCCTTCCTTCCTTTTTCTTTTAAATACGTTTACTCCATCTTCTTTTTTTTAATTTAAGTTTTTCTTCTAACTGCTGTGTATAGCGACTATGAGAGGATGGAACATTAAATATTAATTTTGAATTTTTTTTCACTTTCGATACTCCCCCAGCCTCTTTCACGCCATCTAATAGTACATTTACACCGCACCCAAATTCAACATTTCGGAAAAAAAATTCCGAAATCCAGTTTTGCGTTCCCACTGTAACTTCAACATTTCAAATGACAGGTAGTGTCAGAATAGATTACTTATATTTTTTTTCTGTTTAGAAGCCAGAAGTTGTCGAGCCTAAAGAACTTATTTTAATTTAAACATGAATTTAAGTGATAATTCAGACCTATTTAATATATTGTTGACTCAACATAAAAGTATGGAATTCGCGATGAATCTTATGTCCACAAAAAGCTTACGTCTGATGAGAAAACGGCGGCGTTTTCTATTGAATATATTTATTACGTCTTATGAAGCAAAGACTTATAATTGCAAGAGCAATTGTTATTCATAGCCAACCAAGAAAAGTCTGGACTCATGTAAGAAATAAGTGGAGTTATTATATATATATTTGGTTTTCTTAGTAAAATAATAATTACTATTTTCAGAAACGTACGAGTACTTTCTGGGAACAGGGAGTTCCCGAAAAAGATGATGATTTTTTTAAAGAAAACTTTCGTGTGTCTCGTGAAAATTTTCAAATACTGTGCAACGAACTGCAAACTCTGACAAAACACGATACTAACTTTAGAAAGTGTATTCCATTGCAAAAAAGAAATGCTATTGCATTGTACACACTTGGATCTTCGGCGGAGTACCGAAGTATTTCCAATCTCTTTGGCATTGGCAAGGCCACAGTTTGCCAAATATTGAAAAGCTTTTGCGAAGAAGTTTGGAACAACTTACGTCCAAAGTACTTGAATACTTATCCAGTTACTCAACAATGTGTAAAGGAAAATGTAGCCGGTTTCGAAAAGTTAGGATTCCCTCAGTGTATTGGTGCTATAGGTACAAACATTCCCAAGCATTAAACAATTGCTTTTAGATGGTTGTCACATTGAAGTTAGACCTGGTGCTGAAGATGCCGTTGATTACTATAATTACAAGGGTTGGTATTCCTCCGTATTATTGGCTGTTGTTGATTATCGGTAAGTTTGTTTATTATCTGTAATATATACTCTGCATCTCTGCTTATACATACACATGATTCAGTTATAGATTTCTTTACATAAACGTCGGAATATTTGAAAATTCTAGCCTAAAATTGGAACACCAA
This sequence comes from Portevinia maculata, assembly GCA_949715645.1. Classification (NCBI taxonomy): domain Eukaryota; kingdom Metazoa; phylum Arthropoda; class Insecta; order Diptera; family Syrphidae; genus Portevinia; species Portevinia maculata. The sequence continues at coordinate 181,215,557 of OX454526.1, forward strand.
AAACCAATTTTAAGGGAACTATCTAGAAACATATGCGGTGTTGACGTTCCAGTTGTCCTTATTGGAGACTCTGCATTTCGCTTTTCCAATGTAATGATGAAACCTTATCCGTACAGCAGTACTGCAACGCAAGAAGAAAAAAACTTCAACTACGCATTGTCCAAATGCCGAAGGGTAGTTGAAAACGCCTTTGGGCATTTAAAAGGCAGATATAGACGAATTGGAAAAGGACTAGATAACCACATAGATAATACCAATCTCATTATCAAGTCTTGCTGTGTTTTACACAATTTTTTAAATGTGCACAGTGACAAATTTAACAACCATTGGTTACAAAGTCAAGACGAAACTCGAGGCAGAGAACAACCAAGGCATACATCCCACATCAGTGATTTCAGCACATCAGCTGAAAGTATTAGAAATGCCATAAGCAGATATTATATAAGTAAGAACAATTGTTATGCTTTCTGTTTTATCGTTTTAATATTTTTAATGTTTCAATTGAACATTCTACATGTTTTTCGAGTAATTTATTTCTTTCTCGCTCGATTCCAATTACTTCCTTTTCGCTTTCCTTCATGCATTTTAATTCATTTAAAATATATTCATCAGTTGTCTTCAGCTGCAAGAGTAATTTATCAACCTCAGATCTTGGTCTTTTTGCAGCTCTTAACCTCGGTGTTGATGACGTTGACGTTGATGACGCTGACATAGAACTTGATGAGGATTCCAATGACGAAGATGTTGATGCCATTGGTTTACGGGAACTAGATGCAGCCGATGGGTTCATTGCACTGGGAGGTGATGACACGAATGAGGCTTCTGATAATCCCCATGATTCTGATTCAGAGATGGATACATTTCTCCGCGAACAGCTTGGACATATAACATCTTAAAATTTGCATAATAAATATCAATTTACAATTTATAACGATTATTTTTAAAATTATTGGCTTGTTGACAGCTACTTTTTTTTTGTCAGCGGGCTGAAAAGTCATTAAGTGACGTGCGGAATCTGTAAAGAGGTTTGTTCGATTTGACAAACTTACAAATGCAGCGACGAAATTCAACATTTCGCTGAAATTCAACATTTCGAAATGTTGGAAATATATTTCGAAATGCTGGACATTTGGCCTGAAATGTTGAATTTAGCCGAAATGATGAATTTGGGTGCGGTGTAAACGTACTATAAGACTCTTCTCTGAGCGACTAGTGACTCCTCAAGGAGGTTTTCGACCAAAAGAGTCTTGTTAATTGAGAAGCCACTCTCAACTGAGACGTTTCCGTGCGATAAAATGCAACACATTTTTATAACATGCCAAAGATCTTTCAAATTTTCATTTTTGCCAAAAAGCTGAAAGTAGAACTTTGCATCTTTACATGCATTGGTTGGTTGGTTGGTTGGTTGAAAACGGCCCTCGGTGAGGATGCACTTAGACCAGAAGTAGGTCCATTGTGCTGCCGATGTGTAAGGTGGGTGGGTCACCCTCTTACTCAGGGAACCATTTGCTCCTCTGAATGAAGGAGCTAATCCTTGCTGTGCAGGCGTTGTTAAGATCGTTTAGATCATTGAAAAGGTATTCACCCAATGTAGCCTTCCTAATGTTGGCGAGTGCAGGACACGTGCAAAGGAAGTGACTGATGGTCTCCTCTTCTTCCTCGTCCCTATAGCTTCTACAGAAGTCATTGTAGGGGATGCCCAGCCTTTGGGCATGTCTTCCTATAGCACAGTGCCCGGTGAGGGCATTTACTAATTTCGAAAGGGTTCCTCTCTTATGCCTCAGAAGTCCGATGGACCTGGATTTGTTAAATGTCGGCCAGAGTAGCCTTGCGGTGTTGCACTGGTCGAGTTGGTGCCAACGACGGTTGGCTTCGTTCACCGCATTGGTGTCTATGAGGTTTTTAGCATAAGACGTTGGCGCCTCGATGTCGGTGACGCTTATGCTATTTAAACCAGAAGAGCCTCGTCGGGCCAGTTCGTCAGCTTCACAATTCCCTGGTATGTCACAGTGACCCGGCACCCAGCAAAGGGTGAGGCTATACTGACCGGCTATCTCGTTAAGAGATGCACGGCAGTCTTTCACTGCCTTGGATCTTGTAGTGCTGGATGCAAGGGATTTGATGGCCGCCTGACTGTCGATGTATATTACAATATCTGATTTCGATATCGTATTAACCGACAGCCAGGCAGCGGCTTGGCGGACGGCGGTGACTTCGGCCTGAAAAACGCTGCAGTGTTCTGGAAGGTTAAAGGAGAGGTGAATGTCCAGGTCTTCAGAGAAGACTCCGGCTACGACTCCGTCCTCCGTTTTGGACACATCCGTAAAAATTGACAGCGATTCGTGGTGTAGGACATGACGTTGTGTCCACTCGGTTCTGTCTGGGATTAGATGTTTGTAGCCCAGGTTGAAGTTGTATTCAGTGGGCAGGTGGTCGGTGACCTTAGGGAGATGTCGATACATCGATAGTACATTGGCATGTCCAGTGTGTTGCTCTTTCCATTGTTTGGAGCTTCTCAGTCTTATTGCTGAGCTGGCAGCCAATTGTTTGCCGACGATGTCGGTCGGAAGAAGGTGGAGCATGGCTTGGAGCGCCGCAGTGGGAGAGGTTCTCAGCGCACCGGTGATGCTGAGGCATGCAACTCGTTGAGTTTTGTCCAGCAAGGTTAGGTTGGACTTCTTCTCCAAGGCGGGCCACCAGACCAGTACTCCATAGAAGAGAATCGGTTTAACTACCGACATGTATAACCAGTGCATAATTTTTGGTTGTAGGCCCCACGTGGAGCCTACCGCCTTTTTGCAAATGTAAAGAGCAGCTAGGGATTTCCTGGCACGTTCGACTACATTTTCCCTCCAAAGTAGCTTGCGATCAAGCTTCAGGCCTAAATAGCTAGCGCTATTTGAGAGTGCCAGAGGAGTGCCTCTAATCTTCGGGGTGGTGAACTCAGGGAGTTTATGTCTTAGTGTGAACAGGACCAGCTCAGTCTTTGTTGGATTGACGGACAGGCCGCATCTTTCGGTCCAACCTGTCAGTATGTTGATAGCAGATTGCATGACATCGGCCAGCGTCTGCGGGTATTTGCCTGTTACAAGTATTGCGAAATCGTCTGCATAGGCGATAACTTTACATCCAGTGTGTTCAATGTTCAGAAGGGCTTCGTTGAGCACTAGGTTCCACAGTAGCGGAGACAATACTCCCCCTTGGGGAGTGCCCCTGTGTGCACGTCGTTTGACAGTGCTACTTCCGAAGGATGCGGTTATTACCCTGCTTTTGAGCATGTATTCCACAAAGCAGCAGATTGAGTCGTCGATGTTGAGCCCGCGTAGGGCGTTGGTAATCGAATAGGTTTCAACGTTGTTGAAAGCTCCCTCTATGTCGAGAAATGTCACTAAGGCAAGTTCTTTGATAGATAGGGATTTTTCGACGTGGTAGACGATGGAGTGCAGGGCCGTTTCAACAGATTTACCTTTTTGGTAAGCGTGTTGTGATGTGGATAGCAAGTTGCTATCAATGGTGGCCTTGATGTGAAGATCTAGAATTCTTTCTAGAATCTTGAGGAGGAAGGATGTTAGGCTTATGGGTCTAAGGTCCTTCGGGGAAGTGTGCGATGTTTTTCCTGCCTTGGCTATGAATACCACTCTTACTTCAGTCCAGGCGGCCGGCATTGTTCCTAGCATCAAGCAGCCCCTCATAATACGGGACAGGTGCTGCCCCGTTATGCTGAGGCCCGCTTGAATTTGCGCCGGAAAAATGCCGTCTGGCCCCGGGGACTTGAATGGCTCAAAGCTGTTCACTGCCCATTTCAGTTTTTCCTCGCTTATGAGGTCCGGAGGTGATGGTAGGCGTGCAGCGTTTACCAGGGCAGGGTTTTCGCTAGGTATAGGCGTGCAGCCGGGGAAGTGGGTGTCCATAAGCAGACCAAGCGATGCTTCATCCGATTCTGTCCATGATCCGTTGGGATTCATGAGGACACTTGGTATGGTTGGGTTTTTGGAAAGGACTTTGCGTAGCCTAGAGGATTGAGACGTATTGTCAATACTCTGACAGAAACTGCGCCAAGATCTACGCCTGGCCTTACGAACTTCCGCTTTGAAGCTCTTAAGGCTTGCTTTGTAGATATCCCAGTCCAGAGGTAGCCTCGTTGTTTTGGCTTTGTTGAATTGCTTCCTGCTTGTGTGGCGAAGCTTGTTAAGTGCTGCATTCCACCACGGTGGACGATTGTCTGCCTTCCTCGTAGTAATTGGACAGGATTCGTCGAATGCTACGTTTAAGGCGGAAGTTAGAACAGCGTTAAGCTCATCTAGTTCCAATTGTGTTTCTGGAGTCTTAGGCACACGATTGGACAGTTCAGCAGAGAGGATTTCATTGTGTTTACACCAGTCAGTTCTTCGACGATTGCGAAAAATTGCTGGTGAGGTGTTATGGCGTATTTCTAGTTCATATTCCAGATAGCGGTGATCGGAAAAGGAGTGGCTGTCAGATACAGTCCACTTAGAAATCGCAGGGTACAAGTTAATAGAGGCGAAGGTAACATCTAGTACCTCTTGTCGGGTTTTGGTTATAAAGGTGGGACTATGTCCCCTATTGCACACTATTAGGTCGGTGCCTACTAAGAATTCAAATAGGGACTCACCTCGGGGGTTAGTGTCGGTACTACCCCATAATTCGTGATGCGCATTTGTGTCGCATCCCAGCAAAATTTCTTCTCCTCTCTTCCTGGCTTCTTCTACCACTACTCTCACTCCCTCTGATGGAGCTGAGTTGGGGTCATCGTAGGGTAGGTATCCTGAAGCTAGCCAGATGTGGGCTTCTGCAGATTTTAGCAGTGTTACTGCCAGGTCATTCGTGCTGCGGTGAGGAAGAAAGGTTAAGTTTAGTGTAGATCTAGCGAGAATGCAAGCTCGAATGTTACCTGCGTTCTTGGTGTGGTATAGCGTGTAGTGTGGGTCCCTCAGTCCCATGACGATGTCATTTCTAATCCAAGGTTCTTGGATGAGGGCGATGTCGAAGCCTCCTTCATTGAGGCGGAGTAGTAGGTTAGCGGATGCTAAGGTGGAGTGATGGAGGTTAATCTGTATCAGTTTCAGCATCATTGCTAACTGATACAGACCTCTCCACAACGGTAGCGTCCAGGTTCTCTGGCGATGATGGATCATCATCGGGGATCTGGTCGCGGGGGGAGGCGGGTGTCGCGGGTGTCGCCGATTCAGAGGGGTCAGCAACGGTGTTGCGGTCCGAAGCAAAGAGTCTTACTTCCACCTCTTTAAGACCGCATCGGATCTTAAAGTCCTTAGCCCGGAGCAAGGGGAGAGACTCAGTGGTGAGCGAAACGACCAGCGAACGGCCAGTTTTCTTCGCTTCTTTCGGTTTCTTGGAGCTCGGTGTCTCTTCGATAAACTTCCAGTCTTTGACTGGAAGATCCGGATTTTGGTACTTGACTAGACCATGTAGTTTGGCTGGCTCGCTGGGTTCAGTTGGAACCCAGATTCTAGCTCTTGGCCTGTGGGGGATTTTGCTCCGGTCCACCGCCTTAAGCTTAGCACCTGGCCAGATTTCACCAATACCTGCAATGGCGGTGGTGATGAAATCGACCGAAGTTTGGTCGTCACAGGCTAGCAGCTTCACGTAGCCCTGGTGCCATCCAGCGTCCTTAAAGGTGGGAGGTGAGTTGGGATGGGTGATGATACGCTCGCAAAGGCAGTTCATCACTCTGCCTTCAATGAGCCTCCATTTTTCGTATGAGATTCTCCCTTCATCGTCAGACAGATCCACTATCGCAACGACGAGGCTATCCTTGACCGTCTCAGAGAAGGGTTTAGAGCTCGTTGAGCTCTTGGTCTTCTTTGAGGCGTTGGACTCCTCGTCTACGGATCTACGCCGTTTGGGCGCAGTTCCTGTCGCAACGACGGATCGGCTCCCAGCTTGGTTCGTTGAACCATTGCGACTCGTTGAGTCTTTAGCTTGGGTGCTCCTCTTCCGATGAGAGGGATTCGCTCCTTGAGTGGTGGGGTGACTAATGCCACGAATGGTGGGTTGGTGTGGGTCCCGGGTGGAGGGGTGGCGTTTGCCACTAGAGGGGGGGGCATCGTACGCCATGGGTACCTGGGCGCCCGGTTTTGAAATGCCGTAGAGGCTGCAGCTTAATCAGTTCGTTGAACTGATTAGCCGTGTCGGTGACGGTGTCGTGTCGTTCAGCTCGTCAGAGAGCATCGAACACTCGCTTGTAGCGTCTTCAATGCAGAGGCTCTGCAGGTGCTCCTCCACACGTGTAGTGCTTTTGGAGCTGCTGGCGGTGCCAGCTGTATCCGGTTTTTGTTGAGGTCCGGCCTCAGAATTTTCTTTTTTTTGGATTTTTTTTGTTTTTTGTGTTTTTTCAATATTTTGGTTGTTTTGTTGCATTTTAAGATTTGGATCCCACGAGTAGCTAGGGAAGGGGTGGTCCATCCGCACAGAGCCCCGCATGTACGGACAAGGCAAGCTGATCCAGAGTGTGCCAGTTTCTCTGGATACACCGCTTGCGACTGAGCTATTTTTGTTTTCCCTGGGCCCTCAGCCAGGCTGATTCTCGGCACGGTACGGTTCACACCTTAATCCAGCCCAGGGTGAAGAAGGATTGGAGGAGGGAGGAAAGGATGGGAAAGGCAGGGTGGGATGTGATTTTCTGGGGTTTACTCCCACTAAACACTCTAACCCAGAGTTGGTTTTGGTCCACGATGGGTCTTACAGTGGGATTCTTGTCATCTTCACTGCTATTACCTCATTACCCCGGATCACGAATCACTGTGAAACTTACACTTCATCGTACCGGGGCATCCCCTTATCCGCCACCCAGGGACGCGCCTGGTAGGGGACCTACCCCCCCAGGAACATGCATTATGTACTGCAATTTTGCCCTTTCCGCGCATGTATCAAACAATATATGTTGGCATTATATACACTTTGAAGCAAATTTTTGAATCTTTTACTGTAGAGACCGTTGTTTTGCAAAATATTTCTAGGATTAAGACTGCTCAAGTTAACAATCAAATCGTATTTTAATGGGGTTCGTTCTTCCATTCTTTAAATAATTTTGCGGCAATCCAGTTTAAATTTTAAAATACGAGTATCTTTTTTCGAAAAATTGTTTTTTTTTGTTTTATTGCATTGATGATTTTCGTTGCTGTGAAGCTGACGTCAACGTTTTTTATTTCCAGAAGATTGGATTCACTTGAAAGATCGATGGATAAAAGTTGAGATCCTATGGAGCATTCGCTAATATACTTTTTTTGAAGATGCGATGCAATAAGTTTTTAACCATTATGAGATCTTCATATCAATGGTTTCTCGCCTTGAAATTTTTATAAAAATGGTTCACAATTGTATGGATAAATGCAAGTTTGCAGTCAAACAATTTTTCTTGGAAGTATTTTTTTACGTTTTCAATTGGCCTTGTTTTTGGTAAATCTGAATTTGTCATAGAAAAAAAGTGCTACTCATCAAAAATGTTCAGGCATCTCTCTAAACAGATTTTGTTTTCGAGCCAACGTACACCGCAATATTTCCGGGGAAATCGAGTACAATTAGTTTTGGAGGTAAATAAGCTTCTTCTTGCAGGACTGTCTTTGAAAATGTAATAAAGATGCCTTCAAAAATATGCAGGTCTCATGAAACATTTCTCCATGTATTACATGTAGACCACACACACCACATTCCAGTAGCTGCGTACCATCCGCGTCAATTTCATTTCGCTGTTGTTTTAATTTCTTTAAAAAAGATAAATTTACATTTGGGCCATCCATTAATACTTGAAGAAGTTTCTCTTTTTCAAAAATCGGATTCCATTGTCAAAATGTTTTAAAATGTCATCTGACTTTGAAGATACCATGAACTCGTCGCTTTCTAAGTACAGTAGTGTCTGGGTAGCGTGAACCCCTGATTGCGTGAACACTCCGCTAGCGTGAACAGCCATTTTTTTAACAGAGTACTCTATAGCGTGAACAAAAAAAAACTCGATAACGTGAACCAAAAATGTACCCACACGATTGCACTTGTTTAGTCGTTCTTTGGGTTGTTTGTTAGTTTTCGCATACATTTGAACAGTGGAGTTTGTAGTAAGGTGTTTTCGTACGTAACTGCATGCACGTTGCACAAGTTTAAACGTTAATTCGTTCGTTTGCTGGGTTGTTATTTTTTGTATACAATTTGAACAGTGCGCACTGTAGATAAGTGTTTCTTTGCAAAAATGTCTTTTAAAAAGCCGAAATTCTTATCATTGAAAGAAAAAAGTGAAACTATTGAGAAATTGGAAAGAGGTGAAGGCGCGTCGAATTTATCCCGGCAGTACAATGTAGCCAAATCCACAATTTCAGCGCTAGTCAAAAATTAGGACAAAATCTTTAAAGAAAGAAAAACCTTAAAGCAAGGCGAGTATCCTCGTATAGAACGAGCGTTATACAAATTGTTCTTGAAGCAGCGTGGTAAAAATCTACCAGTTGGTGGAGAAATGCTGAAAGAAAAAGCGAAACTATTGCATACTCAACTAAAGGAAAAAGAAGGGGCCTTTAATGCCAGTTCTGGTTGGCTGAGTGGGTTCAAGTCACGTTATGGTGTTCGGCTTTTAAAAATCTGTGGGGAAAAACTTTCATCCGATCATGGCGCAGTTGCGACATTCAAAAATAATTTGGAGAAAATAATTCATGAGCTTCACCTATCTAAGAACCAAATTTATAATGCCGATGAGTCGGGTTTATTTTGGAAGATGTTGCCTGAAAAAACATACGTTGCCGGTGGTGAAAAAACGCGTTCTTAGCGTGTACAAACGCTACTGGACTTCACAAAATAAAGCCACTGATTATTGGCAACGCACAAAAAACCTCATTCTTTCAAAAACTTAGATATTCCGGTTGATTATCGTAGCTCGAAGAACGCTTGGATGACTGCATATATTTTCAAGGAATGGTTCCACAAGCTGTTTGTCCCGCAGGTAGGAATAGAATAAGAAATTGTTGATTATGGCAGGGTCATACATTTGTTTCAGGTACACGATTTCTTACGAAAGGAAGGTTTGCCAATAAGAGGTATTCTACTCCTGGATAACGCTCCATGTCATCCGTCCGATCTTTTATTAAAAACCGATGAAGGTTTTATTTTCACAGTTTACATGCCACCAAACGGGACACCATTGATTCAGCCAATGGATCAGAACGCGATTCGTATTACAAAGCTCTATTACAGAAAAAGTCTGTTAAGATTAGCTGTTGGAAAATGAAATGTTTTGGATTTCTTAAAGTCTTTAACAATAAAAGACGCAGTTTCTTTACTCGCAATAGCCTGGAGTCAGTTAAAACCAGACATCATAGAAAAATGTTGTCGTAACATTTTGCCTCAGATTTGCGCAGTCGAAGTGGATAGTTCAGATGAAGAGGAAAATATCCCTCTTATCTTAATACGGAATAAATTGAGGCAGCAGCGATTTGAAGACACTAATTAATTGCTCATAGTATCATATTATGATTTTAGAACCATCCTTAAGCTTCATGGAATCATTCATAACAAATGTCCTGAATATTTGAGTAAGTATATTACGTTTGTTCAGTCACCAAGAGGTCTGAGGCTTCTTTTACCGCGATTCACGCACACAGTGGGAGAGCGATCTTTCTTCGTCAAAGCTGTTCGATTATGGAATTTTTTTCCACTTCAATTACAAAGAATAAGTTCGTCAGTTGTATTTCGGAAAAAACTATTTCTACACATGTCGCAACAGAATTAGTCATATTATATCAATGAACATAAAATCTTTAAAACCTTCCTTTTATCATTTATTATTAGTTATCTGTAAGTAATAAAAAAAATCGATACTTAATTTTAACCCATTTTCGTGCGAACAGCGGCGAACAGTAAAATAGTTTTTTTTAATGTTGTTTTTTTATGCTTTTTGAGTTTTAGATACAAAATGTAAGTAAGCAATAATTTTACATGTTATCTTAATTTTAGAAAACCAAATTTTAAATGGGGGTCTTAAGCCCCTTCTTTAAGTATGATGGGGTGTAATTAAACCCCCTTTTTAAGAGGTTTTTTAAAAAGGAAATATTATTATAAAAATAATAAAAAAAAAGAAAATAATGATAACGTTTTTGTGCAAACATTTCAAGTGATTTTAAAAACCACAAGCCACTTTGTATACATAGCCAACGTTTTATGCAGAAAAGGGTAAAGTTCGCTGTTCGCAAGCGCGAACACTGGCTGCTATTTGACATTTTTCCTCGTAGTATATTTGTATAGACGAGGAAAGTTGTCTCTCTTTATTGCTTCGAGTAATAAGTAAAGATTAATTCCTGTTTTATTTTGTTGAAATCGCTGACTCCTTTTTCTTAAACATTTTATTTGGTAGGATAATGCTTTTAATTTAACAAGTTAAAAATACTGTTTTAGAATCTACTGACAAGCTGTTGTTTCTAATGACAAGATGTATGTGCTACCAGATGTTTCTAATGACAAGATGTTTTTAATGACATGATGTATCTGCTGACCAGATGTTTCTAATGATGGCGTTGTGAAATCCATTGAGAACATCTGCTGCGCAGATGTAGAACAAAAGACACTGTCCATCCCTTTCCTTTTACGCTGTCTCGTTGTTCTCGATGTCGGCGGCGCTGCCAGTCGCTAGCACTCTTTGTTAGTATAGGTATTCTCTCTGGTAAATAAAAAGGGAACGGGTGGTATGAACGTTTAGCACACCATTCAGTCATCTCAATCACAATCTGCCAGACGCAGCACTGAACGGTTGTGCACGGACAGCATTTTATTTTCAGAAAACATATATTTTTGTGTACCTGATCATACTGACGAGTAAAAGTTTTTATTAAAATATTACCTGTCTGTGTGACTGAGTGTCATAAAAATAAAAGGGATCATTAAGCAGCAAAACAAAGTACTGCAATAAAAGGGACGATATGGCAGGTAGACGGCTGACACCTGAGTCAGCTCTCGCTGCCCTTGAAACGCTTTTAAAGCAAATTAAAAACGACCTGGGACCAAGCTACGGAGGAAAAATTCGAAGGATGTTCGAGCAATTCTCTGAGGAGGTACCTAGTGAGCCAGAGGTAGAAGAAGAAGAAGAAAGCAACGACGATGTCATGGATACTGAGGGAAGTCAAGAATCCAGCACTGACGAATCCGACTACGAAGATGAACAAAACAAAAATAGCGCACCAGCCAATAACGGCGAAGTAATTCTTGCCGGCGACAACGAGGATGAAGTTTCAGATGAATCAAGCCGCGGATCGTCACCAATTGTGGGACAAAAAAGAGCAAAAAAATTATCTAATAGCTCAACCAAGAAGTCGAAATTGGAAAACAGTGTGGCTACTGGAACTTCGCCAACAATAACGACATCAACTGTGCCTGCCGCAACAACAACAACAACAACTCTGCCAATCACAACATCACCTCTGCCAACCGCAACAACATCAAAGACGCAAGCAACAACAACAGCAGCCCCAAAATCAGCTCCAAAGAAAAAATCCGGAATGCCACCAATTATCTGCTTTTCTGGAAATATCGCCGAAATCAGCAGATACGCCAAGAACTTGAAAATTGAGTTCACTCTCAAAAACATAAACACAACAAAGACGATCATTAACGCCATTACCCGTGAAGGTTTTGATGCCATCAGGACGTTCCTCAAGTCAAGGAAAATACAACATCATTCGTTTACCCCACGAGAAGATCGAAGGACTATTATGATGCTGAAAGGAATTCATTTCTCATACAGCACTGCCGAAGTTGAAGAGGAACTCAAAGCAGAAGGCGTTCCTGTGCTAAAAGTTTCCCTATTCAAGTCAGCAAGAGCCAAGGGCAAAACTTTTAACTGCTTTGTTGTGGAGATAAGCAAGGCATTTGACGTCACCGAAGTCTACAGGAAAACACTTCTGCTAAACCAACGGATCTACTGGGAGCGCCTCAAAAACAACGACATCGTCCAGTGCAAGAACTGTCAGCGCTTTGGGCATGTTGCCACCAATTGCGGCATGGCATATGTTTGCGTCAAATGCAAACTTGATCACCAACCAGGAGAGTGCAAACGAAAGGACTCATCAGATCTTGAGGTCTACTGTGCAAACTGCAAAACAACAGGTCACCCAGCAAGCTACAAAGGTTGTCTACAGTATAAAAGCAAGTTGGCAGACAGGGAGAAGCAAATCACACTGAGGAAAGCGCAACAGGAATTCGCAGCAAAATCAGCCTGTACCCTTACCAAACCAGCGGTCAGTTTTGCCGCAATGGCCAAGATGGGCCTAAAACAAGCTCAACCAAAGCCAAACCAGCCCAAGATGCCATCGAAGCAGGCGCCACCACCAGCTACCGAAAAACTAACGACAAAACAACATCCAGCTCGCAAGAACAACCCCAAAACCGGAAGTGTGAACCTCGGCGAAGAAGTTCATCGAGTTTTTGGAGCCGATCTTTGCAGTATCATGAAGAAGGCTCGTAACGCCGTACCTCCCAACTACTCCAGCATGAGCGAAGAGAATAAGTCCGTGGCACTGGCCACTTTTATATTTCAACTATGCAGTACATAAGGAAACTTCGTGTAATTGCCTATAACGTTAACTCGTTATACAGCCTCCACAAAAGGACGGCTTTCCACCTCTTCATGAAGTCCAACAGCCCGGATATTGCACTCATCAGTGAAACCATGCTGACCGGCCGCAATAAATTGGATCTTAAGGACTACAACTTCTTCAAGACTGACAAAGTAGATGGCAAACGAGGAACAGGCATCCTTGTCAGAAAAACCATAAGGAAATCAATGATTAGCCAATTCGCCATTCCAAGACTCAAATCCTTTGAAGCTACTGGAATAGTAATCCGAATGTCCCCATCTGAAACTCTGGCGGTCATCAGCGTCTACAATAAATGCAATGCTAACACTTTGGACATTCAGCACGATCTGCAACTTTTGAATGGACACCTAATTCAACACACATTTGGGATATTAGGCGGAGACTTCAACGCCAGGCACCGATTGTGGGGTGACACCATTGATAGCAGCGAAGGCTCGGCTATAGCCAACTGCATTGAGGACAACAACGACATCCACTCCCTCGCGGTAATTTCCCAACCAAGGCCAACCTTCCCCAGGACACCATCTTTTCTGGATTTCTACTTGGTAACCACGAACCTCATTAACATTCTCCCAGAGATCCAGAACTTCGAGTGCAAAACTCTCACCAGTGACTCTGACCATGAAGCAGTGCAGCTGACTGTCAAGCTTCATCAACCCATCTTCACAATTGAGCAACCAAGAGGTGACTTCATCAATTTTAAGGAATTGGATGTAGACCGCTTTCAAAATGAAGTTATGAACAATATAATGCTACCCCCCGGCACAAGAAATCTTACCAATGGCGAGATAGATGCATCCATTGAAAACTTCGAGAATGCAGTGATCAGCGCACTCGATACGCAGAAAAAGCCTAGGACATCAAAAGATAAATACAGCCATCTTCCAGTGTACATCCAGAACCTGTATCACCACAGACAACGCCTTAGAAAACGACTCCAAAGAATTCACCGCCGGGAATGGAATACGGTCAACGGCGATTATCAGGCCGTCTTGAGTGAACTGAACTGCACCAGCATAATGTTCAGGAACGCAGTACAGTACTACAACGATGCTCAGTTGCAAAAGAGGCTGCAAGACATCAGACCCGGCCCAGACACCTTCAAAAAGATCTACCGAATCATCGGTAAAGGCCCAAAAATGCCAGACGTTCTCAATACGAGTCAAGGGACCGCCACCACAGCAGATGAAAAGGCAGAAGCGCTAGCAGAATACTTTGAAGGTAACTTCAATCCGACGCCTCCTAACGACCCTGTATTCCTCTCAGAAGTTAATGACACAATCAGAGGCATTGAAGAACCAAGAAGCACAAACAGTCTCTTCAGCGAAACAAATCCGGCAGATGATCCATCGGAGGAAGACAATTTGTCAACGCCTGAGGAAATCCTGGAAATAATTCAGAGCAGTCACTCAAAGAAATCAACTGGACCGGACAAAATATCCAACTTCATCCTTAAAAAGTTGCCTTACCCCATCATGATCTTGCTGGCCATAGTGATGAACAACTGCATCAACAACTGCTACTTCCCCAAAATATGGAAGACTGCCAAAATAATAGCCATCCCGAAAAAAGGAGACCGAAGCAACATCACAGGATACAGGCCGATTTCGCTCCTTTGTAGTGTGAGTAAAATACTTGAGGAACTTATCTTGCGGAGGGTGAAAGACGTTTGCAACCATTCCAATCTCATACCGGATATTCAATTCGGATTTCGCAAAAAACACTCGACATTGCACCCGCTAATGAAATTTCATCATGATGTCACAAAAGCTCTCAACAACCATCAAGTAACAGTCGCGTGCTTTCTAGACGTGGAAAAGGCATTTGACTCAGTGTGGATTCAAGGACTAGTTCACAAACTTAAACAACTACGTTTTCCTATTAATCTCATTAATATTATTTTCAGTTTTCTTTATTCCAGATCCTTTTTTGTGCAAATTAAAGACAGCCAATCCCAAACAAAAAGCATCAGAGCAGGTGTCGCCCAGGGGTCCAAGCTCGGACCACTGCTTTTTAATATATTCACATCCGACCAACCTCAACTAGAGGATGCAACAAACAGCTGCCTTTTTGCCGATGACTCCGCCACGTATAGCAGTTCGATGTCCCCAACTATAGCAGCACAAAGAGTTGAAGCCCACGTAAGGAAGCTATTCTACTACTACCTAAGATGGGGTATACGAGTCAACACAACCAAATCCGAACTGATATGCATCAGAAGACCCCTCAGAGGAAGGACCAGAGATAGGTCAGCTGCCAACTGTCGCAAAGTTATCCTTAATTTACCGGACGGATCATCACTTTCAACCACAAATGACGTCAAGTATCTCGGGGTCAACTTCAACGAGCGATTCAGATTCAATCCACACCTGAACGCTGTTCTCAAGAAGGCTTCATTTGCATTTCACCGAGTTTACCCACTGATGAAAAAGCAGAACGGACTCTCTAAAAAGACGAAACTGCTGCTCTACAAACAGCTCATAAGGCCGGTAGTAACTTACGCCTTCCCCATTTGGTACACCATTTCTAAGACTTACATGAGAAAACTGGGAGTTTTCGAAAGAAAAGTCTTAAGAATCTGCACTGGACTCCACTACGATCCAATCCGTCAGAAACAAATTAACAATCATAGATTGTATGAAGAAGCCAATATAAATCCACTGGAAAAGTACATGGTCACACTTTTCCAGAAAATACTCGAGAATACCTCTAGCCACCCAAACCCATTAGTCCAAAGGATTGCGGACAACCAACACATCCCGGAGCATCGATACCTTCACGTACTGGTTCTGCTAAACGAGGAACTATTTCCGAGAGACACTGACGGGACAACCATTCCCTTCTACGGATTGACCGAGACAACCCACCATCGAGGATAATTCCAAGATGACCAACCTTCCCCAACACCAAAAGACCATCGACACCCGGATCTGAACACCCTGAGGTCAACCCTGACAACGATACATACTTAGAGTATGAATCTGAGAATTCACTTGCAATGTATATAAATATAGTTAAGCAAAATATCAATGTATACCGTTGGGCCCCTGTTGTTGAGCCAACATACTTAAATATTAATTATTCATCACCATTTGTAATAGCCTTAAGTAAAATTGTATATATATAAAAGTTCAATAAAGACAAATGTAAAATGTGAACGTTTAGCACTTCTGCTAGTTATGTTCAAGAGTGAGGACCTTTTGGTAAAACTGAAAAAAATTATAAAACAAGTAAAGTGTGTGCGTTTCATACTAAGAATTTAGAAAAACTTGTAAAATGGCACGAAAAGCCTTAACAGTTAGTGAAATCATAGATATGATTGATGATGACGACTCAGTGGAAACTATTTGTATTGTACCACCAGACAATGTTGATGATGTGACAGATGAAGAATTTATTGATTAAGATGATATTCCAATGAATGACAATGTAAGTCTATTGGAAAACAAATGCATTACCCATGGTATTTTAAATCATGTTTCTTTACTATTTATAATATTTAGCAAACTGCTTTGCAAGAATTAGCTGGTACATTCGAAATAACATTACGAAATGAAAATGATACAGCTGAAGTTATACCATATGAGGCAAGTGATCTTCATCAACAGCACCTCCACTAAAAAAACCTTCAAGACGCTAAATGCTTTTGGTGAACCGAAATGGTCGAAGAGAACGAATCGCAAACAGTTACCGCCAGTTACCGATACTTTAGCCGCTGTTCAACAGACTTTATTTGATGAAATTAAAAATTTGTGGCCGATGGAATTGTTTGAAAAATTTTTTGACAGTGAAATGTTTGAATTAATCATCAAAGAGTCAAACCAGTATGCACAACAGATATCGATTAACACTCTGTTAGATGAAATTAGTTTGAGCCGGTTCTTAGGTATTCTGATTTTATCAGGATATAACACATTGCCATCAATTGATGATTACTGGTCTAATGATCCTTGCCTTGGTAATGCAATAGTTAAACAGAGCATGTCACGCAAAACGTTTAAGGATAAGGATAAATCTAGACAAAAACGATAAGATGAGCAAGGTGAGATTTTTAATTTTCAATAAATTGCATATTTTTTCATTCATATTTTTCATAGGTGCGACCATTGTTTGAAATAGCTAACAAAAAGTTCATCCAGTTTGGTGTTTGGAGCGAGAATTTGTCGATCGACGAGTAAATGGTTCCCTATTTTGGGCGCCACTCATGCAAAATGTACATACGAGGCAAACCAATTCGTTTTGGTTATAAAATATGGTGCCTCTGCTCTGCATCCGGTTATTTGTTTAGCTGCATACCATATTCTGGTGCCAGTGATAATTATGACCGTCAAATTGGTTTGGGCGCTGACGTTGTTATGAGGTTACTGGAAAAAGTTGAACACCCAAATCAACACAAGGTTTACTTTGACATTTTTTTTACTTTTTACTATTTGATGTGTCTGTTAAGTGAAAAACATTTCTCCGCAACTGGAACTGTTCGTTACAATCGAATCGCAAAAGCACCTTTAAAAACAGGCAAACAATTACAGCGTGGTGAGACTGACTATCAGTTTGATAAAAAAAAATAGTTTGTTGGTCTGTCGGTGGGCTGACAACAAAGAACTGACTATTTGCACTAACTTCGACCAAATAGAGCCAATGTGCACAGTTAAACGATGGAAAAAGGAGACAAAGATGTACACAAATTATCAGCAACCATTAGTTTTTACCAGCTATAACAATGGCATGGGCGGTGTCGACTTGCATGACAATGCAGTTCAAAACTATCGCATAAACATACGGTCAAAGAAATGGTATTGGCCATTATTTTTATCCATCTTAAGTTCTTCTGTAGTCAACGCATGGAAGTTGCATTGTTTTGTTGCAAAATTTAAAAATGAAAAACAAATGTCACAAAAAAAGATGCGTGTCACCATAAGCGGACAACTTTTGCTGACATCAGAAGAAACATCATCACAAGGATCATCTTCAGAAGAGTATCAGCCTTGCAATATGCCACGAGTTAATGGTGAACATATTCCTGTTATACAACCACAGGGAAAACCTCGACGTTGCCAGTTAAAAGGCTGTGGTAAGCCAATAAAATGGATGTGTCAAAAATGCAATGTCCATTTGCATCCAAGTTGCTTTAAAAAATATTACGAAAAATAATTCTTGTACTATGTTTTTATTTTATAAAAGAAATAAAAACATAGTACAAGAATTATACCTAAATTTTAAATTTAAATTTTCTTAATAAAATTGACTGTTTACTAAAATATTAAATCATTATTTTTTTAACTTAAAACATCCATTTTCATTCATAATTTGAGTTTTTATGGAAAACAAAAAAATGTCAAATAGCAGCCAGTGTTCGCGCTTGCGAACACCAGTTTCTGAGATCCGCAGACTAGCTAGCTGAAATTGGACAACGGATTCGTTTTTTCCAGTGCCATATTACCGTAGACTATAAATTTCACATAAAAAGAATAAGTTTGAAATTTCGTGGCCGAAAATGGGTTAAGAATTATTTTCTTGTAGTATCATGGTAAACTTCAAACAAAATAAATAAATGAAATGAAATGAAATTGCAAGATTTGCTACAAATTATTATACCAGACGTAAGTCTTATGTGATTTCGAATATCATACAAACCATAGCTACTCGTACATACCACTTGATTTTCGATCAACCTCGATCAACGATAATAGCGGCTGAAGCTATTACAATTTTTGATAAGGCAATATAATGGGCTGTAGTGTCGGAGTATACCAACATACTTGTTCTGAAAAAAAATCGTGAAAAAGCAGTGCAGAAAGTACTGGAGAATAAAAAAAAACAGACAAGTATTAAGGATTATTTTAACTAAATAAGAGAATAGAAATTAAATCTCAATAAATATCAAAAAAACTACCGTCCAAGTGTATTAAATGGGTAAAAAACACGATTGGGTAACGTGAACAATCTTGTTTGCGTGAACGGCCTGTGCAATAATTAGTTCACGCTATCCAGACAGCACTGTACCTATTGCAAACAATTCCATTTAACTCATCAAAAAAAACGGACAACTAAATTCATTTGTCCTTTCTGAGCTATTTTGTTCAGTGCTTCGTCAAAATATATAACAAAGTCGTCACATTTGTTTACTTTATCCAAAAGATTGTTATGGAAATATGGGGAGATACCGTGGTTGATAACGTAGGAACTCTTAGTTCTTCCTAATTTTAAATTTTCAGAAATTTTGCTGTCTGTTCAAGGACACTCTGGTGGAAATAATATACAGACACGACATTATCTCGACGACAATGGAATCGGTCTTGTCGAAAGTAAAATATTTTGTTTGTGTATTTTGAGCGTTTATATTTTCTGGTGTATTTTGAGATGTTTTTTGACGACTAGAGGCCAATGAATCAGACGCAGTGAAGAAAGTATTGTTGCATGTTTGCTTGAACTGTGTCATTCAGCATTAATTAGTCAACTGCGCCATCTAGTAGAGAGCAAAAGTAGCCATATTACCGATTTTGGCAGCATTGGAATAGCAGTTTGAGTAGCTGTGGTATAACTTGGTATGTTGTTCTCGAACCTTCTGAACTTGACGAAAAACGAACCTTCTCAACGAATCTGGAAATTTCGAGAGGTGTCACTAGGAGATATAAATAGATGTCGCAGGAGCACCCAAGACATTCTAGTTGTGAACCGCGATTAAGAATGCGATAGAAGACAGTAGTGAAAAGTATAGATAAAAAGTATAAGTATTGAGTTAAAGGAAAGTGATTTTGTATTTAAAGTGATAAATTGTGAAAGTGAATTGTGTAATTAAATAAGTGAATTATTAGAATAATAATTAAGAATTAAATTGACAGAGAACTAATAAAGATTAATTAAATAGAAATTACGTTTTATCTTTTCGAATCCTAGCCTGGATGTAACAGTATCAAGACACCAAAGCCCTTTGTCCCATGTTGCTTAACTGAAATTCTTTTTTGCATAATTTGCATCTTGCTTTGCCGTTATTGTCTTAAAATAAAAATTATTCTATACAAAATCTTCCTTAGCAAAGGGAACAAATTTCGCTAAACAAAGTCAATCGAAATAGACTATTTTGATTTTTGATGTACTTACATATGTTTGCATGGCTTTTTTTCGGAAAGCATGAAGATGTGGTTTTCCATTTATGCATTATCTCAGACTTTTCGTAGCGCATGGATCGAAAAATAGGATTGATATGCTTTTCAATGCTACTTTGCATCTCCATTAGCTGTTTCGCAATTAATACAACTGCGTGCAAACGCTATACTTTCTCGAAACCAAAATCGTCTCAATCAATCAAATTAAAAAAAAATGACCAAGGACATTATTAGATATAAATGGTGGATTAGTAAAATGGTGCGTAGGTACATATATCTCGAAAGATATCGAGATCTGCGAAATGTGATCCCAAAATAAGAAAAAAGGTGGATTCATGAAAAGTAATATTTTTGCTACAGAGGCTCCAGACCTCAGAGCTCGACATAAACTTTTTTTAATATTATAAAAAAATATACATCCAGAGGGAATTTTCCCAGACTGTTTTCGAAATTCCCTGACCGAATGTTCGTTCCCCGACTTTCCAGTCTAGTGGCAACCATGCTGTCGTTTTCAACGTAAAACGCCTTACAGAATAACAGTGAAATCTATCACATGACAATCGTCGTAATTAAATGGAGTCCACAACACGTTTCACATAAAATGGCGTTAACGACTAACGAAACACCAACAGTAAATGGTCGGTAATGAAAATTCGATTTTTTCGTTTTAAAAATGGTCGTTAACGCCATAGGGAATAAGGTGGTTATTCCAAAATGTTTTTAGAAACCCCGCTGCATTCTTAAGTTAAAATTTATTTTACCAAAAGGTCCTTCATAATCGGGAAAATGATTTTTTTCCAAACTGTCCTGAGAAACAATGTACTATTTTTGTGTTTAAGGTTTTTTTTACAGAGGTCCTAGGAACACCAAAAGATTTTGGAAAATTATCCTTTTCATAATTGAAATTTTATCTATACATATTATTATTTTCATACACAGCTTAGTCCTAAAATTTGCTGCTTTTAAGTTCTTTGCCTGGGTAATCAACGCTCGTTTGCCTTTTATATTACCCACCTTGGCAACGATGAAGAGCTGATGCCGTATAAATACCACAGTGATGCGTTTCTGCACTTACCAGTCATGTTTATAGGAGAAATCCTACGAACCCTGTCAAAAAGGCAATATCAATCAGCGTTCAAATACAATCGGGCGAGATAGGCCTAAAAACTTCTGTATCATATAAATGCAGCAACACCAGCCAGATGTGATTACCTCGGTGACGAAATGATTCGCAATCGGGAGGCCTGCCGTAATTTGACGAGGTAAAAAAGGCGGACCACGAGAGATACCTCGACGTGCGAGGGCTATAATCCCTTAAGTCCAGATCATAACCTCGTCGTCAGAAAGAAACATGACTTTACCGTATTTGCGTCTTCCGTGTTAATTTTTGGTCTTCATCCTCGGTATGTCGTAGAGGACATAATCATCAAAAAAAAAATTCAAAAAAAAACCGCCAATTGACTTATGCAATCAAATATAGGAAAAAACATGTAAGCATTAAACTTCATTGAATAAACTACAAGTCTTGTCAGTTCTTTCTGTTATGTAAGACGATATTCAAGGCGTTTTTCTCCCGTAATACCGCCAGATTCAAAAAACGGCAAGAGTCGATGAACGCCAGTCGTAATGCGTAGATTTCATCGAAATCACCCAAAAGTAAGAGATTTTAAGCGTTAAAATACAATTACGCCATAATTTAATTGGGTTATCGCAGCAGCAGAATCGTAAGTTACTACTCGTCTCGTAATTCTAGATATGACACCAGTGCCGGTTGAACACTAGTAGCATATGTGCAAAAAATAACGTGTATTGGTTAGTTAAAAAAAAGAGGGATGGAAAGATGTGTAATATTAAAATGAAAGGAAAACGAAATAATTTAAAAAAAATGTTCTTTACTCTTGCATTAGCGATATAACAAAAATAAAAACAAAATAAAAATATGACAAACATTAAATTAACACAAACTATTAAATAAATATTTGCACAATATTAATAAAAAAGAAATAACATAGAAAAGCAAAAAATATCTAGAAAATACAAAAGATAACAATTCTCTAATCGAAATATTGTGAGATGTATATAATATTTATTATAAACATTTAAGGTATAAAAACTATTGGTAAGAATACAAAACCATAACAATATAACAACAACTAAACAAAATGCAAGTTTATTTCTCAGAATATTATATAAAAAATAAATAAGACAAAATGTGTTATTCTTCACACAATAAAATGTAATTCATAAGTCTTTAATAGTAGACAATTTTATTAAAAACATTAAACTACACGAAGGGTATAATAATTGTATGAGATAAGCCAACTAAAACAGCTGCAACATTTTTGTTCACTTTTATAATAATTAACACTAGTAATGTTTTTTTCTTTTGTTTACCATTGTATTAAAAGAGAAATAAAATAATTGTTTAACCGAACAAGTCTTGACATGTATAAATGCTTCATATTTTTAGGCTTTGCAAAAATCATTAATAAAATACGAATTGACAATTTATGTTAAATTACAACTACTAATTTCAAAATTCCCTAAACGAGTTTCGTTATTACAATATGTATCTGTAAACGAATGCAAAAACCACACTCTCATTTATCGTTTAAATTTTATAAAAAGAATACTTTTATATTTACGTTATTGCATATTATTATTTTTATAAAGTAATGTAGTTGGAATCATTCGAGTTGAAAACCACCAAACCAAAATGTTGGTTGATTGTTTTATTATTTGTTATATATGTTGATAATCTTACTGTCATTATTTTGAAGTAAGGAGTAATTTTTTTCTTTTAACTAAGGACAGAGTTAAATTAACAAATGGACTTTCCGCTCATTAATAATAAACTGAACATAAGATATATTTAATGTAGAAAAAACATACAATAGTCACTTAATTTCTAGACAGATAAAAATTCAATTTAAATAAACAAAACATGTTTGTTACAACTAAATGCATATTTATTATAGTCAGTCAGTCGTACAAAAAAACTACTTGTATCCATAGTTATATCAAAGTTTATCTTTTTATTAACACATATTCAATAACACTGCAAATTTTTTATTTAAGACAATCATCAAAACAGTTCCCTATTGTATCATTTAGTCTAGTATTAATAATATTATGATTTCAACATTTGTTTTTATTAAAATTTCTTGGTTTATATTAATTTTTATGTATCAAAATATTGAAATATATCAAAAATATAATTTAAATATTAACACTACATTAAACAGCTTATCTAATCTAACACTTTTGAGTATACAACAGTAAAACACCTTAGTAATATAAAATTTGCAAAGTTTTAAGGAAAAGATCCTACATAGATACAAAATTTACACATTTCGCAATAAATCAAATAGTTTTATTTCTAATTATTAAAAAAAAAAATAGCAATAAAAATAAGGAGCAGATAAACCATCTAGTAGACGATTTCTTGATTCAATACGACAAAATTTCGCAATAAAAGAGACGACATGCCGATGTTCATGAATGGAGTCCCATCGTTCTTTTGCAAATCAAGAAATTGATTTCCCCCGAGAGTTGAACAATCCAATATTGCAAAATCATTTAACAATTATTTTGACCAACTCATATTTACTTGTTTAAACATGTTTATCAATGTTCTTCATAAACAAAATGAATAATCATTCCAAAAGTTGTATTTTTGAAGCAAAATACATATAAAAAAAAACCAAAGTGAACAGAAAAGCCTGAAACAAAATCAAACATTTAAAAATTTAAAAAATTGGTCCACGGTTCTTTGTTCAATACATCAAATATTAGTTAAGCGTATTGTGCTTAAAATATCTATGGTGAAATTCGGGAACCTCAATAAAATGGGCATCTATTTGGCACTACTGCACAAGATACCCTCGTGTAACTAAGCCAAGGCTCTTTCGTGTCGGTTTACAGTTTTGTTTAAACGAAGGTAATGCCCTTCTAGAAAATAAAAATGTTTACGGTAATAAACGTGTGGCAAGACTAACTGAGCATCAATCGAATAGTGATTCGTTTTCGGGTAATGTAACAACAGTTTGTTATATTTACCAGTAAAACTATCCGAAACCAATGACGTGCATCCCTTACGAATCTTCGCCCACATTGAACAAGCATCCTCTAGATCCTTATTGCGAAGAACAATAGACAATTGATAATTGACTATTTTCAATGTGTGCTATTGTGAACGAACGATTCATTTGGTATTTTTGTCAATCGCATTTTTTTTAATTGGCTGCGATTGACAAAATCCTTTCGAGTCGTTCGTTCACAATAGCACACATTGAAAATAGTCAATTATCAACTGTCGATTGATCTTCCCAATAAGGCTCCTAGTCTAGCTATTTTACTCTTTGAATTAAGACATCGGTACATAATAATATGTCCTTCACAAGGAAACTAAATTAATACAATTTGGGATAGTTTTAGTTAGGAGTGATAATAATGAAACAGTATTGAAGAAGACGAGGAGAAAAAAAATGTACAGAAATCTAGTTAAATATTTATATGCTATAAAAAAAGTTTAAACGCTTTATTTGTTTTAAGTACACATATTTTACTGCTATAGATTGTGTTACGGAATGTCTGTCATGTTCATGCTTTTTCAATTCAAATAATTTCTGTATTGAGATCTTAAACAAAATGTGACGCCGCTATCGCTTATATCCTAAATCCACAATAGATACAACTTAATTAAAATGTATCAAGTTCATATATTAAATCATGTAAAAAAAGTAGTTACTATTTATTTATATCATGTGTCAGCAATACTTCTGATAATATAAAAATAGTTTAGATTGTAATAGAATGTAAAAACTCTAGTTTTATATAAAAATATATACGTAGAAGTAATGTTAAGCTTTATCAAACACTCATGAAAGTTTTATATAAAAATGTATTATCAAAAAGAGAAGTATGTTTTTATAGCAATATATTAAAATACATACATACAATAATAATACTATAGTAATACGATCTTGAAAATATTTTTATTTCTTGTGATAATTGTGCAAAAGGTTGTGCAAATAAGGTTTTAATAAGAAATGATTAATTAATACAAATTGATCCCATTTACATTTTAAACATTCAATACTTTTTTTAATTGTTATTGAATGCTTTAGTTACAACATTATGATGTTATTACATGTTCTGCAGTTACTGTTGTGGTAAAAAAAAAATCAACAAACTTGTTAACATCTACTTAGTTTTATAATGTATGGAGGAATATGTACGTTTAATCAGTTTTTATCATTTATATAAGTCCACAATAAGTCTTCGCTGATTGCCAATATTTAAAAACTATAACTTCTTGTGTTTCTTATAACACTATCGTTTATTACTTTATAAATAAATAACAGAAAGTATTACGGCGTTGCGTTTTGCAAAATACTTAAAATGTTTCCTTTTTATATAAAAATATATTATAAATGATTTGTCTTTTAAATATCTACATTCATGTAACGAAAAAAAAAACCAAACAATAAATATAAAAACGAAAAATAGAACGATCATAACTATAATAATAATAAAAAAAGAACAAAAAAAAAATATATATATATATAAATAAAAAATTAAATAGTTAATAAATAATTATTTTACATGCACCAGATACATTTACATTACAAGCCGGTGGGAGGTACTTGAACATAACGATAAATGTATAAGCGATAATCCTTACTAGCTAAGACGACACTACCGTCGTCCATGAGAGCAACATCGAAGCACTGAGCGTGCTTTACTTTTGACTCCAAAGCTGACACCAATTGACCATCCTGTGTAAATATTGTCAAATTAAAGTTGTTATGGTTATCGGCAATCAAAATTTCGCCATTCGAATTTATTCCTACTCCGATGGGATAATTCGTTACACCTTCTCCTCCGATCTGCCTCAAATATTGGCCTTCGTAATTGAAAACTTTTACGCAGTGAGCTCGATTGTCGCTAATGAAGATTTCTTGTTTATCGTTTACTATGACACCATTCGGAAACTCCAAGTGTTTGCTACATCCGAACTTTTGAATAACGTTGCCATTCTGGTCGAATATTATAACCCTCATGACCTTGCACTCAACAACAATGATGCGGCCTTTATTATCCACCGTAACACCACGTGGATGTTGCAAGATATTGGCGCCAAACTTTCGTACAAACTGACCATATTGATTATAAATTTGTATTTGATGTGTTGGAGAACGTTCTGTGACTATTATATCTCCCGAAGTTTTCACAACAGCTACACGATTTGGATAGAGAAGTTGACCATCTCTTTTGCCACATTCACCGAATTGAAATTTAAAACGTCCTTCCTTATCGAATATCTGTATTCGGTGGTTATTTGTATCTGCAACAATAATATCGTTTTGAGCATTGACAGCAACTCCGCTTGGCTCAGTAAATTGCCCCTCAGTGACCCCGAATTCCCCAAATTTGCAATGGTAAATCATTTTTTGACGCTTAATTTGTGATTTAGGCGGATACATAGTTGTGGACAAAAGCTTCGAAGTCAGATCCATAATGCAATCAGTTGGTGGACTACTGCCAATATTGTTACCAACAGTCAATATATTATTGTTTCCCAAGTTATTACCCGAAGTTTTTCCCAATGTAGATATATATTGTTCTGATAGTCCAGTAAAAATTGTGTCCGAGCTACCATTACTCCATTTTTCGTATGGATTAAGTTGCATGTTAAGATCAGAGCCAAAGGTTTGAAAGCTGTTATTGAAACGCTTAGAGGAAAGAGAAACATTCGAATCAAAACTGTTGGCGGAATGAGCGGTCACATTTTGTGTTGGTACACTATTGCTGGCAAACGAAATGTCCAAAATATTCGAATTGAGCGAAAGACTTCCGCATAGTGCATTGTTATTAGACGAATTGTTGATATTGGCTAAGGCCAGTGCAGGGTTTGTACTGCTAGGAATAGGTCTTGCTATCGGTGGCTGTTTTGTGGCTGATGACTCATTCGTTGCTCGGATGTATCCAAAAGTATTTCGTACGCCTACCTGTATTGACTGATAGTTTGACACAAATTCTAATTCAAATGGAAGTTGTAGGTCCTGAAGTGTTGATTGATACTGATAATCTAGTGTTTTTCTTAATGTTAAGACATCCTTGATACTATTGGGTTTTAACGTAGACCTTTCGATACTATCACATGATTGCATTACCTTTTCAATAAGCTCTTTTGAACGGTTAATACATGAGCTATTTGATAACATCTTCGAATTATACAAACTGTCCAATTCCTTTAAGAGTTCCTGTTTTCTTTCATCCAACATAGAACAAAAAAACTGGTAGGTTTCATTTATTTCACTGTGAGCTTTTTGATACTGTGTTTTAATCTGATTCATGTTTAGTTCTGAGCTTCCAATCATTGTAACAACTTCTCCAACTTTTCCTCGAAGCTCTGCTAATATTCCTTGTATGACGCATTCGGGTTGCTTATGTAGAAATTCTTGAGAGTGGTCAACATCATGTAATGCGGTTGAATGGTCGTTTGCAATGCAATCCTTACACACTAGAGCACTACACGTGCGACAGAAATAGTTAAGAAGTTCACTCTTATGCTGATTACAAAAATATTGACTAGATTTGTTATTGGTGGTGGAGGGTATCAATTGTGATGCTTGTGTGTTGGCATCATCGCGATTCGACAAATTATTAGCAACAGACAGTTTTGACAAAAGTTCATCTTTGCAATTGAAACAATGATTTTGAGAAATTCCATTGTTTTCAAACACACCATTGATCATTTTGGATAATGATGAAGTTGTTCGATGGGATTGCGTTTGGAGAATATTTGAAAGTTGGTTGCCAAATTTGAACTCATTGAGAGCTGATACGCCGACGTTGCTATTTAATGCATTGAAAGTTGATGGGTTCTCAATCAGGCAAACATTATGCCCATTAAAACAATGCATAAACTCATGTGCAGTTACGCAGTTTGAGCAAAGAAAATTAGCACATTCAAAACACTTTGCCACAGCATCTGATTGTTTACTTTTACACGCCGTACAACGCGGCACTGTTGAACCATTTGCAAAGCTTATGCTTACGAGATTTTTTGAAATTATACCATTGCATTGAACATTTTTGTCTTTATTATTAGAGTTGTTTTCATCAATGCTATGTACAGATATGAGACCTGGAACGACTCCACAACTTAAACCACTGCTGGATGATGTTGATGATGCCGATGATGAGACACATGATGTCTGATGTTGTGAATCAATACTGCTTGTTGCTCCGCTGCAGCTGTAATCATCACAAATTGCCGAGTCACTTACTGGGGGAGATGAACCACTTAATGTAAGTGGAGAATCTGACAAGTAGCCATTTTGATCACCGTAAGACTCAATTGAATTTGTTCCCCTTATAGAATCCAGTGACGGGGTGGGAGAAGTAGCCATTTCAAAAACAAAACAAGCGTGCCTTAGTAAGTCTTATGGTGAGATTGATGTAGAGTAGAGATTCAATGTTTTGCTATTTCGAATGATGTGAAACAGGCATGTTCCTTTTAGCTAAAACGAAACAAAATTATTTGCATTACTTTTAATTAAATCAATTTTTAAAATCGTAGGCACAAGAAAACCTATCAATGATTTAAAACTATATTTCGATATTTCCAAAATATCTCGAACGGATAAAATTAAATTAAATATAACGCCGCGAGATGAAAAAATAAAATAAAGGAAGTTCCTATCCCCCAAAAAGTAGGCGGTGCAAAAAAAGAAGAATACTGTGTACGTATTTTGTTATTTATTATTTTTAAATTTTTTGCAAGTTTTTTAATGGCTTTATCGGAATAACATGTTCTGTTAAAAAGCGTTCCTTAAAATTAGGCATGGCAAAAAACTTTGTATTGTTTAAAAGTACTTTTTTTTGTCTTTCATTTATAATGATTTCTTTAATAAAAAGCGTGTCAGTGGCGGGTTTAAAGAGGTAAGATTTGATTTGCCAGGCACCACTTTAAAAAAAAGTAAATTTTTGTTCTAAAAAGGCCAAAAAACAAGCTAAAAGTGAAATTTGGTGGCTCTCATAGTTATAAGCTTTTGAAAATCTCAATTTTCAAGGACACAATTGGTGGATTGATACAATAATTGATTAAACTTAAAACATGTGAATATAGTAGAGTATTACAAGTAGATCCCCGCTGCAACCCCCTTCCATGGGTGCACTGTTGGACTTGGGGCAGCTGCGAGGTTTGACTATATAAAGTTGAAGAGCGCCAGTTTTTTTTTTAATTTTTGGGGTTTATTAATGGTTTTTAACAACATCCAATATTTTTTTTTATTAGTGTTTGTAGCAACATTATTCGTTAAAAAACAGTTATTTTGGACAGGTGAATACAAACTTGACTCGATCTTTCTATTGCTTCTGGTACATTTTAACGCTTGGGAACTCGTTATTTAAGGAGCTGGAGTGTCTTTGACGCTTTCATTCTCCGAAATGTCCTCAGTCGGTTCAGGTTAAGTGTCTTCTACGATGACCCAGTCTCTAACTTTTTGTATGGAACTGTTGTGATCCCTATCTCTAACTCGATGAGATCTTAATTTCTTGCAACTCTCTTTGAAGCTGAGTTTTGATCGTTCGTAATTAAATAAGTGGAATTAAATCTTCTTCTTTTGGCACTATACATTTAAAGCATTTAGCAATAGAGAAAGCGAAGAGCTGCTCCCGAGGTTTTTTTTTTTTTTATCCTACCAGCATGTCTTCACTTTTCGTGGCATATTCAGATCAAAGTGGTAACGTTTGGGGCAAAAACGTAACTGTAATGTCTCCAACAGAGCAAGTTAGCCTTTCTTTGTTGTAGTGACAAGTTGCACGGTCAAGGAGCAACAATGCTTTTTTTACGTTTAGCGTAAAAACAAATAAAAAGTGACGAGTTTAAGAAAAAGATGTGAAATGGTTTAAACAAAACAAATTTAAAAAAAATTTCATTAAACCAATTTTTAAGTTCCCGCTAGTCATCCAAGCGTTTTTGCTAAATCTATAAATTAGCGGAACCTTGAAGCCCAAAAACGCTCTAGAGCATTTTCACTTCCCAATAACTAGGAGTGAGTTAATGCGTTCCAGTTGCATTCTAGCAGGACAAAAACGATACCCTTTCCTTGCTAGCTTCCTTTTCAGTGTTGTTTGTTCAGTAGACAAAACAAGTGTTTGCTAGGAAAAAACTTCCAAAATAGACCGGTTTCATCAGCATTATAATTTTGCTGCGGTGTAAGACATTTCCCAGATTGCCATATTGTTACATGACAACTTGTCATCGCATTTTCTTTTTAGTATTCTTACACCATTTTTGATTAATCTTGTAAACCACCATTTGAAATTCCAATCTTCTTTACATTCTTTTCGTCAGAGTAAATGTGTTGAAACTCTAACTCGGTTCTCTCTTTGCTTTGTTTGTTAGCCATTCAAACAAAGTATTTTAAATTTTAGGCATTTCAGATTTCTTTAGTCTTTCTCTTCTCTGGTCCAGATTCGGTTTGTTTCAAATGGTCCAACAGCTCCCTAGATTTCGATTTTATACCTGTAATTGTTGACTTTTGACACATCATGCCAAAGATGGCCAGCATTCAGCTCGCGTAAAATTGTACAGTTGTCTTTTATCGATAGAAACAAATGTGTTTTGTTTTTATTAACCACCAAAACCTTATTTTATCCCACAAAACGAAAAAGAGTAATAACAAAAAGACTACGCACGACGCAACTCACTGAAAAAATATTATAACAAAAAGGATTAACAATTCAAAATCTAACTGCACAACTGGCAGCCCGCAGCTGAGTTCAAAATTTTGGAAAATATCTCTAGAGAAATATGTTACAGTAAATGCCCGACAGCGTAAGCAAAACAAACAAGAGAATTATAAAGAGAATTATAAAAAAAATTTAAAAAAGAAATTCACATTTTCGAGTGTGAACATTTTTGAAGTTCAAACTATAGAGATGACAATGTAAAGTTTTGGCGATTTACATTTCAGAGAAATTCACATTTTCGAAGGACTACTGCATATCAAATTCAGCCCTATTCTAAATAACAACTCAACGGGAATTTGTTATCTTTTCCCTTTACTCCTATCTAATTAAAATTTCCAGGGGAATACACGTTTCCCTTTTCCCTTATTCTTAACAAATTTAGAAAATGGGAAAAACACTCCGGGAAAAAGTAGGGATTTTAAATGTCAAAACAAGGAGAATGTAATGTCATTTGCCGGGAGTTTCTTCCCCACACATTTGCCCTAGAGTTTAATAAAACAAAATGTAAGTTTTTCATTTTTGCACATTGAAACTAAATTAAAAGGGACAAAAATTGTTTAGTAGAAAAAGACAAATAAGTTTCAGATACGAGTGAAGCTTTAGAAAATTAACTCGTAATCCAAAAGGAGTTGTATGATGCTGTTAAGGATGTAGTCGGAGGCGTTAAAGAGAACGTCGTTGTCCAAAAGGATTTGTGTGCGGCTGTCAAGGATGTAATCAGAGACTTTAAGGAGAACCACCGAAACGCTATAAAAATATACGAGTATCATTCCCTCCACAGAATCTACGATGTTCAAAAGAAAAACCACAAAGAAATGTTGAGAATCGAAAACGAGAAACTTCAAGAAGCCAAGCGGCACAACTGAGTCATAGAAAACTTAAGAAAGGGGGAGTAAAAGACAGCATTGAAAAAAATCGTCGGCTTCTAGAAACTGATGACTTAAAAAGCCATATTATCAAGTTGAACACTTGGGTACAACTTTCGCATTCAGTTTTCATTTTTGTTAAATATGCAATGTGATTAAGAGTGATTTCAAACTAATTAGTGAATTTTGTTTCGTTTTTTATTATTCATCTTTTCACAATTTAGTAATCACGTTTTTAAATAATAATAAGTATATATTCGACAATTTCGCTATTTCAAGCAATCATATAAACATATTATGTTGATATCTGACAGGATTCTCTGAATTTATTGTTCGAACATAAACTCCCACAATTTAAGGGGAAAAAATCCAGCGGAATTCTTAATAGGGGAATTTAGCTCCCGGGGAAAATTTAGAGTAGGGCTGAATATGATTTTTCGAAAAACCTGTTTTTTTAGTGTTTTTGGAGGTATATTTTATTGTTGTGAATAAAATTTATTTTTAAAATAGATGTTCATTATTAAGCACACAGCTAGTGCTTATGTCAGTCCTATGCGGCATGTAGTTCAGAGCTCTAGCATTTCGGTGCAAATTTTTTAGATAAGATGCATTTCCGCAACTATGAATCTACTATGTATTAAGTAATTGCCCGAACCTAGGGAATAATCGAGTTGCTTAACCCGAATCATCCCGGCGTGTCCGTATTGCAACGCAAGACTTATATGCACTTCGGCGACTCTCAACCGGTAACAAATACACACAGGTGTGCATGCTTACATTTTTTTCATCGCAAGACATCTGCGTTGCATATTGGGGAGTCAGTTTTATTGTGTGCTTTGTTGTTCATGGTGAGAGTATGCCAAATTTGATAGTAACAAACAAAATTGTTCACGAATTAGTGTAATGGCTTACAACAAAAAGTAAGTATATCAATATTATTTTTAGTTTACATTATTTGTAAGTGGAGTGTTGCAGTATTGATAGTATTTTGGATGCACAAAATGTATAAAAACTGAAAACATAAAGAAAATGTTTGCTTTTGTGTTTTTTTTTCAAATTATTGACAATATGTCCATATGGCAACGCCAGGAGCAACAAAGTACAGTATTTTTTTTGTGCATTTCTAGAAATCTGACAATGAAAAAGTCCTAGACTACTTAGAGGAGCTTAGTTCAGATGATGAAACTGGTCTTTCAAACAACCCATGCCTTGTATATTTAACCACCGTAGGTATAATGAAGGTGATTTGAGTGGAGAAGACGATGCTGATAAAGAAGAAAAAGGCGGTATCCCAGACAATGTTTGCCCAGCGCAATTGCGATCGGGTTGTGAAATCGTTTTTGAAAATGGCCGCCGTTTTGAAGAATTTGACGATGCCGGAGAGAATTTAGGTGAAATTCTCAATGATGATGTTTTAGCGAGTGTTCTGGATAACTCATCTCCGAATTCACCTATAAGCTTACCAGATGCAACATATTCAACAAACGAACTTTATAAGCCACCCTCAATCCGGTTGCGTTGTGTTCAGAAATCTACCTCCAGCTGCCTTTTGCCAACATCCAATAAGAATACAACTTTCACTTGGTCAAAAGACGAGTCTTGGGCAATGATATGAAAGTATGATCGCCTATTTCGGGAAGCACGGATGTAACCAGTTTATAAAGGGGAAGCCCCTACGCTTTGGTTATAAGGTATAATCTTTGTGCACTCCCAAAGTTTACATGATCAATTTCGAAGTGTATCCAGGTAAGAATCCGCGATCAAACTCATTGTATGAGGAGCGATTCGGCAAATGCACCGCTCCTGTAGTAAATATGATCGACGATTTTTCCGAGAATGTTCAGCAATTGCCTTTCTTTCTACTTTGGCAATTTACGAGTTTCCATTTATTGGCTTACTTGAAAATGTTGAAAACAAAGAAACGCGGATTCTACAAGTCCATAAAAATGAATTGATAATTCCGTTGTCTGTATGTTGTCTACTGTCATTGGATGCACACCATTATATCGAAAGAAAATTGGAGTTCCACGCACGTGTGTTGTGTCGGAATATAACCAATATGTACATGTGTGGTGTCGATAGATTCGACCAGAATGTTTCTGCTAACCGCATCGGATATCGTGGCAAGAAGTGGTGGAGCTGCATTTTTACTTGGCTTATTGATGCATGCGCACAAAATGCATGGCAGCTTCATCGGCATGTCGATTCTAGTATGGCACAAAAACAATTCAAGCGAGAATATGCAAACATTTCGGTGATCCACCAATGTCACATAGCAGTGTTAAAAGGCAAAAACGGCGGTTGGAAGCTGGGTCATTAGCTACATATTACTCTTCGCTATGACCAAATGACTCATCTAGTCGTTCGCTTAGAAAAGAAGAGACGCTGTGATGAAAACCTTTGCCGTTCAATTGTTCGAACTGCATGTGCAAAGTGCGATAAAGGCCTTTGCCTAAAATGTTTTAAGCCCTATCACACAGCAGATTTATAATTTCAAATGAAAGAAATATAAATATAATTCCACCGGTGGACTACGTGACGGATGAAGAGGATTTGGACGAGGATAATATGAGAACAACGGAATTGCCACTTGATGTTCCCGGTAAAGTTGAGGTTTTTGTGGATGCTTATTTAGCCTCTGACGACGATGGATTCGACAGCGATGATGACATCCCACTATCAGAGTTAAAGAAGTCATTTGCTCCACCGGTATGGACAAAACCAATTTCCTCAACCGAGTTTCAACGGACTGCACATTTTTTGCGTAGAATCCAAAACTGCTCGTCAGATTTATTCGGCCGCAACGAAAATGAAATTTTTGAAAAATTGTTTGATTCCGAGGTAAGACAACTAATTGTAAGTCAAACTATGTTGTATGCAGGGCAAACAAACCAACACAACTTTTCTTTCAACGACGAGGATTTGAAAGTTTTTATTGGAATATTACTGTTTTCGGGATATAATTCTGAGGCAAGAGAAACCATGTACTGGAAACAGTGCCCATTGTTGCCAATAGTATGTCAAGAAATAGATTTCAAGAAATTAAAAGGTTTATAAATTTTGCTGATAATGACCACCTCGACGCAAATGACAAAACTTCGACCGCTCAGTCAACTTTTGTGTGCAAAATTTCAACATTGGGGCTATATGCATGAGCACTTATCTATAGACGAGTCTATGGTGAAGTACTTCGGTCGTCATTCTACAAAGCAGTTCATAAGGGGAAAGCCAGTGAGATTTGACTTCAAAAATTGGATGCTTTGCAGCATAGATGGATATTTATACGAATTTGACACCAACTGTGGAGCTAAAAATGTGAAACCTTCAATGAAAAGCCTCCCACTAGGTTCAAGAGTGGTTCTAGACCTCCTCAAGAACATAGAATGTCCAAGTGACCATGTCATATTTTTTGACAACTTCTTTACAAGCTATGAGCTCATGAAAATCTTAAAAGATACAGGCTTTAGAGCAACGGGAACGGCTCGCGACAACCGACTTAAAAAATGTCCTTTACCAAACAACAAGGACTTTCAAAAACAGGTAGGTAGTTTTGACTACCAATTTGATTCTACCCATAAATTGCTATTTGCAAAATGGAAGGACAACAACATCGTTACAATAGCCACAAATTACGATGTGATCTAACCGTGTGATATTGTCAGAAGGTGGAGCAAGGAGCAACAGAAAAAAGTCAATATACCCCAGCCTCTTTTGGTCAAGAATTATAACATAAATATGGGTGGTGTCGCCCTCCATGACCAATTCATAAATACTTATTCAATCGAAATTCGAGGCAAAAAGTGGTGGTGGAACATTTTCACATCTATGGTTTCATCCACTGTTTCCAATGCCTGGGGGCTCCATAAGCTGCCTAATAATTATAAGGGTGATCTACTCGTATTTACCAGGGCAATCACACTTCACTACTTAAGGTTTCACACTCTAAATGCAGGAAAAGTGCAACCTAAATTAACTGTCAAGCGAAGCATTGCGGAGATTCCAGGACACCATTTTCCCAAAATATTACCCAATCAACTCAGATGTCGACAGTGCCATCTACGATCCAAATGGTGCTGTGAAATGTGCAATGTTACACTATGCATAAATAAGGACTGTTTTAAAAATTTTCACCTGAACTAAATTTAAAATAGTATGTATGATCCCGTTGTACTATATAAAGTACACCTCTGTTACCAACCACATACATTTTTTCCAAAAATGTTGTTTGTATATATATTCTTCCATGTCATCCGCATTGCTCCTCGATAGATTTATAGGAGAGTTATATGCAGATGTTCTCACGAACCATAAAAAATAAAGTTCGCGAACGATAAAATTTTCGATCTTTAAAGATGTATAGTTCTCTCACGAACAAACGGTATCCTTTTTTTCTGTATCTCTCGTTCGTGAGAGATCGAAAACAAGAAATTCAGGTAGAATATGGTTCGCTTGCGATAAGGATCCGTAATGATCCATAAAACAAATCATTCTCTATCAAGTATCCGTTCAGTAGGGTTGTGAAGCGCTTTATTCTTTCAATAGTTATTATTTTGGTTGAAATGGGAAAATTTATAATTTCAATAGTTATTATTTTGGTTGAAATGGGAAAAATAAAGACATTTGAGTTAAATAAATATGTTTCTTATAATGAAGAAGCTGACGAATCAACTTGCTTACTTTGTGAGAAAATATTGAAAGGAAAAGTAACAGGGAATATAAAAAGATTCAAACCTTGGTAGCGATCCCTAATGCCATTTAAAAAATTCAAAAAAAAATACTGAAATAGTTTCTTATGCTATATATACGTGGTGCCCCGCGAAATTAAAGAAACATTTTTTTTTCTTAGCAATAAGGACCACCCTAATCTACAGTGTCAATTTTAATGATTCGGGCGTTAATGGGCAAACATCAGGAAGTGGAAGTGTGTCAGTTCGAAGAGAAAAAAGTAAATCAGTCTTAATTGACATGAAGAAGAGTGATTTTTTTAAATGTTGTGTGGGATTGGTTACGATTAAAAATATTCCTTTTCGAATTTTCGACTACGAACAATTTTTTAAAAAATTGTTGAAGCCGTACGAGAAACTTTTTGAAACTAATCTGAAGTTTTGAGGTTTAGTTAAACTTGCACAAGTAGTGCTGGCAGTGCCATCAACTCAAGTCTCTGTTGAACGGGCGTTTAGCGCTCTACCAGTTTTTTTTGACAAAAAACAGAAACAAATTATCTAAAGCAACAATAAATAATGTTTTGTTAGTTAAACCGAATGGAAATTTATTCCAAAATCTTAATATGTAATAAAAATACTTTTCACTTATGTATGTTCTTTCAATATTAGGTTAGGTTAGGTTGAAGTGGCTGTTAGCAGAAAGCCAACACACTTAGACCAATGAGGTCCGTTGTGATGCCACATGGATCGGGAGTTTCGACCCCTACTCGCTAAAACCATTTGGAGCTTCTAATGAAGCGCGATAGACTTCTAACATCTGTATTAGCTAAGTCACTGAGTTCGTTGACGAAGAAGGCTCCTAGATAGAGATTTCTTTTATGGGAGAGTGCAGGACATGTGCAGAGGAAATGAGACGTAGTCTCCTCCTCCTCATCCCTGCAGCTTCTGCAGAAGTCGTTTGAGTAAACGCCAAGCCTTGATGCGTGCCTGCCTATTAGACAGTGTCCTGTGATGACACCTATGACAGAGCCAATGTGCAGTCTGTTGAGTTAGATCAAACTCAAAGAGCGTCGCAGATCCAGCTTTGGCCAGATTTGCTTAGTCGCTAACATGTATCACTACCTGTCCACCTGAGGTTTGTACTCTCGACTGCGGATAGCTTGAACATAAGTTTGCAAGTAGCGATAGGCATACCTATAAAACCTTTCTCAGGTAGAAGAGGTAATGCGGTTCCGTTTTTGGCGAGTTCGTCTGCCCTACAATTCCCTGGGATGTCTCTATGCCCCGGCACCCAACAAAGGTGAATATTGAACTGCTCTGCCATCTCCTGCAGAGATGAACGGCAGTCTAAGGCTACGATGGAATTGGGAGAGACTGAGTTCAGGGATTTTAGCGCGGCTTGACTATCCGAGAAAATGCAGATATCCTTAGCGGATATCACATTTCTCTTCAGCCACGACAGGACTTCCTTAATCGCCATGATTTCCGCCTGGAACACGCTACAATGATCAGGAAGACGGAAGGAGAGACTGATATTTAGTCTTTCTGAGTAAACACCTACCCCCTCGCTAGTTTTTGATCCGTCGGTGTAAAAGTGGACCGATTTAACTTCCATGCAACCAGCATCCTCCCAGAATGATCTGGTGGGGATAGTGATTTGGAAATATTAAAACATATAATATAGTGCAAATTCAGTAACGCATCACTGGCATCATGATGCTCATGATGCTTTGCAAAATGTTCATTAACGTCAAGTGTTCATTATTGCAAAGTTGATCAAACTGATGCGCAAACATAACGAAAAAAAGCATCACAGAAATACCTGATGCGCTGTTGATTCGCCGGGAAAAAAGCAAGAAAAATGTCAGAAGAGAAAAAAGTAAGTAAACAAACATTTTAATTGATAGATACTATAAGGTGTATAAGAAGGTGTCCAAAAAGGATTTAATGATTTTCGCAAATCCTAGAAACATGGTTTGGTTTCCATTTAGAAAAGTTAAATCATTAGTGGACTTACATAGAAGGTGGAGCGGCACATTCTAAAATGATTTTGAAAAACATCGTCTGGATATTCTTCTAGAACTTTGAAATATGTAGTCCCTAAACTTAGGAATTTTCCTTCTTTTAAATCTGCTAATTAAAGTCCGTATGCGATTCGACCTTTTTCTTCTTGCTTCACACATATTAAAACTAAATTTATCGTCTTTACGATCAAAGTTATCGACTAAAACTTTTATTAGCAAAACTTCCATTTTAAATGTTTGATTTAAACAATGCGTTCTAAAACTCAAACGCCATATTCAATCAGCAACGCATCAGCTTAAACTGTGCATCGCATCAGCATCGCAAATGAGCAGTGATGCCGCATCACTGCGCAAATGTCCGACGTTTCTGAATTTACACATAATTTTCATGTAAAATGACTTTTTCTTATTCGAACAGTTCGCGAACGGATCTCCAATAGTTCGCACGTGATAAATTCGCGAACGAGCTATATTTTACAGATCGCAATAGATTTGATTCGATCGTGAAAACAAATTTTATTTTTAAACGAACCGAAAAATAAGGTTGACGATCAAATCAGAAATCAAATTACTTTGCGAACTTTTCATAAGAGAAGGAATCATATTTAATCGTTCTGCGAACCTT
Source organism: Portevinia maculata (assembly GCA_949715645.1). Taxonomy (NCBI): domain Eukaryota; kingdom Metazoa; phylum Arthropoda; class Insecta; order Diptera; family Syrphidae; genus Portevinia; species Portevinia maculata. The sequence continues at coordinate 181,254,214 of OX454526.1, forward strand.
GGTAAGTAAGCCCAGACTCCACATAGAAGGCCTAGCTCAGTGTATTGCCAGTTGCAGTTAGTTTTAATACGAGTTTAAAAAACATCGTTGGATTGTTTATATATCTGCTCTAAGTATGTATATCCATACACTTCGTTTTCATAGCAAAAACAGCTGTTAATTGTAGCATCAAACACTTTAAACTTGGAAGCAGGATCGACACAACTTCTTGGAAAGAACTTAGGCAAAAGAGTAATAATTTGCACTTTAGCTGTACCAGTTTTTCCCTAACATGTGGATTTATGTTCAGATTATCAGTAAGTAGAAAACCACCTGGGAGGGGTGGTAAGTCCTCTACCAGGCGCGTCCCTTGGGTGGCGTATAAGGGGATGTACCGGTACGATGAAGTGCAAGTTTCACAGTGATTCGTGATCCGAAGGCCGACGTATAATCAATTTCTTAGAGTTATAATTCGAATTTATTATAACTCAAATTTCAATACAGTATAATCTCGATAATTCGTAAACCCCTCTTATTCGAAATAAACTGCAGGTCCCTTAAAAAAATCCCGGTTATTCGTAAAAAATCAGTGCATTTCGGTCCCCTCGGTAATTCGTAATAATTTCCATATGCAAAGTCATATAAAACGTCTTCTCTGTTGATAACGTAAGTCTCTGTTGATAACCCCGTTTTTTCGAAAAAAAGTCGCATTCTTATCTTCAATACCCTAAATCACGAAAGGGATTTTCTCACCCTTGCAAATGTGTGCAGCTGCAGGTAATTGCAGCTGTTTCTGTTTCAATGTAAGCACTTGCATTCACAGAATTTCTGGCAAAAACGGTTACCGTTATACTAAAGTAAATTTCCTATGACATTGCAGACTTCTAACCGTATACAAAAGTGTCTGTCCATTTGTGAAAAAAAAAAAATTTGTACATAGGTACATTTTATGTAAGTAGCTATGTAGAAAAATTGGTTTTTTGTGCATAATATATCCAATATATTGTGTCAAATATTGAATTTAAATTTAAAACATAAAATCCCTTTAATTCAATAATTCGTAATCTCGCTAATTCGAAAACCCCTATAATTCGCAATAAACTCTAGGTCCCTTGACACTACGATTTATCGGGATTATACTGTATTTAGAAAAGAAATGTTGTTGGTTGAATAACTCTTTGCTTCACATACAAACACTGGATCATCCCATTGTATTACTTCTTATTGCAGGAATGCATTTTAAACTATAATCTTTAAAATATATTGCAGCTCGACTGATCTTTCTAAAAACGTTTCCGGTTAGTATAATAAAATCAAATTTCATATCAAAAACAAAGTCTAGCATAAGTGATATACATTTAAGTCTAGTAATGTTATAACAAATTATACTAATTTTAGATATATTGAGATTATTATTATTGAGATGGCAGACTTCGACTTAATCTGGGACCGGAACCATTTTTTTCAAGTCTTGTTTTTACCATAAGGTGACGCCTGTCATTTTGTGTTGCTGTTGACTGTCGCTTGAATTTTCAAAATAACACATTGCGATGTCACCGAATGTTAATTTTAAGAAAGTCAGCTCCTTATTTTTTTTTATGATTAAACCTCGAAGTGTCGTGATCGAACAAACCCGAAACGATCTGCAGCCTGGATCCTGAAAACTTTGCAGTAATTTGTCTTTTAATGTAAGGTGTTTTTCTCCTGTTTCAGACTATTAGTGATTATTCTCTGTGGATAACTATCTCGGACCCTTTTAATGTTCTCGGTTAATATTCTTGGGTCACGCCCCTTATCTTCGGGCGTGGAACTGGAACGGCAACGTATGTTAAGCTCATTAAATTCCGATCTTAACAGCATAACTCAGTGGGGTAAAACCAATAGAGTGGAATTTAATGCTTCCAAAACACAATGCTGTCTCTTCTGTCATTAAAGCAAAAACCCACACACACTGCCATTATCTATGAATGGCACTTGCATCGCTGAAACAGAAAGACTTTCCATTCTCGGTATGTGTGTTAATGACAACCTTCGTTGGAATGACCACATATTCGATGTCGCCAAGAACGCCGCGAAATGTCTAGGCTTCCTTAAGCGTTCTAAGAAATAGTTCACCCCTTCTGATCTGGCTACAATTTATAAGGCGTTTATTCGCCCGAAACTCGAGTACAACGCTCATATCTGGTCCGGTGCACCAATAACTTATTTGGAGCTTCTTCACAGGATCCAAAAACGCGCGATAAAACTCATTGACGACCTCTTATACCCCTATTGCGAGTGTCAATCGACAATTGATAATTGACTATTTTCAATGTGTGCTATTGTGAACGAACGATTCTAAAGGATTTTGTCAATCGCAGTCAATTGAAAAAATGCGATTGACAAGAATATCAATGAAAATGATTCGTTCACAATAGCGCACATTGAAAATAGTCAATTATCAATTATCGATTGACACTCGCAATAGGGCTGTTAGCCACCGTCGTAATGTCTCCTGCCTTTCGTTATTTTATCGTTATTTCCACCATAAGTGCTCAAACGAAATAGCCAGTTGCATTCCTCCCCTTGAACATTTCAACCGCAATACCCGCCATGCAAGGAATGCTCATCAGTTCACCCTCAAGCCTGTGTTCGGACGTAAAGTGAAGTTCAAAGAATCTTTCCTCAGCCGTACAACACGAATGTGGAATGCTCTTCCCCGCTCGATTTTTCCTGCACATTGTAACCTACAAACATTCAAAACCAAACGTGCATCGGCATCTCTCCTTTTCTTCTCACCCAAATTTCCTTAACGCCCGCGCTGTGTAGCTAATACATTGTAAGGGTCGCAACAAATCCCTTTAGTGCGCGCTTATTACAAAAAAAAAGAAAAAGAAAATAAGAGATAGATTGAGCAAAATGTTAGTGCAATAGTTAACCACCTTATTATAATATATTACTCTTTGTTGATAGTATAGTTGTAATAAAACAGTTTTTGTATTTGTATTTTATGTGACGAATGAAACATTAATTTTAATTTTAAGTTATAGTAATGAAATAACATTATCTATATTAAAATAAAATAAATGGAAAAAAAGAAAAAAAAATCTTAACGAATAATTAAATAATTTAGTGAGAATATAGAAAACTATTGCACTTAACTCAACAAAAATATACTCCATTTCACTATCCTCTACAGACGAGACCTTAGGTCTGCATTTTAACCCTTCCCTCACATGCACAACTGTTTTCATAGCCGCAATAGAATTTCACTCTCTCTTGAACGGACAAAGCGCATCTGGCACATTTCGTTGTCTTTTATTTTGTTTACTTTGTTTTCCTTTTCTTTGCGCTTTGCCCTTGATACCCAGCAACAAATTAAAAAAAAAAAACAGTAAAGAATGTAAACATAAGCCGTGTTTCTTTGCACGCGGATAAAGGGATGGCATCAGAAAACGACTATCGCCGCTTAAGAATTCATCAAAAAAAACTTGTCAGCACACATGCACCTATGACATGCACCGTGGCACAGCTGTAAGTTGTAGTTAAGAAATTTGTATTGAAAATCCTGAAATTGAAAAATATTTACTTCCGCCAATTGAAATTGATGCCAAGCATATTCTAAAATTATGAAAAACAGATTTGCTAAATTCAATTACCCTTAAAATGAAGTTTGAAAAATAATAATAATAAAATCACGAATAAGATATTCGGCGGGATGTGTGAGTGGTCGGTGGGTTGTCAAACTTCGACATTTCCTAAAAAAATTATCGGAAGGATTCATCAGAAACGAAGAAAATGGATTTTGGAAGCACTGTTAATCCCCGCTAAAGGACTTAGCGGCGATAGCTATCCCCGCTAAAGTTAGCGTATATAGGATAAGTTGTTGTTGTATTTTACATGCAAATTTCAAATTATCCCTATATCCGCGTGCAAAGAAACACGGCTATAGTAGGCTGCGGCGCCGGCGGCCGTCTGTCGACTATCCGACTAAAATTCTCGTGGCGCAATATGTAGGTTTGTGTGTAAGTCTATGCATAATTTGAAGCTTGAATACCATAGGTACAAATTACAGTCGAAACTCGATTATCCGGGATGGTCGGGACCAAGCTTATCACGGATAATCGAAAATCCCGGTTAATAGAATTTGTTTTTAGTAAGAAAAAAGTCATCTAATATTCGGGTTTTTTTTTTCATATTTATCTAATAAAAAGAAAAAAAATTGCAGTTTCTTTAATATTAAAAAAACACCAGTGTTGTCTGCCGTAGAGATTTCACTCTTCGTTTTTCTTTATGTAGATTTTTGTTAACACGGCAAATTTGCATTATATCCTGCGGTAATATTCCACAACAGTTAGAATCTTCTAAAAAAAAACTCAAAAGTGTAGAATTTGATTTAATTTGCTCATCTATTGGAATTTTCGTAATTTCTACTCCTATTATGACTCATCGAAAAGAGCTTCCATATCATGGTTAGATTCAAGTATTTCCCAATATCTAATTTCGTTGACATCAAAATTCTTTGCATAGTCCATAATTTCTGAAACTTCGTCAAGGGCAAATTGTTCTGAAGTAAATAAGAAATGTAAAAACATATAAAACTTTGGATTGCGTTGAAACTTACCTTCTTCTTCATTTTCTGGACAAAGTAAATTGTGCCAACAATTTTTCAGATCATCGGTGGTAACGAAATTCAAGGACTTAGAAATAGCTCATAAGGCATTTTATTAAAATGTTGAATATCTTGGAAAAATCATGCCGATTTTCTGAAGATACTAGCTTTCGGATAATCTCTTTACACTTGCGACTACGAATCACGCCCTGGTCCATTGGCTGAATCAGAGATGTGCAATTTATTGGTAGGCATCTGACTATGACGTTTGTGACTTTGACTCACGTCTGGGTGAGCTGGACAGTTATCCAAGAGACTTTAGAATCTTTGTCAAAATTGCCTTTTCCAGGTGCGCTTTTACTTCGGGACCAACATTTTTATTAACCCATTCAAGGAATAGGTGTTGGGTTACCCAAGCTCGTTTGTTGACTTTGTAGACAACTGGAAGCTGTCCAACGTTTTTCAAGGCCCTGGATCGAGCACTCTTACTTATAACCATCAACCTGCAGTTCCTGCAGCATTGGAGGAAACCACTACTGTAAGCCGTTGCTTCGATTCTTTAGAAACGCCAAATGAAAGCTCTTCATTGCATGCCAAAGTGTTGTGTGGTAAACGCCTCCAAAAAGACTAATTTCATCGGTGTTGTGTTTATTTCTATAAAAAGCGTGGCAGCAGATTCTTTCTCACCTGTTGATTTTATTCCATAGATTCCATGCCGGTCTTTGAATTTTCCCTCCCAACCTTGAGAGTATACACATTCGGAGGCTATCTAAAGTTTGGCATGAACAAATTTAGCTCTTTCTACTATCATCTGCCCTGAAACCGGAGCTAGTCTAAGACCCCAATTGCACACATTGAAAACAGTCAATTACCAATTGTCGATTGACACTCGCAATAGGAGTGTAAATCTTTGCTGTCGAAACCATGCGTGTCGACTGGATTGTCAGCTTGTTTGACGGTTTTTCGTTTCTCTAATCCCTTGATGCTGAAACAGGCCTATTGTCTCTACTGTATTAATTTATCAATTGCACTTTTTCTTTTATTGATAGCACTTTACGTGATCTTTTAACTGCGCTCGTAGAAGGAGATGCCATTATCCTTTCAGTTTTTCCGTAAAAACTGAACAAAATGAATTACAAGCAATCTAGAACACAACCCAAAGATGTAATAAGTCCGTTACTTGTCCGCTTGGGCGAACTGTTGGATACCCAATTCGTATTCCTATCCCTCATAAGTGGGCGTGACAAAAGTCTAAGTATGGTTGAATTGTTAAGAACGCTCTACATATTTTGTTATATAACATTTAAAGGATTTTATCAAAAAAAAAAAACGCTCCCTAGCTCAAACTTGGGTGTTTCAATAAAATTGTTTTATTTAATTGTGGGCGTGTCAGTAGGCGGATTTTAAAAAAATTAATACATGAGCATAAATGGCCTCTAGAGAGTATATACGAGTATTATAAATTTCAGCTCCCTAGCTCAAACTTTGAATTTTCAAAAAAAAATAAAAAATTAATTGTGGGCGTGTCAGTGGGCGGATTTTGAAAATATTTACACATGAGCATAAAGGGCCCATAGAGAGTATATACTATAAATTTCAGCTCCCTAGCTGAAACTTTGGATTTTCAAAAATTAATATACCCTTAGAATAGGGTATAAAAAAATTATTTTATTTATTTGTGGGCGTGTCAGTGGGCGGATTTTGAAAATTTTGTATCCCGAGCAGTTTTAGGAGTTATAGATCATATATAAAAAATTTCAGCTTTCTAGCTCAAAATTCGATTTTTTTGAGTTTGTGGGCTGTCTGTGGGCGGATTTCAAAAATTCGTAAACTTGATTATTTCGGGACCCTAGAGAGTATATGGTTAAAATTTCAGTTCTCTAGGTCCAGTTTAAAGGCCTGGCGACAGACGGACGGACGGACGGACATGGCTAGATCGACATTACTATCGATGCTGATCATAAGTATAGTAACTTTTAGGGGTCTACGGGCAATATTAAGGTATGTTAAAAACTATACGTCAAAATTAATATACCCTTAGAATAGGGTATAAACATAACAAAACGAAAATCAGGCTCGTATGTTAGCGTCAAAATATAAAATAGGAAAGACAAAAGCTGCGGAAATTTTACGCAAAAAAAATATATTTTATCGAAGTGGCAATGTAATGATAATGAATGAAAAAAGAGCTTTGTTTAAAACCGAAGGCTTCAATATTGACAGACTTCGTTATTTAAAGCGCGTAGTAAAAATATCCCCCTATCAGGTACCCTTAGGTAAGTTTTATTCACTATTGTTCAACTTGCTGATAACTCCCAAGTTTGCTAACTTCGGAGTTGATATCAACTAAAGAGTTGAACTGCAAGTTGAAAAATGTTTTTTTTTTTCACTATTACAACTTTCGGTTTGGAAGTTGACATTCGCAAGTTGACCAACTTGCTGTTTCAAAAAATTCCCTGGGATATTTGTGACAGATGACACATAATACGTCAGTCTCAACTTTGGATCCAGTCGGTGATTGGTTTGTTTTCGTGTAAGTTTAGAAAATATTTGCGTTGTTTCTTTTAGTAAATTAAAGTATTTTTTAAGTTACTCCAATGACTGCATCATTTGCCAAAGACTATACGCTGTTTGGGAAGCCGTAGGTACTAAAGTGACAGATGAATGTTGCCCGTATAAATCGCTTGGAATATGGAATAGCGACCGCTAAGCGATTCAAAGTTAAGGAATCTCCTGAGTTTTTGTTGTAAGACATGTTGCAGTTATTAAATGAATTTCATTAAATTTGATCTTTTATAGCATTCGTCAAGGCAAATACTTCCGATACAGGACGAAGGAATACACTCCAAAGAGTTTCATTGAATTTGCTCAGAACATCCACTTGCAGAGGACTAAGCCAGAAATTGTTCCACCAATTGCATTATTCTTGCAATAGGCTTTCTTATAAGCACCGCACACTCAGTCCAAATTGAGGGCGTGGACGACACCGATCTTGTGCATTTAGTCACTGGAGAAGACAACGTCATCGCTTTGTTTTGTAAGTTTGCCACAAAAAAAATACCTTCATGTTATTGGAAAACATTACAAGCTTACGTGAATCCTTAGCCAAACCCAATTGCGAGCCGTGTGATGAAATTGAAACTATTTTGGAAAACATTCAAGATGACCTGAAGGAACATCTTGGAGCTGTTGTTATGAAAGCCGTCAATAGCCATATGACGAGCATACACAATCCGAGTGGCTAGCCAGCGTGTCTTCTTTCGACGCGGTATTCCGCTGCTTTATCATGGCCCAATTACTGAGGATGATATAACGCATACTTTTGGTGAAAACCTAGATCCAGCCGTAAAGGAATTGTCGGACAGCAGTTTTGAACATCTAACACAAGCAGCAACAGGGTCTACCACAGGTGATTGGTTTGTTTTCTTGTAAGTTTAGAAAATATTTGCGTTGTTTCTTTTAGTAAATTAAAGTATGTACATATTTTTTAAGTTACTCCAATGACTGCATCATTTGCCAAAGACTATATGCTGTTTGGGAAGCCGTAGGTGCTGCTCTAAAGCGACAGATGAATGTTGCCCGTATAAAGCGCTTGGAATGTGGAATTGCGACCGCTAAGCGATTCAACGTTAAGGAATCTCCTGAGCTTTTGTTGTAAGACATGTTGCAGTTATTAAATGAATTTCATTAAATTTGATAATCTTTTATAGCATTCGTCAAGCAAATACTTCCGATACAGGAAGAAGGAATACACTCCAAAAAGTTTCATCGAATTTGCTCAGAACATCCACTTGCAGAGGACCAAGCCAGAAATTGTTCCACCAATTGCTAGTCCCATGTGAGTATTTGGTTAAATCTAGTTAATTAGAAGTGTTCTTTAATGCTGTTATTACAGGAACGACTTTATAAATGACAATTTGATGAACATGAATAGGTTAAGCTGCTAAAATTCGGTGTAATTGGTTTTGTCGGCGCAACTATATTTGCTCTTCTGTTCGGGATCTAAAAAGTCTCCTACTGACAAAAAGAAGAAAGCTAAATAGGAAACAGATTCAGAGAGCTGGAAACGATTCTGTTTTCATGATGTTTCTTTTAAATGTTACAAAAAGTCGTGATATTTTCTACTGTTTTCTACGAGTTTATACATTTTTATGAAAATATATTTAATATTCTTTAAAATTTAATTCATTTACATTTGTGTATAAGCATTATACAGTAGCGCTTTTCTTAAAACTTTTTCTTTGCTTTACATATTTTTGCTGGCATTCGTTCTTTACTCAAACCTAGTGAATGGTATGGACTGGATGTTGCGTGTGCTTATGTATATCTTAAAAATAACAAACATATTTCTATCAAATACAAACTAGGTTAAGTTTAAATAAAATACCTACCGTCTCTCGTCACAAGGCAATAAATCTTTTATCTGATTAAGCACCATTATTGTCGTCGACTTTGAAAGATGAAAACGATACAGAAAGTCATTGTCGTCCCATTTGTCGAGTCCAACACGTGGCAGCATTTTATATTGTCTTCTCTCGAGAAATAAACAATCTTCGTCTTCATCATATTCGTTATCCGAAGATGATGCCCAATTATCCCAAAAATAATTTGTAATAATAATATGTAAAAAAGCATACATTTTTGAAGTTTGTTTATTTTCCTTTCCTCATTAATTCTTCTACATTGATTGGACTGTTGTAAGCTTGATCTAAAATCGGCTGAAAATATGTGCGAACCAATGCAAAGGCGTACCCGAAGGAACATATGGCACATATCTAGCTAGCATATCGGAAAATCCGTACACTTCCGGTGGTGGTTCCGACTCATTCTCGTCAATAGCTACATTGTGAAGAACGGCACAAGGAATTGTAATTATCTGTACAGTCTCCACTCTGCACTTTAAGCCAATGACCAACACTGGAAAACGCCTTTTCCAAATGCCGTACGAACGTTCTACGCAATTGCGAGTGCGAATCATTATATAAATTTTCGATGGGGTTCGTGACATTCAGAAAAGGTGTCGCAAGATAGTATGTATGTATTAGTGTAACCCGAATCACCAACAAGAATAAATTGCTTGAACTCGCCTCTTTTGAATCGTTGTTTCAAACTAGACAGATTGAAAATGCGCTGATCGTGCGTGAAGCCCTATTAAGGAGCACATAAAAAATTAAAAGCCGATTTGAAATGTATATTTTTCATGTGAGCTATACCTGCCAACGAGCAACGATATCGTTTATCTTTAAATTCGCAGCACAAACCGTTTGAACGTTTAAGGAAAACCATCCCTTACGATTTCTAAAATTCCACCTGGCGATTGAATTCGGATATGCGAAAGATTAGCAATCGCTCTCGACACTCGTTTCAGCATATGATACACGGTGGCAATGCTTACCCCAATGAAATCGGCCACCGCCAATTGAATTGATCCGAGTGCATAACACCGTAATACGATTAATAATTGGGTTATTGGTCGTAATTCACGCGATCTATCGAAGAAGAAAACCTCTATGGAATATAGGTACAATAAATTCCAACTTATTCGGCGTAAAATACCTTCTCTCGTCGTACGGCAACGAATTCATTATAAGTTGGAGCACCATCATTGTCGTCCGCTTTGAGAGACGAAAACGTTATATGAAGTCGCGGTCGTCCCATTTTTCGAGTCCAACACGTGGTAGCATCTTGTATTGCCGTCTTTCACAGACCAAATTGCGCTCGTCTTCTTCGCTGCCCGAATCAGACGATGGCCAATTTTCCGAGAAATAATTTCAACGATACATTGTTTAAGTTTTAAAAAATTAATATTTGATTATTTACGCCACTTGATTTGAAGTTCGCACAATTAAAAACAGAAATGAGAAGAAAAAAATCTGACATTTGACGTAAAATCCCAGGTTTTCTCTACAACTTCTACTATTTCGGGGAGTTGAGCAAACTCAAAGTTGACCAACTTTCTTTTTTCGCAATTCCTAATATCTAAAGTTGAGCGAGGCAACTTTGAGTGAATAAAAGCAATTTCTCAAGTTGACATTAAAAATCCCCAAGTTGAGTTCAACTTCGACTGAATAAAACGAGCCTTATAAGATCCAAAGCAAAAGAAATTGCCGAAAGTTTGAGGTATGCAAATTTGAATGCATCATCTGGCTGGCTAGAAAGATTTAAGAAGCGGCACAATTTGACATTTCGGACAATTTTGGGGAAGCTGCAAATGTTGACCAGGCCGATGTTGCAAGCTTCATTGAGAAAGTCCCTGATCTAATTGATGGGTACGATTCTAAAGACATTTACAATGCAGATAAAACAGGACTTTTTTTCGTGCTCTGCCCGATAAAACATTTGCTTTAAGAAGTGAAAAGTGCTCAGGTGGTAAAATGGCATAAGAAAGACTAGCGATTTTGCAATGCGCTAACATGGGCGGCGAAAAAGAAAAGTTATTAGTGATTGGTAAAGCCGCCAGACCTCGTGTTTTCCGTAACCTTGATTTAAATAACTTATCAGTAACGTGGCGTTCAAATAAAAAATCGTGGATGACATGTGAATTAATGAGTGAATAGCTAAAGCATTTTGATAGAGAAATCGGGGTTCAAAAAAGAAAAATTTGGCTTTTTTTGACAATGCAGCATCTCACCCAGGCGATCTTAAGCTCAAAACATAATAAAGTGCTTTTTCTACCACTCAATACAACTGCTTTTTATCAGCTTTTAAATCAAGGCATTATTAAGAACTTTAAAATAAATTTCAGATCAATGATGCTGAAACATATTTTGCTAATGATGGATTCCGATTCAACATCGGAAAATTTAACCAAATCTATAAATTTATTGAATGCGATTTGTTTTATAGAAAAAGTATGGAATCAAGTAAGTGCCACAACGATACCACAACCAATCACCGTGGTTGCCTGAAGATGAGTTGCCGTTGTCCATAATCTCTGGAACTTTAAACATACACCCCTATTGCGAGTGTCAATCGACAATTGATAATTGATTATTTTCAATGTGTGCTATTGTGAACGAACGATTCTAAAGGATTTTGTCGATCGCAGTCAATTGCAAAAATGCAATTGACAAGAATATCAATGAAAATGATTCGTTCACAATAGCACACATTGAAAATAGTCAATTATCAATTGTCGATTGACACTCGCAATAGGGGTGATAATGTCTAGGGCTTTCGCAGACGCTGATGTATCTTTTCAAGATTATGTTACTCGTACAATGGATGACGGCATTATCAACAAAGACTACAATCTCGATAGTTTTCGAATTGACGGTCTTTGTGAAGCTGACATACCTTCAATTGATTCGGATAACGAACCAAATAACGATTTGAATGTTAATATCCCGTTAAAATCGTGCAAAGACGCCCACAATAAAATTAAGAGACTTTTCTTAAAAAAGAAATGATTTAAAGGCATTTGATTTGTTGATAGATGTACAGTTTGCATTTTGAAAATGTGGCGATCAGTACCTAAACAAAATTTCAGATTTCTTTATACATATAAACAAATTATTTTTTTGTATACCCTATTCTAAGGGTATATTAAATTTGACTCATAGTTTGTAACATACCTTAATATTGATTGTAGACCCCTAAAAGTTACTATATTTATGATCAGCATCGATAGTAATGTCGATCTAGCCACGTCCGTCCATCCGTCTGTCGGCAAAAATTAGGCCTTTAAACTGGACCTAGAGAGCTGAAGTTTTAACCATATATGTACTCTCTAGGGTCCCGAAATAACCAAGTTTATACATTTTTGAAATCCGCCTACAAACTCAAAAAAAAATTGAGCTAGAAAGCTGCAATTTTTTATATATGATCTTTGACCCCTAAAACTGCTCGGGCGATAAAATATTTAAAATCCGCCCACTGACACGCCCACAATTAAAAAATAATTTTATTGAAAAGTCAAAGTTTGAGCTAGGGATCTGAAATTTATAATACATATATACTTTCTAGGGGCCCTTTATGCTCATGTAAGAATATTTTCAAAATCCGCCCAGTACACGCCCACAATTAAATAAAACAATTTTTTTTTGAAAAACCAAAGTTTGAGCTGTATATTTATGATCAGCATTGATAGTAATGTCGATCTAATCATGTCCGTCCGTCGGCAAAAAACAGGCCTTTAAACTGGGCCTAGAGAGCTGAAATTTTAACCATATACAGTGAACTCTCTCATAAGCGGACACTGACGGTACCAAGAAATTTGTCCGCTTATTAGAGGTGTCCGGTTATGAGAAAAAATATTTCATTGACAACCTTGAAAAAAGAAAAAAGGCATATGCATTTATGGTACCTATGACATTTTATTTTAAAACGGAATGCATTTTTTGTGATAAACATTAATTGTAGGTAATAAAAAGGATAATAACAAAATATAAACAAGAACAAAGCCTTTAAAAATTCATTTTTGCATTATGTACTTGAAACTATGTAGGTATTAATGCTTCAAATTATGCATATACACTTACACACAAATCTATGTACGTATTGCGCCACCAGAATTTTAGTCGGATAGTCGACAGACGGCCGCCGGCGCCGCAGCCTACTGTGTTTACATTCTTTACCGTTTTTTTTTTAATTTTTTGCTGGGTATCAAGGGTAAAGCGCAAAGAAAAGGAAAAAAAGCAAACAAAATAAAAGACAACGAAGTGTGTCAAATGCATTTTGTCCGTTTAAGAGAGAGTGAAATTCTATTGTGGCTATGAAAACTGGTGTCCGCGTCCGGTTATAAAAGAGTCCGTTTATGAGAGAATTATTTACATTAAAAATTGTGTAGATTATTCCGTTCTTTGAAATTTGTCCGGTTATGAGAGGTGTCCGCTTATGAGGGGTGTCCGTTAGGAGAGAGTACACTGTACTCTCTAGGGTCCCGAAATAATCAAGTTTACGAATGTTTGAAATCCGCCCACAGACACGCCCACAAACTCAAAAGAAACAAAATTTTGGAAAAAATCGAATTTTGAGCTAGAAAGCTGAAATTTTTTACATATCTATGGCTCCTAAAACTGCTCGGGATATAAAATTTTCAAAATACGCCCACTGACACGCCCACAAATAAATAAAAGAATTTTATTGAAAAACCAAAATTTGAGCTAGGGAGCTGAAATTTATAATATATACTCTCTATTGTCCATTTAAGCTCATGTGTAAATATTTTCAAAATCCGCCCACTGACACGCCCACAATTTAAAAAAAAACTTTTTTTGAAAATCCAAAGTTTGAGCTAGGGAGCTGAAATTTATAATATATACTCTCTAGGGGGCCCTTTATGCTCATGTGTAAATATTTTCAAAATCCTCCCACTGACGCACACAATTTAAAAAAAAAAAACTTTTTTTGAAAATGCAAAGTTTGAGCTAGGGAGCTGAAATTTATAATATATACTCTCTAGGGGCCCTTTATGCTCAGGTGTTAATTTTTTTTAAATCCGCCTACTGAGACGCCCATGAGCTAGGGAGCGTTCTTAACAATTCAACCATACTTAAGACTTTTGTCACGCCCACTTATGAGGGATAGGAATAAGAATAGGGTATCTAACAGTTCGCCCAAGCGGACTGTAGCCCGTCCCTATGTTTTAAATACACAATGTAACATTTGGTATGTATGTATGTATATACATATATACATAGTTTCAAGTAATGTAAAAATTATTTTTTAAAGTCTTTATTCTTGTTTATGTTTTGTTATTATCCTTTTTATTACCTACATTTAAAGTTTATCCAACGACCTTGCCACATCGAATCAATCGGTTCTCGTTCGATCATCGCAATTAAATGACATAGGCCGTGGTTAGTACTTAGATGGGGAACCACTTGGAAATACTGCGTCTTGTTGGCACCTCTTGCGAACGTCTGACAAACATCCAAGACTATCAAATTGTCATGAGAAAGCTTCTCAAATTTGCCGTTCGGATTCGGCGTTAAACTGTAGGTCCCCTCCACTTAGCTTAAAAGTGGTTGGAGAAGCTAGGTAATAGGCCCTGTATGGACCGTTAAGGCCTAATAAATGCGAAGGGGAAGGGAGTTCCACCAGTGGTTGTACAGGTAGAAAGTGAAGGAACAAGAGTTAATGAACGAGATGAATTTGAAAAAAAAAAAAAATTCTAATGTAAATATGTTGGCTGCTTGGTAACAATGGTTTTGTGAAAGAGTTTCGGAGTACTGAAAATCAGATAGACCTAACGAACTTTTAAGTATTCTTGTTCTATACCCCGATATACGATTAAAACGCTTTAGACCATATACATAACGAGTAACGTTGTTGAAAGTGATGTTAAGCTTCCTTTTTGGCCCAGCACTACAATTGTAATAAACTTAAAAACCAAACGATATAATTGGTACAATAAGAGCTTTCACTAACATTAATTTGGTTTGTAGTGGTGTAAAGCGCTGCGACATAGATAAGTTACGCAAGCACCCATAAATCTTTTTAACAACCGTACGGACCAACCAACAACCACCTTAGTAGACTACTAATCCGAATTCAAAGATCTTTTTTTGTATTTATCAAATTAAATGCATGGTAAACTGTCAACTTCAAATCTGTTTTCGAAATTAGCATGCACTGAGACTTTTTTTGGATTCAGACACGAGTGGTTTCTTTTTACCACTGGAAAATGCTATCAAGGTCTTCACTGAATTTAACCACTGTATCTTCAATTAGTCCCAACTTAGAATTTAAGTACAGTTGGACATCATCGGCATACATGTAAATGTATGAGTGAGTTATACAATTCGGAAGGCCATTGATAAAAAATATGATGAACAAATAAGTGGACCCAAAACAGATCCCTATGTTACTCCCATAAATGTTTGCTTATAGTTCGACATTGCATTTCGTACAACCACTGCTTGCTTTCTACCGGAAAGATAGAAATAGATTAAAGTTGCTGCCGACGTTGGGAAGTTGAACTGTGAAAGTAGTTTAGATACAAGTTGTTAGTGGCTTACCGTGTGGAAAGCCTTCGAGAAATCCAATAATGCTAACATAGTAACATTATCATCATCCATAGACAACCTTAAGTTAAGTCATCAGTTACTTTTAAAAGCGCAGAAGCACAGCTGTGTTGTTTCCTAAAACCGAATTCGTATTTACAAAGTAGACCATTATTTTGTAAATAACAAGACAACTGTTGATGTAAAATTCTCTCCATAACTATGGAAAGAAACGGTAGAATGGAAATAGGTCTGAACTCTGGGGAGAGAGGTAGTACCTTAGCAGTCTTCCAAGCGCTAATCTTTGCGGAAAACTTGCGGAAATCAAATCAAGCAAAGGTAGTGGTAGTAAAGGAGTACGAACTAAATAATTAATAAGATTGACAGTTGAGCGGAGACATCACGACTCAGCCACAATACAGTTAAAATCACCTCATATAATAATATTTGAAAAGGATGATGATATATTTTCAAGTTTCAGATACAAAGAAGTTATATCAATTTAGATGCCTGTTCGATAAACAAACCCAAAAAGATTCTTGCTATTTTCATTACATATTTCAATAAAGCAGTACCGAAATAAACTTCAGGAAGGAGATGATTCGACTGGTTTGCAATTAATTGAAGAACGCATATAAATTGCAATACCTCCACCAATTCTATGATGCCTACTATCAGCTCGAAATAATCTGAAACCATCCATACAATAAAAAGCATCCGTAACATCATATTTAAACCAAGTCTCTGAGACACATCCAACATCTACATCCGGACCCTACAAACAAGTCTCTAAATTCATCTATTTTGCAATATAAACTCTGTTCGTTGATATGGCATACCCGTAGGCCATCACGCTGCTTGCAAAAAATATTAATTAGTGTACGCAAGTTGACATTCATGTCATCGCTACAGGAAAAGTTTTCACTCATTGAAGCGTAAATAATCAACAAATATTAAAAACCTTTTCACAGGCATAGAGTTTTATCAATAGAGGAGAGAATTGCAATTCCGAAGATATTTGGCAAACTGCAGTAAGGGCAAAATAGAATCTTAGCAACAATACAATACAAATTTGAATTTAATACGAGTAGAATCATCTACATTAACAACAAAGTTATGTTGAAGCAAACATACAGCGCTCTTCAAATACGATAATAGCTTACATAGTTGTGTACTAAATTTTAAAATCAAGTAGAATGATCAATTGGGAAAGCTCTTCCTTTTGGAGATATTCTCACATACACTCACCCATTCCGGATGTAAACAGAAGGCCGATGAGGATTTTGTCTCTTCAGTTGGAAAGCTTTCCGGAGAATTCGGGTCGAAGATGTCGTAGCCAAAGTGATGATTTCGATGAAAAGTACATCTGATTTATTGATTGCAGCACAGTGACTTTGTCGGTAAGAAATTGAAACTTCATAATTATTGGCGGGTTGAATTAATTGTGTTTTTGTCTCATACGAACAATTTGCTTAGGAACTGGCGTTACGGGACATTTTATTGACATACAAAGTGTGCTAAACAGGCTGGAGAGATTTCGTTTTCGGTTATTGGTACACCATATAACAGTGCATCAGCAGCAATTTGTTCACGCTGAATTTTTTTTATTATTTCTTAAAGAAGATTCAGTGGATTTTTGTGATAATTCCTTCTGCTTAGACAAGTGTTGAAGTCCAAGGTCATCGACTCTCGATGTCAGTGCAACCATTTTATTTTTGACGTCTTCAAGCGGTTATTAAAATCGATGACAATTTTGTAAAGCTTTTCGGAAAGATGTTTACAGGAATTTAAGTTCAGCTGTACTGTCAATAATTCTTTTATTTAGTCGACTTTCGATTGTTTTAAACTTCTTTTGCCGATAAGATGATCACAGGTGATATTTGCTGAGTGGCCTTTGGCCTCAAATTTCTTGGCGATTGCTCAGATGACATTTTTAAGCAGGAACAATCTTGAACTTACTAAAATTTAAATTGTTTTGTCTAAGAAATCACAAATTGATTCTTATCAATGGATCGAAATGCACGCAAACTCTTATTAATTTTGGGGTAATAAATTGTATTCAAAAACTTGGTTTTTAGTAGCGAGTATAGAATAGCGTCAGTCAAGTTCACCATTTTCTTTTTTTTTCTTTTCCGTTTTCAAACTTTAAATATATGTAGCCCAATAACATTATAAAGGCAATGAATAGTAAAAAGGACAGTTACGGGTTTAGCTCAAAATATATTTGAGAATTATGATTTTATTGGAAATGAAATACTAGTAGTTAACACATTCAGGATTCAGAAAAGATCACTCGTGTGAGACGGCATTAGTTTGGACCATATACGAATACATGAATGGAAAATAAATGGTTGTCACTATGTATTAATAAAAAAAAAATCCCTGACTTTCCCCGACTAGTTTTCAAAGTTTTAACTGACTAAATTTTGCAAATATAGCAAACAAAAATGGCGCATTTAAACATTATACATTATCCAACAAAAATTGTCAGTACAGGCAAGATAGGATGTTTGTCTCTCAGTCTGGTTGCAATCAGCCTTATCGCGAAGATCAATCGACGATTGATAATTGACTATTTTCAATGTGTGCTATTGTGAACGAACGATTCATTTGGTATTTTTGTCAATCGCATTTTTTTAATTGACTGCGATTGACAAAATCCTTTAGAATCGTTCGTTCACAATAGCACACATTGAAAATAGTCAATTATCAACTGTCGATTGATCTTCGCAATAAGGCTCAATGACTTACATAAATCGGTCCGTCTTTAAAGCTCTCACAGGGTTACCGTAGAGCGTATGATAATTCGCCATAAGTCAGAGAGGAATTCTATCAGGGTTACCATCTTCCAATTTAAAATAAAAATATTGCGGAACAAAATAAATTCCGTTTATATTTTTCCTTTTCTGGTAAGATAATAATAGACGCGTTTTTTTAAGGGTATCTCCAGTAGATCAACAAAATATATAAATTTCGTAAAACAAAAAAAAAAATCAAAACGAAAAATATATCACTGTAATCCAATTTATTCATTATAAATATTGTAAAACATAAAATACTAATTTCTAATATCGCTACTCAACTAATCCGATGAGTAATTACTGCTACGGCTCTCGTTATTTAGGTCTATTATCAACCTTTCAACTGCTTCCTCGGCAAAAACGTCCATTTCCCACATATTTGACTCAACAACCTGTTCAACGTGTTGGACATATCGATGCATTTTTTTCTTGTCAATCCTTGTAAGTACTGTCGTTAGAAAGTCTCTTATTTCAGCCATTTTAAATGACTAGTTTTGGCTTGCTACAAACCCTTTCACTTGAGCCTAAACCAATTCTATTGGATTAAGGTCACAGTGATAAGGCGGCAAGCGAAGCACTTTATGTCGCGCATTTTGAGCCATTTCATCCACGACGTATCTTTCATACTTGGCTTTGTAACGTTTAACGATGTCAAGCAACCCATTGTATGTTTGCATCCGTACCTAACTTGAAATCTCCCTTTTTTGGAAGTCCCGTATTCATTGGCAAAACAGGCGTCATTCATCGGAAAAACAAAGACATCATACAAACAGGTACATAATGAGATGAAAGGATGTATTTACGTTTTTTTATTTTATTTAAACAGTTTGCGACATAAACTCAATCAGCAAGATTTTCTAAAAACATTTCCCAGTCCTTTCCGCTAGATATATATTGTGAAAGGTAGACACAATCAGGCAATTAGTATACAAAATTATATAACCACGACGCAATGGCATATACCTAAACAAATGGTAAAAAAAAACTGCACTTGTGCAGATGTACAATATAAATACAATCAAATTAAAACCGAATGGCAACACCCCACGTAATAATTCGTTCTCAAAAGCACTAAAACCGAAAGTTCTTTGACAAAATTCATAGAAAACCCCTTAATGATATGCTTCATTGTAGAGAAGGTAATACTCTTCTGATGTGATTCAGTCACACACACTGCTTATTTTGGTGGATGATAATAACAAGCGAACACAAGACGATCATGCTCATTCCCATTCGGGTTGTGTGGGAGACTGGTTGTGGTGGGTTGTATGCGAATTTTAGGAAAATTACAACAATTCCTTGGTATGACAGTGGTTTGGTTTTTATTTCAGTGGCAATTCTTGCGTTTGAGTGCCGTGAGAGTATCTACAGGCACTACTGGTAGAAAAAAAGCTCCTCCATAAGGCCTGTACTGATAATTTTTGTTGGATAAAGTATAGTCCCAAATATTTAAAGAACAGAAAAATTGTATACTTCTAAACATTCCATAATTTGTTTTCTCTTCTTCAACCTGGGCTTGAATGCGAATTTTTGCTTTTTCCTTATGAAGTTTTTTTAATTTCTTCCTCCCTTTTTCTTTTTAATACGTTTACTCCATCTTTTTTTTTATTTAAGTCTTTCTTCTAACTGCTGTGTATAGCGGCTATGAGGGGATCGAACATTAAATATAAATTTTGAATTTGTGTAAATTGAGAAACGTCAAACATTTGCGCAGTGATGCGGCATCACTGCTTATTTGCGATGCTGATGCGATGCACAGTTTAAGCTGATGCGTTGCTGATTGAACATGGCGTTTGAGTTTTAGAACGCATTGTTTAAATCAAACATTTAAAATGGAAGTTTTGCTAATAAAAGTTTTAGTTGATAACTTTGATCGTAAAGACGGTAAATTTAGTTTTAATATGTGTGAAGCAAGAAGAAAGAGGTCGAAACGCATACGGATTTTAATTAGCAGATTTAAAAGAAGGAAAATTCCTAAGATTAGGGACTATTTCGAAGTTCTAGAAGAATATCCAGACGATTTCAAAATCATTTTAGAATGTGCCGATCCACCTTCGATGTAAGTCCACTAATGATTTAACTTTTCTAAATGAAAACCAAACCATGTTTCTAGGATTTGCGAAAATCATTAAATCCTTTTTATACATCTTCTTATAGTATCTATCAATTAAAATGTTTATTTACTTACTTTTCTTTCTGTTCCGACATTTTTCTTGCTTTATTTCAGGCGAATCAACAGCGCATCAGGTATTTCTGTGATGCTTTTTTTCGTTATGTTTGCGCATCAGTTTGATCAACTTTGCAATAATGAACACTTGACGTTGAAAGTGATGCCAATAGTTGCGTTAATGAACATTTTGCAAAGCATCATGATGCCAGTGATGCGTTACTGAATTTACACTTCATTTCCACTTTCGATACTCCCCCAGGGTCTTTCACGCTATATAAGACTCTTCTCTGAGCGACTCGTCAAGAGGTTTTCGACCAAAAGAGTATTGTTAATTGAGAAGCCACTCTCAACTGAGGCTCCAGGAAATAACCCCCCAAATGAAAAATTAAATAACTCCCCAAAATTTGTATGGAGATGGGGATTTATTTCATACGAAATAAACATATACTTTCTCGAAACCAAAACCGTCTCAATCAATCAAATCAAAAAAAATGTCCAGGGTACAGACATTATTAGATAATAATGGTGGATTAGTGAAATGGTGCGTAGGTATATCTCGAAAGATATCGAGATCTGCGAAATGTGATCTCAAAATAAGAAAAAAAGGTGAATTCATGAAAAGTAATATTTTTGCTCCCAATGGAAAACCACATAAATTAAAATTCATAAATATTGCACAGAACAAAAAAGATATAAAGTTGCCTCTCTTTCACAAATAACATTTTCTGTGACTGCGAACATGTCGATGGTTCAGGCGCATTGATTTTTATATTTTTGCGTAAACGTGTGGGCAGACTTCAGAGCTCGACATACAATTTTAAAAAAAATACACACAGAGGGAATTTTCCCTGACTGTTTTCGAAATTCCCTGACATTCCCTGATCAAATTTTCGTTTCCTGACTTTCTAGTGCAGTGGCAACCATGTTATTGAAGCTTAATCCAACAGTTCTGCTTTATGACGCCAAGAGTGCTGAACACGTAAGAAAGACGAGCTAAAATTGGGTTCTTTAAAAAAAAAAAAAATTATGTGGGATATTTGGTCATGTGTGCGAGAAGTGAAGGAAAACATACTACTGTGAACTTTATGAGCTGTACCAAGACGAAGATGTATCACGTCGACTACAATGGGTCGGCAACATCGAGTTTGCGGTTTCAAACAAACTCATCTAGAAGGCGGCTTACATATAGCCAATTTAATTTTTTGTTAAGTTGAATTGTTAACGTTCTTATGTTTTAATTTGTATTTATGCAAAAACTAAATGGGCCCTACGAATAACCACAATAAGTTATTGCTAAAAAGAAAATCTGCATACCTTATACAATCGTTAACAAAACATTCAGTGTTAACGAAAGTCCCAACAGAGAGGATTCATATAATATTTTAAGGAAAGTAATGCTTTAAAGGCCCTACACACGATCTATGTTGAATGCATATTGACAAGTAGTATTGACATTTATTTGAGTCAAGTAACATTGATAAAAAAAAACAGCGACTGATGGTATTGATAAGAAATCACATCTATACAATTTTCCCATTCATGTAAGCCTAGAAACATTTAACATCTTGAAGCTGTACGTAAATCCTTGGGTTGACAAAACTGGAGATCATCGGTGACGTAGAAGGAACATCAAACAATGGTTGATACTAGGAGCATGCATGCGTGTGTCGGAAACTTAAAAATGCAGGCCTGAAAACTCTTGGGTCACACAATTACAACACCATGCGCGTTTGATTGTTCTCAGTTATGAAGTGATCCAGCAAGCCTTGTAACATTCATTGAGGTTGATCGAACAAACCCCATAAGCGATAAAGTGGTAGGGTTCATTAATCATAATAATCATAGCTCTGCCGTTGAGCAAGAAAATTCAATTTAAAGCCTTTTAGGGTATTCACCCCTATCGAGGTATCCGTTCGGAACGGAATTTTCTCCGATTTGTACGAAATCGGAGAAATTGCATTCGAGGTATCCGTTCCGATACAAGTTTCGGAAAAATTCTCCGATGACATGAAGCGCACCTTGTCGCATTGCGTTGTACCGCGTTTATGTCAATTACTTTTGACAGAAGCTCTCCGACAACCAATTGTTGCGGAATATTTTAATAAACAATGGAAACTCCATCAAAATTGTAAGTAATGAAACTAAAAATAAATGTTTGTTAGGATTTATTTCAGTGATGTCTTATTTCAGAAAGAAAACAACAACGAGGGCTCAACAAGAGCGATTGGTAAAAATGCTATCTACCAAAGTGGATATAACCCGCAATTTAACAAAAAGACCGGCTGAGGAAGTTGCTACTTTTTGGGAAAGCATCGCAACTGAATTAAATTTGTTGGGTCCACCAGTTAGAGATGTAATTGGTTGGAAAAAGGTATATAAAATTGAAATCTTAAAGCGATATAACAAAGAACTGAATTTTTAAATCAAGGTTTGGAGCGACTACAAAAACTATATAAAAAAAAATTGGCAGACAACAAAAAAGAAGCATCGGTTACAGGTGGTGGACCTTTTAAAGTAAAAAGTTTTACTTCCATTGAAGAAGCGGTGATAGAAATCATCAATATGAAGGCATAAACGGAATTGGAGCAAGGACATATGGACCCGATGCCAAGAAAAATAGTTTTCCAGAGTCTAATCTCAATGAAAATTATCATAGAAAGGAAAACAGTTCATCGGAAAATTTGGAACTTGGTTATGAATCATTTGAAAACAGTGATGAAGACGACCTAATTGCAGCTCTCTATTTCTTCAGAGGTCTTCACATCATATTATCATAGTGAGGCCATTGCAACGAGAAATGAAATATTGATGCAATTTGAATAACATAATATATACACTTTATTTTAATAAATAAATAATAAAAAGAGTCAACAAAAACTTGCCTTCGTGGCATACATAAAAGTTTTAGGTTCATTTCACTTAACTTATATACACTTGTACTTGGTGCTGCAAGTAAAACTTTTTACTTTAAAAGGTCCACCACCCGTAACCGATGCTTCTTTTTTGTTGTCTGCCAATTTTTTTTTATATAGTTTTTGTAGTCGCTCCAAACCTTGATTTAAAAATTCAGTTCTTTGTTATATCACTTTAAGATTTCAATTTTATATACCTTTTTCCAACCAATTACATCTCTAACTGGTGGACCCAACAAATTTAATTCAGTTGCGATGCTTTCCCAAAAAGTAGCAACTTCCTCAGCCGGTCTTTTTGTTAAATTGCGGGTTAATCCACTTTGGTAGATAGCATTTTTACCAATCGCTCTTGTTGAGCCCTCGTTGTTGTTTTCTTTCTGAAATAAGACATCACTGAAATAAATCCTAACAAACATTTATTTTTAGTTTCATTACTTACAATTTTGATGGAGTTTCCATTGTTTATTAAAATTAATTAACAATTGGTTGTCGGAGAGCTTCTGTCAAAAGTAATTGACATAAACGCGGTACAACGCAATGCGACAAGGTGCGCTTCATGTCATCGGAGAATTTTTCCGAAACTTGTATCGGAACGGATACCTCGAATGCAATTTCTCCGATTTCGTACAAATCGGAGAAAATTCCGTTCCGAACGGATACCTCGATAGGGGTGAATACCCTAAAAGGCTTTAAATTGAATTTTCTTGCTCAACGGCAGAGCTATGATTATTATGATTAATGAACCCTACCACTTTATCGCTTATGGGGTTTGTTCGATCAACCTCAATGAATGTTACAAGGCTTGCTGGATCACTTCATAACTGAGAACAATCAAACGCGCATGGTGTTGTAATTGTGTGACCCAAGAGTTTTCAGGCCTGCATTTTTAAGTTTCCGACACACGCATGCATGCTCCTAGTATCAACCATTGTTTGATGTTCCTTCTACGTCACCGATGATCTCCAGTTTTGTCAACCCAAGGATTTACGTACAGCTTCAAGATGTTAAATGTTTCTAGGCTTACATGAATGGGAAAATTGTATAGATGTGATTTCTTATCAATACCATCAGTCGCTGTTTTTTTTTATCAATGTTACTTGACTCAAATAAATGTCAATACTACTTGTCAATAAGCATTACTTTCCTTAAAATATTATATGAATCCTCTCTGTTGGGACTTTCGTTAACACTGAATGTTTTGTTAACGATTGTATAAGGTATGCAGATTTTCTTTTTAGCAATAACTTATTGTGGTTATTCGTAGGGCCCATTTACTTTTTGCATAAATACAAATTAAAACATAAGAACGTTAACAATTCAACTTAACAAAAAATTAAATTGGCTATCTGTAAGCCGCCTTCTAGATGAGTTTGTTTGAAACCGCAAACTCGATGTTGCCGACCCATTGTAGTCGACGTGATACATCTTCGTCTTGGTACAGCTCATAAAGTTCACAGTAGTATGTTTTCCTTCACTTCTCGCACACATGACCAAATATCCCATAGTTTTTTTTTTTTTTTTAAAGAACCCAATTTTAGCTCCTCTTTCTTACGTGTTCAGCACTCTTGGCGTCATAAAGCAGAACTGCTGGATTAAGCTTCAATAACATGGTTGCCACTGCACTAGAAAGTCAGGAAACGAAAATTTGATCAGAGAATGTCAGGGAATTTCGAAAACAGTCAGGGAAAATTCCCTCTGTGTGTATTTTTTTTTAAAATTGTATGTCGAGCTCTGAAGTCTGCCCACACGTTTACGCAAAAATATAAAAATCAATGCGCCTGAACCATCGACATGTTCGCAGTCACAGAAAATGTTATTTGTGAAAGAGAGGCAACTTTATATCTTTTTTGTTCTGTGCAATATTTATGAATTTTAATTTATGTGGTTTTCCATTGGGAGCAAAAATATTACTTTTCATGAATTCACCTTTTTTTCTTATTTTGGGATCACATTTCGCAGATCTCGATATCTTTCGAGATATCCCTACGCACCATTTCACTAATCCACCATTATTATCTAATAATGTCTGTACCCTGGACATTTTTTTTGATTTGATTGATTGAGACGGTTTTGGTTTCGAGAAAGTATATGTTTATTTCGTATGAAATAAATAACCATCTCCATACAAATTTTGGGGAGTTATTTAATTTTTCATTTGGGGGGTTATTTCCTGGAGCCTCAGTTGAGAGTGGCTTCTCAATTAACAATACTCTTTTGATCGAAAATCTCTTGACGAGTCGCTCAGAGAAGAGTCTTATATAGCGTAAAAGACCCTGGGGGAGTATCGAAAGTGGAAATAAATTCAAAATTTATATTTAATGTTCGATTCCCTCATAGCCGCTATACACAGCAGTTAGAAGAAAGACTTAAATAAAAAAAAGATGGAGTAAACGTATGTAAGACGTACAGAACCAACCAATTAAAACGAAACAATAGCCGATGTTTCTTACTTCGTGTCTTTATTTCAACTGCCCTTAGTCTAATTAACAATCGTCAGAACTTAACTAAATACGGTACGATAACTTATAAGAATATAAATATAAGAACTGTTTTAACAGTGATGTCGTCCGATGGTTGTACATAGAATACTCTTTTTAATATGTACATATTATATGTATTAACGAATATGTAGGTGCATGGATCTAGGAGGCGGATGGATAGCTTTCCTTAAGTTAAATTTATATCATTAGGTTCCTTACAGCTCGACCATCCTGACAACAAATCGTCCTCGATTTAACGCATGCACGCACATTTACATTTTACATATCTTTTGAACACTTAAAATTTAAACAAACTTATTGATTGGGAAGATGTAAGCTTTACAAAATTATTTATCAAATCTACATAAATAATGTTCATATATATGTATATATATGTTTGCAATTTAACTATCGAACGTAGTACATAAAAACGTTTAAAAGTATATTGAAATCATTGACAAGATATAATAAAATTGATACCAAACGAAATTTAAAATATCGATCCGTGAAAGTCATTCAATAGTCTAATTCATAATATATGGTTTCATGTTTTCAGGAGACGCTACTGCTTCATACCGAACTCGGGAAACTTGAAGATTTTCTAAATCTTTAATTAAATACCTATCGTTTTTCAGACATTTCGATATCTGATAAGGCCCTTTGTATTTAGGAATAAGTTTTTTATTAACACCAGGAGTGTTTAAAACATTTTTGATCATTATATAATCACCAACTTTGTAATGGTATGGTTCTTTATGTCGTTTGTCAAAACTTGCTTTATTTGCTTCCTGACTGCGAGTTATTTTCTCATGTGCTTCCTGTCTGGCTGACTGTAGATCTCTTGGCTTTGATAGAATGCCTTGTTCCAAGTGATCACGAATTTTGTCTTGAACTGCACCCTTCTGATAAACCCCAAAAAGTAATAAACTGGGACTAAATCCCGTGCTCTTATTATCTACATTGTTAAGAGCGAATTCGACTTTGTTAATGTGTTTTAACCAGTCGCCGGGTTCTATTTCACTTTCTTTAGCTAGCATTGGGGTAATGCTCCTGTTTATCCGCTCCACTTGGCCATTGGATTGAGGTGAACATGTAGCGACCTTAATATGTTGCACGTTATAGTCATGGCAAAACTTAGCAAATTCCTCAGACGTAAAGCAACTCCCTCTGTCGGATACTATTCGAGTGGGCTTACTATAATTGGAAAAATAAGATTCTAGACATTTAAGAACTTCTTTAGTGCTGGTACTTTTGACAGGATAAAGCTTCGTATACTTGGAAAACCCGTCAACAACTAAAAATAAGTATTTTTTTGAATGTCGCACTGATGAAGGCAAAGGACCATAATGGTCAATGTGAACAGTATCAAAAGGTTTGTCGCCCTTAGGAATATTATGCAATATCCCCTCCTTTTTACCAGCTTGTGGCAAAAAATGTATGCATCTTAAGCAACTTCTTATATAATTTTTTATCTTAGCTTTCATGAGAGGAAACCAATATGTTTTTCTTAAGAAATCATAACATTTCTCTACACCGACGTGGCACAGGTTGTCGTGGTGAGTTTGAATAACGTTTCTTTCCATTTGTGTTGGAACATAAAATAGAACTTTATCATTGATTTTTCGGTAGACCAGGCCGTTTATCAATTCATATAAAGGACTTTCCCTCTCTTCAAGCATTTCTGCAATCTGTTTTATGACTTTGTCCTTTTGTTGTGATGCAGCAAGTGCAAATTCAAAAGATTCTGGCTCGATAGTGAGAACATTATGGCACCTGCTCAGCGCATCCACATGACCCATTCTTTTTCCATCCCTGTGTTCTATCAAGTATTCAAAATCTTGAAGCTCTAAAGCCCACCGGGAAATCCTGGGGTTCAGCAGCTTTTTACTGAGAGTGAGAGTTAGTGACTTACAGTCAGTAATAATTTTAAATTTAATACCCGCCAAATAGATGCGAAACCGTCTAAGAGCATAAACTATTGCCAAGGTTTCTAGCTCGTAAGAATGGTATTTCGATTCTTGAGCTGTTGCTCGTTTAGAAAAAAAGAATATTGGGTGAAGAGCTTTGTCCTCTTGGCGCTGAAGCAACACTGCTCCAAACCATAAGCTGCTTGCATCACAATGCAACTCAGTTTCTGCAATTGGGTTGTATATGCTAAGTAGTGGTGCTTCTATAAGCATGTTCTTTAGATACTCAAACACGAACAATTCCGTTTCACCAAAAGCAAAGTCCGCATCTTTTTTTAAAAGGTCATATAATGGTTTTGAAATAATGGAGAAATCTTTGATGAATTTGCGGAAATAAGAGCACAGGCCCAGAAATGAATGCAAAGATTTCACGTTTATCGGTGTTTGAAACTCTTTAACTGCACGTAACCCATCTGCATTGGGACCTACTCCATGTTGTGAAACTTCATATCCCAAGTAAGTTATTTTTTCAACCATGAATAAGCACTTGTCTAAGCGCAGCTGTAAATTGTTTTTATTTACTACCTCCATGACCTCCTCTAAGATTGCGAAGTGCTCATCTTTTGTTTCTGATGCAATTAAAAGATCATCAATGTAGATTAACAGCTTTTCCGATCTAATAAGGTTTTTAAAAATTAGATTTATATATCTTTGAAATACTGCAGATGCGTTTTTGAGCCCAAAGGGCATCCGCAAAAATTCAAACTGCCCTAATGGTGTTACGAATGCGGTGTATTTAATAGATTCTGAGGACATTTTCACGTGGTGAAATGCACTTTTTAAGTCGAGAAGAGAAAAATATCGCTTGCCTCGCAATGTATCTAAATGATCCTCTATTAAAGGAAGCGGAAAGATATCTTTTAAGGTAATACTATTAAGTTGACGAAAGTCAATACATAACCGCAGATCACCCGATTTCTTCTTAACTAAGACAATTGGTGATGCAAAATGCGAGTTACTTTCACGAATAATTTTATTTGTAAGGAGATCATCTAAAATAGTTTGAAGTTGCAGCTTATGTGCATAAGGAAGCCGCCTTGGAGCACAATTGAAAACCTTGTTCGCGTCGGTTAAAACAATGTTCATTTCATAATTTTTATTTAAAACAGTATTTTTGCAAATATTCTCACTTGTAATATTAATGTTTGAACCACTCCTAGTTACTAATTTTGTTATTTTCATTTTCTCATCATGCTGCAAATTTTCATTAATCTGTAAGTTAATTTCATCCCGGTCAAAACACGAATCAATATTGAGAATTTCATTTGTATCATGCACATAATTAGCTTCACTATTATCAGATAGTTCTTCCTCGTCAACTGAACTTAATTTTTCTTTTTCTAGCGTTAATTTAATATTAGTTTTTTGTAAAAAAATCCCTACCTAAAATAATCACGTGTTTCATTGTATTATTTTTAACTACATATAGACATAAGTTTGCATGCATATTATCAATTTTAATTTTACAAAATACTTTACCAAATATAACCAATTTGCTATTGTTGATTCCCATAAAATGATCCGTGGAGGTTTCTACAGTTGTCATCAGATATTCTGGAATGTATTTTTGTTGGACAAAGCTTATGGGACTCCCCGTGTCTATTATCGTCATTGCATTTAAGGTTAACCCTTTCGGACCTGATGTGCAGTATACTGCACATGGATATTTGTGAGTGTATTTCTCGGCTCCTAGAAGTATGTTTACCAGCCAGAATGAAAACTTAATAAAACTGTCTACTGAAAATATGCCATACCGGAAAAAAATAATTTGCGCGCCTTTTTTTGTGTTTGTAGTTGATTTTAATGTGAGGTGTCAAAACGGTTAATCATCATGGCTGGTAAGTAACACAGGAATAATTAAAATAAGCGTGTTTCTCTGGCGTGTTTTTCCAAAGTTTTGTTTTAGTTACATTAATGAAATAATAGAGATCATTTTTATTATAAAATATTATGAATCGGAATCACAGATAAAAAAGACATAGTGTTTGAAAAATCATGTTCAGTATACTGCACATCAGGTCTTAACGGTTCTGTATTTCAATAGGACTCAAGAAATACGATGTGAACAAACCAAAAGATATGCAAACGGTAATGGATATAATTTTGGAAGACAATTCGGAGATTGAATTTAGCGACGACGAGGATTATATTGAAAATAATATTCAAAAAGGTAATTAAAATGTGTATACTAGTTATGTAAGCAAAAAGTCAAGGAAGTCCCTTACACACCGAATAGGTGCAATCGAAGCTTCCACGGCAGCGGAAATTGCCGGAGCTATAGCTAACAATGAAGCTGACGAATTAGGCAACGAAGAAATTTCCGACGAGGATGAAGACCTATATTTGCCATGCCAAGAATCGCCGATAGCTCAATATAGACTAACTGAAAAAGCTGACATCAAGTGACGCAACAAAAAGTTTGACAGCGTAGTCATTGGCGAATACTCAAGAAATAACACGCTCTTGGAACCTTTGGAACCCTTGCAGTATTTTGAAAAGTACTTGCCTGAAAGCCTCTATGACCAGTTAGCCTTTATGACCAATCTGTATGCCGAACAACAAGGTAATTCATTTAAGCATACGACAGTGAAAGAAGTAAGAGTGCTAGTAGGATTGCATGTTACCATGGGCATTATAAAGCTGCCGAGAAGACACATGTACTGGAATAAGTTCATAGGAATTGACCTTTTTAAGAATTCCATGACGAGAGATCGGTTTTTGTCCCTGAGGAGCAATTTGCATGCCGTAAATACCCTGGAAAAGGATGAAAAAAACGATAGGTTTTGGAAAGTCCGACCAATTTACGATTGCATCCGAAAGCGTTGCTGGGAACTCGATCTGGAACAGTGTCTTTGTGTCGATGAGCAAATGGTTCCCTGCAAAAACAAAATTAATGTCCTCCAGTACATGAAGGGTAAACCTTGCCTATGGGGCATACAAATATGTTTGCTTTGTGGAAAAAGTGGAACGATGTACGATTTCATCCTTTACCAAGGAAGCTCAACAGAGCTCGATTCAGGGAATAAAGTCCTGTTCGGCTTAGGTGCTTCGGTTGTAGTACATTTGGCAAACCGAATTAAAAGTCCTGGTCACGAACTGTATTTTGACAACTTCTTTTCCTCATATTGGCTATTCCAGTTTTTGAAACGAAAGAGATATTTGCGACTGGAACGGTAAGAGCAAACCGTTTCCGAAATCCTCCGTTTACTCCAGATAAAATGTTAAAAAAAAAACAAAGAGGCTATTCGGAAGAGGTGGTGAGCAAGCCCGTAATGATGGGCTCCAATTTCATTGGTATTGGTCAAACCGTTAAAGTAAGGCGATGGTCTAAGGAGGAAAAAACGTACATAGAAGTGGAACAGCCCCAAGTTGTCAGCCAGTACAATAAATGCATGGGTGGAGTAGATCTCATGGATCAACTAATAAGCCTCTACCGTACCCACATTAAGTCGAGGTAGTGGGCTTTACGGCTAATCTTTCATGCAGTGGACCTTGCTGTGGTGAACGCATGGAATGAGTACAAAAAGGCACTAGCGGAAAAAGACCAAATGGACCTCATGCATTTCCGAATGAGAGTTGCGGAAGGCTTGGTGAAGAAAGATATACCGAAGAAGAGAGGTCGTCCTTCAACATTTGATTCTCCCAGTGCTTCTGAGTTACCGCCACCAAAGCGACCAATTGTAGACCAGCGACCAATTGCGGAAGTCAGGTATGATGGACTTCATCATTTACCAAAGCATGATGATAAGACAGGTGTTTCGCGGTGCAAACTCGAAGGATGTATAGAGCGCACCCATATTTACTGTGCAAAGTGCAACGTTCACGTTTGTTTGAATAAAAGCAGAAATTGTTTTTTTGCTTATCATAGCAAGTAATTCTACTATTCCAGGGTTTTAATTATAACCTTTATTGAATTACTTTTAATTTTTGTTTTTGTTTTGTACTTATTTTCTGTAAATAAATTGAATTCTTATTGTTAAATTTGAAATAAGAAAAAACTGTTTTTTTTAATTTACATAGATAATGTTATACCATTAACACCCGATGTGCAGTATACTGCACAAGTCCTAAAAGTCGTATCCCCAAAAAAAAAAGGTTTTTTTTTGTCGCTTTTTGCTTAGCTTACACATAGGAAACAAAAATTACACAACCATTATTTTTTCTTTAAAGCAATTCTATGTCCAGTTCCGAAAGGGTTAAACACGCTGCTTCAAACTCGTTGGCAACGAACTCATACTCAAAAACACCATGGAAGTCTTCCAAGAACGATGACGGCTGTGTGTTAACTGACTTGCTGTTCTCCGTAAGCATAAGCACTGCTGTTGATTGTGGGCACTTTTTGATATGATGCCCCGTTTTCCCACAACGAAAACAAGACCCCCTTTCTCTGCGCGGTTTCGGACAATTAGTGGCCATGTGTCCTAGATCATTGCAGTTGTAGCACCTTATGCTAGAGTTGCTGCGCACTTGTAAAGTTGGTTTAGATTGCGTTGTTGGTTTTATGTAACTCGATGTTGAGTGGAGCTCTGGTTTCATTTTTTCGTATTTCCTCAACGTCATTTTAAGTTCAGAGAGAGTGTTGGCTGTAAGTAGAAGTTGTTTATTTACCATAGGATCGGGTATACCTTTGATTATGTAATTGATGACGTCTTGTTCCTCAACATCAGCGGCACTGGCGATCTCCTGCATGCTCAGAACGTATTGCTGGTTATTTTCTCCACTTTGTTTTTTACGACTACGTAATGCGTTGTGAACGTCAGAAGCTGTTGTATGCTGATTGAAAGGCTTTTTTTTAACTCGTTCCAGGATTTACATATCGTTGCTCTCAAGAATAATTTTGCTGTTCCTTTCAGCAATCGCTGAGCGTAAATAAAGCACTTTGATTCATCGAATTTATATATGGATTTCGATTCCTCAAAAGCTTTGATCCATCTCGTGACGGGGAAATTATCATCACCCGAAAATGTTGGAAGGGACTCTTCTATATCCCTAAAACTTACAGTCTCCGAACGCGATGTTGTCTCTAATGGGCCATCTAACTCCACCAGTCTCCTTTGCAGTTCACGAATCTCCTCCTTCCTTTTCACCACTTCTCGCAAGGTCTCCAATTGCTGCGTTGACAATCTGTTCTCCTCTTCAAGTTCTAGCGAACTCTCGTCTATACTGAATCCGTCAATAATATTTGCTGGAAAGTAGTCCTCCACCTCGGCACTACTGAGCTGCTGAATTGCCTCCTCCAGTCGAATCTTCAGTACTGATTTTAATCCAGTTGTTGGTAAATTCATTTCAGCTAGTTTTTCCTTCAATTGAGGTACAGTCGCCATAAGCAAGAATCTCGAAGCGTGTTCTATCATATTGCAAAATTTTTTTTTTTTTTTGTAACTTAATGATCCACTTATTAATTGAAGTTTTGCTCACAATATGCAATCACTTCTCAACACATAACATTAAGTTTCATAAACTGATTAAAAACGTGCACTAACAAAGCTTGAGTACATATATCCCACTTCTGATAAGTTGTAAGACGTACAGAACCAACCAATTAAAACGAAACAATAGCCGATGTTTCTTACTTCGTGTCTTTATTTCAACTGCCCTTAGTCTAATTAACAATCGTCAGAACTTAACTAAATACGGTACGATAACTTATAAGAATATAAATATAAGAACTGTTTTAACAGTGATGTCGTCCGATGGTTGTACATAGAATACTCTTTTTAATATGTACATATTATATGTATTAACGAATATGTAGGTGCATGGATCTAGGAGGCGGATGGATAGCTTTCCTTAAGTTAAATTTATATCATTAGGTTCCTTACACGTATTAAAAAGAAAAAGGGAGGAAGAAATTAAAAAAACTTCATAAGGAAAAAGCAAAAATTCGCATTCAAGCCCAGGTTGAAGAAGAGAAAACAAATTATTGTTCTCAACTGATTGTTTCATTGATATTTTTTTAAAAGGAATGTTTAGAAGTATACAATTTTTCTGTTCTTTAAATATTTGGGACTATACTTTATCCAACAAAAATTATCAGTACAGGCCTTATGGAGGAGCTTTTTTTCTACCAGTAGTGCCTGTAGATACTCTCACGGCACTCAAACGCAAGAATTGCCACTGAAATAAAAACCAAACCACTGTCATACCAAGGAATTGTTGTAATTTTCCTAAAATTCGCATACAACCCACCACAACCAGTCTCCCACACAACCCGAATGGGAATGAGCATGATCGTCTTGTGTTCGCTTGCTATTATCATCCACCAAAATAAGCAGTGTGTGTGACTGAAGCACATCAGAAGAGTATTACCTTCTCTACAATGAAGCATATCATTAAGGGGTTTTCTATGGATTCTGTCAAAGAACTTTCAGTTTTAGTGCTTTTGAGAACGAATTATTACGTGGGGTGTTGCCATTCGGTTTTAATTTGATTGTATTTATATTGTTCATCTGCACAAGTGCAGTTTTTTTTTACCATTTGTTTAGGTATATGCCATTGCGTCGTGGTTATATAATTTTGTATACTAATTGCCTGATTGTGTCTACCTTTCACAATATACATCTAGCGGAAAGGACTGGGAAATGTTTTTATGTTATTCAAATTGCATCAATATTTCATTTCTCGTTGCAATGACCTCACTATGATAATATGATGTGAAGACCTCTGAAATGCTCTCTATTTCTTCAGAATTGTCCATGCCTGCAGTCTCTTCCTCAGTAGAGAAATGAAGACAATTGTTTTCATCTTTTGACAACTCGGTTACAACATATGTTTGAATTATAGAGATGGTATTTTCGAAAATATATCGATATTTGACTAAATCGATATATTTTAAATAGAAATTGATTTGTGTTCTAGTTAACGATAGCGTACAATTTATTGGCAAAGTGACATCCTTCCTTGTTAAAAACTATGAAATTAAACTCCCTTTATTGATATATGATAATTTAAAGCTCGTTAAGTCTTCATTATAATATAAGTATCGAAAGACATGTTGACTTATTTAAATGTACTTTACACATCTCTTTTAGAACCTTAAGTCTGTCGCTTATCAAATCAATGCGACGCGGTGCGCCATCGTATTTATATATAAAATTTCTTCCGAAGTCAGATACCTCGAATGCAATTTGAGTCTCCGAAGGAATATGCGTTGCGGAGAAATTTCCGTTCCGACAGATATCTCGATAGGGCCGATTATCTTCTTTTTTATAGAAAAGAAAAATATGTACGTAATAAAGACAAAAGGAGGCAAAAAGATAATGGTCCTATGTAGGCTAAGTACACCTGCAAATAAATTCGCGTTTTCCTTTTGCTACAGAAAAGTTTGTATAAACTTTCATTTTTAGTTTGGAGCAAATTAGTCTAAAAAAAATACGCCGAAGACAAATGTTCAATTTCGAAATTTTGATATTAAGAGTCAAACGAATTATCAACAGCTGACTGATGCTTTCCTCATAATTATAAAATTTGTGGAAATGCATAGTTTATCGTATGCATTTAAATAAAGCAGTACTAAGTAGGTCCCTACTCAACGTCGAAAATATACATGTGGAACTAAATACTATTCTATGAGAAATAAATTTTAAAAAAATCGGTTGTGAGTAGACTCTTTGGGATATTGCTAACTTTAATGGGAATTTTGCGATTTGAATGAAATGCTAGGGCATTTTTAGGTGAAAAACTCCTCGCGGAGCACTTCTTTGCACTTATGCTATTTTTCGCAGTTATGTATGTGTAGAAAATGCAATAACTGTTTTTTTTATATTATATTAAATTCAAGTACAAAAGGAAATTCAACGAAAAATACAAGAACAATGTTAATTTAAGAACATAATGAATTCAATAATATTATAAAATTATACATATATACATAATGGTATTTCATTAAAAAGCTCAGAAAGTTTCTTTTAGTGAGAATAATCTGCCTGTTTGGTTTTGCATAATGCTGGTATATCTGGTCGAATTTGGGACAACTGCAACCGAATATCTGGCTCTGCATCGAGACGGGATCTATATTTTGTTTTGGTTCCAACGTAGGCGGAGAATCCTGATTCGCACATGTATGTTGTTGCAAGCGACAGAAGAATTATTTTGGCTTTATCTGACAAAATTTTGAATTCGTCCTTCAACATACACCAGAATTCTGATAAAGACTTCTACGTTTCAAAATTTGCCTTTATAGAAGAATCTGATGTCAAATCAATCAAGCACTCAAACTGCAACGATGTCAGAGAAGCTGGCTTTTCCAACGCGGCAGAGATGGGTCTCAACCCACACATTTTCTTTAATATATGAGTGGTATTCTTCCGGAAAATAGCTGTGGAAGCTTTCGAGCAAACTTAGCAGGTGAACATGAAACTCATTTAAAATGTCGTCAGGAATACCCAAATCTATTTCCTCTTTACATTCGCTGACCATTGGGAAGCTGTCTAGGTTTCGATTTTTTCAATATTTCGCCCAAAACTTGATTTTCTTATGCTTCTACCTTATCACTGGCATCGAAAACAGTTACTGTCTGTCCTTGAAGTGATACACTCAAATTATTTATTTATTTTTTAAATATCGGCTAGATACGATAATTTCAAGGGCCATCGCTCATTACACAATCAGTCGCCCAAATCAAAGTTGTCGTTTATTAGGAAGGTTCTGACTTCAGCCCTCATTTCGAAAAGCCGCGTCAGTGTTTTGCCGCGAGAAAGCCACCTTACTTCTGCGTGAAAAAGTAAAGACGTATGTAGACTAGAGTTGTTTAGTTCCGGACCTAAATAGTTCCAGGAATCTCGGATACATTGAAATATACGTTAATCGGTCCGACATCTCATCATGCAAATAGTTCCTCACTTAGTTCCAAATCTCCTTCAAGCACATTGCCTATAACATTTCTTTGTAGTTCCAGCCGGGCATGAAGGAACTACAACAAAAGTAGTTCCTTCATGTCCGGCTGATTGTAAATCGGTCCGATATCTTTATCATGTTCATAGTTCCATGTCTTCTGTTGTTATTGTATTTATTAGGATAGGAAAAAGGAAACATGTTCGATATTTTTTTAAGCAGTTTTGCTGTTTTCAGATGTGAGATTCTGATTGGGTTGTAAATGTGAATAATGATTACGGAATTGGAATTACTGAATCGTATTCAAGTGGATGATTGGTAATTTTGTTTTTTCAAATATTATATTTTCTGTTCATCTGAGTGTTGATTGGCGTGGTTTTGCTGTTGTGAATGTGAATTATTGTCATTTAATTTGCAATTTCGGAATACTATTCAGGTGGATTATTGGTAGGTATCTAATTTATTTTTTTTAACTCAGAATGGTTTATTATGTCGTTTTCAATTGGTTTCACTACGAAGAGGAGTGAATTTTAAATCCAAATGAACATGCAAAACATCCATGTTTAGTTGTGTGTAAAGCGAAGGAAAAACATTTGAAAAGGCAAAATAATTTGTATTATTTTTTTGTTCAAAATAACAACATTTATTTGTTTAAAATGAAAATTCAAACGAAAAATGTTACTTTTCTTTAAAGTCTTTAAACTCTGGCTATACTAGTTCTTCACCGAGATTTCTCCATAGCTCTAGGTAAGGTATGACTGATCAGGCCTCTTAATCTCAAATCTTAATAGTTCCGCGGACATGGTTCCAGGAACTAGTTCCGCACGGAAAAAGAACCGTTCCATGTTCGTTCCGCCTTTGGAACTGTTTTGCACAACTCTAATGTAGACTACCCATTTCATCGCACAATGCTTTGAATAGCCTTGTATTCTTAGGTCGTGATTTAATAAAGTTAATTATTTTTACGCCTTCGTCTAAGACCTCTTTTAAGGAGAGTGACATTTTTTTCATTGCAAGGGCATGGCGGTGTAGAACGCAGTGACTACTGCTGCATTCCTTGGCATTTTGTTTTATTCTTGAGACGGCACCGGACGTTTTTCCAGTCATGGCCTTGGCACCGTCTGTACACACATCCACGCAGTTAACCCTTGGATATCATTGACAATGAAGAAATTGTCTATTAATTTACAAATTTCAGCACCAGTTGTTGAAGTTTTCAACGGCTTGCAGAAAAGCAGATCTTCTTGAAAGGACTGTAGGTATTGGTAGCGCACAAATACTATTAAAATGGCCAACCCTGCAACATCCGTTGATTCACCCATTTGCAGCGCAAATTTTGTGACTTTTATTCGCGAAAGTAAAGTAGCTTTGACATTCTCGGCTTTGCCAGTTGGCGCAACTCGGAAACTCACTAATTAGGACGCCTTCAACGCGTTTTTTTCACTGTCTTTGAGTGGTTAGTAATAATTGTTTGAGATTTTGTAAATTCACCATACTTCTTTTTAAAGAAATCAGTCGGTTTGCTATTGCAATCTGGATGAATTCCCTCAAAATGACGTTTCATTTTTGCTGGTAACATTGCACTATTCGGCAACACTTTGCCGCAAATTACGCATTGGGGTTTGTTTTCACTTGTCTCAGCAAATCCAAGATGTAAATATGAGTCGTGGTACTTCCTTTTTACTGTTTTTTTTCCTGTAGCACTGATCACCATAGAACAAGTACTAGCCACATTGTCTACCTCAAAAACTTCAGAAAGTTCTGACGCCGCCGTCTCTATTGCGTCATTTTCCTTCGCTCTAGAATAAAATAACTATAGAAAACGAGCAAATTCACAAATCTGAATTGAGGATAACAAAAAAATAATATAAAGCAAACAAAACGCATCTAATACAAATGCGGTTCTAGCGATAGGAAACTTTCTCATTATTACATAAACATATGGTTTTCTTTGGACATATTAGGTACCTGCCAGTTGCTGACTCTAGTAACTACTGGGGTGCTGATAAGGAACTTTCAGCGGTTATTTTTAACGACCCAGACTTTAGCCAGCGATCCATAGTATTATTTGTTATCCCTCACGACCTTTTGATCCTTTCACGTCGATAGATCCACAAAGTTACATTAATGTACAAAAAACAAAAAAAAGTAAAAATCACGAACTAAAAGCAAAATATAGATTAAATACACCCATTTAACCTGTATGAGTAAAGACCGAACAAAAACCGTATCTATTGGGCGCGTTTAAAACAAGACATTTCCGCTAACCAGAGAAACGTTATCCCAGTATGAATTTTAGTTAGCGTTAGCGGATATGGTTGTCTCTGGAAACGTCTCTTCCATAGTTTTTATTTGTCGGGGATTCCCATAATGTTGATATTTTCATCCTATACCACATCATTTTACACGAATTATTTTTTAGTTTGTTTGTATGTATTGATTTCTTTTAAATGAGCATTTCAAATTCGATCGCTGCGATCAAAATGACAAGTTCAGAAGCACAAAATTAACTAGTCACTAGTGTAATGGAATTTTGTTATTTTTTTTTATAAGGCCCATTGTCAAATTGTTAGAATTCAATGCTCTTTTTTATTAATATATTAGGCATTAAAGGCCATACAGGGCCTAAAACCTAGCTGCAGTGGCTATATGCTTCTGAGAAATAAAAGGGGCCTACAATTTTAAGCTGAATCAGAACGGAAAATTAGAGAAGCATTGCGTGACAATGATATTGGATATTTCTCAGACGTTTTCAAGAGGTTGAAAAGTGGAAAAAAACTTGATTGGCCCCAGCAGGATTGGAACCGGAGCCTTCGATTGGTAGTCGTTACTGAGGTCATTTGATAGGCCGGTGTTAGTGCATTTGTGTGATCCAGAAGTTTTTAGGCCTGTCACTCTTTTGCGATTGTAAGTAACATTCACCCCTATTGCGAGTGTCAATCGACAATTGATAATTGACTATTTTCAATGTGTGCTATTGTGAACGAATCATTTTCATTGATATTCTTGTCAATCGCATTTTTTAATTGACTGCGATTGACAAAATCATTTAAAATTGTTCTTTCACAATAGCACACATTGAAAATAGTCAATTATCAATTGAATGGTTGTAAGTCTAAAGGGTCTAAGTGCCAATTATATTATTTCGAGATATAACAAAAAACACAATAAAATTAGCAATTCAATTACAAAAATGTTTATTTTTATTGAAATAGGTACATTAAATACATTATCGTTTACTATAGGAACTCGAAAAAAAAACTAAAACAATAGGAATCCAAGCAAATAATACTACTAATAATTCAATATTTATGAATGTTTTAAGTGCCTTATAAAGCGATATTGAAAATGCCGAAAGTTGGTTGGCACATAGACCCCGTTAGAACTTTATTTGTATGTGGGCAAACTTTTAAAAGAAACAGGCACTTGGATCCATTTGGATATTATTAGGCTTGGCACTTAGATCGTATTTTCGTAAAAATATGAAGTTTTTATTTTTTGGCACTTAAGACCCTTTAGATTTACAACCCTTCAATTGTCGATTGACACTCGCAATAGGGGTGATCGGTTTATATTGCGTTTTTGTCAAGATTTCTGTAAGATCTCTTCTTTGAACATTACAGTACCAACTGATCGCGTTTCATTTTCTTTGATGTAGGTTCCTTAACGTTAAGGCTTCCCCAGATTTTTGAACTTTTTTTCGATCAAGCTTTGTTGGTCCACAGTTTTTTAAATGCTGAATAAAAGTATTTCAACAGTTTATTAGTTAAGAAAAATGATCGAAGATCGGCAACTGTGTATTTAAGGGTTCCGAAAGGAGCAGTATTTTGTACATTTGAAAAACTTGTCAACGAAGGTAGAGAACTATTAAAAATAAAAATGGCTTACAAACCCAGCTGCTTTTGACAGTCGTTTATATTTAACAAAAAGTTTTTCAATGCCCCTTGCAATTACGGACTACGAATGCTAAAACAAAGCTTGTCGTAAAAGGCGACCAAGGTCAGAAATTACTTGGTTTGAGGCAGTTGGACTTAGTAAAAAATAAAATTATCCGACACTCTCATCCTATGAGGTACATACTTTTTAAACAAGTAGGTACCTACGTACATTTTTTTAAAATATTTTGTTCATGTCTTTTTTTCTTTAATCCATAGATATTGCATTAAGATGGATACTAATAAAATGTAATGAATCTATAACTAGATAGTTATATAAATATGTACATACAAACATTAGGTATATGGTTTTTAAATTAATCAAGACTAAAAACATACACAATTGTTCGTCCGGGAATAGACAATGATTAGAGGTAAGTAGTAGGTCCATATACATTAATTTCTTAGCCGACTCTTCACTGTACAAAAGGATTTTTTTTTCAAGCTACATATAATTAGGTACCTATTAACATTATGAGATGAACTTGCAGATAAAGTTATCCTTGTTTTATGTCAGTGAATACATACCTACCTACATAAATATACGCCTTTGTTAGTAGATGTCTTACATTCATAAATTGAAAGCAGTTGATTGCAAATAAATGTCTATGTAGGTATAAAATATTTAAAAACCTTGCAATATTTTGTATATTAATGCAACCTTATGCAATTAAATCGTATTTCTAATAATCTAGCACTAAACAAATTCATTGAACTTACCTTTACCAAAAGAATAATTATAATATCTAAAAACATAGGTATGTTAAATGATTTGTTAAAGTGTTCAAGAGCTGGTCATAGTAGATATAGAATTCAACTTATGGTACGAAGCCTTCAACTCTAAAAACCAAGGTCATTATTTTTTAAAAACGTGTTTAAGTCTTGTAATCGGCAAATTCTTTTTTGTTTGGAAAGGATGAAGGTACTTAGTTCAACGATAAAAATAGGAATTAATAGAGCATAGTAACTAAAGCATGTTTCCTTAAACGTGATACAGTTGCGGAGGTTGAGGCAGACTTGGTGTGCTTGTGCTATGCAGCTTAGCTAAGACAATGGTTTTGTAAATGTTAGACTGAATAAAGGGGTTTGTATCTCCGATTTTTGAATAACTACAATATGCCTATCTACACCTGCCTATATTAATGAATTCAAATACAATTTTATCCCTATATACGTGCATATATCTGAATATATACATCTATATACATATATGCATGCATACATATCTATATATAAATATATATATGGTTTACAACGTATCCATAATAAAAAAAATATTTCACCAGCAGTTTTATAATATAACATACATACACATATCCCAATTTAATGAACGTTGAATTCGCAACGCATTATTTTCGACGCTTAATGAACTCTAGAAACATAGAACATTGACCCTCATGTGGGAAAAAATTATTACACACAGCCAAATACACATTGAAATTAAAACATTTGTAGCTGCATCGAATTATTATAAAAATAAATACAAAAATTTAACTTGTTAGCTTCTGCCTTAAATTGTCGCTATATTTTTACTGCAAAAACACGGCAAGCAGCCAAGCCAATGGTCGTTGATTATTTTAACTGCTGGAGGATGGAGGAATAAACCAATGAATAGTAAATAGTTCTTTGTTTGAGGGGAAACGGAATGGAAATGGAATATGCCGCAAAATGGCAGATTTTATGTATCCGAAATTTTCAAGACCGATTTATTATTAACAGTCAAGTAAAATAAACTTAAACAATACTCAAAATAACAAACCTTTTTAGTTTAGTTTATAGAACGTACGTATTCATTATTGCATGCAATGAATACTAGCAGTAATCAATGTAACTAACCAATGCAATTTCTACATATTTAATATATCCAGTTCATGATAAATACTTCAGCTCTAAAACAGCAGATGTTCTATACCTGCATCAATTATTATTTTTAGTAGCGCCGCTTAAGTACTTCTTTGTATAATTTTTAAAATTATTAAACACGACACAATTTACGAAACAAACTTCCACCACTCAACCCTAGAGGACTGCCAAACAAAACTAAACACAAATGTGATATGCCGTGAAAACACAAGCGCAGCAAAACCAATGGCGGAACTAGAGACAAAAAACAAATACATACAATTATGAATGGCGGCATTTTCTGTGCAGAGAAGTATCGTTCACACTCCCAGATCGCAGCTTGATTTGAGCGTTGCGTTGCGTGTGTAGAATTCTACACGTGTGTTGTGTAAGCTATGAGAATGTAGTCATGGTAGCTCTGCTATCTACGTTGTTTACATATAGTCCGTTTATATGAGAGATTTCATCCGCATTGAATTCCATGTTTACGCGATTCGACACAAATAACGCAAGTACCGAGAATAGACCTTTTCACCAAGCTATCTCTTTCTGAAGTGCCGAATCACTTTCTTAAACGTCACCAGCAAATTGAATGATAGAATTGCAGATATATGCACAAATCGTATGGAATAATCATTGTTATTGTAAATGAAGTGAATATTTCAGTGGCCACAAGCCAGTCTAAGTCGATTTTTCATACTTTTCATGAGAGCAGTTTGAAGTTTTAGATCGTCTTTGAGAAAAATGTAATGGTAATTTAAAAATGTTTGAAATGCAAAAATGAAGAAAATGTAGTCTTTTTTTTACATATCAATAGCAAATCATTTTTATATTAAATAATTTAGGAGTAATTTAAGAAATTAGCACTTAAACTGTTATGACTTGTTGCACTTGAACAAAATAAAAAGCTTAGTTCGAGTTAGGTTTTTGTGGCATACTTAGGAAGAACAAAATAAAAAGCTTACGTTGAGTTAGGCTGTTATGGCATATTAGGAAAGAACAATTCAAATTTCTAATGTTGACTTAGTGTTGCTTATTGATTTGACCTGTGAATAAACTTCCTGGCTATAATCCAGATGTCATCCAAAGGGCTGAAATGTCCAATAAATAAAAAGAAAGGCTTCGAATTCGGGTAAAAGGATGTTGTCTCGTTTATTCTCTAAAAAATAACATTAGAAATAAAATTAGGATTTACTTTTTTACAAGTTAATTTCTT
The DNA here is from genome assembly GCA_949715645.1 of Portevinia maculata. NCBI lineage: Eukaryota > Metazoa > Arthropoda > Insecta > Diptera > Syrphidae > Portevinia > Portevinia maculata. Next base: position 181,297,885 of record OX454526.1, read on the forward strand.
ACTTCTTTTGTCGCTCTAGTCTAAAATCAAAAAGGCCGCATATGCAGCAGATTACATATATTTATACGTTGTAAGTGCAAGGTTGTTTCAAGGGTGAACATGAGGTTTTTTTTTTTTTTTTTTTGAATAATAGATTAACTTTAATTGTACTTAAAATTTTTATTTGCTTTATAAATGTCACAACTTTTTAAACGCGTCGCGAACGAAACTATGTACATAGTACTCGCCCGAAGATGAAGCAGGAGCTTTGAAACGCGTCGCGAACGAAAAACAAAATTAAAAAGTTGTGACATTTATAAAGCAAATAAAAATTTTAAGTACAATTAAAGTTAATATTTTATTCAAAAATAACATACACAACCGGAGACGAACAAAAATAACAAAAATGAAATGACGTTTTTGATAATTCAGCCATAAAGCAAGTAAATATGGGTCGTATTTTTTTTATCGTAGATACAGGGTGGCCCGACCTTTACACGACATCCCCGCCCCCTTGAACTGACCCAGCGGGGGAAGATTCACCAACTTCGTTTGGCACCTCGACATCTAGTACGGCGAGCTTGGACACTGGCCTTTGGTAAACTCCTGTATTTGTTCTGACCCTTGCTGAACGGGCAATGCCGTCCTTACCATAATGTAGTTGCAGCACTCTACCTCTCTTCCATTGCGACCTTGGAGCATCGGTATCACAAACCAGTATTAAACAGCCTGGACTAATCGGTTCTGAAGGGGAACACCATTTGGTGCGTCGTGTCAACTCCGGAAGGTAATCTCGTACCCATTGGTGCCACATGCCATTTTTTTAAATTCTGCACAACGCGCCACTGCTTTCGTAGACACATCAATCGCGTTGGGGCAACCCAGTAGAATATGATTCGGTGTCAAATGCTCGGGATCATCGGGTGTTACCGGTAAGTGGGTCAACGGCCTCGAGTTGACGCTGTTTTCTGCTTCTATCAGGAAACTTTGAAGAGTCTCTAGACGTGGCGATTTTTCCTTAAGCATAACATACAAGGCTTTCTTTACTGATTGCACCAACCTTTCCTAAGCTTCACCTTCACAGGAATTGAGGGGCGTGTTGAACTTCCAGCAAATGCCTAGCGAGTTGAGTCCTGCTCTCATTACTTCATGGTCGAAAAAATCGCGAACTCCTTGCAGCTCCTTGGCCAGACCCATAAAATTTGTCCCGTTGTCGCTTCGTATCTGTATGGGGACACCACGACGGTTAACGAAATTCCGAATACAGATCAGGCAGGCATCACTGGAGAGGTCCGATGCAATCTCTAGGTGGACTGCTCGCACGGTCATGCACGTAAATAGAGCAACCCATCTCTTCTCCCTTTGGCGTCGGATCGTTAGACTCACTGGACCGAAAAAATCAAAGCCAATATTAATAAATGCTCGAACGTAGGGTGTAACTCGATCCACTGGCAGAGAGCCCATCATTGGCTGACGAGGCTTAGCTTTTCGATACCTGCAAATAAAGCAATTAGTCTGGGCACTGTTTACCAACCTTCATAGAGACGGGATCCAAAACTTTTGACGGATTTCGCTCATTATTGGGGCTATATTGATATGGCGTAGCTTGCAGTGATAGTATTTTATTATTAGATCTGTAAGTTGATGTTTCTTTGGAAGAATGATAGGCTGCTTTGATTCAAGGGATATGCAAGTAGCCTTTTCGATTCTGCCATTTACCCGCAGTAGAGAATCCTTGCCAATAAATGCATTAAACATCTTTAAATCGCTGCTTGTAAGTACCGCTTTATTCTGGTTTAGCCTATTGTGTTCGTCACAGTACACCTGTATTTGTGCCCAATAGCATAAGTACCTTTCTGCTGCCAATTCGTCTTCGATGGTAAGCTCTCCGCTTGCCAAATACTCTAAGCGCACTTTTCGCTTCAGATTGTTTACGTATCGCATCATCCAAGCGGTAGCACGTTTCAACCTGCGGTAGCTTGAAAAGCGATGAATACAAGGAACCAGAATATGCGAGCAAAATGTATTTTGATCGAAGCTCCTTATCAGTTTCATCTCCTTTAATCTCGCAGTTCCTCTCGTCTGGCCACTCCCTTTCATCCCTTTTTAGGAACTCTGAACTATTCTTCCACCTACCATCTGTCTCGTAGCTCTTGTTAAATTTCGACCTCGTCGCTTCATCTGCGGGATTCGACGCACCTGGGCACCATTTCCAGTCATCAATTTTGCTGGTTTCCAGGATCTCCGACACCCGATTGGCGACATACTGCTTATAGACGCGGTGATCTGATCTTATCCATTTGATCACAGCCTGTGAATCACTCCAAAAAATGCAACATCTGATTTTAGTGGTCTGACATTTTGCTATTGTCTCCCGGAGCCGCACGGCCATTACAGCAGCTTGCAACTTGAGTTTTGTAATGGTGTGATACGCTACTGCCGCTATAGCTTCTTCACTCGCGTCTGCAAATAGGTGCAGATCCACCTCTGATCTTTGGAAATCCGCAAAGTAACAGCGTGTGATGTGAAAGTGTTCTACCTTAGGTAGCTCCTCCATCCAGGATTGATTTAAAGCGCCGATATAGTTCGTCTGGTAGCGGGTCATCCCATTGGTACCTTTACCGATACCATCAGGTTGGCAAGGAAGCCGAAGGGGTCGAACAACGACATAATTACCCTGAGCATCTCTCTTTTTGTGGGTTTTCGAATAAAATTTAGTATTCCGGCTGAAATTTCAAGATAAAAACAAACTCGTCGCGCTTTGACAGCCAATGAATACCGAATATTATTTCTAGTTCTCCTAAGTCAACGGACTCACCATAATTATCGGCAGAACTTCTAACCGCCTTTTTTATCTTTTCGGATTTCGAAACAATATTTCGCATTGTGAATCCTCCAGCATGATGTATTTGGAGGACTTCGTTCACTACCTTGATGGCTTCCTCCTCAGTTTCGAAGCAATCCACATAGTCGTCGACATAGTGCCTCTCAATAATGCCTTGCACGGCTCTAGGAAATAATTTCTGGAAAAGCCCGGCATTTTTCTTCTTCACGAATTGAGCGATCGTGGGTGAACAGGTTGCTCCAAATATCATTCGCTGCATCCCGAACGATTCGATGGGTTTGTTTGAGTCTCCATCTCTCCATACAATCTGATCTTCCTTTCTTATTTGGATTTGGTGGAACATTTCTTGTATGTCTCCACATACAGCAATCGGCGCTTGTCTAAATTTAAAGAGAATGGAAATGAGTGGTTGGTTTATATCAGGGCCTGAAAGCAAAGCTTTATTTAACGAAATTGAAGGTACTTCCGCCGCAGCACCGAACACTAAGCGCAAACCCTTTTTATTTGGATTTTTAACGCCGAAATGTGGCAAATAAAATGTTTTGGCTGTGCGATGTAACGTTTCGGACTGAGTGAGTTTTCTAGCATATCCTTTTTCTAAGTAACCGGCAATCTTCGCATTATATTCGGTGGCGTGTTCTTTATCTCTTACCATTTTTTTCTCCACGCTCTCTAATCTATTTACTGCCATCTGGAAGGTGTATGGGAGAGGAAGAACACTATCTTTCCAAATCAAGCCAGATTCGTACCGGCTACCGATTTTCATCATAGTCGATTTTAATATTGCTAGTGCAGTTTCATCACTTTTAGACAAAATCTTTTTCGGACATTCCTTTATTCCAAAAGTCTCCATATCAAAATAGTTTTTCATCATCTCGTGCATCTCGATCGTTCTGTTATCACTATTGGGACTTTCGCGAATCGTTCTATAGTGGTATATACGTTGAATTCGCGGCTTATTTTTTCCATTAGCTGGGTCATAGACCATCCAACCGAGTCTGGTCTTAGCTGCTATCGGTGCTGAACTTGAAGATGTACGAGGAGTTTCGATCGGTACTGTCAAAAAGGTATGATCTAAGCTTAAGATAATTTTCGGTTGTATATTCTCGTAATCGATTGAAGGTAATCCAGCGAGGTGCTTTGGTATGCACTTTGAGTCGGCAGCGCGAGGTTAGCAGTGGTATGCACAATTGACAGCTGATATTTTTTGGCATTTAGATGAACTCCACTGATGGTTAAGTCTATTACCTCGGTTTTCTGTTTCTCGGTTTGGTTGTTAAGCCATTGTAGCTCTAAAACCTCGGGTTTTCCTCTTATTTGAAGCTTCTTATCTAGGTCCTGGTCTACCATACTGACATTGGCACCATCTTGGACAAACGCGTACGTACTTACTTCCATTCCATTACCAAAGCGCTTCACCGGCAAAATTTGGAAAAGGATTGTATCGTGGTTGCTGTCCGCATGACAACTCCTTCTTTCATGAGATGTCGATGTTCCATTGGTGCTTGAGTGCTTGCGTTTCTTCTTGTTGCACGATTGGTGGGGAATGCAGCATCGGGTGATGGATTTTTGAACACCCGTCCTTTCCGCATCGTTTATGCGAGAAGCATTTTATGGCTTGATGACCCATCTTTAGGCAAGAAAAACATGCTTTTATCTGCTTCAATTTTTCCCATCGTCCATCAATCGATAGCTGTAAAAAAGAATGACATTCGGTTATGTTATTACAAGCGCCTTCACAAATAGGGCATTTTTCTCTGGAAACGCTAATGCACGCAAAACGCTTGATATTATGCCCATTACTAATAGAGTTCGATCTGCGATTTGTATTTCTTATACTGATTGACGGGGGTGGAAGTGAATCTCTTACCATATTCGCAAGGCGTCGCAGGTCGGTCAGCCACCGGCTGAAATTCACTATATTTGGAGATCGTTTAAGTGGCAGGCACCTTTCTGCCCATTGCATTTGCCTTGGCGTTAGTAACTTGGCAACCAGTTCACACAGCAATGATAGAGATAGAGAGATAGATAGATTCTTTATTTTTTCATCATAAAGTTTACAAATTGGTATACTTAAGAATAAGGACATGGCAATACTGCCGTCTGCCTGAGATGACATTTCATAATATAATTTAAAAATAAAAGAAATAATAAAAAGCTAAAATTTTAAAATATAAAGAAAAGGAAAAAACAAAAAAAAAAAATGTTTAACAAAAGATATGAAGAAATATTTTTATATAAAGCAATGCTATCAATTTTAACGTGATTTGAAACACAAAATATTATACAATTTGGTTAATTTGATTAGCTGTTTATACAAAATTTTATCAATTTTAATATGATTTGAAACCCAAGATAATACACAATTTGGTTAGAAATAGCTGTTTATACAATATTATCAATTTTAACGTGATTTGAAACACAAAAGAGATATTATCAAATTTAGTATGATCAGCAACAAAACAATAAATAGTTAGGTATAAAATTTGGTCAAAACTGCAATAAGTGGGTAATCGACTAAGTTTAATATGTGAAACTGTTACGGTAAGAAAGAGCATGTTGGCAATATTTAAAGAGGCTGAGCCAGTCCATTGCTCCATTTAAAATTTCAAAAAGTTTGTCCAAAGATATAAAACTTTCCCGAAAATGCAACCGGCGAATTTCTTGTAGAATAGGACAAGCAGCAACGAAATGGTATATATCTTCATTCACTCTTCCGTTACATAGATCACATAGCTGGGGCAAGTCTGATCGATGAGGTAAAAAGTTCAAATTTAAAATTTCAACTCTTGCTCTAAAAATAATACTTATAACCGAGGCTGAAAATTCATTACTAAAGTAAGAGACTTCCGAGGGCAGTTCATGGCTATAAATAGCTCTTGAAGTAGATGAAGATGCTCTGGAAAGGTTATCCAGAAACATTTTGTGATCCACCTTAGCAATCACATCAGAAAACTGAGCCTGCCAATCGGTCACATTAGTTTCTGTTAAGTTTAAACTTGTTTCGTAAGATAAAGCTAGTTCGTTCCAGTTTTTAAACGGGGAAGCATTCACTCGAAGTAATTTTCTTAAGATGATTTTGTGAAGACAAGTTTCACTTCTTTTCATCACTCTAGTAATGAAGTTCGCATTTGCCTTCAAATTTTGTATATATATAGGGACTATTCCTGACTCTACATATATGGCGTAGTTGGGTGTTGAGTTAGGCAAACGAAATATCCTCTTAAAAAAGTTCCTTTGTACAGTTTCAAAAGCTTCGAAGTGTGTGTATCCGACGGGTTGGACGCCATATGCCATGCATGCATTTACTGTCGCGTTGAAAACTTTGTACTTGGACGTTAAATCAACATTTTGGTTCGAAAAAAACTTTGGCCATATTATATTAAGAGCCAATTTAGCTTCGTTGCTTTTTTCTTTGGAGTGCTTTAGATAGCTTAAATTGTAGGTCACGAGGACACCCAAATATTTAAACTATTGTAAAACCTCAATGTGTGTATTGTTTAGAGACCATTTTTCTTCCGCTCGCCTTCTTGATTGTCTCTTTTCAAATATAACAATCTTAGTTTTTTGGGTATTAATTTGCAACCCCCAAGACTCGCAAAATGAACTTAGACGGTTTATTTGCAATTGAAGCGTGAAAGGATTATCAGCAAGCATAACTAGATCGTCCGCGTAGAACAGGACTTTGATTATAATGTTAGCAAAATTAACTCCACCCGGAAGAAGCTCGCAGACATCATCTATGAACAGGGCAAATAATAATGGGCTGAGGATACAACCCTGAGGAACACCTGTAATTGTATCAAATCGATTTGAAAATGTGAAACCGTCCCATACCCTTGCATTTGTTGACGAAATAAGACTTGCATACACTTCGAGAAACTTTCTTGACAAACCAATGCAAGAAAGTTTGTATATTAAAGCTTGTCTATTGACTTTATCGAATGCAGCTTTAAAATCAACAAAGCAAGTGTATAGTTTCTTTTTTCTATCTATAAATTGTTGAGCAATGCTTGAAATGGCCAAGATATGATCCATGGTTGAAAAACCTGGGCGGAAACCGGCTTGAAAGATGCTCAAAAGACTGTTATCCTCAATCCATTTTGAGAGCCTTTCATATAGGATTGCAGTGAAAGTTTTTCTTATTGAATTTAAAATTGAAATACCTCTATAATTTTCCGCAGCGTTAGCATCACCTTTTTTAAAAATGGCAAAAATTACAGATTCGTTGAAACTGTTAGGGACACATCCATCATTGTACACTTTGTTATAGAAAGACACGAGGTAGTTTTTAAAATCAATAGTGCTGTTTTTATAAAACTCGACTGGTATGCCGTCTAGGCCAGGAGCCTTGCTGTTTTTCAATCTTTGGAGCGTTACTTCCAATTCGGGCAATGAGAATTCTAAATCCAGCTCGTTGACTCTAGTATCAGGTAGCGCGTAATCAAAGGTATGAAGGTCTTCATCAGCTGAGAGTAGAGTTTTAAAATGAGCTGCTAACGTCTCAGCTTCTAAAGAGAACTTCATACCCTGATTGCGCCCACCAAGATTGCGCACTGTCTCCCAAAATATCTTTGAGTTTGTGCAGTTTTCCAATTTCTTAGCCACGTTTTTTAAATAGGTGATTTTCTTAACTGAGCACATTTTTTTAAAATCATTATTAACGCGAAGATAGATGTTTTTGAAAAATTGAGAATTGGTCGTTCTAAACAGTTTTAAGTAAACGAACGAAAGTTTACGGAGATTTCTGCAATCCTTATCAAACCATACATTTTTAGCTACAAAAGTGTGTGTACTCTTCAACGCAAAAGGGGCTGCGGTCTTTATAACCCGTTCTATACTTTCACATACCACTTCAGACGAGACTGCGGATTGTAGGGGCAGAGATAGTAAGTGCCGAGAAAGGAGGCTTCTATAGAGGGTTGCATTGTTCTCCGACCACTTCAGCTTATTAAAACTAGAAGGTGTAGCTTGCTGGTTTAACTCCTTTAGGTGAATTTTAATTACAATTGGAAAATGAGCCGAGTAGTTGACTAGTGCAACTTCAAAGTCATCGATAATGTTCAGCCAGTCCCCTGAAATCGCAGCAAAGTCAATCACGGATTGTCCCTGCCCGCTAACAAAAGTGAATTCGCCACATGCATCACTAATAGAAGACCCATTCAAAACAAATAGACCGAAAACTTCAAAAAATTCTGTTAAACTCCCCCCGTTGCGGTTATAAATTTTATCCTTAGAACATCTACTCTCGGCCAGTGCAACTCGTGCTCGTAAAATATTGGCGGAAGAATTTTGATGTTCACCAATCCTAGCATTTAAATCACCGACGATTAACACATGGTCAAGAGAAGTGTTATTCATAAATTCCACTAGTTCATCGAAGTCGCTAAGCCAATGATTGCAATTTAAATAAATAGGAATAATATAATAGTTTAGGTTGTTGCTAACCATATGAAAAATAATTTTAGATTCAATAATTTTAAAATTAATAAGATTACCCCATAAAGATTTTTTAATCCCATATAGAATACCCCCACTGGCTCTTCCATGCAAATTAGATCTTATCGCGGGTGTAAACATTACTTTAAAGTCTTTGAAATATTTTAGAAATTCATTTTGATTCTTTTCTTCAATAAAAGTTTCTATAAGAATTATAACATCAAATTGGTGTAAATATTTAAAAAAATCGGAATGTAAAAGCTTACTTTTGAGACCAGTTATATTATACGAGCATATATTTAATTTTTTAAAAATAGTTGTGTTATGGCAGACGACAGAATTTACCTATTGTGTTTTATCCCTAACATGGTGTGAACTCTGATTTCCAAATGGCGCTCGCTGCGGTTGGAGGCCAAAAGCGGAAGAAGAGCTTGGAACCACGGCCAACCTCGCTCCTTCGCTGCAGTCAAAGTACTCGTAACCACTGTCACCAAATAGTTCACTAATGAGTGACATGTCCGCTGCTGATTTGACAACTAAACCTCGTGAAATTTGATAAACAAAAAGTTGATTGTTGATTTGCAATTTGTTGTCTCCTTTAACGAAAATTCGGGCGTTTGGATTTATCTGCCGCAGTTTGTTTTTTATTTCTATTAGTGTTTTTCTTTTTCTTCTTGATAAAAGTGATTGCTCGCGAAATATACCTATTCCGGAGCCTTTGAGCGTGTGCGCGGAGGTAATAAGTTTATCGGTGATCGCCGCTGTTGGAAGTTCGATGATGACAGTTGCTCTTTCAGTGTTGTTGTTGCGTATTTGTCTGGAGCTCTTAAATTGGATTTCTTCGTCTTCATTTAACTTCAGAAGCCCCTTGCAAGTCTGTTTAGCTAATTGGATTGCATCGGTTTCTGTGTCTAAAGGAAGGTGTACCACAATAGACTTATCGTTTGATTTCCGTGAGAGAATTTCCAATTGGGTTTCAAGCAAATCGCATCTTTCTGTCATTAAAGTGAGTTTTCTGCTGAGTTGGGTGTTAAGTGTCTTCAAAGAAAGTATCTCGTTCGAGAGCACCAACAAGTCATTTTTTGTGACTAGATCTTTAAGCTTTTCTTCGAGACTCTCATTTAAGATAGTTTTTAGATCAGCAACTGATAAATCGCCTATTCCCATATTTGCTGCTTTTAGATGAGAAATCTTTTTGTTGGTAGTGTTTTGTTCCGGAGAAATTTCAAATAAGTATCGCTTGCGGTTCATCGGCAAATCGTTGTACCGCAATTTGATTTCGATGCAACACGGAGAAAACTTTTTTTTTATTTTTTGTTTTCCTTTTTGAGCTTATTTACTTGAGTAAATTTAACTAGCAATTTGCGGTGTTAGTTCAAAGTGATTAAATGAGTGTTTTTACGTGGTTTTTCTTAGGAAGTTACTTGGATTTATAATTTAATTTGAAAAAAAATACGGAGCTTCGAAAATTTTTGCAATTCCACTTTGACAGTTGAAACGTCACTCCCACACAGCAATGTGGGGTTGGAAAGATGACGTACACCTCGCGCGTTTTGGAGAAAGGTAGCCATGTTATTGATTTTATTGGCAAAATTGACCAACGAATCCAGGTCTTCATTTTCAACCGGGTGTAGTGTATCCACTTATCGGCACCACTGCCCCTAGACCAAAGTCAAATATGAAAGTGACGTAACATGTAAAGTGCAATCGAGTGAATGAATAAGACACAAAACAATTTAATTCATGTGTGTGACTCAATGCACTCAATTGCACTGAACGTCACTCAATAGAAATAAGATCTTATAGAATGGTGCATAGCCAATAGGAATAGAGAATAAGATATTCATAATCGATAATGTAAGTAGAAGTAGGATAGGAAATAAGTATAACAGTTATAATTAACAAAGCAAATAGTATTTAAGGAATAGAATTTAATGAATAAAAACAGATTCAACTTAGAACTCAATTCGGCAGCATTGCCTTGTTTTACTTTGTTGGTCTCAAAAGTTGCGGCGAGAAATCGCCTAAAACAATATAGCGTGGTACGCTCATATACCAAACATAGCGTGGTACGCTTAAATACCTAACGACTGCTACGCACCAAACTCCCTTCGTTTAAACACTAAATGGCGATCCTCCCAAACTGTTGTTGAAATTCTAAGAATTCCAACAGGGAGGGGACCAAAATGAATATACTCGTATGTGCCTCATTAACAAAGCTGAAATAAAATTTGTGAATTGATTCGCTCGGAAAGTATAAAGGCGAACCGAACATATTTGCCTCACTAATAGAATAGTCAAAAACTAACAAATACAATACGCGCAAGCAATGTACGACAAAACGTACCTCGACGCGATATTAAATATGAGTTTGAAGCAGTACGATGATGTCAAAAACGAATAAGAGAAGAGAGAGCGAACTATGGGAAAAGCCCAAAGCAAACCATCCTCACAAGCGACAGTGGTAAATAACATACAAGAACACCAGGAACTCCAAATTTCAACATCAATCCCAGAATGGATAACGACAACAGTAGCAATCTTTATAATAGTATATATAGCTTATAAGATAAGTAACCATTTTAAAAAATACGTGCACAAGCACAAAACCAGCAATATTATTAGCAATGTATAAAAAAAAAAAAAAAATTGTTTTTAAAAGTACCTATGTAAATTGTAAATACAAAATAAAAAAAAAAAAAAAAAAAATATATACCAAATAAATGGAAGAAACAAAAAAACAATTAGAAACAATTTTAGTAAACTTAAAAAAGAGTTCAGGAAGACGTTACAAACAGGATACAATAAAATCCAAATTAGATTGGATAAAGGCACTAAAAGAAAAATTTGAAGCCATAGCACATATCCAAGAAGAAAATAAAACGAGTATAGCACTAAAAATTGAATTTAGAGCAATATACAATCAAACAAGAGACCTACTAGTATAGCAACTTGAACTTTCAGACATAGAAGAGGACAAAGAACAAGAATCCAATATGACAGACTTTGACCTAGGAATGGCTATGAAAGCCATAACAACATTCACAGGGAACCACAAAGAACTAGACAGCTTTTTAAAAATAGTTGAAATCATATATAAATCACTAAAAACCACATGCACGCAGGAATTTATTGAGTTCGTTGTCCACGTCAAGTTAGCAGCTAATGTAAAAACAGCCTTAGGTAGCCAGACACCCAGTACATTTTCCATGTTAAAGACACTGCTCAAAGAAAGATATAGGAACAACACAACCATACCCCAAATTCATAATACACTTTCCAGTCTCACACAAAGAAATCTTACAGTAACCTCATTTAAGGATAGATTACTTAATACCATAGCTGAGCTAAATAGTCTACAGATTGAAAACCTAGGAAATGAAGCAACTGAAGCGGAAAAAAGCGTAATACAAAAAATGAATGACATCTATGCACTAAACATTTTCAAAAATGGACTTAACGAAAATCTCAAACAGACAATCTTTGCATCACAACCCAAAACACTAACAGAGGCAATAAACCTTGCCACGGAATTAGAAAACACAAAAACACACTCATTGATGCATTACAGACGAAATCCGCACCAACCTTCCAACAACTGGAACAATAACCGAAACCAACAACGACCAAACAATAATTGGAACAACAACCGAAACCAACCCCAACCCAATAATTGGAACAACAATCAAAATACACACCAACCCACCAACAACTGGAACAATAATCGAAACCAACAACGACCTAATAATAATTGGAACAATAACCGAAACCAGAACAGTAACAACAATAGAAACAACACCTCCAACAATTTCAGACCCCAAAACAACAACAACAATCGAAGCTCATATAGAAACATGACGCATCGAGTACGAACATTTAATACCAACCAAAACGAGGGAAACGAATGCGGCTCGGAATACGTGAGTACTCCGGACAGCCAAAATTAAATGTTTACAAGATATCGGACACAAACTCTAATTTCATAATACCAAAATACAATAACAAAAATATGACTTTCCTAATTGATACGGGTGCTGACATTTCAATTTGCAAAATAACAACCAAACTTGAAGATGAAGAATATTTCCCTGAAAAAAGATGTAAGCTAACGGGTATTACAAACGAAGAAGTATACTCCTTAGGAACTATTCAACTAAGTCTTCAACTATGTGAAACTATATACGCTCACGAATTTCAATTAGTAGAAGACAAATTTCCTATTGAAACAGATGGCATTCTAGGCAGAGATTTCTTCAGGAAATTCCTTTGCAAAATAGACTACGAAACATTTACCATATCCCTTAGCGACGACGAAAGAACCATAACTCTGCCAATGCAAACAAAACCCCTGCACACACTTAAAATCAAAATACCTGCAAGAACCGAAATGATACCACCGCTAAGAATACAACTAAACGATGACACTCTAATTACAAGCAAGGAAATAGCACAAGGCGTATTCATAAGCAATACCATAATACCAAAAAGTGGAATGGCACATATCAAATTATTAAACACGAACGACAAGGAAGTAATATTAAATAATGTTACCTTAGATATGGAACCACTTAAGAATTATGATATATTGGCATATAAAAAAGAAAACAAAAACGATGAACGCTTCAAAAAGATTATGAAAAATTAAAAATCAACTGCGAAGACGAATATGCGAAGAATGCATTAATTAGCATTTTTAAAAAATACCAAGAAGTATTTCATTTAGAAGATGAACCACTAACAACAAACAATTTTTATACTCAGAAAATAGAAACTTCCGAAAACACACCAGTATACATAAAAAATTATAGACTCCCGCATGTACATAGAGAAGCCATATCTGAACAAGTCGAACAAATGCTAAAAAATGACATAATAGAACATTCGAAAAGTCCATATAATGCTCCGCTATTGCTTGTACCAAAGAAAAATGTTGCAGACAAAAAGAAATGGAGAGTCGTAGTAGATTTCAGAAAACTAAACGATAAAATAGTGAACGACAAATTTCCACTGACACGA